>OX352264.1:1340831-3751465 GCA_947086405.1 Esperia sulphurella
CTCCGTGGCGGAACGGGTAGCTCTCGGACTGCCACGCCGGAGGTTGCGGGTTCGAATCCCGCTAGGGGCAAATGTTCGTATGATAAATATGAATGTTTGTACCCAAGTCTTGGATGTTCATATATTTATTTAAGTATGTGTATCCGTTATCTAGTAACCATAACACAGGCTCTGCCTAGTTTGGGACTGGATAATTGGTGTGAATGTCTGACATATTTATTTATTTAAAATATTGATGAATATATGAAGAAGGTGGCTGGAAGAGGCTTGATGCGGAGGCTACCGACCAGGTGTAGTGGCGTTCAGAGGGGAAGGCCTATGTCCAGCAGTGGTGTCTAGGGGCTGACATGATGATGATGATGAATAGTGTGGTTCCCGGCTTTGAATCACCTACTAAGGGATTGCACCACGGACAGGCAGCAGCATTCTGTGTATTTTAAGATCATTACTGCGATTATCGATCCGCCTGCCAAGTGTGGTGATTATAGCAAATCCATTGGACAGCCCACCAAAAATGACATGCTATTGGGGGGGCTTATGTTCAACAGTGGACGTATTTCTACTGATGATGATGACGAAAAAATATCTTAGGCACGTTCTAAATTTTGCCGCTAGGGGCGCGCGCCTAATCTATGTTATATTCTTTATTGCACAACTTAAAACAAAATACAGTAATAAATGGTGTGTACAAATGTGAGCTTATCTCTAAAAGAGATCTCTTCCAGCCAACCCTACAGGGTAAGAGACAACGCAGTAAGAGCGAGGGGGCAAAATAAGTGCATAATAGACTACAGAATAACTAAATACCTGAACTATATATATACATATCATCATCATCATCAAGTTATTTCTGTCTCCACTGCAGGAGCACAACCCTCTCTCATCTGCCGGAGATAGACGGAGGATTTGGCCTACACTCCCCGCGCTGGCCAGACGGGTTGGGAAGGCCTGATTGATGTTTTATAATGTATTCCCTTAGTCGCCTTGTACGACATCCACGGGGAGAGTTGGAGTGGTCCTATTCTACTCTACCGGAAACCACACAGCAATATACAATTATATACATATAATAAATAATAATAACTATTATAAACATACTTACATAAATACATACATACCATATTATACCGAGTGAGACAGATAGTGATCTTTTAGTTTAGTTTTAAAGGATGTCACCGACGTACTATCTCGAATGACCGTCGGAAGTTTATTCCACATCTGCGCGGCTCGGACAGTGAAAGAATTGAAAAAGAATTTGGTGTTGGGTTTGGGATAGGTGAGGATCTATCACCTGAAGTCAAACTTTAATACTCACAGCCAACAAGAACAGCAAAAGCAGTAGTGCCTAAAGCCTGAGGCACCGTGGCCATGCCCAGCAGAGCCTCCCCCGACGACGTGGTCATGGAACTGTTCACTTCGTCCACGGCGTACTTGAACAGGAACGGGACAGTCACGTTCATCATCTTGGCGCCGAAAAGCAGAGACAGCGACAGGACCACGCGGTCCCGAATCATTTTGTTGTCCTGGAAATTGAATTTGTATTAATAGAGAGTTTTAAAGTATCCTCATCTTAAACATTATAGTTAGTATAATAATTATAACGAGGGTTTATTACTTTTCCCTTCAACATGTGGACACTAAAGTGGTATTTATATTTAAATAAAGTAAACCAAAGAGAATATAACCAAGAGTAAACTGACAAGAGAAAATGCCGCAGACCCGACGGCCGTTGGGGCAGACGAGTTCTGGAGTGGAGACCGCGAATCGGCACGCGCAGAGTGGGACGCCCCGCCGCCAGGTGGACAGACGAGCTGAAGGTGGCCGGAAGGAGCTGGATACGGAGGGCGGAGGACCGGGTGTGGTGGCGTTCATTGGGGAAGGCCCATGTCCAGCAGTGGACTTCTATGGGCTGACATGATGATGATGAAACTGACAGGTTCTTATGTCACTTTGTAAAATAATGTTGCCCTATTAATTGTAATATGATACATAATGCTGGTTTTGCTCTCTCTTGGAGGAATAGATCATGAATTTAAGTCTACAGGCAGGGTATATATGGGCCTACAGTGTGACACTACATCTCATGACGTTATTTTAAACGAACAAAACTTATACATTGAATTTTCTCGCGACATGTTTCTTTTATCCACAGACATGAAGAAATTATTGACTTTAAATTGGGCGTTATAACGCTCCACTGCTGTCAAACGAACATTATGACGTCACGCTGTTTGTAAACTAATATTCGATTCCATACCGAAAGGGTAGCTCACGTTTGGTTGCCTATACTTCTTATCATATATATACCACAATTTTTTTTTTTTTTAAATATACCACAGAACGGCGAAGAACATCAACACAACTAGTGCAAGACCCAGATGATCAACACGTTGTGTGCAGGCCCTAAGTAGCTGGATGTTGGTGCCAGGTGTTGTAGCGTTCCTTGGCCTATATCCAGCAGTGGACGTCCAAAGACTGATATACAATATGAGCTGAGTAGTAAAATGTTATCTGCATTATCAGAACAGAAGTCGGTAAGTAATTGAACAAAACTGAACTCACCTTAGGCCATACATATGCCATCATGCCCCGTATCATGTCCATTCCAGTCACCGGCTTCGTATCCCCCAGGTTTATATCTTCACGGGACAAAACAGAGGCACCTGGGTGAAAGCAGTCTCTCTTATGGATACCTAGGGAGGGGAGAGAGAAAGATCAGGAATGTCTAGAGGAAAGGTTAGAACGTAAAACAGGGAGTGGAGGGATGCAGGAAGAAAGAGCTGCTTCAACCAAGTATTAGTAACATAACACAAGCTAATTAGCTGTGAACGTAAAAAAGGATGAAGTGATTTTTCATTAAAAAATATTCTGGAAAAACAAACATTCATGATGTGATGGTGAAATACAAAACACAATTATGACAAATTAAACACTAGCAAAAAAAAATTAAGCAAACAAGTTCTGAAGATAATTATGTGGTTTAACATATAGAGGATTTGTTTAATTATAAACTACATACAAGGAGAGTCCTGTCCTGTGGAAAGTCCTTGCCTCAGTCTGTTAGACAAAATCTACCATGTTGTATAAAAGTACATATAACATACAATCTTCTAATTTTTTGGGTAGTTTGCAACTACCATTTATTATCTGTATGTCCCAGAGGTCAGCTGGTAGAAAATGCCATTGGTATTATGTTCGCCTTTTGTACAATTGCATGCAATAAAGTTTTGAATTTTTTTTTCTTCATAAAACAGAAGATGGCATTATTAGTGTGTGTATAAAATTGGTTTATCTATAGAATCTATACAATGGAGGGCAGGCAGCACTCCTGACAGTAAAGAAAACATAACATTTAAATTGTTAAACACTAATGAATGCAAGTGTATTGCATGTCACCATGAGATGTCTCAGGTCAGTTGGAATGCCCCAAAGACAGTTATAGATTCATTGCTGTTATGAGGCACAAAACAATCAAATAACTTATATTTATTGTCTATCTTCATGAATTAATGTGTCTAAATAAATATTGTTAAAAAAATATGCATTATAAACAAAATGTGTTGGTATTTGTGTTTAAGAAACTGCACATCCAACAAACAAATGATAAGGAAACACAAAAGCATAATTCAATAATTGGATTCACAAGTAATTATGGTTTTGCTTGTGTTATATTTTATAACAACACAAATATACTAACCAAGCAGTAAGTATAGCACATCAGCAGTATTCATTTCCATACAGACCTACAGCAAGTAGTTTGAAACACAAAGCTTTAGTTTATTCGACGACCTCCGTGGCGGAACGGGATAGCTCTCGGACTGCCATGCCGGAGGTTGCGGGTTTGAATCCCGCTAGGGGCAAATGTTTGTATGATGAATATGAATGTTTGTACCCAAGTCTTGGAAGTTTATATATTTATTTAAGTATGTCTATCCGTTATCTAGTAACCATATCACAGGCTCTGCCTAGTTTGGGACTGGATAATTGGTGTGAATGTCTGACATATTATTATTATTATTATTCTGCCAGAAAAAATTCCAATACTGCTGACATAATATATGTACTGCTCAGTAGATGTTAGCTAGAGACAAGTTTCATTGACTGCATACTATAAAAAATTAATGTGCTAATCTACGCAGCCCTCATAAAGATTTCTTCCTGACAACAGACCAAAAGCTACATCCTCACCAGCAGCATTCAAAAATGCTGTAGCCAATAGACAGCGACTGACAATCAACTCAAAGTAAAAAAATAACACCCCTTCGGCACTGAAGCTAAAACTGCTTACATACTATGAAGGATGGTTACATACAAGTAAAACAAATTACTCCATTAAAATCAGTTATGCTTGAGTAATGTTAATTCCTCCATCAAACCAGTTATAAAACTCCAGTTTCATAGTTGGCCGAAGGGGTCCACACTGCCCGAATGCTCCCAGTGAGTACTTAGCTTACATTTCCTTATTAAGCTTAGAACTAAATAAAAAATAAACTTTTAACAACATTTTAAGTGGGATGTGATATCATAGGATCAACAGATAAAATTAATTCTGTATTATAGTTAAACTATCGATATCACCACTCATAAAATTAAGTGCCAACACTCAGGATAAGAAATGTACAGCGTTGACAATAAAATTAGAGCCAATTCAAGGCCAGGTTCAGAGGTTATATAATTTTCTGGACATAATACTCACTAGCCGGCTTAGCTCGTGATCAGTTTGATAGAAAACTGCTTTAACTATCGCGTTATTGTTATTACCTGCAGTAGTTGACTGAATATCACTCACCAACAGGGATTTTTCCAGTTTTCGGTCTGTTTGCTAACACGGCTGCTAAAACATTTTTTGCTGAGTCTCCGCCACTCTGAGGGCTTGGCACTGGTGTGGAATATAACTAAAAACATGTTCACATATTATTTACTCGATCACACAGCAATGAACCAAGCAAATATTAAAATCACAGGATTATTTATCGCGTTTCGTATGCTGTCACAACATACCCTGAAATAGCTTGTGGCGGCACATTGTTTGCATAATAAATTTAAATGTGGTTTGTTCAAAATTGCTGATTGTACTATAGAACCACTACTAAAGGATTTTGCAAATTTAATATGGTTTTTAAAAACTTTATCAATTTTTTTAGACAGCAAAACCGCCGCCATGATCGCGAAATGACAATTTAATTATAGTGTTGCCAGTATGTATTATTTTAATTAATCTACTTTAATATATACTTCTTGGATATACAAATTATAGCTACTTTGTAGTAGGTAAATAAATCTTTGATTTTACACCAGACCAGTGTTGCCAGATAAAGATCATGAGAATACAGTGTTTTGGACCCCAAAATTACAGTGTTTACGACAAATATACAGTAAACGGTACACAAAAATACAGTGCGTTTTACAGTGCAATTAAAAGACATTTTCACTATTTTTGTGTTAATAAATCAAATCACCTAAGTAATTTCATATCGCATTACAAAACTTATGAAAAGCATAATATGGGTATTTTAGATCACGCTATAGCGAAGTTTTGAAACTGTTGTTGATTAGCCATTCCTATCTGAATTTTTATTTATAATGTTTTTATTTTTTGTTTTATTAGATTTTTTTATTAGAGATGGTTTACTTTTATCTTCTCCAGAACTATCGCCAGAAGTACAAGACATATTTTATCGATAAAAACATACGCAAAATTAATCACTCGCGGAATAACTAAGTTGTGAACTAAGCTCTACTAGAATAACATGGAACACTTTTAAGTTTCTATTGAATTCGTCATAAGTGTAACTAATTTAACTAACACATTAGACAATAGAACTACGTAGTATTATTAGGTATTCTATGATAGAACTATGTTATAACGGGCTGCACTACAACTTGGCCGATTAATACCTACCCAGTCTATCTAATGCATGGGGAATACCATTTGAATCTTCGATGTGATTGTGGTTAGTCGCATTCATAATTTTCAAAACCATACTTATATAGCGTTCACTTTTATCAAAATATCTTGATTTTTTGTCTCAATAAAAATTACAGTATTCTCCATGCACTGTAATTGTAGTAATACATTGTACAGTAGATGACGTAAAAATACAGTAAATCTACTGTAATTATGCATCTGACAACACTGCCTCAGAATAAAAAAAAACAAGTAGTATATAATCCTTAGACAAATGAATAATCTAAGATAGGTATAATCTAAGATTTTACCTCATTTCTTAATGTTTGACGGATGAGGATAGGCATAGGGAATGCAATCTTGCAGCAAAATCTTTTATCTCGGTATTTGCAAGTAGTTTAGGATAAGTAATAGAACATTATTTCGATAATTTTTGGAAATTTTGTCGGTTAGTTTGTGCACGCATCACATAGAAACTACTGAACGGATTTTGATAGACTTATCACAGAAACATGGGGCTTACCCCCATGTAACATTTAGTCTTTATTTCATCGCAATCGGCTTATTCGATCAAAAGTTATGGGAATTTTTAGTTTTCAATACATTATTATAGGTATGCAATTTAACAAAGGTGTATATTGTTGGGTGCAATTCAGATTGTGATGAGGTAGGACTACATTTGGAGCTGGACCTGGAGCCGTAGTCGGAGCCAAAGGGGGAAGGGGCAGCGGAGGGGGAGGACGGGAATTAACAATAATTTTCTACATTATTTAATTCAGTAATCCACGCGATCAGAGCCACTGGCACAGCTAGTCAGTAATAATATTTGTCAATGTGGAGCACATTATTCAATCTCAAAGCTTTAATGCATATAATAATTGTTGAACAATTTAAAAATATATATATTTGTTGATGTCTGCTGTTGGAAATGAAGCATAAAGTGTGAGAATTTCGGGGAAAATAAAAATAGAAAATTAATGACCATCTAACATTTAATAAATTTCTGCAATATATCAACATACTGACACATTAGAGCTACACAATTATTCAAAATTACACACTTGTTGTCATACTTTTCTAACATTTTAATTGATTCTTTGATATTTTCAAGTTTTTCCCTAACCATTGGTGTTATAAGTTCATTTAAAATCTTATCATCAGAACATATAGCAGCAGAATAAATTAATCTACTGACATCCATATTCTTATTATAATAATACTGTACGACCATCAATAAACCATAAAAATTAAAACTTAAGCCTCTTAAATCGATGTATAAATCTTTATTCAATCCATGGCTGTTTACAAAAGAAATTTGGTCTTTAGATAGCTTGATGGACTTTGATTTCAAATAAGTTATAATACTTTCAAAATCAAAAGGTACATAATCTAGATCATTTGCAGGTAAATAAAAACCATACTCGGTAATCAATTTTAAATTATGACTATCTCCATAGCATATAAACACTTGTGTATAAGAGTCGAAATTATTTTTTGTGTAAATAGAAAACCATACATCGGAAAATAAGTCTTCATTCAGTTTAGTTATGTTAACATTTTCTATATTTTTACTGACCATCAACTTTGTCTCGTTTTTAGCATTTGGACTATGGTTGATCATGTCCAAATAAGGACACAATGATATTTTTGTGTTGTCATTAATAAGATTCAAAATCGAACTTTCAATGTTCTGCAGATCTATTAATTTTGATAAGTCCATATACACACATCTAGTATTTACAGTAAAATAGGCCCATTCAAATACAGACAACGTAAAACACTCTTTAAGTGTTCTAGCAGAGTTATTACTTATATTATTCTTTAAAATCTCTTCAAAAATATGGAATGATGAGTCGATAATATCTTTTTGTTTATTAATCACAGCTAATATGTTACTATCAATATTACACTTAATTTCATTTGGCAAAAAATAAGGAACCGTATACTCTTTTGGTAAGCTCTCTAAATATATGAACCATTTGGTTTTTGACCCCTGTATTTTCAAGAATGTTAAGTAAAATGCCATTAACGCCTGAAATGACACTGATTGCTTATATTCTAGTAAACATTTTTTGTTGTTCTCTAAAAATACACTGCAAAATTCTACATCCATTAGAATGGTAGTTACATTTATGGTAGATTTAAGTGGCAGATTCATTAGTTCTTCTCCAGCGCCAATCTTCTTTTTCGCCAGCACACCGCGGCCAGTGTCGTCGAAAACAGCCAGGACAAGCTTACCATTGCACCGCATACCCTGTTTAGCGAGCCAGGAGTTCAATAAAACTAATTCTTGGCCATCGTCGCAAGTGTGGAAGTCACGCCTTTTACCATGTTTTCGTTTTCGCTGTGTCCTTCCCATTGTTGAGAGAACTGAAGAATGCAGTTGCAATGAATCCCATTAGACTTCATCTATTTCTAGTTAAATTACATTTTTACTTAATTCAATTATTGAACTTATTTTCATATTCCAGTTTGTTTTCAATTGATATTTTTGATATGACTGACAGTGACAGCTGGCTAACAGTTAATAATACGTCTCGTTTATTTCCGTTTTCTTTGAAATGAAATAAATTTACACTTTATTTATTACAAATATTATTATCATCTTTTTTTCAGAATAACTTTATAAGCATAAACGTGAAAATTCTCAATTTCTGTTTGATTCAGCACACAACACGAATTAGTAAAAGCAATATCTAAACGAGAATTCAATATGTCGTCTAGAAATTATGTGCAAATCAATAATTATTATTTTATTACAAAGAATTTAATAGACTCAAAGATTGTTTCTCCTGCCCTAATACCTACCTATAATTTTAATAAAATAATATTTATCAAATCCTAAAGTTTCTTCTAAATTTGCAATAATTTCACTGTTATTTGCATTATTTGGCTGCAATAGTGTCACAATGTAACCCATAAATCGCTGTGGTGGTGTACACCCATCGATTTGGTTTTCAAATCGATGTGTACATCCTTAGTACACCACCACAGTGATTTATGGTAAAATAAATATAAATTTATGTGATTAATAGAAATGCAATTATAAGTACCTAACCGAAACCGAATCTTCGGTCTGACCCTAGTGATTAAATATTTTCGTTTAGAAACACTCTACAGTGTAACCACATTCAGTACATTTCTACTTTTTAGTATATTTGAAAATATATTTGCAATACATTATGAGTTGTCCCAGTTACTATGCAGTTATTGTATACCGTAGCTGGAATCATTATTCCTTTTAATTATTTACTCTTGAGATTTAACTTGAGATTCCGTTTTTTTTTTATTAAATACAAATAAAATTAGTTTTTACTAAAATATATCATCCATTAACACATTTTTATAATTATCAGTTGTTTGTTTATTTATCAAATTACAAATGTATAGTAATCGGCGAAAAGAATATGTTTTTTTTGGATTTACAGATATGTTATTGAACATAAAGTTCGAATGTATGTACCGTGAGCAGCGAATTAAATATTATTGGAAGTAACATAACTGTCTAAACTGTAGACATCATAACTAATTGTGGGATCCCAATAAATGTCTGACGTTTCTGTGCACTTTGTGCAAAATTTAACTATTTGTTTGCACCTGAAACTCGACTGAGATTACAAAAATATTTTTTGAATTCTTACCGCCCCCGTCCGCCGTTTATGTATATGTACTTACGCCTACACAAGCAGATTTTTGAGTTGAGTAAATTCAGTGAAAATTATGCGGTCACACTGGATGTCAATGTCATTGTCAGTTTGTTCAGTTAATCAGTTTTTTTTTTGTTTAAATTTGTACCAACGGATTTTTTGAAGTACGCTCTTTTTCTGCCTCTATATCGTTTTTAATCTTATTTCATTGTGCTGTGCACGTTTATTAAACAAAATGTCTCAACAACAAACTAAAAACTCCATCACCCTCCGCGGTTCTGCTCAAATAGTCTGCGAATACTTGAGTAAGTGGCCAACTTTGTTTCGTATTGAATTTTAACTCTTCAAATTATTGATGGTAGTGTTCCCTTGTTTTCAGAGTTCGCCATCAATTCTGTGCTATTCCAAAGAGGTCTGTACCCACCTGAGACATTCAAAGCTGAACAGCAGTATGGTATAACGCTGCTAATTTCTGAAGATCCTCAAATCAAAAGCTTTCTCACCAATCTTCTTACACAAAGCGAAGGTATGTAAGACCTTGCATTGAAATGCAGAACATTTAATTATTACTAAATATTGATGCTACAGTCAAATAATGTCAATATTTAGTAAATAATTAATTGTTCTGAGTAGTAACTGCACAAGTTTCAAAGTGAATGTGAAAGAGTTGTGGCTACTTGCGTGGAACAGAGCGATTGTTTGGAACGCACCATCTAGTAGTACATAGAGATCGTTGACTCGTACAGTAGTATAAAAATGAAGATTCCACATCGCTCATGTAATAATCTATAAGAATCATAATTCATTTATTTGTACAATCAAGAGTTGCAATAGATATTGTAATATTTATTATTTCGCCTCCCAGCAGTGAAATAAAATACAAATAGTTAATATGAAATTATCTTCTCTTAATTGGATATTATGTATGTATAGGTATGCCCTTACTGATATATAAGCTGTACTCCTACCTTTATTTAACGTAACTCACTTTTTTCTGCTATTCTTATCATCTACCCAAAGGTTGTATGGAAGAAATCGCTTTTAGTGATAAGACCTAGATGTACTCGTACATGTGTAAGCTACTTTATCTTTGTCATGCAATAAAGAGTAATTAAATTGAATATTATAAACATTTTAATTATTACTACATGTTGAATCTTGGAATCTATTCTGCCAATTTTTTACTCCACTTTCTTATTAATTCTTGCAGCAAACAATGGCCCTCTTAATAAGATAATATTAGTTAATATTTACTTACCCTTAAAGATTTTTAACTGCTTACAGAATTGTTATTCATAATGGACCCTATATATTTTCAGAATGGATAATCAACAAAAAAGTGAGAAAATTGTCCCTCATCATCCTTAATGTTGCCAACAAGGAAGTCTTAGAATGCTGGGACTTCAACGTTCAATATGAGGACGGGGATCCAACTCTGTCCAAAGAGAAAAATGAGGCTGTTGGCTCTAAAGATGTAAAGAAAATCCAGCAAGAAATCAGAGACGTCATGCTGCAAGTAGCTGCAACCATTTCATACTTACCATTCCTAGATTGTAGATGTTCTTTTGACGTATTGGTTCATGCTAAAACAGACTGTGATATACCAGAGAAATGGGCTGAAGCTGAGCCTGTGGCTATAACAAACGCACAGAATGTACAATTAAAGTCGTTCACTACCAGTCTACACAAAATGGAAACCATTGTTAGTTATAAGCTAGTCGATTAGGCGTTGTTTTTTTAATTCTAAGATTGTGTATGTGTTGTTACTGTCAGTGGTCGATCAAGCATTTTAAAAGTATAACTTCAATTATATGAGGTGATAATGTGCCTTCAGGATTAAGTGTCCACTTTTTTAAAATGACCACTTTCCCAAAATGTTCATCCATAGGGTCCGACGGAAAGTCCGATTACTACATAATGTAACAACCACTTAAATAAATAGGCCTTGAAATAATAGGTGTCCTTCAACCAAGTATCCCTGGAAAAATATATTTGGTTAGTGCACAAGTTATTCCTGACATTAAAACAACTGGGTGACTTATTTCACTTTTTAAAATGTTTGTGATAAAGTGGTTATTTTGAGAAAGTGATTGTTTTGGGATAGTGGTCATTTTGGAAAAGTGGTCATTTTATTAAAGTGGTCATTTTGGGAAAATTAAGTGGACAATTCCCAAAATAAGTACATTCCAAGTAGTCACACTGGGAAAGTAGACCTTGCTCCTGAAGGATTATGTGATATGCTGCTTGAGTTGCCATATACTGTACAGTTATTAAAATTTCAAAACGAGAAACCCACCAATACATTATATTTTATCGTATCAGTCAGTGTCCATTGCTGAACGGACATGCCCTTCCTAATGAAAGCCATAACACCTGGTTCTCCATCTACCTCTATTGCTTATGGGAAGTCAGTAGACGATGCATAGCTTATGGTCACGACTCATCATTAACGCCATGATTGCAACAGGTGTGTTGCCCTGAGATGCTAAAGCCTCCTATACCAGAGAATGCTAAATATTAGTATGTAAATAAGCAACACTCGCCTCCACCCTCCAGTTTAACGTCGCCCACAAAACAGAGGCAGTATGCACTACTGGGGCGATCGACGCTATCTAGAAAGAGAAGCACTTTTGATGTTGATGTACAACGTTTTGTCCCTCTTATGATTGCGCTGGGTATAGGTAATTGGTTTGAGTGATTCCCAAATGCCCAACCGAGCACCTCCATCGATGGGGCATTTGGGATTTTTTTTTACATTTGTCCCAAATCAATTTGACCTGGCTAAATTGGTTGAGCTTATCTGGCTTAGGACGACCTAGTTCGGCCTAGGTTTTCTTGGTTGATCCAATCGTGGATAGGAAGAACTAGTTTGTCCTACAATCATGTTTTCCAGTAATTTTTTGCCTGTGCGAATGTGCGCTCAGATTTCAGTGCAAGTTGGTTGTCGATCAGTAATCTTTTTACTGCTTAGCTGTGCGACAATATGAATTTGCCGTGTGGTTTCCGGTAGAGTAGAATAGGACCACTCCAACTCTTCCCATGGATGTCGTACAAGGCGACTAAGGGAATATATTATAAAACATCAATCAGACCTCCGCAACCCGTCTGGCCAGCGCGGGGAGTGCAGGCCAAATCCTCCGTCTGTCTCCGGCAGATGAGAGAGGGCTGTGCTCCTGCAGTGGAGACAAAAATAACTGATGATGATGAATATCAATACAGATACACATGCTCATTAATAGCACGAGAGCATGCTAATTTCAAGCAAATGCTACCTACTAGTACATGCTAGTAATGAGCATGCTAATTTCGAGCAGATGCTACCTACTAGCACATGCTAGTAATGAGTATGCTAATTTTGAGCAGATGCTACTTACTAGCACATGCTAGTAATGAGCATGCTAATTTCGAGCAAATGCTACTTACTAGCACATGCTAATTTTGAGCATGCCACAGAATCGCAATCCGGTTGAATATTGAGCATGCTACCTGGTGGAAGAGGGTATGCTAGTAGCACGTGTGGACGTGTTTGCTTAATAGCAAGAAAATGTCATTCATAGAACGTTGTTGATAACTTGGTTCCCTTATAGGAGTAGTATGGCGTATACTCTTCCTTTTTAACGGAAAATTCTGAATGACATGCAATATACAATGCTTTTTCAGGTAACATGCTAATAAAAAGCATGCTAAATCAAAACAAATGTGAACTCGCAATGAGCATGCTACAATTAAGCATGCTACAATTAAGCATGCTACTAATGAGCATGTTTATCTGTACTTTTCCTTTATGCGAGTGTATTTTAATTTTATTTTTCGAGATTATGTTCTCATATTTTAAGTAAGTTAACAGTATTGTACATATTAAGTTAGGTAGCTATGCATGATTCTTAAGATTCTTACTCTTAGATATTTTTTACAATTTCGTCGTTTTTGGAGACTCTTGATTAAAGAAAAATAATTCTCATACTCAGTTTTATTTACGAACTAGCTGCGCCTGCGGCTCCGCTAGTGAGGACTACAGAATCCGCTTCCGTTCCCACTTCCGCTTCCGATCCCTTATCCACTTCCACTCAAAAACTTCAATTCTCCTCCAACTCCAAAAATTTCAATTTGACCGAAATGTGTTCTATTACTTATCCTTAGACCCCCCAATTTTTTTTTGCAAATATCTTTCATGTACAGACACGTTACGTTTACAATTTTATTTATTAGACTAGTTGTGCCCGCGGCTCCGCTCGCGTGGACTACAGGTTCCGCTCCCATTCCCATTTTCGCTCACTATCCCACTTCCACTCAGATTCTCAATCTCACTCTCCCTCCCACTCCCACTCCCCTTTTCCCACGCCCACCCCCACTCCCATTGCCACTACCAGTTCCAAATGTAGTCCAAACTCATCGCAATCTATTCAGATTGCGATGAGTATATAATATGAATAGTACGGAAATACTATTATGTAATATATTGCATACTAACCTTACCTACTAATGTATTTGAAAACTAAAAATTGATTGAGTAAACCGATTGCGATGAAATAAAGACTAAATGTTAAGTTAGGTTAGTGTGAAATGTTTCACACTAACCTAATGTTTCTGTGAAAAGTCCATCAAAATCCGTTCAGTAGTTTTTAAGTGATGCGTGCACAAACTCACAGATAAACAGACAAAAATTTAAAAATTTATCGAAATGTGTTGCTTATCCATAGACCCTCCAATTTATTTGCAAATATCTTTAATGTACAGTCACGCGAAGTTTACGATTTTATTTATTAGATTTGTAACTCAGTTATGTAACATTTGTCAAAAGAACTTAAAGCAAGTTTCTAGTCTCTGAATCTGCACCGTCCCACTGCTACTTTCAATCGCGGTCTCCACTCGAGAACCCGTTTGCCCCAGCGATAATCGGTTCTCCGACAGATGTGACCAGGCCACTGCCACTTCAGCGTACTCACTTCTTGAGCTATGTCGAAGACCTTATATTTCATTCCAGATTCATAGTCCTATGAAAACCAACGCTATTTACGTCTCGGTAACATATACATGAAAGGGTCACCAGCAGCAAAAACAGGTTTGTATTACCATGTAAACTTTGCAGTCCACTTAGGAACACCATCTATTGTGTATTTTGTTTTCGAGACGCAAATGCGTTTGTTTTCATAGGACTATTAATCTGGAATGAAATATAGTTATCTGGCGGATCTCATTTCGGATCCTGTTCCTTAGAGAAACTCCGTGCATAGCTCTTTCCACAGCCAGTCTCACTGTCAGTGTCTGCCAACTGTCCACGTTTTGGCGCCGTAGGTCAATATTAGGATGCACTGGTTGAAGACTTGTCTTCAGGCACTGTGGTATAAGCGACGAGAAGATATGATATAAATATGAACGTCGTCGGTTCATCCTACGGGTATCCTACTAATATTATACACGCGAAAGTTTGTAAGTATGGATGGATGTTTGTTACTCTTTCACGTAAAAACTACTGAATGGATTTTAATGAAACTTTATAATAGCTTATACATCAGAATAACACATAGGCCACAATTTATAAAGATATGTGAATTGTCCAAAATATCAAGTAAGTAGGAAAATATCTACCATCTGCGAGCTATTCTGGCGTGCGCTGCCAAAACTGCTAGAGTTACACATATGTAATGTATGATGGAAATGTTTATCTTAAATAGTCCTACAAAAAAGCCCGCCACAGTATATATCTATATCTTATGTGTAAGTCATTATAGCCAAAATAGTGAACCATCGTGATGAAACTTGGCACACATATAGGTTAGGTCCTGGAACAGGACATAGAATAGTTTTTATCCCGAAAAAACATCGCATTTCTACGGGAAATACATAATAATTTGTGATGTTAAGTTGTCCACGCAGACGAAGTCGCGGGCAACAGCTAGTAAATGATAAAGCAATAAAGATAATTTCTACTATTTATTTATAACAAAAGCTCTTACAAAATAGTGAGTAAAAGCTACAATAAATAACATCTATTCAGCAAATAATACTGTACAAAATCGTTAATACAACTTAACATTTGTCATTAACATCGAGTTACTCGTACTATAACTAAGGTGTTTTGAATTAATGAGTTTTGGAAGTTTTTTGTATGTAATTTATAAGGGAACCTCGCTAGGTGTGTCACCGATTTTCATGAACTTTGTACAGATTTTGCTCAGGTAAATTCATATTGTGTTGATGTGTGGTTCCCGGCTTAGAATAGGGCCACCCCAAATCTTCCCGTGGGTGTCAAGGCGACTAAGGGATTGCACCAATGACGGGCAGCAGCGTTCTCCTGTGTGTGAATGTTAAGATCACCAATCCGTCTGCCAAGCGTGGTGATTATGGCAAATCCCTCAATAGACATCTAACCGAAAGTGGTGATCATTATTAAACATTATTAACCAGCATTATTAACCTAACGAGCATTATTATATTCGCATATTGAGTACGCCGATTGCGATGAAATAAATACTAAATGTTACCAAAATTAAGCAATATGTTTTTCTGAAAACTCCATCAAAATTGGTTCAGTAGTTTTTACGTGATGCGTATACAAACAAACATACAAACACACAAAAAGTCCAAATTCCAAATCCTTTTTTTATTAGATTGGTATGAATGTCAAAATTAATTAGTTTACCTGACTAAAATCGGTAATGAATGAGTTTCATCAAAATCGGTTGAGTGATACCTCTCGAGGTGTAGGGTCTCTTGGTACTCCAAGGAACTAGTCAGAAGTAATTAAAAGTAATCTAATGAGATTTTTCCAACCACACTAGATGATAGTAGTCTATAGCCGCAATTTTATAGTTTGTTTTCGAAATATTTAAGTAGGAACAATGAATGGAATTATTTCAACTAATTTACATTATAAGCACCACTTTATATCTATTGTACAATTTGAAAATATAATACAAAAGATAGTTGCTAAGTTCAAGAGATTTTTATACATATTTTGAGATAAATGAGTAAGGTACCTAGTACGCTTTCTTGGAATATATTTTTGAAATACGCATAAAGTGCAGAAGCCAAGTTCTATATCCGCTTAGATCATTATTATTTTTTAGAGATTCATAATATATCAATGTGTCAGTTATTCTGACCTAACATGCACGAAGAGAAGGAGCCAAGTTCGATATAATAAGCTCGCTTAAAATACATTCCGGGCATGTATTTTATTTATTTATTTATAATACTCTTACAGCACCATAACAGTAAATCCAATTCGGCACTGCAAACAACAAATTACCTTTCTAACTTAAGCACTCTAACATAAAAATTTTACATTATTCATAAATAGCTCGCTTAGAATTTCTCGCTTAAAATACATTCAAGGCATGTAATAAAGTGTACGCATGTACGTTGTGCATATTAGACTCTTAATAGAGTTAGTATTTTTTAATTTATATTAATATTGTCATAGTATTGGTGGGCTAGATATTTAATATCTACGTACTTGTCCAACTTCTACATCTACGTAAGTTACCTTCAGCGTCACAGTTCTAAGCTTATATTCGGATAAAATGTGGGAATGCTTTTTTTTATTAAACCGCATTAATTTTTTGCCGATTTTCCGTTTCGTTCAGTCGTCTCGATTTTCTCGTCGTTCAATATGTCACCACAGACGTTCGCCTTTACCTGTAAAAGAAATAATTCTACAAAAAAGTTTAATGGAAAATGGACGCATGCATTATTTTGTTATGTTTTATTTATATATTTGTTCCGTAAATTGTATTGTTATCTCACAACAAATAATAAGTTGAACTGGAGATGAGAACATGCATTCGCATGCTGCCGATTGTTACCATATAAGTTAGTAAGAACAGAAGCATTAGTAACTAAATACGAATTTTTGGCAATATGAAAAAATGTAACTGGTTTTTTTCTTTTCTCTTTGTACCACTTAGGATACCAAAATAGATTTGCGATATCTTAGCTAAAAGAAAAAATGCCTGTTAGTTTAATGGTTATTTTTAGGAAAGCTTTTTGACAGTTCGTACCGGTATTCTAGCTGTAAGATAAAATACTCCCTGTAGACAGCCAGTAATCTGTGAAGAATTTTCTTCTAGCTAGAATAACGGTATTCTAGTTCAGTTGTATCCTATGTGGCATATTGAAGGTTATTGTGCTCGTTTGCACAAAGTTACATTTCTCCATTTTGAATATGAGTGCGGATAGTGTTATTTAAGCGCGTAATCAAGGACAAACTTAATTTTGAATATACATACCATTATTCCGAATTGTTCTGTGTTTTCTGTCTCATTTCGTTTTTCTAAGGATTTTAGGTTGATGCAAGAAAATAACAAACAAGTTATCGCCTCTCTGTTAATTCCAACACTCATTCTTTTATTGTGATTTTGTTATCCATTACATTGATTTAACATTTTCGCGCCTTAATGTTTGTTGTGAGACTACAAAACTCAGATAGAGTGACGTCACTCAAAGAAAAGGGCTGCCACCCATTAAATGTTAGTCCGGGGGTATTATTGATTTATTTTATAGAAAGTGTGTATTTACATTACTATTTGATGTATAATAAAATTACTGGGATAAGATTCTTTGCCAATGACGCCACTTCACCTTAGGCTTAATGCTTTATAATTCTCAAATTGCATTATAATAAATAGTCCCTTTTCTAATTTAATTACATATAAATAATGAACTTAAAAATACAATAGCTTTTTACAAACATGAAGAACTAATATTATAACAAAAATGTATAATTTATGAAAAATATTCGGTTCTTAGTAAAATTAATTATATATATAGAAGTATTGTTACAGGATTTAGCTCAGGTGAAATAAAAATAGTTACAAATAACAATTTAAAAAAAATATTTAGTTATATCCACAACCATCCAACCAATCTGCGGCTAACACTCATAAAATTATACATAAAATTAAATAAATCAATATTTTATGTAATTAATTATACATAAAATATTAAAGTCCTACCTAGGTATAGTATTAAAACTGCTCTTTGACTAGGTGGAGTATATCGGATCGAAATAAGAATGGACTTTGTATTTTTAATCCTTGTTTGTGGGCCAGACTTGCTAGCTACTTGTTTTAATGTTTTTTTTTATTTATTTTATGTTACTTTCTAGAAATATGTCCCTCTTTCATTCTCATTATTCTTGTTAATTGCACTGACATTTTGCACAAAGAAATTGGTATACTAAGAAGACATTTTGCTGTTAACATACAGCAAACTAAAGTAAAGTAATTATTTTTATGATCCTTTGAAACAAGATGGTGGTCAAGTTAACAAGTGAAGTTAGTGTAAGGGGACAAAATCTTATTGGGCTTGTATGCAGTCAAGATTCTTGTTTAAATCAACAATGATTTTCTTTTCAGAGTGAATTTATCTACAAAATTAATAGCAAGCAAGGCCAGTCTTCTGTTTTTATTTATATATATTTTGTTCATATATAAAAAAAAAAACTTATTCTAATAGATATGTACAAAACTCGCACGTCCCTTCATCATATCAGATCATTACATACTACCTACTAGTTATCAAACCTTAAAAGTTAATAATAAATCGCAAAATTACAAATGTAAAATATTTACAACTTCAAAATATAGAAGAAAATAAAAATTCAAATATAACTGCGTCTCTGTAGTTGCACCTGAATTTATTATTCAAGATTTTTTTTAATAAGATGTATTATTAGGTCAGTAAGGTCGGATTTTTCATGACATAAATTAAATGTGACAGGGATTTCACGTTTATCGACTTTTAAAGATATATAAAGAGATAATAAAACAAACAAATGAAACAATAGGTACATTTTATTTAAAAAATACTTGCGGAGTTTGTTGCATCACTAAAAAATCGCTTTCTTGTTTTAATATTATAATAGTTATTATGGATGATAACAACTTCACAGATGTAAATCAAAAGAAACAAATAAATAAAACAATGCATTCTTTAAAATAAATATTTCACTAGTAAAAGGAATTAGATAAACCTATTAATATCAAGGAAATGCAAGACGTGGGATTATGGTAACAAAAAAACATTATGTAATATAATTGGTATCTTTGAAAGTCGATAAACGTGAAATCCCTAAGACGTATAATTTTTGCCGTGAAAAATCCGAGCCCTGATTAATAGGGATTTGATTATAAAAGCCTATTTATAAAATAAAAAAAGAACTAAATTTAATGGACATAATTTTTGGCTATCACCAGTAAAATTTGATAAATTATCTATTCTAATAATTATATTGTCATGTGAGAGTTCAGTTCAGTAAAATATTTTATAATTGTGATGTATTTATTCCGTGTATGTTCATAAAATTACTTAAAAGTATAATCTCACTGGGCCAGCTGTTTGCTTAGGGTTTAAAATAATTTAAAGCTTAGTTAAGTAACAAAAGTAACAATGTAAATTGAAGTAAACATGGAAGCAATAGTTAAATGCAAATTATTAAATAATCTCTATTAATAAAAACTCAGTGTTTTCTGCGCACTGTCTGCTGCGTGCGAGACGCACGAGTTCAAAGAGATTTTAAAATATGTACAATAGCGATGAAAACAGCTGGCCCCAAACTACAAAAACAATAAAATTTTAGGCATTTTTAGCTATTTGTAACAGAATACACTCGCCCTAAAATTCAGTCAGTGTTTTTTGTTACAAATGACTTGTGGACTGTGGAACTACTTTGTATTAGACGGAATTATTAATAGTTAATATTATTCACATTGTTACTAAAATCTCGTTTGATCGTCGTGATTCATTCCAGAGCAAGTATCATGTCTACAATAAATATAATACGTTCACAGTCCAACAGTCGCGCTCCGTCGGAACGGTTGCGAGCTAAAATTTAAAATTTAAAATTGGAACGAGGTGGGTTATGCGCCGGCGCAACGCTGGCTAACAGTAGTAGGACGTTGAAAGGCCCAGTTTGCATGTGTAGGAATGATACATACTGCTCCTATTCGACACATCCTTGTTCTCGCATCGTTGCCCATTGAATCCTTCAGGACATCTGAAATTACAAAACGAAATATTATTTTCAAATCCAAAATAATATTGTCACCTACTATTTAGAATACACAATGAACTCTGAACAAAATCTTCCTCAGGAAATGTCCAAAGTTCTACAAGAGCAAATACAGAAGTAATCATAGTCACGGCACATTAATAAGTAATTGTTTTTTTTTATTAGGAGACAATACAAAAAAAATGGTACAAAAGCTTATTTCTAAAATAATTCCTTCCAGCTAACCTTCAGTGAAGATAAATTGACGAGTATATCTACTGTAGTGACAAAACAATAATTATTTTATAAATTTATAATAGAACTTGACTTTTGCACTACCATGCACCTGAACATAAGCCTCCCCAATAGAATGCCACTTTTCGTGTGCTGTCTATTGAAGGATTTGCCATTATCATTATTTAAGTTTACTGTCACGTTACTTACTTGCAAGCCTGCTCCTGAACAAGCTCGAAGAATAAGCAGGTGCCTCCGTTGAGGCAGTAACGATAGGAAGGATCGGGCATAGGACACGGCGCTCCCAACGTCGCTGTAAATAGACAAAACGATAATCTTTAAAAATTTGGTCTGGGTAACGTAGACCCAGCTAAAAAATCAATCCCATAAACACATAACGCTCACGCCTTGGTCCCAGAGGGGTAGGCAGAGACGATGGATCACTAGCCTCACTCAGATTCATCAACCTTTTCATGCACTTCATTTTATTCATCTCACTGCGGACCCAGCCATTTTGAGGACGTTACTAATTTGATCCTTGAACGTCCTCCTAGGACGATCTCTAGCTATAGTTTCTTCCACATTCGAGCTGTAAATCTCTTTTGTCACTCTTCACTCATACGCTCTAAATGTCCAAACCAACGCAACATACCCTTCTCTACCTTCGTTACTACATCTTCTTTCAAATTACACTTCTCACTTATCCTTTCCTTAGATACTAAACCTGCCAGGGTCAGATGACTGAAATTCGACTTCGTCCGAGCTGGAGTGACGCACACTCCTTATAACGAGTATATTGACGCAAAAAAACATAAAAGCTGTAACCCATCGATGTCTTTTTTTATTGCAAACTAGCTTTTGCCCGCGACTTCGTCCACATACGTTTCGATATTTACACATCTTGAATTTCAAAATAGATATCATTTTCGCAATCAACAATGAAATGTTTTTCGGAATAAAAACTATCCTTTGTCCTACTCCAGGACCTATATGTGTGCCAAGTTTCATCACGATCCGTCCATTGGTTGAAGCGTGATTGAGTAACGAACATCCAAACTTTCGCATGCGATTCGGAGTCAGAAAACCAATCTAAAATGAATCCCGTGTATAAGGAATCTTCATATTAATCTACCGTGACATTTTTCCGTTGTAAGTACATAAATGAGACTACCTAATTCCAATCTTTGTTGTGATAAGTTATTTTTAAGTTTTAAAGAGCTTTTCTTTATCATCATCATCATCAGGTTATTTTTGTCTCCACTGCAAAAGCACAACCCTCTCTCGTCTGCCGGAGACAGACGGAGGATTTGGCCTACACTCCCCGCGCTGGCCAGACGGGTTGGGGAGGCCTGATTGATGTTCTATAATGTATTCCCTTAGTCGCCTTGTACGACATCCACGGGGAGAGTTGAGTGGTCCTATTCTACTCTACCGGAAACCACACGGCAACTTTTTCGTTACGTCTAAATTATGTTGATGGCAACTCATTACGCGTTATAACTGGAACTCGAATGGCTAGGCTATCTATGCCTTCATATTGTTTACACGGTACATTCATATAACACGCAGCAAAAGATTCCCAAGTACCAATTCACTGGAATACAACGGTAAACGCGACAAAACAATGGTATGACATCGTTTGTTATCTTTTTATTTATTTCTCATTCGTAGAGGGGTCGAAACGTGGGATATGGTGGATATCGTAACTTTGTAAATCATCTATGACATCTTCTAAATTAAAACGTAAACTTCGCTTGTCTGAATATTTGCAAAAAAAGATGGTGGGGGGGGGGGGGGGGGGGGTCTGAGTATAAAAGAATTCATTTCGATCATTTTTGTCTGTTTGTTTGTGCTCGCATCACTTAAAAACTACAAAACCGATTGTTACACATCTTCTAAATTGAAACGTAAACTTCGCGTGTCTGAATATTTGCAAAAAAAAATGGGGGGATCTAAGTATAAGTAGTAAAAGTATTTCGATCATTTATGTCTGTTTGTTTGTGCACGCATAACTTAAAAACTACTAAACCGATGTTGATGGACTTTTCACAGAGACATAGTGCTTAATTCGGTCTAACACACATACTTTGTTTCATAGCAATCGGTCCAGTAAATCAAAAGTTATAAGAATTTATAGTTTTCGAAAACTCGCATACACTGCATTAGTATACAACAAAGAAGTGTGGGGTGTAACTGCTCGACGGAATTCGGGAGCGGGAGCTTTAGGCTTTATTTCATCGCAATCGCCTTACTCAATCAAAAGTTAAGGGAATTTTTCGTTTTAAAATACTTTTCGTAGACCGCAATGTAACAAAGAAGTATAATTATAATGTTGGGCGCAATTCGGATTGCGATGTCCTACTACATTTGGGTGTGCATCACTCTAGCTCGCTCGAAGTCGAATTTCAGTAATATGACCCTGGCAGGATTTAGTACTCGTAACGTACTATTTTGTACTCGATTTTCAGATTTTGTACTTAAACTGATCAAAAGTTACAAGGGGGTATTGAAGTCGGAGTAAGTCACTCCAGCTCGGACATTTTGAACTAAGGCACGTACTTAAATTCTGATCACACCAGCCTTGGAATTTGTACTACTTCGTACCCAAAAATCAGATTTTAACAGGCGATCATGGTCAGCATCAAACCTAAGCAGTAGGTCGCTGGATGGTCACTTACCGGTGTCAGGCGCCGCCGTCGCTGGTGGCAGGACACTGACGTTGGCGGCCGCCACCGCCGGCGGTCCCACCGCGCCTTGTGCCCTACACTCATACTTCGCGGAGTCTTCGCGACGGGCGTGCCTTATTACTAGTACAGAGCGCCTCCTGCAATATAACATTAACACTGCTTAGGACTGTTATGAACAATCAGAGAAATCCTAAAATGGCAACCACAATGGGGCTAGTTTGTTGGTTAGAAAGAGAAGCACCTATATGTTGCCGTATAACGTTGTCCCTCTCTCGATAGTTTACGCTCCTACAAACGTGTACGGACAGGTTGGTGGGCCAGGAAGACCTGGCGACACTTCGACCCTTCAGGATCTTTTGTGCCAAAGCCCTGACCACCAACGGTGCCCCGAGCCGATTTCGTGCACTTCGCATACGCCTTACAATTTCTTCTTTGGCATATGCAGGTTTCCTCACGATGTTTTCCTTCACCGAAAAGCCTGTGGTATTATAAATAATCCGTACTTAAGTTAGGAAAAACTCATCGGCGTGGGCGGGGTTTGTACCAGGAGCTCATGAACGTGAGGCGAGTGCACAACCAACCAGGCTACTCTTTAAAGAAAGACATCAACTCTGTCACAATTTCCCGCGTGCAGTAAGATTTTGATGTACAGGGGTAAAAGCAAACTGAGGGACAAAGGTGATGGGCGTTTTGGTCCCAGTCACCAATAAGTGGTACGCAAACAAAAAAGATATTATTAAGTAGAACAATGGTTATAGAAACAGTCATCATCATCATCATCAGCCTGTGAGAGCCTACTGCTGGACATAGGCCTCTCCCAAGGCGCGCCACTGAACCCGATCCTCGGTTCTTCTCATCCAGTCTCTGCTAGCCGCCCTACGCGGATCGTCGCTCCATCTATCCAGGGTAAACTTAATTAGTTATTTTTTCGGCGTAATGGACCTTTTTGTACCCCTCTACAATAAGTTACGCCAAGGGTAGGTTACCTTATGTTAAAATGCCCAAACGAAAATACATCAAACTGAGACTTGCCGTCGCTAGTTGGGTGGCCGATTGATGAACTAGTTAGTGAGAAGAATCACTGTTTAGAAGGTTCTTGTAAAACGTGACAAGGGCCTCCCAAACTGTGAAAATTCTCCCCAACTATGAGTTTTCATTAACCGTCAAACCACGCTCGCTTTAAAAAACTGCGTTAATATAAGTAAGAGCAAAGATAATATATACTAGAGTAAGAGTAATAACGTCGAGCGTCGTGCCCGAAGGCTCATAGGTGACGACACTCTGGTAAATACCAAGCTACAGAGCCTCATACATCGTCGCAGTGTGGCCTGTCTTTCGGTATTCTAGTTTGGTTACATTTTGGAGCGTGTGCCCAGGAATTACACGATTTGATTCCCCCATCACCGGACCACCAGGCGTGGGGAGGGACTTCATCCTTATGTAGTAGACATACCACGCTCTCGCACGAAGCGTTCTGTCATGATGCGAACTGCTAAGGAATGGAACTCCCTACCAGCTTGGGTATTTCCGGACAAGTACAATTTGGATCTTTTTAAAGGAAGAATGAATAGGCATATTTTGGGTGAGCGCGCGCCACCTTAGGCCTCATCATAACTTACCATCAGGTGAGATTGCGGTCAAGCGCAAACCCATCAACAATAAAAAAAAGACTGAATCGAAATTTGTTTGTTTAGATAGCAGCATATATTTAGGATTTGCAAATAACATCACAGGCATTATAAAGTTTACTCATACACTCCTGCGAAATCACTATACCTACATCTCATGAACTACATAGACTTCACCGATCCATGAAATTGCCGGCCGCGTCGCCGCGTCATAATTGACTTTGTAACCGACCTAATCAAGTGCTAAAACTCTTTTAACATTGCCATAAGGATCATTGTCTAACGGGTTAACTATAGGGTAGCATTGTTAAACACGCAGGGATCATTCATAAGCCACGCTCTGTTAAAGTTTCTACTGATCAGGCTTGCTTTGCCATTGCACTGTACTGACTTCCCGTTCTCTTACACTCGTCATGCTGCTCGTTTGAGGAATGAATTCTCGGAAAGGCTATAAGCAATCACCCATCCGATTTTTGGTCTTTCGCAATAATTGTATATATTTATATTGTATATTGCCGTGTGGTTTCCGGTAGAGTAGAATAGGACCACTCCAACTCTTCCCGTGGATGTCGTACAATGCGACTAAGGGAATACATTATAAAACATCAATCAGGCCTCCCCAACCCGTCTGGCCAGCGCGGGGAGTGTAGGCCAAATCCTCCGTCTGTCTCCGGCAGATGAGAGAGGGTTGTGCTCCTGCAGTTGAGACAAAAATAACCTGATGATGTATGTATTTATGTATATGTACCTATTTAATATAATATTTATATTTAGTATGTAGAATTTAACACTTGCACATGTATTTTTGTGTAAATATGTATATGTTCAAAGTGGACAAACGCTCAACTGTCACCTTGCACTACATACCACAATGTTTTAGTATAACCCAAAGCTTGACTGGTAGAGAATTCCTTAGGCTTTAACTTCGCCTGTTGCGCTGTCCATTTTGGTATTTACCATAATCACCACGTTATGATAATGGCAAATCGCTCAATGTGGTCTTCTTAATATTGATGACCTCCGTGGCGGAACGGGTAGCTCTCGGACTGCCACGCCGGAGGTTGCGGGTTCGAATCCCGCTAGGGGCAAATGTTCGTATGATGAATATGAATGTTTGTACCCAAGTCTTGTTTCTATATTTATTTAAGTATGTCTATCCATTATCTAGTAACCATACCACAGGCTCTGCCTAGTTTGGGACTGGATAATTGGTGTGAATGTCTGAGATATTTATTTTATTTATTTATTAATATACACGTGAGAACGCTGCTGCCCATATCTGGTGCCGGATTGGGGGTGGCCCTGTTCTAAGCCGGGAATCACACGACAAAGTCAGTTACTGAAGGAAAAAAACGAGTTTCGTACTTGAATGAATCTAAATCAAATGTGAAGCAACCAATCGGAGAAGTTAACTTATTTGCTATTTTATTTATTATAGCCATATAAGTACCTATTTATCATTTAAATTTCATAATCAGCGCAACCTACAATTTCTCTGGCATAATATTTTCTACCCAAAAATTGTCTGGAAGAAATCGCTTAAAGCGATAAGACCGCCTAAATTGTACTATTTGTAACTTTTATAACGTGTAACTGTATTTGTTTGTGCAATAAAGTGTATTGTATTGTATTGTATTAAATTCATATGGCTCATGATCTGCAGTCAATAGATTGTATCGCATGTGTAATTGGGTTGTTTGCTTCAAACGGTTTATGAGCGATCCCTCAGGTCAATGACAGTTGCCTGTAGTTCCGATTAGTGCTGTTTGCGCAGTGCCTAATCAAATGCACTAATGCCGACACCATATGAATGCGACAGTGTACAGTTCTCCACCCATGTACGCTGAACCTCAGTGTTAATTTTTTTAATTTTTTTTATTTTATTTGTTAACCAATAAAAACAGAATTTACATATTTCCAGTGCAACAAAAACCAGACTTGGTTTGTCTGTGCACCGCGACGACTTACAAACTAACATTTAACAGTCATATTATGTGCCAAGCCATGTATCTGTATACATTGCTTAATTAGTAATTACTAACAAAGTCGAAACCTTCAAAAATAAGGGTACAATATAAAAAAGTGCCAGTCGGTTGCAAGTGTGCGTGAGTGAGTGCTGTTTGTTCTGTTGGACGATACTCGCGTCGAATAGCATTCCTCTAAATACAGCATGATTAAAAGAAACAATAATACATATATATATACAAAAAAATTATTCACGCATTTAGCACATCTAAATGCGCCGTGTTGCTCGTTGTACGCGGAGACAACATTGTAGCGTTGTTGATGTTCATCCGAGCGTTGTAGATACAAACGTGATCTCGTTTTGGATGAAGATCAATAAATATCCAGATTGGAGTGAGTCAACTAGGTCATTCATTAGTGTGCTATTGGAATAAACTAGGTCATCATCATCATCAGGTTATTTTTGTCTCCACTGCAGGAGCACAACCCTCTCTCATCTGCCGGAGACATACGGAGGATTCGGCCTACACTCCCCGCGCTGGCCTGACGGGTCGGGGAGGCCTGATTGATGTTTTATAATGTATTCCCTTAGTCGCCTTGTACGACATCCACGGGAAGAGTTGAAGTGGTCCAATTCTACTCTACCGGAAATCACACGGCAAACTTTTTAAAACTTGATAGTGATTATAAAATACACAATTTAAACAGGCATAAATTATGTTTTTTGGAAAATTCAGTAATGATACCTTTATTTACCTGGACCACCTATATATTTCTGGTAATTTATACATCTACAAAGGTTGTCTGGAAGAAATCTACATTATTATTGTATCTGTGTAGGTATATATATATATCATAAAAATCAAATAAAATATTCCTTATTGTGCACCAAAACATATAAATTTTATATAAAAACAAAAATTACATAGAAGGATGAATTTAGTGTACAACGGCGGCCTTATCGCTTTCAGCGAACAAAAAAAAAGAAAAAGAGGAACTGAATTGATAATGGGCCTGATTCTGAAGCACACATTTAAAATTTGACAGCTCTAAAATTGGTTTCGTCTTTATCTTCATAATACTGTGTGACAAGGATAGTAACAGTTTTAGTGCTGTCAAATTTTAACGTTGTGCCTTCAGAATCGAGCCCAATGTCATAGTAATTGTAGACTTGTAGACATAGTTAAACTTATACTTATTGTAGACCTATACTGATGTATTGGTAGTTCAGAAACTATAACAAATAGAGTACCTAATTGGTTATAAGGAACAATAATGTCGATTTTAGAGATAACGATTTTAGAGATAAGAGATTCTGCATTCATAGCTGGAATATTTTGGAATAATTCAACGCGACTCGAGAATCGAAACTGGAGATTTAAAAAAAAATTTGTTTCCAATGCAAAGAAAATGATTTTTTTGCATTGTAATTTTCCTTGGTTCCATTTTTTATGGCACACACCAATAAATAACACAAAAAAATAACATGTGCATGTAATGTTTATCACTTTAAGAGATTTCTGTCAGCCTACCAGCGACAGGGTTTTATACTCTCTATCAGATCAAAACCGCTTAAATAAAAGCTTAATACCAAATACTGCATGAAGATACAGCAGCGGTCGGTCAAGATGACAAATATTTCAGAACATTTGTAAATTAATTAATTAATTTAGCTGGGCTGGGCGAACTCCGCAGAATTAGCCTTACCGAGTCAGCGGGGCTCTGATGAGGTGGACAAGTATTTCCCTAGCCCACAGTGGTACCATGTCTCAACACGGAGGCGGCGATGTTGCTCGCCACACATCACGCCAAGTGGTATCACGGGGGAAAGAGCGGAAAGTCGCTTTGAGACTTTCCTTTCTTTTGAAGGTGCCAAATTATCTTACATTTTTCACAAGAAAAGTTGCAACAGTTTTCATCCCACCCATTAATATGGATTACAGTCTGTTTTTAAATAAATATTTTTAATCCTGGTCTCGTTTGGCAAATTGCAATCAAATGAAATTGAGATATTGAAAAAGTTTTCGGAGTGTTTTTTTTTCGACTGTTTATCATATGGCATTTATTTCTGAATCATAAATTATTATTCTACATTAGTATATCCCAGATTTCGTTGATATAATATACGCTCCCTGGAAAGAATATGGAACGGGGAAGTCTTTTTCATATAATCGTGTTCATTTAAGATCTTGGATGTCGCTCGGGGATCGATTTGGGTGATATCTGATGTCCGGAGTATGGTTGGAGTAGGTCTTTTTTTTATTTATTGTTGATTGGTTTGCGCTTGACCTCAATCACACCTGATGGTGAGTGATGATGAGGCCTAAGGTGGAGCGCGCTTACCCAGAAGATGCCTATTCACTCTTCCTTTAAAAAGATCCAAATTGTACTTGTCCGGAAATATCCAAGCTGGCAGGGGGACGTTTGTCAGAATCGCGCACAGTGGCGATACATCGTCCCTGCCTTCCCCCTCTGGGACCAAGGCGCGAGCATTATGTATGTATTTGTAAATTTACTGTCCATACCTGAAATTCTGCACCCGGAATCTTCTTAACGCGATGTCCGCGACCGGCTTCCCGTCCTTGTACCACGAGATCCGTGGCGGCGGCCGCGCGCTCGCTTTGCACTCCAGCCGCACTCGGTTCCCCCGCGTCACCAGCACCGACTGCATTGGCTCCACGCGTGCTGGACTACCTGGGTACAGGGGGAGATTGTTAGACTACAGGATCGAATCTATGATATTTGATGCCATACCAGCAGCATTTACAGTTTAATCGGACAGTGGTAGAGAAGATCAGAAGACTCTTCTTAGCTGCTCAAGAATGTAAGTGGCAAGACTTCTGTGTAATCTTCTAGTATTTAATATGTTTCATAAGATGTACAGGTTAAAAAGTAAGGCCGAATAAATTAAAGTCTGACATTACATCTAACATTCAATTTTCAGCGAACACAAGTAACTATCTGCAATTTTAAAGTCGTTTCATCAAGAAAGAACCTACTTGACACTAAATGGGGGTGGGGGGGGGGTTGTGTTTCATTGCCCCCCCCCCCCCACGACCGCAGCACTTTATTTTGGTAAATTTAAAAATTTTTAAGTCTTCATAAGGTCATCTCATAAGGGCTGATATGATACATAATTTTTTTTCGCAAATACATCGTGTATACCTCTGAGATCTCTCATCATCATCATGTCAGCCTTTAGACGTCCACTGCTGGACATAGGCCTTCCCCAATGAACGCCACCACACCCGGTCCTCCGCCACCCGCTTCCGGCCACCTTCTTTAGGTCGTCGGTCCATCTGGCGGCGGGTCTGTGACAGATATGGCCCGCCGACTGCCACGTCAGTTTGCCACCGCACTGATTAAAGACTTTTGTCTTTAAGCATTGTGGAATAGGCGAAGTGAAGACTTGACGCAATTTTCCAAATGCTGCCCAGCCCAACTGGATTCTTCTGTCAGCTTCCCTATCAAAATTGTTTCTACCCAAACTGTATGGTCTGTCCTAGGTAGACGTACTCCTGAACAACTTCGATATTGACATTATCGACGATCACCGGGCTTAGATCTCTACCTGCATTAATTATACAATGACTGACAGGTGCCCACCAAAACAGTTGCACGCGAATAAAAATGTGTAACTCAAACGGTAGCAGAGACAAACAAATTGTATACTGAAAAACAACAGCAAAAACATAAGAGAAAATCCCAGTCTCACCTCACGAGCACTTAAAAACGAGTCGCCTTCAAAAGTCCCAGAGTAAAAATACCAGCGCTGTCATTAGGCCAATGGCCTTATTATTTGTCTGACGAGTAACATATGTAAGATCAGAAATAACCTGTATTATCTAAACGGTAGTCACAGCGTATCCCATCCATGGGCGATGAAAAAAATTGGCTCCGTTTCAGTAAAGACAGAAAAAAGACATGATACTATCGAGGAATTAAAAGGTTAAGCATCGTAACGTCTATGTTTGCTTGTATGGAACGATAAGATTTATCAAAGTTACTATTTTATCGATTACGTATATTGTCAACGTTAAAAATGTTCTATGTATAGGTCTTTTTACACGATCTCTACGTATAATTTGAAATATGTAAAGTATGAAACTTTTCAAGTTAAACCTCTTCATTATTCGTGTAAGTATGGGTGTAAATTATACTCCTACCTTTATTCAACTGCACTATCTACCTTTCTCTGCTATTCTTGTGCTACCCAAAGGATGTTTGGAAGAAATAGCTTTTAGCGATAAGCCCGCTTAGATGTAAGCAACAAATGTATGTTACTTTATTATTGTATCTATGTATTTTATATCGTGCAATAAAGAGTTTTTTAGCTAGTCATAGACAAGATAACGATAGCAATCTTTTTAGTAGAAATCTCATCAAAGAGAAGACTTTAGGTATATGGTATTACTAGTTTTGAAGGTTAAGAGCATGCCGTTTTGATCTTTGTTATCAAAATAATAAAACATGAGTTTCCATGCTTCAGTATATTTAAAAAGGTAACATAATGTCTGCGATGGGATAAAAGTATCAATTTGAAAGCTCAACCATTTAGTCCAGCGACTGTACGTTGGTAGTAAATCATTTACTATATCTTCAGTACGTGTCATGCTTAATGTTTGATTAGAATAGATTAGTTTGTATATCTAGTTGGTATAGAGTTTGATATATGTTGTTGGTATGGTGGAATAATGATCTCAATAATTCTCCAAAATATGTATATTTATTTGTTTTTAGGAAGCGGTGCAAGAGTTTGCTTTTAAAATACACAGGACATAAATTAAGGGGATTAATGACAAACACTTTCTTTTATTGATTGCATTTTCTGTGCTGCAATAAGCTTGTGCAGGAGTTTTTTTTGCTTTGGCATATCACCAACTAGCCGTTGCCCGCGACTTCGGCCGCGTGGACAACTTATCATCATAAATTATTATGTATTTCCCGTAGGAATGGGATGTTTTTTGGGATAAAAACTATCCTATGTCCTATTTCAGGACCTAACCTATATGCGTGCCAAGTTTTATCACGATTCGTCCAGTGGTTGAAGCGTGATTAAGTAACAAATCTCCAAACATCCAAACTTTCGCATTTATAATATTAGTAGGAAGTGGGATTTGACAAAATAATGATGCCATCAATATTATCTGTAGCAAAACTCACCATAACTGTTAGAGAAATATCCAACCAGTTGTAATGAGTTTTGTGACACTAAACAAAACTCATTATAACTGTTAGAGCAATATCCAACCAGTTATAATGAGTTTTGTGACACTAATCAAAACTCATCAGAACTGTTGAATCAATATCCAACCAATTGTAATAAGTTTTGCGACACTAAAAAAACTCATTGTAACTGTTAGAGCAATATTCAACCAGTTATAATGAGTTTTGTGACACTAATCAAAACTCATCAGAACTGTTGAATCAATATCCAACCAGTTGTAATGAGTTTTGCGACACTAAACAAAACTCATTATAACTGTTGGATAATTGATGCAACAGTTATGATGGGTTTTGCGACAGATACGGCATCAGTATTTTGTCAAATCATGTTGAGACAATAATATCAACTGCAGATCTAAAACTACCCAAGAAATCAACATGGTCGCCAAGTCTTCAAGGGATGTCTGAACAGATGCAATTTGATTGAATATCTTGTATCTTTTCGAACTTGCGAATTTTCTACCTTTGTATCCCAGAAAATGTATGTGTATTTCAGTTCATCATCGTCAGCTGAAATGCGTCCACTGCTGAACACAAGCCTCCCCATAGAATGCCACTATTGGTGGGCTGTGCATCGGGGATTTGCCAGAATTACTACGCTTACTGAGAGATTGGTGATTGCAGTAGTTATCGCTGCTGGTCCCTGGTGCAATCCCTAAGTGGCCTTGACGACACCCACAGGAAGATTTGGGGTGGCCCTATTCTAAGCCGTGAAACACACGGCAATTCAGTCGGTATTTCAGTTGAAAAAGATCTCATTTCGTAACACTGTCTGAAACTGACGTCATATACCTAACTGGCAAGAAGTTTCATGAATTCATTTGAGTGGGTGTAGCATTTCTTCCAAATGTAATACGTTTAAGAATCCTGTTCTTATTTGCCACGAGCACCCACGCCTCCTTTGATGGATGTCTAATATTAAAACACCGATTAGCAGTATGTTGACCTCTGACATTTCATCTGTTCTCTTCGAGAATGGTTTGTGACGTCATTTCATTCATGCATGACCGTTTGTAACGCCTACAACTATTTCATTCATAAAACAGCCTTTTCAGCCAGTGGAGTACAATCGTAGATTTACTATGATAATTGTTTCTTAGTGAATCATCAATTTGTTGAGAATGGAACGTCATGAAAAGTATTTTGCCCAATGATCTCTATGTACTACTACTAGATGGAGCGTTTCAAACAATCGCTCTGTTACTCGCTACTGCGGCTCCAGGAGCCGCAACTCTGTTACATTCACAATGAAACTTGTGCAGTTACTACATAGAAAATTTAATTATTACTAAATATGTATGCTACGGGTAAATAGCGACAATATTTAGTAAATAATTAAATATTCTGCGTAGTAACTGCACAAGTTTCAAAGTGAATGTGAACGGGTTGCGGCTCCTTGCGTGGAATAGAGCGATTGTTTAGATCCTAGAGCTCCATCTAGTAGTACATAGAGATCGTTGATTTTGCCTGGTTTTTTCAGGTTCAGAACGACTAAGAATATCTTGTAGATCTTGAAATGTATTGTAGAATTGCAAAAAAATTACGAATCATGAATATTTTATCGACTATACGAATTAAGAATTGTAGGAAAAAAAATACTGTAGGTTTGTAATATATCTACAATTAGCTTTTGTTCGCGACTTCGTCCGCATAGATTTCGATATTAACACATCTTGAATTTCAAAATCGTTGATTAACGTCCCTAAAATCCTTAAAATTAAGTTGGTTTCCCGTAGAAATGAGATGTTTTTCGCGATAAAAACTATCCTATGTCCTATTCTATACCTATGTGTGTGCCAAGATTCATCACGATCCGTCCAGTGGTTGAAGCGTGACTGAGTAACAAACATCCAAACTTTCGCATTTATAATATTAGTGGGATGATTAGAAAGAGAAATCAATACGGGTACTACTTAAGAAATTCTTCTTAAAAAACTTAAGGTTGTTATCCGTCCGCGTTTCCCCGGATTTGTCCTAGTTTTAGGGGCGTCCGGGGAGCGTCCGGGCGGGGTTTCATTTGTAGTCTGGGTTTTCAAATTACCGCTAGCTAGTATGACGACTTGTCCGTGTTGCTTTAAGACATATGCAGAAAAATGTTTTAAGTTCCCTAGCATAATCTATGTCTTTGAGTATTACTCAAAGGGACCTTTCATAAACCACTTGGTATCTTATAAGTAAAGGGGTTCGTTAAAAGGCTTAACTTAGTTAACGCAATCTAACGTTGCCCGCAAAATAGAGCACGGCTGGCAGTACGTACTACTGATTTGCCGCTTGCCGGAGTTGAGAAATCTGTGAGTAGGTAAGTATAAAGTATTCCCTCTCTCGATCGCGCTCGACGCAAGAGACAGCCCTATAGTTATGTACGCGTACAAACAAATGTGTACAGACAGGCTGGTGTGCCTGTAGTTGTAGTAAGTAATTTAATTCTGTGCCTCTAGCCTACAGCTGCAATGAAAGGACTCTAAGCTTCTTCGGTCACATTGTGCGATCTCCCAAGCACGACCTGGAGAAGCTCATCATTCTGGGACAAGTGGAGGGCAGGCGTGCCATAGGACGAGCTCCGACGAGGTGGTCAGACCCGGTGAGGAGGGTGGCTGGCGGATCCTTATATGAAGCAGTGCGGCTGGCCAATGACCGCTATGCGTGGAGGCGCATTTTATACGGTCGCGATCCTCAGCAGTGAGGGATTGACAGGAAAGAAGAAGCCCACAGCTACATAGGAGGAAAAGGGGTCATAAAAACTCAAAGTATTGGATACATTTCCGTGGCGTCAGCCATTACAGAAGCAGAGATAGGTTATTTGGCTTTTGAGTTAATTGAGTTTTAACGATATTTACTACGTAAAGATCACCACAGTACTCATTAATGTTTGTGAATGGAACAAATTTATCGATAATTCAAATAGAATAGAATAGGTCATTTATTCATAGCTACGACACACACATACATGAGAAATAAACAGAACAGAATTAATAAATTATAACTTAAAAATAAACAAGGTACCTATGTGTCGCAGCAACAAAATGGCGCTGACTCAGCATAATGCTGCAGCACGCTACGCGAACTCCAGCGCTGGTATTCTGTCAGCACCAGGTCAAGTGACTTCACAGATTTAGTTTATAAATTGTGCTTAGAGGGCTGTCAATGTATTGGTGTTCATAATAATATTAAATATATATAATTTAAGTTTGTAAATAACTTCGAACAATTGCAATGTTCTTTGCAGTTATACAGCAATAGGGCTTCTCTACGGGACCCACGTGGGCAGATCAAAGTAGCATTAGTGGCACACCAACTTTCCTCCGTTAAAGCGTGCTCTCTATATTTGTATTCGAGCTATACCTATACTTGACACTGGCAAAATTCCAAGAAAGGCCATTTTAGGAATAAGATGAGTTTTGAGGCCCTGTGGCACATACATTTTTATGTCTAAAAGAAGGGCCCAAACAATTCACTGTAACCCCTAATTTTCTGAAAATATTTTTTTTGTATTTTTTTTGTATTGGATACGTGGCTTATGGCATCCCCCGGAGGTCTATCTGGTAATTGTTACGATACACCGTATGATGATATTCCGAACGTAAAATGCGTTATGTTATGTATTTATCTGAAAGCCCTGGTGGTCGATTAAAGGCAGCGTCGTAAAAAATTTAAGTGTGCTTCACTCAGTAATATTTCTATAAAATAAAAACGTTTAATAATGGTATAGCTAAAGTGGTTTGTTTTCATTATAGATATCAAATAAAGTTGATTGACCTTAGTACAGTCGGCAATAAATATACCGGTGCATAAGGTACTTATAACCAATGATCTCTATGTACTACTAGATGGAGCGTTCCAAACAATCGCTCTGTGCCACGCAAGTAGCCGTAACTGCACAAATTTAATTGTGAATGTGAAAGTGTTGTTGCTACTTGCGTGGCACAGAGCGATTGTTTGGAACGCTCCATCTAGTAGTACATAGAGATCGTTGCTCATTACTCATATTTGGATATAATTTTAATGGTGGTAGATGTGGTCGGAGACCGGATAGTCACGCGCAGGGTGGGACGCCCCGCCGCCAGATGGACCGACGACCTAAAGAAGGTGGCCGGAAGCGGCTGGATGCGGGGACCGGGTGTGGTGGCGTTCATTGGGGAAGGCCTATATCCAGCAGTGGACGTCTAAAGGCGGACATGATGATGATGATGAGCTGTGGGTGGTGTGTCTTTAGGAATAAATGGATGATGTAGTTGAAAGCAAAGAAATATATTACTTGTGAGTGATCTGGGCTGGACTATATGGGTCAAAACTTCAAAGTTTCAAAATCGAATTGTAGTAAGGAACTACAGCTAGAGGTCATCCTAGGAGGACGTTCAAGGATCAAATTAGTAACGTCCTCAACCAACTACATGGCTGTCTACGGCTAGCTTGTCAACAATAATAATAAAATAGTTAAGATTTTAATACTTTGATACTATATTGTTTTCTTAAGTTTTATACTTAAATATTATTCATTCATAATTAGACGTAGGCGAAGTCACAGGCTTAAGGTAAGCTTAAAGTTATGAGTGAACTGTGCATTAGCAATAAACTGCGGTTAAACGTATCTTTGGAGCGAATGAAGTTGTTAAACGATTTTACGGCGAGTCGAAGGGTCGCGATTGACGAACTCACGTGATCCTAAGTTTAGGAGACACCAATACCGGTGAGAGAAGTTTTGGAAATAAATATTGTAAATTGGATCACTCCTTGATGAGCTATGAAGCCACTGACAAACAGACACACAGACATAAACATATGTGTCATACTCGTAACCTCTATTTATATATTTTTAAAACATATTTATCTTGTATAATAAAATCCCTAAAACGATAGGAGATAAAGATGAGGTTAATTTATTTAAAAAAGCCTCCACGATCTGTTGACAGAAAAATGTTATTATAGTTTGGAGGAATTTCCTGGTGACGGTTCAGTTTAAGGTTTCTATTTCTATCTATCATATCAGCCCCTAGAAGTCCACTGCTGGACATAGGCCTTCCCCAATGAACGCCACCACACCCGGTCCTCTGCCCTCCGCATCCAGCCGCTACCGGCCACCTTCTTCAGGTCGTCGGTCCACCTGGCGGCATTTCTATCTAATTACATTTTAAATGTTTTTTTTTGGTAACTTTGTTCTAAATGTATGCTTCACTGCGACACGATGTTGTGTGCCCACGTGGCGGAACATAGCCGAGCTCTATGACATGTAATCCTTTCTATACCTATGTTCCACAATAAAAGATATTTGTGTTTGTAAAGATAATGTCATCATCATCATCAGGTTATTTTTGTCTCCATTGCAGGAGCAAAACCCTCTCTTATCTGCCGGAGACAGACGGAGGATTTGGCCTACACTCCCCGCGCTGACCAGACGGGTTGGGGAGGCCCGATTGACGTTTTATAATGTATTCCCTCAGTCGCCTTGTACGACATCCACGGGAAGAGTTGGAGTGGTCCTAATCTACCCTACCGGAAACCACACGGCAAAGATAATGTAAAACGAATGAAGGTTAAAGTTTTTCGTCTTATTTGATAACGGACTAAGGAGTGAAATGTGTTTTGATATAAATAATTACTGAAGTAACTATAGCAGAATCCTATCCTACTAATATTATAAACGCGAAAGTTTGTAAGTATGGATGGATGTTTGTTACTCTTTCACGTATAAACTACTGAATGGATTTTAATGAAACTTTACAATAATATAGCTTATACATCAGAATAACACATAGGCTACAATTTATAAAGATATTGTGTGAATTGTCCAAAATATCAAGTAAGTAGGAAAAATCTACCATCTGCGAGCTATTCTGGCGTGCGGCATTAAATTATAATTTTAATGTCATAATGTTAGTTCTTTTCTACGCCACGCTAATATAAGCTACTCGAAATACTAATCATGCGCAGACGAAGTCGCGGGCACCAGCTAGTAGGTACAAAATAAATTCTACTCGGAGATTTTACTTTGTAATTCTTTCAAGTCAAAGTCAAAATCATTACACAGTACACTTGGTACATTTATAATATGTATTACTGCTTTGTCCACTTTGTGTAAATAAACTAAAAATCTCGATAAATCGTTAATTTCGAAAGAAATAGTTCTAAATACCTCGATAAACACTGACTGTGTTTTCAAGTGTCAAAATAAGCAAAGGTCCGTAAAGCAAGGCCATAAAATTGTTAAAAAAATCGGTAGTGATAAAAAACAATTCAATGAAGAGTTCACATAAATAGGTCCATTCCTATACTTTTCTGCAACCAAGGTTTGCAGGGTAAGAAAGCCAGAGTTACTGCGGTAAAAACACAGAGAATCTGTCAAAGTCATCAGGATGGAGTTTTGCAAACCAATAGAATATTTACTATCAGACGGCTTTCCCTGCCGTTGCCAAGTGCAGTTCTCTACCCAATGCCACAGTTAGCAGCAGCTAATAAATATTCTCAATTTGGTAAATATTTTTACGATATTTCCAATTAACGCCCGTTAAAACTGATTGTTTATCAAGCAGTCAAACTAAGAGACCGCCAGTGTTTCTAAAGATCGATATAAATATCTGTGGTAATTAAAGACGGGGCAGACAGCCGATGCGTTCAAAATAAACTAATCTTTATTTTTAAACCGCATCACAATAGAAACGGCTCGGTTTGAAATCGTTTGGGAAGTTTGCTTACTTTGGTACAGTGGAGGACAGCGAGTTATCTTCTCACTAGGTCTTCCTGGCCTAGGACACTTCGATCCTTCAGGATCTTTTGTGTTAAACCACCAACGGTGCCCCCTTTTTGTGGACTTCATATACGCCTTAGATTTTTCTTTCTTTCCTAACCATGTTTTCCTTCACCTAAAAAACCTGTGGTTTTAAATAAAAATATTACATATATATACACTTGTCTTATCCCGAACTAGGGTTTTCTCCTGTGCTATGGAAATTAAACAAGAATAGGACAATTAAAATAAATAAATAAAATAAATGTGTACGTAAGTAAGTAATGTGTCGACTTCGTTATTTTAATCGAAGAAATTGTATTTTGTTCTTCAAACATGTTTACTGATGTGGCAAATAATAATATAAATATGTGGGGACATTTCACACACGGCCACCTGATCCCAAACTAGGCAGAGCCTGTAACATGGGTATCAGACAGCTGATATACATACATAATATAATATATAAATAACATCCAGTCACAAGGCAAACACAAGTGCTCATCACACGAATGTTTGCCCTGGGCGGGGTTCGAACCCGCGACCCCGAGCTTCGCAGGCAGTTGTACAAAGTTTTCTGTCCCCAGTGGGAATCGAACCTACGACCTCTGGCGCTCGAGTCCAATGCCCAACCACTAGGCCAACGAGGCGATCGTAGCCGAACCGTAAACCGTACTAAAGTTTCCAAAAACTTGGTACACGACGTTACGTGAGGCGAGTGCACAATCCACTAGGCTATCACATCTCTTCATAAGTGGCATACATTTTGATGGTAATTTGATTTTCCGAAGTAGCATTTGTCCTTATTCGGACCAAGTACCTTAGGTACTCGAATAAGCAGGAGCTTCGCATATGAAATGAAATGAATAAATGAAATGAAAATTATTTATTTCAGAAAGATATACATTCCATATATAATTAGTAGGTCTTAAACTAGGTTAGTATGAAGTCATATTTTTTTCGGTCAGTTAAAAGTACAGAATTAATTAAAAATTGCAAAAATAAATTCAATTTAAAATGTTAACATTAAATACCTAAAATAGAATGCAAATTTAAAATGCATAGCTTCGTCGTGTTTATCAATTTTCGTCAGCTCTGATCAGATCGCCATCGCATCGTGTCGGTGCGTCAGCTGGGCTGTCGGTTGGCCGTGGGCCAGAACAGCTCACCTGTGCCGTCCCAATTGGGTTTCCTGAGGATGTGGTGTGCGGACTATTTATACTGGGGTGACGAGCACTGATTAGCCATGCTGTTGATAACTGGCGTTGTATGTTGCTACGGAATAACTTTCAAAGTGATCAACGCGTACAAACAAATAAATCAGCCGGATTATGGGATATGTACAATTGAAAACATTAAATATTGAAGTAGTAGGTAAATACTTTTCATAGAAATTACATTGCCTCTTGAAAATAAAATGAAATTGTTTTTTTTTTATTATATCTAAGAATCCTTTTCTCTATAGTCTTCAGCTTAAGGAGTCAATGTAAAAGAGCAAACATCGCATCGCACTAGCAGTGGGTCTCTAAGGAGTTGGGCAGCTGCGATCACCAGTTCGCCTGCCAAGCGTGGTGATTATGGGAAATCCCCCAACGGACAGTCCACCAAAGTCCATTCTATTGGGGAGACTTATTGTTCAACAGTGGACTTATTTCGGCTCTTACACAGATTATAAAATACATTCATTTGTTCGTTCCGAACATATCTATTCCCAGAGCATGGACCAGGTTTTAAAGATTTTTTGAACAGTATTTTAAGGTTTTATTATATACCTACTAGTCTATAGGTAGGGCACATTTATGCCTCTTTTGGCTGTGCCTTTGGGAGTCTTTACTTCTGCAACCCTTACTCTCTACCACAGGTTATTATAAAGGACCTGTGTTCTCATTTTAAGCTAACCTGACTCAACTAAACAAAAATCGGAGCACTCGTGTCTTTGAAATGAAATACGCTGAACGGCAATACCAATGGGCAATCTTCCTATTTCCAGGAATTTTAACGTTTCCATTACGGTCATTATCCCATGACGTCACTACGTCTCTAGTACTCGTCTAGGCGAGTGGGCGAAGGAATTGGCAAGGCCGTATCGCCAGGAAGCTTCGACGGTTCATTCATAAAAGCTGGGATATGAAATGAATTATGCGGTCGAATCTTCGGTTAGATGAGGTGGAAAAACTCCCAGTTTCGTTTGGAGTAGTTAGAGCTACTGCCACTCTTGTCTAGAATTAAAAACAGAGCTTTTTTGGTGCAGCACTATTCTGAGCTTATTTCTTTATTAAATATTCTTAAATAAATATTTATTTGTATGTATGTAAACGCTTTATTGTACCAAAAATAACAACAACAACAATAATAAAATAGGAATTAAACTGTGTACAAAGGCGGACTTATCCCACTTAGGGATCTGTTCCAATCAACCTTAGAGTGACCGAAAGGACAAGTATGATGCGTTTAGTACCAAATTTGATAAAGAAATGTACCTACTTTTAATAAAGTTTGAAAATACATATTACATAAACATAAAACTAACAATATATACGAGTACATAGACGATACACGAATAAGTGAATGATACAAATATCTATATATACATAAATTTATACACATAACATATAAATATATAACATATATATATATATATATTTATTTATGTTATAATTACCTAAAATGCTGTGTTGCTCTGTGAATTAAATAATTACTCACTTTTTGGAGAATCTTGTTATTTGACACATTCGGAAAATCCTTTCCGAAGTTTCCTCAGAGCCAGAGGTGCCAAAACTGTCGCAACCACGAGTTTATAAGTACTTGAACGTAATCGTAGCAGTAAAATTAATCCGTCTCACTCGACCCACTCGTGTTTCTCAGAAGAGTTTTTTTTTAAAGCAAACGCAACTTTTATTGTTTCTTGCATTGGGACGAAAAATAAAGAAATTAAATTGTATTTTTTAGACGCTGGCAGTAAGCAAGATAAACTGAATTCCATCATCAGCCCGAAAGAGTCCACTGTTGGACATAGGCCTCTCCCAAGGTGCGCCACTGAACCCGATCCTCGGTTCTTCTCATCCAGTTACTGCCAGCCGCCTTACGCAGATCGTCGCTGCATCTAGCCAGGGGGCGTCCGACACTACGCTTGCCCAGTCGCGGTCTCCACTCGAGAACTCATTTACCCCAGCGGTAATCCGTTCTCCGACAGATGTGACCAGCCCACTGCCACTTCAGCGTACTAACTTTTATTGTACAAATACAAAAAATTATAACAAATGGTAAAAAAAAAGATTCATAATATTTTTTAAAAAATTATAACAAATGGTAAAAAAAAAGATTCATAATATATTTTTTTTATTTTGGTTATTATTTTGAGATATTGATACCGGTAATATAAATTAGCGTAAGAGACACATGACGACTTTTCAGGAGAGCCAATAAAAAAATTTTTTTTTATCTATGCTGAATACCTTTTTTGTTTTTGATGCTTTTTAAATGACAGCCAGAGCAAAGTTTCTCAGATTTTCAATGACATAAACACGTCAAATGCAAGCTAATTCAAAATTTATAAAATATAAGTATTTGACCCTTATACTAATTAATATTTCCCGTAGGGTCAATCGATAAAATCGATCCCTTATACTAAAATATTATACTGTCCGTCTTTACAGTTTATCAGTTTGTCCGCCTTAAAAACTACGAGGTGAGATGTATTACATATTATGTATGTAAAAGTGCCGGGATATGATGAGAAAATTATAAAAAAATTAGGCAATTTTTTGAATATTTTTTTTTATAATTTATTGAGGATCTAGTACAAAGCGTTGACCATAACCTCGTAATTAAAAACATCCTTATTTATATTTCATTCCAGATTCATAGTCCTATGAAAACCAACGCTATTTACGTCTCGGTAACATATACATGAAAGGGTCACCAGCAGCAAAAACAGGTTTGTATTACCATGTAAACTTTGCAGTCCACTTAGGAACACCATCTATTGTGTATTTTGTTTTCGAGACGCAAATGCGTTTGTTTTCATAGGACTATTAATCTGGAATGAAATATACGTCTATCACCGATAAAAAGTACCAGGCCGATTGTGATAAAATATTGAAAATATGTAGAATTACATTTTGGAGTATATTAATCTGGGATATACTAATGTAGAATCATAATTTATGATTCAGAAATAAATGCCATATGATAAATAGATAACAGTCAAAAAAAAAACACTCCGAAAACGTTTTCAATATCTCAATTTCATTTGATTGCAATTTGCCAAACGAGAACGAATCTTAAAAATATTTATTTAAAAACAGATCGTAATCCATATTAATGGGTGAGATGAAAACTGTTGCAACTTTTCTTGTGAGAATAGTAAGATAATTTGGCACCTTCAAAAGAAAGGAAAGTGCCAAAGAAAAGTCAGTAAAGAAAGGAAAGTCAGAAAAGGTTATCATCATCAGGTTATTTTTGTCTCCACTGCAGGAGCACAACCCTCTCTCATCTGCCGGAGACAGACGGAGGATTTGGCCTACACTCCCCGCGCTGGCCAGACGGGTTGGGGAGGCCTGACTGACGTTTTATAATGTATTATTCCCTTAGTCGCTTTGTACGACAGCCACGGGAAGAGTTGGAGTGGTCCTATTCTACTCTACCGGAAACCACACGGCAACCAAAAATAATACATCCAAAGTAAAAACTTCGCAGGTACTTACTCTTAGTAGAGGCAAAGATAATATATACTAGAATGTAGAGGGTTAAGATATTCAAATTCAAAATTCAATTTTTTATAAATTATAATAAGTTACTTTTCAAATTTCGTCGTACTTTTTATGTTTTTAAAAAACTTAAGATTTTAGTTTAAAGTTTCAAATCAAAAGAAAGATTGAGAAAAAAAAACAGGTAGGTAGTAAGTACATTTCAAATTATTTATGCCTATTTAGTTATTAAACAGCTTTTTAATGTCACAATAAAAAAAACCGCAGACATTCCATATGAAAACCGATTCTCCTCGATAAAAACAATACGACGAACACAGTTGCATCGGTTTGTTTACTCTTGCCGTCGTCGCAGGCGCAGCGAAAAAAATACGTACTACGCATACGGCGGACGTAAGCGAGGCGCGGGTGGCGGGGAGGGGATCCACTACGCTACTCCGGACGATGGGCGCTTTTTTACCGCGTTCGGGTTTCCTTTTGACTCGGGAGCTGCGGTGTAATTTGGTACAGTATGGACAGTGTAAATCTGAGCATATCTGCGACAAAGAATAAATTACTACGGAAAGAAGCGACACTCACCTGTCCGCCAGTTTTACGTCGCTCTCCCTCAGAGTCCAGGTACGCTCCAGGGCGGCCGTTCAATGCGTGCGCTAGTGATTTGTATTTTCGTTGATTTATTGATTTTTATATTTGATGTATAGTTATAGATATGAATATATTGATATTGACGATTATTAATGATAATACAATATAGTTCGGTTCTTGGAGAGAGAAGGTTCGAGGAGATCGACGCCATAAGTTAGAAAGAGAAGCATTAAGAATAAGCAATGTTCAAGACATATGACGTTATTCCTCTCGATCTTTCATATGCCCACTACTGACAACACTAAAATAATTTTTCGCACACAAACAAACAAGCGTGTACGGACAGGCTTCTATAGTAGTAGTACTTAAAAACGTTGTACGTAAAAAAGTTGAGGTGTATAATAAGACTGTACTAACAAAAATATGGACTAATGTCTAAAATAAAAAATTTGAATTTTGAATTTGAATAAATGTATTAAGTGTACTCAAGTGTAAGTTTTATAATCTATAAATCACAAACACTGTAAATGTTAAATATTGTAATTGTTATATTTTTTATGTGTTTGTTCCTGATAGCTTAAGGGTGTGTGCGTGTATGTGTTACTTATATTTCCAATAAATTTAATTACGAATTGTTTATATTTTTCCATTTACCAAATGCAGCTAAATATTTATACGCCAATATTTAATGGCAGAATATGTTGTTCAACATATTACTTACGACTACCTAATATCCCACTTTGTTACTGAATCACGCTTCAACCACTGGACGGATTAGGGTGAAACTTGGCACCCATGTAGGTTAGGTCCTGGAATAGGACATAGGATAGTTTTTGTCCTGAAAAAACATCCCATTCTTCCGAGAAACCAAATTAATCGTTAAAAGCAGTGAAGATGTGTAAATATCGAAACGCGGGCAAAAGCTAGTTAACCATATCCTGTGAATATATGACTTTGACTTTATGTGACTGTACATACTATGTTCTATACTGTGCTCAAGCCTTGGTTTTTTCGTTAGCGCCCTATTTGGCGCGTCAGCTCCATAAACAGTTACGTGCGCGCGAGGCAACCCCGCAGAATTGTTTTTAAATGACTCTCACGCGGAGTGCGCGCGCGCAGGTCTAGTGACGCGTACGGCCGATTGTAGTGCGTCCTTCGATTGTACTGTCTGGATCATACGACTGTAGCTTGTAATTGTAGATAAACTCTTTATTGCACACAAATTAAAAATAACAATAAACGGCCTTATCGCTTACAGCGATCTTTCTACCTTTCAGAAGGAAAATGAACAGTGCTATTATGCAACACTGAACTCGCGTTCAAATCGTCAAAGAAACTAAAATTTCATTTTTATTATTCTAATATTATCAAGTTAATAACAAACAGACAGACAAAGTCGTGGCTGGTGCAGCGCATCTCGCTGGTGATCCAGCGTGGACACACCGCCAGCGTGATGGGCACTTTCCAGCCGGGTACGACTCTGGGCGGGTTGTTTGACTCTCTAGGTTTTTTGTTATTAATATTATTTTTAATTCATTATTTTTACTTTTTAATTGTATAATGAAATTGACATTGCATTTAATGGTAATAATTTGTCAACCCATGTGACATGCTATTAATAAACATACTCGTATTACAAATAAAAATAAAAAAAGTTACTAACATAGTTATAAGGTATCACACCAATTATCCAGTCACAAACTAGGCAGAGCCTGTGCTATGGTTACTAGATAACGGATACACATACTTAAATAAATATATAAACATCCAAGACTTGGGTACAAACATTCATATTCATCATAAAACATTTGCCCCTAGCGGGATCAGTCCGAAAGCTACCCGTTCCGCCACGGAGGTCGTCAATGTCGGTACAGCAATAAATATTTCTGAAGGTGCACAGTAACTTATCGCGCGTTTAGTAGTCGGCAAAATCAATACGATCTTTTGTCCATCCCCATAAGGAGCGGTGTTACGATAAGCGAATCGTAAGAAATCCCGCCTAAAGACAGTAAAAGTATACGTTTCGCTTTTTTTTTGTTCATCATCAGGTTATTTTTGTCTCCACTTCTGGAGCACAACCCTCTCTCATCTGCCGGAGACAGCCGGATGACTTGGCCTACACTCCCCGCGCTGGCCAGATGGGTTGGGGAGGCCTGATTGATGTTCTATAATGTATTCCCTTAGTCGCCTTGTACGACATCCACGGGAAGAGTTGGAGTGGCCCTATTCTACTCTACCGGAAACTACACGGCAAATTCTACTCTACCGGCACGTTTTTTTTTTGTTAATTTTCCTTATTTTTATGTAACCTTTTTTAAGGTTGAAGCAAAGAACACTATCACTACGAAAAGAAGCGACATTTACTTGACCTGGTGCTGACAGAATACCAGCGCTGGAGTTCGCGTAGCGTGCTGCAGCGTTATGCTGAGTCAGCGCCATTTTCATACCTTGATTATTTTTAAATATCAATTTCTACGAAAAGGTGATTTTAGGACTCTGTGGTCTTCATTAATAACTGTTACTTTCCTTCAAAAGTCCTTAAGCTCGGTCATTAGGCGTGGAATAGAATAGAACAGGTCATTTATTCATAGCTACAACACATATACATGAGAAATAAACAGAAAAGAATTAATAAGTAGTTACATTTCTTTATCAAATTTGGTACTAAACGCATTATACTTGTCCTTTCGTTTACTCTAAGGTTGACTGGAAGACATCCCTAAGTGGGACCAGTCCGTTTTTGTACACAGTTTAATTCCTATTTTATTATTGTTGTTGTTGTTATTTTTGGTACAATAAAGCGTTTACATAAATAAATGACGCTACCTTTCCATTCCGATCCCTGATAATAACTGTGAATTCATCTAAGGAATCCTCCGCTTTGACGTCTGATCTCGGAGCGTGTGTATCGAGCGTGCGAGGTAGCAAATTTCGATAATTTTGAAGGATTCCAGTAATTTTATATAAGTTTAGATGGGGTTGCGTGATGTCGGGACGTTAACCGAATTAGGAAATATTTGTGAGTTCGATGACTCTTGCATAGAGGTCGAATTGTGACGTTGCTATGCCGAAACTTTCACAAGACGAGTAGGGATAATAATTGCCAGGATAAAACTTTTTTTTCAAAATATAAATATTTATTGGCCTTGCAACGGGGTACCTACGTGGCATTTGGTTCGCAATGATCCAATAAATAAAAACGTAAACTTCGCGGGTACAGACCCGCGAAGTTTACGTTTTTATTTATTGGATATATCTTCAATATACAGATATTGAAGATATTTGCAAAAAAAGGGGGTTTAAGGATAAGTAATAGAACACAAGGACGTGGGCGTGGGCGTGGGCGTGGGAGGGGGCTGGAGCGGAGGCGGGAGCGGGAGTGGGACCGGAAGTGGGAGCGGAAGTGGAAGTGGGAAGGGGAGCGGATCCTGTAGTCCTCGAGAGCGGAGCCGCGGGCACAGCTAGTCTAATAAATAAAAACGAATACTTCGCGTGTCTGTACATTGAAGATATTTAAAAAAAATTGGGAGCTGTAAGTATCAGTGGGGTGGGAGTGAGTGTGGGAGCGGGAGTGTATAATGATTACAAATAAATGAATATGAATATGAGTGGGAAAGAAAACAGTAGCGGGAGTGGTAACGAGAACGGATTCTGTAGTCCACTCAAGCGGAGCCGCGGGCACAGCTTTGTATCTTAATATTAACAGTAAATAAGTGTAATACGTATGTATGATCTACTTGTCAGTCGTCAGATCGTAAATAGCCGACTAAGGGACTGCACCTTCACCCTTTTCACCCACCACTTCACATTTACAACGAATTTTAAACCGAGAATGTAGATTATTAAACGACCGATTAGACTGGATGAGAAGAACCGAAGATGGGGTTCAGTGGCGCGCCTTGGGAGACGCCTATGTCCAGCAGTGGGCTCTAGCGGGCTGATGATGGTGAACTAAAAGATGTGGAATATCCATATTTATATTAATGTATGAGTTTAGAGCATAAAGTAATGAATACGAAATACCGAAAACCAATTTTTTTTAATAAATTTCGGAATAATTCCAGGTGTAATTTTCGTTCTAAGGAAACTACTTAATTCCAATTTTGTTTTAAATTATTTATGACTCCCTTTTTGTTTTTCGTTTCGCATTATATATTATCTCTATGCCATCGCCAATGAAAATGGCGTCGTTTGAAACATATAACGTCTTTAAAGAATTTCGTGTCGATCATCAGGCAATTCAAATGTGTCATAACTTTCTTGTTGTTGATTAAATTTTTCTACAAATACTTATTTGTTTTTGAGTTTAATATGTACTTATAAATTATTTTTAACACTTTCGTTCCAATTACAAAGTTTCTCGTATCATGACGCTGCGCGCAAAAACTATATTCCTCTAAAAGATGTGATTCAAATTCTTCCAAAGTATATATAATACTAGCTTTAACATTTTTATCATTAAATTTTCCCGTAGATAAAAGAAGCCTTATTCCTCCGGACTTAAAAACTATAGCATGCAAAATAACTACGAACCGCTAGCTAGTGGTTTCAGTTATATTTAAGTTAAAATATTATAAAGTTATTTATTTATTTAACTATTTATTGCACACACACACAGATAAAACAAAAATAAAACAATAAAAAGAAACACAAGTAGAAAGGGCGAACTTATCTCTGAGAGAGATTTCTTCCAGAAGACCCGCGAGAGAGATAATTGAAATAAGAGAGGCAGATATAGTGTGTACGTAAATAAAAATACATTAAAAAGAAACACAAGTACAAAGGGCGAACTTATCTCTGAGGGAGATTTCTTCCAGCAGACCTGCGAGAGAGAAAATTGAAATAAGAGAGGCAAACATAGTGTGTACGTAATTAAAAAAACATATACATACATACACTAATATAAACTATATACCCACTTACATAGATTATAACCTACACGATAAAAAATATAAGTATGTAAATAAATATTTACTAATAATATATAAATATAATATACATTATTAAATAATAATAATATACAATCTTTCATAAAATACATTTAAGATATGGATATGGAAAGTTATATTGTTGTCTGTTGGAATAACATCCCTTCGGTCTTGTATAAATATGTAGGTGGGAGGTGGTCATAGGAACACATCCATGACTAACAATAATCCTATCCAGTGTGGGCTAGCTTGAAACATGTCATTTATGTTTTCTCTTGAATGACCCCATACATAGCGCTTCGTTAAAACGTCTAATTTCGTTCATCAGCCAGAGATATTTATATGAGATGTTAGTTATTCATGAGGTGATTTAACAGCTTACTTTGTTGCAAATTACTCATATAAATGTCACATTAAGATATTTTCTGTCCATCTAATAAACAAAAGTGTACCTAAACTTCGCTTATCGTTATTGACTTCGTGCGTCAGGGATGCTGGCAGAAGCTGGAACAGACAGCTTCTCTGCTATCATTGACGACCTCCGTGGCGGAACGGATAGCTCTCGGACTGCCACGCCGGAGGTTGCGGGTTCGAATCCCGCTAGGGGCAAATGTTCGTATGATGAATATGAATGTTTGTACCCAAGTCTTGGCTGTTTATATATTTATTTAAGTATGTGTATCCGTTATCTAGTAACCATACCACAGGCTCTGCCTAATTTGGGACTGGATAATTGGTGTGAATGTCTGAGATATTTATTATTATTTATCATTAAAAAGCATGTCGCTTCCCTGATCCAGCGGGTGAGGGCCAGCTCCAACAGCCACCTCGGCGAGACTGGACGTGGACAGTGCTGTTATACAGCACTGGACCCGCTTCCACCTCGTCAAAGAAACCGAGATTTCATTTTTATTGTTCCAATATTAAGTTACTAACATAGTTATAAGGTATCTTTGTTACTAACACTCTACACGCCTGAAATAAATGTTTTTTATTGAAAATATTTGGGGGTGGATAAGTAATGATCATTTTTGGAATTTTTGTCTGTTTACCTGTTTAACTGTTTGTTTGGGCGCGCATCACGTAAAAACTACTGAACCAATTCCAATGAAGTTTCTAGAAAAACATTTGGAGTATTTGGAGGCTTAATTTGAAGTAACATTTAGTCCCCGTGAGCGGAAGGGAAGGAAAGGAGGAAGGGGAGGCGGAAAAATACGATAATTCTGTACTCCATGCAAGCGGAGCCGCGGGCACTGTTAGTTTTAAATAAGTCAACACAATACTGATATAGAAAATGTGACGTTACGTTGTCTGGGTAAGTGTTCCCAAAATCATATTATTATAGGTACTCCGTTATTTAACTGTACAAACCTACCTTTATCTGATATTCTTATTCTCTACCAGAAGGTTGTCCGATTTAACGATAAGACCCCCCAGATGTACAAATGTAAGCTTCTATATTATTGTACCTGTGTATTTTTATCGTGCAATAAGAGAATCTACATAAAAATAGCTAACAAAGTCATAAAAATATTTTTAAAGTATGAATTGCAAAAAAATCTAACTAACTTTCAGACGAGAGAAAGATGATGTCAAACAGGTTAATGTTAAAAAGCTGATGATGCTATGCAACCAGAAGTAAGTTTAAAAATATCAACTATAACTCTACAAAGAAAATTATTGGTCAAGTAGTAGGTTGTAAAGGATCAAGATAAGAAGATATCTAAATGGACCAAACATATAGTGTTAAGGAATACAACACAGAATTAATGATACAGACGTCACAATCGCAGGAATGTGTGCATTATTCCAACAATTGAACAAATAAACAAAATAGAGAAATTCAAACAATGTCATCGGCAAACAATGTTTAAGTAGGCGGCTTCAAAATCAAAGACACCGAAGCATTTCTTGAGCAAATAGAACAATTGTTACCAAAAGTTCGTAACACTATTGGTGTTTGAACTATAACTGATCACAAAGTGAAAACTACCGTGTGTTAGTTTTTCTATACTGCCATGGATTGGGCATATTAAACTGAAAGAGATGACGATATACATTAAGCCGCAAGATGAAAAGGGATGTGTGTAAGAAACACTTGCGATCACAGCGGTCTGTGATGAAAGAGTGATTGGAATACGAATGAGATGTAGAACTAGAGTCTGATTTAAAGTAGACTTTTAAGCAGACCGATAATTGTATAATTTTTTTGAACAATAAAGTCAACGGAAATACTGAGTAAGTATTACAGATTTAAGGCATCATTCTGTTTGACAATTCATGAAGAATGATAATAATGCAAATAAAAATTTCATAAGTCATTAACACTTGTCTATTTATAAACTAGGATTTTCACAATTTGCATAATACGAATTAGATAAAGATAGAACAATTAACAATATAACATGCAGGCAAGGACCAATTTGTACAATTATACAAAGAGGTCTGTTCCCGATGGGAATCGAACCCAAGAACTCTGGCATTATAGCCACTAAACTCAACGAGGTGGTAATACACACACATTGTGATCTTAAACAAGAAGTCCAAACAGGTAAGTCTAACAATATATAAATATAAGAAAAAATCCAGCCAAACCTATAAAAAGTTTACAAAACGAAAATCGAGGTACCCAGTATAACATAACACTAAACCGTAACATGGTTAATTAAATTAAACAAATAATAAACACAAACAAATAACAAGAAAAATTCAAACATCTGCATTGTGTACAATCTGAAATATAAATGAAATAAATAAATATTGTATATAGGATACTATTGCACTTGGCTATCCAGAACTAGAGGTTTTCCTGTGCACAGGAAACTAAAGAAGGATATTTCTCAAATAATATAACAGCCAGACCAATCGAACCTGGAGTGGAAGTCAATCGAAACCGAATATTGATTACTAGAGCGGACTCTAGTGATGACAATGGACTGGAATCCAGAGTCAGACCACAACTGGGTTAAAAGGTGAGCCTGTCAGGCATTACTGCAATTAGAGTTAGCATAGTGATGCAAATGTGATAGCGATTCCATTACGATGCGTGAAGGAATTTACAGCGTACGTTGATACAGAATAGCCTTTACACTTGCAAGATCTTTGACTGTTCTTTGTGACTGTTTTATTGTTCTAGTAGTTCGTGTTAGTTTTGTCACTGACTTATATTGTCTCTTCAAAAGAGAAAACTGCTCATTACATGGACATAATGGAAAAAAATTCAACGTCACCAATAAGTTTTTACTGTCATGATTATAGAGGGGATATTGGGTGTGATAATAAATAAATACTACGAGTTAACAATAATCAGGGACTATTAATTAAATATTTTAGAAGCCTGCAGTTGAAGTTTAGAACCTCAAAGGCCTTATCAAAACCGAAACAAATATTGGTAGCAACAATTTACGATAGATTTTGCTATATAAGTTAGAGATAGTGAAATTACTTCGCAGTTTGCAATTTGGACTAAATACTAAGTTACAAATTGCAAAAGGGATATGTTCAGTAACATCGAAACATTTCGGCCTCACAGGCAGACGGACGTGCTCCCGCGCCGTGTCCCACGGCCTTAAATCGATAACAATCGGCTTAATTGCAGCCCGATTAAGGCCGATTATGGGCCGATGGCAAAAACACTCAGCTCCTTTATCAAACTGTTTAATTAGAGTATTTTTCTGTTTGTCCCTCTCTTTGAGAAATGTTAATGATATTAAAGCCGGCGGTAGACATTGCTGTGAGAAACCTTGATGAAAGTGAAATTAAAACCAATAGTTACAATAAAACTTAGTAATTATAGTTTGATTTTAAGTTTTAAGGTATTGTAAATGAACAATGTTATATGTGGAACATTAGATGCAGATTTAACAAAATAAGCTTGATTTTTAAATGATCAGGCAGCTACAGTGATTGTTAGTGGCCTACTGGACTATCGTCCGTAATTATAACCAACATATTTGAGTCACATCACAGTATAGTAATAAGTATTAACTGCAAACTGCTATTAAAAGTACGAGAGCATTGTAGTCCTGAAAATTATGTTAAAACCCCCATCATACCAGTGACGGGGAAAGAAAACTTGGAAAAGATATCTAAGGGCCCGAATGGTGGATATGCAAAGTAATCAGAATTACTTTATGAAAAAAATACAAGACAAACAAACTCAGTCATAAACTATACCAAAGAAAATGCCTGTTTAACTTAGTTACGAGACAGGAAAAGACAACAAAAAGCAGAACAACAAATAAAGCAAGTTCTACATGGAAAATTGAATAACTTTTTACATTACGATATAAACAAAAACAATAAAAATGTGTTATTGTGAAAGAACGGAAAATGGGAAGCCGCAACTGTGACACCAGTTTATATATATCCCATTCAAAATAGTGGTACGCGATGTAACCTAGATACAACGGGATGGGAGACGCTAGAACCAAGTGGGCGGCAGCCTTGACTCCTTTACTGTGTTTTCTGACCTCAGTGAGGGGGTATAGCAACATCAAATCAAATCACTTTTATTGTTCGTGTTCCTGATAGGCTCACCTAGTTTACTAAAAGAAACTTCACTATTCTGCTAGTTAACAGTCAAGTTCGTTTTTATTTTAACTTTATCATTATCACTCGAAATACGTCCAGTGCTGAACATAAGCCTCCCCAATTGAATGCCTTTTGATGGGCTGTCTATTGGGGGATTTGCCATAATCACCACGCTTGACAGGAGGTTGGTGATCGCAGTAATGATCTTAATATACACAGTAGAACGCTGCTCTTTGGTGCAATCCCTTAGTCGCTTTGACGATACACACGGGAAGACTGGGTGGCCCTATTCTAAGCCGGAAAACACACGACTTTATCATCATTGGATAAGGTTCAAGGATTGGTCACTTAGTTCGCAATGTCATTGTACCACAACCGAGGATCGTTTTAAAGTCTTTGCCCAGACTAATTGGTACGTGTTTTTAATGTCACAGTGTTAAATTCGTATTCTGAGTTTAACCTTTATGGTATTATACTGTACCCACATTCAAGTAAGACTCTTAATTCTATGATTGACCTATTATTGCCAGAATTATCACAAACTTTTTTCGCAACGCGCGTGACTATTGGGAATGCTATTAAAGAAACGCAAGGTGAACCAGTAGCATTACTGGCTGATGACAAGAGTACTAAAGAATCAAACTTGAATAAATGTTTTGACGAAATCTGTCGCAGCCCTATCGTGGGAGTTAAGGATGCTGTGAAGATAAACATTAAAATGCCGCGTTTATCTCTCGCTAACTAAATCAAAGATTAGGATCTGCCCAGAGCAGACAAAATAAGACGTCCAAAATCAAATGGTCGATAGCGTTCGGATACTGTTAGTTTGCGCAAAAAGCAATCCGTTAGTCCTTGCCGGCGGCGCCTGTTCTTGGTTCGCCAAACTCGGCCAAAAAGCGCAAAAATGTTGCCGAATCTTAACCCTTTAACAAACGGGTTGCTCTCGGACTGCCACGCCGGAGGTTGCGGGTTCGAATCCCGCTAGCGGCAAATGTTCGTATGATGAATAAGAATGTTTGTACCCAAGTCTTGGATGTTTATATATTTATTTAAGTATGTCTATCCGTTATTTAGTAACCATACAACAGGTACTGCCTAGTTTGGGACTGGATAATTGGTGTGAATGTCTGAGATATTTATTATATTTATTATTATTATTATTTAACAATTTTGTAGGTACTTAGTATTCTTTAGGCTGAGCTTTCGAAGCTTTTGCGGCTGAATTTATTTTAAATAGGTAACTAATTTAAAAAAGAGAAGCGGAGAGAGAGGGCGATATCCTAAAAAATAATAAATAAACGTGAATTGTGAAGATATTTTCCTCTTACATGCCTTTACAACTCAACAGAGCTGCATGACATTTTGTCTGTAGCTAGTTACTAAAGAGTTACTGAATACAGTATGGTAGTAGTTACTGAAGAGACGGACAATCATATTTAAAATCTAGGCAGACTACAAATAATAAGGTATCGCTTTTACATATCGTTTTTATTTATGAAGGAGCTATTAATCCCACTAATATAATAAATGTAAAAGTTTGGATGTTTGTTACTTAATCACGCTTCAACCACTGGACGGATCGGGATGAAACTTCGGACACATATAGGTTAGGTCCTGGAATAGGACATAGGATAGTTTTTATCTCGAAAAAATATTCATTCCTACGGGAAATACATAATAATTTGTGATGTTAAGTTGTCCACGCGGGCGAAGTCGCGGGCAATAGCTAGTATAGAATAAATTTTATTTAAAGTTTATGTTTCTTCGCTAATATCTCGGAAAATATAATTTTTTCTAATTTCGGCGCAATCTTCCGGTAGTTTTCGAGTTATCTCTTGGACGGACTGACAAAAATACACGGAAAAACAGGAAAACTTTGTTGATATATCGAAAAAGTTTAATTTCGGACGTCCCGATTTAATTGGAACGGAACTCCGCATAATATGTGGGGCACGTGATTCACATTGCTCTTAACACGTATAATGCGGTGACATAATTTTCGTCACTACCGACCGTAATGAGGTCACTCACCGCACCCACAACCAGACGTTTGCTGCATATTGAACTCAAGACAACGATAGAGATGTCAAACTTTCCGTCAACCACCTGTATTAGATGCTAGAACCAATCCTCGTGATCTAAAAGCCTTGAAACATGCTAGAAGGTGTTTGTCTGACAAATGAGCTACGATAAGCAGCAGATATAGAGACCATTTTTATCTTGCAAAAAAGAGCAGTTAGGGCAATCTATAATCTGCGTTGTAGAGACTCATTAAGAGAAAAGTTTAAAGAAATAAGCATATTAACAGTAGCTGGTCAATTCATTTTAGATAATATTTTATATGTCAGAAAAAATGTATCTCTCTTTTTGAGGCACTGTGACAATAATAGTTATAATACAAGAAATAAAAATAAACTTGTTTTACCAGGGTTAAGACTAAGTAAGGTCAGCAAATCGTTCACGGGGCAATGTATACGCTTCTACAACAAACTACCAGAGGAAATCTTAAATATGACCGACAGAAAGTTTAAGATTCACATTAAAAAAACAACTTTGTAAGGAAGCCTATTATAAAGTAAACGATTATTTGAATGACAAAGATGCCTGGTACTAATGTTAACCAGCTTCGCAAAATCTTTATTAATTGTATGCAAACTTGATTTTTAAAAGATGTGTTGCGTGAAGTTTGTTGCGCCGTTTCTTCTTCACAGCGCTAACACCTAGGAAGCGGTAGTCGATAAAAAAATGACGTGTATAAATGTACCAAGTGTACTCATATGCAATAAATGATTTTGACTTTTGACTTTTGATCTCCTGTATGACCCGTACCTTATTACCTTAGGTAAGTAAAGTACGTTTTTATTTCACCTGCAATACTCTATCGCTATGTTTTTCTCATTTTCCTTGGAAGAGATCGCTTTAAACGATAGGATTGCCTTTGTACACTTTCTATAAATCTGTACCTAACTTGTTATTCTTAATCTGTGTGCAATAAAGAGTTTTTTTATCTATGTTTCTTGGAGGGTTTTCGGAGTAAAATTGTGGGGCTAGAGTCATCTGCGAAAGAGGGAAGAGATAGGATGTTTATATTAGATTGTTCACTTGTTTTAGACTGATCGCATAGCATCAATGCTGTGTGGTTTCCGGTAGAGTAGAATAGGACCACTCCAACTCTTCCCATGGATGTCGTACAAGGCGACTAAGGGAATACATTATAAAACATCAATCAGGCCTCCCTAACTCGTCTGGCCAGCGCGGGGAGTGTAGGCCAAATCCTCCGTCTGTCTCCGGCAGATGAGAGAGGGTTGTGCTCCTGCAGTGGAGACTAAAATAACCTGATGATGATGATGAAAGCATCAGGGCTCACACTTATCTATCTGAGGTCCTGTGATGACACAATTTCCCTAACTGACCGCGTTGGAGTACCTCTTTTTCTGCTATTCTGTAGCTTTTCTTTCTCCAGAACTTACAGCCAATGTAATAAGCCACATGTCTTCCAGGACTTTTCAATACTTTCTCGCCTGCCTCCTCTGTGTCTTCTATATATGACGTGCACTATTTAAGTATTGTAAATCTTTCACCTGTGGGTATATATACCTATATTTCATTCCAGATTAATAGTCCTATGAAAACAAACGCATTTGCGTCTCGAAAACAAAATACACAATAGATGGTGTTCCTAAGTGGACCGCAAAGTTTACTTGGTAATACAAACCTATTTTTGCTGCTGGTGACCCTTTCATGTATATGTTACCGAGACGCAAATAGCGTTGGTTTTCATAGGACTATTAATCTGGAATGAAATATATATACTTTCAGCTCATCCTTCGATGATCCGACTTTGATGTTACTGAGTTCTTACAAGTTTCTGATTTCATCATCATCAGGTTACTTTCGTATCCACTGCAGGAGCATAACCCTCTCTCATCTGCCGGAGACAGACGGAGGATTTGGCCTACACTCCCCGCGCTGACCAGACGGGTTGGGGAGGCATTTCCTGATTTACAAGCCTTTGATTTCTAAGTTCGCGAGTTTATGAAAGAAGAAAGAAATCATTTATTTGCTCTTAAATTGGTACAAATGCCAGATGTTAAATTAGCCTAAGGTAACACCAATTCAGCCTTAACAACACTGAAATGTCAAAGTTTAAAAAGTACAGTCAAAATAAATAATTTAAGTATTGCCAAACGTCATCCGACCCTATGCTCCATTTATTACTGTATTTGTACTGTATGCGACACACCTTGCGTAACGAAGGCTTTTAGGCTTGCAGTTCCTCACAAGGGGACCTATTTGCAAGATGTTGTACCTACGTAGCCCCAACCGAACCAAATTCGTTCTTCTCAAGTATTTGGTCCCTACTACCCGAAAAACCCAACTTTCCCTCCCACGCTTTTTTTCCTCGCCTCATTGTTTTTGCGCGCTGGTCGCGGGCATTTTCGGAATTCTGTCATTTACATAAATGCCTGGCAGTCTTTGTTCAGCCGCTAAGGCGCCGCTGAGAGAACGGGTCGACCGACGGGCACTACGACATGCGTAAAAGGCTAGACGGGTAATGTATTTGTTTTCTTTTTTTGCTAATCGACGTTTCAAAAGATTTGTAATTTATTATGTGTAAATTCTTGTGGGATAGTTTGTAATAAGTTATAGGCATATTCTTTATTGCACATCTTAAAGCTGAATACAGTAGTAAATGGTGTGTACAAAGGCGAGCTTAATCTCTAAAAGAGATCTCTTCCAGCCTACATTACAGGGTGTGAGACAAGGCAGTAAAAGCGAGGGGGGCAAAATAAGTGCATAATAGACTACATAATAAATAAATACCTGAACTACTTATTATTAACTATAATAAACATACATAAATACATACATATCATATTATACTGAGTGTCACAGATAGTGCTCTTTTAGTTTAGTTTTAAAAAAGTGTTTTATTGATCTGACAGAATTGTGAACAGCCTATGAATTTGTCTATCATTGACAGATCTATACCAATAATAAAACTGTGACTGGCCTATGTCTGTACATGGGAGATAAATAAATAAATAATAATAAATAATATGTCAGACATTCACACCAATTATCCCGTCCCAAATTAGGCGGAGCCTGTGTTATGGTTACTAGATAACGGATACACATACTTAAATAAATATATAAACATCCAAGACTTGGGTACAAACATTCATATTCATCATACGAATATTTTCCCCTAGCGGGATTCGAACCCGCAACCTCCGGCGTGGCAGTCCGAGAACTACCCGTTCCGCCACGGAGGTATTGTAGAAAAATGTGTATGAGGGGTCTTTATAGGGCCAATAGAAGCCAACATAACTGTTTCTAGATTTTTTGTCTGTTTGTCTGTTTGTCTGTATGTATATTTTTATCTCATCACGCAAACTCTACTGAATTAAATTTGATGCAGTTTTCACAGTTGTCTTACTGCAGGTCTAACTTAAGACCTGGTGGATCTTAATACGCCACTTAGGACCTGAGATATTAACCTGGCAGCGGGAGTAGGAATGGGTGTAGAATCCATAGTCCACGCGAGCGGAGCCGCGGGCACAGCTAGTCTAGTATTGAATTCTCTTACAGGAATTTCTTCTCAAGAGGTGTACCAAACTCTTTATTGTATAAAAAAAAGAAAAATACAACAAACATAGGAATCAAATTGTGAGCAAAGCGGACTTATCCCTATTGGGGTTCTCTTCCAGTCAACTGTTGAGTAACTGATTACTGAGAGAAGAAGTCGATAAAAAATTTACGTGTCTCATTATAGTCATTATCTTCGACGTGTATAAATATATCAAAGTACTCATTTTATCGGTGTTAATGCACCTAGCACCGATATGGACCTATAAATATAACATAGGCTGCATAACCCTGTCCCGTCCGCCAATCCTAGGACTGCCGTGCGGATGGATGCGTGTCCAGGGGCTAGCCTGGTCGTAAGCGTGCCGACATCCCGGAGCTGGGCGAACTCCGGGCACTATTAGCCTTACCGAGTCATGCGGGGCTCTGACGAGTTGGACAATTTCTTCTCTAGATAATCGTGGTACCACAACACGGAGGCGGCTATGTTGATCGCAACACATCACGTCAAGGGGTATCATGGAGCGGAAAGCGGCGATACATCGCCTCTGCCTACCCCTCTGGGACCAATGCGGGAGCATTATTTATGTATGTAGGCTGAATATTTCGCCTGTTGGTCACTATGTAAAGGACTTCAAAATGCAAGGTCCAAACAAAACAGGTCATCAATCTTCACTTGGCGCCGTCTTCCGCTGACCCTAACACCCTATTCGATAAAAAAAAAACACTCGCCAACCGCGCGGCTACTATAAAGAACCGCACCAAAAACCTTCATACGCCCAACCAAATTCCCCTCCAACAAAACAAGTTAAACTGACCCGTATTGATTGGAAATAGGGATTTCTCGACAGTAAAATAAGGCGGTGTGTTTAGTAATTAGATTCTGACAGTTTGAAATCGCCAAAGAGGCCGACTGTCAAAAACGCGGCGCCAAAAGTTTTACAATAAAATAACAATAAAGGTAGAGTTTTAAGGTTAGCACTTCGCTTGGAAACTTATCCATGTTCCTTTTGTTTATATTTTACTAGCAAACCGTCTCGAATTAGGTTTCTAATGAGAGTTTTATAATTAAATTCAATTTTTTTTTTACTTTGTCCATATTGTTGTTAGTAGAATCTTATAAACTATGTTAGTTGTTTTTAAAACTATAATTACAAATAGAAACTGTTTAAAACTGAAATAATAAAATAAAATCATCAACAGGTTATTTTTGTCTCCACTGCAGGAGCACAACCCTGTCTCATCTGCCGGAGACAGACGGAGGATTTGGCGTACACTCCCCGCGCTGGCCAGACGGGTTGGGGAGGCCTGATTGATGTTTTGTAATGTATTCCCTTAGTCGCCTTGTACGACATCCACGGGAAGAGTTGGAGTGGTCCTATTCTACTCTACCGGAAACCCCACGGTAACATTGATTGTAACATATAAATGTAATTAAACAGATGAATATGAAGACATGGTACTTCAAAGTCAAAATCTTTTATTAGACAAGCTCAAGCTATCTTTTAAACACTTCCGCTTCCTAGGGTCAGCGCTGTGAAGAAGAAATGGCGCAACAAACTTCACGCAACACATGTTTTAAAATCAAGTTTGCATACAATTATATAAAGATTGTGCGAAGCTGAAGCAACATTAGTACCAGGCATCTTTGTCATCCAAATAATCGTTTATTTTATGATAGACTTTCTTACATAGTTGCTTTTTAATGTGATTCTTACACTTTCTGTCAGTCATATTTTGTTGTAGAAGCGTATACATTGCCCCGTGAACGATTTACTGACCTTACTAAGTCTTAACCATGGTTAACTGCCATCCTATCCTATCCTACTAATATTATAAAAGCGAAAGTTTGGATGTTTGGATATTTGGATGTTAGTTACTCAATCACGCTTCAACCACTGGACGGATCGTGATGAAACTGGCACACATATAGGTTAGGTCTTGGAATAGGACATAGGATAGTTTTTGCCTACGGGAAATACATGATAGTTGTTGTCCACGAGGGCGAATTCGCGGGCAACAGCTGGTAGTTCATAAAATTAACAAATTCCAACACACTTCCAATTCATGAATTTTCATGCAAATTTCAATTGGCAAGTGCAGAATATTCGTAATACATACATTAGTAATGTTGATGGCAACGGACTGGGAACAAATTGAGCTTATTATGTTGTCACGTGACAGTGTGACAGTGTTATGGAAAATGAGTAATATAATTATTAATGGACATATTACGAGCCGCGAGTGTGTGTATGATATACCAAGTCATACATAATCGTATAGTTGACGACGTCACTACAGCAGGGCGTATATCTCTTAAACTACAAAAGATATCAAAATTCTGTAATAGTATAAAATTTGTACTCGAATTTGTGCTCCACATATCCAAAATTCAGATCTCTAACCCTTACCGTTTTCAAGATATTCAGGTTTGTTTGTGGCTCTTCCAAAATGACGTCACTACAGCAGAGCCACGGATATATCTCGATAACTACAAAAGATATCAGAATTCTGTAAACGTACAAAATTTCAACCTGAATTAGTTATCCACATATCCAAAAATCAGAATATGTACTTCTACCGTTTAAAAGGTATAGACGATTGTTTTTATTTCATACTAAAGGTACAGTTGATAAAAAGAAGAGGACTGAATTACGATTAATATTTATTGTTACTTTGATCGAGTCAATGAAATCAATTTAATAAATTACTATAGACTTCTGATTATTGCTGTGATTTATTGTTGTCAAGTATTTAGATGAAAAATTTGTTTATATGAAATAAAAAAGGGGCCACGGGTATATGGAATTATATTATTTAACAAGCGAAGTGCCCCAATTTTGCACATATTTAGATTCAAAATGTAAATTTATATAAGTTGAAATATTGTATACAGAATGAAATAGAAACACCAGCAGATTATTATTATTTCCCTATAAGGGAGCAGACAAATTATATTTTTGCTTATAATTCATCCCTCAAACAACGATCTCTATGTACTACCTGATGGAGCGTTCCAAACAATCGCTCTGTTCTACGCAAGTAGCCACAACTCTTTCACATTCACTTTGAAACTTGTGCAGTTACTACTCAGAACTATTAATTATTTTCTAAATATTGACATTATTTAATGCCTCTTTTGGTGGGCTTTCCATTGGGGGATTTGCCATAATCACCACGCTTGGCAGACGGATTGGTGATCGCAGTATGATCAGAAGAACGCTGGTGCAATCCCTTAGTCGCCTTGACGACATCCACGGGAAAATTTGGGGTGGATTCTAAGCCGGGAACCACAACGGCAAACTTGATCACAATCTAGTTTCAAACGATGACAAAATGATTACTTTAGCCAACATACAATAAGACACAATGCCACTTAGTTTTGACTATATAGCATTTTTTTCAGTCTATTTTTTAAACCTAGTTTCTGAAATATAGACACTGACAGCGGGACTAGTCCGAAAACTCAAAGTCGCTCAGCGGGCTATGGAAAGAGATATGCTCGGAGTTTCTCTGAGAGACAGGATCCGAAATGAGGTGATCCGCCAGAGAACTAAAGTCTTCGACATAGCTCAATAAGTTAGTACATTGAAGTGGCAGTGGGTCCACGACAGCTAGTCATATCTGTCGGAGAACTGATAAACGAGTTGTCGAGTAGAGACCGCTACTGGGCAGACGTAGTGTGGGACGCCCCCTGGCTAGATGGAGCGACGATCTGCGTAGGGCGGCTGGCAGTGACTGGATGAGAAGAACCGAGGATTAGGTTCAGTGGCGCGCAGTTTTTAGCGCTTTTTAAACTCTCAGGTGGCAACACGGACGTCAGCTGATTGAAAACTGTTAGTTTTTTCTTCTTGATGATATTTTTTTCACTTGTAGTTATAGGAATGCATGCAACCTTGGCGTCACGCGGCAAGCGCCGTATTAATAAAGACAAATTGAGCATTTTTTTTCTTTAACTTTCTGTTTATAAAAAAACTAAAGGGGGAGGGGGGGGTTGGCATATACTAAGGGTGGTGACCGAGGGGAGGGGAGGGGGTAAAAAATTGAAATAAACTGGGTCACGTAGTTTGGGTACGTTCTCTTAGGTATTCTATGGTCTTATCCCTCCCACCTCACCACACCTCATACCCCGAAACTCTTTAACGCGGCCCGCAGTGTTACGTGGGTGTTTACATCATGCTGTATTTCAGTGTAGCGTAAAGTATTTGCCGTGTGGCTTCCGGTAGAGTAGAACAGGACCACTCCAACTCTACCCGTGGATGTCGTACAAGGCGACTGAGGGAATACATTATAAAACATCAATCAGACCTCCCCAACCCGTCTGGCCAGCGCGGGGAGTGTAGGCCAAATCATCCGTCCTTCTCCGGCAGATGAGAGAGGGTTGTGCTCCTGCAGTGGAGACAAAAATAACCTGACGATGATGTAAAGTATTAGTATTTAAGAAAATCTTATTGTAATGGGACACCTACTCTCGTAGTTGTATGAGTAGAGAAAGTGTGTTATGTCTCAATTTGAATGTGCGTATGGGGAAAAGAAAGAACATAGGTAGAGTCGGCAAAAAACGCAGCGAATGCTCGCCTAATTTTCAGCGATAAATGTAAAATATTAGAAGTTATTTGCTGTGTGACTGAATCATATTTTTAGGTGACGTGACGACAGATATTTTATTTTTATGACTAGGCTTGACAAATTGATAGCCACAGTCTGGACTTTCTAAATTGAATTAATTGCGTATGTACTGTACACATAACAGAATATCGTTGGGAGGGAATAAGTTGTCGTTTGTTCATTTCCTTCACCATTCTATCGTACAGTAATTTTGGTGTCAAACCAAACCAGTTTTTTATGTATTTTAGTAGTATTTAAAAAGAAATATGATATAAAATACAGTTAATGAACGGATACAAATGTAAGTTAATAATTTACAAATTTCAAAATTTGCTTTCAGAATCGTGAATCGGATCTTTATCGTTCTGTTTGATTTTTATAGTAATAAACCTATGCATTTTCGGTACAACAAAGCGTTTACATACAAATATAATTTTTTTTATGCTCTGAGTATAACAGACAATAAAACATTTTTTTTACCAAAAAATCAAACTCAAAATAACTAAATTACGATTTAATTTGTCATAGCTTTGTCGATTTAATCTTCAAAATTTAACTCAGAATTAGTTAACTCAGTTCAAGTTTATTTTATTTTAAAAAAAAGATAAAATCTTTTTTCAAGGACCCAATCCATACACTTTAGAAATTCGATATACAACGTTCAATCCGAAAATTCCAAAGGAGAATGCCCAAAGTTGTATGGGAGTTTGCCCTTGAACTTTTAACCTTGCGTCTGGATCAAGTTATCGTCAAAATGCAGGCAAAATACTAAGGATCATTATAAAAAGGAAATCGTTTAACTATTTAGTGGGAAAATTCAATAATCTTACTTGGAATAAAATCTTCGTTGGCGTGCAGTTTTCACAAAACCGTGGGTATATAGCCACGATTAACCGCTCCAGGTATTGATGTCATAGTGTTGTTATTAGTCGACGACGATATATTGCATTCGACACTACAATAGGCTCGTTAAAATAGATTTTTCACCCAAATACACAATGTAAACAAACGGAGACAAAACAGGTGTTGACATCATATCGGATATGACGTCACAATATGAAACCATAGTGCATATCAATAGTGAGGTCAACTACATCGATTTAACAAATTGAATAATCGATATTTCGGTTCCGTAACAATATTTTAAGATCTCTAAGATATCTTTTAAGAAAGTGTGTATCACTTTAAATCAGTATAAATAGTGTATTTCCATTCAGTAAATGAAAAATATGATGGGTGGATTATCGCGCTAGTAACTGAAAGGTAGTATCAAATATTGTTGACAAATATCGATTATAAATATATATCGATTTTAATTCTGCTTTCACTGCTCTAGTTGAAAATATGCCGGTCGGCCGGTGGAAATCAATCAACGTTTTTATTAATGTTATTTTTAAACTCCCTATTCCATTGGGTTTAAAAAATTTTTGAAGGAATTCATAATTCAGACCAATATTTGTGGTACATTAATGGTGAAGACGCATCTTAGGCCCACTTTTGGGCATTCTCCTTTAGTTATGCATTCGTTTTTGTTTTAAAAATTTTATTTTTTTAAATTTTAAAAAGATCTATGACAATACTCTAATTCTTTCAACCATTTGAGACATTGAGGATTCTAGGCTAAGTCCACATTCTTTTTTGTTTGCATTTTTTTTATTTAATTTTATTTTATACATGGCTGGCGTTAATGTTTCTTTTGGAAATACATAATTTCAGTTTCTGACTCATGTTTCTCTGCTATCCTTACCCGACGCGCCGTCTCGCCCGCCTGCTATTTCTAGCCGCGCCCGCCCAGCCAAGTTTATTGACTCGGCCCAACACCACTCTATACTCTACCCGGATTTTACTACTCGCATACCGGGCACTTTTCATAACTTTCCTTTACTGACTGAAGTCCTGGCTAGATCAAACCCGCTTGACTCAAGCGCCAGAAGCTCGCGGACAGAAAAGTTTGCGCAAATTGGGCTTGGCGATCTACACCGTAAGAATTTCGGATAACAGCGCGCTACAAAGACAATTTGTACTTTGTAACTGATCACGTGATATATTCTGATTAGCATTTGGCGTCTAATTAGATTGTAGTTAGACTATCGTAGTTCCAGGTCGCTCACAGAGCTATGCAGAGGGCTATGCTAGGGGTTTCTTTGAAGGATTATGATTCGTGATGAGGAGATCCGACATAGCCGAAAGGTTGGCAAGCTGAGGAGGCAGTGGGCGGGCCACAGAATCGACGGCCGTTGGGGCAGACGAGTTCTGGAGTGGAGACTGCAGTGTGGAACAGACGGCCTGAGGAAGTGGCCAGAAGCGGCTGGATGCGGAGGGCAGAGGATCGGGTTGGTGGCGTTCATTGGGAAAGGCCTATGTCCAACAGTGGACGTCTAAAGGCTGACATGATGATATCGTAGTTAGAAAATACAAAAAGGATTTTGTAGTTCGATGGATATTATCAGAAATGATTATGGCGTAGGCCCTGGTCTGATTGTTATACGTATGAATTTTTTGCCATTGTCTATATAATTTCCATAACATATACGACAAGCCTAGTTTGAGACTAGATAAGGAAAAGTTATATGCTTATTTATCTTAAAAACAAGTTTACAAGACGTCAAGATAGTCAAGCTCCAGCTTTGAACACTAGAGAACGCTTTTTTTAATGGAAAGTCGGTTACTTAAGTCGAAATTTGTATTCAAAATTGAACTTAGAATAAACGTAAATTTTTTTAAAGTAATAATCAAATGGTGAAAAATTACGATATGAATGGATAGGTGATATAAGAGATCCCTAAATGGGATCAGTCCGCTTTTGTACACAACTTTATTCTTTTATGTATTTTTCTTGTTGTTAATTTTGGTAAAATAAAGCGTTTACATACATACATACAGTTTGCCGTGTGGTTTCCGGTAGAATAGAATAGGACCACTCCAACTCTTTCCGTGGATGTCGTACAAGGCGACTTAGGGAATACATTATAAAACATCAATCAGGCCTCTCCAACTCGTCTGGCCAGCGCAGGGAGTGTAGGCCAAATCCTCCGTCTGTCTCTGGCAGATGAGAGAGGGTTGTGCTCCTGCAGTGGAGACAAAAATATCCTGGTTATATTATACATACAGTTACAGCGCAGTTACGTATATTAAGATAGACTTGTGATGAGCGAAGTGCTTTTAACTTAGGTTTGTAAGCTACCTTTTGAAGAAAGACAGCCTTTTCTAAGAATATTTTAGAATAACTTAACTTGCACATTCTACTACATTCGCACCTTGCATTTCACTCTCAAGGCCAGTAACATAAAAAAAATGAATTTCGGATTCCGCGGCGCGTGTCCGCACCGGCAGATGCGCGCGCAGCTGCCGCCGTGCGCATGCGCGTGCGCAGAAAACCGTTGCGCGAATTTCGAACGAGATCTACATTACAGTAATGACTTTTAACTAAAAATTAACCCTTTAACCGCCAGAGTCGGATCAACCCGACTAATACATTCATGTCCATTTCGCCAGGCTCGTATATATCTCTCTACTCATTTAATTAAAACATGATCTTCCTACAAAACGATATGGCTAAACGTGGCTAGCCAAATCGACAAACGACAAACGATTGGCCTGATATAAGTCAGGCACATCATGAAGGGGCGCCAGATCACGATGTGCCTAGGCGCATCATGATCTGCCTAATTTTAAGATCGGCCTGCGACATATATACGACAAAATACCTCTGTTTGTTTGTATTACTTTTTAGGTGTTGACTTTTTTTTAAATAAAAGTGAAAAATCAGACATTCACACCAATTATCCAGTCCCAAACTAGGCAGAGCCTGTGGTATGGTTACTAGATAACGGATAGACATACTTAAATAAATATATAAACATCTAAGACTTGGGTACAAACATTCATATTCATCATACGAACATTTGCCCCTAGCGGGATTCGAACCCGCAACCTCCGGCGTGGCAAAATTACTTAAAATTTTCGATTAAAATTAGTTAAAATCTATTATTGAGCTGGGCGCTGGGGGCACGCCAAGTGATATAAAGTCAGGCGGATAAAGAGTTAAAGAACCTTTTATCACAGGCATGTAGGTGCGACCTACGGCGACGAGACTATATTAATAACTAGCTGTGCCCGCGGCTCCGCTCGCGTGGACAACTTAACATCACAAATTATTATGTATTTCCCGTAAGAATGGAATGTTTTTTCGGGATACAAACTATCCTATGTCCTATTCCAGGACCTAACCTGTGTGCCAAGTTTTATCACGATCCGTCCAGCGGTTGAAGCGTGATTGAGTAACAAACATCCAAAAATCTAAATATCCAAACTTTCTGGCATAATGGACGACGGGCCTCAGTGGTAAGCTCTTCTGTCATCGCTGCGCCTTTATCGATGGCCGGCGACCTATCACTCACCAGAGTTTTCGTTACAAAACGTTAACTCATAGTGATATATTAAGATAACGAAAAGTGTGAACAAAACACTTTACTTTAAAGGTTCTGTAGTGTATCGGGAATTCGAATTAATTTCTCACTTGGATCAAAGACTTTTTTAATGCGGTGTTCATCATCATCAGCCTGAAAGAGTCCACTGTTGGACATAGGCCTCTCAAAGGTACGCCACTGAACCCGATCTTCGGTTCTTCTCATCCAGTCTCTGCCAGCAGCCTTACCCAGACGCATATCGTCGCTCCATCTAGCCAGGGGGCGTCCCACACTACGCTTGCCCAGTCGCGGTCTCCACTCGAGAACTCGTTTACCCCAGCGGTAATTGGTTCTCCGACAGATGTGACCAGCCCACTGCCCCTTCAACGTGCTAAGCGTCTGAGCGTTTGAGCAACTTTTTGAGCTATGTCGAAAACTTAAGTTCTCTCTTTACATAGATAGATTCAGATAGAGCATTCTCTCACTATCTAAAGAGATCTCATCATCATCATCAGGTTATTTTTGTCTCCACTGCAGGAGCACAACCCTCTCTCATCTGCCCGAGACAGACGGAGGATTTGGCCTATACTCCCCGCGCTAGCCAGACGGGCTGGGGAGGCCTGATTGATGTTTTATAATGTATTCCCTTAGTCGCCTTGTACGACATCCACGGGTAGAGTTGGAGTGTGCCTATTCTACGCTACCGGAAACCACACGGCAAATTTATGAATTACTACGTGAAAACTAGAGGAGGAGGAGGGTCTTGGCATATACTACGGGTGGTCACCAAGGGTGGGGGGGGGGAATGGATCACGTAGTATGGATACGTTCCCGAATAAACGAGCTAGTTAGCGAGTGGTCAGAAGGTACATAAAAATATGAACTTAATAATCGCATAGTGCAGTTAAATCTGCCGTCTAAGTGAGTTAATTAGAGCTAACAACCGGTGCCAAGCGGTTCTTACCGGACGCCATTGTTTTAACCAGTGTGTCGTTTCTTTCCCACGGCTCGTCAGTCGTAACGCAAAAGAAATAAAAGAAAACTTTATTATGACTTTTTAAAGTTGTCTCTTAATACTTCTCTTGACTCTTGACATGCTATTTTGGGAGCCAGGGCTACATCCAATTTTATGATTTGTTTTTGATCAATAAAGTTTTTTTGTCGGCCCCGTAGCCTGGTTGGTAGTACACCTGCCTGCGAAGCTCGTGGTCGCAGGTTCGAATTCCGGCCAGGGCAAACATTCGTGTGATGAGCACTTGTGTTTGCCTTGTGACTGGATGTTATTTATATATTATATTATGTATTTATGTATGTATATCAGCTGTTTGATTTCTATATTACAGGCTCTGCCTAGTTTGGGATCAGGTGGTCGTGTGTGTAAATGTCCCCACATATTTTAAAATACAAAGTGAGAGAGCGAAAGCTTTGAGGGCTGGCTTGTAATTGATAACAATAGGTAGGTACAGTTGCTTATACGGCTTACTGATGTACCTGCGCAGTAGCAGAGAATACTAAATGTTATGTGACACACACCTCGGCTGGTAGTACGCGCTACTGAGCTGCCTATCGGTACAAAGTTTTTAGCTACACATCATCATCAGGTTATTTTTGTCTCCACTGCAGGAGCACAGCCCTCTCTCATCTGCCGGAGACAGACGGAGGATTTGGCCTACACTCCCCGCGCTGGCGAGACGTGTTGGGGAGGCCTGATTGATGTTTTATAATGGATTCCCTTAGTCGCCTGATACGACATCCACGGGAAGAGTTGGAGTGGTCCTATTCTACTCTACCGGAAACCACACGGCAAACGTTTAGCTACACCCCAACGCGCTATCGACTGGCGCGGAGACCGACTTACGTTGCTGACGTATAACGTTGTCTCTTTCTCAATCGACTATATTCGCGCGCTGGGTGGAGCAGCCCTACAACAATTTACGCACACACACACAGAAGAGTACGGACAGGCTGGTGCGTCAGTAGTAGTTCGCTTGTAGGGAGTGCCGGGGCGTGCCTACAGCAGTACATTTAAACTCAGGGGTGCGACTTTGATTAATAAATAGGGTTGGCTCAAAATATCAAGGTTTCCCCTAGGTTCACATGTCAGTACAGATAGTCCAAAATATTAGCAGTTTCTCCCAAACCTTGTTTCGCCACCCACTGACTCGATTTGTGAAATTCTTTAGTATTCAAAAGAAATACTCGTAAATGCTCGACGAGAACTTAATGTAGCGGACTTGGCAGCCACATACAATGCTCTGACCCTGACCTACCTCCCAGTTCCAACTAATTACTATTGGCATTCATTCTGAAACGGCGTTTAAAAATATTGAGTCACTATGTTTTGTAAATTTTTTGTGTAAATAGAATTTATCTAGATTTTTTTACATCGAATGAACGAACACCCTGCCATAGTTTTACAGAAAGCACGGAAGCCGACAAAGAACATATTCTACCTATAAGACTTTTTTTTGTAACGCGGGGAAATGCCTACACATACCAACTAGCCTCGGGAAGACGAGTAAGATATGTCGGACTTACATCCATCTCCGACGCACAGAAGAAGGAGCCTTAGGCATGCGTCCAGTGGTTCTCCTTCGTGCGTCCCGCCGCTCGCACTCGGCGTCCCATCTCGGGGGGAGATTGAGCCCCTCCTTTTTGCACCCTCGCGGTGCTTGCCGCCCTCCCCGTGGATGCGTCAGATGGAATGGGTGCACAGAGCCTCCGCTCCGTGCACCCACGTCTCCGATGACTCCTTTTACTAGGCTTGTATGACAGGAAAGGATTGTGGCTGCGTCTCTCTGTCTGCGTCTCTCTGTCAGCCAGACGACTAAGGAACTATAGCTAGAGGTCGTCCTAGGAGGATGTTCAAGGAACATATTGGCGACGTCCTCAAAAAGGCTGTGTTCCGTAGTGAGATAGAGAGAGGTGCATGATAAGGTTGATGAATGTGAGTGAGGCGAGTGAGGTGTGATATACATCGTCTCTGTCTACCCTTCTGGGACCAAGGCGTGAGTATTTTATATGACTATATATCTGTTGGCGTTCCACGTCTTATCTTTGTTTTACTAAAGAAGGTGGCCGGAAGCGGCTGGATGCGGCTGGACCGGGTGTGGTGGCGTTCATTGGGGAAGGCCTATGTCCAGCAGTGGATGTCTAAGGGCTGACATGATGATGATGATCTTTGCGTATGCTCTGCAACCCCTGACCTTATCTCAGAAAGGTCACCAGACAAATGGAAGGGACACCGAAGAAAACTTGTAGAGGATCAAGCAGGGTGCGCCGGGAAAGAGCTCTAACGCAAGTACCGGGCACCCCCCCGTGATTCGGTCCGTATAACCGTAAGGTTGAAAGGACCATGGAGGTGGCGGGCCTTTGACCTTATCTCACTACCTATAGACAGATTACCAGACAAGTGGCAATATGATCGCCTCCTGCGCAGACTAGACAGGAAGTTTACGTCATATCAATGCAGCTACACGACTCGTCAGCCATCCGATGACACCCGACACGGCGACATACCTCGGTTTTGTTTACTGCACTTATCGCGGTCAGTTCCGGAGATTCCGCTGAGGTGTCGGTTGGGGAATGCAGTAGCAGATATACAGACACTTTTCTTGCACGAATAACATTTTCATAGAGATTTTTATGTTTACAGTACACTGAGAGAAATATACCTCTCGATTTAATAGGAATTCCAAACAATTTATCAGGTATAATTCTACTAGGCGTCCAAACGTAAAGGTTAACAGGCAACGATCTATATGTACTACTAGATGGAGCGTTCCAAACAATCGCTCTGTTCCACGCAAGGTGCCGCAACTCGTTCACATTCACTTTGAAACTTGTGCAGTTACTACGTAGAACATTTAATTATTTACTAAATATTGACGTTATTTACCCGTAGCGTCAATATTTAGTAATAATTAAATGTTCTGAGTAGTAACTGCACAAGTTTCATTGTGAATGTAACCGAGTTGCGGCTCCTGGAGCCGCAGTTGCGTGTAACAGAGCGATTGTTTGGAACGCTTCATCTAGTAGTACATAGAGATCGTTGTTAACAGGAAACTGATATAAATTAATGTTCTTACTAAAGTTTCTTGGACGATTTTACTAGATTCCCGCAATGAACCAGCATGGTAACTGTTATTTTTTAACGCTGTGGTACAGTTCGCTGTCTCCACTTCAGTACTCGTCGTTCTAAGACAGATGTGGTCCGTCCACTGCCACTTAAGCTTGCTAATCCTATTTCAGTCACCTTAGTTATTCTTCGGATGTTTCAATTGCTGATCTCATCCTTCAAAGAAACCCCGAAGGTAGCCTAATAACGTCATTAATTATAATTAATAATAATACGATTAAACTATAGATAATTCGATTATTCACCAAAGTTCACCGACCTCCCCGCCGCGACATTTTATGCCTATCATAAAACGGTCTCGGTGAGGCTGATTAAAGACTAGTAATATACACTTTTAACGGCCTCCGGGGAGACGACCGATATATTTATTTGTGTTTGCCTTACTCCACTTGAGTAAATTTTAACAAGACTTAACGACGTGGGCAATGGGCGGCGGGTGTAACGACGTTTTTCCTTTGTTTGTGATCGTCGTAAGAAACCATTATTTTGTTTTATAGTAATAGTTGACAAACGCAGATCATCATCATCAGGTTATTTTTGTCTCCACTGCAGGAGCACAACCCTCTCTCATCTGCCGGAGACAGACGGAGGATTTGGCCTACACTCCCCGCGCTGGCCATACTGGTTGGGGAGGCCTGATTGATGTTTTATAATGTATTCCCTTAGTCGCCTTGTACGACATCCACGGGGAGAGTTGGAATGGTCCTATTCTACTCTGCCGGAAACCATACGGCAAACGCAGATCAGTTCGTCAGTATACAACTCACTCTATTTTTCCCCAATCTTTGCTAATCCACAAGCTCATGAACTACAATGCATCGTTCCTCTGGTTAAAAAAGAAGAATTGTATTGTATTGTGTTTGCAATTAAGAGTAATTAATTGAATGATGGCTGCAAGCTGCCCATTGTTACTTCGTGATAGAGCGATTTAAGCAAACGAGACGAGTGCTAAGATCCAGATATCCATAATGCCTCGGTCCCTGAGGGGTGCGCAGAGACAAATTATCATGACAAACGTCGCAAAGCTTCACCCGCGTCTCGCCCCATGATACCGTTTGGCGTGATATGTGGAGTGCTACGATTAATGAATAAATAAATTAATAAATAAGATCATTAAAGACGATCACGCAGAAGACGAATACGACCGGAAACTTAACAGACATTGATTGAATTAAGTTTTAATCTTGGTTGTCTGAAAGAAATCACTCATAGCAATAAGACCGCCTAGTTTGTATAGCAAACACGAACTTTGAATAATTCTTTTTTTGTAAAATAAAGTGTATTTGAATTGAACTGAAAGAAAATATTCAAGTCAAAGAAAATACTTCAGCTTTTAAGAAGCACATTAACATTTATCAATACAAAATAAGATATACAATTTATAATTCTCAGTAGGTATTTCGATTTTTAAGTACCTATAAAGAAGAGCTGCTTTGATTGGTCATAACCTTTTTATTAGGTAGTCAATCATATTTGAATAAGATATTTTTATATAGTGTTTATAGGTATTAAAGCATATTACCGATCTGATTTATGACTAATCTGTGGCCGACGGAAGCTCTTGTGAATTATAGCTTACGAATCGTTATCGATTCATAACGAAAATAACACTTCAATAAATTCCAATATATACGAGTGTGTTTAGAAATATTTTTGTATCAGACTAATACAGTATGTTTTAATTTAAAGCTGGGGAAAGATTGGCATTGGCGTCCACTGTTGGACATAGATAGGCCTATGTCCAATGGACTTTAGGTTGACATGATGAACTATAATAAACACATACAGTAGTATCATCATCAGGTTATTTTTGTCTCCACTGCAGGAGCACAACCCTCTCTCATCTGCCGGAGACAGACGGAGGATTTGGCCTACACTCCCCGCGCTGGCCAGACGGGTTGGGGAGGCCTGACTGATGTTTTATAATGTGTTCCTTTAGTCACCTCGTACGATATCCACGGGAAGAGTTGGAGTGGTCCTATTCTACTCTACCGGAAACCACACGGCACACAGTAGTATGACATACTAAAATCATAATGATTAAGCAGTAATGACGTCATGGACGTACTTTACGTCACAAGTAATGTGTTAACGTAAAATGTGTAACAGTTCCGGTAGCGGGCTACATCTGTTGCTTGCTGCCCACGTATGTACATTTATTATTGTGTGGAACATGCCTGAGGCTGCCATTTACATTTGCAGCTGGGTAAGGGATCGTATCCATACTACGTGACCCGTTGAGGGGGGAGGGGGTCTTCAAAATACCACGCTTGGCCACAGAGGCGAGGGGGGGGGGGGGGTGAATGAATGTAAGTAAGTGAGTGCTAAGTAATTAATTATTTACATAAAATGTGGTTAACACAGATGTCAATATTAATATAGGTTTCACACATTTTACCACCTAATTGTGGTATGTAAATATTTAAATTATATTAAATTGAATGAATGAATGAACGAACGAATGGATGAATTAATTAATAAACGAATGAATGAATGATATAATGAATGGATAGACGGACGGATGGACGGACGAACGAACGAACGAACAAATGAACGAACGAATGAATATAATTGCACACAAGTCTAAGAGGAGTCAAATAGGAATAAGATGAACTTTTCTTATAATTCGTACAAGTTATTGAGCATAACCCTAGTCTAATTCCCATAGGAAAATATTGTATACATGTTGTGTACATATTTGTATTAAACCATTCATATTTTACTATAGACGGGATTGAATCATCTTTCAAAAGCTTCGAATGGCCAGTCTGCTTCGTTTAATGACTTAATCTAAGAGCATGATGAGTAGTGATGATATCTGCTTGTCGATGTTTCATTCTCGACTCCTTCAAGTGGGCCGTGTTGATTATTGTATTGACAGACGTTAATGGAAACCGAAATGAATTACAAATGCGTTTATGATGAGATAAAATGTTATTTCAGTAATATAGATATGAAGCGGGTTACGGTTGGTACTTCAAGATAGATCTACAGCGGTATATACATTCGTAAAAACGCAAGAGAGAAAAATGTGTACCTACGTATATTGTAATTTGTTCGTATATACATTAAATACAATAAAGTCTTTGAATTTGAGTTTGTTTGTAACAGCTCTTACCCACGACTTCTTCCGCGTAGTTTTCGATATTTACACATCTTGAATTTCAAAATACCCCTTCGATTATAGGAATAAGATGTTTTTTCGGGATAAAAACTATCCTATTTCCTATTCCAGGACCTAACCTAAATGTGTGCCAAGTTTCATCCCGCTCCGTCCAGTAGTTGAAGCGTCATTGAGTAACAAACATCCAAACATCCAAATATCCGAACTTTCGCATTTATAGTAGATATTAGTAGGATGGATAGGATAGGATTGTAGGATTATAATTTAAGAAAAAGCTATATTACAATAAAACAATGAATTATAAGCTTTATGCTGTTATAATAAATTCTCCATCGAATGAAATTCGTAGTGAAATACTGCGATATCGTTGTTTAATTTTTAATTACTATCAGGGCAAGACCGCCAAAATACAACACGTTACATTCTATCTGCGAGACGTGACAGTTTACTGTCTATGGATGAAGACTTATTGAATACAGTTTGAGGTGGCAGTTGGAGCGGGAGCGGGGAATAATTCTTTAGTCCACACGAGCTATGCCTACGGGAAATACATAATAATTTGTGATGTTAAGTTGTCCACGCAGACGAAGTCGCGGGCAACAGCTAGTAGGTAATGAATATAGAAAAGTGCGTTCTGCCCGTAATGACCTACGGCGCCTAAATGTGGTACTAGTCCGAAACTTACGGTTACAGCAAGTCCGGTAATTATCGTCAAAAAAACTGCAGAAGTGCCATATTGCGCTGTTTCTAACTGCATAACTATATCTCCTCACTAGGAACGTGACGGTGAGATATAAAAGATGAGAGCGGTGCGCTGTGTGCAAAAATTGGCACGCGCTGGACTGAAGGAAAAAAATAGCTATAACCCTTCCATTTTGATAGGATTTCTATGATTAGCTATATAAAAAATTACATTTATGCATTGCATAGATATCATCTAGGCGTTCGCTCTTACAAGTTATATAAGCTATCATTCCAAATTAGAATCCGTTACTGTACCTACAACCAGGGCCGGATTATTCATCAGGCAGTGTAGGCAACCGCATCGGAAAGGGGCCCCGCGCCCCGAGTTTTTTTTGAAAATGTTTCTTAAAGTGAAAAGAGGAGTAGGCGTGGGCGTTGACATGGGCTTCGGGTCGGAGTCATAGTCGGATTGAAAGTGAGTAGTCTACGCGTGCGGAGCATTGCATTGTGGTAGAAAAACTATATTTCAGGACGTTAGAACATGGTAAAGGGGCCCCGACACGTGCATTGCCTAGGGGCCCCGACATGTTTAATCCGGCTCTGCCTACAACACTTTAAAACAGATGTAGTAGAACCCTATGTGATACACAAAATTTCCCATCAACATTCAAGCATTACTTTTTGTCGCACATATAGGTAAGTATAAAAAAGCAAGTCATTAATTTATTTTCTAAATAAAAGCTACGGTTTTCGGAAACAGTCGGGAATACTTCGAAAAAAGTGGACTTGAAAAAAGCATAAACAATCATAATTAACCATATTTAATAAACAAATCTGGTTATTATTTATCTTCTCCCGAAATAGTGATGTAGAGTCGATTATCGATGTTTTCACTTTCGGTTTGTTTAATTATTAATTTTATATATTTATTTAATTTCACAGCAATTACATTATTATATACAATACAAGTTATTAGAAAATTCAAAATATGCCAATTACGAAATTAAAATAATTAAAATTCTGTATAATTAAAATATAAGATTTAAACAGGGAGAAAACAAACACATATATATAGACAAAATTATTAGATCTGTTGTTTGATATTGATTGATATTTGTTGATGATGATGATGAGTGAAGTAAGTGATGTGAGTGATGTGTGTATAGTGAGAGGTGTGGTGTGAGGGTGATATGATATGTTAGAGTATAAATTTAGTGGTTACAGGTCTATCAACACTTTTTTAATTTCCTTAATGTATTCGGTGCGTTTAAGGAAAAATATATCTGCAGTCTGGAGGTGGTGTTCCTGAAAGTTAATGCTCCGGTTCAAGAATTAGAAAAGATTATTTAGTTTTACAGAATAGGTCTCTTCGTAGGCTCTGAATGACACATCATTATGATAGTGTTGCTAATGTTCATTTCATTAACTACATCTATATTTGTTTGTGTTTAGGCTATGGGTGCCATCTATCGTCTTTTTTCGATACCAAACTAAATGAATTAGATTATCTATAGACATTTTACATACTTTACTTACATAATTTGTTTTGCATCATCATCATCATCATCAGCCTATTTACGTCCACTGCTGAACACAAGCCTTCCCAATAGCATGCCACTTTTGGTGGGCTTTCCATTGGGGGATTTGCCATAATCACCACGCTTGGCAGACGGATTGGTAATCGCAGTAATGATCTTAATATACTCAGGAGAACGCTGTTGCCTATCCCTGGTGTAAACCCTTAGTCGCCTTGAATGAGGAAGATTTGGGGTGACCCTTATCTAAGCCGGGCACCACACGGCACAACTCACCGCTTTACTCCGCTAAAGCGTGTACTCCATGTTTATATGCGACCTATACCTTGTCATAGGCAAAATGTCAAAGAAGGCCATTTAAAAAGAAGCATATAGATTTTTGTATCATTCACTTATTCGTGTATCGTCTATGTATATAATGGGCGCGATTCTGAAGGGCACACATTTAATTTTTCTAAAATTAAAATTGTCTAATTTTAAGTGGCTGTTAAAAAATTTGGCATTCTGAAGGGCGCACTTAACTAAGTTTAAAACCTATTTAAATTTAACTTGTCGCTAAAAAAGTTGTTGCTATATTATAAAAAAGGAATGAACGATGGAACGAACGAAATGAATGATTTTATAGAACATTTCGAGTCCTATGCTTAATTTGTCAACGATTCTTATGCTGTTTTGATTGAATTACATTCAAGACATCATCAATATTATTTTAAAAGATATTTGCGTAATACTAGTTAAATATTTTGGATTAACTTTATAAATTCAGACATGACACTTTTCTCTCGTGGCAACACTAGCTGTGGAAATGTCCGGCCGGCCCGCCATTACTTTGACATATCGAAACGGACCTCTATCAAATTTGTGATTGAAACTACGTATCAAAACATAAAGTTTGTTGTTATTTGTGGTTTTTATCAATTTTATAATACTTTCGCAGCACGTCACCTCAATAGTGCTTAACTGGAGAAATAATGTCTCTGCGGTTGACAAAGTGAAACTATATCGCCGGCTTTCTGTATTACAATCATCGATAAGAGAGACATTTGTACATTTTGACCAATAAATATACGTTCTACCACTCCAAAACGCATCAAGAGGTGAGCATTCCAACCAATGTCAGTTGAGCCGTATTTAGGAAACTGTAGAAAGCTATTCATGTCTTATTACTTTAATTTGAGGTTGTTACATGGGTAGGTACACTTGAAATAAGGCAGGCAGGCACACAGATTAGATTTATATATAAGTTACACATAATATGTTATTCAGTTGCAAATAACCTTTTCATATTAAGAAATTTGTTCATCCATAGCAAGAATAATACATTTTACTTTGTTTACTTTCAGATAGTTATGACATTTTCTTTATTGGGATAGTTTCCTGAGAGCATGATAACCTAGAACTACATAACTGAAAGTAGAGGATAACAAGATTCAGAATTTGAAGTTTAAATGAATGTACTGCCATCAACTACAAGAAAAACTGACTTGTCTATTTCAAAATAAATAAAATGTTAGTGGTTAATTTCATATTTTGATTACTATCCCTAAAATAATTGGTATCATCATCATCAGGTTACTTTTGTCTCCACTGCAGGAGCACAACCCTCTCTTATCTGCCGGAGACAGACTGAGGATTTGGCCTACACTCCCCGCGCTGGCCAGACGGGTAGGGGAGGCCTGATTGATGTTTTATAATGTAGCCTGTACTGTTTGTCTAGAGGCTTTGTCGTTAGAATCAAGTGCCATGTATAAGGGTACCACATTTTATGTGTTATTCAGTTGTAATGGCATTTCAATAACTTCTTATAATCAAAATCATAACTTATACTAATTAAATTAGTAGACATTAATTGTAACTAATTAGAATTCATTGAATTTGTGCACTTTCAGGTCATATATAACAAGAAAAGTTAGAGAAAACAATCCAGAGAGAATGATGATTGATGACTATATGTGATGGACTACTCCTGGGACTGATGATTGATGACTATATGTAATGGACTAAACTCCTGGGACATAAATCTTGCTTTTTTAAAGACAATATATCATTTTGTGCCTTCAGGTTCATGAAAAATAAAGCGTTTCTATTTCTAAATAAAGTAAACCTTAGTGCTTGATTTGTTTTAATTATTTTGATCTTACACTATATGATAACGGAATTATGAGGCCATGTGCCTGTGTAAAAGTCTGGTGGAAAAAGTAACTAAAAATCCACTTATATAACCATATAATCCAGGTCTCGATTGAACTCTCAGCCAGTGGTTCAGATAAAATGTATTCAAGATCTGTGTTCATGACAATTCGTAGCAAGCTTCCATTATTACATAATATTGAATAGAAAGTTTTACTTCCTTGAATCATTCGAACTAGATGCTGCTGACCGATGATGACCTACAGCGCCTGTTATTGATAATTATTTATCGGTCACAGATCTGTGTCCAGTAGGTGAACAGACCATGTAAGAATAAGACCTATGTCCAGCAGTGGTTGATAGGCTGATGATTTAATTTTTGTGAGGACTGGATGTTTGTTGCTAATCATAACTTCTAAACTGATTTTGTTGAAGCTTGATATGAACTTAAGAAAAGGTTTCTTTAGTGTTTATAGTTGAATGGTAAGTATGTAAAAGATAAGGTATGCTGTATATTATGGTGTTGTTAATTTTAGTACCAAAAAGAATTTCCATACATACTAGATGTCACTGCTCGCGTGAACTACAGGATTATTTTACACCTTATTTCTTATTATCTTACCCAAAGATGAAGCATTAAAATGCTTCATCTTTGATCTTACCTAATGTAACAAAATATGTACCTACCAATTAAAACCAGTCCAGAGAAAATGTCCATGAATTTTAAAAATATCACATAAATTGAACAGCTTTCTCGAGTTAGAAGCAGACAAACAGAGAGTCGTTGCGTTTCATAATATGTAGGGATAGTAAGGCTGCCTTCCAGTGGATGTTGAACAAAGCTACTACCGGATGAAGTATTGTGGAAAAACTAGATTCTTAGAATGCCAAGCAGGTTAACCTTCATAGCTCAGCGACACCATGTGATCCTCTATTTTTGCTCTATAAACTTCTACATCACATTAGGTACCTACCCTAATGTGAACTGATCACTAACCAACCTTCTACCCAACATATTAATTAGGGCATTAACCTGCAATTACTTTGGGAGAGGCTTCTCCAGCAGTGGAAAATAAAAACACAAAATAAATAAAATATTAATTTCTGAGTGTATGTTTATATTAAAATTAATACTTCATTGATTTAAAAATGGTATTCATTTATAACTCAGTCATTCTTCGATTTCAGTGTACCTCTTAGTAAAGGGGATATCTAAGTATCTATCTAACCCCTTTGATTTCAGTCTATTCCAGGCCGCTGCCTTCTGCTGTATCACTGAATTCATTCTCCCATATTGGCTACTGCTCCTTAGATTGACTTGCGTGATTTTGGTTCTCAGTGAGCATATGTCCTGTCCAACGCCATGACTGTTGATTAGTTCTTTTGTGTCGATGATTTTGGTGTTTGTCGGATTTCGGAAGCTTTTATACAATCTTAAGTTTCTTGCCATCATGCTTCTATCGCTGATCCTGCGGCAGGACTCGAGTTTGATTCTGTGCATTTTAGTGAGTGCCCATACCACGTTTTGCAGTCGTCATTAGTTATGCATACTACTAGAGGTTGCTGTTGTTATATGTTTTTTTTAATGAAGAAACTCACTTGCATAAACCTTGTTATGAATGAAATGCATGTACCTACTTATACAAACAGTACACAGGTAGGTTGTGATTTCTATGCATTTAACTGGTCTTCAGGTCTTGGCCGTGCGTAGCAGACTAATTACCGGGTTGAGTACCTGACAACACGTTTGTTAAAATTTCCGTCTAAGGTTTAGAATATTAAAGATAATTCTCTCAGCCAGGGGCAGTAAATGATACGGTGCACACACAATTAATTTCACATCTATGTTTGAACTCAATAGGTATATATTTTTAGCCAGTTCACGTTAGCGATGACGTTTCGCCGAATTTCGCCTCTCCCGTGGCGTTTTATTTGCACGTAGTGTTAATCAATTGACAGTTTATGAGGAATTTATACATTTTTATCATGGTAGGTACTCCAACACATTTATTCAATCACCGACACTGGTTTCATTGAAAAGTGCTAGATTTAAGTACCTAGCCTTAGATTCCCACAATTTTCTACATGAAGAGTTCGAGTCCTTCTCGAACCGAAAATTTTTTTTGCGCTATTTAGAGTAAAAAGTCGAAATATCCCTGTAGTTTTGAGGTTAAGTGTGACCTCTTTAGGTGACGGTTAAATTTAAGTTATTTTAGTTTGACGTTTATAAATTTACATAGGTTTTGGTGACTCCAGAATGCAGATTAACAAAAGTTGTATCTAAAATAATATAAAAAAAAAAAACGCCTAAATTTAAAAACGTCAAGTTAAAATTGGCGCCTTGAGAATGCCAAGTCACGTTAAACTAAAATTAACTCATTTTAATGCATTTTAAATTTAAGTGTGTACCTCTAGAATCAGACCCATTGTTCGTTTATGTTTATGTAATATGTATTTTCAAATTTTATTAAAAGTAGGTACATTTCTTTATCAAATTTGGTACTAAACGCATTATACTTGTCCTTTCGGTTACTCTAAGGTTGACTGGAAGAGATCCCCTAAGTGGGATAAGTCCGCCTTTGTACACAGTTAATTCCTATTTTATTATTGTTGTTGTTGTTATTTTTGGTACAATAAAGCGTTTACATACATACATACATATTTAAATATGGATAATTCGTTATCGATACCATACTGCGCGTCCCTAGCAGGTGTCAAGTTACGGCACTTTTGTCTCGTCTCGCCGTTTGTTGTGACTGGTTGCGTTTTTTTCCCGCGGCCGCGCCGGAAGCGCTCGGCCGACCGTGAGCGCGCGTACCGTAGCGCTAATGACTTCGGCGCTTCTGTCTAAAGTAATGATTCTTTTGGGTTTAATACTTGTATTAGTTGAGTTGAGCTTGGGGTTATGCAATAAACACGATTTCGTCGCGGACGAGTGAAAACGTGTAGTCGTTTGATCACATACCCCCCCAACTACGACCGGGGGGGGGGGGGGGAGAGTGAGGGGGGTCCTAGTTTAGGGGACCGTTGCAGGAATATGACATTACGCATTATCTAATAGTGCTGGGCGATACGAACGTTTGACGGTCCCCTTCTATAGAATACCAATATTTATTTAATTTAATTAATTTACGCACATGCCGTGTGGCTTCCGGTAGAGTAGAATAGGGCCACTCCGACTCTTCCCGTGGATGTCGTACAAGGCGACTAAGGGAATACATTATAAAACATCAGTCAGGCCTCCACAACCCGTCTGGCCGGCGCGGGGAGTGTTAGGCCAAATCCTCCATCTGTCTCCGGCAGATGAGAGAGGGTTGTGCTCCTACAGTGGAGACAAAAATAACCTGATGATGATGATGATGACGCATATACACAAACGTGTACGTACACGGCTGATGCTGTAATAGTAGTGTGTTGCATTATTACGTAATTGAAGAAAATGGTCGAAAACAACAACAGATTTACTTTATGCGACAATACAAATGTGAGGGAGGGAGGAAGAGAGAGATTAAGGAGAGAGCGAGAGAGGTTACAACTGTTCAAACTGTTTCTAAGTAAATCTAGAAAATTGCTGATTATTGCAAAGATACATCTCTATTGTTTAAAAGCAAAGTGAACAAACATCGCCAGGTCAGTTAGAAGTTATTTTTTATTGAGATCCGAGTACGTAATTAGCATTCTCAGTGCAAACGAAATCGATAGTCGATGCGGCGGAGCGTGGCACCACACTTTTTGTAAGGTTAGCCACCAGGCTAACCTTACAAAACCACACCAGTGAGAAACAGACAAAAGCGATTTTCTTTAAGATATTTTGGTTGAATCTGGATTCTGGATACCATTGTCAGGATTTTGTCACCAAATCGCCATTATCGAAATCAGATCCTTGTTGGACGACCTCCGTGGCGGAACGGGGTAGCTCTCGGACTGCCACGCCGGAGGTTGCGGGTGCGAATCCCGCTCGGGGCAAATGTTCGTATGATGAATATGAATGTTTGTACCCAAGTCTTGGATGTTTATATATTTATATTTAAGTATGTATATCCGTTATCTAGTAACCATAGCACAGGCTCTGCCTAGTTTGGGACTGAAAATTGTCTGAGATATTTGTTTATTATTATTTTATCGTTTTCTAAGCATCTTTATACATAGCCCAACAGAGTGACGCTTCTTTTCGTACTAGCAATAAATAGTATTTTTTGGCTTATATGTCAGTAGATGCTCCGATGAAAACGTTATGGCGTCTTCCTTTCGGGTCGAGGTGGTGATCGTGCCACTCTAAGCCTTCAGATTCTGATCAACCAATCATATCTCGCGTTAGGATAAAGATGCGGGCGTGTTGCGTTATAAAGCTTAATATACCTTCAACATAGTATACAATTTCCAAATCGTTCCGCTGTCCTCTTCACATGCTGCTAATCCAAGTCCATTCTTATGCAAGAGGTGCCTTTCTTGTCATCTTGTAATATCCTTCCGGCTTAGAGCAGAGCCACTCTTAATCTTCACTTGGATGTCGGCAAGGCGACTAAGGGATTGCACCAGGGCCGGTCAGCAGCGTTCTCCTGTGAATTCTAAGGTCATTACTACGATCACCAATTCGTCCGCCAAGCGTGGTGCTTATGGCAAATTCCCCAATGGACAGCCAACCAAGAGTGTCATTCTATTGGGGAAGCTTATGTTCAACAGTGGAGTTATTTCGGCTGATGATGAGGGGTATAGGTACATCGACCCTATGGGATCTTTTGTGTCTGCGCCTTTGTGTACCTATGCCCCCCCAAGTAGCAATCAAGAATAGTGACTAAATCCTACATATCTATACTTTATCTAAAGTTGGATTTGGTTATATCAAAAAAGTTTTCGTTAAGTCATTTTTTTCTTTAAGACTAACTAGTTTTATACTACTGCTACTTTAGCAAGTTCAGAATACCCAAAACCAAGTTAAGTATTCTCAAAACTGTTTTGTATTAGGTATGCCTACAGTTAAAACTAAAAATCTTTTTTAACTGTACTCAGATTATTTGAAGGCTCACTTAAAACTCATTCAAATAATTCAAGCATCTGTTTAGTCTTCCAAAGTAAAAATTAATTTTGTAGATAAACTTAAGATAATAGTAACACCAAATTCTGGGAACCGTTTTTCTGAAGAACATTTTATTCCTTTATTACTCAAATTAATCAGTTTAGAGTAAAAATACATTTAACGGGACGTATTTATCAAATGGAACCAAGTAGAAAGATGGATGACGTTGAAAAATTAAAAAGATCTGGTAATTTTCGTTCGAAATTCGAAATATAAAAAAAATAGTTTAAACAGAGTGCAAGCTGCAAATTTCAACAATGCATCATCTTCGACTCAGACCTCAGTATCGTTATTAGGAACTACAGATCACGAGGAAGAAGATACTGCGGAAAATTGGGAAATCAAAATAGTGGACAGTAATTCCGATTCTAATGAATCGAAAGGTGATGATTTTAATTTTAGAGACCAATTAAGAAACTGGTCTATTGGTCACAATATACCACATACTGCAATCAATGGCTTATTGCAGATTATAAATAAGCATGATCCAGGTGTTGTGCCAAAAGACGCAAGAACACTTCTGAATACAGTAAAATCTGTAGATATCAAACTTTGTGGCAGTGGAGAATACTGGCATAATGGATTTAAAAAATATATTTTACAGTATTTTGGAAATTTGGATAAACATATCAATCAATTTACATATAAATGTAAATATCGATGGGTTACCTACATACAAAAGCTCAAAAGTAGAGTTTTGGCCAATTCTATGTAACATTCCTGAGATGAACACTGTGAATTTTGCACTACTTATACGTCATCGAGTGAATAATTTATAAATGAATAGTTTTTTTTTGCATAAACTTCTTTCCAGCACAAAATACACTAGAATAATAAAATGACAAGCTAAGAAAATATCAAGTAATCTGGTGTTAACTAAATCAACCTAAAGAATCATTTAATACTAAGTAGTATTAAATAGTAATACATCAATACGTTGTTTAGTATAAGTTAAATGTAATATCTCTTAACTAGCATTACTTTAAATCTAACTTGTCTTTACTTTAGCTAAACTAGCCTTACAAAATCAATATTGTCTAAAGTTTTACTTCGTTAGGAAAAATAAGATTTAACGCCATTTTGCACTTTAAGTGAAAAAATAATAATACATTTTCCGACACCACCTCATGAAAAACTAGAGAAGATTGAAGTTATATTTTTGTTAGAGTAATTCTAACTTTATAAAAACTAATTTATTTATAGAAAATTTAATATTCTGCACTTTATGCTGCCAAATTTTTCAATTGCAATACAAATATCCTAAATTTTATTGTTATTTTTACGCTATTTTAAAGGCCCGTCTGTTTTATAGCACTTTCTATCGATTTTACACGAGAAACAATCATGCGTTTTAAATTTCCAATGCATACAACGACATAATACATCATTTTCTAGACATAAAAATTAGTTGTATAGCCGCCATTATCATAAGCCTTCATCTTGTTTTTGTTTAAGTATAAAATGTTCACCATATTTTCTAAAATACTATGACATAAAGTAAAAAAAGTTTTAAATTTTACTTCAGTAAGTTATGATAGAACCTGTGAAATTCAGTATTGATAGTTTTAACTAGGTTTTGTAGATATCTTCAAGTCTATTTCTTGGTCTAAAGTCGACCCACAAGACATCTTGAAATCCGTGTTTAGAGCTCTGCAAAAACCACTCTCTTAAGTAGGGTTAAAGTTTGTCTAAACAGTAGTCTTAACTCTGTCTTAAATTTGTCCTAAATGCTGTGCCCACTTGTACTTAACTGTATCTTGAGGGATATCTTAAGGGATATCTTGAGAGACGTAATAGGTTTAGCCAAGACAACAGCTGGAATACGTCTACTTGTCTTCAAGATAATTATAATACCCTTTTAAGACATTTGTTTGCTACTTGGGCCAGAATCTATATGAAAGCTATTATTAAGGGATATGAGTCTTATTCCTTGGGTTCAGAGTAGAATTTACCCAGGACTCTCGTCCTCCTACCGGCTAGTGCATTGCGTTCATACAGCAAGTGATTCATCGTCTCGCTGTACTCTACATTTGACGGTCTCTGATACTCCCATCAGATGCAGGAGGTGTCTCGCTAAACGCTCCTACAATAAGACGGTTCTCTAGTTCAGCCTGTGAGGTTCATACACTGATTTCTACTAATTTACAAACTTAAATTATATACGTATATATTTAATATTATTATGAACACCAATACATTGACAGCCCTCTAAACACAATTTATAAACTAAATCTGTGAAGTCACTTGACCTGGTGCTGACAGAATACCAGCGCTGGAGTTCGCGTAGCGTGCTGCAGCATTATGCTGAGTCAGCGCCATTTTGTTGCTGCGACACATAGGTACCTTGATTATTTTTAAATTGTAATTTATTAATTCTGTTCTGTTTATTTCTCATGTATGTGTGTGTCGTAGCTATGAAGAAATGACCTATTCTATTCTATTATATTCTTGATAGGAAGACATATAAACTTTTTAACTGCATTGCTTTGCCTTTTCAATTGAGAAAGATTTGCTCATGGAAGCGTCTGCAACTCAGACTAAGGCTGCAAGTATCTCTAATGAGACCTGTCTACTCATGAAGTAGTGGGTTAACAATAGGCGGGTTACTCACAAGCCATGCCAATGAGTTGTTACGTATATTAATAGAAGTAGTGGCGCAGTCAACACTTCAGTGAGTATAGATATTTATAGAGAGCATGCGGCTATTCGTTGAGCATCTAACTCATATCTGTATTGCTGCTTTTGTAACTCCTTCTCGACATATGCAGCCATACGTTACAAAATATGTCCATAGTAGTCCTCTTGGACCTCATCATCATTGACGACCTCCTGGCGGAACGGGTAGCTCTCGGACTGCCACGCCGGAGGTTGCGTCTGTACCCAAGTCTTGGATGTTTATATATTTATTTAAGTATGTCTATCCGTTATCTAGTAACCATAACACAGGCTCTGCCTAGTTTGGGACTGGATAATTGGTGTAAATGTCTGATATATTTATTTAAAAAAAAAACTTTATTTCACATTTTAAAACTAAATAATTATAAAATTTTGTGTATAAAAGAGAGCTTATCTTTAATAGAGATCTCTTCCAGCCAAATTGCACAAATTAAAAATATAAAGTAACATTTTTGACTTGGTCTTATGGTTGTAAGAAATATTAGTAACAATAGCAGTCTAATAAATAAAATAACTAACTCAGGCACGCGCAGGGTGGGACGCCCCGCCGCCAGGTGGACCGACGACCTGAAGAAGGTGGCCGGAAGCGGCTGAATGCGGAAGGCGGAGCACCGGGTGGGGTGGCGCTCATTGGGGAAAGCCTATGACCAACAGTGGACGTCTAAGGTCTGGTATGTAGAACTAACCCAGAAGGGAAAAATAATAATAAATAATTGTCCCCATAAAATTAGATCTTTCCTTTATTGTAGAACTTATAGTCGCTATCAATCAACTAGCCAAATACATTATTGTATGTATGTATGTATTTATGCATGTATTTATGTATGTATGTATGTATGTATTTATTATTTTGAGTATATATGTATGGGTATACACCTAATTGTATAAACTATACCTACTACCATTTTTTAACTGCACAACCTACCTTTCTCTGTTATTCTTATTCTCTACCCAGAGGTTGCCTGGAATATATCTTTTTTAGCGATAACACCGCCTAGATGTACATGTGTAAGCTACTTTATTATTGTATCTTTGTTTTTATCGTGCAATAACGAGTAATTGAATTAAATCAAATATATCCACTGGGTTAAGACGATATTTACTAAAAATATATTTTTTTCATTATCATCATCATCAGGTTATTTTTGTCTCCACTGCAGGAGCACAACCCTCTCTCATCTGCCGGAGACAGACGGAGGATTTGGCCTACACTCCCCGCGCTGGCCAGACGGGTTGGGGAGGCCTGATTGATGTTTCATAATGTATTTCCTTAGTCGCCTTGTACGACATCTACGTAAAGAGTTGGAGTGGTCCTATTCTACTCTACCGGAAACCACACGGCAAGGCTGAATATTTTAATCTAATGACAGTTTATTTCGTTTTAAAAGTTTTCCTATATTTATATGTTTGCCAATAAAAGGCAAAACGATTGATTGATTTATTCAATAGTTTACAAGCACCTTTATCAACACAGCCTGTATCTACCTCTACATAAAATCTGATCGGTCAAGTGGAAACAACGATCAACATTATCTGTATGAAAACCCCGCATATCACGTTAACAAGCGATAATGGTGTAATTTCGATACATGATGAATGGCCTACCAGTATCTGGGTGAAGGTTTCCACCGACTCAAAGGGCAAAGTCGACGACTAAAAAACCTTTTGTTGGAAAATGAATATTATTCCATAAATGAATTTTCTAAAAAAATGAAATTGGTCTGACGTTTAAGTTAATTTGTGATAATTTAATACCAAGTGTATTTTTAAATTTTTATATTATATACTGACATAGATATTATGTTATATACTATGCCATTATTTAAATTGTTGACATTGTAATTTATACATTATTTTATGTTATGACGATCCCTTTTACCGTATTAGAATGACATGTAAAATTGAATTTTTAAGATGTAAAAGTGAAATAAATAAATCTAATCTACTCTAATCTAATCTAATCTAATCAAAGGACGTGTTGGTCTGCGCTGCGGGCACGGCTAGTCTTTGTGAGTTCACTGAATTTTTTGTTGTTGTTGATTTTATCAAGAATCCGAAGCTTACATAATATCCATATACCTTACATATGCCTAGTTGGCCTAATGGCTTGGTCATTGGACTCGAGCGCCAGAGGCCGTGGGTTCGATTCCCACTGGGGACAGACAACTTTTTACAGGTTGGTCCCGGTCTGGATGTTATATTTATGAATTATCCTATCCTTGTTTCATTTCTATAGCACAAGAGAAAATAGTCTAGATATGCTGTATGATATTTACAGCTCAGTAGGTCCATAGCCACCGACATAGCCGAAATGATTAGTAAGGTGAAGTGGCAGTGGGCGGGCCAAATATGTCGCAGAACCGACGGCTGTTGGAGTAGACGATCTTTGGAGTAGAGACCGAAGATCAGCACGCGCCGGGTGGGACGCTCCGCCGCCAAGCGCTCAGCCTTAAATAAATATATAAACACTCAAGACTTGGGTACAAACATTCATATTCATCATACGAACATTTGCCCCTAGCGGGATTCGAACCCGCAACCTCGGCGTGGCAGTCCGAGAGCTACCCCGTTCCGCCACGGCAACCTCAACCTACCATACCTATAATAAGGAATCATCATCATCATCAGCCTATATACGTCCACTGCTGAACACAAGCCTCCCCAGTAGAATGCCTCTTTTGGTGGGCTTTCCATTAGGAGATATGCCATAATCACCACGCTTGGCAGACGGATTGGTGATCGCAGTAATGATCTTAATATATTCAGGAAAACGCTGCTGCCTATCCCTGGTGCAAACCCTTAGTCGCCTTGACGACACCCACGGGAAGATTTGGGGTGGCCCTATTCTATTCTAAGCCAGGGTTCACGGCTAATAGGGAATATAACATAGACAGTTTATAGTATGGGAACCTTTGTATTATATTGTAGCATACTGTATGTTACATAAACAATAGCAGAAAATTAGTGCTATTATTGTAATAATTTATTGTTATCGTTTACGTAACGTGAAATATACATTTCGTTGTAATATATTATGTTCTATATCATTAACGAAAATAATCCTATCCTACAAAAAAAATATATATAAATATGTGGGGACATTTCACACACGGCCACCTGATCCCAAACTAGGCAGAGCCTGTAATATGCAGGTGGAAGTGGAGTAGTTTTAGGCAGAATTTGACGTCAAAAAGAGAATAATGTATTCCAATTTTGAAAATAAATATTTTGATTTTGATTTTTTATGGGTATCAGACAGCTGATATACATACATAAATACATAATACATAATATAATATATCAATAACATCCAGTCACAAGGCAAACACAAGTGCTCATCACACGAATGTTTGCCCTGGGCGGGATTCGAACCCGCGACCCCGTGCTTCACAGGCAAGTGTTCTATCGACTAGGCTAAGGGGCCGACAAAATACAATACAATACAATACAATACACTTTATTGCAACAAACAAATAAATACAGTTACACGTTATAAAAGTTACAAATAGTACAATTTAGGCGGTCTTATCGCTTTAAGCGATTTCTTCCAGACAACCTTTGAGTAGAAAATGTTATGCCAGAGATATTGTAGGTTGCCCTGATTAGGAAATATTATAAATGCGAAAGAAAAAAAAAACGTTTCTAAACACCCCACCTCCCTACAAAATAACTAGAAGTAAACATAAAAATAAATTTTACAAATGTCTTTATTTATATTATCACGTGAAAAGCAAGCGTTTCAACTTCAAATAATATTTAAAAAAATCTAATTTTTTTTTACTATCATTAGTAAATTTGATCATAGATATTCGTTTGATCATAGATACTCTACATTCTGCTAATATAATAAATGAGAAAGTTTGGATATTTGGATGTTTGTACTCAATCACGCTTCAACCACTGGACGGATCGTGATGAAACTTGGCACACGTATAGGTTAGGTCCTGGAAAAGACCATAGGATAGGTTTTATCCCGAAAAAACATCCCATTCCTACGGGAAATACATAATAATTTGTGATGTTAAGTTGTCCACGCGGACGAAGTCGCGGGCAACAGCTAGTAGTTACTGTCTAACTATTTGACAGGAACTTTAGGGTTAGGCAGTATTTCCAAGATCCATTACAAAACTAACGTCTTTACATAATAATAATGCTCACGCCTTGGTTCCAGAGGAGTAGGCAGAGACGATTTATCGTCACTTTGCATAATCATAAACCGCTCCGGCTCCAACTCTCGCTCCCGCTCCGCTCCCACTCCCACTCCCGTTTCCTCTCCTACTCCAACCCCAACTTGGCCCTAATAACACAAATTATATTTCTGTTTTTGACATACTTATTCAGTACTCCATTTCAAATTGACAAAAAGATATTGTATAAAACAGCGATTTACCAACAATTAATATCGATATGTAATTAGGATATTTAGCGACCCAGAAATCACTAGCATCTGCTTGAAAATGTTTTATTCCTGATCATTAGTATATAATGAGAAGACTACGGTATAACATTGCCATTTTGTTCAAGTATAGAGAATACGATGTAAGATAGCCGTTTTAGTATGAATAATTATGTGCCTGATGTAACTACGAACTTATGTTATTTAACATTAATTCTTCCTACATGCTCACGTCTTGGTCCCAGAGGGATAGGCAGAGACGATGTATCGCCACTTTGTGCAATCTAATGTCGCAAAGTGGCTTTCCTTCACCCGCGTTTCGCCCCGTGATACCCCTTGACGTGATGTGTTGCGAACAACATCGCCGCCAATTCAATTCAATCAATTCTTCATCCAAGTACTCGTACATACAAAAATGTGGTCAACTCGTTGGCATTTTGTCTTGTTTGCTTTATGTTTGCTAAACGTTACTTTGACCGACAAACTATCTATTAGGAATCAAAGTTGTTAGATCGATACAATTAACGAATAAATAAAATAAATATCTCAGATATTCACACCAATTATACAGTCCCAAACTAGGTAGTACCTGTGTTATGGTTACTAGATAACGGATAGACATACTTAAATAAATATATAAACATCCAAGACTTGGGTACAAACATTCATATTCATCATACGAACATTTGCCCCTAGCGGAATCCGAACCCGCAACCTGCATGGTATCCGGCATGGTAGTCCGAGAGCTACCCGTTTCGCCACGGAGGTCGTCAATATATTATAACATATTTCTTGCACTTGCAGTGATGCTTTTTGATCTATACGTGAGTCAGTGATAAAAAAATCAGATTTGTAGACGATAATATCTTAATAACATTGAGCTGTATTTACGAAATTTGGGGTTCTAGTTAATCTAAAGCCCAAAATTGTTCGTGTAATATAACATTGTTGCTGTTTGCTGCGTCAGCAGATTTTTTCTTGGCTTGAACTTGACTTGTGCTGGGTGCTTTTTACTATCTCCCTTGTTATTCATCATCATCATCAGCCCGAAAGAGTCCACTGTTGGACATAGGCCTCTCCCAAGGTGCGCCACTGAACCCGATCTTCGGTTCTTCTCCTCCAGTCACTGCCAGCCGCCTTACGCAGATCGTCGCTCCATCTAGCCAGGGGGTGTCCCACACTACGCCTGCCCAGTCGCGGTAATAATAATGATTTATTAATAACTCCTTGTTATTAATAAATCATTATTAATTATTAGTGAAATTATTGCTTAATTTATTCATTTTTCTAATCTCTATAGCAGAAAAGTGTATCAAGTGTAAAAGCTTCTGTATTTGGTGAAATCAAATCTCTTACATTGCCGTAACCACAATTTCTAAGAGCCGATTAAACATTTTCGTAAAAATATTCGTCCATAGTTCATGTGGTGTAACTTTGCAAACAATGCGGCAATTTGTAACAAGTATAAGTAGCAATCCAGTTACATATTTATCAGCACCCTTTATATAGAATTGTCTCTGTCCTGCCACTTGCCTTAACAGTGTGATCTATGCGTCCTTAACAGCACGGACTTAACATGTTTTGTGACATTTCTTGACCAGTAATAAAAACAGTATAAATAAAATACTTGACATGTCCTATAGATTAGATTAAATTAGATTTATTTATTTCATATTACAAATTTTAATACATAGATTAACTTACGTAAAAGGTCAGAGTTAATGTGATCGTCGAAAAATTATAAAAAATAGTATACAAAATGTCAAAAATAATAAAAAAAATATTATACAAAATGTCAGAAATAATAAAAAAATAGTATACAAAATGTCAAACATGTTAAGCAAAACAATAAAAGCTGAGTGCATCAAGTTACAAATATTAGAACGAAATAAGTCGCATCAGATCTAGACATAGCCAACAAATATTATAAAAATAGGCTTTTAGTTAAAACTGGTAATATACAAGCAAGTAATTAAACAACTAGAATGTATTTAAACCTTAATTTCTCATCAAGAATTAGATACCGAGTAAATGAACGTCTGTTGTAGTGTACAATTGAAACTGGACTCTGTCAGCGTTAAATAAATTCAGATATCAAGATTAGATATAGAAATTCATCGAACATCAAAAGCCACTGAAATATTCAGTGATAATGATAACTTCAATTAATAGGTATTTTTGAGATAGGTACGTATGTTCTTAGAAGTGAGCCGACCGCCGACACCCGGCGCCAACCGACCGTGTATTATCTAGTAGCCAAATAAACAAACCTACTGCAGAGATTCGCTGACAAAAGCTAATTTAAGTGTTACTATTGATGTTCATATAGCTAAATCCATTCATCGGTAGGTTAACTTATACAATATAAAGGAGAAACGTTCAACTGAGTGCATGAAAATTGACGGCAAAACTACTAGATTTAGTTTGGAAAAGACAATTCACTTGATGACAGCTAAATAACAGAACTAGCGACTAAATGTTATAACAGGTAAAGAAAATTCTACGGCTATTAAAAGAATCAATAGTATCAAAGAGTTAAAGGTTTAGGTAAAAGATTTAAAAATAAGTGTATTTATATAGCTTATGCTTAGGTTACCAAACCGAAAATGTACAAGAAATTAAAGTGATTAGAAGTTAACTTTGAAGTAGCCAATTTTTGGTGGACACAGTAAGATGAGAAATAGGAAGTGCAACGTAAGCTACCTAAAGATCACTATAACTGAAATAGTTGACCATAAGAAAATAAAAAAAGGCTAAATAACATAAAATGTAAGTCAAAATCAAACATTACAAGAAGCTGTATAATGTTGAACAGAATTATACTCATAAACATTTCCTCCAACCCTAATGTTGCCAATAAATTCATTCTGGATGACTTTGTACGTACAATATATTTTGGTGGCGTTAATTCAAGTATCTTAATTAGACTGAAAGAACAATCCAACCGATTTTACCTTGATCGTGGTTTCGAAAACAAACTTCCACTGTGATTTATATACGTTTCGCGGAATCCGCCGCCACAATACGTTGACCTATCTGTTTACATTACATACGAACCGCCCCATTTAAAACATGTAAAGTTATATATAAACTACAGTTTTTACGAGAGAAACTAGTCTAGACGGTTATAAAGCTGTTGCTGGTCCAATTTTTCGTCGTAATAATGTCATGTGCGTAATCAAAACTATAACATGTTGCTATATGTTTTCAGATCTTATTCTATTGCAGAAATATGAAGATACAACACCTATACTAAACCTATACGTATAATAATACAGAATTACATGATATGGACAGTGACAAGAAATACAAAATAAAACATTCACAATACATTCGCTATTCACCTTATAAAACCTTCATTATACAACCCGCCTTTCAGGTCTTTCAGTTGAAAGTGATTCAAAAAATGAAACTAAACCTGAATGAGTCAAGGAATGACTCAAAGAAGACCTGACTAGAGCTTCTGATATTATGTTGTGTAATGCGCCCGTTTCAGTATCTTCTCAGAAGTGCCGGTTGTTTTCCTTCACCGTGGCTCGTGAACATCGAAGTGTAGTGAGTGAGCCACCGAGTGAGATGAGTTTCCACCGTAGAGAATGTTAATCAGAGCTACAGATTGACCTACTTTTAAAGTCTGTTGATTTTATAAAATCTGCCTAACTAATCTTTTCTCCTTCGAGTTTAATATTGATATATCCTATAATTTCTGTTTTAAAGTTTCTGTTCTTTATCATGGTTTTATTAAATTTTCTACGATTGTTATTTTATTGACTGTTTCTACTGTTTTAGAGATATTTAGCTAACGCATATTATCATAAAAATTCTCATTGATATGGTTAATGAAAATGTATGTAAACCCGTCTGTCTGTCAACTGCAAAAGTCAAAGCAAGTTCCTTCGTCCATGTTTACTCACGAGTTCACTCATCAGACTCAGTGATAAATATTTAGTCTGGCCTTTGTGAAGTCTAGACGCCGAGGTACGAGATAGGAAGTTCATAATGGGCTACGGGAATCCACGATTCTACTCGTACGCATTAACTTGTGTATGGCGCTAACTTGTTTCCACGAAAACAAAGTCATCAATGCCATTTTGTGTAACATATGGAAATTAGTATCCTACAGGGATTCTGATTCTTGAAACGGTTAAATTCGGCTGACTGTTAGATCGTTTCTCAACCTTTGGTTTGAGATGTCTCTTTTATTTTACAGGTTCACAATCCAGGCCCACTTATGATGGATTACGCAACTACGTGCCAGGAGTCCATGCTTTCTCACTAGGATCACGTCTATTGATGTGCCATTCCTGATATACTCAATAATATTTTTAATAATTTCATCTCGGCATTTTACTTCAACCCATTTTAAAAATGTATAATAATAATTAGAATGTAGTAATAACCTTGATAAGTCTCAAACTGGGATACTGGATGCAAAGTAGTACATGAGAGATTGTCAGATCATTTTGTAGGTTTAAATTTTCAGTTTTTATTGATTAAATTTTAGTCAGAAAATATATGAATGACCAATCAAAAGTAAAATCAACAGAGAATTAATCAATCCATAAAAGTGCAAAGGCAAGGATGTAGGAGGATACTTCTGTTTATTTAACCGTTCTGTCACCATGGACCTTTGCATTTACCTTATAAAGAGCTAATCTATCGACAATTAACGCATCTTCTTAATGTGAATCATTATTCGAAATAGGAAATTACTTAGGACTGCTATAGGTACGTTATTTCTATTTGTGCAATAAAGTATGTATTGTATTGTCTCATTACTCAGATTCATTATTATGTATCCAAAAGAGGTCTCGATTGGAGACTAAAGAGAGTGCGATCTAAAGAGAGAACTAAAGTTTTCGACATAGCTCAAAAAGTTAGTACGCTGAAGTGGCAGTGGTCTGGTCACATCTGTCGGAGAACCGATTACCGCTGGGGTAAACGAATTCTCGAGTAGAGATCGCGACTGGGCAAGAGTAGTGTGGGACGCTCCATGGCAAGATGAAGCGATGATCTGCATAAGGCGGCTGGCAGTGACTGGATGAGAAGAACCGAGGATCGGGTTCAATGGCGCACCTTGAGAGAGACCTATGTCCAGCACTGCACTCATTCAAGCTGATGATGATGATGATTTATCCAAAAGTAGAGTAATAGGTATGATGATGAGAAGATACTGTAAATAGTCATGAGAACGTGAAAAGTGTCCAAAACAGCAAGGTTCATATTAAACTAAAAGTGATCTTGCGAGTGTATTTACTCTCCATTGATGTGACTATATAAATTGAACTTTATGGCTTTGTGTCATTTATCATTATCCCCTGTGCCCTTCATTTGTGTTATAGACATTACTGACATAATATTTTCTTCACATACTTCAAGAATGTATAAAGTTTTCTACTTCCGCCCACTACATCTACCTTGCAGCTTCTGGAAATTAGTGGTTTCTGGATTTCATACCATTTGATTTATCGCATTATTCTTCAGATTAACTACCATTTTACGCATTACGCCTGATTAAGTGTTGAAGTGAAGTTGTTAAACTCGAATCTGTATTTATCTAGTTGTATATAAAATGAAGATACAAGAAGAAAGATTTATTGTTTGTATATTATATGTTGATGTAGGATAAGATTAATGCGTTTGTCAGGTTATAACTTTATAAGCACTTGATTGACAAGAACGTGTAAAGGCTTAACTCAAAAGCTGTTGCGTTTCTTGATATTGTTTCGATGAAATTAGAACATCATCCATGTATCAGCTGAGAAGATTCGCTTTATGTTACTAATATTGATAAGTAAGTACTTATTTACTGCTTCTTGAGAAACAAATAAGAAAAAACCATAAAACAAGATAATATAGGTACCCGATTAGCTGGAAATGCCAGAATGCATGGAAATAATTTAATAAAAGACAAAGTTAAAATAACTCGTAACGCTGCAGAAAGTAAAACTGAAGTCGCATTTGTTTAACATTTGTGCCATCGTATCTTAGCGTGTCCGAGGTCGTTCTTACATATTAGGTGGTGACCAGACGATGTGACGCGCGTACGCAATAAACCTACTGTACTACGATACTATCAAGTAGGCAAAGGGAAGTCTACCTGAATAAGGCAAACTGTTTTTACTTACTGTTTATAAAGGTCATTCCCATTATAAGTACCACAGAGATACACTATGTCAAGTCACAAATGAGAATCTTTACAGGAGGAGAGAAAAACGCTTATTTTTATCGATTTTTACCACAGAATCCTTTTTAGAGTAGGATGGTTATTTTAAAAAGTAAGTTCAAACAGCAGTTTCGACTTAATACATTTTACTGCTGAATTCAGCTCATCGAATAGGCCATGAATCACCAAAAAGGTTAAATTTGAAAATAAAATTACTTGATACACTCTATATATTTGGTACAGCTTGTCGATTATAAATCTACTAACTTTATCTGTATCCTTATTCACTTTTCGACAATTATTGTCCCTTCTGGGTTCATATTAATTGTATATTAGACATACACTTTATAAGACACTTGAGTTTCTTACATCGTGAATATCACTGGGTTTTTCTTATTGGTAAGAATATCGAAATTGACTTCTCTCTAGGAGGTTAAACAGCTTTGTTACTTTCTACAGGCTCATCATACTCTGAAACTACTGGGTTTTGACAATTCTTTGTAGATAATAAATTCTTAACTATCAAGATGTTAGATATAAGTTGAATATATATCTTGCCAAATTAAATAGCTGGGTTTACGGTGAGTGTATAAATGTACCAAGTGTCCTCATGTGCAATAAATGAGTTTGACTTTTACGTACGTCAACTTTTTATTTCAATTAAGACATAGAGTATTAAATGAACTTATCAATTGAAGCTGATAGATAAATTGGTGATAAAAAAAAGGCATAAGCGTACACTGTACACGTTTTGTGGGTTCCTACAGTTTGTTTTTTGTTTTACTGAATTAGCTAAAAAAAAAACTGAAATTACGTTTCAGTAATGTCAGGCAATTCTTCTACTACTATACCTACATGTATGTTCGAAATATGTTCAAAATTGAAGTTAAAGCGCCGGTAGCTTTTGAGTTATTCGAGGCACAAACTGTTGTTTACTTTAATAACTCGAAAAATATAAATTTTCATATTTTTTCTATCATAGACGGAAAATTTTACATACATTCTGGAAATTGTAGTGAAATCGATCGATAGTTTTCGAGTTACCCGCCCGGAAGAGATGGACAAACTGACAAAAACGGTTCAGTCAGTTACTACACAACTTAAGTTCCAGTGCGGGTCTGACCAGCTATTTTCATTTATAATGAGTTCTTAAAATTGTTTCTGCTTAGCTCTCTATTGTTATGGCTTCAATTATATACATAATCTACCCAAACTACTACGTAACTGCAAAGATAATAGGTATATTACAAAGAAAATATGTAACAGTGAAAACGAACAGACCAAAGTCATAATTTTTTTAAATAGTAGTAACAAGATAAGATCATAGTACAAATTCAGATCAGAAAATATATTGGAATAATCACAAGAATTAAGAGCAAACAAAGTTCCTAGAATGTGTAGAAAAAATCTAGAGGTTATATTTTCATTGCATTTATAAGAAAATATTTTCAAATAAATTCTCAAATTACAAGCCTTTAAATATTCTGACAAAATTAATGATAGGTAAAGGGATTGCAAATTCCAATCAGAATTCAAGCTAAAATCCGTATTGACTAAAAAGAACAACAGACTGAAGGAAAGAAAGCCTGATAATAATAATGAAAATGATCCAACACACCATTATGAAGATGATAACTGGCACAGTAAAATAAAATATCCGCTGACAAATGCACAAACCCATACGTACATCTCCGCATTCGGGCCACGCAATAATCGTTACCCGCAAATATGGAAGCGACTGCTTTTTGCACCCCGAGCCTCTGCCACACATACTTGGCTCGGTCGCGGGCCCGTTACTGCCCAGCCAAGTTTATTTTTCATCTGGGAAAGTTAACTTTGAATCTTGCAATCAAAGCGCGTAAAGTTTCACGAGTGCATTCGTCATTGGTTATGGTGATGTTAGTATGAACTTGTCAGGGGATTGTAGATTTATGAGTTTTATTAGGGTAATAGTTTTCTTTCTGCGTCTGAACACTTTTCCTGTTCCTGTTTAATCGAAGAGGGATATCTTTAGTGTCATTTGTTCCTTTTGCTTCTTAATTCGAATTAAAACTTTTTGCTCTGAAGAGTGCTGTGGTTCTGTAAAAGCAGGGTAAAATCTTTTTTATCCATCTGTCTGTCATTCGTCATTCGTGCATGCCTAGGATCAAGTTATTTAATCCTAGGTGCTTGCGATTTCTTTCTCTCATTGATTGTTTACATTATACTCCTTAGTCCTCATCATCACTAACCATCAGGTGAGATTGAGGTCAAGCGCAAATCTATCAACAATAAAAAAATGTATAAATTACAATGACTTTTACTTTTGGATCAAAACCAACAATATTTGTTAAAATTTGTATCGTTGTGTTGATTTTTAGATAGCACTGTAACTTTTAACCGTTTTAGTAAAGAATGATATCCTGTTTCGTAGGTATTTCTGTAAACTTTTGCTCTTACTAAGCTTAAACATAGATACAGCTTTATCAAGTCTAATTACAGTCACTAAAGCTTTTTACACTCGCCATGCACACCCCTTATCGTCTGTAACCAATCGGCAACTAATGTGCGGGGGAAGCTGAATTGGGGGGCAGGAAGTGACCGAAGTACGTATTCGTTACTATATTGTAGGGAATGTAACGTTAGGGCATTATTTCTAAGGTATTTTCCACCTTCATAACACCGATCCGGACCATGTTCAGCTTTTTTTATTATTGTCCAAAAGGAAGCGCCTCGCTGAGTGATATGTGACACGTGACTCCTAACCAACAGCAAAAAGTCACAATCACCAGCACGACCACATTGCAAAACCAGCTTTACCAGGTAAAAGACAAGGTCGAGAGTGTGTTCGCCACGTGCACACAGTCGTTCGGTCTCTGAACTCCGAAAATAATATTTCAGTTCGTACCACTTCAGACGTTACGTAACGAAGTTATAATTATAAAGTTAGGACGACGCTTTAAGCCAAAGTTATAGCGAATCGACGGTTTTGATGTTAGAGTTCTATAGTTTCAAGCTTTGATGATGTCTGGTTTTAATTGTAAGAACAGCACATAAAGATAAGGAACCACTGTTTCCGCTTCTATTACTTACTGCGGAAGGCAAACCACTTTAAAAATCTTTTATTATTAAAAGGGTTTGATGCATATTATGATCATGTCATCTTTATCGTTACAATTCATATTACCTACGGTTAAACTCTTGTAACGAATACAAAAGCTAGTTTATATAGCATCCTGGCCTCCTCAGAAGAGGGGACCGCCACGATGCTATAACAATCTCCCACGTAACTGAAAATTGTATTTTGATATATTTGTCTTCTTATCGATTCGTTCCGTACACACTCCACCAAAATATAATGCACATCTTTAACTACATTGCATCTATACAGTTAGGAGAGTCCACTTTCTCCATCAACAAAATGAAATATATTTAGTGAAATATATCCGGAACGTAATCTAAAAGCCTTGTTTTCAATACAAGCCCTGGTTTCAATTTCGCCCCTGTCCATAGGTCAAACCAAGGTATACGAATAATTCTGTGTTAAATATTCTAACTGAGAGACAGCTCATCATACTTTCCAAAGCGGGCAAATTTTTTTTAACTAATGGTATCGGATCAGTGAAGATTGTCTGTTATAGGAAGGCAAGTTCTGATCTAGATATAAAAATAGATTCCAAGAAAGCCAACGAAATGACAAGTAGGTAGAGGCTGGGAGGAGTAAATGCAAGGAATGCCACCTATTGAGAATAATATTACAGTAATGTCATTATTGCAAGCGAATAAAATAAATTAAGCATTCAGTGATATAATGAATGAAACATAACTCATAAACATGCCAATAAATGAACGACACACAATACAACAAAATAACTTATTTCAGCTACAGTTAAAACAGAGTTGAATAGAATTTATGGAAGAAGTCATAATGAAAATCTTATACAAAACGATAATAGCCTACAAAATTGATTTTCTGAAAATTGATACAGTGGATTCAAAAGCACAGAACAAGTATGGAAATAAAGATCAAGAATTTATAAAAGTTTGATTTAAGTAGATGATACAAAAACACTGCAAACTTTAAATGATTATTAGTGATTAGAAAATCTATTGTAACGAAGTCAAATGTGTGTTATAAATAATGGAATAAAATAACATATTTGCTGCGAAATTATAAAATTTGTCCAAAATACTATTTCTTGGGTAAATATTTGAGCGTTTCAATCGCCATCATTACCCCGAAAAGTTGATGAAAAATAATATTTAGTTAAATATGTACATACAAAGGAATATTTATATTCAAAATACACCCGGGGTATTTTAAATAGAAATATTCCTTTTAGCCGTTTTAATCTTCATTTTGTTGAAATCTTCGCCGATCATTGTCTTCGTACCCATTACTAATAATACCATACCATAACCGCTGTCATTTTATCAAACTTCCAAATGATTATAATCTTTTGGAAGTTTGATAAAATGACAGTGGTACAAATTTTCCCGGCATGTTGGATAGCAGGAAGATTATGTTGGTACGAGGAATCCCGTAAAACTACATATTCGGATCACTAACGATTATCCTTCTAGCAGAATCCGCTGATTGAATAAAGGTAATGACATTAATTTTCGAATCATTAGAAAAACCACTAGTCCTATATGGTGCGGCGCCATGACGGACGGTGTCGATCTGTCGATCTGTCTGTCTCGGACGTGCCGTGATTATTTTATATTATTCATTGCTTTTTGTAATCGGGATGAATATGGCAGACGACCTAGTTGGGAGTAAGTCAGCGGAGATTTGCAACATCGGAGAGATTGACATTTTAAATAGGTTTTAAGAAACGTGGATACTGATGGTGGGCCTGATCAATAAGTTTCAAGTCGCTTGATGGGCTATGTTCTGAGTTTGTTTGAAGGATATGATTCATAGTGAGGAGATCCGATGAAGAACGAAGGTCACGAACGAACAAGGGCAGTAGGTGGTCCATATCTGTCGCAGAACCGACGTCCGTTGGCTGCCCCAGTGAGTTCTGGAGTGGAGACCGGGAATCGGCACGCGTAAGGTGGGACGCCCCGCCGCCAGGTGGACGGATGACTGGAAGCAGCGGGATGCGGAGGGCTGGGTCTGATGGCGTTCTTTAGGGAGGCCTATCAGGCCAGCAGTGGATGCTAAGGGCTGACATGATATGATGAAGTAATTTAGTAAATCATATCCAAATTATGTCACTTCCTACGACAATGATTGGCTATACTAAACAGTCAACAGTCTGGTAATGACAAAAGCCCACTGTCGTTCTTTAGTGGCTACTCGCGTGTCCAGTATTCTTGGGCCGTACATTAATATAATCGTCCTTAGTCTTTAGATGTCAAGTTCTTTAAATCTTTTTCTTTTATAGATTACTCAATGTTGTACCGTTGTCTTAAGAAAGTCGTGGCCTATAAATTTATTTCAAAGAACCCCTAAAGTCAAAAGAGCAGAACTTTCTTCAACATACATTATTCGGTCGACATTTTCACTCATTTCGGGCGCGCCCTCCAATTAATTCTAAATGTCATATGAATTGGGCTCTTTAATTTACTTTAAGTAAAAGGCGGCTAGAGACATTCATTTATCTCGCCACTCTTCTTGTATTTTAAGACGCCCAAAGATAAAGATCCAATCAGAGAAATTTTCTTAGCAACATATTGCCGGAGACTGATCAATACTGCCATATGCTCATGATTGATTGCAAATGATTGCTCCAAGTTTTTCCCGAAATCTTTATGTCCTGATATTTTATTCATCTTTTTCAAATTCGCGGTTTGCAATTTTTTATGATAAAGAATAGACCAGACCAATTAAAACACATCTTTACCACAGAATAGTTATTTCTATTAAAAACTCTTTAATTTCTTGAGGTGCTCCTTGAATTACTTAAGGTTTAAAGTTAGTCTAAAGAATATTACGATCTTTCAACAAAAATCCAATCAGAGAAATTATCTTATGATTGTGACAGATGTAATAATTTACCGGAATCTGAGCTACTTTTTTACCACATTAATGAGAATGTCAAAGATTAAGCTAAACGAATGTTTATAAGAGGGTGAACAAATCATTACATTAAAATCATCATTTCTATCAAAACAATCTTTTGTTTCTTGGGGTTAAGTTTGGGGTTAAATGGCTTAAGTTTTCAAGCCAGCTTGTGTAAGCTTCTTAATCTCATGTGACGCGAATCAGTTTGTTAAACTAAAAGATCTACTACCGAATATTTTTGACATTTTCAATTTCAATTCATTTATTGGTAAGATTTAATTTTACATGTCATGTAGGTGTTAATTAATTAAATTAGTTATTTTCTTATTACATTACAAGTCATTATCATCTAAAATAATCATAATAGTGTGCATTACTTCAGCAGCCATGTGTAAGGGTATATTACCACCTTTAACCAGCTTTAATTCCATCTAGATCTGTAACTACGACTTCTTGTTATCGCTTCTCTCTTGGCACACAAGCCAAAATCTGCGCTCGTTCCGTTGAGATAACGCTGACCGCTTGTGCCGTGAATGCCGTTGCTATGCCCTCGACATATGCACATGGTGCATTTTACCGCAACCTGCCCGAAGCTCGGTCAGTTACGCAATATGTCGGACACAGGTTATCATTTGCATTCATTAAAGTGATGATGAAAAATAGATTAAAATAATTAACGTTTCTCATATCTTTGACAGACACTGTTAACGTACATTTAAAGTTAAAAATAAATAAGATTCCTGAGGCAAAATGATAATTAAATTTAAGAGTGTAGAATGTAAGAAAATATGGTCAGGTGGTTCTGAAAGAGTAATACAGAAATTTCGTGATTTACTTGAGAATAACTAGAAATAGACAGGTTATATATTATAGTTAAGGTAATAAAATAAATGATATAACAAATTATAATAATAAATACGTTTTTTTAAATATTTAGGATCTACTTATTTCTCACAGGGAAACAAATAAATAAATCTGACATATATACATACACTTATCTAATGAGAAAGTAGGATTTTCTCCTGTTCTATGAAAATTAAACAAGGATAGGACAATTTACAAATAAAACATCCAAACCGGTGCTAACTTGAACACTTTGTACAAAGTTCTCAAGTGGGCATCGAACCCACGTCCTCTGACGCTCGAGTCCAATGATCAAGCCTAGGCCAATCATTATCCAGCGTATGAACTAAACATTCCCTATACTTCCCATTGAACGATACATAGTATTAGAATACAAATATCCAACGCTCATCTGAATCCTTAAAGAAATTTTTAAGCTACAGGATTCTATTTAGAGGAAACAATTTTCCAGAATCTGAGTATCTGCCACATTAGGAACAGACTAGACAATGTCTTAAAAGAAAATAACTAAGTCGACTACTGATATGGAAGCACCAGCTATCCATTTAAAATAATATAAAAATAAATAAATAGTTTCCAGATAAGTTATTCCGGCTGCAAGAAAAAATTAGATAGCGCAGAAGTAAAGTCCGTTTGTCAATTTACTTAAATACACAACAAATTTATACAAATATCTTCATGTGCTTATGATCAATAAGTAGATGATTACAGATGACATACATCATCAGAAAGGCCTTCCTGAACTGCGGTAGGCCTTCAGACGACAGTAATCACTGGGGGACATTAGCGACCACCCGCATGCGTAATCAGACCTCCGAGTATGTGCATAATATGCAACACACGCATGGAAGTAAATGGAGAAAAATCGATATTGAAAAGGTCAAGAAGCAATGAAGATGGTGATACTGAATCTGTCACTACGAAGATAAAAGTAAGAAAACGCTGAAGCACTACATTGGTTTGTATAGTCGCGGTTAAAAGTAGTCTCAGAAAATTTATAAAATTCAGATCCATTGAAATCTTATTATTAAGTAGTTAAGAAGTATTCATATTCATATTAGAATATTATTATTAGTAGAAGCAGATGCTGTCCTTACTCAAATTATATAACGAACATAGTAAAATCTAATACTAATTGGAATAGAGCAATGAACAGGATTTCTTTTGAGCAGTAAATGCAGATTCAGCAAAAGAATTAACTTAGATGAGACGAAACAAATGTGTGTTTAAAGTGAATTTGATGAAGTGGTAACTACTGCCGTAATGAAGAAAACCGTAATTCATATTTACATACTTGTACGAGATCAGACTCAAATTTTAATTAAGCCTCTACTCCACGTTACTGTAAAAGAAAAAGATAGTGAGAAGGTATTAATTTATTTACTCAATAAATAACTTTTATTTTGACACCTCTAATGAGTTTGGCGTAATTTGAATGTAATGAATGAAGCTATAAAGACAATTCTAGTGTTCCCATGCTTCAGCTTATCTCCGATTTTTTTAGTTTAAAGTAATAAGCAGATTATCTGCGCAAAAAGTTATGATTTCCATAACAATAACACCTGTGCGCACATTGAATGTTAGTATCAGACCTGTTTTGAGTGACACATAATTACTTAAATTCACACCATTATATTTTTTGGACAACCAAGATAGCACTTTATTTACACGTTTACCTGAATTATAAGCTTACAGAATAAATAAAATTCATATGTTATACTAGCTGTTGCTCGTTACTATAGCCGCGTGGAACTTTAATCTCAGGGGTAGAATAAAAAATAATTCTAAGAATTGGCCTACGAAACTGGAGGAATCTCAATGCAATTTTTTTAGTTTCTAGAACAAGCGGATTAACCTGAGTCTTGATCATCAAGGTACCGGTGAATATACATACGAGTATAAAGATTATTTGTCTAAATCACTATGTATAAAGGATACAGATGATATTTATGCGGCTAGCGCAAAACCAAAAAAAATCGTCAAAGACAACGTTCATTGTAGGTAAATAAGGGATGATAACGATAATGATTTGTCCTTTAAAGCAAGTATCGATATGTTACAAACAAACAATGATAAAATACTGACTTTTCAGTTTTATAATATTGTTACAAATATCCGAGTATCGCTAACCGCAGACGTCCCGCCGTCTAATAGGGAACCACAAAAATACCTAGACGACGTTATGTGACAGATAAAAATTCCACACTTCGAATATATTGGTTCGGTACGAGCGGACAGTGTTGAAAAAACTATTATGGATTTAGATCTAAGTCGTCGCGGTTGTAAAAGTTTTCTGCTAAGACGCACTGGCGTATAGTAGACAGTATCTGGTAGTATTCATTTGAAAGTGATTTATTTATAACAATAGTGTGATCTTCCTTTTCTTCTTTGACTCTGTTTTATTTTTGTGTTCTTTATTATTTTTTGTAGCTTTCTTTTTAAGATTATCTTGGGATATATTTTATTAAGTATATTGACATCTGTGTTTCATTCTGAATCTAGCAAGGGCAATATTATCAATGACCCTATTATGGTAAACATTAAATTAATGACCGATGCTGACCACTAGAACAATCTACACAAAAGTAATAATTAACTTCTTATTGCACGACTTTTTTGACAGTTTTAAAAGACATAGAAGAAAATTGTTTAGTCTAGGTACCTACTGGTTTGTTACGTTAAGTCACTACAGTTTTTTTTTTATATTTGTAATACCTACCTTAATTTAGATTTAGCAGATTTCTTAAGGATGGCACATTTTGTAGGGGCATATTTCGGCCAGAAAACACTAAATCAAGGAACATTAAATTTGGTTTGAACCGACTGTGCATAAAATGGGAATCGAGTCATTCTTCCATGACGGACACTAATTTGATCCAATATAACAATTCAATATTTCACCACATGCTAAGCCCCGATGAAAAATGTTCACAATTAATCTACCCGGGCATAGAACCGAGACCATCGGCGGATGTACGCGTTGGTTGCAAGGCCATCGGTCCAATAATCCCTGCCATTGTCATCGGCCGATCGATGGGTCACATGCTCCATAGACGTCCGTGGCAACTGCCTAATGTTCCACCCAATGAATATTTTTTTTAGGAATCGGTGATTAAATTTACTATCGTTTATATACTTAAAGAACGATGAAGTTAGAACAAACGTAACAACGCATGCAGTTAAGGAATAAATATTTACCTGATTTTACAAGATTTAAAAGACATTCAGAACTTTAATATAACTAAGCTAATAACTGTTGGTTTCTCGTAACTGTAACGAAAAATGTAAACTAGATATTACAGATTTAAATGAAAATTAAAACATTATAAAGTAACTGTGAACACGTAGGTACATGAATGATCTTAAAAATCTTAGAAAAGAAGAGCTGAACGTACAATAAAATAATACTACGTATGTAATATTTAATAGGACAGTAAAACCATCGGAGCGAGGCAAGAATAATGGAGAACTGGCAGCCCGTAACGACACTGCTTAGACTGCTATTAAAAAATTAAAAGATCACTTTTGTATAGTAAATATAGATATAAAGAACTATGTTCCCATATCCCAGCTTTATTTTTTTTTAGGAATTTTATGTGGCAGCATGACTATCTAACGTTGGTGTGCTCTAATAACTATTATACATTAAACTCAAAAATTACTAATTTTTTGCTAAAGAAAGCTGTCGATGACCGAATGAAACCAAAGATATTTCAGGAATCACATATTTTAGGATGTAAATATTGACGCGTCGATTAGAATCGGGAATAAAAAAAGGCTTCAACAATGTCGAATATTTGAGAGCGCCATACATCAAATTCATCGAGACAGATTTACAATCCAATAATGAAAGCGAAACGAACATCAACAAAGGAAAAAAGTTGAAAAAACGACGGATGATATCCAGAAAGATAAACATTTTGCTAACAACGTTGGCCAGTGTAAACACGTGAGAATTCAAGCGCCACACTTTCAAAGACGAGTAGCCGCCGATAGCCCGGTTAATTGTCCAATAAATATTCTAACTAAGCTTCTGAATCTATCGTTCGATGACTAGTCGGTTTAGATAAGGCATCGTGTGTCTAATATATCCGATCAGAAGGGGTCATTCATTTCTGTGATCATTTGTGTTCATTTCTGACATCACACTGTTTAACTGTAATTGCGATTCGTACTAGGAATCACCTTATCCGGAAGTATCATGATTAAATTCTTGAGTTATACTTATCTTTAAATTGTGAACATTAAGATGATCTTCAAAAGTGATGGAATTAGCGACGGCACTTCAATGATGATGAGATGACGTCATTACACGCTCTAGTTACGACCTGTCGGTGCTAGTCTGTCAAATGTAGCGTTACGATATCTTACGTGAACTCTTAGTTAAAGCTACTGTTTCATTGTTTTTTTGGCACTTATTCGTCTCTTTCCGGTGGGATCTTTTGTACAGGAGATTTTTTCTATGGTGTCTAGAATAATAAGCTTCGTTTTAGACGTTAGATCTTGTGTAAAATAGATATTGTGAATGAATTATAAGATCATTCCTGTAAATAAATTGACATTTTAGTGCATTTGGATGGTAAATTTATGTTTTTATTTTGACCTTTACGTAATTATTAAGGTTTGTCAGATACCGAGATATTATAAGAAAGCATTTAGTTATTATATAAAAAAAAACAAATAACAGGCATTATTGCTATGAGTGATACAATTTTTAAATCAATGAACGCTTTGCTTAGAAACATTCTATTTACGTTGAATAATAATTTTGTGGAACACCTGTTGCAACCATTTCAATTATATCTTCATTTATTTTGATACAGATCTTGGCACTTCTAGTTATAACTAGAATATCGTCTTTTGTTTCGGTTTCCTTATCCACCTGACCGTTTACGAAGGGTGCATAAATGAGGTCTGCATGTGTATATAAGTGGCAAGCCTTTAGTTATGTTTTGCTGCACTAACCACGTTAGACTCGACCACTATTCACTCTTGCACCTAAAATGGAATCATAATAGCTACTTGTTTCTTCGATACACCTGCTGCCATTGCATATTTGTTAGCAGATAAATTTATGGGGATGTTAAACTGTAAATTGTGTTGTATATTTAACGTTTTGTTGTTATATTATCACTCGTTTATAATGTGTTTTAGGTTTGATGCGATTTGAATCTTAAAAATCTATCATGCTTTCTGTGATCACATGGAAATTGTGAAATGTATCTTTTGAAACAATGTTGTGTAACTGATCTGTTTAAACATTAAATGATACCTTTACACCTCCGAACCAACCGATTCTGCCATCGGTTACTTCCATGTGATCGCGCGGCTCGCATCACACCGCACCAAACTCAGCCCGTGCTGAAACCTCAGACATCTGAACACCCTTATCACTAACACTCACTGTAGCCAGATTTGTAGACAGCACGGATCCTCCGGATCAACTTCCCAGTCCTCCTCAGCGGCGGTCCCAGCGCCACCGCGGTCTGACCGCGCCTCTCCGCGAACACGATATAGTTACGTCTGTTTTTCAACGGCACTTCGAATCGTCCGGTGCACTCCAATGAGTCCTTGGGGAGTTTGAGTCGTATTACGGAGTCCTCGCGGGGCCAGTGTCCCTGGCGGTGCAGGACGCGCTTGACCTGGATGGTGGCGGCGTCTTTGGCCAGGGACTGGACGCGGGCCTCGAAGGCGGCGGGGGCGCGGTAGGCCCGCCAGGCGACGTCGGCGCGCTCGCAGTAGAGGCGGCGCGGCGCCGCCAGCCCGCCAGCGACCAGGCACAGCAGGGCCCAGCACACCGCCGCGCGCCGGCAAGTCTTCATCGCGCCATCGCAGCGCTGGCTCGCATCGCTCCCGCACTGCGCAATGGCACCAGACGTGTTCACCCGTCGGCGGGCGGCGCTCGACTGGCCCGCGGCCCGTCTACTGAATCACTCGCTCCGCCTACACCGAAATAGTCGCGATCGGTTCCCGCACGCGTCGATGATTTATCTCGTGATTAATTTGCAGATGATAGTGATTAGGGCTGGTCGGTAGTTGGGAGGTTAGCGGCTGGTTAGGGTGAGAGATTCCACTATAAACATGTTGTTGAACTATTACAGCGAACAGCTCTACTCGTATATTAGTAACTAGCTGCTGCCCGCGACTTCGTCCGCGTGTACAACTTAACTTCACAAATTATTATGTATTTCACGTAGGAATGAGATGTTTTTTTGGGATAAAAACTATCCTGTGTCCTATTCCAGGACCTAACCTATATGTGTGCCAAATGTCATCACGATCCGTCCAGTGGTTAAAGCGTGATTGAGTAACAAACATCCAAATATCCAAACTTTCGCATTTATTATATTAGTAGGATGTAAAGTTGGCTCTACGAATATCTATGATCAAATTTACTAATAATTGTAAAAATAAATTAGAATTTTTTTAAATATTATTTTCAGTTGAAACGCTTGCTTTTCACGTGATAATAAAAATAAAGACATTTGTAAAATTTATTTTTATGTTTACTTGTATAGTTATTTTGTAGGGAGGTGGGGTGTTTAGAAACGTTGTTTTTCATTCTAGCGACTGTCACTCGTAGCGACGTCTACGGTGGGTGTAGCGCGTAGATCTAGCGTAGCTTTGACCTCAGCGTAGAAACGCGACCTTGCATTGCTTTGTGAAAATCTCTGTACTCAACAATTTCCCTGCACTTGTTGCTGGCTTTGAGTCTTAGTTCACAGAGAATGAGAAACATAGTACCTATTTTTATAGAAATGTTTTCAGAATTGTTATGTACTTTAAATATCACATAATTTGACTTGAATATACATACGTACATACATAATATACATGCTCACGCTTGGGTCCCAGAGCGGACGGCAGAGACAATTTCTCGCCACTTTGCGCGATTCTACTCACTCACATTCATCAACATTTTCATGCACCTCCTTTTATTCATTTCACAACGGCCTTTTTGAGGACGTTACTAATTTGATCCGATTGTCAGCCGACATCTTATTAACACCTGAAGCAGAGTTTATCAAATACTAATACGTAAGATGAGACAATCACCTCCCCCGACAGTCACCTCCCCCGACAGTCAATAGAGTGTGGCTGGCAGTACGAACACTAGGCTGGCTGTCGTCCGGTTATCGACCAACGCGGCGCCGAGAGATCAACGCTATAGGTTAGAAAGAGACTTACTTAGAACGGTTGAGAGAGAGAATATCTTATATTGTTGACGTATGCGTATCTATGGTATCGACAGGCTGGAGTTCTTGTAGTTATAGTACGTAATTAAATCTGCTCGCTTGTATGGAATCCCTGAAGATCTTATCTCAATTATATCATCTTATCTTATCTTCTTCGGTGGCCAGGAAGACCTGGCGATACTTCGACCCTTCAGGATCTTTTGTGCCAAACTCCTAACCACCAACCCTTAGAATTTTTTCTTTGGCATATGCAGATTTCCCAACGATGTTTACCGAAAAGCCTGTGGTATTACAAATAAACCGTACTTAAGTTTGGAAAAACTCATTGGTACGGGCGGGGTTTGTACCAGGACCTCATGAACGTGAGGCGAGTTCACAACCAACCAGGCTACCACAGCTCCTATAAGGATACAAATACACGTTCCATACTTATTTTTGTAAATGTTACCTCCAAATAAAAAAAAAATTCCAAAAACCTTCAAAAGCAACTACCTTAAACCCGAAAACAGAAAGTATATTTCTCACGATTGCAACAGAACACAACCTAACGGTCCCCAAGATCAATTTGCCTCACATCCGGTAAAAAAACGGAACACAACCTTATTTAAACACCCCAAAACTACGTCACTCAGGTATTCACTTCATTCATTAAACCGGGCGAGGTATGAATTGAGGATTTTTTTGGGGCAGGGACAAAAAATTGTGGGTCCAGCGCAGGCCGGAACTTAGCTTTTGTTGTTGGAATTTGGGAGTTTGGACGTTCGCACGCGCCTCGGATATTATAAGGCTTTGTCACGCCGCCCTGTTGTGTTAGAGATTAGTGGCAAATATTATCACAATTATTAGTTACTAGCTTTCGCCTGCGATTTCATCCGCGTGGGTTTCGATATTTATACATCTACACTGCTTTTAACGATTAATTTGGTTTCCCGTAGGAATTAGATGTTTTTCGGAATAAAAACTATTCTATGTCCTATTCCAGGACCTAGCCTATATGTGTGCCAAGTTTAATTTCGATCCGTCCAGTGGTTGAAGCGTGATTGAGTAACAAACATCAAAACTTTCGCATTTATAATATTAGTAAGACTTGTATTTGACCAATAAAGTGAATCAAATGTCACAAATTACTCTTTCATTCTACTCGTCATTCACAAATTATTAAAAAACTATTCAATCTATACCAACCTGGAACGTGTCTGTACAACTCCATAGCAGATTATACAATAAAACTGTAGGTATGCAATACTCATATTTAAAGTCATATTTTTTTTCTCGTAAATTTTTATATGACTTTTTACGAGAATTACCAGTCATCATCATCATCATCAGGTTATTTTTGTCTCCACTGCAGGAGCACAACCCTCTCTCATCTGCCGGAGACAGGCGGAGGATTTGGTCTACACTCCCCGTGCTGGCCAGACGGGTTGGGGAGGCCTGATTGAATTATCAGCATAAATGTATGTGTGTATTTAATTGTCGCCAGGCGTTAGTTATTGTGCTCCCGAGTAAAAAGCAGTTTTTATAATTTTAAAATTATGTAATTCATTTTTAAAATATCGCTAATACCACACATAGTATTGTATTGTAGATTTCACATGTAAATTTCTTAAAGAGAAATTAAGATTAGTAATAGAATAAATTTGTTGCAAACAGCTTCTCAGGTAGAGTCGATGTTGGGTATTCAATAGAGTTATAAAGGTGTTTTGTTATCTCTACCTTTTGTCTAAAACACGTGGTACCAATTAGAGGAGTGTGGGAAACATTATGGTAGAAAATTTGCGATAATGTGGAGACAATGCTCTGTCTGCAGATTTTAAAGTTTTTATTACCACCCATTTCTGCCATGTGGTTCTTTAGAATGGGGACTAAGGGATTGCATCAGGGACCTGTTGATCAGCGTTCTCCTGTGTATAATATGATCATTACTGCGATAACCAATCCGCCAGACAAATGTGGTGATTATGTCAAATCCCCCAATGGAAGCCCACTACAAGTGAAGTCTATTTTGGAGGCTTATGTTCAGCAGTGGACCTATTTAGGCTGATGATGATGATGAATAACAGTGATTACACTGATTTGAGAGTCTGAACTCTCAAATCAGGATATAGTTTTCGTATCTTATCTTCGTAGGGGACCAGGAAGACCTGGCGACACTTCGACTCTTCAGAATCTTTTGTGCTAAACCCCTGACCACCGACGGTGCCCCAAGCCGATTTGGTGGACTTCATATACGTCTTAGAATTTCTTCTTTAGCATATGCAGGTTTCCTCTCGATGTTTCCCTTCACCGAAAAGCCTGTGGTATTATAAATAATTAAATCGTAAGGCCTATGTCCACTGTTGGACGTATGTTTAATTAATTATTTTATTATTATACCATTATTTTATTATTATTAGCATTCGGGCCGGCTTAGAATAGGGCCACCCCAAAATCTTCCCGTGGGTGTCGTCAATGCGACTAAAAAATTGCACCAGGGATGGGCAGCAGCGTTCTCCTGTGTATATTAAGATCATTACTGCGATCATTAATCCGTTTGCCAAGCGTGGTGATTATGACAAATCCCCCAATAGAAAGCCAACCAAAGGAGGCATCCTATTTTGGAGGCTTGTGTTCAGCAGTGGACGTATATAGGCTGATTATATATTATTTTTACAGATAATGTTTTAGTTCTTTTCATATGTGCTCAATATTCAAGTAACACAATATTGTTTGGTATTTGCTTGACGTAACGTAAAACCAATCAACGATTGATTTCTTGGAACGCACGTTCATTTATTGTGCTCAAGAACTAGGTACAAACTTTCATACTCTCACACTACCGTGAAACCGCGGCCACCCTCTGCGATCGGTTAACGGTATAATTGTTTAAATTGTCATAATTTCGCCCGCATAACGTTGCAACATAAATATTTATTTATCGGCCTCGCGCGCGCTGATAACGATGATTGTGGAGGGGCGGAGAGCTTTCGTTTGATTTATTGCCTCTCATTAAAATTGGACGAGGTTTTCGGACGTTGGACGACTACGTCTCACGTCAAAAAATATGCGATTCTTAATAACTACGTCCCAGTCCATAACCAGGAAAAGATCTTTATAGGAATTTGCTAGTAATTTCAGATTTTTAAAATCGACACTGCTCATTTTAGTGTCGCGTCAGGGTTAACAGAAAACGCGAAGACAGTAAGGAACTAAGATAAGTATAAGAACTACAATGAGAACAAGTACCTCGAACAACTACCGATTCACCGGCTGCTAAAGTATCGGTAGGTCGAGTTTGGTTTATTTCTCTCACGCCTGCAAGTAAATATAACTCGCACATCGCGGGAATCTACCAGCTGCGAGGTACTATTGTTACGAAACTCACTCGCAAACCGAACAGATCTTAAAACGGTGGGGTGTTGTCCTTCTAGACCGCTTGGCCTTGCACGGTATCGATATGCGTGTTTCACAGGGACAGCGTAGTGTGCGAGGTATATCCCCGCACGATATGACAGAATGTTTTGCCATCGAAATAAAACGCTATGATGTTATAATTCTGATCCTGTTGCTTGGGCATAAATAGCTGTCTCCTTGATCTGAAAAAAAAAACCAATGAATAATAGTGTAATTGTAATAATAATGTAAATAGAGTGTGACATGAAAAAAAGTAAAGGAAATAAAGAAGAGAAAAAAAGTAAAATATTAATATATATATAGGTATATATTTTATTTTCAAGGTTTTCATATCTTTTTTTTATCTTTACAAAATAATATATTTCATTCAAATCGCTCATTGACATACATGCACTTGTACAACTATTAAAATAAATCGATTTCTATTAATTTATATCCCACCCGATCTGCTTCACAAAAATAAGTCTAACTGTGACGTAAGATAATACAAATATCTAAGATTGAATAAAACTGTACTTAAATCTAGAATTTCCATGTCTGATGATAACCTACTATAATTATATAGAAATCGATAGCTCAAATCATAACTTATCTGAAGTATCTTCATAATTTGTACTATATCGCCCTTCTAGGTGAGTTTGACGCGAGTTCCAGTAGTAGCTCTTTCGATGATGTACTTACTACGGGTGCTCTCACCTTTGTACCACGTGACAGAATGACGTATTCCCATTCTTCCTTTTTCTCATCAGTGGTGATGTGACGTATTCGTTTTAGTTATTTTAATAGAACTTTGTGTTTAAGTCAAAGTCAATATCCTCTATTGCATATGAGTACACTTAGTACATTTATAAACGTAATTTTTTTTCTCGACCACCGCTTCCTAGGTGTTAGCGCTGTGAAGAAGAAACGGCACAACAAACTTCACGCAACACATCTTTTAAAAATCAAGTTTGTATACAATTATATGTATAAAGATTGTGTGAAGCTGAACCAACGTTAGTACCGTCTGGTACTTTGTCATTTCATGAACTCGTGAACGATTAACTGACCTAATCTAATAAATAAAAACGTAAAATTCGCGTGTCTGTACGTTGAAGATATTTGCAAAAAAAAATTGGGGCTCTAAGGATAAGTAATAGAACAAATTTCAATCATTTTTAAAAAAATTCTCTGTTTGTCTGTTAGTCTGTGCATCACTTGAAAAGAACGATCTCTATGTACTACTAGACGGAGCGTTCGAAACAATCGGTCTGTTCCATGCAAGTAGCCACAACTTTTCACATTCACTTTGAAACTTGTGCCGTTACTACTCAAAACATCTAATTATTTACTAAATATTGACATTATTTAACCGTAGCGTCAATATTTAGTATAATTAAATGTTCTGCATAGTAACTGCACAAGTTTCATTATAAGTTTCATTTTATTTCACATAGAGATCGTTGCTTGAAAAGTACTGAACCGATTTTGTGGGAAGTGGAGCGGTTTCTGTAGTTCACGCGAGCGGAGCCGCGGGCACAGCTAGTAAGTCATAATCGTGGTAAAACAGTTTTTTGTATCATATGTTTGTATTTATTATTGTCACAGTGCATAAAAAGCGATATGTTTTCATTCAACATTGTCAAAAATTAATTCAGTAGCTATACATCATCATCAGGTTATTTTGGTCTCCACTGCAGGAGCACAACCCTCTCTCATCTGCCGGAGACAGACGGAGGATTTGGCCTACACTCCCCGCGCTGGCCAGACGGATTGGGGAAGCCTGATTTACGTTTTATAATGTATTCCCTTAGTCGCTTTGTACGACATCTACGGGAAGAGTCGGAGTGGTCCTATTCTACTCTACCAGAAACCACACGGCGAATTAAATCGTTTAGCTGTTTAAAACTAGTGGTTTCGTAAAACTCCTGATTATACAATCTAACTGCGACATATGCATTGGCAGTAGAACAATGGTATTCTAAATGCAATGCTTACGATCCCACAGATACCTCTTAAATATGCCAAAATATTTATTTTCATTAGTTTCAACTTTTGCTGTCGCCGCCTCTGGATTCGCAAATAATCTCACATTTGTTAAGGCAAAGTTCGCCATCCCCGCCGCGAGATGGACCGACGACCTGAAAGGTGGCCGGAAAGTGCAGGATGCGGCGGGTGGAGGGCGGAGGATCGGGTGTGGTGGCGTTCATTGGGGAAGGCCTATGTCCAGCAGTGGACGGCTAAGGGCTGATATGATAATGATAATTTAGCACGATAGATACTACGATATCTGTGACTTGGAAGCGAACTTAAAAGTGAACCAATTGGACGCGAGATGTACGCGATGAAGTATGAAATTACGTTTAACCAACTTTCGCGTAAGGAAGAACTATACGCAATGCCAACTTTAACGTAATCAAAACATACTATCGTAATTAGCCTTGTCCATTATCTTTATATTGCCTATTTTGTACTACTTTCTCATAGAGCGTTGTCACTGTCTAATTACGATGTCAGACCATGAATTTGAGGAGCGATCTAGGTAATTTTTTGCTAACACAGTGTATCTTTAATAATTTTGATTTTCGATAAAACTACCAATAAGTATAAATGAAATAAAACTATAATTAAAAGTGAAAAAAAATACTGTTTGTTTCGTCAGTATAAGATTTGCTCATTTACCCATTTTTTCGTATATATTGTATCGCCGAGCGTGTCCGTCAGACTGCGAAATAGAAATAACGACCAAGTCTAGAAGCTCCTGGTTCATCGCCAAGGCGGTACAGGCGAGGAAGGTAAGACGTCGCGTGCGTTGCTTAATTCGTTAATGATATGACCATTATTGGTAACTAGCTGGTGCCCGCGACTTCGTCTGCGCAGGATTAGTATTTAGAGTAGCTTATATTAGAATGGCGTTGAAAAGAACTAACATTATGACATTAAAATTATAATTTTATGGCGCACGCCAGAATCGCTCGCAGATGATAGATTTTTTTCCTACTTACTTGATATTTTGGACAATTCACACAATATCTTTATAAATTGTAGCCTATGTGTTATTCTGATGTATAAGCTATAATATTGTAAAGTTTTATAAAAATCCATTTAGTAGTTTTTACGTGAAAGAGTAACAAACATCCATCCATACTTACAAACTTTCGCGTTTATAATATTAGTTGGATGTCAGTAATCGTGACAATAGATAAGAAATTAACCAACTTTTTAAAAGTTGTGTCATTCCAACAGTTCACCTAACTGTTCTTGCCCTTAAATGCTACCGATATGCACATAAAAAAGCGAAGATGACTAGAGATTTATTGCTGAACAACTAGATTTTTGTATAGCGGCGTGTGAATTAAGTTTCTTAAAAACTCCTGGAATTTGTGCAGCTTTAAATAAAACAACAGCTGATTTATTTCCTGGGCTAATTTGGCTGCAGACCTCCTACGACTGCGGTTTAGACTGGTGAAATAACAAAGGGAATAAAATCTGCCTAATTCAGACAATTTAAGACATTCGCGCTGTTCTGCGCACCACATTATTTACTGCCTCGATGCCCTTATGGTTGGAGCGCTTGCCTCAACCACCAGAGTTCCTAGGACCTATTTATTTCTTTACTAGCTGTGCACGCGGCGCCGTTCGAGGAGACTATAGAATTACTATTTTTCTTAAGTAAAGTTAAAATATACTCCCCTAAATCCACCCCTCAACCATCCCCTCAACCCTCCTCTCAATCCTCCTCTCAACCCTCCCCTCAACCCTCCTCTCAACCCTCCTCTCAACCCTACCCTCAACCCTCCCCTCAACCCTCCTCTCAACCCTACTCTCAACCCTCCCCTCAACCCTCCTCTCAACCCTACTCTCAACCCTCCTCTCAACCCTCCCCTCAACCCTCCTCTCAACCCTCCCCTCAACCCTCCTCTCAACCCTCCTCTCAACCCTCATCTCAACCCTCCTCTCAACCCTCCCCTCAACCCTCCTCTCAACCCTCCTCTCAACCCTCCCCTCAACCCTCCTCTCAACCCTCCCCTCAACCCTCCTCTCAACCCTCCTCTCAACCCTCCCCTCAATCCTCTGCTCAACACAACATGAGGTGTGTGCCGGGGATGTGACAGAGGTGACGAAATCACAACTCTGGATATATCAATATGTTGATGATGATGATGGTGGCAGGTCTGCTTGCACTGTAACTAACCTAGAATGCATATCATCATCCTAAATACGTCCACTGCTGAACATAAGCCTCCCCAATAGAATGCCACTATTGGTGGGCTGTCCGAATTTGACATAATCGCCATGCTTGGCCGGTGGATTGGTGATCGCAGTAATGATCTTAATATACATAGGAGAACGCTGCTGTCCGTCCTTGGTGCTATCCCTCAGTCGCTTTGACGACACCCACAGGAAGATTGGGCGCGTTCCTATTCTAAGCCGGGATGCATTTTGCAATCAAAGGACAATAACTGCCCTGAACTACTCTCTCAGATCAACTTGCGAGCACCAAGTCGTCGAACGCGATCGACCAGCCTATTCTCGTTGACAAAATCCTCTACTAATGCTGGCGAACGTGCCCCACTCCATAGAATTTGCAGCCAATATAAGAAGAGCCTGGACTCAATCGACATTTTTAGTTCATCTCGTGCTTTGTTAAGACGCAATATATTCAAATGTTTGACCGATGACGAGTACAATGAAGAGACTGTGTTTTAATATTATTGTTAGCACATAGAAACAATCTTCTATGGCTAGAATCACTCATATACTTATCATTACTTGACTCTCATTATCGTTAATTCAGTAGAAATTATTAAGGCATTTAAGTAATTAAAACTAAAATCCTCTGAAGATCTATGGGGAATGTCCGTTAAAGTCATAAATTCAGTTCTTACGGTTCTTGCGCCTTACCTAGCTTTTATATTTAACATGAGTATTGATCAAGGGGTTTTCCCTGATCTTATGAAGCACAGTAAAATCATACCACTTTTTAAATCTGGTGACAAACAAGATCCCAGTAATTTTAGACCAGTGTCAGTTCTGCCTGTGCTTAGCAAGATATTCGAGAAGATCATACTCAATCAATTGCTTTGTCATTTCAATCTTAAACTACTCCTTCACGATCGTCAGTTCGGTTTTACTAAGGGACGTTCCACAACCGACGCAGCAGTCATGCTTGTTAAGCATATCCATGATGCTTGGGAAGACTTCCATGATGCAATAGGCGTCTTCTGCGACCTCTCCAAGGCATTTGATTGTGTTGATCACGAAACTTTGCTACTTAAACTGAAACATTATGGCGTTAAAGACAGAGCATTCGAATTACTTAAATCTTACTTAGAAAATAGAGTACAAAAAGTAGATATAAACGGAATTCGGTCATCTGGGTCATTCGTGAAAATGGGGGTACCCCAGGGTTCAGTTCTGGGCCCATTTCTTTTTCTTGTATATATAAATGACTTGCCCTTTTTAATACAAAACATGTCCAATATAGTTTTATTTGCCGATGACACTTCGCTGATTTTTAAAATTAGCAGAAAAGATTGTGAACTTGCTGAGGTAAATAATACTCTCACGCAAATTCTTTACTGGTTTAGTGTAAATAACCTTGCATTAAATACAAAGAAAACTAAATGTATTAAATTCTCTCTACCAAATGTAAGAAATGTAGAAAACAATGTGACATTAGGTAATGACACACTAGAATTTATTAAAAGTACTGTGTTCCTGGGTATAACTATAGATTCATCTTTACAATGGGGACCCCACATAACTTCATTAGCTGGCAGATTAAGTTCTGCCGCCTACGCCGTAAGGAAAATCAGACAATTAACTGATGTTGCTACCGCGAGGTTAGTGTACTTTAGCTACTTCCACAGTATCATGGCATACGGTATCCTACTGTGGGGTTAAGCAGCAGATATAGAGACAATTTTTATCTTGCAAAAAAGAGCAGTTAGGGCAATCTATAATCTGCGTTGTAGAGACACATTAAGAGAAAAGTTTAAAGAAATAAGCATATTAACAGTAGCTGGTCAATTCATTTTAGATAATATTCTATATGTCAGAAAAAATGTATCTCTCTTTTTGAGGCACTGTGACAATAATAGTTATAATACAAGAAATAAAAATAAACTTGTTTTACCAGGGTTAAGACTAAGTAAGGTCAGTAAATCGTTCACGGGGCAATGTATACGCTTCTACAACAAACTACCAGAGGAAATCTTAAATATGACGGACAGAAAGTTTAAGATTCACATTAAAAAACAACTTTGTAAGAAAGCCTATTATAAAGTAAACGATTATTTGAATGACAAAGATGCCTGGTACTAATGTTAATCCAGCTTCGCAAAATCTTTATTAATTGTATGCAAACTTGATTTTTAAAAGATGTGTTGCGTGAAGTTTGTTGCGCCGTTTCTTCTTCACAGCGCTAACAGCTAGGAAGCGGTAGTCGATAAAAAAATGACGTGTATAAATGTACCAAGTGTACTCATGTGCAATAAATGATTTTGTCTTTGACTTTGACTTTGTTTCCTAGCTTAAAATGTAATATCGATTTCAAATTAACTTTATATGTGTATCTTTTTATTGTTATAGTATGTTTAGTGTAGTTTAAGCTCAAAATTGTATTTATAAATGTACGTCATAGTGAGAATGTTAAGGGTGCAGACTTTAATCTATTGTATATGTTAATTGTTTAATGTAATTGTGGTCTGTATCTGTTGTTTCCCCATTAAATAATATATAAATAAATATTTAAAAATTTTCAAAACTACCACATTGCCCACTGCAGCAGGATTCGGATGTTAATTAAAAACTTCTTTGTTGCATTCCAATATATCTGCAACAATTTATAAGATTGGAATCGTAAAAGGATCTTTTGTTTTCGATGTTGGTGGCAACACGTTTGTTTTTTCTTGTTGCGAAAATAAATTTGTTTTTGCAAAAGTTGTTTTGTTGTTCCCAAACCCTAATGGTATGCAAAACGGTTTAGTTTTGTGTAAAGGTTTATAAGTTTACTAGCTGTTGCTCGCGACTTCGTCCGCGTGGAGAACTTAACATCTCAAAATATTATGTATTTCCCGTAGGAATTAGGGGTTTGTATGAAACTATTTTGTATGTATGTATGTATGTATGTATGTATGTATGTATGTATGTATGTATGTATGTATGTATGTATGTATGTATGTATGTATGTATGTATGTATGTATGTATGTATGTATGTATGTATGTATGTATGTATGTATGTATGTATGTATGTATGTATGTATGTATGTATGTATATATGTATGTATGTATGTACACGCTTTATTGTACCAAAAATAATAACAACAACAATAATAAAATAGGAATTAAACTGTGTACAAAGGCGGACTTATACCACTTATCCGTCCAGTGGTTGAAGCGTAATTGAGTAACAAATATCCATACTATTATAATAATAGGTGGGCATATTGTATCGCGCAGTGTTTGTAGATATTGATATGTTATTTAATATTGTAGAACCTTTTTTTGTTCTATCATCAATAGTTTTCGCAGCGCATTCGATTAAAGACATTTTATGGCAAAAAAATTACTAATCATCATCATCAGGTTATTTTTGTCTCCACTGCAGAAGCACAACCCTCTCTCATCTGCCGGAGACAGACGGAGGATTTGGCCTACACTCCCCGCGCTGGCCAGACGGGTTGGGGAGGCCTGATTGATGCTTTATAATGTATTCCCTTAGGTACGACATCCACGGGAAGAGTTGGAGTGGTCCTATTCTACGCTACCGGAAACCATACGGCAAAAAAATAATTCTCCTAGGGTTACATTATTGACGTTTTAGTGGGAATCCCTAATTTTTTATATTAATAAATATAGCCTATGTTACTCAAGGATAATGTAGCATTCTAATGGTGAAAGAATTATTGAAATCGGTTTAGTAGTTGTTGAGATTATTCGTTACAAACATACAAATCTGTCCTCTTTATAATATTAGTACTAAGGATAAAAGTGTCCAAGAATTTTCATAGCAACATCATCTCATTAGTCATTCGCTAATGAAACTAGGACCTGGCGACCGACACTGGCGGAGTAACCATTTAACCAATCGCCATATCATAAATGACCTAAAGATACCAACCGTAAAGGAAGACATAACAAACAATTCAACCAAATACAGGGTTAAATGCCGTATGGTTTCCGGTAGAGTAGAATAGGACCACTCCAACTCTTCCCGTGGATGTCGTACAAGGAGACTAAGGGAATACATTATAAAACATCAATCAGGCCTCCCCAACCCGTCTGGCCAGCGCGGGGAGTGTAGGCCAAATCCTCCGTCTGTCTCCGGCAGATGAGAGAGGGTTGTGCTCCAGCAGTGGAGACAAATTTAACCTGATGATGATGACAGGGTTAAAGTGAATCACCACCCAAACGAACTAGCCAAATATCTGAGGCCACAAAGAGGCAGGCGCAGACTAAAGCGCAGAGTGCCACAGGACTTATAATGTGGGGGCGCCAATGGGCGTTCACCACGCATCCCAGATTCAGAAATAACACAACATCGATAAATGTTACCAATCTAAACAGAAGACGAAATAAATATTAAATAAAAAAATAAAAAATATCATAAATATCATAGACCGGTGCGAGACTTAATACTGCGATGCCCAAGACGTCTGCGCAGTGTGGCGATTATGGACAAAACTCCCCCATGTGTAGTGTGGTGTTCACAGGGAAGGCATAGGTCCAGCAGTGGATGTGTAAGGGCTGATATAATGTTGATGAAGATTGCTGCGTCTGCGTCAAGTCTTCACGTCGCCTATTCCACAATGTATATGACGTCATATGACGACCTCCGTGGCGGAACAGGTCGCTCTCGGACTGCCACGCCGGAGGTTGCGGGTTCGAATCCCGCTAGGGGCAAATGTTCGTATGATGAATATGAATGTTTGTACCCAAGTCTTGGATGTTTATATATTTATTTAAGTATGTGTATCCGTTATCTAGTAACCATATCACAGGCTCTGCCTAGTTTGGGACTGGATAATTGGTGTGAATGTCTGAGGTATTTATATTTATTATATAAAGACAAAAGTCTTTAATCAGTAAGTCTTGCCTGTCATGACCTACGGCGCAGAGACGTGGACACTGACGGTGGGCCTGATCCACAAGTTTCAAATCGCTCAGCGAGCTATGGAGAAGGCTATGCTCGGGGTTTGTTTGAGGGATATGATTCGTAATGAGGAGATCCAACGAAGGTAACCGACATAGCCGAAATGATTAGCAAGCTGTAGTGGCAGAGGGCGGAGCACATCTGTCGCAGAACCGACGGACGTTGTGCAGATAAGTTCTGGCCGCGAAGTGGACACCGACGACACGAAAAAGATGGCCGGAGGCGGAGGCCAGAGGACCGGGTGTGGTGGCGTTCATTGGGGAAGGCCTGTGTCCAGCAGAGGACGTCTAAGGATTCATCATCAGGTTATTGTTGTCTCCACTGCAGGAGCACAACCCTCTCTCATCTGCCGGAGACAGACGGAGGATTTGGCTTACACTCCCCGCGCTGGCCAGACGGGTTGGGTAGGCCTGATTGACGTTTTATAATGTATTCCCTTAGTCGCCTTGTACGACATCCACGGGAAGAGTTGGAGTGGTCCTATTCTACTCTACCGGAAACCACACGGCAGTCTAAGGATTGATAGATGATAATCTAGTCCATAAGTGCCTCTCTTTCTAACTTATGGAGTAGATAGCTCGGCGCAATTGTTAACACTATCCCACTAGGCATCAGAAGCAATGTAATCAACAAAAACACTTTCAGAAATAAATATAAGAAATATCTAGTAAACTCATTAACGTAACCTCAATTTTTTTTGTGCTAATATCATATTTAAAAACTTTGTAACTTTGCTTTGCTATTCACCATTGCGTAGTGATATTTAGTATTCTCTGCCATAGATGTGTATAAAGTAAGAGAGCTATTTCTGCCAACAAACTGTATTATACAGTTTGGCGGAGTTATTGTATGTAAAATTTTTTTTAAGAGATGAATAAATGATTTTATTTATTTTATTTATTTATTTATTACTCTAAGTCAAACGTCCTTTTGGCGTGTATTGTCAGGTATTTCGATTTACTACTATTAAGTAACCTGTGGTAATAGTATTCACTGCGCCGCCGGCGCGACCTCAGCCGCCACGCATGGCGGCGCGCGCGCAGACGCACTAACTACTCAGCGATAACACCGGACGGTACGCATCGACCGGAACTGGAATCTTGATCGGCTGTGTGAAAGTAACTACTCCAGCGCCATTATTAAGACTTTTAGAGCTAAGCCTGCCTGTTCGCGACGAACTGGCTCTTTCTTGTTAAGTACTGGCTGTTTATACTTTTGTCAAATGTTTTTGTCTTTTGTTCTTATAATACTTCTGTCAGAAAAAGTGGTGATATTTTTATTGCAAATTATCTATGTTGTTCTTGCAGTCCTCGCCATATCTTCAATATATGGTCCTTCGAGCCGGATTTGACAAAAGTATATAAAACAGTCGGTAATAAGAACGTGCCAGTTCTTCGCCAACACCTACCAATGATCATTATGTCAATATCGACTGTCTATAAAAGCCTTCCTTGATATTATTACAATAATCCTATTCCAGGACCTAACCTATACGTGTGCCAACTTTCATCCCGATCCGTCCAGTGGTCGAAGCGTGACTGAGTAACAAACATACAAACTTTCGCATTAATAATATTAGTGGGATACATTGACATAATAACTTATGAGTTATGAGACCCATCTCGGCTGCAAGTAACTCAGCCCACGCCACGAAGGCACCTCAACACCCTGCCCGTTGTAACGGGCAGCGACTGAAATCCCTGCAAGAAGCCTGGCTCTGACGCAGACTCCCCACACCCTTGAAGACTGACCTGCGGTTCAAGATCCTGAAGAGTCGTAGTGGTAGGGGCTGGTCTTCCTAGACGCCCTGGTCTTCGCGGGCCCCTAAGAAGATTGTAAGGTAGTGAGCATTGGCCTCAATCACATTTGTAATAACAGGTGGTAATGAATAAAGTCAGTTAGTTCCGAACTGCCGTTTCATTGACATTCCATTGGCGACGAGGATGGGATCCGAACCCACGCGTGCAAAATAAGTCTAGCCGTTTAATTTTTCACATATTTCGCCATCAAAACGTCGGTGCGGTGTTCACCGCACCCCCTATTGTTCGCTGGTATCATTTGGCGAATCTTCTCTCGTCCGCCAAGCGTGGCGTCTGCTCGCGAAATTACTACTTATTTGTTACTACTGGCAGTTAAGATATGTTTTATGTCTGCGATTATAATGTCGGCCCCGTAGCCTAGTCGGTAGTACACCTGCCTGCGAAGCTCGGGGTCGCGGGTTCGACCCCCGCCCAGGGCAAACATTCGTGTGATGAGCACTTGTGTTTGCCTTGTGACTGCATGTTATTTATATATTATATTATGTATCTATGTATGTATATCAGCTGTCTGATATCCATATTACAGGCTCTGCCTAGTTTGGGATAAGGTGGCCGTGTGTGAAATGTCCCAACATATCTAATATATCTAATATAAAAAAAAATTGCACTAGACACAGCATGAGGCTTTGCTTTTGAAAACCTGAAAACTAAAATTAGTTTTCAGGTTTTCAGAAAAAGATTTGAACTTATCTGATGAAATATTGGATGTTCAAAACGTAGGAAATAATACTAACTTATACGTAAAGAAGTGAAGGGGAGTACGGCTGGGAGTATACACTATAGGGCTGTCAAACACATATAGGGGCTGTCATGTACGCTTTGGACGTGTGTGTCTAGTATTTTATTAGGTTTCTCTATATGCTCATATTCTAATTTGAGGATTTTTGTTTTGTTTTGGTAATCCTACTAATATTATAAATGCGAAAGTTTGGATGTTTGGATATTTGGATGTTTGTAACTCAATCACGCTTTAACCACTAGACGGATCGATGTGAAACTTGTCAATATATATGCTAGGTCCTGGAATAGGACATAGGATAGTTTTTGATAGATAGATGATAAACGCTGCTGCCCATACCTGGTGAAAACCCTTAGTCGCCTTGAAGTGGGTCGCGCTGACCCACGGGGAGATTTGAGGTGGCCCTATTCTAAGCCGGGAACCACACTGCACCAAATTGCTTTATATTGCAATATAAAGAATCAGAAATTTATTAGTCGTCAATTTCAGCATTTATTACCAGAAAACTGCAGTTTCAGATTTAACGATATATTTTTATTACAGCGATTTGATGACACACGATAATGTGAATTGGCGTTATGGGTTGTAAACGCGCGCTATGGTCTCTGCCAATAAATAAATACATATATGTCGGCGAAATAATAAAAGAGGAGCTAATTTTAAGGCACAGTGCGTGTTTGGCGCGCCGTTCGGTTTGGTTCGATGATCGTCGCGAGCACGCGCTGACGGAACGTCGGGTATGACTGGCGCAGGCGCAGGCACTATACGGACGGATCGTCTGACTTCTAAACTCGTTACTTGATGATGTAGGTAATTTCATGTAGTCCCAAGTAGCATTTTACTCCATTTAAGAGTACACATTTAGTTCCAATGTGAACTTAAAGCATTATTACAGTTCACTCGTGATGTATAAGCTGCATTATTGCGATTAACACCACCTATACCTGTCTAAGGGACTTATAGGAGTGTAGAGTTATACTTTTATACGGTTGTTGGTGTTATAATACTCTAACAACTGTCCTTTAGTCAGCCGTCTGACTAAGAGCCGTATAGGAGGGTAGAGATACGGCAATCGCTGTTTAACGGTCTACTTGTACGATGTTATACAGCTAGCATATTAATAGAACACACGTGGTCATTTATACAGCCAAAGGCTGTTATGTTTACTTGTTTTAGACTGTTACACAGCTAGTAGCTGTAGTAGGAGTTGTTTGTGGTCGGTCAAGTTGACGTGTATTGTGTTTATTACGTCGCGTGCAAAAATTTGTGAAAATGAATAAAAAATCTTGGAAAATAAGAGCGAGAACCGGTGGAATAAGAAGAAAAATTGCAAAAGAATATTCGCAAATTCGTCCCTCTTTATCTAGTTTGTTTACATTCTTTTAAATACCTCCTTGAACAACGTAGTGTCTTTGTAAGTGTAAATACTCTGACACCAAACTGTGTAGCTCACACGAAAACAAAAAGTGTTTTTTGTTAGTTTGTTACAAAATTTGTACTTTAGGTATTCATACTTGACTTAGTACCTGGGCTAGGCGATTTAACGGACAATAATTATTATTGCGGATCTCTAAAATTTCAGTATATGAAAGAATAAAACGATGATCACAATTGACCTGAATTACATCTTAAAGCTGTACATAAGTTCACATTAGAATACATTTATAGACATTGGTTCTGTAGTGGTACAAATGTGGGACTTTATATAGCCAACAGCATTCTAACAGAACACATGTGAACCTATATACGCTCTAGCCGTATTTCATTTCCACCATTTTGTTCACGTAACCTAAAATATTTACCATATAAATCTCCAAAATTATCATGCAGATTTATCACAAAATACGCAGATAGAGCGAACGAGTTTTGGTTTCATGTTTTAATTAATTACCGTAGTATAATTATAATGCCAATATAATATCAAAAACTGAAAATTGTAGATTTCCTCTCAGCCAGTTTTAAATATTTTAAAATGAATATCGCGTTTTTACAGAGGCGCGTGAATATTTTAGCTGTAAATATGTATACATTTCACGATAAAGTTGCATTCCCATGGCATTTAACATTATTAAGTATTTAAAACAGGTATACTTACCGCGTGTTATCATAAATTTTTATCCAATTGATATCCGCCGGAGTTAATGTTTCTGATGGCCGGGCGTACACACAAAACCAAACTAAATGAGGAAAATTAATAAATAAAAGAAATAATTTAGGACACACGTGAACTTTAGGTAGCACTGGAGTACTTTTGTGGGATTTTATAACTGTGAAGGCTGTGTATTTAGCCACTTGTTACTCTTTATTACGCTCATGGACGTTGTATGGTTCACATGTGTCCCATATAGCGCCGTAAGTCAGCCTTTAAGCCCGATGTTACTACTTAAACTGCTAATATAACGCTAATGTACAGCCATAGTGAACTTAAGGCTGTCTAATTTGTGCCCAAACTGGTTCTATAAGAGCTGTATAGCAAGCTATACAGCTCTTATACAGCTGACTTACACAGCTTGTGGAGTACATGTGAACCACTATACATCTTATATAGAACCCCGAATGCCACTTGGGGTGTCATTGAAGCCAGTAAACGTGTTAACTTTTGAAACGGTGTTAAACTCAATTTGTGAGCCTACATTTTCGGAAGAACCTACGACATATATATATATGTAGAAGCTTATATATATGTCGTTTTCGCGCGTAAATTATCGTAGGGCTACTGCACCTAACATGCGAAAGTAGTTGAGAGGGACAACATTATAAGTCAACAACATAAGTTCTTCTCTTTCTAACTTATAGCGTCGATCTCTCGGCGTCGGTCGATAGCACGCTGGTGTAGTAACTTTGTATCGATGAGCATACATATATACTGCCAGCCGCAGTGGGGGCAGGCAAGTGATATTTATTCACTAACACAACATATTTAACATTATCACTTGCCGTTTGGTTTCCGGTAGAGTAGAATAGGACCACTCCAACTCTTCCCGTGGATGTCGTACAAGGCCACTAAGCGAATACATTATAAAACATTAATCAGGCCTCCCCAACCCGTCTGGCCAGCGCGGGGAGTGTAGGCCAAATCCTCCGTCTGTCTCCGGCAGATGTGGGAACTCTGCTTCCTACTTTGACTCTTTACTTCTTTAATTAAATTTGTCTGGGGCCCAAGGTAGCGTAAATTCATGACCTGGGACTTGCCCTACCTTCACTGGTATGTGTCTTTGCAGTTACCTCCGTTGATCCTCGCTTAGAGGAGTTGCGGGGGGAGAATGGTGAGGAGGCGGGAATGTCTCCGGCAGATGAGAGAGGGTTGTGCTCCTGCAGTGGAGACAAAATAACCTGATGATGATGATGATAACATTATCACATAAAATTATTACATTATCGTAAAATTATGGGGTGGGCGATATTGTCTTCAGCTCAGCAAAGTGCTGCACCAGGAAGGTGCAATACAACAATGGGTTAAGGATGTTGTTGGGACTGCCCCGCTTTTGCAGGGCATCAGGTATGTTTGCTGAGGCACGCATTGACAGTTTTCCGTCCATAGTGCGAAAACGGAGCCTCCCTGATGCGTCGCATGCGGGACAGTCCCAGCAGCCTCCTTAACACCGTACTGGAGCGGGCGGACTGCCCAGTTGTGCGGTTCTGGTACCAGAAACATGTGGAGTCCAGAGCCACAATATTTAATGTAAAATAATATTTTTAATGTTTTATATGATTCTATTTGATTTGAATTTAATATTTACTAACATTACTTTTAAGTATGTCACTAACACAATTATGGATTAATCTGAAATAAATGAATTATTATTATTCTTACGTACGTACGTAGTATTATTCAATAATCTCTGTAACCATTCGTCTTATCGATTTGTTTCTGTGTATTTTTACTTACAGCACATTACAAATGTTACCTCAGACATGTTCAAATGAGTTGGGACGGCGTGACAGCCTCGTCGGCGCCGTCGGCTCGGTTGCTAGGCGACGCGGCGCCGCCGCGGCGAACGCCCGCGCCCGCCGTTACGACTACACGCAACTAGAGCAGTGGTGCTGGAAGCGACTTGAATAAGACGTTAAGACTAAGTAAGGTCAGTAAATCGTTCACGGGGCAATGTATACGCTTCTACAACAAACTACCAGAGGAAATCTTAAATATGACGGACAGAAAGTTTAAGATTCACATTAAAAAACAACTTTGTATGAAAGCCTATTATAAAATAAACGATTATTTGAATGACAAAGATGCCTGGTACTAATGTTAATTCAGCTTCGCAAAATCTTTATAAATTGTATGCAAACTTGATTTTTAAAAGATGTGTTGCGTGAAGTTTGTTACGCCGTTTCTTCTTCACAGCGCTAACACCTAGGAAGCGGTAGTCGATAAAAAAATGACGCGTATAAATGTACCAAGTGTGCTCATATGCAATAAATGATTTTGACTTTCACTTTGACTTTGAATAGCACTGGTCCAACCCTTAACAGCACTGGTCCAATTAGACGTGGTTGTCTTGTGGTTGAAGCTTGCTCGGGGAGGAATCGAAGCGGTGTGTTTTCTTTCCTTATTACTTGTCTTATTACGTTGCATATATATAGCGAGCCCCCGCTTCCCGGCACTCCTCGTGGTGACGCCGAGGCGGGTGGTTGTATCGCATACGCATTGGCAATACTTGTGTTTTATTACATCCACTTACTCCTGTTACTGGAGGTTAGACAGCACATACACTATAGTAATCATTAATTATCGCCAGGTGAAATGCAAGGGATATAAAAAACTTTCAACGGAAACATAACTATGTTGGATAATGAGTAAAACGAGTTAATTAATTTTTTTTGAAAATAAACACGATTTATCAACATTTTTGATTTTGAACTCTCCCATACATTTATTATGGCTTCAAAGGAAGGGGGGAGGAGCTGGAGGGGAAGGAGGGGTAGAAGGAAAAAGGGGAGAATGGATCTTGTGCTCTGCCGTGTTTACTTTTGAGTGAGTGAAAAAGGTTTTGTCATCGTGAATAAAAGGTAAGGTTTTACAAAATAATTATAAATCTTTTATTTCCTTTATTTTAATCTTTCAATAAATTAAACTAATTAAAATAAAACTAATTTTGACTCAGGGAAACAGTCTTATTAGTATATATTTTGTTACGTTACAAAGCGTAATAATAAGCGATAAAGAGTAACACATCTAGTAGATTTTTCTATATAATCATAGTTATGGGTAAAATATTTACAAGTTTTTTTTTATTTATTTAACATTAATAAGAAAATACATCATATGTCTTACATAACTCACACATAATAAACCTCTTGGGTTTGTCCTATGTGCGGTCAAAAGGATATACCACTTCCATTGGCATTATTTCTTCGTGATCTCATAACGTTTTGTATGTTCAACCGTAACTGGCGATTTTATGTCCGAGGACGGCTGGTAATATGTCTGGCGGGGTCTGAAGAGTTGCTATTACTTAATAGCACTAAGTAATAGTTGTTCTTCTTCCTAAAATGGCCTCCCTTAGGATTTTGCTTATGTCAAGTGTACATGCCGTGTGGTTTCCGGTAGAGTAGAATAGGACCACTCCACCTCTTTCCGTTGTACGACACAAGGCGACTAAGGGAGTACATTATAAAACATCAATCAGGCCTCGCCAACCCGTCTGGCCAGCGCGGGGAGTGTAGGCCAAATCCTCCGTCTGTCTCCGGCAGATGAGAGAGGGTCGTGCTCCTGCAGTGGAGACGAAAATAACCTGATGTTGATGAAGTGTACAGGACGAATACAAACATGGGGAGCACGTTTTAACGGCGTAAAGCTGTGGGTTGTGCCTCTAGAGCACTTATAAACTGTCGCCAGGTCAAATGATATCACCAAAACCTTTGATCTGCCCGCGGGGATACCTGCAACTGCATAAGTGCAAAGGACATTGCATTTGCACGAAGTTATTTAATTATCGATCAAATAGTTCTATGAGTACTGCGAGCTATGGAGAGGGCTATGCTCGGGGTTTCTTTGAAGGATATGATTCGTAATGAAGAGATCTGACGAAGAACGAAGGTGACCGACATAGCCAAACGGATTAGTACGCTGAAGTGGCAGTGGGCGGGCCACATCTGTCGCAGAACGAGTTCTGGCGTGGAGATCGCGGGACGGTCCGCGCAGGGTGGGACGCCCCGCCGTCAGATGGACCGACGACCTGAAGAAGGTGGCCGGAAGCGGCTGGATGCGGAGGGTGGAGGACAGGGTATGGTGGAGTTCATTGGGGAAGGCCTATGTCCAGCAGTGGACTGGTGGTGATCATTAGTCATTCATTCGCATTACATACTATATATCGCTAAAATAGAATAAAGTCATGAAATTTGTTTAAAGAAGGATCTAATTACCGTGGCATGAACGTGATAGCATGTGACATTGTAATAAGTGATTTTTAATGATACTATATAATTAAATTAGAATTGAAAAATACCAAAACCTTAAAATATAAAAAAAAAACTAACATTTTTTAATGTTGTATTTAATGTTATGATTATAACCGGTATATAAATCCCTTAAAAGTTAGTGTAGTTAATTTTATAAGAAGCTAGCTTTTTCCGACGACTTCGTCCGCGTAGGGTTCAATAATAACACATCTTGTATTTCAAGATAGATATCACTTTCATAGTCAACGTCCCTAAAAACCTCAAAAATAACATAAATTCGTATTAATTTGGTTTCCCGTAGGAATGAGATATTTTTTCGGGATAAAGACTATCCTATGTCCTATTCCAGGACTTAACCTATATGTGTGCTAAGTTTCATCCCGATCCGTCCAGTGGTTGAAGCGTGATTGAGTAACAAACATCCAAATATCCAAACTTTCGCATTTACGAGTATAATATTAGTAGGAACAAATTAATTCTACGTCCTGGACCTCACACTCCAAAAAAAATATTTGAATTAGAAGAAAATAGGGCGAACGAAAAAAAACATTAAGAAAAAAATAACCTTTCCTCTATATTCTCAAACTCCTGTATATTCCCATGCTATGCCAGCTTGTAGAGTCAAATTTATAGAGCAACCATCGCATAATGAATGTCTCTCGCCAATTAAAACGTGGGAAACGAAAAAACACACACAATTTGGGATCCCATATCCTGGATCCTCCACACCCTGGACCCCTACATCCTGGACCAGTCCTCCATTCACCCTCCCTCCAACTCATTCTTTGTCATCTGTATTTATTACTCTATTCGTAAGTCCGCTTTAGCGCTTAGCAGGAACAACTTACGCATAGTAGTGAGAGCTCTCACAGGACACTGTGGTCTGAACAAACACATGTTCAACCTCAAGCTCCGAACCACAGGAGCGTGTAGGCTCTGTGAGGAAGCAGAGGAAACCCCCATGCACCTCCTGTGCGAATGTGGCTCACTAATGCGCAAAAGAAATACACACCTAGGTAACTACTTGCTTCGCCCTGACGAAGTAAAACAAGTCAGTGCTAAAAGCATTGTGCAGTTTCTAACTGCTGCAAGGCTTAACACGGAACTGTAGTATGGTGGCGATCACAATAGACCAGTAATGGTCGCAGTGATACAAGGTCTAGACTGAGACCTTGAAATAGCCCCAACTCGAATAATAATGCTCTATTGGTGATCATGAAAGCGACTTATAATTATAATTACGATACAAAAGCTCTCAACTCCCTATTTAAAAAACATTAATACTCGTTTCCCACGTCGTCGATAAGCGTATGTGATTGTAAAGTCGTCAAATTGGGCAAACTCTGAAATGACCGGCTTCTCCCCCCGCGCCCGCCGCCGACCACCCAACGCCATTGTGCGCTGTCGCTCGACCAAGCAATTCACACTTGTGTGTGTTCGGGATTACGATCTTTATTTAGCTGATAATCGACATCGATACATTCGATTCCATTTTATTAAAACACACGGTAACAGAGAATAACCTGATGTGTAATTATTAGATCTTTATGGGTTATACCCATAAGAATTTATGGACATACAATTTTGAATTTAAACTGCGACATAGTTTATGAAAATTGTTTTTTTTATTTTATTTTTATATACATTGTTATAAATCTCATACACGAGTTGTGTAAAATTGACATTTTGTATACTATACTTTTATTATCTTTTGACAATACTATTTTTTTTATTATTTTTTGACATTTTGTATACTATTTTTTGTTATTTTTTGACGATTACATTAACTCTGACCTTTTACGTAAGTTAATCTATGTATTAAAATTTGTAATGTGAAATAAAGAAATCTAATCTAATCTAATCTACCAGCATTCTGATTGATTCCCGTTGATTTTCACGGTTTTAGCAACATTTCGTAATATATATGTCGCAGGTCGATCATTATATCAGGCAGCTCATGATACGCCTAGCCACACAGTGATCTGGCGCCACTTCATGATGTGCCTGACTAACGCTTAGCCATATCGTGAAAAGGGTGATTTACAACCAGGCATATCAATCGGACGTTCGACGATCTGCCTTGCTACTCACTTAGGCATACTATGATATAGCTAGGCAGATCGTCGTTGCCTTTGGGCGTCATGGCGTCAAACTCGCGAGTTTGTGAGTATAAAATGGATAAACATTATTGAGGTATACTTAGTAAAATTTGAGTCTACTTATTTTATTTACAAAAACATGTTAATTATTAATAATGGCTTCTAAATAAATCTTTACAAGATGGCCGCCACGTCAGTCACTTCTAATATTTTTGTTTGTTTATTGTTAGGCTTATGTTTCAGATTTATTGAGTTTGAATAATAATTTTTATATGTAATACTCCTTTCCTGCCATTTCATTTAGTTCTATAAATATTAATGAGGTTCGGGAAAAGTGTATCTACATATTTGACTAAAAATTCAACAAACTTCCTTCAAACGGTATGGCTATACATTGTTAGACAAATCGACAAACTATATCTATGTATATATGAATACATGTTTTTATTTATGTATGTATATTTGTATGTGTATGCCCTTACTGGTATAAACTATACTCCTTCCTTTATTTAACTGCACAATCTACCTTTTTCTGTTATTCTTATCCTCTACCCAAAGGTTGTCTGGAACCAATCGCTTTTAGCGATAAGACCGTCTAGATGTACATATGTAAGTTACTTTATTATTGTATCTTTTTTATTTTTTTATGTGCTATAAAGTGTAATTGAATTGAATTTACAAACGATGAGTGTCAAACGATCAGCCTTACATAGGTCAGGCACATCATGAAATGGCGCCAGATCACGACGCATCATGTTCTGCCTGATTTTATGATCGGCCTGCGACATATACATGTTCGGAAGCTACGTCACAACATGATGAGTTGAAGATCGGATTAATTCCTGATGGAGGTGATGATGATTACCTACTTCTTGTATTCATACGACACTGATATCACTGCCCTTATTTTCATTTTTGATAAATCATCGATATCGATTACTGACGCGACTCCCCGCAAGCCTACTACCGATCGTGGGAACTCTCCGATTCCGCGAGATTAATCCATTGGTTGACGCTTCTCTCCACTTTGCGTACTTATTTATGTCCCCAAGCTTTTGTTCAAGTTCATTGCAGTCGCAGTCGGCAAGAAAAAGCGTAGTGTTATACGTATCTGTTACTTCTACCTTAAAACTGTTTATCAATTATCAAAGAGCTATATCCAGCTCAGTCAAAGTTTGACGACAAAGGGTAAGATGTGTGTACATATGGGCTCTATGCAGTTTTTAGGTACTCTATCAGAACATGTTCAATATGCAAAGAAAATCATTATACTCTCCAGGACACTCATGATTGTCATCATCGAATCTGGTCACTTCCCTGTCTCATCTAGCTATTGATATGATTTCATAATGTTTTCACTGCTCCGTCACCTTTCAATCTTTTGTTCTTATTGGTATCTTAGTTCGTCGTCAAGTGTCTTTACTAAAATGGGTTATCTTGTTGATCTCTGGAACTTTTCCAAATCCAATTTTAGTATAACAAAAGTTGGGTTCACTGGTGCTTAGCGCTGATTCTGCCGGGGTCAAGATGTTAGGAAAAAACACATGAAATAAACGGAAAATAACCGGTACTATAAAGCTTATCCAGAAAGAAATTACCTAAGAAAATACATTGTATTGAGGAAAAATAGAGAGGGAAGGGGAGGATTTATATAAAGGGATTAAATATAGAAAAGGAATTAGAACGAAAAACTAAAAAGAAGGATATTTTAAGCGAATATTGTAAACTTTAGAGGAAACTAGTAACTTTGGAAAAACTATAAACTTATACAGTCAAATTGTTTTATTCAGAATAACAAATGAAGAAAATGATCACTTTGGTTAAAAACGGAAATTTTCCTGCCTTTTTTAAAGATAACCAGGATATTTTGAGTAAACTTCTGTAACTACTTGCAGCTATGCATGCGCCTAATTGTCATCGATGTAAAACTGGGCACGCATACCGCGAGCAAAAACAATCGGCACTCGATCCCATAATCCCTCATTGGCTCACATCGCTATTTAAAGTCGGCCCTTACACCGTAGAAGCGAATATTGCATTCCTGGCATTCCATAATGTTTGGTCAAAGTCATAAGAACACAGCTTTTTATGAAATATTTTAGATAGAAGTTAAATCTGTCTTAAATCTGAAAGCAAATGCCTAGCTGAAGGTATATAATAAATCAACATCCATAGTACGCAAAACTACAGTTAGTGCTGAAACGTAATCAAGAGAGTAAAAAAGTCTTATACTGGACAAAATCATTTTAGATCGGATGTTTTGGATAGTTGGTTAACTTTATTTCGATATGCTATGCAAAGGCTATTCAGAATTCTGGCATTTATTCTACGTTGACGACTTGCCTACTTTGGCATTTTGCTGATGAAACGTTTTGTACTGGAATTAATCCGATGGCTGCTATTTGTGACAATTATGATGATTCATTCATAATTATCCTGAAAGATTGGATACCTGAGGTAACTTAATAACCTGGCATACTATCATCATGGTTCACAATTGCAAACTGCCAGATTTTCTTTTTCAAAATATTTAACAAGCGGACACCGGAGGAAGCAAAGTGCAGCCTTATTGGGAACGTTCGAGTATGTCTCTCCTTTTCCAATCTACAGTAGTATTACTAAGTATATTGTATTCAAACTTACTCGCTTCCGCTTTTCTCTCTAATCTGGTAACATGCACTAAGCCACAAGACGGCCGATGTGAGAATTTGCATCGAATGGACCGGGGACGAGCCGCCACAGCCTCTAGTGAGACAAAGTTTGTGTGTTATTTTATATTTATTATTGTGTTCCCGCCGACACACATATAAGGAGATTTTGGCTGCTTTATGAATTCGAATTCGAAGGAGTCACTTCATTGGTACATTAATTAATGTTATTATAGAAGTGAAGCCACATGAAAAAATATATCTTGTTATATGTGGTAGCTGTTAATTGACTTTTAGTTTCTATCTGAAAATGTATATAGTTACTTCAGCTGTAAGCTCCCCTAAGAAAAACAAAATAAAAAAAATTATGCACACATCGAACACGAAGAAACACCCTTAGAATATGTCACCTAATCATATAGAAGAAAGAATCAGCATTTTGCGACCTTATGTGAGCCTATGTCCAACAGTGGACTCTTTCGGGCTGATGATGATGACGATGATGTGACGCTTTGGCGATTTTACCTTTCTGCTATCGATATTTATATATTACTAGCTTTTGCCCGCGACTTCATCTGCGTAGGTTTCGATATTTACACACTCCTTTTAACAATTAATTTGGTTTCCCGTAGGAATGTGATGTATTGTTGGGATAAAAACTATGCCAAGTTTTATCCCGAGCCGTCCAGTGGTTGAAGCGTGATTGAATAACAAACATGCAAACATCAAAACTTTCGCATTTATAATGTTAGTAAGACGTTCGTTGTATTTGACCAATAAAGTGAATCAACTGTCACAAATTACTCTTTCATTCTACTCGTCATTCACAAATTATTAAAAAACTATTCAATCTATACCAACCTGGAACGTGTCTGTACAACTCCATAGCAGATTATACAATAAAACTGTAGGTATGTAATACTGGGAACCTTTGTGGGTAATAAAATGCATTTGTAACGAAAACACGAAAACGACACGTTTGGTCCTCTCTGTGTCTATGGCGCGTGGTTTTTTTTGGTCGTTTCGTCGTTTGTCGGAAGTCACGAATTGACTGCTGCGTCTAATATGGATAAGAGATGCTAGCTTGGCGAAAGTTGTAAAGAAATACATTCTTTTAGTTAAATTACTAGCATACATAAGGAATACAGTGATACGTGAGAAGTGTGGTTTAAAATATGTAGTAACGAAGGTAGAGAAACCCTTGCGCTGTTTTGGACATTTAGAGCGTATGAGTGAAAGAAGAGTGACAAAAGAAATTTACAGTGGGAATGTGGAAGGAAGTACTGCCGGAAGTCGTCCTAGGAGGACGTTCAAGGATGAAATTAGTAACGTCCTCAATAGGGCTGGGGTCCGCAGTGAGAAGAATAAAAGGAAGTGCATGAAAAGGTTGATGAATTTGAGTGAGGCTAGTGAGGTGTGTCAGGATCGCGCAAACTGACGATGCAATGTATGTGCCTACCCCTCTGGGACCAAGGCGTGAGCATTATGATTTGTCCTATACTTGTTTAATTCCCATAGCACAGGAGAAAATCCTAGTTTGGGATTAGACAAGTGTATATGTATATATGTAATGTATAAAAAGGATAAGGAGGTACCGACCATAGTATCATTCATCATCATCATATCAGCCCTTCGACGTCCACTAATGGACATAGGCCCTCCGCTTCTTTCGGCCATCCTCTTCAGGTCGTCGGTCCATCTAGAGGCTCAGAACTCGTCTGCCCCACCGGCCGTCGGTTCTGCGACAGATCTGCCCCCCCCCCCCCCACTGCCACTTCAGCTTGCTAATCCTTTCGACTATGTCGGTGACCTTAGTTCTCTATCGGATCTCCTCATTACGAATCATATCCTTCATAGTTATTAATTTATTTTTACGATAAATCCCATGATGGACACCATCGGTATTCATATACAATTAGAATGCACGTTAATGAAAGACACGGGCCTGCAAATTAATCGGGCTCCACCTAATCCGGCTCGTTAGGTGCGAGGGGGCTCCAGGGGGCAGCGGAGGCAGAGGGGGGGACCACCGCGGCGCGCGCTGCGCGGGCGCACTGCTCTGTAATCTGAGTGCGCGCGCCCTGCGCCTGCGGGACTTTATTACTGTGTAATGAACACCAGGAAAGAAAAAGATTATGGAAAATATTGATAAAATGATACTGACTGCACCACCCACTACTTAATACCAGATTCAGCGCTCTAAATGTAAGTAATTAAGTTTGTTTTTCAAAATCAACCGTTATTTTTATACAGTAGCGTCATTATCAGGTTATTTTTGTCTCCACTGCAGGAGCACAACCCTCTCATCTGCCGGACATAGACGGAGGATTTGGCCTACACTCCCCGCGCTGGCCAGACGAGTTGGGGAGGCCTGATTGATGTTTTATAATGTATTCCCGCACATCGACATCCACGGGAAGAGTTGGAGTGGTTCTATTATACTCTACCGGAAACCACACGTCCATGCAGTAGCGTAATACAGGACAACATAATACCTATGCCATATTATGGCACATCGGCAATCATAATGGTCCGCTGTGAAGGCAATATTGCCGTATAAACCGTATAAACTGCCTGCTAGGTACTGTACGCAGTTTTTAACTAAACATATGTATTGAATTCGATTTTTAAAAAAATCTGACATTTGTCCATACTTTTGTTAGTAGAATCTTATAAAACTATGTTAGTTGATTTAAAAATTACATTAAAATATAGTAAAAATTTAAAAATTACAATCATTAAAATATCACACTATTTAAAATTATTGAAAGTAAATACCTAAGTTGTATTCACAAGATTTAATTCTGTGCCTCCAATGAAAAGGATCTCAGTTAAAGTAACATAACATACTGAGTTTTATAAGATTCTACGAAGAAAAATATGGATCAAAGGCCTGATTTTTGAGTCTTCATTGGCTGAATTAAGTGGACAGAGACATCTGTTTCAATCTATACCCTATCCTCTGACATCTGTCAGCGACATTTTCATGCGGAGGATTTTTTTCATTAGGATATCCTTCCTACTAATATTATTAATGCGAAAATTTTGGATATTTGGGTATTTGGATGTTTGGATTTTTGTTACTCAATCACGCTTCAACCACTGGACAGATCGTAATGAAACTTTTCACATATTAGGTTAAGTCTTGGAATAGGATACAGGATAGTTTTTATCCCGAAAATACATCTTATTCCCACACGAAATATATAATAATATGTGATGTTAAGTGTTCACGCGGACGAAGTTAAATATAATAAATATCTAGTAAACTCATTAACATAACCTCAATCTTTTTTGTGCTAATATTAAATTTAAAACTTTGTAATTTGCTTTGCTATTTACCATTGCGTAGTGATATTTAGTATTCTCTGCCATAGATGTGTATAAAGTAAGAGAGCTATTTCTGCCAATAAACTGTATTATATAGTTTGGCGGAGTTATTGTACCTACTTATATATATTTTTGGAGACATGAATAAATTTTTTTTCTTGAAACATGAATTTTTTGGCATATGCCATGAGACCGGGAATTATACTCGGAATCCTCACTTTGTTATCGGCGCTCTTCAAAATATAGAATCTGAAAAGCAAAAAAAAAAAAGATATCGCGGAACTGCCGCTAGCCGCACACTATAAAAGACCCTTGCAATTTTTTATATCTTTATTTCCACCGCGTTGTGCCTCCAAAATTGAGTTGTACGGCTTTCGCTGATTTTTTTTTTTTCCACTTTTTGCAACTTCGCGGCGGTCGCCGGTAATCACGTATGTTTATTTATTTATTAACCGACTGAAAAGAAGTGAGGTTCGGCTAATAAGGACCACAACTGATTAAAATCAAACAATGGACGATTTGCTTTTAGATAGGTTTTTGATTCCGTGAATGGTTTATAATATGTAAAATTATAATAGTTAAAGTAATATATCATACTAGCTGGTGCCCGCGACTTCATCTGCGCAGGATTAGTATTTCGAGTAGCTTATATTAGCGTGGCGTAGAAAAGAACTAACATTATGACATTATCACACAATATCTTTATAAATTGTAGCCTATATGTTATTCTGATGTATAAGCTATATTATTGTAAAGTTTCATTAAAATCCATTCAGTAGTTTTTACGTGAAAGAGTAACAAACATCCATCCATACTTACAAACTTTCGCGTTTATAATATTAGTAGGATACCCGTAGGATGAACCGACGATGTGAAGAAGGTGGCCGGAAGTGGCTGGATGCGTTGTATTTTACAATATTTTATTATCAAACTAGCTGTTCCCGCGGCTCCCTGTTATTTGAAATTTTGTCTGTTTGCATGTCTGTTTGTTTTCAAATACATTATCATCTTCAGGTTATTTTTGTCTTCACTGCAGGAGCACAACCCTCTCTCATCTGCCGGAGACAGACGGAGGATTTGGCCTACACTCCCCGCGCTGGCCAGACGGGTTGGGGAGGCCTGATTGATTTATAATGTATTCCCTTAGTCGCCTTGTACGACATCCACGGGAAGAGTTGGAGTGCTCCTATTCCTATCGGAAACCACACGGCAATTTTATATCAAATTGACAAAAAATAAAATAAAGATAAAAATATTATTTTGTAGTAGGATTTTTAGCGATCCAGAAATCACTAGCATCTGCCCTAAAAACTTATATCACTGCTTATAATGTAATGTAATGTACCTATGTAAGTAAAACTTGTTCCTCGACTTACTCCTTGCTGTTCGGCTCCCTGCTCGCCGAGGCACCACACTGTGACGTGTTCGTGGACGGCATAGGACGGCTGATGACGGAATGTAAGGGAATGCTAGAGAGAGAGGAATGTCTGTTTCGTCTATACCATAAAAATTATTGTAACGCAATGGAATAATAATCTGTAATGTTTCAATATTTTAAATAAATAAATGTCTTATGTTAGTAATATCAAAGAAAATGTAATCCTACTAATATTATAAATGTGAAAGTTTGGATATTTAGATGTTTGGATGTTTGTTACTCAATCACGCTTCAACCACTGGACGGATCGTGATGAAACTTGGCACACGTGTAGGTTAGGTCCTGGAATAGAACATAGGATAGTTTTTATCCCGAAAAAACATCCCATTCCTACGGGAAATACATAGTAATTTGTGATGTTGAGTTGTCCACGCGGACGAAGTCGCGGGCAACAGCTAGTATGTTAATATGGTATCAGGATCTTTAAAAAAATCACCGGCTTATCTTTTCACAGCGACGTAGGTGTCCCTCATACCCCCCCTTGCCTTTTCCACCCCGTTTTTTGGGCAATGAATCATTGAAGTAGTTAATTATTTTTGATTAAAAGGCAGCCTTGTTGGTGAAATTGGTGCTGCATTCTGGTGCAACATACCTGACTTTATTTAGAAGAATCGCAAATTAAAATCAAGGTTGAGTATTTAACTGATATAGACATTGCTCTAGCAACAATAAATGTTTCATAGTTTGCCGTGTGGTTTCCGGTAGAGTAGAATAGGACCACTCCAACTCTTCCCGTGGATGTCGTACAAGGCGACTAAGGGAATACATTATAAAACGTCAATCAGGCCTCCCTAACCCGCCTGGCCAGCGCGGGGAGTGTAGGCCAAATCCTACGTCTGTCTCCGGCAGATGAGAGAGGGTTGTGCTCCTGCAGTGGAGACAAAAATAACCTGATGATAGTTACGTATAAATCATAACTTAAGTTCCGCACGCGTGCTATGCTTTTTTAAATAAAGTTAAAATTTACTTAGTGTTAAGCCCCTTTAGCCTCCCTTTCCTCCTGCTCCGGCTGTCGTTCCCGCTCCCTAACTCAATTCTGAAGCCCCCCCCCCCCCCGTATACATACATAATGCTCACCTCTCGGTCCTAGTGCGGTAGGCAGAGACCATGTATCGCCATGTTTTCGCCCCGTGACTTTAATTAATTAAAAAATTAAATTTGTATAACAAATATTGTCCATTGTACTTTTTTTATCTTTACTTTGCGATTTTAATGATCTTTTTCCAAAAAATAATTACCTACTTCACTATTTTTACGTAATTTGTATTAATAATTATAAATTACACTTGATATTTATTGAATTTTATGTCTATTTATTTTGTAAAATTTTGATGAGAAAATAATGTCAAGTATACACGCTTACCAACCGCAAAGTAAAATTGGTAAGTATTTTGTAGCAATAGAAAAAAAAACTAGAGATAGGATTTTTAAAGTAAATTGGCTATGGGGGTCTGAGGTGTCAGTTTATTTTGGAAAAGGGCTCTCCTGCCCAAAATAGTTTGGGAATCCCGGTTTTAGACAAACGAAATGACGAAATATGCTTTTCTTTTCAATAGCCAATCGAAATACCCATGTATTACCATCAAAATTGGGTTCATTGTTGATATAACCTCATAAAAGGAGATCAGACTTACCAATCGCATGTCGACCATTAGGCGATTATTCATGAAAGTGTATAATAATATTTATTCTCCGATCGGTACAGAATGTGGAGAAGAATCTAGCTAAAGGGAGGCAGCTTTGTATTAAGATTTAAGGGCTATGATAATCGAACTGGAGAGAAATAAAACCAATTAGTTGGTAAACACTCATTTCATCTCTAGACATAGGCCTTCCATCTTGTTTATTACTGTAAACATATGAAAAGTGTGTGTCCACACTGTTTGAATTTATAAAAATAAAAGTCAAGTAAAAGTAAAAGTCAATTACAAAAATGGTTCCATAAAAATAAAAGTCTTTGAATATCTTATTAGTTGTTTGTATTTGATTTATAAAGAAAAAAAAAATTAAGGGAATTTCTGGATTTTTATCCAGAAATCCCCTTAGGGTTTCCTTTGAGCATCGGCAGGGGATTTCTGCACAAAAATTCCAGAAATCCCCTTAAGGGGATTTTCCGCAGGGGATTATTGGAATAAGCCCCTGAATGAACGTCACCACACCCGGTCCTTCGCCCTCCGCATCCACCCAAAACCCACTAATATTATAAAGGCGAAAGTTTTGATGTTCACGCTTCAACCATTGGACGGATCGGGATGAAACTTGACACACATGTAGGTTAGGTCCTGGAATAGGACATAGGATACTTTTTATCCCGAAAAACATCTAATTTCAACGAGAAATACATAATAATTAGTTATGTTAAGTTGACCACGCGGACGAAGTCGCGGGCAACAGCTAGACTACATTTATTTATTTCACTTTTACATCTTAAAAATTCAATTTTACATGTCATTCTAATATGGTAAAAGGGATCGTCATAACATAAAATAATGTATAAATTACAATGTCAACAATTCAAATAATGTCATTGTATATAACATCTATGTCAGTATATGATATTAAAATAAAAAAATTCCATTCATGGCGTGCAAATTTTAGTTTTACATTCTTAATAACTTTAAATATAGAAATAACATTTAATTTTAATACTATAAAGTCATGCATGATCTAAATAAATAAAAACCTTATGTCAAAAATAATATTCATGTAATTTGTCTACTCTTGTTTATCATTGAAAAATTCTAACACTGAATAGTAACTTCTCTCCAAAAAGTACTTAAAAACCTGCTTTTTAAATAAATTAATAGTAGCGCCTTTATAACCGTTTGGCAAAATAATATAATAATTGAAAATTCTTGTAAAATACTGAGTCCCAAATGTCTTTCGTTCATGTCGTCGGATTAAAAACCTAATGAATCGTTATGGTGTGGACGCGATAAAATATCTAATGCAACCTTCTCGCTTCCGCATCCGCGTAAAACTGTTTGATCGCCCAGGTTTAAATATAGACCGCGCCCCACATTTTGAATGCAGTCGTAAGTTGATGTTTTTGCTGGCTGTCCGCAGACAACAGAGAAAATCTAGAGACGATCTATACATACATACATACATAATGCTCACGCCTTGGTCCCAGAGGGGTAGGCAGAGACGATGTATCGTCAGTTTGCGCGATCCTGACACACCTCACTAGCCTCACTCACATTCATCAACCTTTTCATGCATCTCCTTTTATTCTTCTCACTGCGAACCCCAGCCTTTTTGAGGACGTTACTAATTTGATCCTTGAATGTCCTCATAGGACGTCCTCTAGCTGTAGTTCCTTCCACATTCGCACTGTAAATTTCTTTTGTCACTCTTCTTTCACTCATACGCTCTAAATGTCCAAAATGTTCAAAAGCCACTTTGCGACATTAGATTGCGCAAAGTGACTTTTCGCCCCGTGATACCCTAAATATTATAGACGCTTTATATTCTTTTTAATGTTTCATAATCAGCCGAATACGTCCACTGCTGAACATAAGCCTGGCCAATACAATACCACTGTCCATTGGGGGATTCGCCATAATCACCACGCTTGGCAGGCGGATTGGTGATCGCGGTGGAAAGTGCTGCCTGTTCCTGGTGCAATCCCTTAGTCGCCTTGACGACATCCACGGAAAAATTGCAAGTGGCCCTATTCTAAGCCGGGAACCTCACGACATTTTATATTGTTTATGTCTCATTTATTTAATAATCGCTGTATATCACGCCCCTGGAATTCAATACAAGCGAACTGACCTACCTACTACCACTATAGGAGCACTAGCCTGTCCGTACACGTTTGTGTGTGTGCGTAAATTATTGTAATAGTAAAATAATTGATTCACTCCATTATGATTTTTTTAAAACAATTATTAAACATTTATTCGAATAATTGAAACTTCACAGATTTTGTTGTTGTTGAAATAGAAAGCTTGAAAATTTTATCAACACTTGAAAAAGTTGAAAATCAGTTGGAAATTGATACGAAGTCCCTGGCTCGTCCATTGCCTTGGTTGTTAAGACTGGAGCCTAACGCCAGAGGTCGTCGGTTCGATTCCCACTAGAATAGACAATAATTTAAACAATTTACAGAAATTGATCCTGGATATTTGTGATTTATTATTTTGTATATTTAAAAAAAATCGTTTACTTTATTCTTTTCCTAAACGGAAAACCCTTTTGAAAACCAATGTTTACACACAATTTTTTAAATATGACACTTTGTTTTTTTCTGAGAATAATTATCAGAGAGATCAATACATTTCTGTGGTAAAGCTTACATGTATTTTATAAGCAATAAATAGAAATAAATTTTAATTGAATTAAAAGTTAAACATGGTACATAATACAAGTAAGCGACATCTAGTGCCGAGTAGACATATTACAACAACAACGTTGTATACAAGTTACCCAAATGGCAAAAAGATATTCTTGTATTACTCTAGATGGCGCTGATAACATGTAGTGATGGTGGTGGTAGTATTGTTATGAATTTATATCGATAGGTGGCGGTAAGTGTCTTTAAAAATGAAACGTTCGAATATGTTATTCTATTTTATTGGAATTACTGCAAACTTTAAATAATTTTAGTAAGCACGCCTTTGTCCTACGAAAGATATCAGAATTGTATTCAATTTTTCATATGTGCAGTACATATATTTAATTTAACTATAAATTTTTACAACGAGTCTTAGAAAAACTATTGATAATCACGTGTTATTTATTACAGTACAAGAAAATATTAGCTTTAAATTAGTTTTAAAATTGTTAAGTCAGAAATATAAGCCTATTATTGTAAACTCATGCATGATTGTGCTAACAAATAAATTATGAATTAATACAGAGTGGAACTGCAGAACAGTGTATTGCGAAACTGAAGTATATAATAACCTTTTATATAGAGCTAACTAACAGAGCGCGACAATTAACAAACACTGAGTTTCGGCTCGGCCGAAATGTCGGCCGATTTTTGCCGAAACCGAAACTATCTCATCTATCTCATTTTTTTGGCTGAAACTGGTGAAACCGAAACCGAATCTTCGGTCGGACACTAAAAACAATTATGGGGGAAAAATCACTTTGTTTTGGAATTTTTTTTTTTACATACATCAGTTTGAATTTTCGGATATCTTTATTAGTTAGGAATAATCAGCTGGTGACACTATACTATCCTGAAGTATTAAGTAATAATAATAATATTGGGCCCGATTCTGAAGGCACAACGTTAAAATTTGACAGCACTAAAACTGTTGCTATCCTTGTCACACAATATTATGAAGATAAAGACGAAACCAATTTTAGCGCTGTCAAATTTTAAATGTGTGCCTTCAGAATCAGGCCCAATAATAGGCTCGATTCTAAAGGGACAACGTTAAAATTTGACAGCACTAAAACTGTTGCTATCCTTGTCACACAGTATTATGAAGATAAAAACGAAACCAATTTTACGGCTGTCAATTCATAATTGTGTTAGTGACAGACTTAAAAGTAATGTTAGTAAATATTAAATTCAAATCAAATAGACTCATACAAAACATTAAAAATATTATTTTACATTAAATATTGTGGCTCTGGACTCCATGTATTAGGTGATGCTTAAAGTTTTGTTTATCGAACTGGCAGCGCCCGAAGTCTAAACAGCGCTATTCAAACATCCCCGAACAGCGAATAACAAACAACAAACGCCACAAATAATGAGAACAAGACCAATAAGTTGTCGAACAAAACACATAGGTTTGCGCGCTCCCGGAATATTCACAGTTTGAAGATCTGTAGTGACTATTGCACTATACGATACGACCACGACACGATCACATCTAATAAATAAAATCGTAAACTTCGCGAGTCTGTACATTGAAGATATTTCCGAAAAAAATGTGGACGTATTAGTAATAGAATACATTAAGACCAATTTCGGAATTTATGTCTGTTTGTCTGTTAGTTTGTGCACGTATCACTTAAAAACTACTCAACCGATTCTGATGAAATTTGCAGCAAAACATTGAGCTTAATTCGGAGTATAATTTAGTCTTTATTTTATCGCAATCGGCTTACTCAATTAAAAGTTATTCTAGTTTATGATTTTCAAATACTTACATTATTACATTGGTATACAACAAAGTGGTGTAATGCTCGACGGAATTCAGATTGCGATGAGTTAGGTTTGTATTTGGAGCCAGAGTAAGAGGTGGCTGTGACAAATAGAGCGGGAGCGGGAGTGGAATCGAGAGCGGGAAATAAAAAAAATCATTAATTCTGTAGGCCACGCGAGCAGATTCTGTTGTCTCTGCGAGCTAGTCACACATTAATTACTTCTATACGATCATGTGTATAAAAGATTGCGCGGGAGCTCTGTTATTTTATTAAATTTACTTGTGGGTCTACGCTTGGCCTCAATCTCACCTGCTTTTAAGTGAGGATGAGGCCTTATGTGGCCTATTCACTCTCCCTTTAAAAAGATCCAAATTGTACTTGTCTGGAAATACCGACGCTGGCAGGGAGTTCCACTCCTTCGCAGTTCGCATTATGAAAGATGAAGCAAAACGCTTCGTACGAGAGCGTGGGATATTTACTACATAACGATGAAGTCCTCCCACGCCTGGAAGTCCGGTGATGGAAGGGGGACGGGGGAATCAAATCGTGCAACTCCTGGGCCCACTATCCAGGAAGAGATGACCTTCTGACCATTAACTATGATGTCCATGGCCTCTGTCGGCTCTAGTAATGCCACGAAGCTTGTAATTCACTACTGGCCGTTATCCAGAGCCTTATAATGTCGTTCTAGTCGTGAGGAATAAATGCTCCTAAGTTAAAGAGTGCAAACCATTGTTCAAAGCTGAAATAGTGGTGTAACATGTCGATAATCATTTAAAAAATTAAATAAATAATATAAGTATGACTGTATATATGAATTGATGATGTTATTATGGTTGATGTTATCATCATCAGGTTATTTCTGTCTCCACTGCAGGAGCACAACCCTCTCTCATCTGCCGGAGACAGACGGAGGTTTCGGCCTACACTCCCCGCGCTGGCCAGACGGGTTGGGGAGGCCTGATTGATGTTTTATAATGTATTTATTCCCTTAGTCGCCTTGTACGACATCCACGCGAAAAGATGGAGTGGTCCTATTCTACTCTACCGGAAACACACGGTTGATGCTATACCTAATGTCATTTAACTTTCAAATAGTTTATATTATTTTATATTCTTATTTAGGGGGCGTCCCACACTACGCCTGCCCAGTCGCGGTCTCCACTCGAGAACTCGTTTACCCCAACGGTAATAGGTTTTTCGACACATGTGATCAGCTCACTGCCACTTTAACGTGCTAACTATTCAAGCTATTTCTAAGATTTTAATTCTCTGGCGGATCACCTCAGCGGTGTGTCAATTTTCATCAAAATCGGTGAATGACATCTCGTGTTATTATCTTTTTAGTTAAATTACGAATACAGTGACTTGAAAATGGTGACTATAAGGATCATCATCATAATCAGCTCTTAGACGTCCACTGCTGAACATAGGCTTTCCCCAATGAACGCCACCACACCCGATCACCACACTGCGGTCTCGGTTGCGATCTCCATTCCAGAACTCGTCTGCCCCAACGGCCGTCGGTTCTGCGACAGTTGTTTCCCACCCACCTCCACAAAGCGTATACCTAGATGAGGAGTGTGAAAGACAGGGTGTGGCGGAGATCATTGATGAATCCCGTAGTGTTCTTTTCAAGTAGACCCACGTCTTTTCAAAAGAAAATTTTTCTAACAGTTTTCTATTAAATTTTTATCGATATCGCTACTGCACATCACTACTCCGCTAGTCTGGTGTAGATTGGTTTACGACTGTACCAATCAAGCGGCGACGCCGCGGCTAACTGCCGTTCCCTGGAGGACCTTCTAACGCTCGGTAGCACCGCGTTCTGTTAGCGGTAGTTTAACTGGGGTTAAGACACTATAATCTATCTAAACCGCTCAGTGGAAAAAAAGGAAATTTGAGAAAATGTCAACTGGTTTTCTAAAATTCTATATCCTACTAATATTATAAACGCGAAAGTTTGTAAGTATGGATGGATGTTTGTTACTCTTTCACGTAAAAACTACTGAATGGATTTTAATGAAACTTTACAATAATATAGCTTATACATCAGAATAACACATAGGCTACAATTTGTAGAGATATTGTGTGAATTGTCCAAAATATCAAGTAAGTAGAAAATACATAATAATTTGTGATGTTAAGTTGTCCACGCGGACGAAGTCGCGGGTTACAGCTAGTATTATATAAATCACTACGTTCTTGCAAGTTGTACCTAAGTTTACACGGAGAAAAAGTCTAGATTTAATATAATGTTTTGTATCCACAATCGCAGGTGGAGCAACAGTAAAATTTTGTGTTGAAATAGTATGGGTAGTTCAGACAACAAATGGAAGCAATGTATTAGACATCACGCAGCAACAAAAAAAAACACAACTTGATAGTGTGGTTTCAAATGTTTCAGGTCCATCTATCGGCGTGTCATAAGACCAAAGTTCTGGTAAGGTGCCGTGTGGTTTCCGGTAGAGTAGAATAGGACCACTCCAACTCTTCCCGTGGATGTCGTACAAGGCGACTGAGGGAATACATTGTGAAACGTCAATCAGGCCTCCCCAACCCGTCTGGCCAGCGCGGGGGGTGTAAGCCAAATCCTCTGTCTGTCTCCGGCAGATGAGAGAGGGTTGTGCTGCAGTGGAGACCAAAATAACCTGATGATGATGATTCATTGCAAAGAAAGATGTTATTCTTAACTTGATAATAACTAATATATAGTACCTTTATATGTAATCTGTGGTTCAATTTTAGAAACTAGGGTTTGGTTAGGTTTAGAAAATTATCTCGTCGAATATTCTCGAACTCTCCTGCGCTTGAGGCTTCACAATAACAGATACCAAACCTACGTTCATTTGATGTTCTACTTACCGACTTACTTATGTATTTGGTACTAGTTTTTTACGCGAGACATACATTCGATCATCGTAAGCCGAATTTTCTCTCCAAGTGTACAAACACAATACATCCTACTACAATTCCATTATTAGAATGTGTAGACAATACAACGAACTGACAATGGTAGATAACAGCATAGACCTATTTAATTCTAACTTCAATAAGTTTAAAAAATGTGTCTCCGATATTTACTCGTAAGATTTAATTTAGATACTTTTGTCCTTTTTTGTCATTATTATTTTTATTTTTATTATTGTATAGTGATTTTTATATATATATATATATATATACTAGCTGGTGCCCGCGACTTCGTCTGCGCAGGATTAGTATTTCGAGTAGTTTATATTAGCGTGGCGTAGAAAAGAACTAACATTATGACATTAAAATTATAATTTTATGGCGCACGCCAGAATAGCTCGCAGATGATAGATTTTTTCCTACTTACTTGATATTTTAGACAATTCACACAATATCTTTATAAATTGTAGCCTATGTATCATTCTGATGTATATGCTATATTATTGTAAAGTTTCATTAAAATCCATTAAGTAGTTTTTACGTGATAGAGTAACAAACATCCATCCATACTTACAAACTTTCGCGTTTATAATATTAGTATGTATAACCTTGATAATGTAAGTGAAAGCTTTGAAATTTGTATACACATACAATTGTAGTATAATTTAGTATCTTAAGTTTTAATTGAAATGTGTTTTTTGTGGTCAATAATTATATTCTGTTTGTGTATCTAATAAATAAATAAAAAAAAATTCTATGCTCTCAGTGACAAGATAAATACCGTATATTTGAATTAAACCTTGTTTAAATATGAACTAACCCGCGTCTGTTCCACCGACCCTGAAAATACCACTCAATATTGGTTAATAAAGCAATAATCATCAAAACTTGGCGACGACGCGACCAGTGCCATAATGTGAACTCTTACAACGCACCAACTACAACTTTCTGTGTCAAAAATAACACCAAAACCTCACATTTTCAAGCAAAGTTTTAACACAGTGGTGTTTGTTGGAAAATCTTTTGGGAAATGCAAAAGTTAAACAATATAAAATAAAAACATTGTTGTAATATAATCTTGTTTTGCTGTCGAGTTAATTTTCGCTTTGACTTATTGTGTCGTTTTGGTTTAACTAGTTTTGTTTTGTTATATTTTGGGGTAGAAAATGATTTGTTATTTATTATCTTTATATTATTTTCTTAAAATAATGCTGAGCTAGATGGAGTGACAATCTGCGTAGGACGGCTGGCAGTGACTGGATGAGAAGAACCGAGGATCGGGTTCATGGCGCACCTTGGGAGAGGCCTATGTCCAACAGTGGACTCTTTCGGGCTGATGATGATGAATGCTGAGCCAAGATAATAAATCAACCCTTAAAGCGAAGATTCTTTGTACGTCTGACTGTCTCTTCTGATAACGTAAAGTTACAAAACAGTAAAGTGAAAATGATGAAAATTTGAGGAAAAAAAATTATCACGACGTAATAAAAGAAAACTAAACCTGCTTGTCATTTCAGGAAATTTTTGGTTGTTTTTCGATTTTTTTATTATCATCGTCATCAGCCTGCATGAGTCCACTGCTGGACATAGGCCTCTCCTTAGGTGCGCCACTGAACCCAATCCTCTGTTCTTCTCATCCAGATTTTTTTAAACTGCCCTCTTAGCATTACTTAAGACAACTTAGGATGTGTAGTTAGGAAAGTGTACGTACACATTGCAAAGTCAGGCATGGTGTGATTCTAGACATAGACATATTTTTATTCATAACTTTTGTTACAGGTCATAGTTTTTTTTTTTTATTTTTTTTTTATTTATTACGTTACGTGTGTTACATAAAAAACACAATCAAATTAAATGAAAATTAATCTTATGTATAAAAACAATAATTTATAATAATAATAATAATAAAAGAACCAAATAAAAACAGGAATTTACAAATAAAAAATTCCGTCGAGGTGCTTGCTTAAATTTTATTTATTTATTTTTAAATTCCTGTTTTTATTTGGTTTTATTATTATTATTATTATAAATTATTGTTCCAATTATTATATAGGGCCCGATTCTGAAGGCACACATTTAAAATTTTACAGCGCTATAATTGGTTTCATCTTTATCTTCATAATACTGAGTGACAAGGATAGCAACAGTTTTAGTGCTGTCAAATTTTAACATTATGCCTTCAGAATCGAGTCCATTGTATCTCTTAATCCATTTAAGTACCTATAAAATCTGAAATTTGAGTACAAAATAGTTTATATTGGGTACTAAATCCTGCATAAGTCATATTACTGAAATTCGACTTAGTCTGAGCTAGAGTCACGCCCATGAGTTAGGAAAAAAATTTCGTCCCATTTCGTAACAAAATTTTGTAAGTAGCTACGAAATGGGAAACATAATTTCCCTGTTCAAAGTCAGTTACAAAATGAGACTCCTTTATCCCATTAGGAGTCGACAATTTCGTTCTGAATGTCATGGGCGAAGTAGGTACCTATGGGCGAAGTGTGTAAATAATATATCACCCATGTTCCAAGCGAAAAAATGACAAAATGCCTATATATTCTGCGGGCGTATTCTGCAATAACTCACCAGTTGTTTTCGTCGCATACTTAATAAGGCATAACGTAAGCTATGTTAGCAGAATAACCTACTTTACACATGCTGTTTATTTCTTATAAGATTTTTGGGGAAAATTTTACATTTTTGATGGTGGAGGGCTAGCTACAGTAATTAATATAATTTTGTTTAACATTACATATACATAGGGCCCGATTCTGAAGGTACAATGTTAAAATTAGACAGCACTAAAATTGTTGCTGTCCCTGTCACACGGTATTATTTAGATAAAGACGAAACCAATTTTAGGGCTGTCAAATTTTAATTGTGTGCCTTGAGAATCGAGCCCATTAAATGAATACACTTGCCCATTTGCAGACTAGATTTTTTTTCACTACCTACGATGGAACTATTCACAAATATAAAATCCAGACGGGGACGAACTTGTAGTCAAATAAATGTTATATACAGTAACTATTTAATAAATGTTTGACTTCATTTCATTTATTTCTTCATAAAACAATATATATTGTATTTGAAATTAAATAAACTAAATTAAACTGAAAGCCACATAAGGCTGCGTAAGGCGGCTGGCAGTGATTGGATGAGAGAACCATAGTGGCGCACCTTTGGAGAGGCCTATGTACAACAGTGGACGCTTTCAGACCGATGATGATGATAATGAAAAGCAACATACAGTATTTCCAATTTTTTTTAATAAACCACGTAATAAATCAAATAAATGTCATCAGTTGTACACAATAATACATAAATAATCAATTTTAATTAATTATTTTGCCGTGTGGTTTCCGGTAGAGTAGAATAGGACCACTCCAACTCTTCCCGTGGATGTCGTACAAGGCGACTAAGGGAATACATTATAAAACGTCAGGCCTCCCCAACCCGTCTGGCCAGCGCGGGGAGTGTAGGCCAAATCCTCCGTCTGTCTCCGGCAGATGAGAGAGGGTCGTGCTCCTGCAGTGGAGACAAAAATAACCTGATGATGATGATGATGAATCAATTATTGTTAAGTTTATAATTATTAATTGGGTTACCTACATTTCTTCTCCGTCGTTCCCTCACTGCTGAGGATCGCGACCATACAAAACACGCCTCCACGCATTGCTGTCTTTGGCCAGCCGCACGCTTTATACAAAGTTTCGCCAGCCACCCTCTTCACCGGGTCTGACCACCTCGTGAGAGCTTGTCCCAGGATAATGAGCTTCTTAGGAGACCGCATAGCGAATGCATTTGGTAATCCTACATAATCCTAGCTCCCTATTCTGGACGAATAATGGTATTTTAACAAGTTCACTGCGGCACTAAGTTATACTTTCCATTACTGCGGTACGGGGCGTTTTGAACCTTGTCCTAAACCAGACATTGTGGCGGCACGAGGTTTATTAAACCCCACCTTTTCCCGCACTGTATTAAATTTTATTTATCCAGAGCGGCACAAGGTTTAAGAAACCCTGTATTAAGGTAGGTATACCACAAAACTCGGGATCAATAGCAAATCGCAGATATATATTTATCTCTTTCATACACTGAACCAAATAGAAGTTACACCCTCCGCACGACAGAGAAGTTTATTTTTTTCATTGCCGTACCACAGGCAGACAACGTGTTTCAGGCCCCGTTTCGCAACAAAAAACAAAAAACAACAAAAAACCATATTATTTTTGACTGAATTAATATTGTTCATAATATACCACCAATTTGTCGAAAATTAATACTTACTTCGTAAATTAGAATGATTGGATGATTAATTGTTTTAATATTGAATTATTAAAGTTTAGCAAGAAATTATAATGACAGATTTCTCAAATATCGAAAATAAAAATTCAAAGTATGGCAGAACTTGACTTGTATGATGCATATTTTCAACACAACATCAATCAAACTAATATCACTGTTAACATCACCCTGTTTCCCCAGCAAAAGTGTGAGTCCGTAGATTTTATCCATCAATAGCAAGAATATCATATCCACTGATTGACCATATAAAAAAACGGATGATTTATCATTTTTATTGCGAGAAAAACATGTTTATGAGCATCTTAAGAGGGAGGTTCTGAAGGGTCGACGAAGAGTAGCTCCCTATTCTGGACGAATAAAAAAACCATATTAATTCTGACTGAATGAATATTGTTCATAATATAGCACCACTTTGTCGAAAATTAATACCTACCTCGCAAACTAGAAGTATTGGATGATTAAATATTTTAATAGACTTTTTTTGAGTACCATAAGAACACTCCTCATACAAAATGTATAAATAGCCTATGACACTCACAAATAACGTGGCTTTCTATTGGTAAAACCTCAAAACTTTACCTCTTTACAATATAAGTGTACCTAGATTAGGAACCAGAATGAAAAAATTACGTCGAATGGTCCAGGTCTCGTGTTCCTTCTACTATTTTGATTCCGATAAATTTACAATCGAGTTACACGGATGGCTTCTTCAGCAGGCATTTTATTCAGTTGCAGATTATTTAGGGCACAAGGACTAGGTTACAGTAAATAAGGATAATTGTCAAGAACCATCTAATATAATTAACTAATTTTATACTTGACATACTTAAATAATTTAATCTAATCTAATCAAATTAATTTAATTGCAATTTTATACAATTTAATATTTGCATGCCGTTTGGAATGGCTGAGCAGGAGAACTAGTTTTATGCTTTACACCTTGTTTTGTACCCTGTTCAGAAGCAAGTAAATAATCTTTCTTTCTTTCTTTCTTTCCGAATTTGCAATAAAAGGGGATTGACATTGGTGTGTGTTACAGTTTTCGCTTTTTTCGTAGATATATTATACTATATGAATATAAGAATATAATTGTCTTTTTAATATCCTATTCCATCAGAAGTCTATAAATATAACGCAGATAGATTAATTGAAAATTATATGATTCCTACTTTCGTATCCCCTTGTTCTATGTACCATTGTACAATATAAAACTATTCTCGAGAATTGATATTCATGTTCATCGTCCTGGGTTACAGGAGAGAGTAATGAAATGTATCTAATTTACTCGTAGCAGGCGTCGAACCCACGAACTCAGACGCTCAGAGGCAAGCGATATCGTGTTGGTCGAAATGTAATGCGTTTTTAATTAAAAAAAAAACAATATTCTTTACGTCACTGCATTTCTTATACAACTGCATTACAATAGTAATATAGAAAATGAGTATTTTTTATTTAAGCTGTTTCATTGCATTATCATAACTCCCTCGCTCTCCCTCTCAGAATAAGGGTGCGTTGTAGAACAAACTGGGGTCTATATAGCACAAAATAATCATTGGCTACTTATAATGTCCTCCGGGGGATTGTTTTCTAACTATAAACGAGATATCGAGAGGAAAGTTTGCTCGTTTTTTGCTTATTATTTTTTTTGTCTCTCCAGTTCGGGCAGTTTGGTATTTGATTTAAGATTGGGAAAGAAAACATTATCACGTTTTTATTGTTCGTTTTTTTGACAATAAAATGTGTAGAACTTTATTTACTTTAATAGTTTTACTTCAGAATCAGAAATCATTTGTTGATACTATTAGGTTCATATATACAGGAGATCCTCCGTCTGTCTCCGGCAGATGAGAGAGGGTTGTGCTCCTGCAGTGGAGACAAAAATAACTTAATGATGATACAGCAGATGTTATTGCAGAAAATTGCTTTACTCTAATAGTTTACCTATTACGGGCTTACAATATTTGGGCTCGATTCTGAAGGCACAATGTTAAAATTTTACAACACTAAAACTGTTGCTATCCTTGTCACACAGTATTATGAAGATAAAGACGAAACCAATTTTAGCGCTGTCAAATTTTAAATGTGTGCCTTCAGAATCGGGCCCATAGTATAGTTTAAATTAATTTAAAAATAACCGATTTCAACCGATTTCTTTGATTATTAATTAACTAGCTGTGCCCGCGGCTCCGCTCGCGTGGACTACTCACTCTCAATCCGACTTCGACTACGACTCTGACCCCGACGCCCACTCAAATTTACTTTATTAATATCTCAGGTTCTAAGTCGTGTATCAAGATAAAACATGCACCAGATTTTAAGTTAGACCTCCAGCAAGACAACTGTGAAAATTGTATCAAATTTCATTCAGTAGTTTTTGCGTGATGAGGTCACAAACATACATACAGACAGAAGACAGAAAAAAAATCTGATAACAATTATTTTGGCTTCTATTGGCCTTGTAAATAAATATAAAATAAAAATAAAATATAAAGACCCCTCATAAACATTTTTCTACAATATCTCCCATGTACAGACATAGACCAGTTAAAGTTTTATTATAAGTATATATAGATCATCATCAGTCCGAAAGAGTCCACTGTTGGACATAGGCCTCTCCCAAGTTGCGCCACTGAACCCGATCTTCGGTTCTTCTCATCCAGTCACTGCCAGCCGTCGGAGAACCGATTACCGCTGGGGTAAACGAGTTCTAGACCGCGACTGGGCAAGCGTAGTGTGGGACGCCCACTGGCTAGATGGAGCGATCTGCGTAAGACGGCTGGCAGTGACTGGATGAGAAGATAATGCATATCTATTGATATTTATTATTATTATATCTTGTATATTTGACAATGCCATCTACCGCGGCTTAATGTTTATAACGTAGAAACTGGTCGCTCATTGCCATGTATTCATAATGGTCGCGTTAACGCCAGCCATGCATAAATGTGAAACAAAATGTAAATAAAACAATGTCGACTCTAGGCCTCTAGGTCATAGAGTTCTCAATGTCCCAAAGGGTTGAAATCCACGATCTCTATGTACTACTAGATGGAGCGTTCCAAACAATCGCTCTGTTCCACGCAAGTAGCCATAACTCTTTCACATTCACTTTGAAACTTTTTCAGTTAATACGCAGAACATAAAATTATTACTAAATATGGACGCTACGGTTAAAAAAAAATTAAAATTTAGAAAATAATTAAATGTTCTGAGTAGTAACTGCACAAGTTTCATTGTGAATGTGAAAGAGTTGTGGCTACTAGCGTGGAACAGAGCGATTGTTTGGAACGCTCCATCTAGTAGTACATAGAGCTCGTTGGTTGAAATAAATGAGTATGAGTCGCTGGTAGGCTGGCAGAAATCTCTTAAACAGATAAGCTTACTATTTACATAAATTTTCTTTCTTTTATTGATTGTTATGTTTTTTTTAGGTGTGTACAATAAATAGTTAAATAAATAAATGAACAACCAGTTTTCCTTATTTCTTAAAGAAATTTCTTCAGAAACTTAGGAGACCTAAATGTCAAACTTCCAATTTCAGTGCTTCTATATGTAACTGTTACATTCCTCCAACGGCCCTTTAACTCGGGCCCCCACTATACGCATAACACAGGCATATACAATCAACGTGATAAATGAACTAGGTGCTTCATATACGGGTGTTATAAGGAGTTTCGAATAACATTAAAAAGCTGACAATAAAAATTTTCGATGTTACTTACTCAATGACATCTTCAACAAATTTTAATGTCGCAAACAGTTCACTGTACACTCGTCTAATTTAATTTCTGACTCATAAAATCATGCCAACTCTATTTTATCTTACACAGCCAACCAGTGTCGCTTTTGTTATCGTTATTACATTGGAACCTAAATATTAATAATAATATTACTTAGTATTAATATTCTCTCTCTCTTCTCTGTCGTTCCCTCACTGCTGAGGATCGCGACCGTATAAAATGCGCCTCCACGCATGGCGGTCATTGGCCAGCCGCACTGCTTCTAGGATCCGCCAGCCACCCTCCTCAGTATTAATATTCAGATTCTGAAAAATATAATAGAATAGAAAAACCAGGGCGCACTTAATGTTAGTAACAATTACAATAATTTTAATATTTAAATATGTATCACTTAGTATGTGTCTTACTAATTTGATCCTTGAGGATCCTTCAAGGATCAAATTAGTAACGTCCTCAAAAAGGCTGGGGTCCGCAGTGAGAAGAATAAAAGGAGGTGCATGAAAAGGTTGATGAATGTGAGTGAGGCTAGTGAGGTGTGTCAGGATCGCGCAAAGTGGCGATCCATCGTCTCTGCCTATCCTTCTGGGACCAAGGCGTGAGCATTATGTATGTATGTATGTATGTATGTATGTATGTATGTATGTATGTATGTATGTATGTATGTATGTATGTATGTATGTATGTATGTATGTATGTATGTATGTATGTATGTATGTATGTATGTATGTATGTATGTATGTATGTGTGTCACTTCCGCACCAACCCACTCGATATGGCGCAGATATTATTCCCGTACTTGCAGTCCAGCCTATTCGCGATCATTTTCAGGATGCTAAATGGTGTATATTAATTACATAATTGACAAATTTCACAATCTGTCGCATTAACAAACAATTATCAGAACAAAAAAACCGGACCAAGAATACGCCTTCAAAATGTTTAATGCATCGCATACATGTAAAAATGGAACAAAAAACTTGGAGGGGTCAGTTTTTGTCGACCGTACCAGGAATGAACCAAGAAATAACTTATACTTTGAGACTTACTGCCAGTAGGCGGCTTGAAGCTCAAGTACCTACAACAGTGGACTGAGTTAAAGGGCCATCGTCGGAGAAACAAGAATAGTGTTATGCGATACGTTTTGACGTTTCCTCCTCCTCATTCCGAAGCAATTTAACCCACTGTAGTTCCGGCGGTCCTCGAAGATCCTTCGAGGCAAAAACGTGCGCATCTTGAAACTCGGTGCATGAGCATGAAAGCTTAGCTTTTAATATCTTAGTAGTAAAGATGTGTGGTTTCCGGTAGAGTAGAATAGGACCACTCCAACTCTTCCCGTGGATGTCGTACAAGGCGACTAAGGGAATACATTATAAAACATCAATCAGGCCTCTCCAACCCGTCTGGCCAGCGCGGGGAGTGTAGGCCAAATTCTCCGTCTGTCTTCGGCAGATGAGAGAGGGTTGTGCTCCTGCAGTGGAGACAAAATAACCTGATGATGATGATGAAAGATGTGCACCATGTTTCTAGAGTTAAAATGTAAGCATGTAAAAAAAATTCTTGCTCTTGGACATACACTCAAAAAACACATACCACCACCAGATACAATAACCCTCCAGGGTTATTTAGGGTAGGGGTAGGGTAGGGTAGGGTAGGGGTAGGGGTAGGGTTATTTTATTCTTTTTAAGGTGCATAAAAACGTGTTTTTTAGATTTAGTCTACATTAAATTTTATACACTTTTGAAGAACACGTTAAGGAACTCTCTCCCCATACGGTTGGCCATTGATACAGGATGTCGTATAGCGTCTGTAAAATATTTGTAAAAGCTTTCAGAAGCAGATTTATTAATCATGCTGTGTATACATAGCTATTTTGGTGAAGCTGTCGAACTAAATAGTTTGGCATTGAATGCTTTAAACCTATATATATTACGCGTCAAATTTATTTGGTAGAGGTTCAAATGGGCATATCAATCCTGCTGAAAAGTTCCAACCTGTATCAACCTCTGGAGCAGTTTCAATTAAGCAGTACGCAAGATAAGCGATAAGCACAACACTGCCAGTACACAGTAACGCGGCAACATCTCTGTTCCGCGCAATTAATTTACACAAAACGATAAGGTTTAAGAGCGAGGAATATGCAAGGCGCGCGGCGCGACTCGCGACGTGATCTAGATAACTTGCGTTCGTGCGCCAGAATAGGGCTGTTTTTCCAAACTTCAAAAAAATATCTTTATCTTAAATATGACGGACAGAAAGTTTAAGATTCACATTAAAAGACAACTTTGTAAGAAAGCCTGTTATAAAATAAACGATTATTTGAATGACAAAGATGCCTGGTACTAATGTTAATTCAGCTTCGCAAAATCTTTGTTAATTGTATGCAAACTTGATTTTTAAAAGATGTGTTGCGTGAAGTTTGTTGCGCCGTTTCTTCTTCACAGCGCTAACACCTGGGAAGCGGTAGTCGATAAAAAAATTACGTGTATAAATGTATCAAGTGTACTCATATGCAATAAATGATTTTGACTTTGACTTTGCTGTGGATGAGAATGTCCACAGTGTTTAAATTACACCTAACATACTGCATACAAACGCCTAAAAAAACCCTCGCGTCATCGGACCCACGTACTACGAGCACCTGCCCGCAGATCTACGTAACGAGACCAATGACGAAACGTTTAGTCGACGACTGAAAAACCTTTTGTTGGAAAATGAATATTATGCCATTAATGAATTTTCTAAAAAATGATATTGGTGGGCCGTTTCTCTGTCTTTTAATTTAATTTAACACCATAATATTTTGAAATTTTTAATTTTAATATTATATACTGACATAGATAATATGTTATATACTATGACATTATTTGAATTGTTGACATTGTAATTCATATTATTTCATTTTATGACGATCCCTTTTACCATATTAGAATGACATGTAAAATTGAATTATTAAAACGTAAAAGTGAAATAAATAAATCTAATCTAATCATACAACTTTGGTATTACCCCCATACGACTGGAACGATTTTGAATTGACAGTTTGATACGGTGGACGTTCTGATACAGTGGACATTCTAATACAGTGGACTGACAATCAATTTTGACAGCATTGTTAGCCTTAAAGGCTTGGTCATTGGACTAGAGCGTCAAAGAACGTAGGTTCAATTCCTACTGGCGACAGAAACTTTGTAGAATTTGTACAAGTTGGTCCCAATATGAATGTTATATTTTATTTTTATTTTATTTTATTTATTAGGTTACCAACAGGATGTACATCAATTGTTGCTTAGGGGTATCTTACATTTGTACATTGGCCAGATGCCACCCCAATTATAGACAACGACAGCATGCCTAGTTTGTGTTATAGTTATAATTATACATGCTAGTCTAATATTATACTTACCTATATATAAGTTAAAGAAAATTAAAATTGTTTATTTTTTAACTATCCTATCCTTTTTTAGTTCCCAATGCACAGGATAAATCCTAGTTTTAAAATAGACAAGTAAATGTATTTATGAAATATGTATTTATATTGCCAGCCATAATATACAATACAATACACTTTATTGCACAAACAAATACAGTTACACGTTATAGAAGTTACAAATAGTAAAATTTAGGCGGTCTTATCGCTTTAAGCGATTTCTTCCAGACAACATTTGCTAATACGTTGCTTTTGTCTTCTGTTTTAGATGGCGGTCGGACAATCATCTCAACTTTAGCTCTTTTTCGAGACAGAGTGGGGCGCCTCGCCGGCAGATGGACCGACGACCTGAAGAAGGTGGCCGGAAGCGGCTGGATACGGAGGGCGGAGAACCGGATGTGGTGGTGTTCATTGGGAAACTCTATGTCTAGCAATGGACGTCTAAGGGCAGTTGGAGCGGTTATGATAATGATGATTGTAGATTCTTTTTCACACTATTCAAATTATTTAGAATTTAAATACGTACATATATAAGTACATTTATAATTGACTAGCTGGTGCCCGCGACTTCGTCTGCGCAGGATTAGTATTTCGAGAAGCTTATATTAGCGTGGCGTAGAAAAAAACTAATAATTTTATTGATAATGTTATTATGACATTATCACACAATATCTTTATAAATTGTGGCCTATGTGTTATTCTGATGTATAAGCTATATTATTGTAAAGTTTCATTAAAATCCATTCAGTAGTTTTTATGTGAAAGAGTAACAAACATCCATCCATACTTACAAACTTTCGCGTTTATAATATTAGTAGGATTTTTCCCAAAACTCTCTGCGGCAACCCTTACGAACAGCGTTCCCGCGAATCTTGCTCTAATAAAATATTAAATGCTCACTTAAATATCTATATTGTCGCGAGTAATGACTGAGAACACCTTCTGAATACAGAGCGGAGATACGGAACCCTCCAGCAACTCTTTCGTAAGATAAGGGGGTTTTATGGCGATTTGGCGAATCAGAGAACCCTGGCTTTAGAGAAAGATGTAATGAATTTTTGTGAGGAATGTTGTGGACTTCTCAGGGGCTAATGTCATGTCACTTAGGTATTCTGCCATTTAAATTGTTGAGTACAGTCAGGGGCTAAAATATGTTTAAACCACAATCTACATCTATACTAATATTATAAAGAGGAAAGATTTATAACGAATGTATGTTTGTAACGAATAAACTCAAAAACTACTAGACCCATTTCATCACAGACTTACGAATTATTTTATCTACACCTCATACCATGAAGCAAAATATTTTTTCGTAGCTCATAGTTTCACCTCAAAGTGTTTTCCTTCATGATTGACACTAATTGGTTATCAAATTAGATAACAGATGATTTTAAAATGGACATCTGTTATCTATATTAATTTAATTAGTGTCAATCATGAAGGAAAACACTTTGGAGTGAAACTATGGGCTACGAAAAATTATTTTGCTTCATGGTATGAGGTTATAGATGAAATGATTCGTGAGCCTGTCATTTCACTAGCTCTTCTAACTTTCAAACCGGAAAACATGCATTGCTGTTTGCGGTAGAAATAGGGAAAGAGGGTGACACTCACATCAATATATACGTTATGTAAATAACCTCAAAAACCTACGCGAACCTCCACGATTTATATCGCCAATAAATCGGCAGCGGTATCGCAAACGGAATCAGATTCCTCGCGTCGCCTCCTATCTGCTAAAGTTTCTCAATAAATAGCAGAATCTGCATAACTTGTGAATGTAAGTCGAGTTATGGAGCTGTACCTAGAAAGGAAACAGCAAGGAGCGTATGAGTAATGAAGATGCGGCGTTTTACGAGAGTAGAGTTTGTCTCCGATGATTAAAATTAATTTGAATCCCACTAATATTATAAATGCGAAAGTTTGGATGTTTGTTACCCAATTACGCTTCAACCATTGGATTGGGATGAAACTTGGCACACATATAGTTTAGGTCCTGGAATAGGACATAGGATAGTTTATACGAAACAAAAAATCTCATTCCTAAGAGAAATACATAATAATTTGTGATGTTAAGTTGCCGTGTGGTTTCCGGTAGAGTAGAATAGGACCACTCCATCTCTTCCCGTGGATGTCGTACAAGGCGACTAAGAGAATACATTATAAGTCTGGCCAGCGAGGGGAGTGTAGGCCAAATCCTCCGTCTGTCTCCGGCAGATGAGAGAGGGTTGTGCTCCTGCAGTGGAGACAAAAGTAACCTGATGATGATGAAGTTTTCCAGCGGGCAACAGCTAGTATTATAAATGCGAAAGTTTGGATGTTTCTTACTCATTCACGCTTCAACCACTGGATTGATCGGGATGAAATTTAAATTGGCACACATATAGGTTTCGTCCTGGAATAGGACATATCGTAGTTTTTATCCCGAAAAAATATCTCAAACTCGGACAAAGTCGCGGGCAAAAGCTAGTTAGATATGTGGCAGACGTAGTGTGGGACGCAGTCTGTCTAGAAGGAGCGACGATCTATGCAAAGCGGCTGGTAGTCCCTGGATGAGAAGAACCGCGATCGAGTTCAGTAGAGCCTTGGGAGAAGCCTATGTCCAATAGTGAACTTTTGTAGGCTAGTGATGATAATAATAATAAGTAGAGATGTATTCGATACGCTCTACCTACAAAGAAACCAGCAAGAATCGCTGTGAGCCATGCTTAAAGTACTTCTAGTATCATTAAGAAAATGGATGTTCCTCAAGGTTCAATTCTAGGTCTTAATCTGTTCTTTGTATACATATAACTGCTCAAAAGATGTAAATTATCATTATAACTGCTAATTCATTTACTAAAAGTGCTAATAAACTTGACGAAATAATAAACTAACTTACCTCTTTATTTTATCTAGTATTAAATTCTAACGCCACATGGACAGCTTAAGAAACTGTCATGAAATCTTCTCCATTTGTCTCACTTCGCACATCATCGTAAACCCAGTCGGTTGAACATAAGAGCGTGTGTACGGGGCCCTCTTCCTGCGTTACTCCCGCCAGAACAACTGCTTGTTTGTCTGTGCGGAGGAAGCTCATATGGCATTATGTATATTTGGGTACCTCTTTATGTTCTAGTGATATATGCTCTTGGAGTAACATTCTTACCTATGCTTCTTCATTAAACAATTTTTCCCCGTATTTCATACACCAGTTTCCTTCAGTGTTATAATATTAAGGTTTTCATGATTAATTATAATTATATAAAGGGCATTAGCCGTGTGGTTTCCAGTAGAGTAGAATATGACCACTCCAACTCTTCCCGTGGATATCGTACAAGGCGACTAAGGGAATACATTATAAAACATCAATCAGGTCTCCCCAACCCGTCTGGCCAGCGCGGGGAGTGTAGGCCAAATCCTCCGTCTGTCTCCGGCAGATGAGAGAGGGTTGTGCTCCTGCAGTGGAGACAAAAATAATCTCATGATGACGATACCTAATACAAAATGTAAATAAGGAAGGTATGTCTTTTTATTCAAAACTCCTCAGATTTTAAACAAAATCTATGCTGTTTACCTATCTACTACTGTTTATATCGTCCGGTAGTCAATTTGGAATCGTTCAGAAACTCAATATTCTAAAGAGGGTAAGATTGTGCATAAATTGGATTCGAACCCGGTGGCGAGAATGGGCCGCGTTCTCCGGTAACTTTGCAGAGCCAACGTTTTGTTTGGGATTTTTCTTGGTGCGTTCCACTGGACGCTTCCGGAAGGCCATTTTTATTGCTTTAAATTGCATCATCATCATCCTGCAAAAATCCACTGCTGGACATAGGCACGACACAGAACCTACTTACATAAGGATAAAAATTTACCACTATTACGTAAGTAGCCGCCCCCATTATTAATGGTGTCCCCTACAACTGATTCAGTAGCCGGCCACATTACTAAGTAACCACACTACGTAATAATGTGGCCGGCTACTGAATCAGTATAAATAGGGTAAATCAGGGTAAATAGCGTCAATATTTAGTAAATAATTAAATGATCTGCGTAGCACAAATGTCAAAGTAAATGTGAACGAGTTGCGGCTCCCGGAGCCGCAGTTGCGTGGAACAGAGGAATGGTTTGGTTCGCTCCATCTAGTAAGTACATAGAGATCGTTAGCATTTTTCAATAAAAGTTATTGTAAGCCCTAATCCCTAGGAACCAAGCATCTTTTTTGATTCCTAGAGATCTGACCGCAAACTCTAAGTTGGCACACGGTGAGAAAGTGCCGTTAAAAAAAGTCAGAAATATTTTTTTGTTAGTCTTGTATTTTAGACGTCCACTGCTGGACATAGACCTTCCTCTTCCAGTCTCATTTGGCTATCTTCCTTACCAGATAGGGCTGCCGAGAACTGGGGCTGATTTTTACTGATTCTCATGAAGGAGTTTGACGTTGCTGCCCGCCACCGGTCGGTTTTATTTATGGCCTAGTGAGTGGTTATACTGCCATTGTCGTTCGCGTGGGCAGAGAACAAAATATCTCTTCAAGGCGTTGGAATTACAGGAATTACCTCTAAAGACAGTGGAACATCACCCAATATGACCGGACCAGCTCCCCATCAGCCGGGCGTCAATATGGATATTTCATATTTAATCCCCGACCTTTCCCGTTTTCATATTTTTTTATCCCCACACCCTGTAGCCGAACGCTACAAAGATATAAAACTGTGTTCTGGATGTGTCATAAATATTTGTGTAAGTATCATCATCAGGTTATTTTTGTCTCCACTGCAGGAGCACAACCCTCTCTCATCTGCCGGAAACAGATTGATGTTTTATAATGTATTACCTTAGTCGCCTTTTACGACATCCACGGGAAGAGTTGAACAAACATCAAAATATGTATCCAAATATCCAAACTTTCACATTAATAATATTAGTAGGATGTTTTATGTCTCTTCCTGAATATCTAAGCTCCATGTAAAGTTTCTCCGTTACCACAAAGCCCGAGGCAGTGAGGTAATGGAGAGGCGTGTTCTGGGCGTAAAGCTATACAACGGACATCTCATTTGTAGCGATTGGATAATAACATATTTCAGTTTTTGACTGATACCTTACTTACGTGGCTCGCCGTAAGTATTGGGAGCGAAGAAAGATTACCGTTGTGGCATATCTCTTGCTCCATACATAATATACATAATACTCACGCCTTGGTCCCAGAGCGGTAGGCAGAGATGATGGATCGTCACTTTGCGCGATACTGACACACCTCACTAGCCTCACTCACATTCATCAACCTCATTTTATTCTTCTCACTGCTGACCCCAGCCTTTTTGATTGCGGACGTTACTATTTGATCCTTGACCGTGAACCTGGCACTTCGAGCGTTTGAACCACCGTCGTTCGCCAACGACGGTGGTTCAAACGCTCGAAGTGCCAGGTTCACGTACAAGGTAGTACAATTTGGACCTTTTCAAAGGAATAGCAAAAACTTTTGTGGAGGGCGCTTCCTGCACAAAAGTTTTTTTTAAAATTCCTGATGGATTTACGCTTGACCTCAATCACACAATGGTAAGTGATGATAAGGCCTAAGGTGGAGCGCGCTTACCCAGAAGATGCCTATTCACTATTCCTTTGAAAAGGTCCAAATTGTACTCGTCCGGAAATACCCAAGCTGGCAGGGAGTTCCATTCCTTAGCAGTTCGCAATATGAACGAGAAAGCAAAACGCTTCGTGCGAGAGCGTGGTATGTCTACTACATAAGGATGAAGTCCTTCACCACGCCTGGTAGTCCAGTGATGGCGGAATCAAATCGTGTAATTCCTGGGCACACTCCCCAAAATGTATCCTATAGAAAACCGAAAGATTTAGCTTACATTGTATTTTGATTAGGATCCCTCAATATGTTACATTACATTTACCCGATTTGAGTACTATTTCATCAGCCATTCACTATTCCTTTGAAAAGGTCCAAATTGTACTTGTCCGGAAATACCGACAGGGAGTTCCATTCCTTAGCAGTTCGCATTATGAAAGAGGAAGAAAAATTTCACATTCCTTCTCTATTTTCTACTCTCTATTTAGACATTAGTTAGAAAAGCAATATAAACTGTAGAAACTTTCGTCTACCGAACTAGAGTCCATTAAATCACATAAACAAGTCGGCAGCTGAAAACTGGCGGATTTACATACGCGGCCCGGGGCTCCGCCCGCCCAGGAGGGGGGTTAGGCAGTTTGGGCGTTATGGCTCTGTATGGTATACAGATATTTTTCTACGGTTTCTGAACATGGCTTATTTTTAATTAAATAATAAATGCCGTCTGGTTTCCGGTAGAGTAGAATAGGACCACTCCAACTCTTCCCGTGGATGTCGTACAAGGCGACTAAGGGAATACATTATAAAACACCAATCAGGCCTCCCCAACTCGTCTGGCCAGCGCGGGGAGTGTAGGCCGAATCCTCCGTCTGTTTCCGGCAGATGAGAGAGGGTTGTGCTCCTGCAGTGGAGACGAAAATAACCTGATGATGATTGCAGAGTATGAAGGTCTTTAAAATGTACAAGAACTTATAAAATTTTCTAATCATATTCCAGATAAAAGTTATTGTCTAATTAATTGTCGCCTTGACGACAATTAGACGACAATTTTGGTGGCCCTATTCTAAGTCGGGAACCATAAGGCACCGATAAATATGAATAATCATATATGAGTAAATCTCTGTTCTATGTATCCAATAAAATATAAACAGTTCTGTTTCATGAATAACCCATAAGTATGTAATGATTCTAGTATTTAGTTCCATTATGTTTTCGTTTACAAAGCTATTTCCATGCGCATATCTGCGACCATACGGGAAGGCTTTCACGTCGGATTGGGCACGCATATTGTCGCCAAGTGGCCCGCGATCTAGGAAAATATCTTGAAGTACCTTGTATTCTTATATCCAGTAAGCAAGGTACTTCTCTGGAAAAGTAGTGTCAAATATGTGGTACCTACCAAGAACTGGATAAGAGTTTCCACTATGGTATATGCTATAGGCCGTGTGGTTTCCGGTAGAGTAGAATAGGACCACTCCAACTCTTCCCGTGGATGTCGTACAAGGCGACTAAGGGAATACATTATAAAACATCAATCAGGCCTCCCCAACCCGTCTGGCCAGCGCGGGGAGTGTAGGCCAAATCCTCCGTCTGTCTCCGGCAGATGAGAGAGGGTTGTGCTCCTGCAGTGAAGACGAAAATAACCTGATGATGAGACGCTATAAGTTAGAAAGGTAAACACTTATGTATTTGACATATCAAACTTAAGTTTTACTTATTATACTAGCGGCTCCGCTCGCGTGGACTATAGAATTAAATAAAGTTAAAAATCCGCTGCCCCCACCCACACCCGCTCCCGCTCCCTCAAACCTTTTTCTCTCTTACCCTCGTCGCTCCAAATGTAGTCCTACTAACTCATCCATCGCAATCCAAATTCCGCCGAGTATTACTTTGTTGCATACCAATGTAATGTATGTGAGTTCTTGAAGACTGTAAATTAGCATAACTTTAGAGTTGCGTGATGCGACACGTAGCGCCATCTATTGAGAATTTTGGACATCAAATGCAATGTAAATATTTGAAAACTATAAAATGTACATAACTTTTGATTGAATAAGCCGATTGCAATAAAATAAAGGCTAGATGTTACTCCGAATTAAGCCCTATGTTTTCCTGAAACTCAGAATTGGTTCAGTAGTTTTTACGTGGTGCGACACGTAGCGCCATCTATTGATAATGTTGGATACCCGGTGCAAAGAATCTCCGGGTTACGGCACGCTACCATAACAAACGACTGTATTTGGCTACACTCAACAACCGGATACTGAGAACGGATGAACACCTCGGCGAGCTCGATGTAGAGAGTTAAGTAAAATAAAGTGGCACATGCTCGGATTATCCGAGGTCTGAAAACAGGGGGAGGACGCGATAACCCTGGAGTCAGGATATATGCGCCCACGTCAAACTACGCTGATAATGAGGTCGAAGCCTTCTATGACGACCTTTCTAAGGCCGTCAATCACACCACTAAGACCAGTCACCTCATTGTTATGGGAGACTTCAATGCCAAAGTGGGAGTACAAAAACGCGACGAATCGATGGTTGGCTCCTCTATGGGTAAGACAGAGGCAACTCTAGGGGTAAGATAGAGGCAACTCTAGGGGTAAGATAGAGGCTCCTCTATGGGTAAGATAGAGGCAACTCTAGCGGTAAGATAGAGGCAACTCTAGGGGTAAGAAAGAGGCTCCTCTATGGGAAAGATAGAGGCAACTCTAGGGGCAAGATAGAGGCTTCTCTATGGGTAAGATAGAGGCAACTCTAGCGGTAAGATAGAGGCAACTCTAGGGGTAAGATAGAGGCTCCTCTATGGGTAAGACAGAGGCAACTCTAGGGGTAAGATAGAGGCAACTCTAGGGGTAAGATAGAGGCTCCTCTATGGGTAAGATAGAGGCAGCTCTAGCGGTAAGATAGAGGCAACTCTAGGGGTAAGATAGAGGCTCCTCTATGGGTAAGATAGAGGCAACTCTACGGGTAAGATAGAGGCACCTCTAGGGGTTAGATAGAGACACCTCTAGGGGTAAGATGGAGGTAACTCTAGGAGTAAGATAGAGGCACCTCTAGGGGTTAGATAGAGACACCTCTAGGGGTAAAATAGAGGCAAATCTAGGGGTAAGATAGAGGCAACTCTAGGGGTAAGATAGAGGCTCCTCTATGGGTAAGATAGAGGCAACTCTCGGGGTAAGATAGAGGCAACTCTAGGGGTAAGATAGAAGCTCCTCTAGGGGTAAGATAGAGACACCTCTAAGGGTAAAATAGAGGCAACTCTAGCGGTAAGATAGAAGCAACTCTAGAGGTAAGATAGAGGATTCTTTGGGGTAAGATAGAGGCTCATCTAGGAGTAAGATAGATACACCTCTAGGGGTAAAACAGAGGAAACTCTAGGGGTAAAATAGAGGCACCTCTATTATATTTCGCACATCGAGGTAGCGACGTATTGTCGCCTATCCGCTAACATTTTATAGCGAAACTCTTTAAGTTATTGCCCATGTTCAGTTTGCGAGGCGACAAACTGTTTCACATTGTATGTGTGTTTATTCAGTAACTAAGTGTGGAATTGAGTTTTCGCAACTCGTTGTAGATATGCTCTGACAATTATTCAAATCAGTTCAATGCCATTTCATCATCAGCCGAAATACGTTCACTGCTGGACATAAGCCTCCCCAATAGAATGCCACTTCGTAACTAATTGTAAAGCTGCAACTTCGACCTACGTCGACAACGTTGACCACATAAATGCTTTTTTTTTATTACATTCCAAATCAATAGTCAAACGAAAACCAACGATATTTGCGTCTCAGTAACATATACATGAAAGAGTCCCCAGCAGCAAAAACAGGTTTGTATTACCATGTAAACTTTGCGGTCCACTTCGGAACACCGTCTATTATTTATTTTGTTAATGCACCGTCTATTAATGCTTTTGGTTTTCATATGACCATTGATTTGAAATGAAATATATTAACATATAGCGTCGTTCTCTCCGCGCCGGTGGGCAGCGGCAGCCTAGTGCTACGTACTGCCGGCCGTGCTCTATTATGCGGGCGACGTTAAACTGGCGGGGAAGACGAGTGTCGTTTCTTTAAGTAGTAATATTTAGTATTTATTCTCCGTCTGTGTGATACAATTATATCACATAAATATATCAAGTTTTGGATACTATTTCCGTCTCTTTCTTGCATAGATTATCCCTTCTCACGCCACTCTAGTTGAATTTTGCGTTATTATGTTTAGTGAATTTTTTTAATACAATATTTATTTATTATCTCAACACAAAGACTTACAATGATTATGGGCCCGATTCTGAAGACACATTTAAAATTTGACAGCGCTAAAATTGGTTTCGTCTTTATCCTCATAATACTGTGTGACAAGGATAGCAACAGTTTTAGTGCTGTCAAATTTTAACGTTGTACCTTCAGAATCGAGCCCTATAAGTGCATACAAATTAAAAATGAGTACTTTATCTTTTGTGAGAGACTGGTGCCTAAAAAAAGGATGGACCTGTGATATCAGGTCACCAGGCTCTGGAAATTGGGCGCATCACTTTGCCATACCAAGCAATTAGAATATAATTATCTGATGAAAAATATCTGAAAAAGATGAGAGCTGTTCAGCTGAAACAAGACTGTAACCCTTATTGAATGTAATATAGTGTGGGCTTGGAGCAGTTCTAAACGTTCTAAGAGTGTGATGTTAATATTTTAAAGTGTCCCGTAGTCGACACGGGCCACATATTTCATCCACCCGTCGCCGCCCGAGCCCATACGCATCCCTATTCTGAAATGAGATCGCTATCCTGTTCAAATATAAGATATGAAAGTCTGCCGTCAGCAAGGGGTGTTTAATATTTAACAGAATTGTCGTTGTTACTTTAAAAAATAATTCAATAAAATCGAATGTGATGACAGAATTTTTCCTTATTAAGTCAAGATTTAATAATAATTACCTAAGTTATCTCAAAAATCTTTTGCAGATTTTTTAATCTTCACGTCACATCTTTTGCATGTAAAAATATTATTTATTACTTTTTACCAACGATCTCTATGTACATGGAGCGTTCCAAACAATCGCTCTGTTCCACGCAAGTAGCCACAACTCTTTCACATTCACAATGAAACTTGTGCAGTTACTACGCAGAACATTTAATTATTACTTAATATTGACGCTACGGTTAAATAATGTCAATATTTAGTAAATAATTTAATGTTCTGAGTAGTAACTGCACAAGTTTCAAAGTGAATGTAAAAGAGTTGTGGCTACTTGCGTGGAACAGAGCGATTGTTTGGAATGCTCCATCTAGTAGTACATAGAGATCGTTGCTTTTTACAAAAATGGGAGTCTACATGGTATTTAAAAAAAATGGTATAATTTTTGCTATCAGTGGTGTAGATGCACAAGCTACTTATTGCGAGAGGTGGGCGAGGGACGAGGGGAGTTAATCCGAACCTATCCGAATGTCAGTATGTTTGTATATGTATGCACACATTGATGATTAGTGCGTAACGATAGAACTAACACAGTAACAATATAACGCATACAATGACATGTAAGCGATTTAGAGAAGGAATGAGGCGTATTGTAGTGGACTGCGAAAAGTGACGACGCGTAACGAATAAGGAAATTTTTTGATAAGGAAAATGACGAATGATCGAAAGTGAAGAACTAGCGATAGTGACGAATAAGAAAGGTGATCAATTAGCGAAAATTACGAACTAGCAAAATGACCAGATACACTAACTCTCTATACATATAGTACATGACATTGCACGGTGTGTATTACGAAAAAACAAACATGTTTTATATAAGATATATTTTTAAAAGTATGGTTCTTGTTTGAAATATAAAAGTGCCTGTAAATGTGTATATGAAATATTTATTATCATTATTAAATACTCGTATGGCAAATTCGCAACGTTGTGATACACATATGCAATTCCACATCAAGATCGCAAACCCAACACAGAATACAACCGTTTTGTCCGTCCGGCCGTTACCATCGTTTTGATTGAAATTTACAGCAACATTGTATCGCAACAGAGGGCGCTGTAATAGCATTATACAATAAGGCACTTAAGTGATGAAACTGTTTAACTTGATATAGTTAAATTATACCATATGTACCGTAACTGAAGGCTATAACCGCGCGAAACAGAACCCTATGGAAACATCTGATGCATTTTTTTCTGTCTTCGTGCATGCGTGAGTGCATGCGTGTAGATAGATAGATAGATAAACTCTTTATTGCACACAAATTAAGGATAACAATAAAATAGGTACAGATTTTTGGAAAGTGTACAAAGGCGGCCTTATCGCTTAAAGCGATCTCTTCCAGGCAACCTTTCTGAAGGAAAATAAGAAAGCCATAGCGAGAGAGTATTGCAGGTGAAACAAGATAAATTTATAATTTTAGAACATGGTAAATATTTAGTAACAATATTACACAATTTAATTTACATACAAATATACTTAAATACATACATATGCATACATATATAGTTTATAATACAATACATATACCGTACGTAATATACTATATTAAATTAGGCACAACTATTGTGAGAGAAAATGCTTTTTAAGGCGATCTTTAAACACATGCAATGATTTAGATTGACGAATCTCACTTGGAAGAGAATTCCATAAGTGGACTGCTGTAACAGCAAAAGAGTCTGAATAATAATTCGAACGACAGTAAGGGGCCTGAAGTATATTCTCGTTTTTAGACCTTAACGCTAGGTTATGATCATTTCCTAAATATTTGAAAAACTCCTTGAGGTAGGGGGGGGAGGTAGGGTTATAGAGAATGCTAAATAAAAGGGCGAGGATATGAGAGTTGCGACGGAGTCTGATCGGGAGCCACTTTAGCTGATCACGATATACGATAGCGTGTATCTATATCTATACTTATAATAAAACTGTAACTGGTCTGTGGGATTGGGATATTGAGAGTCTCGAGTATGAGTGGGAGTGGAAGTAGAAGTGGGAAGAGAACGGGAGCGGAAGTGGGAACGGGGGCGGATTCTGTAAATCACGCGAGCGGAGCCGTGGGCACAGCTAGTGTTATATAAAGTTGCTTGTCCATAGTAGGAAATTTCTTCAATACTTATTTAATACAAAGAAGTATTTATACGCTGGATCACAGATTCTATCTGTCCATCCACTCTTAGGCTTTGCTGGCGTATTCAATACTAGCTTTTGCCCGCAACTTCGTCTGCGTATCTACCATTTTTACGACTTAGACATTCTGCGTTTAGAAAGGCTCAAGACTTAGACGTTAGTGAAAACTGGATATTTTACGACTTAGAAATTCCACGATTAGGACGGCTCAAGACTTAGATGTGGCAAGACTTATATGGACTTCTAACGAACTGGATCCAATTTAGACACGGCACTGGACATTTTACGACTTTGACGTGACACTCCGAATCATGCGGAAATAAAAAATTAATTTCCATTCAATTTTTTCTATTACAACGGAGAGCACCTCGCTGTACCCAAAATTAATTTATATTTCTTATAAACAAAATGTTTAACATATTTTGACTTGTTATTTAACAGTCAAGTGGTGACAAATGACCACACTCTGCAAATAAATTCAAAATTTCAGTCGTAAAAATATTACGAATACAGTATTTTCAAAACGTTGGACAAATGTTAAAAATTGCCGAAAACTAAAAGGTTGATATAATTAAGTTGGACAACGAAACGGAGCGGAGCTGTCATCGCTTGCGATGTGAGATTTAAGAACAACGAAATAGTATTTTATGGAGCAGGTATCAGATTATAACAAGACCTATCCTAGTCTTTCGACGTTCACCGTTCGCTGGACACAGACCTGTAATGAAATGAAATATCTTTATTGTGGATCATAGGTATATAAAGGATTACATGTCATAGTTAGAGCTCGGCTATGTCCCGCCACGTGGGCACACAACATTGTGTCGCAGTAAAGCATGCATTTAAAAACAAAGTTACAAAAAGAGTTTAAGAATTAATTAGATACAAATTGGGCCCGATTCTGAAGGCACACATTTAAAATTTGACCGCGCTAAAATTGGTTTCGTCTTTACCTTCATATTGTGTGACAAGGATAGCAACAGTTTTAGTGCTGTCAAATTTTAACATTGTGCCTTCAGAATCGAGCCCATTGAAACCTTAAATTGAACCCTCACCAGGAAATTCTTCCAAACTATAATATCATTTTTCTGTCAACAGATCGTGGAGTTTTTTTTTTAATAAATTAATCTCATCTACATCTCGTATCGTTTTAGGTACTCCTCGTACCTCCCTAATGATCGCCACCATACCCGGTCCTTCGCCCTTCGCATCCAGCCACCTTAGGTCGTCGGTCCATCTGGCGACGGGGAAGTGTGGTCCAACCATTGCCACTACAGCAGCAGCTAACCCATTCGGCTATGTCAACGACCTTACACTGAAAAAGAAAACAGTTGTTGATTTGCACTAGTTCTTATTAACTGAATAGTTGTTACCTTGAACTACTATATGAGTTAGTCCGTGAGTATTGACAACTAAAGGTCATACCAAACAGAGTAGATAACATATGACTCATCTGTTATCTAATTTAATAACTAATCAGTGTCAATCAACTTTTTATAACATACAAATAAATAATGCCGTGTGGTTTCCGGTAGAGTAGAATAGGACCACTCCAACTCCTCCCGTGGATGTCGTACAAGGAGACTAAGGCAATACATTATAAAACGTCAATCAGGCCTCCCCAACCCGTTTGGCCAGCGCGGGGAGTGTAGGCTAAATCCTCCGCCTCTGATGATGATGGTGCGGAGCACTTTTCATAGAACGTTGGATACAATGACCGAAAACCGTCCTTATTCAAAGACACATCCAACTTTTCATCCTTTCATACCTCTCAATACCATTTAGTAGATTGCATGTTGACGTCACAGCCGAGCTGTCACATATGCCGACGGGTTCTTTGCTCTGCGTAGCTGGAATAGCAATATGAACACTAGCAAATATTGCCGAAGTCTGCGGGCAATATTGAACGAACCATATTTTTATATTTAGACTTTTGTATCTATCGGATATCAGCAATAGCTATATGGGTTAAGCTTCACACATATCGCCGATGACCTAAACGCGCTGCCCCTATAAGATAGGGTTGTGGTAGAGGTTGTCGACCTCCGTGGCAGAACGGGTAGCTCTCGGACTGCCACGCCGGAGGTTGCGGGTTCGAATCCCGCTAGGGGCAAATGTTAGTATGACGAATATGAATGTTTGTACCCAAGTCTTGGATGTCTATATATTTATTTAAGTACGTCTATCCGTTATCTAGTAACCATACCACAGGCTCTGCCTAGTTTGGGACTGGATAATTGGTGTGAATGTCTGACATATTTATTTTATTTATTTATTCATACCCACTCAGACTTCAATCCCAGACCCAAGCCCAATCCCAAATATAGCCTATGTTACTCAGTGATAATGAAGCATTCTAATTGTGAAAAAATAGTTTTTGAGTTTATTCGTTACAAACCAACGATCTCTATGTACTTACTAGATGGAGCGAACCAAACAATCGCTCTGTTCCAAGCAAAATGTTACAAGGCGTGTCATCCTGAATTGGACGATCTATACCCGCCTCTAGTACATCTCGAGGCACACTCAAACTAATAAAAAAAAATTTATACGACACTGAAATTTTTTTGTTTTAAAATTGAATCAACATGACAGTGAAAGTGACTCGCCCGTTGCACCAACAACGGTCCAAACTAAATCCCATTAAAACTATCGCCCCATACACAGGGCCGCAATCTGCGCCGAGTGGTGGTAATGAATTGGATGGCCTATGATTGATGCGGTTCCAGCGTCATCCGCTAATGGGGGCGGGTGACGCACTGTGCGATAGAAACGTGGCGGTTCTTCATCGGTTTCTGAACCTACATACACTCACTTCAATACCCATACTTGGACTACTACTAGGTATTACAGGCGCATTTCTGTGTATCGAGAGAGGGACAACGTTATACGTCAACAGATAAGTGCCTCTTCTTCACGCCGCGCTTTATTTTGCGGACGACATTAAACTGGAGGTGAGTGTGGCTTCGATACACATAAACGGCTTGTACTACACATAAACTGCTGTATGATTAAGACAAAAAAAATTGAGTTTATTCGAATAAGATGATCTTTGCCGTGTGGTTACCTGTAGAGTAGAATAGGACCACTCCAACTCCTCCCGTGGATGTCGTACAAGGCGACTAAGGGAATACATTATAAAACATCAATGAGGCCTCCCCAACCCGTCTGGCCGGCGCGGGGAGTACCGGGACGGTACCTATCTACTGAGTTAAGGGGCCATCGTCGGAGAAACAAGATAGTTATCTAATAGTGTTATGCGATACGTTTTGACGTTTCCTCCTCCTTATCGCACCTCATTCCTCGAAGCAATTTAACCCACTGTAGTTCCGGCGGTCCTTGAAGATCCTTCGAGGCAAACACGTGGGGCGCATCTTGAAACTCAGTGCATGAGCATGAAAGCTTAGCTTTTAATATCTTAGTAGTAAAGATGTGTGGTTTCCGGTAGAGTAGAATAGGACCACTCCAACTCCTCCCGTGGATGTCGTACAAGGCGACTAAGGCGACTAAGGCGACATTAAAAAACATCAATCAGGCCTCCCCAACCCGTCTGGCCAGCGCGGGGTGTATAGACCAACTCCTCTGTCTGTCTCTGGCAGATGAGAGAGGGTTGTGCTCCTGCAGTGGAGACAAAAATAACCTGATGATGATGAATAAGATAATAAATAATGTGAAATAAACTAAACAATCGCCGCGTTTAGTCGGCCCAGTGTGTTTAGGCAGTAAGAGAACGCATTCTATTACGTAACGGATATGATTCACTGTTGCCCAGTGAGCCAGAAAAGACGTTTAGGTCAGTGATATTCTCATCCATTCATGAAAATGCAATTTTGTATCTGTTACCATACTTGTAGAGTTTCGTCTAAAGTGTATTCTAAGTGAGAAATATGAGACGATGAAATACTTTTGAGAATTATCAAGTTCAAAATAAACTTAGTGATAGCAAATCCTACTAATATTATAAACGCGAAAGTTTGTAAGTATGGATGGATGTTTGTTACTCTTTCACGTAAATACTACTGAATGGATTTTAATGAAACTTTACAATAATATAGCTTATATATCAGAATAACACATAGGCTACAATTTATAGAGATATTGTGTGAATTGTCCAAAATATCAAGTAAGTAGGACAAAATCTACCATCTGCGAGCTATTCTGGCGTGCGCTGCCAAAACCGCTAGAGTTACACATAGGTATGTAATGTATGATGGAAATGTTTATCTTAAATAGTAATACAAAAAGCCCGCCACAGTATATATCTATATCTTATGTGTAAGCCATTATAGCCTACATATAGGTTAGGTCCTGGAATAGGACATAGGGTAGTTTTTATCCCGAAAAAAAAATTCTCATTTCTACGGGAAATACATAATAATTTGTGATGTTAAGTTGTCCAGTCACGAAGTCGCGGGCAACAGCTAGTAATACGTAATACATTCTTTTACCTCAAACCCCAAACAATTACTTGAGGATTAACAACCACTGTGATATTTTCATGCAAATTTTTACAGTTGTAGATGTACGAAATCCGTGCAAAGCTGTTTAATGGGCAACCCTTGCTGTGAAATGGGTGTAAACGAGTGTAAATAGAGCGATGTAGTGCCGCGTCGTCTACCGCCCGCCCAAATCCGTAGGGCGGGCTGCAATGTATGTTGTTTCTACAACCTACACTTCATACCATGAAGCAAAATAATTTTTCGCATCTAATAAGTCACCTCAAAGTTTTTTCCTTCATGTTTGATACTAATTAGTTACTAAATTAGATAACAGATGATTTTAAAATGTGCATCTGTTATCTAATTTAATAACCAATTAGTGTCAATCATGAAGGAAAAAACTTTGAGGTGACTGATGAGGTGCCAAAAATTATTTTGCTTCATGGTATGAGGTATAAGTTAGGTCACTTTATAACCAAAGTGTAAATATTAGAGATGTACTGATCATACTTTAAGTCGATTAAATGATTGGTCGGCCGGTTTGAAGGCGATTAATCGGTTCTTCTATACATTATTCAAAACTGAAGCAAAAATGAACTGGACTGAAATATTTTTACTTGTTTTCATTGTAATCCTCCACTACTGTCAAAAATATAGTATTCAGGCTTTGAAGTGTACACTTTACAATAATTAAGCGATTATGACTAATTTCATTGAATTAAAGATTACTCACTATGATTGTTATTAATGACAGTAAAATATAGTTGGATTGAAGTCTTTTTACACTGGCAAAATCACCCTTTACTCCTTTTCTTTCTCTTTTCATCTTACATACTCTCCTATCAATCTATCTCACTTCTTATCAATCACGAATGTAGAATTCATTAATACAAATACAAATAACTTTATTGGTTCAAGAACATTAGGGTCCTTATACTAGACATATCTATGTAGATATATTATTACAAGCAGTAGCCTGGCTCCCAAACTAGGATTCCCTGTTCTGATTCATTCACACATCACACCCTGTTGGTCGCTTCATTGCTATCGTGACCGGAGACGACCAGTTCACTCCGAAAGACGAGATTACTAACAAGTAAGTGCTGAACTCCCGCGCAACGACCGTTAATCCACCTAACCCGAGGCCGTGCCTGTTACACTGTAGTATTTCCTACGAAATCATCATCATCATCACCAGGTTATTTTTGTCTCCACTGCAGGAGCACAACCCTCTCTCATCTGCCGGAGACAGACGGAGGATTTGGCGTACACTCCCCGCGCTGGCCAGACGGGTTGGGGAGGCCTGATTGATGTTTTATAATGTATTCCCTCAGTCGCCTTGTACGACATCCACGGGAAGAGTTGGAGTGGTCCTATTCTACTCTACCGGAAACCAGACGGCAACGAAATAATATTATTAAATAAGCAAGACTACGATTTATCGATTAGGAAGCTGATTAGTCGACTTAACCGATTAATCGGAAATTTTATTTTTATTTTATTTATTTGTTTAATTTCACAGCAATTACATTATTTAAGTTATTATAAAATTAAAAATATGCCAATTACGAAATTAAAATAATTAAAATTCTGTATAATTAAAATATAAGATTTACACAAGGAGAAAACAAACACATACTCGTAGATATATATACAGACAAAATAATTGGATCAAATAAATCAGACATCTTTCTTTGTTTGCTACGTGTTGTTTGTTGTATGACGATGATGAGTGAAGTGAGTGATGTGAGTGACTTGTGTGTGTAGTGAGAGGAGTAGTGTGAGGGTGACTGATATGTTAGAGTAAATTTTTTTTTATACATTTCTATTTAATTGTCTACCAAACTATATTATCTTTGACCAAAATTACAATATTGTCTGAAAATAATATTATTTGACATATGTACAGAAACGCTGTTTAATTCATCATCAGGTTATTTTTGTCTCCACTGCAGGAGCACAACCCTCTCTCATCTGCCGGAGACAGACGGAGGATTTGGCCTACACTCCCCACACTGGCCAGACAGGTTGGGGAGGCCTGATTGATGTTTGATAATGTATTCCCTTAGTCGCCTTGTACGACATCCACCGGAAGAGTTGGTGTGGTCCTATTCTTCTCTACCGGAAACCACACGGCTGTTTAATTAGAGATTGTATTAAATTAAAATGGTCTAAATCACACACTATACTGACACACTAGTACTATGTATATACAAGCAGTCGTTCATCTAGTTCCGTAACATTCGCTCCCGAAAACTAAACTGTCCCCGGTGCATTATCCGCTCGCTTAATATCCGGTGGGCAGATTAAAATGAACGTTCTAGCGTTGTTTCACATTGAGCCGCTGTGTGGTAGATTCTAGAGACGCGCTCGGGGCGCGCTCGTGATTTTTTAAATTTAGGGTTGCTTTTTACGTATTTTGAGATGGTTCCGTTACTTTGTTTGCCGATACATACCCGTATTTTAAGCTCTTGAGCCATTAATGTGACAAATTATTGCACAATGTCTCCGGCAGATGAGAGAGGGTTGTGCTCCTGCAGTTGAGACAAAAATAACCTGACGATGAATTAAACAGCGTTTCTGTACATATGTCAAATAATATTATTTTCAGGCATTATTGTAATTTGGGTCAAAGATAAGTATAGTTTTGGTAGGCAATTAAATAGAAATGTATAAAAAAAAATTTACTCTAACATATCAGTCACCCTCACACCACTCCTCTCACTACACACACAAGTCACTCACATCACTCACTTCACTCATCATCGTCATACAACAAACAACACGTAGCAAACAAGGAAAGATGTCTGATTTATTTGATCCAATAATTTTGTCTATGTAATTTTGTTATATATATATGTATTTGTTTTCTCCTTGTGTAAATCTAAAGTATATTAACGGCAATGTGACTACTACCTATAATCTATTCCAGTATCGATGTTCCTATCACCTCAGATAAAAATATACCAATTTTTAAAGTTTATTACTCTGTCTGGTTGTCTGTCACGCTGTACTCCGTACCGCCCGAGGCGCGTCGAGATTGGAATATGCAAATAGCAGATCCGGTTTAACTTCGACAACTGCTGTGATGTTATTTACTCTGTGATAGAGACTATGGAAGAGTCATAAAAAATTAAAAAATAAAATTAAAAAATTCAAATACATAAAAAAATCTAATGTAAATTCCAAAGTTCTACATTACATAAAAATCAACTGGTACAAATTGCATCCTACATTAAGTTAGCCTTTGTACATTTTTGTACGGATAAAGATTATTAAAAAAAAGCGGCCAAGTGAGAGTCGGACTCGCCCATGAAGGGTTCCGTAGCAGCAAGTAACATAATATAAAAGTTATTGTAGTTCGTTGTAACTTTGATCGATGTTTTAATAATAGTGTTTTTTTTTAAATTAAGTTATTTTATGACGTATTAAAAAAAAACTACTTACTAGATCTCGTTCAAACCAATTTTCGGTGGAAGTTTGCATGGCAATGTACATCATATATTTTTTTTAGTTTTATCATTATCTTATTTTAGAAGTTACAGGGGGGGGGGGGGGACACATTTTACCACTTTGGAAGTGTCTCTCGCGCAAACTATTCAGTTTAGAAAAAAATGATATTAGAAACCTCAATATCATTTTTGAAGACCTATCCACACGTATGGGTTTGATGAAAAAATTTTTTTTTGAGTTTCAGTTCGAGTCGAGTTAAGTATCTAAGTACCCCCAAATTTTTTTTTTCTATTTTTGTATGAAAATCTTAATGCGGTTCACAGAATACATCTACTTACCAAGTTTCAACAGTATAGTACTTATAGTTTCAGAATAAAGTGGCTGTGACATACGGACGGACAGACAGACAGACAGACAGACAGACATGACGAATCCATAAGGGTTCCGTTTTTTGCCATTTGGCTACGGAACCCTAAAAAGGATCAAACATGTTTCGCACTGCATATACATAAACACAATGCTCACGCCTTGGTCCCAGAGGGGTAGGCAGAGACGACTTTGCACGATCCTGAAACACCTCACTAGCCTCATTCACTTCCACCAACCTTTTCATGCACCTCCTTTTATTCTGATATTTGGTACCAAATCGAGAGTGCTCTCTGTATATCTTAATAAATAAATAATTTAATAAAATATATGTTAATATATAAATAAATATAATATATAAATTCATTTTGTGGAGTATTTTCATGGCATTTGAAAAATATATTAGAATATCTTTAGAGTTATTGTAATTAAATGGGGAAATCAATAATCTAAAAAGAGAATTAAAGTACACTTTCCAAAAATCTGCACCTATTTTATTGTTATCCTTAATTTGTGTGCAATAAAGAGTTTATCTATCTATCTATTTATCTAAAGTATAAATAAATTTCAAAATCTAATTATATTTTTTAAAAACTCCTGTTTTTTTATGTATTTGAACTACTTTTAGGCATTTGAACCTAAATCGAATAAACTGACTGACTGCATTAACTTCGACGAAACTAAAAAAAACTGATATAAAAAAAATTTAAACAGACTTAGGTAGTTTTGTAACCACAAAGGTGATATGAGATGTTTGTGTTTCCAGCAAGTGCAATCGCGGTGTTTCCCCTCAGTAAATCAGTTACCGAAGATTGTTTCCGAAGATGACTCGCTAACGCAGTTTGCGCGGATACGCTACTGTTTAGCGCCTCTGCCAACCAAAAGTAGGGTTGTCCAAATATTATATGATATTCTTTATTGCACAAATTTTAAAAGTAAATACAGTTACAAATTTTGTGTACAAAGGCGAGCTTATCTCTAAAAGAGATCTCTTCCAGCCAACCTTACAGGGTGTGAGACAAGGCACTAAGAGCGAGGGGGCAAAAAGTGCATAATATACTACATAATAACTAAATACTGAAACTACTTTACATATATATATACATACATATTACATATAGTAAATAATAATAAATATAATAAACATACATAAATACATACCATATTATACTGAGTGAGACAGATAGTGCTCTTTTAGTTTAGTTTTAAAGGATGTCACCGACGTACTATCTCGAATGACCGTCGGCAGTTTATTCCACATCTGCGCAGCTCGGACAGTAAAGGAATTGAAAAAGAATTTGGTGTTGGATTTGGGATAGGTGAGGGTCTTGGTGACGCAATATTACACATGGACATAGCGATAAATCAGGGCTCAGACGGCGTAAAGGGCGTAAAGGTACTTCACGTCGCCGTTATACTGCAAAAACCAATTAAATCCCAAAAAAAATGTTTTAAAATAAATATGTATTTATACAGATTTTGTTTAAATACGAGATATCATCCAGGTTTGAAATAATTGGTCGCTGTAAGTAAGCGACGGATTTGGTGGCTTGCTATTTCCAATGGTTGTTTGTGTCATTTGGATGTTTATATGAAACTTAGTATACATAATTTAACTAAAATCCATTCTATTTTGATATCAAAAATAAAGATGCCTATATCCATCAGTGGACGTCCATAGGCTGATATGACGATGGTGATGTGAGCCATCATTATATTTAATATGCTAGTTAACTAAAAAAAATGTGCGAAGTAGGTACCTAATACGATTGGATTAGATGGTCTTATGATGTCTTTGACATTTAATATCTAGGAAAGTCGACACTTAAGAATTTTGACTATGTTAAATTTTTTATTTGTATTGAAGTCCTCTGTCGATATTTCAAGGTTTTATCAGTGGCCACGATTTCGAGAATTTTTCAAAATGGCCGACAGTAGGTACTTATGCCAAAAAGGTTGGATGGTCTTTATAAATGATGACAGTATTCTATGAATAGAGATTTGTAAAAAAAAAACGCAATTCAAATATAATAACTTAGATATTATTATATTTGAATTACGGTTTTATTTTTTATAATTAAATTAATTTGCAGATAATGAATCTGCCGATTCTCATTTGCATATATTGATTAAGTTACACTCTGTAATAACAAAAATAACATAGCCTCGAGTGGTAAGTATTTACTCGTACTGCCAAAAAATATGGAGAACTCCTCGGCGACAACCCTGGGTGACCCCGTGCGGGTTGTAGCCTAAAGGGTTTCGTTCCCCGTCAAATAGCCGTTTAAAAACAACGCCATTAAGCAAACCGCACACTGATGCGTTTTGCCGACTCATAAATATTAAACAGACAAGACAACAACGTCCCCAACAAAGAAGGGTTCGCGAAAAATTCGTTTCGAATAAATTAGTTTTCAATTTGTTAGGCGTCAGATTTCTAGGTATTATCATTAGGTACAGAGAAATTACCCCAGCGGTAATCGGTTCTCCGACAGATGTGACCAGCCCACTGCCACTTCAGCGTACTAACTTTTTGAGCTATGTCGAAGACTTTAGTTCTCTGGCGGATCACCTCTTTCGGATCCTGTCTCTTAGAGAAACTCCGAGCGGGGTAAACGAGTTCTCGAGTGGAGACCGCGACTGGGCAAGCGTAGTGTGGGACGCCCCCTGGCTAGATGGAGCGACGATCTGCGTAAGGCGGCTGGCAGTAACTGGATGAGAAGAACCGAGGATCGGGTTCAGTGGCGCGACTTGGGAGAGGCCTATGTCCAACAACATATATAACAGTGGACTCTTTCGGGCTGATGATGATGATGACAGAGAAATTGTTACCTTACTACCACAATTATAGTTATTTGGGGATATAAGGGGGCATATCAACACCAAGTGATCGGCTCTATATGCCAACCTCACCTAATAATTGTTGATTTAAACAACATCTTGTTAACCGTGAACAGTCATCTTAATTTCATACGAGCGCACCAAGATCTTGTTCCTTGAACTAAATCTTGTCCCTTCGCACTAACTCAGCTTGTTGCTTTGATCGTTATTTCATCATCATCATCATGTCAGCCTTTAGACGTCCACTGCTGGACATAGGCCTTCCCCAATGAACGCCACCACACCCGGTCCTCCGCCCTCAGCATCCAGCCGCTTCCGGTCACCTCTTTAGTTTGTCGGTCCATCTGGCGGCGGGGCGTCCCACCCTGCGCGTGCCAATCCATGGTCTTCACTCCAGAACTCGTCTGCCCCAACGACCGTCGGTTCTGCGACAGATGTCGTTGATGATCGTTATCAATCAATCATAAAATTAACGTGTTAATGATTAATCACAAACTATTTAGGGCAAAAGACCCCAAAATGAACTGATACCTCAGACCCCCATATCCAAATTACTTTAAAAATCCTATCTCTAGCTTTCATCTTGTATTAGCTTGTGCACGCTTATCGACTTGTTGAGTTTTTTAAAAGTACATATAAAAAGGATACTTCCTACTTACTAAAATTAGTCATACTTACAACAAGTTTGTACACGTAACACAACTTATACAGTATCTTGAAAGTTCAAATAAGAACTTGTGTTAATTAATAGGGCTCGATTTTTAGACCGTTCGACCCCCAAAATCAGTTTTCGTTTATGTCAACCCCTGGGAAACCTATTTCGACCCCAAGGGGTAGGTATCGACCACTTTGGGAATCCCTGTACTATACTTTGGAGGATAGTGCACATTAATTAGAAAACCAATGTTTTTAGTGTAGTTTTAAATAGGTATTGGTAAATAGGTTTAGACTTGAGAAAGGCGTATGCATATGACCAACAGTGGACTCTTTCAGGCTGATAATGATTATTGATGACATACCACTTAGTTAACAAGCATTTTTAGGGTTCCGTAGCCAAATGGCAAAAACGGAACCCTTATGGATTCGTCATGTCTGTCTGTCTGTCTGTCTGTCTGTCCATCCGTATGTCACAGCCACTTTATTCCGAAACTATAAGAACTATATTGTTGAAACTTGGTAAGTAGATCTATATATTTTTTTATAGTATATCATTTTTTTCTAAACTGAATAGTTTGCGCGAGAGACACTTCCATAGTTGTAAAATGTGTGTCCCCCCCCTGTAACTTCTAAAATAAGACAATGATAAAACTAAAAAAAATATATGATGTACATTGCCATGCAAACTTCCACTTAAAATTGGTTTGAACGAGATCTAGTAAGTAGTTTTTTTAATACGTCTTAATCGTAAACCACAATACTATTATTAAAACATCGATCAAAGTTACAATGTAACTTTTATATTATGTTACTTGCTACTACGGAACCCTTCATGGGCGAGTCCGACTCGCACTTGGCCGCTTTTTTTTCAATGTATCAGGATCTTGGTTCGCTCATACGGAATTAAGATGACTATTTCACGGGTAACAATATCTTGTTCAAATAAAGAATATATATTTTTCCAGGGTAGTTTCGATCTATAATACCTGTTGAACTACTTATATGAAACCCTTTAAGGTACATTAATGCAGGCAATAAAACTCCCAAAACGGTTCCTTTCCATACCATTAGAGTGCGAAAAACGTTCGGAAGTAGACATTAGCCGGATATCAGAGTATTAACGCATCGTCACACTCGCCGTCGAATCATAGGAATGTTACCGGAACGTTACGTGTAGTACATAAGCCATTAGCCAGGTGAAACTTGTTAAGGGGAGCTTTGATATTCAATCTATTATTGACGACCTCCGTGGCGGAACGGGTAGCTCTCGGACTGCCACGCCGGAGGTTGCGGTTTCGAACCCGCTAGGGGCAAATGTTCGTATGATGAATATGAATGTTTGTACCCAAGTCTTGGATGTTTATATATTTATATAAGTATGTGTATCCGTTATCTAGTAACCATACCACAGGCTCTGCCTAGTTTGGGACTTGATAATTGGTGTGAATGTCTGACATATTTATTATTATTATTATTACTGTCCCACAGTGGTTATATATTCTTTATTGCACAAATTTTAAAACTAAATACAGTTACAAATTTCGTGTACAAAGGCGAGCTTATCTCTAAAAGAGATCTCTTCCAGTCACGTGGTACACCGTGTTTCAAGTCAAAAGTGTCAACTTTACTGTAACGATAACGCGCAGACTGAACTAACTTAATCCAGTTTTTTTTTCTTTGATGGAAGTAGGCAACAGGCACCTCGCGATGTGGAAAGGCGTCTGAATGGAGCAAACCGTTATTTTAACGCGAGGAAATGCGTTGCATATCCACTCACCTCAGGGGGACGAGTAGATTATGTCGGGCTCCATACCGACTAAAACCCCACGGTGGCCATCTTCGCCGTAGATCGAGGGACTCCGAGACTACCGAAGGGACACGCTCCTGTTGTCACTCGCCACGCCGTTCGCGCTCGGCGGCCTACCACGGGGGAGACGAATCCTCGACCCACGACGATCCCACGGCCTCTGGCCCTCTAGTCCAATGACCAGTCGCTAGGCCAACGAGGCAGTATTGATAGAATTATTAATATAACAACAATACATAGTCTAAAGTGGGGCCAGCATCGCCTTAACAACCGTTTTTGATCACGGATCGGAACCGTTCCGGATCCGAAGTTGGGCTCGCGACGCGACGCAGTATAACTCGCGTGCTCACTGATTCGTTGCGTTCGATAAGATAATGTTTTTCAACGAGTCTCTCCGCAGTAGTTCCGTTTGTAATTTTCTGAACTTTTTGAGTGGCCTAGAGCTCATAAAGGAGATTTCCAGAAAGACGAATTCAGAAATGGATTTTCTCTCAACCAGTTGTCCGGTAATAATCCTATCGTACTAATATTATAAACGCGAAAGTTTGTAAGTATGGATGGATGTTTGTTACTCTTTCACGTAAAAACTACTGAATGGATTTTAATGAAACTTTACAATAATATAGCATATACATCAGAATAAGACATAGGCTACAATTTATAAATATATTGTGTGAATTGTCTAAAATATCAAGTAAGTAGGAAATACATAATAATTTGTGATGTTAAGTTGTCCACGTGTACGAAGTCGCGGGCAACAGCTAGTCTAATCTAATGTAGAAAAAAAGGCTTGTCCAATTTTTGCAATAAAGTTTTAATACCATAATAAGTGAGGATTTCTGTTGTATATAAGTATAGATAGGTATTATTGTAGATATATTACAATATGTGAAAGTATATAAGTAGAGATATATATTTCTGGGGTAGGCACAAGCGATTTCTAGGTCATAATAACAGGAATATGTAAAAATATAAATTATAATGTGTGTCTGTAAACCGTTTTTGTGAGTAATTTTAAATAACTACAATTATTTATGTCTTTGATATCTCGACAAACGATATTTATATTTAGGGACCCAGAAATCAGTAGTAATTGCCCCAAAGAATCACTGCTTGTAATCAATAGAGATATTTTTTAAACTGAATATAAAATGTTGAAAAAGTCTGTAAATACCTATTATTATTTTATTATTTATATGATCATCAGGTTATTTTTATCTCCACTGCAGGAGCACAACCCTCTCTCATCTGCCGGAGACAGACGGAGGATTTGGCCTACACTACCCGCGCAGGCCAGACGGGTTGGGGAGGCCTGATGTATTCACTTAGTCGCCTTGTACGGCATCCACGGGAAGAGTTGGAGTGGTCTTATTCTACTCTACAGGAAACCATACAGCAATTATTTATATATCAAGTAAATATCACCACGTTACAATATCTTAACCTAATGTCAGTTGCAGAATAGAGGCCCATAGTTCTATTTTAGCATATTCATTTTTAATCTCATATGCTTAATACTATCATCATACGATACTAAAAAGGGTACAAAAGTAAATTTATGAAACTAAACTACCGTTTGCATCAATTTTAGAGGGGTTGGGCATAAGTCATTAACTCGAACCGTTAATTAGTCGACGCAAACGCAAAAGTTTCGCGTTTTCCACGGATGTTTAATCCAGTTTTATCTATTCAGTGGCGCGCGAGACTATTCGGATGATTTGTGTGACCTGAGACTGTTCGGAAAGTTTTGACGCTACTTATTCGATTTTAATGATCATTTTCTACGAGTATACTCCTGAGAATATAAAGGGTGAAAATTACGAACGGCACTTGAAGAGAAGGGACCCTGAATATTGAATGTAGGAAATTTGACTTAAAGGAAATATAAATCATAAAAATATTCTATATCCCGTCATCCCGGAGCTGGGCGAACACCGGTCAAAATTAGCCTTGCCGAGTCATGTGGGGCTCTGATGAGGTGGACCATTATTTCCCTAGCTAATCGTGGTACCACAAAGGTATGTACCACGTAAACAAAAGTAAAGTTGACGACTTCCGTGGCGGAACGGGTAGCTCTCGGCCTGCCACGCCGGAGGTTGCGGGTTCGAATCCCGCTAGGGGCAAATGTTCGTATGATGAATATGAATGTTTGTACCCAAGTCTTGGATGTTTGTATATTTATTTAAGTATGTGTATGTTATCTAGTAACCATAGCACAGGCTCTGCCTAGTTTGGGACTGGGTAATTGGTGTGAATGTCTGAGATATTTATTATTTATTATTATAATGTGTCTCAACAAGACGCTGCAATGTTTCTCCGCGTTTACAAAACAACAAGCATTTCTCCGCGTGTCCCTCTGATCAGCAGAGGGCACAGTGGATGAAGCAAGGGCGGGCTCAGAGGCACTTACTGCCGCTCAGCAGTCATGGCGAAACCCCCCGTGACACCGTCGTAGATAGGGTAGACGTGTTGCTGGAAAGTTTGTTGAGCCGTTTCTTCTTCTCAGCTAAAACACTAGGAAGCGGTTATAGAGTCGCGCAAAGAAGGAACAGTAAGCAGCATAGGATTATCTAATATAAAAAAAAGGAATAAAAAACACAGTACAAATGCAACACAGTATAAATCAATAACAGGGTAAAACGCCAAAAAAAAAAATTTTTTTTTCTTCGCCACACATCACGCCAAGTGGTATCACGGGGCGAAAAGCGGACGAAGGAAAATCGCTTTGCGACGGTTGTCAGGATCGCGCAGAGTGGCAATACATCGTCTCTGTCTACCCCTCTTGGATCAGGCCGTGAGCATTATGTATATATGTAACCGCCTAGATGTACTAAGTACCTAAGCTACTTTATCATTGTATCTGTGTATTTTTTATCGTACAATAAATAGTGATTAAATTGAATGGAATGTCGTGTATTGTTTATGGAATAAATGATTTGAATTTATAAGAGAAAAGAAAAAAAACTCAACCATTAAATAAATAAATCAATAAATATATAGATAAATAAATAAAATATATCTTTATACAGATAAAGAAAAAAACAAGAGCAACCATAAAATAATAAATATACCTTTGCGAGAGACTGGTGTCTGTACTAGGTAGAAACCTGTATGACAAATCACCAGGCTCTCACTCTCAATAAAGGACGAAACTTAAGCATAACGTAAACAAAAAACAAAAAAATTATAAGTAAAATAAAAACAGCAAATAGGTACAAATAAAAAAAAACATGCTTGCATGTATGTGAAGGGTTTGTGTCTGTCGGTCTCTCTCCATACACTCTGTTTTCTGTGTGTTAATTCTTCAATACTAAAGCTAAAACTGCATAACTCCTAACCGTGAAAATTGGCAGGACACCGGAACACTTCATGATTGAAATGGCTGTTTCATTCTAATTTCTGTACCGGTAGTACCCGGGAGCCGGATGAAAATGTACCGGTCGCGGGTAATGACGACCGACGTCCGGCCTATTCCGAATTTGGTAGCTTCACTCGGTCTATATTCGGTATTAGAACAAATTTTATAGCAGCAATGAACCACCGGACTACCAGATTCCTTCATCCTTATGTAGTAGATATACCACGCTCTCGCACGAAGCGTTTTGCTTCCTCTTTCATAATGCGAACTGCTAAGGAATGGAACTCCCTGCCAGCTTCGGTATTCCGGACAAGTACAACTTGGATCTTTTTAAAGGAAGATAGAGGTATCTTTTGTGTAAGCGCGCTCCACCTTAGGCCTCATCGATATTTACTAGCAGGTGCGATTGAAGTCAAGTGTAAAACTATCAGGAATAAAATACTGCTATTTAGAAAAATATGGTTTCAGTTATAAGTAGTCATAACTGATGAAAAATATATGACACGTAATATATAGGTACGGTCTCGTGATCAAATCCTATGGGTAATCCTAGGGGCTAAATAAATATAAATATGTGGGGACATTTCACACACGGCCACCTGATCCCAAACTAGGCAGAGCCTGTAATGTGGGTATCAGACAGCTGATATACATATATAAATACATAATATAATTTATAAATAACATCCAGTCACAAGGCAAACACAAGTGCTCATCACCCGCGACCCTGAGCTTTGCAGGCAGGTGTACTACCGACTAGGCTACGGGGCCGACTATATAATATAATAGAATAGTTCGACTAGAATAGTTCGACTAGAATAGTTCGCCGAAAATATGGTTGATTGAAAGATATTGTGTTTTAGTTTAATTTAATTGTATGTACATCCCATACCACGAAGTAAAATAATTTTTCGTAGCTCATAATTTCACCTCAAAGTGTTTTCCTTCATGATTGACACTAATTGGTTATTAAATTAGATAACAGAAGCACATTTTAAAATCATCTGTTATCTAATTTAATAACCAATTAGTGTCAATGATGAAGGAAAACACTTTAAAGTGAAACTATGAGCTACGAAAAATTATTTGGCTTCATGGTATGAGGTGTAGGTAACGTTAGTCGAATAGAATCGAACCTTCTACAACCTCATGTATTAACCCCTGACCGCCAGGGGTTGTCAACTAATATCCGCAGGTGAGATCCGAAACGAACGAACCGCACAGGAACATTGCTGCCCATTGTTTTACTGAAATATTGCTAGCGGCAGCGATACGCAACCTTTAATGAAAAATTTCCTTTTAAAAATATGTTTTACGAGTAAAGCGGTGATATGAAGCCTGATAGCCTATTACATTATAAAGCATCGATTAGAGAAAACGTGGAGAGGCTCCTGCAGTCACATTCTGAATTAAGTGACCAGCTCTGGCACCATATCCAATGATGATATTAAGATCTTCTTCTTCATCTCGTGTCGAATGGTTCCATTAGATCATGCGCGACCAGAACGCAGCTGTACCGACGGCCTTATCCTTTGCATTGCGGAGATCCTGCTCGTGCACGTATTAAGATCAATGAAAGGTGGTCTGAGTAATGTAGCTGGGTGAATATACGAGCTTTTCAACCGCCGTGCAATCCCTTTGTCGCCTTGACGACTCAAGGCGACAAAGGGATTGCACCAGGGACGGGCAGCAGCGATCTCCTGTGTGTGTATGTTAAGATCATTGCTGCGATCACCAATCCGCCTGTCAAGCGTGGTGATTATGGCAAATCCCCCAATGGACAACGTACCAAAAGTGGTTTTCTATTTGGGAGGCATATGTCCAGCAGTGGACGTATTTAGGCTGATGATCATGATGATGGGAATTACTTAAGGATAATCTTTGCCGGGACTAACTTGTAAAATTGTTCAAAATTCCCTGGTGGGAATTGACCCCACAGCCTATGATGTTCTAAGGAAGACCTAATCAATAATGTTAACAAAATGCTCATTTGTGTATCATTTCTGCAAAAAATAAACCGTTGCACGTATAATGTCAAAAATTAATTGAAAAAGATGGTTAGATAAACAATAATAATTAATCCACGTTACCCAAAGATTACGTACCCCTGCCATTCGGCCGCGCGGTCATTAATTCAGAGAATCGAGTATTGTTTCCTGCGGCGCTACTGTGTACAATCGTTCATCGGATTTTCGCTTTAAAATCTCTTTTGATCCCCTCTAACGCCCTGTGTTAGAGCGAGACGTGTAGACGTCCCAGTGAGAGGCAGTTCAGGGGTGCAGCAGCGGTTTCCGTCGGCACACATCCGGTGGGTTCCGAAAAAAGCTTTCAGATTATATATTCTCTTTATGTGTATGATAAATTACATTTCGCTCTTTATTGTTGCCAATGTCGGTATTGGTTTTAAAATATTTGTTTGCTGGTAATTTACATAATGTATTGTTGTGTAAGTTGCTAGCTTTTGCCCGCGGATTCGGTCGCACGATGCACGGCTTTTGGGAACTAACAGAACCAAATTCATGATTTCCTAATATGTGAAGTAGGCCGTGAGAACGCTACTGGTGCAATTACATTTACACACATACACATTACACACACACAAACACACAAACACACACACACACACACATACACACATACACATACACCCCCACACACATAAAATCACACCACATACACCTCCACACATCACAAACTCATTAATAGCCTAATTTATAATAGTGAATAAAATTTCTTTTAGAATATAATTACTCTGAATCCATGGGGTGGAGACCTGGTGACCTAAAAAACAGGCTATGTCTAGTTCAGGCATCAGTCTCCACGAAACAGGTTACTAATTTTATAAAATAGTAACCTTATTGTGGAGAATCAAAATAAACATATTATTATTATAATCCCTTAGTCGCCTTGACGATACCCACGGGAAGATTAGAGGTGAGCCGGGAACCACACGGCAACACATGGTACAAATACAAATCCTGAAACAGTTGCTCGCTGAAAGAGATCTCTTAGGTTGGTAAGTTCTCAATTGTATACGCTTAAATTATTGTTATTTTTATAAACTTTGGTAAGTACATTCAAAGCATGCGAAAACATGTCGAGGAAAAGATAAACTCGAGTAGATGGCAATAATTCTAGCATTCGCATGTTCGCGCGAAGGCGAAATATTGTTTCGGGTAAATTTATTCGCGAAGTCTCCTTACATAAACTCATCGGAGCATTATGCTGATAGCAATAAAATATTGACAACACAGCCGACAGAGAATACTAGGACGCTATAAGTTAGAAAGAGAAGCACTTATGTTGTCGACGTGTAATGTATGTTGGCGCCCTGGGTGCAGTAGCCCGACAATAGTTTACGCACACACACAAACGCGAATGGACAGGCTGGTGCACCTGTAGTAATAGTAGGTAATTAAATCTTTTCGTAAATAAAACATCAATCAGGCCTCCCCAACCCGTCTGGCCAGCGCGGGGAGTGTAGGCCAAATCCTCCGTCTGTCTCCGGCAGATGAGAGAGGTTGGTGCTCCTGTTTGGGATGTTTGACCATTGAAAACGAAATTAGCCGTGTAGTTCTCCCGTTCCGCAGTGATATAGAATAGAACTACCCCCAATATTTCCGTGGGTGTCGTCATGGCGACTAAGGGATTGCACCCGGGACGAGCAGCAGCGTTCTCCTGTGTGTATTAAAAGTGGCATTCTAATGGGAAGGTGCCGTTTAGCAGTGGACGTATTTAGGTGGGTGATGAATGTCCTTAGTATTTTAATCTACAAACGGAGACAAGAAACATTTCAATCATTACAGAAGGAAGCTCTTTGTCAAACAAACAATCAAGTAGAGCACATTTCCAGTGGTATATAAATCTGAGATCAGACGACGTCACATAACGTTTGACATCATATTTTTATTTAAGGGGCATTGCGTTGGTCCATTCCTAGATTTAAGTTTAAATAGTCAAAAGATAAGTATTTATGACTAAAGGAATACATTATAAAACATCAATCAGGCCTCCCCAACCTGTTTGCCCAGCGCGGGGAGTGTAGGCCAAATCCTCCGTCTGTCTCCGGCAGATGAGAGAGGGTTGTGCTCCTGCAGTGGAGACTAAAATAACCTGATGATGATGATGTAATTAAGAGATAGGCAGAAATGATAAAAAAATATGAAAAGGCGGCTGCGGAAGTATCGCTTTTAGCGATAAGACCGCCTAGATACACGTGTACGCTACTTCATTATTGTATCTTTGTATTTTTATCGTGCAATAAAGAGTAACTAAATTAAATTGAATTGAATTGAAGAAATATTATTTACGCTAATGTTAAAGGGAAACTCTAAAGAATATCGAAAGAAACAAGAAAAGTTTAAAAACAAATTTTATTAGGATCATATCGATACAAAGGTTAAAATAATGGGACTTAGTAATACAGAAAACAAGTTTAAATGTATTTTTGTTACAATAAAAAACAATATTAATTCATTTTATATGAGGAAGACTTTCATTAAAGTCGAAAATAAACCATAAGATAATGCTGTCTAATCTTCTAATTGCAAGCCCTTTATGAGTTAGTGGGTCAGTAATCTAACGCCTAGCTAAATAAAAATATCATATAAGTTATCTTATATATCTGAAATATACGCCTTAAGTGATTTCTATAATCTCATCCCGTGGCGTCACTCCATGCATCACGCTAATGTGAAGTGCGATTTACGGCCCCAAATCGAACCTAATGGATGATACTAAATTCAACTTTATGGCAGACAGACAAATTTGTGAAGCCTCTCTTGGATTCAAAGATTGGAAATTATGGTTTAAAAGCGTGAGGAAGAAGCGAGATAAGTTTCTAAAGTCCGACCGAATTTGTGCATACAGAATTACCTATTAATAGGTGAGGTCAAATTTGAAAGGACAAGTAAAACAGAGAATGTTGATAGATGAGGCTCCTTATGAATTCTACATACAAGAACTAGAAGTTGTAATGAGATTAATTAAGAAGGAACGCTCTGAAACCTCATGACACAGATCCTACCTTCATTGGTTTACAGGGAACTACAAAATGGGTAAATGAAGATAGAGTTGACAGTTGTAGAACACCTTAAGCACTGAATTGCAAATTCATACAGATTTAAAAAGTTAGAGAGAGCGTTATTTAATAAGGTAATAAGGCCTGATTGTGAAGCACACATTGAAAATTTAATAGCACTGAAATAAGTTTCATCTTTGTATTGATAATACTGTGTGACGGGTATAGAAACAGTATTAGTGCTGTCAAATTTTAGCTTTGTGTCTTCAGAATCTGGAACATAAGGCCTGATTCAAAAGCACATACTTAAATTTTGACAGCGGTAAAATTAGTTTCGTCTTTATCTTCAGTCAAATCTGAACTTCCTCCAGCATTCAGCCCATTTAATATTTTTTTCGGAACAGTAGTTGTAGATGACGTTAAAATTAATTATGATTTCACTATATAAGCCTTTGAAGTATTTTGTGTGAATATAATACTTCGTTTTCCTTTTCGAGGCATCTCCTATACCTATTATGTGCATGCCCTCAAATTATTCATGATTTTTCCCCGAAATAACCTTCCAACTCCGACGGAAGTTAAACTACAAATAAACAAAAGCCTTCGATGATAAATAACAAACGTAGGACAAAACTAGCTTCCCGTCTCATTCCACTACCGGAAAGTGACCTACAGACACTTGTTCTAAGACAATGGGGCACCCAATATTTGGGCCCCTTCCGAGGTGGGTTCTTTCATTGTGCTTAGATTATGTAGATGTGTGAATATCGTAGGTTATAATGATATATGACAAATAAACGAGAAATGCTAGAACGAATAATGTTTATAGCATTAAAGAAATAATCAGAATAAAGTTATTTTAATTATTGATTTTCAGCCCAACGACGTTACTTGTTGCATAAAGGTATTTCTTATACGTTCTATGAAGTCAGGCTCATCGTCTCTTGATGTTGCACAAATTTATTGTGACTAAAAATATCTTCTTCAAGTTATCTGAAGTACCGACCTGATAAAAATCTATGATATCTATATCTTCAAATTTATCAAACGATGTTACTATAAAGTTAAAGGTTATTAGATCGAAAGTAGGAAACATTTTATTTCATTACAAAGGAAAATGAATACTAAAATCGTTTCTGTTTTCAATGTATTAGCAGATGGCTGGCGCAGCTACAGTATACGAGTCCTGCTAAGAGAGATTTACGCAGCCTTATTTACATTTTGCTACTGAATTATTGCTGAGGAAATTGTGCTACTGAAATATTTTGGGATATTATGAAATTCTCAAGGTGATACCGTTTTATTTTCCCCCCTTTGTTTGCTGGTTTTGCCTGCAAGGAATGCGTAGTTGAATTTAAAGTAACGTAATTCTATTAATGTTAATTTATCTTCAATAGTAAGAGATTATGAACAATCAACGATCTCTATGTACTACCAGATGGAGCGTTCCAAACAATCGTTCTGTTCCACGCAAGTAGCACATTCACTTTGAAACTTGTGCAGTTACTACTCAGAACATTTAATTATTTACTAAATATTGACATTATTTAACCGTAGCGTCAATATTTAGTAATAGTATTGTACTGTAATAGTATACAGTACATAGAGATCGTTGTGAACAATATTCTGATGAAGTTCAGAGTCATTTTAATTACAAAATATGCAAAGCAATGTGATGCGTTTGTAGACAAATTTACACAAGTATTTATTACTGCATACATTGTATTGATGTTGTACATATAAACAATTAACACAAAATAAAAACTACAATAACAAATAACAACATTTCAGGCGGCAACGGTTGACAAAACCCCCGCGTCTATTTAGCATATGAATTAAATACAGTGAAATATGGTTTAAATTAATATGGATATATGCTACCGAGTGGAGTATTAACCACTCTTTTGCAATTGCGATTATTTGCAAAAGGAAAGTTTTCAGTTGCGGCTCGTAACATTGTAAGCATATATTGTAACAGGGGCATCCAGGCTAGCCGGCCCTAAGGCTGCTCCGTTACAAGCTAGAAACCAATTGCCGTGCGTTAGTCTCGCATAAACATGAAAATAGCTGGACCGATTTCAATATTTTTGTTTTTTTCGCCTTAATACAGAACAGCTGAAATATCTAAAAAGCCGATATTGGTAATTTTGGGAATTGCGGCACAGCTAGTGTTGAACAAATATACCAAGAAAAACATCAAAATTGAATTGTTTAGCCACAAAATCAAAATTTTCTAGATAAACATGAAGTTTCACCTGCGTCTAGTCGCGCGTGCGAAGAGTTGTAAGCAGAAAATAATAGGCGGCCTCCCCGGCAATATTCACTGCATACATTATATTTGTCTTACTTCGCTCTTGTTTCCAAGTTTCGCGAGTTTTCGGTTACATTAGAAATTTTAAATGTGTGAAAGTTTGCGTAGATTTTCGTAAACAAACCACATGCAAGAAACTATTTACAATCTAAATTAGAAAGCTCGGTAACTATTTAAAGCGCTCCGGGGAATAAAATGCGGTGAGGTGGGAGGGTAAATCTTACCATAGAATACCTAATGTCAATTTTTTTTTATGTGTTTTACGGCTCTGAATATCAAACTTGCAGTGTTGCTATACGTAACTGTCATATTCTCTCTACCATAAAGCTATTCATTTTTAAATGTCAATTGTCATTCTTCTCTGTCCATTACCATCCTAGTTGACTTGTATTAATGGACCACAACAACATCAAATACCAACCTCTTCTGCATTCGGTGCAGCCTTATCTAAGTATAATACAATACACTTTGCACAAACAAATACAGTAACAATTTTTGCTTTAAACGATTTCTTCCAGATTACATTTGGGTCGTACAAATCGAAATAATCCGTTGTACCTTTCACATAAAGAAATTACATTACCAGCACTAGTATATTATGGCAGAAAAATTAAAGTGGTGCTGTTTTAGAAAATTAATGATGAATATATTACTATATCATAATTCGTCGACGGAAGCTTAAATTGATGACGGCAAAAAAACCTTTTTCTTTTTCTTTATGACAGTTACTTTTTTTTGTACATACATACATAATGCTCACGCCTCGGTCCCAGAGTGGTAGGCAGATACGATGTATCGCCACTTCGCGCAATCTAATGTCGCAAAGTGGCTTCCTTTCGCCCGCTTTTCGCCCCGTGATATCACTGGACGTACCTTGGCGTGACGATACAACATATTAAACTAAATATATTTGTAAATAAATACTGGGTCCGATTCTGAAGGTACACATTTAAAATTTGACAGCGCTAAAATTGGTTTCGTCTTTATCTTCATCATACTGTGTGACAAAGATAGCAACAGTTTTAATGCTGTCAAATTTTAACATTGTTCCTTCAGAATCGAGCCCACTTATTACCTAATATACATATTCTTGTCTAATCCGAAATAAGGATTTTATCCTGTGCTATGGAAATTAAACTAGGGTAGGACAACTCACAAATATACCTAACGTGTACAAATTGTAAAAAGTTATCTGTCCCCAGTGGGATTCGAATCCACGACCTTTCTATGAGACCAATGACGAAACGTTTAGTCGACGATTGAAAAACCTTTTGTTGGAAAATGAATAGTCATTATTCCATAAATGAATTTTCTAAAAAATTAAATTGGAGGGCACTCTGACGTTTAATTTAATTTGTGATAATTTAATACCAAGTGTATTTTTAAAATTTTATTTTAATATTATATACTGATATAGACAGTATGTTATATACTATGACATTATTAGAATTGTTGACATTGTAACTTATACATTATTTTATTTTATGACGATCCCTTTTACCATATTAGAATGACATGTAAAATTGAATTTTTAAGATGTAAAGGTGAAATAAATAAATCTAATCTAATCTAATATTTGGCACTCGCGTCCAATAACCAATCCACCAGGATAAAGAGGCGGTCGATATGGTCCGATTCGGAAAGCACATATTTAAAATTTGACAGCAGTAAAATTAGTTTTAAATCTATAATAATATGTGGCAGGGATAGCAAAAAATGTTTTGCTGTAAAGTTTTCATCATCATCATCAGCCTAAATACGTCCACTGCTGGACATATGCCTCCCCAATATAATACCACTTTTGGTTAGACATTATAAAACATCAATCAGGCCTCCCCAACCCGTCTGGCCAGCGCGGGGAGTGTAGGCTAAATACTCCGTCTGATGAGAGAGGGTTGTGCTCCTGCAGTGGAGACAAAAATAACCTGATGATGATGGTTAGATGTCCATTGGGAGATTTTCCCACCACGCTTGGCAGACGGATTGGTGATCGAGTAATGATCCTAACATACACACACAGGAGAACGCTGCTGCCCGTCCCTTAGTCGCCTTGACGACACCCACGGGAAAGATAGGGGTGGCCCTATTCTAAGCCGGGAACCACACGGCAACTGCACTGTAAAGTTTTAACTTTGTGCTATTAAAATTGGTTTCTATATATTTAATACACTTACTAAGATAATGTGCGCGGCGACTGTGACCAATGCTTTCCGTCTGTTTGTCCGTCGCATTGTTTCCTACCCTATGTCGTGGTAGGAAGTGGTCTCTGATTAATTTTCCCCTTTTGTTGTTGCAGTTTGTTTCTGGGATCGTAGAACTTGTTTTAATTTCAGAATTTACTTTGCAGTTGAAGTCGTGGTCATTATTTTTTGCAGAATTTACCTTTTTTTAATTATTTATCGTCTGTATAGTTAACAGTTTATGTACTTATATACAATAACTATATAGATATGTATGTATATAAAATAAATTTTATAATTCAATAAGATCAAATTATTATTTTAGTTTTAAATATACCTACTGTAAATTTAAATATGTAATTAGGTATTTATATATATTTAATATACAGGGTTACAGGAAAAGTCGTGCTAGATCCCTTAAGGGTGTGGAGCACCCATCATTTCTGACTTATTTCACTATGAAACACCCTACCCTAAACTTAACCCTTTTCGAGATATTCGACTTTTAATTTTTTTATTGAAAATTGCTGATTTTTAGGCTACTACATTTATTTTTGTTTATTTTGTGTATCTTATTATTATTATTATTGCATTTTTACATGTGTAGTAAGATGCTTTAGGACGTCAATCATTAAAATAGTGCACAAGTTATTTGAATAGACCGTAGTAGACAAGTGAAAGAAAAGAAATAAAAAACATATTAGAAAGTTTATTTTTCTCTAAGGGATATCTAAAAAAAATATTATGGTAATTGTTCGGCAGATGTTTTTTAAAATATCTACGGTTCATCAGCTAGGTATAATAATGTAGGGTTTTATTCAAATGCATTCAAAAAAATTTAGTTTCATAGGCGACAGTGGAGAAGAAAATGTATACTTAGCCCTAAAAAGTAAAATAAAACAGTAGGTAAGCATGAAATGCCATTTATTAAAGGTTTTCTCACAACTTTTTCTTTTTCTACAGTTCATGTTCAACATGGCCGCCTCTATTTCTAATACATTGTCGCATCCTTCTACGGAGACCGGTCTTCACTACGCCAGTGGTCAATGTGGTCCTCATTTTATTTGCTGCATCCACAATCCTTTCTCTTAAGTCTTCCACAGACGAAACTGGATTCGGCTCGCTGTACACGAGACTTTTCATGCAGCCCCACACATGAAAATCCATGGGGGTTAGGTCCGGGACTTAGATTTAGATTATCCGGGAGAAACCTTTTCTCCCGGAGAAACCTTTTCTCCCGGATAATCTAAACGGGGAAAGCTACGAAAATTTCCTGAGAGCAGACTTGAGTGATTTGCTGGATGATCTGCCACTCAACCTGATCAGGGACATGTGGTTCCAACACGATGGCTGCCCTGCCCATTTCAGGAGAAGTGTCAGAGACTGGCTGGACACAAATTATCCAAACAAATGGATTGGACGAGGTGGGCCATTGCCATGGCCAGCAAGAAGTCCGGACCTAACCCCCATGGATTTTCATGTGTGGGGCTGCATGAAAAGTCTCGTGTACAGCGAGCCGAATCCAGTTTCGTCTGTGGAAGACTTAAGAGAAAGGATTGTGGATGCAGCAAATAAAATGAGGACCACATTGACCACTGGCGTAGTGAAGACCGGTCTCCGTAGAAGGATGCGACAATGTATTAGAAATAGAGGCGGCCATGTTGAACATGAACTGTAGAAAAAGAAAAAGTTGTGAGAAAACCTTTAATAAATGGCATTTCATGCTTACCTATTGTTTTATTTTACTTTTTAGGGCTAAGTATACATTTTCTTCTCCACTGTCGCCTATGAAACTAAATTTTTTTGAATGCATTTGAATAAAACCCTACATTATTATACCTCGTTAGATAGCTGATGAACCGTAGATATTTTAAAAAACATCTGCCGAACAATTACCATAATATTTTTTTTAGATATCCCTTAGAGAAAAATAAACTTTCTAATATGTTTTTTATTTCTTTTCTTTCACTTGTCTACTACGGTCTATTCAAATAACTTGTGCACTATTTTAATGATTGACGTCCTAAAGCATCTTACTACACATGTAAAAATGCAATAATAATAATAATAAGATACACAAAATAAACAAAAATAAATGTAGTAGCCTAAAAATCAGCAATTTTCAATAAAAAAATTAAAAGTCGAATATCTCGAAAAGGGTTAAGTTTAGGGTAGGGTGTTTCATAGTGAAATAAGTCAGAAATGATGGGTGCTCCACACCCTTAAGGGATCTAGCACGACTTTTCCTGTAACCCTGTATATACATACATACATCTCATTAGTAATGTAGATAACGAATATTAGAGAACACATAAAATAATCAATACACGATTAAATTAAATATCTATATATTCACATAATTTACTTGAATATTTCGGAAATTATTAATCTCAGAGGATCTATTTTTTTTTATTATTATTGATGGGTTTACGCTTGACCCCAGTCTCACCTGATGGTAAGTGATCATGAATCCTAAGGTGGAGCGCGCTTACGCAGAAGATGCTTATTCACTCTTCCTTTAAAAAGATCCAAATTGTACTTGGAAATACCCAAGCTGGTAGTGAGTTCCGTTCCTTAGCAGTTCGCATCATGAACGAGGAAGCAAAACGCTTCGTGCGAGAGCGTGGTATGTCTACTACTGCCATTTCAACGTACCAACTTTTTGAGCTATGTCGAAGACTTTAGTTCTCTGGCGAATCACCTCATTTTGGATCCTATCCCTTAGAGAAACTCCGAGCGTAGCTCTGACCATAGCCCGCTGAGCGACCTTCAGTTTTCGGACTAGTCCCACTGTCAGTGTCCACGTTTCGGCGCCGTAGGTCATTACGGGTAGGACGCACTGATTGAAGACTTTTGTCTTCAGGCACTGTGGTATACTGTATTAAATAAAATAAAAATATAATCCACGCTAATAGACAGCACACTCAATTCAATAACGCTGATGGCAATCAATAACCACGCCTGGTTATCTCGTCACCCCAGCATCCCCATTTACATACAAATACATACAAATCTGTACGGAACCGTAATCGGTTCCGGGTCACGTGTCTCCCGTAGAGAATCGGTTAAAGAGACCGTTCCTTCACGCTTAATAAAGTCACAATCTTCTCACAATACAAAACAGGCTGGCTGTATGACTGAGCACCCTTGCCCCGAAAAAAGAAACGGCGAGGGTAGAACAGATTCCAAATTTGAATTTGATTATCGAAGTGTGCCGACTATTTATCATTTGTAATGACGCTTCCGCGGAGGAAAGACGTGCGCTCGCTAATATTGTAATCTTGTAAATGCGTTTAGAAATACATATTTATTATTTTTCGTTACACTGTGGAGCTATTTGAGCGGAAAATATTGAGCTTTTCATTGATTATGCATGACTGTCGAATGTTTTGAATGTATAGTTATTTATAGGATGATTTGTTTGACTACTACTAATCTTTTTTATATAAACATTACATACATACCATGCCATGGTGCCATGTGGTTTCTGGTAGAGTAGAATAGGACCACTCCAAGTCTTCCCGTGGATGTCGTACAAGGCGACTAAGGGAATACATTATAAAACGTCAATCAGGCCTCACCAACCCGTCTGGCCAGCGCGGGGAGTGTAGGCCAAATCCTCCGTCTGTCTCCGGCAGATGAGAGAGGGTTGTGCTCCTGCAGTGGCGACAAAAATAACCTGATGATGATGATGATGATAATACATACATACACTTGTCTAGTCCCAAAATAGGATGTTCTCCTCTGCTATGGGAATAAAGGATAGGACCATTTAAAAAATATAACAACCAGACCGTTGTCTGTCCCCAGTGGGAATCGAACTCACGAAGTAGCGGGGTATGCCATCGTAAATTGTGCGATCTATATATAAGTATGTAAACTCTTTATTAAAACAAAATTAACAACAACAATTACAAACAGGAATAGTTTGCGAACAAAGGGTGCTTGTGGGCTACCATATAACCCACAATATATTATGTATCTAATGATACATATCTTATCTTATCTTCTCAGGGGGCCAGGAAGACCTGGCGACACTTCGACCCTTCAGGATCTTTTGTGCCAAACCCCTGACCATCAACGGTGCCCCAAGCCGATTTGGTGGACTTCACGCCTCAGAATTTCTTCTTCGGCATATGCAGGTTTCCTTACGATGTTTTCCTTCACCGAAAAGCCTGTGGTATTAAAGATAAGTCAAATTCAAAATCATTTATTGCATATGAGTACACTTGGTACGTTTATACTTATTTTTGTTTATTTAGAAAACCAACAGCGGTTTAACAATAAGAATCTTAAACTTAACTATATTACTTAAGAAGCTATTAATAGGTTTCCCTAATTTAACAAAACTTATAAGTTTGCTGAGAAAAAGGACAGTTACCATTAAAGAGAAACGAATAACTAGTGCATAGATAAGATACATAATTAATATTTTTGTAACTCAAAGGAAGGAAGGAAGAAAGAAAGAAAACGTTACAATAAAGATTAGCAGTAATAAGTAATAGAAATTTAAATAAAATTAAAATTTAATTAAAGTAATTTAAATTTAGTGTTTAAAAGGTAATTTTGATTGGTCAAATTTCTATTGATTGGTAATATTGATACACGTCATTTTATTTTTTTATCGACATTAATTTAGAATACTGTCAGTAACGAGTATTTAATGAAGTACGAAGATGACCGACACATCTGCCGCAGAACCAACTTCCGTTGGGGCAGACGAGTTCTGTAAACTGACGACCTGAGGAAGGTGCCGGAAGTGACTGACTGCGGAGGACCGGAAGTAGTGGCGTTCATTGGAGAAGGCCTATGTCTAGCAGTGGACGTCTGACTGACATGATAATGATAAACTAGTATTTGAACTAGTAGAAAATAGTATAAATAGAAGCATTGTTAAGACATAAATTCAGACTTTACTGATACTTCACCCAGCACACAGCTATTTTAATTAGAACCAACTCTCCCAAAGCGGTACCTGTATTTTGGATTGAAGAGAGTATCTTAGGTTTAATATGCCTGAGTAATTCTCCTCCCCAACGATCTCTATGTACTACTAGATGGAGCGTTCCAAACAATCGCTCCGTTCCACGCAAGTAGCCACAACTCTTTCACATTCACAATGAAACTTGTGCAGTTACTACGCAGAACATTTAATTATTACTAAATATTGACGCTACGGTTAAATAATGTCAATATTTAGTAAACAGTTAAATTTTCTGAGTAGTAACTGCACAAGTTTCAAAGTGAATGTGAAAGAGTTGTGGCTACTTGCGTGGAACAGAGCGATTGTATGGAATGCTCCATCTGGTAGTACATAGAGATCGTTGCTCCTCCCATGTTGCTTTATTGTTAGAGCAGTATCCGCGATGCACACTGTATTCAAATGTGGCTCGCTCAGCATTACGGGTCACATCCGTCATAAGGAGGTAGCGTCTGCAAACATGCTTAATATACAGCATGATTTGATAAAATTTTAAATTTTAGATACAATAACTCCGCCAAACTTTATAATACAGTTTGTTGGCAGAAATTGCTCTCTTACTTTATGCATACATATAGTAAAGATTTTTTTTTTTCAAAAATCCCATAAGTGTTTCCTTTGAGCATCGGCAGGGGATTTCTGGACATAAGGAGATTATTGGAATAAGCCATAGCAAAGAATACTAAATATCACGACACACCTATGGTGAATAGCAAAGTAATTTAATAAAGGTTTTTGGTTAGCAAAAAAAGATGGAAGTGACGTCAATGAGTTTACTAGATATTTCTTATATTTAATTTTGAAAGTGTTTTTGTTGTATGATGTATGTATGATAGCCAATTACCATGAATGTTATGACTGACATAACTTTTTTCAAACAATTAAAAATATGGGGATGTGAGTTCTGTAAATAGATTCTATATAGAACGTGGTGAACTGAGGTCCGAACTGGTATAGATGTGACGAGAGTAGCTAGTTCAGTGCTCTTTCTATCTACCTAGTACAACTAATCTTATGGACAATAAAGTGTCTACTATTTAAAGTTCGTTCTAGATCTAGACTACTAAAATGCAAAGAGATGGATATTTAATTCAAATTCCGACCTCCAAACTCGAGGTTTAGGTTAGGTTAGGTTTAGGGGTTGATTACCACTAGGGATAATACCTAACTTTAATAAAAAGCATTAGGAACTATTAAGGCTGTGTAAATAAGGCTTTACAATATACCTACATGGCGCGGCCTCGGTTTCGGATCATATCGGGCGGGTGTTGCGAGAGCCATATGAAGCATTTGAGTTAAGTACCGCGCCGCTCCACAATCCGAAAGCGTAGGTACCAGGCCAGCCCTAGGCGTATCGCGTACGACTTGCCTTTTTTTCATGCGCGTAGGACTGAATTTGGCTCGCATTGAAATTTGTAGGTACGTTTTGAGAAATTGAACAAACTTTCTTAAGGAGTACGTATTTTGTACTTGTATTATTTACTTATTCTGTGGTGGCTTGTACAAAATGGAACGAAACTCGAAAAGTGTACAGTTAAGGTGGTTGTACCCATAAAGATTTGATCAGAAGAACGAAATGTATAAAATTTTCATCAGATTTAACTGAAAAATTGCCTGACAATGATGAAAAGATTACAGAAATTTCTATATCTGATCAATAATCATCCATCACCTATTTCCATTAATGATTAAACATAAGCTAACTAAACACAAGCACCCTGTATAAAGCTAGAACCGAGGGGTGGCGACTGTCCCCAATATGAATATTTTCTATTGAATTACTCACGGTTCGGCGGGCCAGCAAAAATATTGTTCTCCTCGCACTTATCTTGGAACACCCTGTGAAGTTTTCACATTTACGGCAAGATACGTACTCGTTGGTGAGAATTTGTCAGTCTGTATGTTTTGTGGTTTTATTCGTTTTGGGTTTCGGGTTAAGAAATTTTGTAGTAGAAAAATTCTTCTCGCTTCAACAGCAACAACTTTTACGCTCATGCGTGAGGGATATGAGAACTATAGGTTAACTCGACATTGTTTTGTTTTGTTTTGCTGGCATTAAAGCGTCTTTTGATAATACGTGGCAAAGAGCGACCAGTTCCTACATTACAAAATTACATACATACATAAAGCCTTGATCCCAGAGGGGTAGGCAGAGACGATTGATCGCTACTTTGCGCGATCCTGACATACCTCACTAGCTTGATTACAAACTTAAGCTGCGGTTAAGTGGCATTGTCAAAAAATTTATAGTTAAATTATAAAACATATCAATAGATAAGCATTATCAACTACTGTAAAGATCATCCAAAGATTTTAAGTACCTATATATTAAGTAGTTTTGTAATTGCCGTGTGGTTTCCGGTAGAGTAGAATAGGACCAATCCAACTCTTCCCGTGGATGTCGTACAAGGCGACTAAGGGAATACATTATAAAACATCAATCAGGCCTCCCCAACCCGTCTGGCCAGCGCGGGGAGTGTCTGTCTCCGGCAGATGAGAGACGGTTGTGCTCCTGCAGTGGAGACAAAAATAACCTGATGATGAAGTAGTTTTAATCAAGTTTTTAGATATTGTTCATATAAATGATAGAACTCGGTACCCATGTCCTAATAGCAACCAATTACAGTAAGTCATACGCTAATGAAAAGTAAAATAATACGAATAGTTACTGTGGCGGTTAATATCAATTAATTTGCTATACTTTCTGCGTTTTAGTACCCACGGACCTTTCAATACCCACACACTAACAGAAACCAATTACAATAAGTACTAGATTCAAATAAATCCTATGTTTTGTTTATTATTTTACTGTGTCCATTCCGTCAATATTAGAAGAACATCTTTTAAATTTTGTTATCAAACAATTAAACATAATTATCCGTGCAACAGTCTGTTTTGTTTGTATAGTTTGAAAAGGTAACATGTGCTCTCGCGACATGCTAAAGGAATGAATCTGAAAACTGAAGAACCCATTCATTCTACTACTGTACAATCATTATCCTCATCATGTCAGCCTTTAGACGTCCACTGCTGGATATAGGCCTTCCCCATTGAACGCCACCACACCGGTCCTCCGCCCTCCATATTCATCCGCTTCCGGCCACCTTCTTCACATCGTCGGTGCATGTGGCGGCGGGGCGTCCCACCCTGCGCGTGCCGATCCATGGTCTCCACTCCAGAACTCATCTGCCCCAACGGCCGTCGGTTCTGCGACAGATATGGCCCGACCACTGCCACTTCAGCTTGCTAATCCTTTCGGCTATGTCGGTCACCTTCGTTCTTCGTCGGACTGTACATTAATAGCCACAAATAGTTCTAAGTAGATCACGTACATTACTACCCCTAACTCGAAAACAGGAACAATCTGCATTCCAATTTCCCATACCGATTAACCACGGCCGTCCAAGCAACGGACCGCGCTAACTGACATAGCAAATTAAATATGAAGCCACCCACCCACGAACGACATGCCGCATTAACACAAACTCGTTCATACATGACATGGGAACCCAGTTGTTCGCAGGAATTTAGTTACGGGTACTTCGACACGCTTCCCCTGTTCGCAAATGGCGTAAAAAGCAAACGCAGACTCCATTTGGCCATCGTATTAAAAAACAACAGATTCTCAAAATACCAGATAATCAATTCACCAGATTTGTAAACATTAGATTGTGTTGATAGTCTTACAAATCTGGTAGGTATATTGATACCAGATTCTCAACATAGCGGATATTTTTTTTACTCTTGCTGGGTTTGCGCTTGACCTCAATCTCATCATCACCAGAAAATGCCTATTAAATTATACTGGGCCGCAAATACCGAAGCTGGCAGGGAGTTCCACTTCTTAGCAGTCCGATTTATGAAAGAGGTAGCTAAACGGTTCGTGCGAGAGCTTGGTATGTCTAGTACATAGGATGAAGTCCTTCCCCACGCCTGGTAGACCGGTGATGGAAGGGGGATGGGGGAATCAAATCGAATGAAAAAATATTGGATGAAGACTTTTTAAACCCGATTACTGTGACCTGTCAACCTGCAAGGTTTATTGCTGCATAAATAGTCTATAGGTTTTAATTTGAGAACTCAAAGTCAAAATTATTTATTGCATATGAGTACACTTGGTACATTTATACACGTAATTTTTTTTATCGACTACCGCTTCTTAGGTGTTAGCGCTGTGAAGAAGAAACGGCGCAACAAACTTCACGCAACACATCTTTTAAAAATCAAGTTTGCAAACAATTAATAAAGGTTTTGCGAAGCTGATTTAACATTAGTACCAGGCATCTTTGTCATTCAAATAATCGTTTATTTTATAATAGGTTTTCTTACAAAGTTGTTTTTGAATGTGAATCTTAAACTTTCTGTCCGTCATATTTAAGATTTCCTCTGGTAGTTTGTTGTAGAACTCGGCTAACTCGATTTTACAAATGTACCAGGTTACGAGTGACGCTCTTCGAATCTTTTTCATTTGTAATATGCATCTGCTGCTACGATTTCAAAGGGTGTGATTGGCAAATCAAGTGCATCAGGTTCTCATATTAATTGTGGGCACAAACGAGTTATTCTATCCCAGATATGAACTGTTGCCTTATTTCGTTACGGGCGGCAATTGAAAGTATTCGCTTGTGATCATTTTGCCGTTGGTCAAATTTAGGTTCTATTGTTATTATCTAAATACATCATCTAGATGCATCTCTTTAATCATTTATCTTCACCGCAGCTTAGCTAAAAGAAATTTCTTTGAAAATCTTTTGTATAGTTTTCTTTGTGTTGTTTCTATGTATGTTTGTGTGTACAATAAAATACCTATTAAATAGATAAATACATTTGTTTCAGAATTCAACCTAGCTTCTAGTTTCACTAGCCATAGTCCCGAACTAACTTGGTGGTTGTGTGAGTGTCAGTATTAAAAACAATTTAAATTGCTTCTCATTATTTATGTTAAAAGCAAAAATCTACTACAATAGATTTACTGACGGCTCTATCGTCCACCCTTATTTTATTACGACACGCTACGCCTAGTTAGTGATTTGAAATTCGCATAGGGTAGCTATTGGCTATTACCAGTTTTTGTCACATTAATAACTACAAAAATATGTTTTCCACATGCCAGATTTTTAAATATCAAGTTATCAATATACCAGATACTCAACATAGAACAAAAATACTTTTTGAAGACGGCCACTGTCGTCGGTCAACCGGCAGGTTTTGAATTGCCGCGAAACAGTTAAATATTACAGTATGAGGACTTGGTTGACTCGGTTTTGCAGATGTACATCTGTATGTAGATGTACGAGGTTCCGAGTGATGCTCTTCGTTTGTTGCCAAAGCTTTCGTGCTTGACAATTGTTGATAAACTACACGGCAAAGGGTCTTGCGTTACTGTAATATTTAACGGTTTCGGGCAATTCAAAACCTGCCGGTTGACCGACGACAGTGGCCGTCTTCAAAAAGTATTTTTGTTCTATGTTGAGAATCTGGTATACTGATAATTTGATATTTGAAAATCTGGCATGTGGAAAACATATTTCGGTAGTTACTAATGTAACAAAAACTGGTGATATTTAAGCAGGGATAATGTAATCTGAATTCACGCCCTCTTCGTTAGAAGATAAAACGAAGACTTCAGTGCTTGAATCTATTTCAGGTGTAGTCATACTTTCTGAGAAAGCACATCAAATTACAAAGGAGACTATTCTCGTTTTATTTTACCTGGCAATATTATTAAGCTCTCCTTTCCTCGTGACAGCTCAAGAAAGAGATGATAATGTTGTGGAAGCTAGTGTATTTAAATACGTAGGTATTGTGTATGTATTCATGCTAAATCTGCTTCGTAATTCCCAAGCCTTGTGAATTAGCACGAATTCACGACCATTAAAAAGTGAAGACATAAGTTTTCAACCAGTGCTTTCTACCCGTAATGACCTACCTCGCCGAAATGTGGACACTGACGGTAGGACTAGTACGATGACTCAAATCGCTCAGCGGGCTATGGAAAGAGCTATGCTCGTAGTTTCTCTAATTACAGGATCCGAAATGAGGTGATTCGCCAGAGAACTATAGTCTTGGACATAGTTCGAGTAAACGAGTTCTCGAGTGGAAACCACGACTAGGAAAACGTAGTATGGGACTCCCCCTGGCTAGATGGAGCGAAGATATGCGTAAGGCGGCTGGCAGTGACTGGATGAGAAGAACCGAAGATCGGGTTCAGTGGCGCACTTTATGCCCTTTGGCCTATGTCCAACAGTGGACTCTTTCAGGCTGATGATGATAATGAGAAAGTGAGACCAAAGTAATCTCCGCAGTTTATATTCTGAAAGTTTAATACTATAAACTGCAGATGATGTTCGTACGGTATGTTCTGAAAACTTTCAAAGTTTCATTCGCGACGATGACATTAATGTAGTCCTTGGAGATGTCACATTCGTATTTCACCGTTTCAATCGTATTAATTCTACTAAATATGTACATGAATATGTCTGGAGACTTACAACACTTCATTAAACAGATACACACCAAGAATAAGATCAACAAAATAAGTCGATTTATAAAGTACATCCATTCAATAAGCATGCTTTGACTGCCGCTTGGTTGCCTCTATGAAGATCAATACAAATTGCACATTGAAACGAATTTATATCTATTATAGAGTTAGAAATTGCAATATCAGTATAATAACAACTGCAACAGTTAAATTTTAATATAGAAGCAAGTAAAATATATATACATAATGGGCTCGATTCTGAAGGCATAACGTTAAAATTTGACAGCACTAAAACTGTTGATATCCTTGTCACACAGTATTATGAAGATAAAGACGAAACCAATTTTAGCGCCGTCAAATTTTAAATGTGTGCCTTCAGAATCGAACCCATTATGTACCAATAGCAAGTTATTTAAAAACAGACTACAAAAGTAAATCAGAATAAAATGATTTAGACAATTTCATTTCTCAATTATAGTTCAAAAATTAGATGTCTACATATTCATAAAAAAGATATTCATACGGTACCTTATAATTTTTCAGATATTTTTTGAATTGCAAATTAGTTTTCTGCAGCAATTTTTTTGTGAGCAGGTGAGATTTAAAAGAGTCGAGTAGCTCTCACGCTAAATTCAACAAATCTAGTTGGACAGCAGACCTCGGTTTAATTAAAGCCTGTATATCACGAATATAAGGCTAGGGCACTCACAAATAGGCTATTTATACAGTTATTAAAATCTCCCAACGCACTGCATGCTTCGGGAAGTGTGATTTTTCGATAGATATTTAAAAACTTGAGAAGTATCAAGTCAAGAATACAACGGACCATTTAGGTAAATTTCGACAAAGTTCAGGAAATAGAAATTAAACTAAAACTGATCATTATTATATTATTTAATGACGGTTTGCTAAAACTACTATATTTACAAAATAATTTAATTCTTAAACACTAATATTGCACGTAGAGGATATAATTAATTAAATAACAACAACTATTTTAACCAAATAGATGATTTTAAAAACAGAATTTGTTGACACATTTTAGTGAATTCCCTAGTTATTGCTACTTGAGACAGATATTGATATAATTTAATTACAACATCATCCAAAACACTTACTTTGAAATTATTGAGAGCATTTGCATAAACCTCTCATTTGTGAATAAGCGATCCATTGTGATAATATTGTTTGCTTTTCTTATTATAATTCTGTGAGGGAGAGACTTCGTCCATATCCCCTTCTTTGTCTTGATGTGCTGTCATGTGCCTGGTTAAATGATGTCTTTCTCGAAAACTTTCATTGCATACGGGACATTTGAGTTTCTCTTCCCTTTTCCTTCTATGCGGATCATTGGTAGTCTCACTCTTATGATGAGTTCGCATGTGGTATACCAAATCTGAAGTCATTCTGAAGCTGATGCTGCATTTCGCGCAAACGTTTTGTGCTGGCAAAGAAAATGCCGCTAATGTAGGTGGAAGAAGAGTACTCAAGATCGCTGCTGCAGGGTTGGCTATCAGGGGATTAACTGGCTCTCTTGACTGCACGGGAAACTTCATAAAATCAGGATTATGTGACTGGAAATTTTGTACACCAAATGGATATGATGACCCAGCCTGAAGGTAAGGTATATCTGGTCTGAATGGAAGAAAATGCATTTTGTTTGGTGATACTTGCGGCGTTTTCGAATCAGAATGCTTTTCCTGGTATTCCATACCTTTGTTAAATAATGCACCTGATCGTTGATGCAAGGTTGATTCAGGGTAATTTGGTGATGAAGATGAAATGTTTTGTCCCTTGAAGAAGCTACTTCCATTTAACAAATGAGCAGGTGTAAGTAAATTGTTAAATCCTGGTGGTTTATTGAAAGAACTTGACGATGGACTAGTTGCAGATAATGGTGGACTTACAGAGTTTTGATAGAGAAGATTATCAGGACTTACTGATGGATTTGGAGATCTTAGAGAGTAGTTGGATACTTTAGTGAACGCACTTCTAGGAGACATCTCTGGAGCTTTTTCCGCATATTTACTTTCATACCTCGCCCTTGATTGCATACTGATTAGAGTAGGATCGTCGAAGATCTTGTTCTTATATTCAGGTAAAAACTTGGGCTGTCTAACTGCACTTTCGTTAGAATTCGGGCGACTTCTGGACCTGTCGGAGTTTTCGGAGTCACTACAGTACATTGACTTGCTTGGGTACTCATCTGTGCCAACATCTATATTGATGTCAGAGCCAAATCCCGGTGATATATTGTTGTTGACTCGAATCCTTTCTTCATCATGCTCTTTAATATCCAAAGTGTTTTCATTAGAGTATTCACTGTGTTTGTAAATTTCTGATATTCTCTTAGGCGGCTGCTCCCATTCTTGGTTATTGAATAATTGCTTGGAGACTCTCAGTTGCCTCTCTGGTTGTTTCTGGCGAAGTTTTTCATCTGGCATCATCAAAAATGCCACGTCGAAAGAGCGCTTCGAAGTTTTTCCTTGACTTATCATTGTGGATGGTAAATCTGTCTTCAATATTTGCGATGTTTTTGCACTTTCAATATTTAAACTAGTTACTTTTGAATCAGGTGAACCTTCTTTGTAATTTTGATAGCTATTTTGAATGTCCATTGTCATTGTTTGCTCATTTAATACACCACACTCAAACAAAAACTTTTCACGTGTTTGTCTCGCAGAACTGGCAGCAACGCGTGCGTACTATCCGACGGTAACTTTGCGAATGCGAGCGTGACATAAGGGTGAAAATATATAAGTGGGGTTTCGAACTACCCTGAACAGAGCCTTGAAGTTGGTGGGGCGTGGCGTCGTCGACCAATGGGATGAGATCGGGAGGCGTAAAAGTAAGCTATTGTCCAATCAGAAAAAGCCGTGGCGATAGAGAGCAGGGGGGCTCAATCACCGGGTCAAGATAATAATAACCGCCGCGAATTGAGAGCGCATTGAGTCGTGGTAAGGTCAGCTCGACAATCACGGTATGATACTGAAAATCGCAAGTTGCTTGGCACCGTATACGGTTAGCAAAACAATGCTGCGTGTACTAAAACATGAAAATACTCCTTGACCGACGTGTGTGTTGTAACCTTATTAGTAATGTTAATCTTGTCTTATATCTAACTAATGAGTGAATCAAAATTTAATAGATTTTGTTATAATTTATTTCAACCTAAAGTTTACTAGATAAAAATAAAAGGAGAAAATATCTTTTCACAGAAGTTTGGAACCATTATCCTCTATTTATATCACCCAAACATGGAGCTAGGAAACTCAGACGATTATGATTGCAATAAATATGTTTTATATGTCGCATAAAAAATGATATTTCTCCCATAGTCGGCCTAACCCCCGAGTGTATGGATGAGATTGCGAATAATGCTATTAACACAGACGCTTCTTCTCAAATTGATATTCTACTCAAGAATGCTACAAACGAATTCAAGCTTAAGCATGAACCAAATAACGTTGAAAATTATTTAAGAGCTGCAGAAGCTAATACAGTAAAAGTTGCCAAAGAAAATAAGGATGTAGAGTGTAGGTAAGAAAGTATAAGTTTGAATGGTGAAGGTTTTTATAAAGAAATGAAAGAAGGCCCCAAATGAGAATACTGTTCGGTAGTTGGTAACGATAATAAGATGGGCGCAGACGTTAAAGGAAACCCATTTGTCAGATTTTAGCCATTTTTTGCCCATTCGTTCGCGCTCAATGAAAATCTGTTCCATTTATTTTCTTTGGTGTTAATGAGGTTTTTTGGGGAAATGTTTTGATAGGTTTCGACATACTACTTGAATTTTTAATAATAGTAAATCAATAAGAGCAAAGTTTAGTTGCAGTAATACTGGATGTTGGTGGCGATGGGTTTTGTTTTAAAATGGATCTTTGCTTTAAAAAGCTTCCTTAGAATAATTAATTTGAACATACTAAATTGTTTTTCATAAAACTGGTACCAAATTGGTAGTGTATTCAAATATAACTCTTATTTATATACACTTTTAATGATATAACGTTTATACATATATATTTGGGTCCTTGTTCACTACAGTCAGTATTATTTTTATCTTAATTCAGCTGTCACATGGAAGTTAAATAAGTACCAACAGGAATAGACTTGTGTCCAGCTAAAGATCCATCAATCTCAGGAACGACCAGACGCGTCAGCCCTGACATCTTATTAGCACCGGCAAACGTTCCTAAGGAAGCATCAGTGGACTGTAGATCGATTGACATGTTTTACCGATTGATGGATAGTAATGCTGGTTCTACTGGACTAAATTATATCAAGCAGTTTACAAAACTTAATGCGTCAGTAACTTTTTCAAGCATTATAGTTTTCTAATACTTTGTAGCGAGGTCACCTCTCGGTTTGTTTTTCGTTTGTATAAAATAGTCTAAGATACGCTAGAATACCTAATTATTTCACGACCTATCACTCTTTTCAGATTATAAAATAAATATTTTTTTAGTTCTTGTTTTCTTAGAAATGTTTCGTGATTATAATAAGGATAAATTCTTTGCTTTACCTTTAATTGTTGAAGTGTTTATAATGTAAGGTAGATTTTACAAATCCAAAACGATTATTAATAATAAACCTAAAAAAAAATTTGCTGAATCAGCGTAATAATTCTAAATGAAAATTTTTGGTATCAAATCCTGACATATATTTTTATGGTAAAAGATAGTTTATTTCAGCTTACGATTCCCTTTTGTACGACCGACAAGACAAATGGCCGGCCTCGAGCGGAGGAAACTGATTTTTCCAATTTATTTCCCACTATTGTACTGTAAACATTATTTTTGTATTTTCTTGTGATAGTTTGATTATTTGTAACATATTAATGGACAAAGTTTCTATTAAATTATAGAGGTTATAATTGGGTACAGAGAGTACTTATTTATTATGTATTTCTAGAATTATCCTTATTTTTGTTTTCTTTTTAATAATACAAAATGTTTCTTTTTAAAAGGTAGTCTGTCTGTCAAAGAAACTTTTGGTCACATTTTATCACATTACCACCAAGAAATAAAATTTTCCAATAAATTGAACTTAACTTACTTATCAATCGAATGTTTAGCTTGATAAGTGATTGTGCGCACGCGACTGGGATTAGAGCACACGTGTCCTGGATGAGGGGAGGGAGAGTGTCGGGCATTCGCAATCAAATTGTATGAGGTGATTACACTTGATTTATTAATGAACGGCTAGTTTCCATTGCTAAATTTATACATCTAACACCTTTTAATTTTTAAAGGAAGGTCAAAAATTGTCCACTGAGACAATGAATCAATAAATAGACGGAAATCTCATCAAAATTTCAAATAGAGATAAAATTGTGACTTCTGCGAGAATGAACTAGTAGATAAACATTTACATCACAATGAATCCAAACTAAGACAAACAACCCTTCAATAACACACCTCTGACTGATGACCGTCGGTCAGGGGTCACATCTGCAACTTTGATTGCAGAACCCTCTAGAGTGTCCGCACTGACGACAACGACAACAGATTAGTTGGTTCTGCCGATAATATTATTTGTAACAAATTGTACTTGTTTCTAGAAGTATTCCCAACGGAAACGGTTCTTGATTGAGATATGAATGAAAATAACTATTCTCGTAGAACAAAACAGAGATAGCTTTGCGTCGAAAATTAATATAGACATCCATCGTATTAGTTTAATATGAATTCAATGCATAATTTCAACAACAACAAAAAATTTCATTACGCAACTACTTTACCTTAGCTTACTTTTATCAGTGGTATTCATTAAACACAATTTAAAAACATCTATTACTATACATATTAAAACTTTAAGAAAACTACACTCATTTTTATGAAAGTCATTAATTTAAAAGTTAATTATCACAGAACAGTGCTTTTCGAGTTGTAATCCTACTGAACTGACCCATCGATATATATTGTATGCAGTCACCATCATAATTATCTGTTCGAGTTCACTGCACTTTATTTTTCTAGCCATAGGGCGTCCTACACTACGTCTATCCAGTGGTGGTCGCCATTTGAAAACTCGTTAACTCAATGGTTATGCAATATTTAGAAACAATTTCTGGTCTAAATGGGTGATTTGCTGTAAACTTTAATAGAGTTTTATTGTCAGTGGTTGTTTTGCTATGTTTGTCAGGATCACGCAAAGTGGCGATACAGGCTTACCCCTGTGGAACCAAGGCTATGTATGTATTGTTACTGTTATATTGCTGCTGTTTTATTGTATTCTTGTTGTTTACTTTTAAAAAGTTAAGTCGTCGTGTATTTAATATTCTTTTGCACTCTTATAATGTTGAGTAAACTGATATTTAGAGCAAGGTTTGGACACGTATGACTTATAACCTTATTAAGTGGTCATATCTGTTTAGGCACTTCGATTGTTTGTCTAAAAGTAAATTTTAAACAATACATCTCATCTGCAACAATAAACGCAACAGGTGTACAAATAAGTCTAACATACATTAAATTTTTTGCGCAACAAAACATATTTCATAAATCACAATGACACCTGCTTCCGATGCGATATTAAAATATGTTTAGTTGAATACATCAGGATAGACGACTAATACCAGCCTACCATATGGTGTGTCGGTCTCTAACAATAGTAGATAGTCTACCCGACTTAAACTTCATTCATGCCTTTAATACTTTAACATCACTTTATGAACTGTGACTTTAAACTGCTCTCCCCTCGGGGTTCTATCATTAATACAGTAGCGGGAGGGTGAGAAGCTCCATTCAATTCAGTTCCATTTAAATTGTTCTCTCTTTTAGATCGTTCACCCTATTAATTGTCAAACACTCTTTTATTTCCTCCTTCCATTGCATTTTGTGCTTCATTACCTTTAAAATTTGATTCAAATTTGCATGGAGCTTGTTACATAGTAGTTTTGTCGCGTTGGATAGTACCAGCATTACTTTCTATTTTAATATTAAGAGTTTATACAACTCCGCTATTATGAACTCTATGTCATTAGAATAAAGCTAATATTTCAGCTATTATTGAACACTACAGCAGTTGTCTTAGTAAAGTTCGATTTTTAACTCTATAGTTGACCGGATAAAGTTGGCGTAGCAATGGAAGTTGTTTTGAGCTAATTCAAACGCATAATCGTAAGGTATTAAGGATTTGGTGCGCACTTGTTTATGAATTTTTCGACCATATGGTGTGAAAGCCGCGTACGACAATGGACCCCCATGGCGGTGCTCTATTACCATATGCGATACGTTAAATGCGTTTTGAAGAGAATTGTATGGAGAGGCGACCTCTAAAGCAGCTCGATCAATAATCAAAGCTGTTAATGTGTTGTTGTTATGTGTAGTTTTAGATGCTGTGAGGATGGTATTTATTATTCCCATGTTGAAGCAATAGATTTCTTTTATTAATTTTTCTTCTACATTATGTTATAATCTTACTGATTTTCTCATTGACTAGACAATGAATTTTGAGCAAAATCTTCCTTAGGAAATGTCCAAAGTTCTGCATGTGTAAATATAAAAGTTATCATATTCACGCACATTAGTAACGTCTTCATCTGTCTAGTAATCATATTTATAATGTCTTCGTCTGACTTATAATTTCATAAGTCATTTGGAAGAATACTTAGGCATTTTGAAGACGTTGCAGTGAGTGACTCACGACTGGTCGCTAATGAGTTCACCTCTAGTATTGCGAGCTCACTTTGCTCTTTTTCACATTGTTTTAGTACATTATTTTCATATATATTTTCAAATTTATTTTACGGCTCTGGAAGCTAGTCAATTTGAGCCAAAAAATCTGTTGTTTTGCCATAAGGATTAACTATTGACAGTAAAATAAAAGATAGATAAAATAAAAATAAAACAGAAATTGACAATAATGTATTTACAGAACGATAACTCATGAAAGATAAAGAAAATCCTATTCAAAACAATCCAGAAAGGAAAGGAAACAGGCCTTTAATAATAGTGTGATATGTTAGTTACAAGTAAAGCCTAACAACAGAAGAGTATTAAATACTTTATTGAAAAACAAAATGCGTTACAAACAATAACTACAATGAAAGCTTAGCATTAACATTAAGGTGAAATTGAATTATTTACACAAGTCGTTAACATACTCGATAAGTATAGTCGGGGCAATGTTAGTTCTGAGCGCATGCGCAAATAAACAACATTTTGCACAATACACTGTAATAATGCATATTATATTGCTTAACAATGGTTTAATAATCTTGATACTTTTGCGAGCGAAGGACCCGATGTCGTGGCGTTCATTGGGAAAGTCAGCAGAGTACGACTAAGGGCTGACATGATGATGATGATGATTTAGTAACTGGCTATTCGTTCCATTTGGTAACCAATAACAAATAGAACTAATAAAAAATAACAAATTTCTTAGCAAACGAAATAGGAAAATATATCCCATTCCGTAACTGGTTACGAAATTACTGATTCTATATGTTTGACACTGCAGTAATTTTTAAAAGTCTTCCTAATACGTTCCTAGTTTTATTATCGAGGGTGAAAACATCAAGGATCAAAACTAATAGTTCGTTTTCGTCCCGATCACGCAACATATGCGCTAGCGGTATCCTGCCATCTGAGCACAAATACAATGGTCACCATCCGGGGGTTCGCAAATGGTAGACAGCATTATCTGTGTGTAATCAGACCATTCTACTTTGAAGTGCAAATCGAGGATACTAAATGATCCTAATGAATATAGAACTATAAATTGGTACTATCCACTTCCTTGTTGAAATAGTAAGATGGTTTGCAGTTCAATTCACTTTATTGTAGGAAAAAAAACTTTATGCGCCTAGCACCTAACTTGGTCTAAGCATATGCTGAGGCGTTTGTCTTTTTACTGCCGCGGCACACACATATTATTTTTTTATTAAAATTTGTAAATTTCTCTGTCTCTCTCTCTTTCTTTCCTTCTATATTAAAATACAAAACGATTCGTACGCTGTACAAGCTATAGCCTGAACACTTTTAGGCTTCTTTGGAACTCCCTTCCTGTTTCGATCAGATATACCCAATTCTTAGACACGTTTAAGCAGCGAGTCAAGGAACTGACTGATCATCTCACTCCCCTCTTTCCTACATTAGACTTAGTAGAACTGTCTCATCACCATCATCATATAAGAACTGTGTAATAAAGTGTAATTGAAGTTGTAATTGAAAGACTACGAAGAAAATTTACTTTACCTTGGGGTTCCTTTTCTTCAATTTGTGTTTGTGTCAGTTCATCTTGTCGAAAAATCATTCATGTCTGGTTCCTATACAGCTAATACTAGTTTAAGTCCAACGTTAGTTAAATGTATGTCATCATCAGCCTAAATACGTCCACTGCAGAACATAGACCCCTAATAGAATGCCATTTTGTGGACTGTACATTGGGGGATTTGCCATAATCACTACGCTTGTCAGGTGGATTGGTGATCGCAGTAATGATCTTAATAAACACAGGAGAACGCTATAGTCCACCCTGGGTGTGAGTTCATCTAGAGTGAAAATCTTTTGTGTCTTCTTCCTTTACATCAAATCCTTGTTTACATTCTAAGTTAGGTAAATGTATATGATGTGATGATATATTTAGATAAATTGTTTTTAGGTCTACATTTTCTTTAACTATACAACCGTGTTAACTTACAAATATAAGTTCATTATTGTCGTTATGATTAAAGAAGTCGATATCGTTAATAGTCATTCTTTCATTAAAAACTCATGCAGCAAAATATTCAAGAGTTCTAAACAACACCAACTATAAATACCACACCGATATTTATTCAAACCATCAATGCACTTGTTGGCGTGGGGTACAGTATGGTGCAATACGATGAACATTTACACGCCATATGTACCTTTGGGCTTAGGGTGCCCTCTGGGGACATCATCCCTTGATAATGAAAACGATGGAATGGTAAGCTACTGTCGAATAGGACTGGATAGAATTGAAATATATCATTCTAGCTGTTGCCCGCAACAGTGTCCACATAAAATTAGAGAAAGAATTTGAATAAACATTTTCTCTACATCGTTCTCTACGCTTTCGTTATCGACGTCTAGGTCTCCGAAAGTATTTCAGACGATATCAGTTTGATTAGAAAACCATGCATATTCCAACGTGTCATATAATATACTTTGTTAATCTGTTGGCATATAACTATGATAATTAGACTCCAAATGCTATCAGAATATGTCACTTGTTAAAGAGTACAAAATCTCTTTGTAGTTCGTAGGATATTATCCAAAATGTATACAGAGTAGGTCCCGGCTGTCTGCTTTTATCATTCAGCTACTGCTGACCGTCACTTTCTGGTCGACATCCACTCGGTAGGAGCTCTACAGATCATAGTCTTACGACTGCTATAAAAGCTTAACTGTTTCACATTCTTGCTGTCTTCTCTCTGATTCCTAGACAACTTTAAAAATGGTACCACTTATGTAGATTTCATCTTCAGCTTATGTCTTCGAATTCTGATCACTCTAATCAGCTGTTACATGGGGCAAAGTGTGATTTTCTGTGTTTCTGATAATCTTGTGCTTTAAAAAGCAAACGTGAAAGATCTTTACTAACCGCTGATAAATTAGGGGAAGGCCAACTCAACTACAAACGCCAAATCAGCACTTTTTTATAAGAAAAAACCGCATGTGGTCCGAACATCACCCTTAAAGCTTCTAAAATGCCGCTTCTGCGCCATATGTCGCGAAAAATTCAACTGTAATTGCATTAAGTTACCCCAAGTGGAGTACCCCGGCTTTTAATTACGAAGACCCACTTAGACATATGTGGTGCAGCGAGAAATGGGGCTGCTAATAGAGTTTGGTAGCAGAGAGCGAGATGCAAGTTATTTTGGCATAAGCGAACAACTTGTAAATATTGATGAATCAATGGAGTCGCAATAGCGACATCTTTCGTTTGTGCTGAGTAACTTTAATTGAGGTCTGAAAATGGCTACCTACCTCACCTGACCAACGAGGCTCTGGCGACAGACAATGGAAGTATAACCCATTCACTAGGCCATAAATACCATAGACCGGTGGCGGGCAGCAGCGTCAACGATACGAGACATAGTACGATAGTCAACACGTCGTCCCAGAAAGGCCATTATGGGTAAAACTCCCCATGAACTCGCTTGTATTTCTCTGAATACACCAAAATACCGCACCAGGCACACAACGTTATTCCATGCACCATTTCATTCTACTAATTACGGCAAAAACGCATTACTAACAAGGATTATCCACACATACAACAATAAATTTAAAAGTACTGACCCTTTTGTTGGCTCGAAACGGACATTTTTAAATGAAATTGACTCAATCATTCAAAATCACCTTTAGGTAATAATTAATACAACTAATTCAGTTGAGTTTTATGATAATTAAGTATATACAATTTGCTAAATTATATAAAGTTTATAATCAATGTATTGTTTAGTACTTATTATTTATATTATATTATTTACTTATATACTATTTATTAGCATTTTTACCTATTTATCTATAAATCTATTTATTCATATATCTATCTACGTATTTCTTATTTATTTATTCTTCCTATACATTTTAATTTGTATCTAATGGTTGTTTGTCATTTATTCAACATCATTTATTTATCTGATGACCCAGTATAATATTATGTTTTACTTATTGCCATCTAGATATTAATATTGTTTACAGTGACCTAGCATTATCCCACTTGATTACTATAAAACGTGGATAACTATAATAAGCTTTATGTGTAGTAAATTTAACTTAGAATTAATTTTAGAATACAGCTGTTGTTATCCTGAATAAATAAAAATAAAAATAAAAACAGACACAAAACCACGCCCCCAGATCCCGGCAGCCCTACTATCCTGGCAAGGGTAGCGGTCTAAGTAAGGAATATGACCGGAAGAGGCTGGATGCGGAGTACCAGGTATAGTGGCGTTCGTTGGGGAAGACATATGTCCAGCAGTGGACGTCTAAGGGCTGATATATGAAGATGAAATGCATTTACTAATGGAAGTAAATACTTATATTACAAAAAACTTATAGTACAAATATCTAGAAATACGGAAAAAGCACGTGTTATTCCTGGCTTCCTCATCATCTACAGATTTACGTAAAAGTGTCAGCAGACATTACATCTCATCATCAGCCTAAATACCCACTGCTGAGCATAAGCCTCCCCAATAGAATGCCACTTTTGGTGAGCTTTCCATTGAGGGTTTTGCCATAATCACCACGCTTAGCAGGCGGATTGGTGATCGCAGTAAAGATCTTAATATACACAGGAGAATGCTACTGCCCACCCTGGGTGTGAGTTCATCTAGACTGAAAATCTTTTGTGTCTTTTTCCTTTACATCAAATCCTTGTTTACATTCTAAGTTAGTTAAATGTATGTGATGTGATGATATATTTAGATAAATTGTTTTTAAGTCTACATTTTCTTTAACTATACGCTTGACGATACCCACGGGAAGGTTGGGGGTGGCCCTATTCTAAGCTCTCACATTACATCACCTGTACAGATGATTAATACTTCACAAAAATAACTGTAGAAACGAAAAAGAAAAGTCCAGTCTTTTAGATGCAAATAGCGTACAATATGAGCGTGAAATATGGGTTCAAGAAATCCTGGCCACTGAACAATAACTGTATAAAACAAATGAACAGAAAAGTTCTTGGTGAACATAAAAAAAAAACAATGTCGACAGAACACAGGGCAGGAAACGCCGCGTGAATAAGTGCCTCCATTGTACCGGGAAAGAGGAAAAGAGAGATATTTCTTTAATTTTTTCCCGCAATATTTATAAATATAGCTTTGCTTTGTATACTTTTTATGAATTCTGCCTGCTTGCTAAGAAAACCGTAAAATAATTTTGCTACCATTTGAATATTGTCAAAGAAGGAGTCAAACTTGTTTGGTATAATAACTCTTCGTTGATTGAAGAATTAGAATTCATCAATCATAGAATTATAGCAAACCAGTTTGACCCCTTTTTTGTCAATTTCCAAAACAATTTACGATCTTCTTAGCTAACAGGGAAGAAAGTGGAAACAAAGCTAAAGATGTTTACATTTAAAATTCGTATGAGGCAATTATACAAAATGTCAGTGTTACCAGCAAACACTGCCTTGTTACACAAAAGCCTATTCTGCAGGATACCTCACATATATAATAAAATCTCGAAAACGAAGATGAAGATGAGATTAATTTATTTAAAAAAAACCACCATCTGTTGACAGAAAAATGTTATTATAGTTTGGAAGAATTTCTTGGTGACGGTTCAATTTAAGGTTTCAGTTTGTATCTAATTAACTGTTAATTTTTTTTGTAACTTTGTTTTTAAATGCATGCTTCACCGCGACACAATGTTGTATGCCCACGTGGCGGGACATAGCTGAGCTCTAACTATGACATGTAATCCTTTCTTTACCTGTGATCCACAATAAAGATATTTCATTTCATAGCTATTTTTTGGTCCAATTATACTGTTTGGTCTCAAACTATTGAAAATTTTATAGATCTTTTGCATAGTTTTTTTTTGTGTAATCTTTATTAGGAGTAGGGGCTTTAGTCGTTTGTCTTGTGACTTTGTCTTGTGACTTTGTCACTGTGACTTTACACCACTAACTTATACAAAATTTATAAAGTTTTCACATCATTCCGGCCTGCTCAGGAAAGGTTGTGGACACGGCCACTCAAAAATCAACCAAGTGCAAGTCGGACTACTGTCTCGCTCACGATCGATACATTGCATTCCTACAAAGGAGACGCTTACAAAATGTATGAAGCCCCGGCCAATACCTTGTACAGTTTTTTGGATATAAAATCAGCCTATCGATCTCAATTAGGGTTGTAGGCACCACAACTGTAGATCAGCGCTTGTGGATTCTGTTGCAAACCCCAATATTATTATTAGACAGAGGCTGCATCATTATTCTTTGGACCGCGATTCGGACACATTCCAACAAAACATGCTATACATCCTCTATGACATCATATTCAGGACAATTTGGGGATTCAGAATTCCTCATAAGAAAAGCAAACTTTTTTGACGTGATCTGTTTGGAGCGGAGTTTTAAAGTAGGAATTAGTCGCCATCTTTTCATAGTGTTACTTCGTGATTATGTTTAGATATGGCTTGGTCTGTGAAGATGTTTAGTAACTCTAGTAATTTCAGTCCCAAGGTAAGTTATCAAGATTACTCCTGTGCAGAGAATTCTCTTAGACGAGCAGAATTTATAAAGCGGCTTCGTCATTGGACTTCAGCGCTTGAAGTCGTCAGTTCAATTCCCATGGGGGACAGACTTTGTACATGTTGGTCCCGGTTTGGACACTTTTATTTGTGAATTATCCTATTATATATTTTTTATTATTTAACTCTTTATTGCACACACACAGATAAAACAAAAATAATACATTAAAAAGAAAATAAGTACAAAGGGCGAACTTATCTCTGAGAGAGATTTCTTCCAGCAGACCCGCGAGAGAGATTATTGAAATAAGAGAGGCAGACATAGTGTGTACGTAAATGAGTAAAAAACATATACATACATACATACACTAATATAAACTATATACCCACTTACATAGATTATAACCTACATGATAAAAAATATAAGTATATAAATAAATATTTACTAATAATGTATAAATATAATATACAGTAATTAATACTGTCTTGTATCGTAAATAGAGTTACTGTCGCAATCTTCACGATATATTAGTATGCTGTGTCAATAGGCAAAGCGAAATATTCGCTCAGTTCGTTTGTTTTTTTTCTTTTAAAAAAAAAAAATTGTCTCTCTATTAAATAATAATATAAATAATATACAAACATTCATAAAATACATTTAAGATATGGATTCCAATACTAACTTAGTGAAAGATAGTGTTCTTTAACACGGTTTTTGAAAATTAAAAAGGATTGACTATTACGGATGTATGGTGGTAGCGAGTTCCACAATCGAGCCACTTGCACAGAAAATGAGAATCTTATCCTTGTTTAATTTCCATAAAACAGGAGAAAGTCCTAATTTAGGATTAGACAAGTGACAAACAACCATTCATAATATTGTATCATATTGTACAGAATGAAATCCAAAGAATACATTTTCGAAAACGGGTCATTACTTTGCAATACCGTAGCAAATTAATTCAGTAAAGGAAATTCTTATGGAAAAATTCTTAACCCTCAAATGAATGTTACCTCATTACATATTCCGAATCCACTGAATCCAGTCTGCCCCTCAAGATTTATGGACTGTTTTTTTACCGATTTTTCCTGCGAGTTTTTTCGGCCAGATTCTAGACTGCCAAGAACATTATATGGAAAAGCATATTGATATAACTAAGTTAATTAATACCACATTTTTGGCAGAAACTTCCCGCAGAGTGAAAATATGGAAGGAATTTTAAAATGAGGTGAAATTACCTCCTACTGTATGTTCCTTCATGATTGAGACTAATTGGTTATTAAATTAGATAACAGATGAATTTAAAATGTGCGTCTGTTATCTAATTTAATAACCAATTAGTGTCAGTCATGAAGGTAAAAACTTTGAGGTGACTTATGAGATGCGAAAAATTATTATGATTCGTGGTATGAGGTATACGGTACATACGAGTATATTAACCGGATTAGAATAGGACCACCCCAAATCTTCTCGTGGGTGTCGTCAAGGCGACTAAGGGCTTGCACCAGGGACGGGCAGGAGCATTCTTCTGTGTATATTAAGTAGTGTCCGACCGAAACAGGGTTTGGTCAATAATATAAACGATTATTTGAATGACAAAGATGCCTGGTACTAATGTTGCTTCAGCTTCGCACAATCTTTATATAATTGTATACAAACTTATTTTAAAAGATGTGTTGCGTGAAGTTTGTTGCGCCGTTTCTTCTTCACAGCGCTATCACCTAGGAAGCTGTAATCGATAAAATGACGTGTATAAATGTACCAAGTGTACTCATATGCAATAAATGATTTTGACTTTTATGTTCAGCGGTGGTGATGATGAATCTTACTAATATTATAAATGTGAAAGTTTGGATATTTGGACGTTTGTTACTCAATTACGCTTCAACCACTGGGCGGATCTCGATAAAACTTGGCACACATATATGTTAGGTTCTGGAATATGACATAGGATAGTTTTTATCCTGAAAAATATCCCATTCCTACGGGAGTTACATAATAATGTGTGATGTTATTATTGTCCACGCGGATGAAGTCGCGATCAACAGCTAGTATTAAATAACAGTAGAAGCTAAAAGCCATTTAAATACATAGGTACAACGATCTCTATGCACTACTAGATGGAGCGTTCCAAACAATCGCTCTGTTCCACGCAAGTAGGCAACTCTTTCACATTCACAATGAAACTTGTGCAGTTACTACGCAGAACATTTAATTGTTACTAAATATTGACGCTACGGTTAAATAATGTCAATATTTAGTAAATAATTAAATGTTCTGAGTAGTAACTGCAAAAGTTTCAAAGTGAATGTGAAAGAGTTGTGGCTACTTGCGTGGAACAGATCGATTGTTTGTAACGCTCCATCTGATAGTACATAGAGATCGTTAAATAGGTACAAGTTATCAACGGAAATGATTAAACAAAAGCATTACAAATCTACTACTGTAGGGTTAAACGCGAATCTTTCCATCGAATTAACCCTTCAAACCGGCGTTGGGTAATAAAGACCTCGGAGGGGTGTCACGGGGTACTTGAATTTGAGACATTTAACATTGAATGCTTTTGTACTAATAACTGACGGCGATCAAAATGACACCGCAGCTAAATTAACACTCTAGTTTCTGTTGTTCTGTTGCTAATAAAACACACACACACACACAATCACTAGACTGTAATATAAATATATTGTAAATCCGTTATTGGCAGTAAGAACTATAAATTAGAATATACTAAGTGCTGTGGATTTTGTGAAAATAAATGAAATAAAAATAAAAACTATTCTAAACTAGCTGTGCCCGCGGCTTTGCTCGGATGGACTATAGACTTATTATTATTTTTATTTTATTTTTTTAATTATGGAGTAGCCAAACAAATTCATATTCTGATTTTTTATATCGGAAAAAAATATCTATCATGTACAGACATAGACCAGTTCTTTACAGTTTTATTATAGGTAAATACGCTAAAAATAGCTTAAGTGTCTCCCTCATACAATCCAACAATTTCTGAATGATTATGGCTTCTAGAAAAATGTGCTTCATTCATATCTCAGGTTCTAAGTGGCGTATCCAGATGAAACGTGCACCAAGTTTTAAGTTAGAACTCCAGCAAGACAAGTGTGAAAACTGCATTTTCATTAATTTCATTCAGTAGTTTTTGCGTGATGAGGTTACAAACAAACATACATACAGACAAACAGACAAAAATTCTAAAAATAATTATTTTGGCTTCTATTAGCCAAAATGACCCCTCATACACATTTTTCTACAATATTTCCCATGTACAGACATAGACCAGTTACAGTTTTATTATAGGTATAGATTATATATACTCTAAGGGTTGTAAAACTTAGTAGAAGCAGTAAAAATAAATTGTTATGTTTATCCCAATCTATTCTCCTTTTTTTTTTACTCAAAATGTTACTTCTTTCTTATATGTCTGTATGGATTTTGTTTAATTTATTTGTTTGTAGCTCAATTCTGCCAAACCCAGAGATTATAACTTCTAACTATACCACAGAGCACCAACACTCTATACAAGCAAACAGATTTCATCATCAGGTTATTTTTGTCTCCACTGCAGGAGCACAACCCTCTCTCCTCTGCCGGAGACAAACGGAGGATTTGGCCTACACTCCCCGCGCTGGCCAGACGGGTTGGGGAGGCCTGATTGATGTTTCATAATGTATTCCCTTAGTCGCCTTGTACGGCATCCACGGGAAGAGTTAGAGTGGTCCTATTCTACTCTACCGGAAACTACACGGCGACACAGAAACAGATGTAATTACGTCCTATTACAAGCGCTCAAGCCTGTCCACACGTTTGTGTGTGCGCCTAAATAATGGTAAGGTTGGCTGCTCAATCGAAAGAGGGACTACGTTGTGCGTTAACCACGTAAGTGCTTCTCTTTCTAATTAAAAGCGTCAATCGCTCGCGCCAGTCTAGTGGTGCGTACTGCCAATCATGCTCTATTTTTGGGGGGATTGAGTGTCGCTTCTTTACGGAGCAATATCTAATACTAGCTATTGCCAGAGACTTCGTCCGCGTGGACCACTGAACATTACAAATGATTAAATATATATTAAATAGATGTTTTTTCGGGATAAAACTATTATATGTCCTATTCCAGGACCTAACGTATATGTGTGCTAAGTTTTATCACGATCCGTCTAGTGGTTGAAGCGTGATTGAGTAACAAACATCCAAACGTCCAAATATACAAACTTGTATTTATTCTCTGGTACTATCGTGGTAAGATCTAGCAAAAATTTTGAAAAATATATCGCTAGCGCCACTGTTGCTGACTTGTGTGTGCACTATTACAAACATTAACCCTTTCGCAACACAGCATAATCCCCGCACCAACTCATTTGACTGACTATCTAAACATAACGCTCCAAATAAATTGCCTGCTGTCCTCTACCACTAATTAAAGGAAATGGCCTAGAAACAAGATTGCGATATTGTTCTCGCCGAACGTATCCCCGTCCTCATCTCACCCGGAAGTTTCTGTATAGCGCCGTCTCTCTCCGCCTAAACGTTTCAGAGATGTCACTCATTATGCTAAATATCTTTCCCCCCTTTTGTTCGGTGGGAAGATGGTAGATAAGGAGCTGTGGTTTCTGTTCTTTTTTTAAAGGACTTGACAGTTGGTATATGGAGGCAGATTAAGATAATTCGGTCGAGTCGGTTTTTATAAGTCTTTTAATTGTTTTAGGATTTTTGCCATCAGCATTAAGGTTTTTGTGCGATAAACTTTCAGAATTATTCGTAAACTGAGCTTCTTTTTTTATTTGGGCCTTAGTATACCTTTTAACACTTAGAAAAAGCCTCTCTTTCAACCTTTTGAATTCCACTTCATCATCAGGTTATTTCTGTCTCCACTGCAGGAGCACAACCCTCTCTCATCTGCCGGAGATAGGCGGAGGATTTGGCCTACACTCCCCGCGATGGCCAGACGGGTTGGGGAGGCCTGATTGATGTTTTTGTATTCCCTTAGTCGCCTTGTACGACATCCACGGAAAGAGTTTGAGTGGTCCTATTCTACTCTACCGGAAACCACACGGCAAATTCCACATTCCACATACATAATAACAAATACCTGAACTACTTATATATAAAATAAATATAATGAATAATAATAACTATAATAAACATACACAAATACATACTTACATACCATATTATACTGAGTGAGACAGATAATAATATCTAATTTATATCATTTTTTATTATTTATGGCTATTAAAGTCAGGGGACTTGTAGTTGCCTGTCCGGTGCTATCCAGACGAGTCACGGTATGTGGTCCCGGCTTACAGAGTTATCGCTACTACAATCCCACTATCCTTCCTTAATAGCGGTATCCCATACCTACCCTATACTCTTTACTAATAACCCCCATCTCCTGTCTCTCGCCCCGATCCCTGTCCCATCCGCCAATCCAAGGTCTGCCGTGCCGATGGATGCGTGTCCAGGGGCTAGCCTGGTCGTAAGCGTGCCGACATCCCGGAGCTGGGTGAACTCCGGGAAGTATTTCCTAGCCTTACCGAATCATGCGGGGTCTGTTGAGGTGAACAATTATTTCCCTAGCTAATCGTGGTACCTCAACAAGGCGGCGATGTTGTTCGCAACACATCACGTCAAGGGGTATCACGGGGAGAAAAGCGGGCGCAGGAAAGCCACTTTGCGACATTAGATTGCCCAAAGTGGCGATACATTGTCTCTGCCTACCCCTCTGGGATCAAGGCATGAGCATTATGAATGTGTGTATGTATGTATGGCTATGGTCGAATAGTAGTGCCCTTTTTAGGGTTCTGTACCAAAATGGTAAAAACAAAACCCTTATGGGAGCGACTTTGTCCGTCCGTCTATCCGTCTGCTACATCTTCTTCTTCAGCAACTATTAATGCTATTTATATTAGAACATTGGTATTTTGATTGGTTTTTTAATGTGATTTTTAAACTTTCTGTCAGTCATATTTAAGATTTCCAACGTTTCCGTTGGTCATTACAGCTTTATATACGCTTTATTACAAGTGAAAACAAAGGCAAAATTATTTTAATCCAAAAAGCGACGGTAATAAACCAACAAATTCACATCGCCGTCCCTGCATATTGGAAAACGAGCAATTTTTAATAAATCGCCGAAAACATTCGCCATTACGAACAAAAATACCTTATTTCATTACGCCAACCATTCCATTAGCAAGATACGTCGAATTCTATTAAACTCTTTTTGTTAAAACAGCGCTTCCAGCCGCTTTACGTTTCGAGCATCAAACCGCACTCTAACACTAAGGGAATACTGCTTCAAATGAGTTTAAAATCCAGCGCTTTCGATGATTTTCAAAATACGCGGAGGGTAGGAGTAAAAGGGTGTAGGATCTAAATTTAAATTTATGTTTTGTTAGATCTGATCGCGCTTAGCAGCATGCGCCGTTATAAATGAGCAGATAGACGTTTTTAAAAATATGATTTATTTCAGCGCAGGGTTTTACGATTCAATTTGAACCGGAACGAACCGGTTTTGTGTTCAAGAGGTTTTGTGTTAATGGGAACCTCAATTTTGCTAAATATCGAGAAATCTTATGTTTGAATCTTTAAAATCATGTAATCATCATCAGCCTTAATACGTCCACTGCTGGACATAGGCCTCCCCAATATAATAACACTTTTGGTTAGATGTCCATTGGGGGATTTGCCATAATCACCACGCTTGGCAGGCGGATTGATGATCGCAGTAATGATCTTGACATACACACACAGGAGAACGCAGCTGCCCGTCCCTGGTGCAATCCCTTAGTCGTCTTGACGACACCCACGGGAAAGATAGGGGTGGCCCTATTCTTAGCCGGGAACCACACGGCATCATGTAATAAGAAGACTAATCTATTGCAAAAATATCTCATTATAGGCGTCATTTTTTTAATTTTATATTTATTTAACATTAATAAGAAAATACATCATATGTCTTACATAACTCACACATAATAAACCTCTTGGGTTTGTCCTAGGTTTATAGTCATAATTAGTGTAATTAACTCGTGCATGTAAGTAAAATCGTTACTGTTTTTACATAATTATTCATAATCAATCGAGTTACGCATCAACACCATCCCTCACTGCTAATCTACGCCTTCCCTCTCACTGCCTTCCTTCTTAAATGTATTTTTTCACGTATATCTGAAACGAAGACCTCAGGTTTCTGGATATTTTGACCTATAACTGCACTGAATCGACCTCTCACTGCTTCTTTTAAACCATTGCAGTTATTCTTCCTACAAATATTATAAATGTGAAAGTTTGGATTTTTGGATGTTTGTTACTCAAACACGCTTCAACCACTGGACGGATCGTAATGAAACTTGGCACACATAATGAAAGAAAAAACATTTTTTTACTACCATAATTGGCACAAATAAAGAAAAAACCAACAAAGCAAGAAAAAGAAAAAAAATTAAATAAAAATTATAAGAACTAGAGAAAACAATTAATTTTTTTTAACATAGTTAAAATAGTATGCGTGTGCCGTGGCAGCAAAAGGGCGAACGACTCAGCATATGCCTAGACCAAGTAAGGTGCTAGGCGCTGATTTTCAGTCGCACCCGGTGCAGACAAGTTTGTCTACAGTGCCAAACAAAGAAGTAATAAATATGATATGTGTAATTGCAATACGTATATACCTAGATAGTATAATATAACACTAAGAATCACACCAAATCTAATAAATAAAATCGTAAACATCGCGTGTCTGTACAATGAATTATTTGCAAAAAAAAATTGAGGGGTCTAAGGATAAGTAATAGAACACATTTCAATCATTTTTGGTATTTTTTTCTGTTTGTCTAGGTTAGGTCCTGGAATAGGACATAGGATAGTTTTTATCCTGAAAAATCATCTCATTCCTACGGGAAATACATAATAATTTGTGATGGTGAGTTGTCCACGCGGACAAAGTCGCGGGCAACAGCTAGTTGATATATAACGTTGTATAATCCAACCATTACATCTCGGTCCATTGCTCTCTGCGCTCAAAACTTCGATTATCGATTTTAATTCGATTTCACATTGATATCCGAACATTTGTTCGGTGAATGAACATACTTTGACACAACTTTTGCTTTACAATAAACGATCCGACGAATCGGTTATGATTTTGTGGGGTTGTTACTGGTTGAAAAATGACATGGTGGTCACGACTTGACTGTATTTGTGACTTATTGTATTTATGATTTTTGAGGCACTGTGACAATAATAGTTATAATACAAGAAATAAAAATAAACTTGTTTTACCAGGGTTAAGACTTAGCAAGGCCAGTAAATCGTTCACAGGGCAATGTATACGCTTCTACAACAAACTACCAGAGGAAATCTTAAATATGACGGACAGAAAGTTTAAGATTCACATTAAAAAACAACTTTGTAAGAAAGCCTATTATAAAATAAACGATTATTTGAATGACAAAGATGCCTGGTACTAATGTTAATTCAGCTTCGCAAAATCTTATGTATTAATTGTATGCAAACTTGATTTTTAAAATATGTGTTGCGTGAAGTTTGTTGCGCCGTTAACACCTAGGAAGCGGTAGTCGATAAAAAAAATGACGTGCATAAAGTACCAAGTGTGCTCATATGCAATGAATGATTTTGACTTTGACTTTGATTGCCTAGCTGTGCCGGCGGTTACTACTCTTACTCTCGCTTCTATTATATATTATATAAAATATTTTTTATATTATAATAATATTGTTATATTGCAAACCTACTAATGTATTTGAAAACTAAAAATCCCCATAACTTTTGATTGAGTAACCCGTTTGCTATGAAATAAAGACTAAATTTCTCCGAGTTAAGCCCCATATTTCTATGAAAAGGTCATCAAAATTGTTTCAGTAGTTTTTACGTGATGCGTGCACAAACTAACAGAGAAACAAACATTTTAAATATGATCTTTATGTGTTTTATTACTTATCCTTCATCCCTCAAATATAGTATTTTTTTTGTAAATATTTCAATGTTCAAACACGCGACGTTTCCCTTTTTTATTTATTAGATAGATACAAGAAACTTAGTTTTTATTTTATTTAAGTATCGTATTATAAGTATTAATCCTCCAGAGGATTGTGCTCCTGCAGTGGAGACAAAAATAACCGTCTCAGTAAGTGTTATACTTACCCATTATAAAAAATTCTGGAAATACATAACTACTATTTCTGTATGTCGACAGAGAAATACAATTGCTCAATCATTATGAAATTCATATTTTTGACATGAAAAGTCAGATTTATGCTTATTACTAGCTGTGCCCGCGGCTCCGCTCGCGTGGACTACAGAATCCGCTCCCGTTCCCTTTCCCACTCCACTCAGACTCTCGATCTCCCACAAAATTTCCAATGTGTTCTATTACTTATCCTTAGATACCCCCCCCCCCCCCATTTTTTTGCAATGTACAGACACGCGAAGTTTACGATTTTATGTATTAGATTAAGATAAGGGTAGGTGCAAAAGAAATCCTAAACATACAGTTGCTATCAATCAACAAAGTCTATTAAAGTTTATCAATCACAATATAGGAGATTATACAGGTTGCTCTAACGTCAGGTGTGCGAGGACATGTGGCTCCCACCGTCTTAGAGTTTACATAAGCCCCTAGTGACAGGGCTGGACCAAGAGTCTTCGTCGTTATACAGCATGATGTTAAATATTAATCCCTACTAACCATGACCAAACTTCTTTTGCAGTTCATTTTCGTCTGACTGTCTACACTAAAGAAAAACAATTCAACAACCGTTAAAAGTCATTTTAACTCCATACGAGCGCACTAATATCTTGTTCTCTCGGTCCAATTGCACTAACTTGACTTGTTAACTTGATCATGGTTTGGTTTCAAATAATCATAACAATGGATTACTTGAACAAACGAGACAAAATGCCATTTAGTTAACCAGCATTTTTTTCAGTATTTATTTTAAGTATTCTTGCTTTTTTGGCCTGTTTCACTAAAGATAGACGTCTTATGTTCATTTCTTTAGAGAAGCTAATTTTGTCCCTTTTATCGTTTTGTGTATTTTTTTTACTTTTACGTCTATATATACGTATATATATATAGAAACTAGTCGCTCTTTTCCATGTATTGAAAATACGCCTGCCATGTGTAAAATAAATACAAAACATTTTTTTTTTGTTAATGTAAACAGAATGTCGACTTAGCCTAGAGTTCTCAACGTCCCAATAGGTTGAAATAAATGAGTATGAGTATGGTACCATCGTGCATCGTTCTTGTGTGATGATGGAGGTGGTCATAGGAACTCCTCGATGGCTAATAATAAGCCCGTCGAGTTTGGGCTCGTTTGACTTGTCTCAGTCAGTCCTTTGGATAAATATTGTGATCTGTAGTGATATTCTGTAAAATAGTTACTCACGTGCGAATTTAACTCAAGTGATTTTTCTCATTTCAGAACCTAATCCATTGGCATTCTGTAAACATTCTAGAGCACTGTCGACGTGAAGTGAGTTCTATGTTCACTTCACGTCGAGAGTTCTTTAGAATGTTTACAGAATCACCAGTGAATTAGGTTTCAAAGTGAGTGAAGTCACTCGAGTGAGACTCGCACGTGAGTTTGTATTTTACAGAAAAGCACTACAGGAAGTGATCACAGCTTACTATTAGTAATTTCCTAGGCTTTATTGTCGATGTAATTGTTGACTTGCCTTCCTCATCAATCTTCACTGTTCATATTCAGAAATATGCCTAGGACAAAGGGGCGTTTCTTACTACGATCTAACTTGCGACCATCCTGTAGGTATCTCCCCATACGTATGCGAGAGAGTTATGCAAGATTCCAGTCCCATACACGGCACTATAATTCAATCTGGGATTAACACGTTGAATATCATTGGTGTATGGTTACTGAGTTAGACTAACTAGATACATCTCCACTAGTATTAATGGGATTGTATGAAATAGGTACAGTGCTGGGGAAGATACATTACGTGTCGGGCAAAATAGTTTATATTCGTAAAAGTATAACAAAGATATCCCAGTATGACTTCTATTTCATGATGTTCGACTTATAATCCTACTAATATTATGAACGCGAAAGTTTGTAAGTATGGATGGATGTTTGTTACTCTTTCACGTAAAAACTTCTGAATGGATTTTAATGAAGCTTTACAATAATATAGCTTATACATCAGAATAACACATAGGCTACAATTTATAAAGATATTGTGTGAATTGTCCAAAATATCAAGTAAGTAGGAAAAAATCTACCATCTGCGAGCTATTCTGGCGTGCGCTGCCAAAACCGATAGAGTTACACATATGTAATGTATGATGGAAATGTTTATCTTAAATAGTATATATCTATATCTTATGTGTAAGCCATTATAGCCAAAATAGTGAACCCTAATATAAGCTACTCGAAATACTAGTCCTGCGCAGACGAAGTCGCGGGCACCAGCTAGTAGTTTATATTCGTAAAAGGGAAACAAAGATATCCCAGTACCTATTTCATGACGTTCGACTTATAATAAACTACGTAGTATTGACAAGGTTTTTTTTTGTTTTTGCATAATTCAGAAGTTAAAAGTGAGAATCTCACATAATTGACGAAAATCTCAGAGGTATCGTTTTGCTTTTACTTCTTATCCATAGTATTAAATAATTCTAATAAAATCAATTAATGAGCACATACGCGCAATTTGTGAAATAATTTCCTGTTTTTTTTATAAATTAAAAAATTAACTGTTCAACCCCGCACTGACTGCCGTCCGCGGGGCCGACCGCGTACGGTCGGCAATAAATTACCCGCGGCGTGCTAATCCGCACTTTTGCGGACGTCGGCCACTATCTGTTCGCCGCACGCCGCAACCTTCCGCGCATCCGAAGAACGTAGTGCGGAGGATCCCGAGCTGAACTCCGTGCGGAGTAACGCCAACAGCAAATGCTTCAGAAATCTTGAATGATCTTTATTGCCATAAATTGTATGTACATAGACAGCTGTTATCAAAACAAATAATATTTAGTGATCAATCAATACAATTTTGTCCACAGAATGTAGAAATCCAAATAATGACAATACACATTACAATACATCAGAATGTAAAACATAAAAAGGTTTAATTATTTCCTCAGTATTATCATTACATTAATTTTAAAATACATAGTACCAAAACGTCATGTTCTTATCCTAATTAGCATATTTATATTAATATCATTACAAGAATTTATTAATGTTATATGGAAATTTTTTGATCAGGCATATTGTTTTAAAAATTTCATCAGTCAAAGATTTCATGTTAATTGGTAATCTCACTATATTATACATGTGAAAGTTTGGATTTTTCTTACTCAATCACGCTTCAACTACTGGACGAATCGGGATGAAACTTGGCACGCATATAGGTTAGGCCCTGGAATAGGACATAGGATAGTTTTAATCCCGAAAAAACATTTCATTCCTACGGGAAACCAAATTAATATGAATTTCTGACATTTTTGAGGTTTTCAGATGATTCCGAAAATGATATCTATTTTGAAATTCAAGATGTGTAAATATCGAAACCTACGCGGACGAAGTCGCGGGAAAATTATAGTTTATTATATTTATTTATATTTTTTATTAAATGTTTTAATAATAAGTATTATATTTACAGCATTGGACGTATTTCGGCTGATGATCTTGTCATCATGAAAAACTGAGAATACAGAGAGGTGTTATGGAAATTGACAAGTGTGACGTTCTCGCACTAAATTCATTTTTTATATTATAGTAGATCAAATAATTGTAAAAATAACCTGTAATTAAAACATTGATATAAATCTTAACAAACGCTTTCCATTCGCCTCAAAATAAATATACCCCCTCGCTCTTACTGCCTTGTCTCACACCCTGTAACATTGGCTGGAAGAGGTCTCTTTTAGAGATAAGCTCACCTTTGTACACACCATTTATTACTGTATTTAGTTTTAAAATGTGCAATAAAGAATATATATAACTGATGTTTTATAAACTAAACTTTCTTTGCTGACAGTACCGTCCGTCGGCATGACTATTAATCATGGTTTATCGAGTGCTAATCCAGGTTTAAATAGATAACTAGTTGAGTCGGGCCATTGTCATGCGAAGCGGTCGAGTAGGGTTGCCTCAACAACATAATATTTATTTATGGTATTTATTCATCATTCGTATATGTTCTTCATTATCATCAGGTTATTTTTGTCTCAACTGCAGGAGCACAACCCTCTCTCATCTGCCGGAGACAGACGGAGGATTTGGCCTACACTCCCCGCGCTGGCCAGACGGGTTGGGGAGGTTGATTGATGTTTTATAATGTATTAACTTAGTCGCCTTGTACGACATCCACGGGAAGAGTTGGAGTGCTCCTATTCTACTCTAACAGGAACCAAACGGCACACAGAAACAGATTTAATTACCTCCTATTACAGGCGCTCAAGCGTAAGGCTGGCTGCTCAATCGAAAGAGGGACAAAGTTGTGCGTCACTGTCTACAGGTGGGTAGTAATAGTGGGTAGGTTAAATTATAAAATATATATAAAAAAAAACATGCCGACCATTTAAATATTTTTAGAGACATCACAACTCGCTTCGTTGAGAACCCCGTTTATCTTTAATACGAGTACCTAGGTCACCCTTACTAATATTTTCACTAGCCAGCCCTAGCTCTATTGTGCAGGCTCTTCGACAAAAACCGACAATTGTTTTGTGACCCTAATAAGTATTTCTATTAATGTCAGTGGATTCGATACAAAAATGTAATCGATTGATTATTTATTAGTAGAATACGCATATATGCCAAACAAAGACGTTGCATCGGCTGGTCGATAATGTGCCAGATTTCAATAGTCTATTTGATAACATCAATTAGGTCTGTGTACAATAATATACCTAAAAATAAACCTTATTGAAACGTCGTTTACCATCTACAGACGGCAGACCGTTTTTTTTTGTGGCGGGTCATTGTCATTTACTGCCTACCTACTCGCTTCGGGGGGACGAGTAGGTTATGTCGGGACTCGGGCTAACCACACAAACAAAAATTACATGTACGCCTACTTGCAATAGAGAGAAAGTAGGTATCCTAAAGAAAATAGACAAAATACCGAAGATCTAAAACTAAGATAAAGACTACCTACATAACATAAGCTATGAAACAAAGAACATAAATAGAAAAATATAATTTTAAAAAGCTATAAGACCACTTAAATCTTATTATTAAGATAATAAGATTTAGAATTGTAACTAATATTTGTTTGTGTTAAAGTGTATTTATTGTATTAATTATAACAGACATAAAATAGTTTGAATGCACAATTTTAATTAGTTCCATTATATTTATATTATATTCTTAACTGAAATAATAATATCAAAACAATATTTAATTTTTAAAAACATAATTTGTAATATTTAGTTTAGTTTGAGTTATAAAAATACCGTTATTAATATTATTAAAGATGTACAGTTAAAATGTACGAAACCAAAACGTAAAGTTTTTGAATTTAGTTTTTAAAATTAGTAAATACACCTACAGCGCCGTCCGCAATAGGAGTGCCTACCAACAAGGGCCCGCAAATCGTCAAACCCTGCTTTCATGTTTATTCAGCTAATGTACCGGCGATTCATATTGTGTGGTGAGACCGGCCCTGATGTTTAACTTTTTGTTAAAGACACCTGTTTGGTTTTTGGAATGTTTGTTCTAAGCGTGTGTTGCTAGGAATAGTAACTTAATAAGATACAGTGAGAGACCGTGTTAAAGGGTTTCGGGGAAAGAGGTCATGCATGACATACGGCGCAGAAACGTGGACACCGACGGTGGGCCTGATCCACAAGTTCCTGGTCGCTCAGCGAGCTATGGAGAGGGCTATGCTCGGGGTCTCTTTGAAGGATATGATTCGTAACGAAGAGATCCGACGAAGAACGAAGGTAACCGACATAGCCGGCCCCGTAGCCTAGTCGGTAGTAGACCTGCCTGCGAAGCTCGGGGTCGCGGGTTCGAACCCCGCCCAGGGCAAACAATCGTGTGCTGAGCACTTGTGTTTGCCTTGTGACTGGATGTTATTTATATATTATATTATGTATGTATATCAGCTGTCTGATACCATATTACAGGCTCTGCCTAGTTTGGGGTCAGGTGGCCGTGTGTGAAATGTCCACACATTTAAACACATTTTATAGCCGAAAGGATTAGCAAGCTGAAATGGCAGTGGGCGGGCCACATCTGTCGCAGAGCCGACGGCCGTTGGGACAGACGAGTTCTGGAGTGGAGACCGCAGATCAGCACGCGCAGGGTGGGACGCCCCGCCGCCAGATGGGCCGACGACCTGAAGAAGGTGGCCGGAAGCGGCTAAATGCGGAGCGAGGAGTACCGGATGTGGTGGCGTTCATTGGGGAAGGCCTATGTCTAACAGTTGACGTCTAAGGGCTGATATGCTATATGATGAACAAGGTTGTACATATTTTAGAACAATGGAATGAAATCTTGCCATCGACAAGGTTTTTGTTAAAGATTCGTTGTTGTGACGTAACAAAAATAAATATGATATACAGATGTTTGAATCAAATCAAGACAAATTTTAGGAACACGTAGGTAACAATACAGATTTTTACCTTGAGTATGATCAACAAACACAAATTAATGCTCAAATAATTAAATAATTTTAAAAAACAGGACGCCCCGCCGCCAATTGGACCGACGACCTAAAGAAGGTGACATGAAGCGGTGGAGGACCGGGTGTAGTGGCGTTCATTGAGGAAGGCCTATGTCCAGCAGTGGACGTCTAAAGGCTGACATGATGATGAAACAGTACAAACTACAAATTTGTTTATTAAATTAACATATTCTTACCTGTATCATGAGGACCAGTGAGGTCAGAAGCCATAAACACAAAGTAATGTGTCACCAGTGACGTGAAGTCCTTGTCCGGCACCCGACCTTCAGAAAGCAAACTAGTTCGCAGATATCTACTCAGTGGTAAGTTCTCACCAGATTTGGATTTCCTGGGCTCAAAATCTGTAAAAAGTAACATTTTTACTAGCTTTCACAAAACGGTACCAAACATATTTCAAGTCACGAAAATTCATAATGGCGATATTAAAGAACTGTTTCTTGGAATTAACAAAAAAATACATAGGAACATCAAAACTAATAGAACTATAGGAAAAAAGCTCCAATAACCAGCTGAATAAAACATACTGCCAAAAGATTATGTTACAGTTATGCAGTTTGCTGCCAGTGCGGCCTATAATATCAATTGCGTCCTGCCTGCCATGACCTATGGCGTAGAAACGTGGCACAATGAAGCTGGACCTGATTCACAAGTATACAGTGTGCGGGTGTGCCTATGTCCAACAGTGGACGTCTAAGGGCTGATATGGGGAATGGTGCTCCTGTAGTAATAGTAGTATATAGCTGATTAAGTCTGTTCGCTTGTATGGAGTGCCAGGGCTGTGGCAGTACTCGTTGAGCACTAGTTGCAAGGCGAATGAGTAATATCCTGTGTATAGCTTACCCTGATCCCACAGACCACAGGCTGTATAATAGCTGTATTATAGCTGTATAATAGCTGTATTATAGCTGTATAATAGCTGTATTATAGCTGTATAATAGCTGTATTATAGCTGTATAATAGCTGTATTATAGCTGTATACTAGCTTTAATGCAACAAACTCTAGGAGATATATAAGATATATAAGATAATCTCACCAGACAAAATTTATACCAATTAGCGCACTGGCGCAATATACAGTCGTATAGGTCTATAGTGGGGGTATATCGGTGTTACTGCATTTAACACCGGTATATTTATTTATAAATAAATAAATGCCCGCTATGAAGCTATTAAGCTGACAAAATGATGTATATTTCATCATCATCATAATCAGCCTATATACGTCTACTGCCTCCAGAATAGAATGCCACTTTTGGTGGGCTGTCCATTGGGGGATTTGCCATAATCGCCACGCTTGGCATACGGATTGGTGATCGCAGTAATGATCTTAATATACACAGAAGAATGCTGCTGCCAATCTCTGGTGCAATCCCTCAGTCGCCTTGACGATACCCATGGGAACATTTGGGGTGGTCCTATTCTAAGCCGGGAACCACACGGCTAATATATGTATATTTATACCTCATACCATGAAGCAAAATAATTTTTCTCGTCACCTAAAAGTTTTTACCTTCATGATTGACTCTAATTAGTTATTAAATTAGATAACAGATGCACATTTTAAATTCATCTGTTATCTAATTTAATAACCAATTAGTCTCAATCATGAAGGAAAACACTTTGAGGGGACTTATGAGGTGCGATAAATTATTTTTCTTCATGTTATGAGGTGTATGTATATTTTATATATGTTTTTATGGGATGTATATTTCGCCAGTTCATTACTTGGGATTATTGTATAAGAAGAAAAATATGATGAATCAGACTTGCAAAAAAATATCTATATTGGCGATGCTAAAAGATATGTAATAATTTTCTCCTCGTTCGTATATTTCGAGAAAATAACATCTCGAACCACATTTCCCGCGTTAAGCAGCTTACCGCCGGCCATTTTGTTGGAGTTGTGACGACGACAAAATGGCGGCGGTCGCGTTCGCGGCCGTTCAATTTGAATATAGAACAGCATACGTCGCCCGCGCTCCACGACACTAACTCATCGGATTGTGTGAGATGGCGCGAGAATAGTAAAAATATATTCTATTATTAGAACAGGAGTGATGTGGAGTAGGTAGACGACAAATTATCAAAAATCTTTATTATATTTGTTGTGGTTCCGTTGGTGTTTGACGTGAATTTTATGAAGTCATCCAATAAAAGTTCATCATCATCATCATCAGGTTATTTTTGTCTCCACTGCTGGAGCACAACCCTCTCTCATCTGCCGGAGACAGACGGAGGATTAGGCCTACACTCCCCGCGCTGGCCAGACGGGTTGGGGAGGCCTGATTGATGTTTTATAATGTCATAAAAGTTGCGTTACGAAAAATGTGTACTTTATGTAATGTACCCATGCCCCCAAATGGACAGATAAATTAAGTTAAGTAGTAGCTGACATTCGTACATCAAGACGGTCTTATCGCTAAAAACCTTTCTTCCTGACAATATTTGGATAGACGTTAAGAATAGCAGAGAAAGGTAATTTGCGCAGTAAAGTAAAGGTAAGAGTATAATTTATACCATGAAGTCCGTATGTTCCATACACAAATATATAAATACATACATAAATTTAAATACACAATAATGTATTACACATTGTGGTTGATAACGACTAAGTTCTAAAATAAAGGATAGATTGAGAAGATCAGTCTGCGAGATATTATCCCTTGCCTTGCCGCTGATACGCGTCTAAGGATTACGCATGTCTGATCCAAACAGGCAAGAAGTTCCAAAAGTATAGTGTGAAAAATAAAAGTGTGAACTAAAAGATTGATCGTAGAATTTAGAGCAGTAAGTGGGGACGTGAAGGAGAAGGGTTTGCTGAATAATGAAGAGAACGATCGTGAGATGAAGAAAGAACGCAGCAGAAGCGAGTGCTTAGTTGAGCATGTTCAAGGCATGTAAAAGAGCGTTACCTACCAGTGTGTATATAATTATTGTATATTTTATACTTATTTATATACTTATTTATTTATTTTCACTATAATATGCACTACTGTCTGCCTATCTGCTTTGACTTGTCTCTTTCACCCAAAGGTTTACTAGAAGAAAACTCTTACAGAGGTAAGTGCGCCTTTGTACATCATATATTTAAATGAGTTGTGCGACTTGTATTTGTGTACAAGAAAGAAGTAGGGACGATATCTTTTATCTCCGAATGAATTGAATTGTTACATAGTCTTCTCTACGCAACTCGCAGTCCGAAAGTAGAGAATCATACGGCAGCGCTAAGAATATGTCGGTCAGAGCACGGCAGCAGAAGATAACAGCAAATCCTGCCCAAGGAAAATGGCGCATCGTAAAAAGTATATTAATAAGATCTCCTTGGACCCTCACGGTGTCGTAATATCTTTCTACTTATAGGTTATAGAAAGTTTGGCAGATTTTTAAAGCGTTAAAAAGCCGTGGTAGCGAACTATAATTGTGTAGTCACTTCACTTTCTTGAGGCCGTGGGTTCAAACCCCGCCCGTACCAATGAGTTTTTCAAGACTTAAGTAAGGTTTAATTATAATAACCACACGTTTTCTGGTGAAGGAAAACATCGTGGGGAAACCTGCATATGCCAACGAAGAAAGTCTAAGGCGTATGTGAAGTCCATTAAATCGGCTTGGGGCACCGTTGGTGGACAGGGGCACCAAAGGATTTGGCACAAAAGATCCTGAAAGGTTGAATTGTCGCCAGGTCTTCCTGCCGCCCTAAGAGGATAAGATAGGAAGGTAACGTGAGAAAAACTATTAGAAATTTGGAATCGCATCATTATTATAGCGTTCTCCTATGTAATATACACCATCATTATTACTGCGATCACCAATTCGCCTGCCAAGCGTGGTGATGATGATCAACGAAATAATAAAACTATTTTAAGAAGCATGGATCCAAACTCCGAATCATGATATCTAATAATTTCACAAATTGTAGTACTACATACCACTTCTGAGGTCCATTCCCATAAAACAAAACAATAAGAATCAAAAATATACACCGTATTAATTTCAAAATCAACCCTACAACACACTCGACTAATATCTGAAGTGTCATCTGCGAACCGCTCTATATAAATCCATTTATATTTTCGAACACCACTTACCTCCCTTCACTAACTTAATTTTTCTCCCCTGCAATTGAATTTCACCCTTAGCACTATAACAATAATGTTTTAGGAAATGCATGAATTCGTTTGTAAAACTTGACGTTTTGAGATGAAAACTATAATTAAATAATTTAATTGTTTCGTAAGATAACGCCTCAGTGGATTTTCGAGCATTTCCATTGATTTGACCAGTTTTTCTGAGTTTGTCCCACAGCTGGAGTGGAGTGGGAGACCATTGTCGGTTTGTTCCTATGAGAATATACGCCCTGAGTGGGTTTTTAACTTTTGGATTGATGGGAAAAAGTAGGTTCTTAAAGATAGATTCCATTCAGTTCAATTCAATTACTCTTTATTGCACGATAAAAAACAAAGAAACAATAATGAAGTAGCTTACATGTGTACATCTAGGCGGTCTTATCACTAAAAGCGATTTCTTCCAGACAACCTTTGGGTAGAGGATAAGAATAACAGAAAAAGGTATTATCAGTCAGCAAGAAAGCGTTCTATAGATCTTTTAGAGGCTGTCACAGCTGGGAATAGTTTTTAGTATATTTTAATCCTGTAATATACATAGATTTTTGCTATGATTTCAACGTATATAAGTTAAATATAAGTAAGAGATAATGTATTTAGAAATCAAGGATTGTTAAAGAAAAATATGAATTCTCAATCAACATTATCGTTTAAATTTAATTTTAGGCAAAAATTGGGCCCGATTCTGAAGACACACATTTAAAATTTGACAGCGCTAAAATTGGTTTCGTCTTTATCTTCATAATACTGTGTGACAAGGATAGCAACAGTTTTAGTGCTGTCAAATTTTAACATTGTGCCTTCAGAATCGAGCCCATTGTTTATGGAGATGATATAGGCATCTTTTTGTACACCTCATGATCGTTTGTAACAAAAGCCGTAGTTATGAATAGAGACGGTGCAGTCGTTGCAGTATTTGTCCTGTTCGCACCTGAGGGCTGCATGCTTCGCTAAAGCGGTACAAGTAGAGGGAATTGACACCACCTTTTGATGTCTGTTCTCAGTAGTAGGTACTCACCTTTAATTTGACGAAATGCCTTTGTTAGAGATCGACATAGACATATACATACTTTATTGATAACTTCCGTTACAGGTCAAATAAAAATTATACACAAGTTAAATGAAATCAAATTATAAAGGCAAATTAAACACAATTAAATATAAAAACATCAATAACTAACATAAATATAAAAATGTCAAATAAAATTCTTAAAACTTAATAAATCAAGTTAATGCGTCATTGCAATTCAGTGTGATCCTACAAAATTCTAGAATTCAGTATTCCAAACCTCTTGCTGAAGGATTTGAAACCTTATTTGATTGACCAATATGCCTTATATACTTCAACAAAGTGTATGCACGTACATACAAGGGCATCAACAAACCCTTTTTCAAAATAATAGAATAAAAGCTATCAATGTCAAATTCTGTAAGAATAATAGAATAGAATAGAACAGAACAGTACAGAACTGAACAGAACAGAACAGAACAGAACAGAACAGAACAGAATAGAATAGAATAGAATAGAATAGAATAGAATAGAATAGAATAGAATAGAATAGAATAGAATAGAATAGAATAGAATAGAATAGAATAGAATAGAATAGAATAGAATAGAATAGAATAGAATAGAATAGAATAGAATAGAATAGAATAGAATAGAATAGAATAGAATAGAACAGAACAGAACAGAACAGAACAGAACAGAACAGAACAGAACAGAACAGAACAGAATAGAATAGAATAGAATAGAATAGAATAGAATAGAATAGAATAGAATAGAATATTTATTTATTGGCTGCAACAAAATACATACAGTGTAACATTACACAAAAACAATATACAACTAAGAGTCGGGTGCACATAATAGTAGGTAGGTACTCGTACGAGTCTAATGAAATCAGTTCAACGTAGAGCCCGGCCAGAATTCAATCGGCACTCGCCCACTGTCTAGCTGATGGCCTGTGAAAAGGTACGGACCCAATATTTTCTGCTATCGGACGACAGTGAGCTCTGCCACCGCTAAAAACTCAATACAGTATTGCTTTCACAGCGTTGTGCCGGTGTTGGACATAATGTGGATACGATTTAAAAATGATTTCTTTTAAAAATTACTGATATAGTTTGTAACGATCATGGGTAGTAGTGACAAATTGTTACCAGGCGACTGTCATGGCTAATAGTTTTTCCATTTAATTGATAACCAGCTTTAACGTTACTGGGCCTGATTCTGAAGGTACAATGTTAAAATTAGACAGCACTAAAATTGTTGCTATCCCTGTCACACGGTATTGTGAAGATAAAGACGAAACTAATTTTAGTGCAGTCAAATTTTAATTGAGTGTCTTTAGAATCGAGCCCATTATTAAGTTATAACTCAATAAATAGACTTAAGAACTTACATATGTTCGACAGGAACTAATCTTTTCTTTCAATTACATTCACATGAGTGATTTCTCAGAATACCTAAGACTAAAATCCAACTAAATTCGATAAAAAAAGTAAGTGTAATAATGTAGCAAGTGTAATCATGTGTAGTGAAGGATTTTGAATTTGACTTATTATAGGATTATTAACGCTTTTTTTATTACAGTTTACAATTCATTAAATAAATAAATAATAAATAAATATGTCAGACATTCACACCAATTATCAGGACTGCTTTAACATTTTTTATTTGTATTAATAATTAACGAAATGACAATAAAAGATAGTGACCTTTTCCGTGTTTGTAAACTGTAGAATTTTCTATAAATATATAAGAAATGCAGAATAAATAATAAATATATATTTCAGACATTCACACCAATTATCCAGTCCTAAACTAGGCAGAGCCTGTGCTAAGGTTACTAGATAACGGATACACATACTTAAATACATATATAAACATCCAAGACTTGGATACAAACATTCATATTCATCATACGAACATTTGCCATTAGCGGGATTCGAACCTGCAACCTCTGGCGTGGCAGTCCGAGAGCTACCCGTTCCGCCACGGAGGTCGTCAATAAGACAAAATTTTTGTCTTATCCACACTATTCCACCACTTGCTGGGTCAGCGCGACAAGGCGTGGACATAACGAGTTTAACAGAATATGATTTTCTCTCCGCCGAATGAGAGAGACGTTTTAGCGTCACTCTTTATGATCTCCCTTGAGGCTAGCTGCAGACTGTAGCCGGCGCAGGGAATAAGGCAAGGGTTGCTTTTTAATACGATACAGGGTTTATTCGTCAGGGCATTGGGGTTGATACTGAGCTGTATAAAGTTTCACTCAGACAGGTTCATCCCCGAGTACTCAATTCTAATAGATTTAGATCGATACCTCTAATGTACCTACCTACCTAAAATTTTGGTCAGTTTTGTTTTTGTCAAAATCAAGTCGTCAAACCTCAAAACCAAAAAAAATAAAATATAATTAGTACCTATATGATATTATGATGAGTGAAAAATCTAAAGTTTTTTTTTTATTGTTTAGAGATCTGATGACTCGATTTTGATAAAAACATTTTTTTTTATTGGCGTAGTGCATATTAGAGGTATCGAGATAGCATTTACTTTGATCGAATATCCCCCTCCGGAGCGATCGGTCTACTTTCCCCATCGGTCTAATTGTCCAAATGGTCATCTTTCCTTTTCGGTCCACTTTCCTCTTTGGTCCACTTTCCTCTTCGGTCCACTTTACCCATCGGTTCACTTTACCCATCGGTCCACTTTAAGAAGAAGTGATTTAGTTTTTGATCGCAAACCATCAAAAATCCTACTTCAATGGAACTAATCTTTTCTTTCAATTATATTCACTTAAAAGATTTTTCGGTTAACGTAAACTCGGTACTTATCTTCAGAATACCTAGCAGAATCTATTGTTTTATGTTTATAAGGATGAAATTTAGATAATCAGCCTTGTAGTCCAAGCGAAATTTCCAAAAAGATATTTCACACTGAAGGAAACGGCTTGTCATTCTGAAATTTTCACAAAATACTTAAGTAGAATCAAATTACCTTTCATATATAACAAAATATCTTTCACAGAGGTCTAAATTAGCATTCTTTGGTCTTTTGAGGCTACGACGACCATCTGGACAAAGCCACACCAAAATAGATCTAACAGTAAAGCCCTTTCCTTCAAACAAAGAAGCACCTGATATCTACTGATAGGATTATTTACTTAGCTAAGTAGGGCAACAAAACTAAATCCGTATTTTGCGAAAGGACAAAGACGTGAGTCGGTTGTTAGGGATACTTCAGTACGGTAAGTTTGCAGCGCTTAGCCACTGGTCAGAGGTAGGAACTTTACACAGTCCGACTTTAGCTGTGGGTTTGATACGACTTAATCCGTTATTCCAAGTTATCTAATAAATAAAATCGTAAACATCGCGTGTCTGTACATTGAAGACATTTGCAAAAAAAATTGAGGGGTCTAAGGATAAGTAATAGAACACATTTCAATCATTTTTGGAATTTTTGTCTGTTTGTCTGTGAGTTTGTGCACGCATCACTTAAAAACTACTGAACGGATTTCGATTTGGGAGCGGGAACGGGAGAGGGAGCGGGAGCGGGACCGGAGTGGGAGCGGGAGCGGAAGCGAAAGCAGAAGCGTCAGCGGAAGCGAAAGCAGAAGCGTAAGCGGAAGCGGGAGCGGGAGTGGGAATGGGAGCGGATTCTGTAGTTCACGCGAGCGGAGCCGCGGGCACAGCTAGTTCCTTATAAATTAGCATTTGTATTTATATCTGTTTATTTTGCCATAAATTACATGTCATATAACAGGTGGAACGTTATTATTTAGTCAATGTAAAGTTACCCAAAGGGTATAGCAAGTAAGATAACGACTTTTTAGGTCAAACTGTCATGTCGCCCAAATCCAAAAACTCCTTCAGAGTATAGGTACATTTGTATCAGAAAGCTTTTAAGCAGTCTAAAAAAATTATGTTTTCTTGGCAATTTGTTGTAAACTCTGACAGCATTATATGTGGCGGTTTTCTGGTATGTCGCAGTCCTACAGCTGGGTAATTTTAATTCCAGTTCAGGTTTGAGCAGCTGGTTTAGTCTACTGCTTTGAAAGTATTTTCTCATAGGGAATTTAAACTAGACTTGTGTTACTTGTTATTTTTATGTGGTTTTGTGTGAAATAAATTATATCTGCATTTGTATTATTATTATTATCCATCATCAGGTTATTTTTGTCTCCACTGCAGGAGCACAACCCTCTCTCATCTGCCGGAGACAGACGGAGGATTTGGCCTACACTCCCCGCGCTGGCCAGACGGGTTGGGGAGGCCTGATTGATGTTTTGTAATGTATTCCCTTAGTCGCCTTGTACGACATCCACGGGAAGAGTTGGAGTGGTCCTATTCTACTCTACCGGAAACCACACGGTATTATTATTATTAGTTTACTGTATTGTAAGTTTTTTTTTCAGTAGCTTTCTTCCCTCTTTGTTAAAATTAACCATTTATGAAAAACTAGCTGTGCCCGCGGCTCCGCTCGCCTGGACTACAGGAATATTTTTATTCTCACTCTCAATCCGACTTCGACTCCGCTCCCGTTAAGTTCGCATGAATAAAATCGGAAATAAGTATATGTTTATTAATTACATTCTTATTATTCTGTATGTGTGATGATTATGTTGTAGGTATGTTTGTTAAATATATTAATTATAACACGATTACTGCTTATCTTTAATCATTTGAATTTACCGCAGGTTATCCAAAGACATTCCTTTGGAATTTTGGTATCTTTTGTCGTGTTTTCTTGTATTTTAGTTTGCACATAAAATTATTCAATAACAAATTATTTTTATTCATTACCTCTCATCTACTTTAATGTTAACTATATCCCTTCGTGTTTCAGGAGGCGTATTGGTCTACCGTAACTATATATCGTATCGTAAACCCTAAAGACCCTTTATCGAGTGTCACATCAATAACCCCATCACGTATACCAAACGAGTGCTAAGCGAGGCGGGCGCGAATCTTCTCTTTCGATCGTTCGAATTGTTCGAATCTTGGAGACTTAACTCGATCAACGGTTTTGTTGCCAAGCGATAAACCGCTTACAGAATACGCCCGTTGTTTTGCGGGTGATTAGAGAGCGGTTTTATGGGGCAAGTAGCTTACTAGTCATTGAGTTCATAAGTTGTTCTTTCTATGTCGAGTATTAGGTACTTACCTAAGCTATGAGCTTACAGCTGCATTTCTAGGGAAACTCAGGCATCTTTTACTTATTTTGGATTTGTATCGATTATGTGGTTGCAGTTAAATTGACTGACATTTTGATAAACGTCATATTTATTTACTAGCTGTGCCCGCGGCTCCGCTCGCGTTAACTACAGAATCCGATCCCATTACCACTCCCGCTCCCGCTTCCACACCCACTCCCCTTTTCCCACGCCCACGCTCACTTTAATTCCTACTCGCAGCTCCAAATGTAATCCAAACTCATCGCAATCTGAATAGTACGGAAATACTATTATGTGCAATATATTGCATACCAACCTTACCTACTAATGTATTTGAAAACTAAAAATGTCTATAACTTTTGATTGTGTTAGCCGATGGCGATGAAATAAAGACTAAATGTTAAGTTAAGTCAAGCTTCATGTTTTTGTGAGAAGTCCATCAAAATCCGTTCAGTAGTTTTTAAGTGATGTGTGCACAAACTCACAGACAAACAGACAAAAATTCCAAAAATGATTGAAATGTGTTCTATTACTTATCCTCAGACCCCTCAATTTTTTTTGCAAATATTTTCAATGTACAGACACGCGATGTTTACGATTTTATTTATTAGATATTCATCATACGTCCACTCTGAACATAAGCCTCCTCGATAGAATACCGCTTTTGGTGCGCTGTCCATTGGGGGATTTGTCAAAATTACCACGTTTGGCAGGTGGATTGGTGATCGCAGTAATGATCTTAATATATACTGGAGAACGCTGGCCATCCCTGGCGCAATCCCTTCTTTGACAACACCCACCGGAAGATTCTAAACTAGTAAGACTAAGGCTAAGGAATAGTCCATCCATATAGTAATAATGACAAATTGTAGAATTTACAGACTTCCACCTTAGTTATTGTCTCTTGTGGACATTAAGGAGTCGAAATAAAAACCTTAACTCTTCGGAATTTAACATAATATTGCAGTTTTAAGAAATTGTAGTGTAAGTATAGTAGATAGAATGACAAGAATATTGAAAGTAAGAAGGTATACATATATATGAAATGTCGTAGACAAAAGGAAGTGTCACTCTCGACGAGGACACTGGTCACGAGCGCCATACAGCTCATCTTGTGGCGATGTAGATCCGAAACAGTTATTAGTTATATTCTTTATTGCACAAATTTTAAAACTAAATACAGTTACAAATTTTGTGTACAAAGGACCCGTCTCGAATGACCGTCGGCAGTTTAGTCCACATCTGCGCGGCTCGGACAGTAAAGGAATTGAAAAAGAATTTGGTGTTGGATTTGGGATAGGTGAGGGTCTTGGTGACGTAGTCACGTCTAGGTCGGTCGTGGTCAAAGTCAAAGTCAAAATCATTTATTGCATATGAGTACACTTGGTACATTTATACACGTCATCTTTTTTATCGACTACCGCTTCCTAGGTGTTAGCGCTGTGAAGAAGAAACGGCGCAACAAACTTCACGCAACACATCTTTTAAAAATCAAGTTTGCATACAAATAGAGATTTTGCGAAGCTGAATTAACATTAGTACCAGGCATCTTTGTCCTTCAAATAATCGTTTATTTTATAATAGGCTTTCTTACAAAGTTGTTTTTTAATGTGAATCTTACTTTCTGTCCGTCATATTTAAGATTTCCTCTGGTAGTTTGTTGTAGAAGCGTAAGTGGAAACGGGAACGGAGGTATTCAGGAGTAGAAGAATTTTTGAGGATCTTGTAAAGAAAGGATAGGATGTGCACATTTCGGCGAAGACGGATAGGGATCCAATATGAGCTTAGATGCTCTAAGATAACCCCACTAATATTCCGCATCTGTGCTGCTCGACCTCTCCCAAAATCAATTAAACTTATTTCATCTCCCGCAACAAGTGTATCAATTCCCATAGACTATTTATTAATATTTTTTACCGCGGAATTAAAACGTTGATCTGATTATCTTTCATCGGTCGCGTTGTGTGTAAAATAAATAAAATAATTTATTTGTCGCGTAAGCTGATGCGTTTTCACGCTGATGTGGGCATGTACAAAGAGTGTGTTTTTTATTATTAATTTTGGTAAAATTTTTTCCATTGTTGATAGGAAAATAAATTAACTTCGTAAACTCAAATGGGAATATCATGCTGCAATAACCATTGTCTCCATTGCTAAGTACTTGAGATGTACCCGATCATTTCCGATTAATCGACTTATTATTCTTTCTTTCTTTCTTTCTTTAACTCTTTATTGCACACACACAGATAAAACAAAAATAATACATTAAAAAGAAACACAAGTACATAGGGCGAACTTATCTCTGAGAGAGATTTCTTCCAGCAGACCCGCGAGATTATTATTATTATTATTATTATTTATGAATTAAGTACATATTACTACCAGGGCCGCATTATCCATTAGGCAGTGTAGGCAACTGCCTAGGGGTCTTATTTGGAAATGTTTCTTAAAGTGAAAAGAGGAGTAGGCGTGGGCCAGGGCGTGGGCGTTGACGTGGGCTTCGGGGTCGGAGTCGTAGTCTGATTGAGAGTAGTCCACGCGTGCGGAGCATTGCATTGTGGTAGAAAAATTAATTGTATTTCAGGAAGTTAGAACACGGTAAAGGGGCCCCGACACGCGCATTGCCTAGGGGCCCCGACGTAGTTAATCCGGCTCTGATTACTACGTACCTATACAATATCTTAACCTAGTTGTCAGTTGCACAAGGGTAGCCCGTAATCTGATTTTTTAGTATTTAATTTTTATACACATATTTTAATGCTATAATCATACTATATCAGTCCTATGATACCCTTCTTGACGACCCCCGTAGCGGAACGGGGTAGCTCTTGGCCTGGCACTCCGGAGGTTGCGGGTTCGAATCCCGCTACGGGCAAATGTTCGTATGATGAATATGAGTGCTTGTACCCAAGTCTTGGATGTTTATATATTTATTTAAGTATGTGTATCGGTTATCTAGTAACCATATCACAGACTCTGCCTAGTTTGGGACTGGATCATTGGTGTGAATGTCTGAAATATTTATTTATTCTGCATTTCTTATCTAATATAATTTATTTATAGAAAATTCTACAGTTTACAAACACGGAAAAGGTCACTATCTTTTATTGTCATTTCGTTAATTATTAATACAAATAAAAAATGTAAAATCAGTCCTGATTTTTTAATATGAGTATCATTCAAACGGTTTACAATATAATCTCATTATTTGGAAAAAAGAAGTATTCGTTCAGCCGAAATGGCTAGTTAGTGAGCAATATAGGTGCTCTGAGGTTTCGAGCTCGCTTCTCTCACTATCTGGTGGTGGGAGGGGAGGAGTGTCAGTGGGGAATACCACCAAATCAGCTTATACATTTTATTTTATTGATTCACTTTACTTTGCTTTACTCTGCTCTGCTCTTCTTTGCTTTACAATACAATACAATATACCTTATTGCACAAACAAATATTACAAGTTATAAAAATTTGCAGCGCGACTATCAATATTACAAACTGACTGCATATTGGTTAAATTGTTGTCAATATTAAGATGGTTTGCAGAACAAGGGTTGCTGCCTGATTTATATTCAATGCAACAAGAATAGAATAGAATAGAATAGAATAGGTCATTTATTCATAGCTACGACACACACATACATGAGAAATAAACAGAACAGAATTAATAAAATTACAATTTAAAAATAATCAAGGTACCTATGTGTCGCAGCAATAAAATGGCGCTGACTCAGCATAATGCTACAAATTCTTCAAACAAATACAACAAATTCTTTGTATTCTGTCCAAATGATTTAATGAAAGATTTTTGTTGCTAACCTAATTAAATAATAACCAACTTTTAATTTCTTTTTATATTATAAATTTACTTAATTACTATAATCGTTTATTTATTATTAAGGTTACACTTAAATGTTTGAATATATACCTATTATTATCGTTTGAAATATAGTGTGTATTTGTGTGTGTAGGTTTAATAAACAGTAATGAACAATTATGGTGTAAAATGCTAAGTTTTTCAGTATAACACGTTTTTGCGCCAGTTTTGATTAATGTTTAGAAGCACCGATTAATCGGACTAATGTATGATCTGTACATCTCTAGTATTTATTTATTTTTATTTATTTATTAAGTAGTACTACGAGTATCTGTCCGAAATATGAATCTATAGATAATGTCCTTCATAAGGGGCACTATAACATCAAATGCTGAAATTATCGATTTTTTGAATTATTCAGACTATAAAGCTAAAAATTTCAGTAGTTTGGTTGAAATGAAATGAAATATCTTTTGGAGTCATTGACATAGAGCTCAGCTATGTCCCGCCACGTGGGCATACAACAATTGTGTCGCAGTAAAGCATGCATTTAAAAACAAAGATACAAAAAAAAAGTGTTAATTAGATACAAATTAATCCGTCACCAAGAAATTCTTCCAAACTACAATAACAGATCGTGGTGTTTTTTGAGATCTTCATCTCGTATCGTTTTATTGATTTTATTATATATGTGAGGTATCCTGCAGAATAGGCTTTTGTGTAACAAGGCTGTGTTTGCTGGTAACACTGCCATTTTGTCTAATTGCCTCATACGAATTTTAAATGTAAACATGTTAATATTAGATTTTGCAAAAACCGCCGATTCATATATACACGGGAGAGTCAGTATTTTTAGTTTTATAAAATGCGACCTACATGAATCTATTTGTTTCAAATTGCATATTGCCCGAATGCATTATTTTCAGATGCAATATTTCAGAAGGCTTAAGGCTAGTAATCCATGGGACGCTAGCGGACAGGATAGCAACGCGTATGAGCTATGGCTATAACCTGCGAACGTTCGCTTGTGTACCCTTTAACCAATACGTGACCACTGGCATTATGTGGAGCGATGTGAGAAGGTGTGCTCGAAATGTGATGCGGTACAATTTTACTTTCAAATTTCATGTCTGACTAGCACACTGGCGCATTATGCAGCAGTTTTATAGGTACATAGGTCCACTGTGGGAGTATATCGGTGTTAGGTGGCTCCACTATGGACCTATTTTATAGCTTATGGCTGCATATTTCTCTAATGAGCTAATTTGATAGTAGGAGTACAGCTGACATTATGCATCAGGTACCGGCCTGCCGCCGTTGGCTGTATGCTCGCGTAATTTTTATCTTTAATGGATTTGTCGATCTACTGATGTATTGGTTTGGGGTATATTGCCATTGAAGATTATAAATGAGTAGCTTTCTGCCCGCTGCTTCGTCCGCGTGGACCACGTAACTTTATAAATTATATAGCCTATGATACTCACAAATAACGTGGCTTTCTATTGGTAAAAGAATTTTCAAAATCGGTTCAATAGACCCAGAGATTACCCGCTACTACGTCACAAACTACACCTCTTTATAAAATTAGTATAGATGTGTGAGTTATGTAAGACATATGATGTATTTTCTTAATAATGTTAAATAAATAAAATAAAAAGATAGATATAGATAAAATATAGAATTAGATAAAACTATACAGTTCGATATAATGCTGTTTATGGATGCTTAGAAAGCAATAAAACCAATAAGGATTGGAGATAACGTTATAAGTTAGAAAGAGAAGTATATGTTGCTGATCAATAACGTTGTCCTTCGTGTCCCTTTGGTCTACAGTTACTCTTCACTATCAAACGGTAGGTAAAAAGGAGGTATAAACCCTGTGCCGCTCGCCCTATTTTATACTATTCTCCCTCCGTCTTCCTCCCTCTTCATACCTCTTTCTGTCTCTTCCTCCTTCTTCCTCCCTCTTCCTCCCTCTTCCTCCCTCTTCCTCCCTCTTCCTCCCTCTTCCTCCCTCTACCTCCCTCTTCATACCTCTTCCTCCATCTTCCTCCCTCTTCCTCCCTCTTCCTCCCTCTTCCTCCCTCTTCCTCCCTCTTCCTCCCTCTTCCTCCCTTTTCCTCCCTTTTCCTCCATCTTTCTCCCTCTTACTCCCTCTTACTCACTCTTCTCCTCTCTCTCCATCTTTTCTTACCTTCCTCCCTTTTTTCTATATGATCGGTACTTTCTCAATTTTCTCGGCATAATACCTGTCCATCCTTTCATAGTAAATTGTTTCTCATCAAGAAAATGTCCCGTAAAAACTACCACATCTGCAATCAACGACATCAGAGCTCCAACCCCTGGCAGGATTGTCTCGTGTCTCCCACAATCGGCTCAGTGTCCAGCGTCCCGTAAAATTGTATTTGACGCGCGCTCGGACGCGGGCGGGGCGCGGGGCGGGGAGAGGGGCGCAAATTAACGCGGCTTAGAACAAAATCTCCGTGTTATGATTCTGCGGTGTCGGTCGGGGCGATGATCGCTTTAAGTATGTTACGGGGTTTAGTGGAGGATTTTGAGACAGGTGTTTTTTTAAATTTGTTTCGAAAGGGTTTAAATTAAATATCAGTAGGTAAGTCCTACTTATTACAAAAAACTATATTTGCGCGTTAAGAGTAAAAGTAAGTTAAAGAAAAAATACATCATGACCGCCCCTTTGGCAAAAACACTTTCAAAATTAAATATAAGAAATATCTATAGTAAACTCATTAAATTGGCTGCCCCAGTAGTGTCAATCTATTGGGAAGGCTTATGTTAAGCAGTGGACGTAGGTATTTCGGATGATCATTTAATAAATTAGTATTCTGTTCCAAATTCATCATCATCAGCCTTAAAGAGTCCACTGTTGGACATATTCCTCTCCCAAAACGCGCCACTGAACCCGATCCTCGATTTTTCCCGTTCAGTCACTGCCAGCCACCGATCGTAGCTCCATCTAGCCGGGGAGCGTCCAACACTACGCTTGCTCACGCGGTATTCTAAATTATACAAGTATAAAAAAATATATGAATGGAACAGAATTCTCCTGTCAAAGCAAACAGCCAATTTCTCCGCTAAAGAGTATGAAAAATACTGCTAAAAAATAAAACCTTTCCGACTTTGATATATTCCTACTGATTGATCAACCTTCACAAGCCCATTATACATCGGAAGGGCCAACCCGACAAATTTGAATTTCCGTACCCACAATTACTTGTGAGACGTCAAATGCTAGTTTCAACAAGAAGGAGGGAGACAAAAAATGTGGTTGAGGTACCAAAATGTGACTGTGGAATTCGGCTACTTACATATTTTTGATCGTTCAAAAGAAGTCGTATTGGAATAATTTTTGAATACCAAAGACGGTTTACTTACAAGGTGTAGCAAAATGGTTATATAAATGATGCGAATTTTATAAATGGTTATAAAAAACAACTTTGTAAGAAAACCCAACGATTATTTGAATGACAAAGATGCCTGGTACTAATGTTAATCCAGCTTCGCACAATCTTTATATAATTGTATGCAAACTTGATTTTAAAAGATGTGTTGCGTGAAGTTTGTTACGCCGTTTCTTCTTCACAGCGCTAACACTTATAAAGCGGTAGTCGATAAAAAATAACGTGTATAAATGTACCAAGTGTACTCATATGCAATAAATGTGTTTTATCGAGTGGTCAACAAATTAAGTGGCTTATCGAGCAAACTTTCTACAGCTTTGATGATTTCATGAAAAATTAAAAATGTAATTAATATCTTTATAAAATTAATAATATAAACATAATAATTTTATGTTATTTTTGATAATAATTAGTACGATGATATTGTTATAGAATTTAAATATTTATGACTTAGATGTAAGTATATCCTTATGTAGTAGACATACCACGCTCTCGCACGAAGCGTTTTGCTTCCTCTTTCATGATGCGAACTGCTAAGGAGTGTAACTCACTACCAGCTTGGGTATTTCCGGACAAGTACAATCTGGATCTTTTTAAAGGAAGAGTGAATAGGCATCTTCTGGGTAAGCGCGCTCCACCTTAGGCCTCATCATCACTTACCATCAGGTGGGGTCAAGCGCAAACCCATCAATAATAATAAAAAGAAGTATCTAGTATGTGTAAGGTACTTTGTTATTGTATCATTGTATTTTTATCGTGGAATGAAGAGTAATTAAACTAAATTGAATTGACCTGTAATTGCTCATCCAGGCAACCTTATAAGATTTTTTTTTATTTTTGCAGATATTTTGTGCCACCTTGTACGAAAGTCTTTGGAGAATACGCTTTGGCGCGAACGCCTTTTGTGCAATCAATATTCAATGTTGGCAACACTGGCTCTCCTACGTTTGAATTTGGAATCAATCATTTGGAATTTCAAATTTCGAGACGTTCTCACTGGAAAAATAGCTTGATGGGAATGAACTGATGAAAAAGTAATGAAAAGTAGTATTTTTTAAGTTAGATCGAAGATTTTTTGTTGGAATATTAGTATTCTATTAATGAATTTTCTAAAAAAAAATTGATTGGGCGTCTGACGCTTAATTTACTTTATGATAATTTAATACCAAGTGTATTTTGAAATTTTTATTTTAATATTATATACTGACATAGACAGTATGTTATATACATTGACATTATTTTAATTGTTTACATTGTGATTTATATTTTGTACATTATTTTATTTTATGACGATGACTTTTACCATATTAGAATGACATGTAAAATTGAATTATTAAGAAGTTAAAGTGAAATAAATAAATCTAATCTAATCAAGATAACATTGGCTTAAGTACGCAACAAACGCTAACAGAAAGTAGGTAGACAATGGATGCAAGACCATCATACATACGTTCTATCGATTTCCTTCTTTCTTAGGATAATTTTAACTTTATAATTTTAATCTAAGTCTAAATGATGTTGCATTACTATTTCGTAACAAGAAGCTGAAGTCATTAAATTTAGTGAAGTGACATTTTGTTGCTAATTAATTTAATGCGCCATCTATTTTTAAAATTCAAATATACATTAGTTTCAAATTAGATGTTAGATGGCAGAATTAAGTTTAACTTAGCGCCGTCTATTGACGAGTAGCAGAATTAAATGTAACCTAACTCATTTCAGCATCTTATTAGTACCGCCTTTCACTAGCAGATGGCAGACTTAAATGTTGTTTTATCGCCATCTGTCGATGACTAGCGGAATGAATATGTAAGCTCCGCGCTGGTTCGAGCTTTTTATAATGATGCTACGACAATGCTACGACGACTACAATCTTCAGCATACATTTTGTTTCACCAAGCTCGATATAGATGGCGGTGTTAAATGGGTTAATCAAACGAGACCGTATTACGTACTAAAATTATGATAGTTTAAATACCAATTAGTTTGATTGGCTATTTCCAATATGGAGGTCAAGCGAGTGGCTGGTGATAAAGTAGGTAGTCATTTCAAATTACATAGTTTACATATTTGAAAACTTGAATGTGATCAATCTTTGATGTGATAAAATTGGATTATTTATTTGTGAAATATTAATTATTTTGAAGTATTTATATGATTTTTATTTGACATTATCACTATATCAGCCTTGAGACTGTTATTTAGACATTGCTGGACACATAGACCTTCCCCAAGAACGGCACCACGCCCGGTCCTTCGCCCTCCGCATCCAGCCACTTCCCGCCACCTTCCTGGTCCGATCCGTCATGTAATCAAATATATATCTATAAAATGCCTATAATCTGATATATCATGGAATGGGACGGGTAGAAGCGTTTTCCCGTGTATATTAGATCAATCCTGAAATCACCAAGCGTGGCGATTATGGCAAATCCCCCAATGGACAGCCCATCATCAAAAGTGGCATTCTACTGGGGAGGCTTATGTTCAGCAGTGGACGTATATAGGCTGATGATGATGATGAGAACATATATTTCATTCCAAACCAAGAGTCATACGAAAACCAACGCTATTTGCGTCTCGGTAACTTATATAGGAAAGGGTCACCGGCAGCAAAAACAACCATGTAAACTTTTGCAGTCCACTTCTGAACACTATTATTTATATATATATTCTTTATTGCACATCTTAAAACTAAATACAGTAATAAATGGTGTGTACAAAGGTGAGCCTATCTCTAAAAGAGATCTCTTCCAGCCAACCTTACAGGGTGTGAGACAAGGCAGTAAGAGCGAGGGGGTATAATTTATTTTGAGGCGAATGGAAAGCGTTTGTTAAGATTATATCAATGTTTTAATTACAGGTAATTTTTACAATTATTTGATCTACTATAATATAAAAATGAATTTAATGCAAGAACGTCACACTTGTTAATTTCCATAACACCTCTCTGTATTCTCAGTTTTTCATGATGATAAGATCATCAGCCGAAATACATCCAATGCTGTAAATAGAATACTTATTATTAAAAAAAATAATAAAAGATATAAATAAATATAATAAACATCATGTATGTGTGTGTCGTAGCTATGAATAAATGACCTATTCTATTCTATTCTATTCTATTCTAAACTTAAACATAAATTAAATAAATTTCAAACATCTTCACACAGGGTGTGAGACAAGGCAGTAAGAGCTTTATTTTGTTTTCGAGATGCAAATGCCTTTGTTTTCTTATGACTTGAATTGTAACGAAATATGCATGTTTTTTTTTATTTTGTTATTCATACTCAAAGTTAAAATCTTCATTGTACTCAACACATGGTACATTATAACACGTAATTTTTTTTTTTTAAAACTACAGCTTCGCTTTGTTAGCGCTGTGAGGAAGAAATGGCGCAACAAACTTTCAGCAACACATGTTTTGAAATCAAGTCTGTATACAATTATATAAAGACTAGCTGTGCCCGCGACTCCGCTCGCGTGAACTACAGAATCCGCCCCGGTTCCAACTTCCGCTCCCGTTCTCTTCCCTCTTCTACTTTCACTCCCACTCAGACTCGAGAATCTCAATATCCCAATCCCAACCCCATCCCTATCCCCAAAAACTAAATTTGACTCAATTACATACGCGACGCGCCTATCGCCGCGCCACGGCCGTTGACCTCGCCCATATGATGAAATATTGCATTTTTTTATCAAAATTTTCGTAAAAAGAGATGTTTTTTTCATGAATGATTTCTAAATGTGATACTGAGTTACTGGAAGAAATATTAACAGTCGTTTTATTATCATCCGATATAATGGCTTCTAGAAAAATTTACTTTATTAATATCTCAGGTTTTAAGTGGCGTATCAAGATGAAACATGTACCAGATTTTAAGTTAGACCACCAGCAAGACAACTGTGAAAACTGCATCAAATTTCATTCAGTAGTTTTCGCGTGATGCGGTAACAAACATACATACAGACGGACAGACAGACAAAATTAAAAAAAAAATGTTTTAGCTTCTATTGGACCTATAAGGACCTCTCATAAATTTTTTTTTAAATATCTCTCATGTACAGACAGACCAGTTACAGTTTTATTATAAGTATAGATACGCACAATCTTTATAAAGCTGAAGCAACATTAGTACTAGGCATCTTTGTCATTCAAAGAATCGTTTATTTTACAATTCTTAAGTTAATTGTCCGTAATCCTACTAATATTATAAATGCGAATTCAAATTCAAATTTTCAATTTTTCGAAAGTTTGGATATTTGGATATTTTTATGTTTGGATGTTTGTTATTCAATCACCCTTCAACCACTGGACGGATCGTGATGAAACTTGGCACACATATAGGTTAGGTCCTGGAATAGGACATAGGATAGTTTTTATCTCGAAAAAACATCCCATTCCTACGGGAAATACTCGTACATAATAATTTGTGATGTTAAGTTGTCCACGCAGACAAAGTCGCGGGCAACAGCTAGTATTTATGTATGTAGTTTGAATGAATTATTGACCTTACTAAGTCTTAATCGTTACGAATTCATACATTAGTTTCATACATCCTAAATACTTCATTCTAACTTCAAACCTACGGAAATAGAATGAACTTAAATACAGACACCATGACGTTATAGGGTGCTAGCTATCTATCGTCAGTATGACGGGAGCACCCGCGGGCTCTGGACGTGTGTCATTCATTCATTCGTTAATTACACACGTGCTTTACCATTTTCGAATAACCACATGCAGTCTTCACGGTAACTGTTATGTTGTGAATGGAAGTTTAATCGGTGAATTGTTTTTAGTTTTTTTTTCTTCTAATTTAGTTTTTGTAGTGATGTGTTTTGACAGAAGTTTTGTTTTAATCGTATTTCTGGTGATAATGTTCGTTGGATTTGTGAGAAATGGAGGTGAGTAAACGGCAATTTATGAGACCTTTACAATTTTAAGATAATAATAATAATGCAATTTAGGGCGCAAAACAAGGGGGCTTTGATGTTTTTTTATAAATGTCTCAAGACATTTTTGTCATGCTAATCAGAGATTTTGGTTAGGATGTACAAAAGGGGGCGCTGAAATTTTTTATTTTTTTAATTTTTTCACGCCAATCAGAGATTTTTTTTTCATAGCGCCCCCTATTGTACACTCCAACCGAGATTTTTTCTATAGCATCCCCTTTTGTACACAATTTAGGCGATATTATCGCTTTAAGCGATTTCTTACGTCTGTAAAGTTTGTCTAATGACTCTACACCGTACATAATACCATCTTGTAAACATGAAGTTGTAGAACAAGCCACCTAGTGGCTTGGTCATTAGACTCGAGAGCCAGAGGTCGTGGGTTCGAATCCCACTGGGGACAGGCAACTTTGTACAATTTGACCCCGGTCTGGATGTTATATTTGTGATTCGTCCTTGTTTAATTACCATAGTACAGGAGAAAATCCCAGTTTGGGATTAGACAAGTGTATGTATGTATACGTAATTTTTAAACAAAGGTTGACGTGATTTTAGTACAAATATAATTCATTAAAGGTCTGAATTTTATTACCATGAGCTGTGCCCGCGACTTCGTCAGCTATCTTAAATACGTAATTCTTTATTAAAAAAAATAAGATGCTGTTATCGTTACCCCAAATTTCTAATTATTGCACCTAATATAACAATATTTATAGGTACTAAAACCTGGAGGCCTATTTTTTCCGCTAAGATCCGTCGAACTAAACATTAGTTTTGGTTTATGCTTACGGAGAAAGCTCCCTGGCCAGAAAACATATTTAAAAATAAACACATAAATCGGATAAGTGGTTCTCGAGTTATAAGTAAACTGACAATTAGAAAAACGTTTGTATAATTGTAAGGGATGTATCATAACTATGGATGGACCGACGACCTGAAGAAGGTGGCCGGAATCGACTGGATGCGGGGGACGGGGTGTGATGGCGTTCATTGGGGAAGGCCTACGTCCAGCAGTGGACGTAAGGGCTAATATGATGCTGATGATCATAACTTTAATGATTGTTATGAAGCGTGTTAATTCCAACTACTTAGCACATCATCAGGTTATTTTTGTCTCCACTGCAGGAGCACAACCCTCTCTCATCTGCCGGAGACAGACGGAGGATTTGGCCTACACTCCCCGCGCTGGCCAGACTGGTTGGGGAGGCCTGATTGGTGTTTTATAATGTATTCCCTTAGTCGCCTTGTACGACATCCACGGGAAGAGTTGGAGTAGAGTAGAATAGGAATTCTACTCTACCGGAAACCACACGGCTACTTAGCACACTAGCGAAATATGTAGCGTTCCCACTAATATTATAAATGCGAAAGTTTGGATGTTAGGATATTTATATGTTCTCCAATATCTTCCTGTCGCTTTCGGCGACCGTCTTCAGGTCATAGTTTCATTCGGCGATGTATGCAGCTAGTGTCTAGCTTAACGAGTCCCATAGCGGGGGTATATCGTTAGGTGCACTGAGAACGATATACCCCGAATATGGACCTATTTTATAGCTTACTAGCTGCTGCCCGCGACTTAGTCCGCGTGGACAACTTAACATCACAAATTATTATGTATTTTCCGTAGGAATTAGATGACTTTACGGTATAAAAACTATCCTATGTCCTATTCCAAGATCTAACCTGTGTGTGCCAAGTTTAATCCCGATCCGTCGAGTGGTTGAAGCATGATTGAGTAATAAACATACGAATATCTAAACATCCAAAATATCCAAACTTTCGCATTTATAATATTAGTAGGATGATATATATTTGCCGTGTGGTTTCCGGTAGAGTAGAATAGGACCACTCCAACTCTTCCCGTGGATGTCGTAGATGGCGACTAAGGAAATACATTATAAAACATCAATCAGGCCTCTCCAACCCGTCTGGCCAGCGCGGGGAGTGTAGGTCAAATCCTCCGTCTGTCTCCGGCAGATGAGAGAGGGTTGTGCTCTTCTAGTGAAGACAAAAATAACCTGATGATGATATATATAACAAAAATATACGATATATTATTGACAGAGAGTGAGGTAGTGCTCTTTAACTTGTGATCTGAACACAGAAAGCGTCTGAGAGACGCGTATGAAGGGAGGCAGCTAATGTTGTGCTTTAAGATTTTCTAATAAACAAATTAAATTAAAAATGCATACTAGAGACTAAGTGATAAAGAACGAATATATACTTATTTACCTAGAAACGAATGACATTGTTCCAGGCACAGAACACACTACAGAAAAGGAAACCAGACCAGAGTACATCCATCCAGACGGCCTCCTCAACTTCGATCCTTATCTCTCAGACTTCAAACCTATCGATACTGAAGATGACTACATACCACTACCTGAAAACGATGAAACCATAGACGGACTACCAATCTTCTTACTGGAACCCAAAAACTCTTACGTTCTTAAAAGCAAACCTGCCACTCTTCTTTGCAGATCTGCGAATGCTCTTCAAGTATTCTTTAAATGTAATGATGTAAGGACAGACAAAACAATACAGTTTGAACATGTGGATCCACAGAATGGTGTTAGAGTGGTTGAAGCAGAACTGAATGTGACTAGAAATGAACTAGATGAGTATTTCGGTGTGAAATATACTTGTGAATGCTACGCGTGGAATAGTAAAGGGAAAATAAGGAGTCAAGCTGTTTTTATTGAGCTGGCTTGTAAGTATTTTACATTAAGTACAGAAGGAACCTTTCAGACTTTAAGCGCAAACTTCCGCAATCGGTGGAGCCTTCAAAGACATTACTATATCAGTTGATACAAGTAGATTTTACATAATTATTATGGATTAGTTTAGAATAAATCCGACGAAGAACGAGGGTGACCGACATAGCCGAAAGAATTAGTAAGCTGAAGTGGCAGTGGGCGGGTCACATCTGTAGCAAAACCGACGGTCGTTCGGGCAGTCGAGTTCTGGAGTGGAGACCGCGGATCGGCACTCGCAGGGTGGGACGCCCCGCCGCCAGATGGACCGACGACCTGAAGAAGTTGGCAAGGGAAGAATCATTTTATCAAAGATACATTTGTACCAAGTTTCATGAAAATCGGTGAGAGTGGAACCTCTCGAGGTTCCCGTGTGCTTTACAGATCTCTCAAATCGTGAGCTTAAATTGATAATAAATTATTTGTATTTACGTTTTCATGTAAATTAAAACCCAAATGGCTTCGTATAAACGGATGTGGTACACCGCCGCCGTCGTGATGAATATGTTAATCCGATCATTAGGGCACCGCAAGCCTGCGACTGAAGTGTCTTCATTACATATGGATATTGTCGATGAGTACATTTCAATTTGTACCTGTTTTAATGACTTCCATGATTTATTTTAAAATGTGAGTGAAATTATTAGTCGAGTAGGTTTGGTTATAAATTTATATGTACGAGTAGGTATGTGTATGTAAATAAACCTAAGCGTAAAATGTATATCATCATCATCATCAGGTTATTTTTATTGCACGTTGGCAATCAAGAACGGAACTTCTTTATTTTTAGGTCCAATTTCGCCATTATTTTTTGAATACAACTAAAAAAAACACTTTTTGTTAATTTAAGATGAACTGAAAATATGATATGAAGCAACCCCAATATCAATAAGCCTAAGAATATATCAAATACTATCTTAATTCCTGATAGGTATTCAATACACTTCTGTCCCTAACGTTTTCAAAAAACAAATGAAGGTACCAATTTCTTTAGTACTCAGAAAAAGGAAAAGACTAAAAATACGGAGGCAAAAGCGCAGGACGAAAATAATGAAGAGTGTAGGCAGACAATTAACAGTAACACCTTTTGTCTGGAAATAACCACCCCACGCCCAGTTAAGGAAAGCAATAGCGAAATGAAAGACCAGAAATATAGTAGACTTAGTAATAAGGTCAGTAAATCGTTCACGGGGCAATGTATACGCTTTACAACCAACTATTAGGGGAAATCTTAAATATGACGTACAGAAAATTTACAAATTACATTACAAAAACGTCTTTGTAAGAAAGTCTATTATAAAATAGATGATAATTTGTATGACACGACAATAATGCCTGGTACTAATGTTAGTTCAGCTTCGAATAATCCTTTTACTATTTTATTCAGACTTGATTTTAAAAGATGTGTTTGCTGAAAGCTTATTGCACACATATATAACATACATATATAATTTTCTGGAAGCCTTGAAATGTGACTTTGACATTGATGTAACTTTGTTTACAAAATATTCATCGGAATTAGAGAGAAGCAAACGTGCAGTCTGCAAAAACTGCAATTTTGCAGCGGGATTTCAGTCTTCACCATTAAAAGCATCTAAAATAAACAGCTGAAATGTCTTTCCATTCTCGTCCTATTTATAAATGTATTGTAAACTAGATAAGGGTTCTCACACGTGAGCGATTTTGTAAAGGGGACGTCACATGCGATAACTTAAAGTGTCTACATCTCATTCGCTGTCACATGAATCTTTCCAAAATAAAACAAAAAGCACGTGTCAGAGCTATTAATGTTCCAAATATTTGAACATTATGTAAAAGTCAAGTTGTTCTAGAAGTAGACACTTACTTAAACGTCACTCAATCTACAGTAGATTTTAAACAACAAAAAACAGAATTATATTCGCCCAAAGACATGACTAATGGACTGTCAAGATGAAATGAAACGGGGCAAGGCACCATGAGAACTTGGTGGCATGGTTTTCTACACCGATATTAGTAGGTGTACCAAATAAATTATGGTGGTAAGTAGATCTATTAATATCGGTTTAGAAAACCACATATGTAAAGGAATCAAGCTGCACAATAGTAGGTTAGTAGCCAAGAGCTGTAAGGCATCAATTGCAGCCCGAGATATTTAGGCGCACGAGCGCAGCGAGGGCGCCTATAGTTCGAGGGTGCAATTGATGCTTACACCCGAGCTAACTACTCTGCTTTACATCTCGATTGTGAAGTAAGTAGAAAAAAAACCGGCATTACAAGAATAACACATTTTATTAGTTATTTAAAGTAAAAGATTTCTATTCCCGTCTTTTTTCATCTTTTTTTTTTAAATTATTTTTTTCAAGAACGAAATTGAGCTTCGCCGTTCGATATTTAAAATTGATGACTATTATACTCATACGAAGACAAGGCTGAATAGCGAAGCGACCTCTTTTGTCATTGGGCTGAATGCATGATGTCTATTGCCAGTATGATGGTTAGATGTACGCGATTTTTTTGAAAGAGTGAAGAGTTTTTTTTTTAATTACTTACCGCCCTAGGGCTTTTCTAGCTACATTATTACCCTAGAGCGCTAATTGGTCACCTACAAGCCCCATTTGGGGGTAATAAGGACCTACTTACCGAATATGAGAGATGTAAATTATAATAATACAATAGGTACTGCATTGTAAATTTGTAGTTAATAAGCATGTTTTGCATTTTCTGCCTGGTGTTTTCAGGAACCGGTAACTCTGACCTTAGCACGGTATATTTGTTTAACCGATATTATGTATGTATAAGAATTAATGTGGCAATTACTTATTGACATTTAGGTCGCCAGCAATAACTACGGGTAGTGATGGGTTTAAGTTTTTAGAAGAATTTGAGCCGAAAAAGGTATCGGTAATTTTTCAACATTATTAATTTCCCATTTCGTAGCAGGTATGAGGTTACCAAATGGGACAACGCAAATCCCATTCCGTAAAAGATTACGAATTAAGAATTAATGTCCCAAGTTACGAAATTTAGTTACCAAATAGGATGAAGGGCTGGTTGGTTTAAAACCAACGAAATCGAAGTCGAACACCTGGGCATCTTTCAGAGCAACTGATGGTGTTGAATGAAAATCATACGTACACAGTTAATGCTCACACCGTGGTCCTCAAGGTATAGGAAGATACGATATATCCTCTGAGACACATTACTAGCATGAAAGCTGGATAAACGCGGTTGAGATGCGGTCATTAAAAAAATAACTGGAGTGAAGTTATGTGACAGAATAAGGAATACAGTGATATGCGAGAAGTTAGCTTGAAAGAGGACGTAGTAACAAACGTAGAGAAGGGTATGTTGCATTGGTTTGGACATTTAGAGCGTATGAGTGAAAGAAGAGTGGCAAAAGCGTGAATGTGGAAGGAACTACAGCTAGAGATCGTCGTAGGAGGACGTTCAAAGATCAAATTTGAGATGAATAAAAGAAGGTGCAATATAAGGTGAATGAAAATGTAAATACAATATTCCTTGCCATGCTAATCTTTACAAAGTGTACTTAAAAGAAACGACTCTATCCACATCACACCCCAAAACAACCAGAAAAGCTAGTGAGCATTTATCAAATGGCAAAGTGCTTGAGTTAACGAGCGGAAATAATGTTTCCTCTACATAATGGTTCCGTAGCCACCCCACTGAGGGATGCCGAATGCTCGGTAAAAAGAATGCTCATTAAAAATTACGATTCTAGTAAAAAGCGGATATCTAAAAGAATAGACGGTAATAAATCTTGTGAATTTATTAAAGTAGATTGATCCGCTTCAAATGTTTAGGGTTATATATCAATTCATTAATGGTATCATCATGTCTGCACTTAAACGTCCACTGCTGGACATACACCTTCCCCTATGAACGCCACCACACCCGGCCACCTTTTTCAGGTCGTCAGGCGTCCCACCCTGCGCGTGCCGATCTGCAGTCTCCACTCCAGAACTCGTCTGCGTCAACGGCAATCGGTTCTGGAGTGTGTCCCGCCCACTGTCACTTCAGCATGCTAATCCTCTATGTCGGTCACCTTCGTTTTTGGTCGGCTCTCTTCATTACGAATCATATCCTTCAAAGGAACTCGGAGCATAGCCCTCTCCATAGCTCGCTGAGCGACTTGAAACTTGTGGATCAGGCCCACGGTCAGTATCCAGTGTTTTACGTGAATCACCTACTGCTGGTATGTTTTTTTTTTTTTAAATAAATAAATATGTCGGACATTCACACCAATTATCCAGTCCCAAACTAGGCAGAGCCTGTGGTATGGATACTAGATAACGGATATACATACTTAAATAAATATATAAACATCCAAGACTTGGGTACAAACATTCATATTCGTCATACGAACATTTGCCCCTAGCGGGTTTCGACCCCGCAACCTCCAGCGTGTCAGTCCGAGAGCTACCCGTTCCGCCACGGAGGTCGTAATATATGAACCAATTTACCTACTTGTGTTGGTTTTTAGGTTGGTTTTGTACCACTACAGAGTTAAACTGAAATTGATTGTTCACTTTTTTAATGAAAGATTCGATACCCGTAGAATAGGGTATCCTAGTTTGAGAGCCAGGTTACTGCTCGTAATAATATCATCATCATCAGGTTATTTTCGTCTTCACTGCAGGAGCACAACCCTCTCTCATCTGCGGAGACAGACGGAGGATTTGGCCTACACTCCCCGCGCTGGCCAGACGGGTTGGGGAGGACCGATTGACGTTTTACAATGTATTCCCTTAGTTGCCTTGTACGACATCCACGGGAAGAGTTGGAGTGGTCCTATTCTACTCTACCGGAAACCACACGGCATTGTAATAATATGTCTCATATCAATATATCTAGTTTGCCCAATTGTACAAGTTGGAGTCGGTCTGGATGTAATTGTGAATTGTTTTATAATATCCAAAGGAACGAATAACTAAAGAATCGTTAGTTTAGAATTAGACAATTAATGTATATATTAAATATGCAAAAGTTTGGATGTTTGTTACTCAATCACGCTTCAACCACTGGACGGATCGTGATGAAACTTGGCACACATATAGGTTAGGTCCTGGATTAGGACATAGGATAGTTTTATCCCGAAAAACATCCGATTCCTACGGGAAATACATAATATTGTGTGATGTTAAGTTGTCCACGCGGACGAAGTCGCGGGCAACAGCTAGTTTAGTTATATATATAGAACTGCAAGTTTTTATGTACTAGACGTTGAGCCACACCCACAGGGTCAACGTGTCGCCGGGTAGACCTGGGCCCCTTTTAAGACGAGATAAGGTCTAGAACTGCTTATTTATGCAGAGCAATGTCCGAAATTTTTAATGGTATTTCTTACACAGACATAAAGAAGCAATTCACGCAGACCCCACAGTCGGTCACCGTCGACGCTGGCAAGAGTGTCAACTTCCGTTGTGTTCCTCCCCCCGCCGCACCACCCGCTACCCTCAAGTGGAATAGAAATGGCATTACCATTGAACCTAGTGACGAAATCCTCGTGTTACCTAGGGTTAGTTTGCAGGTAAGGAGTTAGGGAAAAGCAATATCATGTTTTTTTTTATCATTCCTGATGGGTTTAAGCTTGACCTCAATCTAGTCTGATTGTAAGTGACTATGAGGCCTAAAGTGGAGTGCGTTTACCCATCATCATCAGGTTATTCTTGTCTCCACTGCAGGAGCACAACCCTCTCTCATCTGCTGGAGACAGACGATGGATTTGGCCTACACTCCCCGCGCTGGCCAGACGGCTTGGGGAGGCCTGATTGATGTTTTACCCAGAAGATGCCTATTCACTCTTCCTTTAAAAAATCCAAGTTTTACTTGTCTGGAAAAACCGAAGCTGGAACGGAGTTCATCATCATCATCAGCCTAAATACGTCCACTGCTGGCCTCCCCAATAGAATATCACTTTTGGAAAGTTGTCCATTGGGGGATTTGCCATAATCACCACGATTGGCAGGCGGATTGGTGATCGCAGTAATGATCTTAACATACACACACAGGAGTACGTTGCTGTCCGCCCCTGGTGCAGTCCCTTAGTCGCCTTGACGACACCCACGGGAAAGATAAGAGTGGCCCTATTCTAAACTGGGAACCACACGGCAAGGGAGGTAGTTCCATTCCATAGCAAATGGCATTATGAAAGAGGAAGCAAAACGCTTCGTGCGAGAGCGTGGTATGTCTACTACATAAGCCTGAAGTCTCTCCTCACGCCTGGTAGTCCGGGGATAAAATGAACTGTCGACGATTAAAGATGCCTGGTACTAATGTTGATTTAGCTTCGCACAATCCTACTAATATTATAAACGCGAAAGTTTGTAAGTATGGATGGATAACAAACTCTTTCGCGTAAAAACTACTGAATGGATTTTAATGAAACTTTACAATAATATAGCTTATACATCAGAATAACACATAGGCTACAATTTATAAATATATTGTGTGGATTGTCCAAAATATCAAGTAAGTAGGAAAAAATCTACCATCTGCGAGCTATTCTGGCGTGCGCCTAAAAATTATAGGTAATTTTAATGTCATAATTTTAATGTTAGTTCTTTTCTACGCCACGCTAATATAAGCTACTCGAAATACTAATCCTGCGCAGACAAAGTCGCGGGCACCAGCTAGTCTTTATATAATTGTATGCAAAATTGATTTTAAAAGATGTGTTGCGTGAAGTTTGTTGCGCCGATTCTTCTTCACAGCGCTAACACCTAGGAAGCGGTGGTCGATAAAACAAAATGACTTGTATAAATGTAGCAAGTGTACTCATATGCAACAAATGATTTTGACTTTGACTTCAACATTTTGAGCCCTTGTACACAATAGATAATAATTATACGCTTTGGATCTTTATCGGGGATTGGTTTGGGTGAGATCTGATACTGGCTGTCGGGAGCATGGATGGAAGAGGTCCAACCATTCCTCTATGACTCACCAGGCAAGCTGTTCGCACGAAATACTATTCAGAATCTCGAGTGTTTGACTTTGATAATTTTTTAAAATCTTGTATTTCCTCATATTTTAGGCCATTTTTAATAAAAATAAATAATTATCTACTCATCAATGTTTAGGACATGGCGAACTACACGTGTATTGCTGAGAATATCGCCGGCAGTCGGACGTCAGACGTTGCTGTATTGTCTGTCTACGGTATGTTTACAAAACTTGATGTAGGTATTCTGTAGAATCTAGTTATTTACTAACCTCACACATACGTCCCTCCCTACGTAACTCCCTGTCCACGTTCGAAAGTCCCCCTCCCTGGTGTTTTTTTAAAAACAACTTAAAAAAGTACTATGGGTTCAATACCGAAGCTTTGAGTTTACTTATATTACAGTATATAAACTACAACGATCTCTATTTACTACTAGGCTGGCAGTGACTGGATGAGGGGAACCGAAGATCGGGTTCAGTGGCGCACCTTGGGAGAGGCCTATGTCCAACAGTGGACTCTTTCGGGCTGATGATGATGATGATGATGAACCCCATATTTCGGCCCTCTATTCATTTACCTACACATAAATAAAGAGTGTCCAATTTTCAATTTTTATTTTATTTTATTATTTCAGTTTTTAAATAGTTTCTGTTTGTAATTATAATTTTAAAAACAACTAACATAGTTTATAAGATTCTACTAACAACAACGAACTCTATGTACTACTAGATGGAGCGTTCCAAACAATCGCTCTATTCCACGCAAGTAGCCACAACTCTTTCACATTCACAATGAAACTTGTGCAGTTACTACGCAGAACATTTAATTCAAAATTCAAAAATTCAAAAATTATTTATTTAAACCCTTAATCTAATAGTTGATTAAACAATAAATTTATAAATAACTTACAAGTAGACATACAGGGTGTAGCACTGTGCAACAAAGTAACAACTGAGCTACTGCACTGACCCACAGGCCGTAACGCAGTAGTCAGTATAGTGAGTTATAAAACAGGTAATTAATTATTTTGTGTACATAGAGAAATTACAAATTACAATTACAAAACTATATATAAAGCTCGAAGGATTTCTCCGGACCCCGAATTGTTCTCCATGATCCCGCGGAGCGAGCTCAAAATGATGTACGGGACATGTGACGAGATCGGTTGTCCGAGTACGAGAAAAATCTCAAAAGTGGAGAAACTCCTCGAGCTGATCTCCCACACACAAAAGTTTACGGCCAGCCCAAACGGTGCGTGCTGGAGAAATGTTTGTCTGAAACAAAACGTCGAGAAAAAATCGGCGCTGGGTGCCGTGTACATTTTTTTTCAATCAGACGGCGGGTGCGGACGCGGCGGGTCGCTGAAGGTTTCCGCTTCCTACCCGACATGGTTGTTCTCCGGGAAGGAGACGAGACGGAGGAGAGTCGTCATACCGAAAAAAGTGCGCCATCGCCGGGCGGTGTCGAGAAAAATCTGAAAACTTACAATCACCCGGCGGTTCGGACGCGGCGGGCTGCTGAAATTTTAGACACGTTTTTTCTCCAGGAACGAGTCGAGCTGCACGGTCATGATGTACTGGAGATCTATAGACCTTTACCGGCTGAATTACAAAACTATATATAAAGCTCGAAGGATTTCTCCGGACCCCGAATTGTTCTCCATGATCCCGCGGAGCGAGCTCAAAATGATGTACGGGACATGTGACGAGATCGGTTGTCCGAGTACGAGAAAAATCTCAAAAGTGGAGAAACTCCTCGAGCTGATCTCCCACACACAAAAGTTTACGGCCAGCCCAAACGGTGCGTGCTGGAGAAATGTTTGTCTGAAACAAAACGTCGAGAAAAAATCGGCGCTGGGTGCCGTGTACATTTTTTTTCAATCAGACGGCGGGTGCGGACGCGGCGGGTCGCTGAAGGTTTCCGCTTCCTACCCGACATGGTTGTTCTCCGGGAAGGAGACGAGACGGAGGAGAGTCGTCATACCGAAAAAAGTGCGCCATCGCCGGGCGGTGTCGAGAAAAATCTGAAAACTTACAATCACCCGGCGGTTCGGACGCGGCGGGCTGCTGAAATTTTAGACACGTTTTTTCTCCAGGAACGAGTCGAGCTGCACGGTCATGATGTACTGGAGATCTATAGACCTTTACCGGCTGAAAACGAGGACAGTCTGAAAGTTGCACATTTTCCTCGGCATCACCTCCGGCCCCTACGGCCCGCACGAACGGTGCGACCTACAGAAAAATTTACTCGACACGAAATGTAGAGGAACATGGGCAGTTTGTAGAGGACCCATTTTTTTTTTAAAAAGTCAGGGGTGCTCAACTTTTTTTTTTGTTTTTCAAAAGCGAGCGCAGCGAGCCTGCGGCAAGCGAGCGAAGCGAGCGCGCCGCATTAGCAAGCCGCTAAGCGGCACCGCGAGCGTAGCGAGCGTGGTGCCGCGCCGGCGGCATCCGAGCGAAGCGAGCGTGCCGCGGCAGCGGCACGCGACGCTTCAAGCGAGCGCTGCAATTGTGCAGCGTCTCCTTTGGTCCAGATCCTCCAGTCCGAGGACTATACATTTTGTTTTCAAAGTCAGGGATTCTCGACCTTTCGGAGCGAGCCACGAAGCGCCAATGCGAACGAAGTGAAGCGAGCGCAGCGAGTTCCCCGCGAGCGTAGCGAGCGCACCGCGGTAGCGGGCCGCCAAGCGGCAGCGCGAGCGCAGCGAGCCAATGCGAAGCGAAGCGAGCACAGCAAGCGTGTCGTGTCACCCGGGTATGATTTAAAATGGCATCGCGAGCGCAGCGAGCGTGCCGCGCGAGCGGCATACAAGCGAAGCGAGTTCCCCGCGAGCGTAGCGAGCGCACCGCGGTAGCGGGCCGCCAAGCGGCAGCGCGAGCGCAGCGAGCCAATGCGAAGCGAAGCGAGCACAGCAAGTGTGTCGCGTCACCCGTGTATGACAAAGATTTTAAAATGGCAACGCGAGCGTACAAGCGCACCGCGGTAGCGGGCCGCCAAGCGGCAGCGCGAGCGCAGCGAGCCAATGCGAAGCGAAGCGAGCACAGCAAGCGTGTCGTGTCACCCGGGTATGATTTAAAATGGCATCGCGAGCGCAGCGAGCGTGCCACGCAAGCGGCATACGAGCGAAGCGAGTTCCCCGCGAGCGTAGCGAGCGCACCGCGGTAGCGGGCCGCCAAGCGGCAGCGCGAGCGCAGCGAGCCAATGCGAAGCGAAGCGAGCACAGCAAGTATGTCGCGTCACCTGCGTATGACAAAGATTTTAAAATGGCATCGCGAGCGCAGCGAGCGTACCGCGCGAGCGGTGTACGACCGAAGCGAGTTGTCCGCGAGCTTAGCGATGCGAAGCGCGGCGCATGACGCGGACGCGACGCTTCAAGCGAGCGCTGCAATCGTGCCGCGTCGCCCTTACTCCCTTACACTTAAGTGTACGAAGCGAGCGTGCCGCGGTAGCGGCGCGCGAAGCGCCATCGCGAACGAAGTGAGCAACGCGAGCGTGCTGCGCCAGCAGCACGCGAAGCGGCAACCGAGCGAAGCGAGCGTGCCGCGGCAGCGGCACGCGACGCTTCAAGCGAGCACAGCAAGCGTGCCGCGACACCCGAGTATGACAAAGATATCTAAATGTCGGAACAAATGTATAAGACCTGATCTATGCATCCCTGGTTTTGGGGATTCTTTCAACATGATCAAAGTGAACTATTTTTTGAAATTAGTATTTTTTCCTGAAAACGAGGCACAGCCACCAAACCCATACAGCCTCACCAAAAAGTTTGTACCCCCGGCTCTCCAGTGCTCCCACCCGGGATTGGAATAATTTCACTTCAAACCCCTACAATGACACCGTTTTTAAGTGTAAATTTTAAAGTTGAGCTGCCCTACAAAAAACAGCCGCACGCACAGCCCTCTGCGGGCCGCTCGCGGCCCGCGGCGTACACGCGAACCACTAGTATTCTATATAATATTACAGTAATGGAAGATTAAAAAACAAAAAAGGTCAAAACTAAAAAAAAAAAAAAAAAATTAAAAAGAAAAATTATACATATAATAATAAAAACATTCATGAAAATAAGGGTCGTGGAAGAAATGGTTGTGTGTGTGTGTGTGAACGAGGGGGTGTGTTTGCGGGTAAGTCGAGGGTGTGTATGTTGTGTGTGTGTGTGGGGGGGGGTATGAGTGGATGTGACTGTCAACTAATTGCTCATGACACGCGTCCATCTAAGTAGTATGTTCTATTTGTTATTCTAGTATAGAATTTCGAATAACCGCTCTGTGTCGTCGTAGTTTTTGCACTTAAGCCACTTAACTATTGCAGATATAGTTAAGTCTCTTTCATTATAGTAAAATTCTTTCAAAGCTATGTTATGAACAAAAGGTGCCAGGAATCCGTAGAAACCCTGTGCGAATTTTGTCCTGCAAGGGGGAGCCATTTGTTTCCCTTTCAACCTAACCGTTCTGTTGGTTGGTGCCCGGACTTGCGTCTTGTTTAAGCTTTCCTTTTTAGACGTTTAAAAATATTTAATATAAATGTTTGTCTAATATTTAAGATTCCTAGTTCTCTATACAGATCGCTAGTTGGATATTGAAATGGTTTACGGAATAGGACTTTCAGAATTGCTCTTTGGGCTCTTTCAAGAGTTAGTAGACAAATTATTTATTACTAAACATTGACTGTACGGTTAAATAATGTCAATATTTTTTTTATTGATATTTACCCGACCGTAAATCGACGCGGAACTAGTAAGCGTTTGATAGTTTTTGCCATATGTTGCACATTCTTGGCATGCGTGTCGTGCTTAATTCATTATTCTATCTTGATTTCTGTGGGCGGGTCCTTGTTGAAATGAACCTATCCTAAATTGAGCCCCTGTTTAACGAAGGAAGTAAGTTAATTGAATTAGACCGTTTGTCTGTGTTCACTCAACTATGAAAGTCCTTATTTGGCGTACATTTGCAAAATAAGGCAGATACCTACATAAACCTCACAGCGATTAACAGAAATATCATCATCATCATCATCATCAGGTTATTTTTGTCTCCACTGCAGGAACACAACCCTCTCTCATCTGCCGGAGACAGACGGAGGATTTGGGCTACACTCCCCGCGCTGGCCAGACGGGTTGGGGAGGCCTGATTGATGTTTTATTTATTTCCCTTAGTCGCCTTGTAAATATAATCAACATTTATTCAATGTAAGTATTCCGTAAGATCGGAAACGTAATCACAATTCTAATGTTTGAATTGCTTGTGGCCTTGAGTGACCACATTATCTGATCGTTTGCTTACCAAAGTTTCACGTTTCGAAAAATTATCGAAAAGACAAATAAAGAAACTGAAATGGAAATTATAAATATAGAAACCTCGTCCCCATATCTATCCCCTTCCCCCCCCCCCCCCCTCTTTGCAAGTGCAAGAGAAACTTTAAATTCGCATAATTTCTAATTGCGGTAAAGTAATACTAAATATTACTCCAACTACTCTATTAGAATTGGGTTAGTGGTTTCTACAGGCAAAACTGCAATAATTTTTATGTTTATATATTAGAAATCTGTTAATGGCTAATGTTTAATTTATATTATACTGTATTATATATTTTTGTAAATTAGCTGTAGGTTTCAGAATGAATAAATAAAATCATCATCATCATCAGCCCGAAAGAGTCCACTGTAGACATAGGCCTCTCCCAAGGTGCGCCACTGAACCCGATCCTCGGTTCTCCTCATTCAGTCACTGCCAGCCGCCTTACGCAGATCGTCGCTCCATCTAGCCAGGGGGCGTCCCACACTACGCTTGCCCAGTCGTGGTGAATAAATAAAATAAAAATAAATCTCCAAAAATGCTCTTAATTTATTCTATTACGACCACTTCTCCTTGATCCCGTCATATTGATGTCATTTTATATTAATCTATTGATTGATTGAATATATTTTATTGCACAGAAATTACAGAAAAATATGTAGGAGAAATATACAGTAAATGTACAAGTGGCGGCCAATCATGTGCTGGTAAAAGTTAATAAAATTAAGAATTAAGATGCGGGTGCAAAGATATAAATAAATAAATATCACAGACATTCACACCAATTACCCAGTCCCAAACTAGGCAGAGCCTGTGGTATGGTTACTAGAGAACGGATACACATACGTAAATAAATATATAAACATCCAAGACTTGGGTACAAACATTCATATTCATCATACGTACATTTGCCCCTAGCGGGATTCGAACCCGCAACCTCCGGCGTGGCAGTCCGAGAGCTACCCGTTCCGCCACGGAGGTCATCAAATATAATTTCAAGATACTTGAGCTACGGCTATATACATACATACAATACATAAATACATATACACACATACACAATATAGATAATGGGCCCGATTCTGAAGGCACACATTTAAAATTTGACAGCGCTAAAATTGGTTTCGTCTTTATCTTCATACTATTGTGTGACAAGGATAGCAACAGTTTTAGTGCTGTCAAATTTTAACATTGTGCCTCCAGAATCGAGCCCAATAAATATGTTAAAATAATATTACTGACATTTATTCAACACACATATTAGTAATGAACAGAGAATACCAACATGTGGTTAGTAACCGTATTCAGATTCGTAGTTGACACGCAGCAAGGTTTTGAAAATAGACAGGGATTTTGCATATCTGAGTGGGGCTGGTAGTCTATTATATATATAAAAGGAAAGTAGTATGTATGTCCAGCCTTTTCTCCATAACCACCCACTGCCACCCACTCATGGTTGCAGCGGTAGATAGCCCTTGGTCTGCACTTGCAAGTAAGGGAGTTGGGTTACGATGGGTGGCAGTGCGTAGATGTGGGTGGTAAAAATGTGTGATGGGATAATTCTATCCTTTTCTAACACATAGTACGGCTATATAAACTCGAGATTGTGCTGAATGGCGTTAAGTGCGTTTGTGAGTGACAATATTGAGAACTTTTCTAGAATATTCCAGATGTTCTAGAATATTTTTAAACTAACTATGAAAATGTTTAACTGTGATTGGTCCAGAATGTTTTAGATTGTTCTCACAATTTCAAGAATGATCTGGGAAGTTCTGCTTTTAATATCAGAAAAGCGACGATTTGTGAAAGCTTTCAATTGTCATGATGGCTATCTGCGGGTCCTTAAAATTCGCACCATACGTAACTTATCCACGCGAACGAAGTCGCGGGGAACAGCTAGTTCTTAGATATTTTAACACTGAATTATTATAGTGAACGGAGGTTGGTCAAACTGGTCGCCGTGGATGCCTTGTCGATGTGGCTCGCAGTCAAGTGGACGCCGGCGCACGCGCACGTGTAGCGAACCAGCTCCGGCCAATGGCGGCGCTCCTTGCAGAGGACCCACCTCACAGACTGATGACGACTGTCTTAGGTGTCCAAATGGTAAGACATGATGTTGGCTACTGGGAAATCCACTAAGAATTTTAAGACTGCAGCAACGTTTGTTACCAGATTTTCCTGGCTGACCAAATTGTTCCAGAAGTCTCACTCTAAAACTACAATGTTTCTAGTGAATCTTATATGCCAACATTATATACCGTATTCTATTATTGACCTGTGATCAAGCAAAATTTTGAAAATAAATACTGATAATTAATTAAAAAACATTTCATTACGCTTCTTTTCAGCTTCTTTTGGACTGTCATTTGTTTAAATTTTACTTTGTATTATTTATTATACACTGGGAGATTAAGTTAATAAAATAACGATAATTCTACTACGCTTTCTTACTTAAAACTTTTGACGTAAATAAAATGACGTATCTGTGATGAATTGAATAAATATAACCAGCCCCCCGCTTCCCGCACTCCGCTGTATCGCATACGCATTGGTAATTATCATCATCAGGTTATTTTTGTCTCCACTGCAGGAGCACAACCCTCTCTCATCTGCCGGAGACAGACGGAGGATTTGGCCTACACTCCCCGCGCTGGCCAGACGGGTTGGGCAGGCCTGATTGATGTTTTATAATGTATTTCCTTAGTCGCCTTGTACGACATCCACGGGAAGAGTTGGAGTGCTCATATTCTACTCTACCGAAAACCAAACGGCATTGGCAATACTTGTGTTTTATTACAATTCCAGTTACTCCTATTACTGGAGGTCCGACAGCAAAGTATCTACTTCACTTTATGAAATGGAAATACTATAAAAAATTCTGATACATAATAAAAAAAAATATGGTATATATTCAGATGCTTACAGATAATTTCATACCTATCAGGTCTATTTCCTTTTTGTCTAGTAAGTCAGCAGCTGTTTCAACTCCTGATCACCGAGTAAAAGTCTTCTTCTGTTACACACTTTTTTTAAATACTTTCTATTAATAAAGATCACGAAGTCAGGAAAATGTTTGCCAAACTAAACAACATTGGAACATACCCCTCAAAGATTCAAAACTAAAAAGTGATCAGAGAATTTCTTTCATCAGGAGGTTCCTGGTCTTCCTGGAGTGCCTGGTCTACCTGTAGCGTAGACTGCGTCAGGGTTCGTAGAAGAGAGTGCTCAGGATCATGTTCAGGGTCCTCTCTGCAGCATGCTACTTGCGTTGATGGAATGTGTTCTGCTGGATTGAGTAAGTTGGTATTTTTTTTCTAAATTGTCTGGAATGATATATTTTTTGTATGCTTACAATAATTAAAAGACTTTTCTCATAGGTAACAAAATCTAAAATATATCTAAAGTAGTAAAAACACTAAAAACAATTAAAATTTACCAGTTTAAGTCATTAAATTTTATTTATTAGGTCAGATAATATTTATAATAGTAGTTATACATAAAATAACAATGTTTTGATTCTGGACGATAACCCAAACCAAAGAATATTAAGTAGTACATCCCAAGCATGATAAAAAATGCAGAAGATTGTTACAAATATATTAAGTCTTTTAAAGTAAATATATAGTCATCAAACGTATGTTTTAAGTATAGTATAGGAGCCGTGGTAGCCTGTTGGTTGTGCACTCGCCTCACGTTCGGTAGTAGGTTCAAAACCCCGCCCGTACCAATGAGTTTTTCGAAACTTAAGTACGGTTAATTTACAATACCACAGGCTTTTCAGTAAAGGAAAACATCGTTAGGAAACTGACAAAGAAGAAATTCTAAGGCGTATGTGAAGTCCATCAAATCGGCTTGGGGTACCGTTGGTGGTCAGGGGTTTGGCATAAAAGATCCTGAAGGGTCGCAGTGTCGCCAGGTCTTCCTGGCCCCCTAAGAAAATAAGATGTTTTAAGTAAAATAAAAGTAGAAAAGCAAACAAACTTATGATGGGCCCGATTCTGAAGGCACAATGTGAAAATTTGACAGCGCTAAAATTGGTTTCGTCTTTATCTTCATAATACTGTGTGACAAGGATAGCAACAGTTTTAGTGCTGTCAAATTTTCACATTGTGCCTTCAGAATCGAGCCCAAAGAAAATGGTGTTAGCCTTCATGTTATTAGTCATCTGACTAATATAACATGAAGGCTAACACCATTTTCTCTATTAACAGGACAAGATATGACTCTTTACGTTGGCATCGGAATCACAGTTGTCATGTTAGCTGCTGGTGCAGTAATCATGTTGGTATGGTGCAAATATAGAAGAACAAGACCTAGTTATACTGCTGCCAGATTAGGTGAGTATAGAAGACTCATTTTAATTCATATTTCCATATTTTTTTCATCATCATCAGCTCAAAAGAGTCCAACGTTGGAAATAGGCCTCTCCCAAGGTGCGCCACTGAACCCGATCTTCGGTTCTTCTCATCCAGTCACTGCCAGCCGCCTTACGCAGATCGTCGCTCCATCTAGCCAGGGGGCATTTTTTTCAGAATTATTATAATTGCACATACATTTAACATCTGACTTAGATGACCTTTTGTTGCTCTTCTAATTGATGTAGCAATTTAACCCCTCAAATTTTTTTTTACCTTTCATATATTTATCTTTCAACTTTCTGTATTACCATTGAAATATAAGAATAATGATAATGAAGATCAAATAAAAAAATGTAGCGTGCTCTCGTAGTAAATATTATCAGAAATTACACTTTACCCTCCCCCATGCACTTCCTGTGCGAGTGTGGCCCACTGATGCGTAAAAGAAATACACACCTGGGTAACTACTTGCTTCGCCCTGACGAAGTAAAACAACTCAGTGCTAAAAACATTGTGCAGTTTTTAACTGCTGCAAGGCTTAGCACCGAACTATAGTATGGTGGAGATCGCAATAGAATAGAAATGGTCGCAGTGATACAAGGTCTAGATTGAGACCTTGAAATGGCCCCAACTCGAATAATAATAATACCCTTTACCCTTAATAAACTGAAATTTGAAACAAGCAATAATAATTATCAAATGAAAAAGACGTAATCTGATTTAATCTTGGCACAGGAATACCCAAGTCATACCCAGGAAGGGACAAAGGCGACACGGCGCCGGATCTGACGAGGACGTGCAACGAATACTGGATGCAGGGTCCTGATAACCACTACGATTTGCCACAGCTCAGAGACAGGTAGGATAAATAATTAAGTTAAAGTACAAATTGACGTTGACTTTGGATTTTACTTCTAGAAAGAAAGAAAGAAAGAAACATATTTATTCACGACTAGCTGTTGCCCGCGACTTCGTCCGCGTAGACAACTTAACATCACAAATTATTATGTATTTCCCGTAGAATGCGATGTTTTTTCGGAATAAAAACTATTCTATGTCCAATTCCAGGACCTAATCTACATGTGTGCCAAGTTTCATCACGATGGTTCACTATTTTGGCTATAATGGCTTACACATAAGATATAGATGTATACTGTGGCGGGATTTTTTGTAGGACTATTTAAGATGAACATTTCCATCATACATTACATATGTGTAACTCTAGCGGTTTTGGTAGCGCACGCCAGAATAGCTCGCAGATGGTAGATTTTTTCCTACTTACTTGATATTTTGGACAATTCACACAATATCTTCATAAATTGTAGCCTATTTGTTATTCTGATGTATGAGCTATATTATTGTAAAGTTTCATAAAAATCCATTCAGTAGTTTTTACGTGAAAGAGTAACAAACATCCATCCATACTAACAAACTTTCGTGTTTATAATATTAGTAGGAAGTAGGATAGGATTACAGCATATAAATCACATTAATTCTCACTATTATACATACTTTAATTAAATTACATAATATTATTTATTACATTAGCTTAAAGTTATGGGCTGGACTATGCCGTGACATTGAGAGGTCCCCAACTCAGCAAAGTGCTGCACCCGGAAGGTGCAGCGGTGGTTTTCAGCTGGGGCATATGCTAGGATGTCTCAGAGTGATTATGTTGGTGTGGTGTGTGGGATGTACGAGTATGTGTGTGTGGGGGGGGGGGGGGGTATTTTGTTTTAGGTAATTTTGGAATTAACCGATTCAAGTAGTATAACTACTTTAGATTCTTCAGCCTTGTGGATCCCAGCTTAGAATAGGGACACCTCTTTCTTCCCGCGGCTACTATGGGATTGCACTAGGGATGGGCAACAGCGGTCTCTTGTGTATATTAAGTCTTTACTGCGATCACCAATCCAAAGTCAAATCAAACGTATTTCTTCCGATTTATTCAGTGAAGCTTAATTTGTTTTGTTCTCTACCCAGCTACTCATCACCATTTGGAAATAGAAGTAGACAGTACTCTTCAGTCGGCAGCAATCATTACGAGATGAAGCCATACAGTCCTTCTGGAGACTCAGCTTCCAGCTGTTATACAAACAGTAAGTACCTATTTAAACTTAATGTAGTAAGTCATAATTCGATCTATAATAACCATGCCTCCGTTCTCCGTCACTTCAATGTCCCTACCGCGCGAGCTAGCGGTGAACACGCCCCGCCCACCAGTCGCTTGGTTAGGAATATTAACAACGCTAAGTCTTAGCGCCTTAGACTCATTTTTGCGCGCTGAGTGCCGCGTCAAAAGCAGCATATCGCATGCTAGACGGAGTAATAACAACGCTTAGTCGAGCGCCTTAGATACATTTTTGCGTGTATTGTATAACAGTAGGAAGGTGTAGGTGATTTAAAACGTAGGTATTTTCATTTTACAAGGGAGTGATGTATTTGTACTACTTTCGCAGGTTTTACCAATGTATAGTATATAAATAAGTATAGATATTGATCTTTATGATTGTGTCTATTGATTGGTGACGTAAAAAAGTACAGAAAGTAATTTTTTCCATCATCATGTCAGCCCCTAGAAGTCCACTGCTGGACATAGGCCTTCCCCAACGAACGCTACCACACCCGGTCCTCCGCATCCAGCCGCTACCGGCCACCTTCTTTAGGTCGTCGGTCCACCTGGCGGCGGGGCGTCCCACCCTGCGAGTGCCGATCTGCGGTCTCCACTCCAGAACTAGTCTGCCCCAATGGCCGTCGGTTCTGCTATGTGGCCCGCCCACTGCCATATCAGCTTACTAATCCTTTCGGCTAAGTCGGTGAGTTTCGTTCTTCGTCGGATCTCCTCATTACGTTTTATTTCCATGTGACGGTTCAATTCTCAGCTGCGGCAAGCGACTTGCAAAAAAGCATTTATTACGTTTTAAAATAAAGGAAAGTATTCTTTGGCTAAAATAAGCTTTCTTCAATATTTAACATACTTTCCCCTCCAGGTCCCGTTGGTTCCTTCCACTCTGTATAAAAATCAACTGAAGGTTCAGTACATTCTACAGCAGCTGTTTTAATTTCAGCTAGAACAATGACGTCACGATCGAGCGAGTACTCGTCTTCGCAGCTAGCAGAACTAGTGACGTCATCACCAACATCTGTAGCTAAAGTAGACGTCGCTGTGACCCTACCTCCAGGTCCTATGGAGACCAGTTATAGAGACAAGATTTGTTTGACTATTGTTAAGTAATTATGTTTAAGTGGAGAAATATCACGAGCTTCGTAAGTCGTATGAATTAGATTTTTAAGTCCAATATTAGTATTTATTTTGTTGATTTTCATTTTATATTAATTAAAGTATGTTAGTTTCGTATTTCCGTGTGGTTTCCGGTAGAGTAGAATAGGACCACTCCAACTTTTCCCGTGGATGTCGTACAAGGCGACTGAGGGAATACATTATAAAACATCAATCAGGCCTCTCTAACTCGTCTGGCCAGCGCGGGGAGTGTAGGCGAAATCCTCCGTTTGTCTCCGGCAGATGAGAGAGGGTTGTGCTCCTGCAGTGGAGACAAAAATAACCTGATGATGAGTTTCGTATTTCATAAAGATGTGTGTCAAGAATAGAGTCGATAGCAATTGAAACGTTATGAAATGGATTATTGTAGCATTTCTTGATCCGAAAACATCCTCTGATAAATAAAAATGTAAACTTCGCAAGTCTTGGGTCTTCACCTCATACCATGAAGCAAAATAATTTTTCGTAGCTCATAGTTCAACCTCAAACTTTTTTCCTTCAGGATTGACACTAATTGGTTATTAAATTAGATAACAGATGATTTTAAAATGTGCATCTGTTATCTAATTTAATAACCAATTAGTGTCAATCATTAAGGAAAATACTTTGAAGTTAAACTACGAGCTACGAACAATTATTTTGCTTCATGGTATGAGGTGTAAGGATAAGCAATAAGATAATTGGAATTTTTGTCTGTTAGTTTGTGCATCGCATCACGCATCACGTAAAAACTATTGAACCGATTCTGATGGAGTATTCATAAAAACCTATGGTTTAAATATGAGTAACATTTAGTCTTAACTTCATCGCAATCGGTTTACTTAATCACAGTTATGCGAATGTATAGTTTTCAAAAACTCAACTACATGATCGGCGGAATTCAGATTGCGATGAGTAAGGACTACGATAGTGGTGGGCAGTGTACGGAAGCGGGAGCGAGAGGGAATGGGAGAGGAAGGGCATTAACCTAAGTAATTGTAACTTTACCTTCAACGGACTACCAGGCGTGGTGAGGGACTTCATCCTTATGTAGTAGACATACCACGCTCTCGCATGAAGCGTTTTGCTTCCTCGTTCATATTGCGAACTGCTAAGGAATGGAACTGCCTGCCAGCTTGGGTATTTCCGGAAAAACACAATCTGGATCTTTTTAAAGGAAGAGTGAATAGGCATCTTCTGGGTAAGCGCGCTCCACCTTAGGCCTTATCATCACTCACCATCAGGTGAGATTGGGGTCAAGCGCAAACCCATCAATAATAATAAAAAAAACAAAGAACAATAATTCTGTAGTCCACGGTACAGCTATTCAATAAACTTTGGTAATACCCTCATTGGAATTTCTTCCAAGAAGGTAAGAAAGTTTATAAAGAAAAGAGATCAGCATACCAGCTGCTCTCAATATGCATTTAAATTACTACCTGTTCTAGTTTATAAGGTATTTATTCATAGAAAGCTGTAAATAATGTATACTAATCAACTGTGATATTTTATAAATATTAAATTGTGTATTACTTTGAAGTCGAGTGTTTTATTGATCCAGTCAACTTAAATAACTAGAGAGATATTTTTATGTTTAAGGTCTTTATTTTTCATTAAGAATTAAAATAATTCATTTACACGAAAAATTCTGTTATAACCAACGATCTCTATATACTACTAGATGGAGCGTTCCAAACAATCGCTCTGTTCCACGCAAGTAGCTACAACTCTTTCACATTCACAATGAAACTTGTGCAGTTACTACGCAGGACATTTAATTATTACTAATGTTCTAAGTAGTAACTGCACAAGTTTCAAAGTGAATGTGAAAGAGTTGTGGCTACTTGCTTGGAACAGAGCGATTGTATGGAACGCTCCATCTAGTAGTACATAGAGATCGTTGGTTATAACCAAGAAGGTTATGTATGTAAAGTAAGCGTAGAGATATGACATTTCAATATTAAGACAACGCGGGTATATAAATAAAAAGTGTAGAACATTACAGTCATACAATACTTAAAAATGTTTGTTACATTGGTGCACCAACCAGTACCAAGAAACTACCATAACTAGATGTGGCATCGACGGCATCGGCATACATGTCTAATTAAATTTTTAATGTTTTTTTTTTAATTCTATCTATTGCAATGAAGTTGGGCAAGCATTGTTTAAAACTGTTCCAAATGTGAAATCTATAGCATAAGTAATTGGTGAGGTAAACAGCTGAGACAGACAGACAGACGAAGTCGCACAATAAGCTCGCAGCGGGCGCATAAAGCGCAGGGCTAGTAACGACAAGTCGCCTTCTCTTTGTTTAAGGAGTAAGAAGTAGGAAGAGGGAGGAGAAGTAGGAGGTATTCGAACACAAAGATGAGTCATTGGCCTATAACAAAATATTTATTCGGAGCGTCACGTCAAAGTCGTAAAATGTCCGGTGTCTAAATTGGGTCCAAGATCGTAAGAGCGTCCAAGTCGAAGTATTATAAGAATTTAATATTACCATGTTTACATTTAAAATTCGTATGAGGCAATTAGATAAAATGGCAGTGTTACCAGCAAACACTGCCTTGTTACATAAAAGCCTATTCTGCAGGATACCTCACATATATAATAAAATCCCTAAAACGATACGAGATGTAGATGAGATTAATTTATTAAAAAAAACTCCACGAAAAATGTTATTATAGTTTGGAAGAATTTCTTGGTGACGGTTCAATTTAAGGTTTCAATTTGTATCTAAAACTCTTAAATTTTTTTTGTAACTTTGTTTTTAAATGCATGCTTTACTGCGACACAATGTTGTATGCCCACGTGGCGGGACATAGCTGAGCTCTAACTATGACATATAATCCTTTATATACCTAATGATCCACAATAAAGATATTTCATTTCATTTCAAGTCTTGAACCTTCCTAACCGTGGAATGTCGAAGTTGTAAGAAAAATCGTTAGACAAGTCCTAAATGGGATATCTTTGCAACTGCCTACGGCAAGAATAAAGGAATAAATCGCAAGTCTTTATCGCGGTTGCTTCCTGTATTCCGTGAGTCATCCCAGTTTTGCTACAAAATATTGTATCTTTCCATGCTTAGTCATCCTGTTTCTTGGAGTTGTAGATGAGTGGGTCAACTATATTTAAGTCAACTGTTTATAGTCCCCGTTTGAGAGGTTAAGTATTTTATTTTATGAATATTTGTATATTATTTTTTAATAATATATATTATATTTATATATATTTACCGTGTAGTTTATAATCTATTTAAGTGGGTATATAGTTTATATTAGTGTATGTATGTATATGTTTTTTTTTTATTTACGTACACACTATGTCTGCCTTTATTATTTCAAATATCTCTCTCGCGGGTCTGCTGGAAGAAATCTCTCTCAGAGATAAGTTCGCCCTTTGTACTTGTGTTTCTTTTAATGTATTATTTTTTATTTTATCTGTGTGTGTGCAATAAAGAGTTAAATAAATAAATAGATGATTAATTAATTAATCTATACATATAATAAAAGAGTAGAAAAAACAAAAGAAAAGCGAATCTGTACATTGAAGTTAAAAAAAAAATTTCACTGCCCGGACATTACTGAAGACCAGTAGAGTCCAAAAATATAATTAAAAAATTTCTTATCTGTCTGTATGTATGTATGTATGTACGGGCTAATCTTGGAAACTGCTGAACAGAATTAGACGGCGTTTTCACTGTTTAATAGCTTTGAGTTCGGGCCTCATACTGGTGTAAGTCATATCTCAAAAAAATGTCAGGATGCTGATATACAAGTTGACCTCTCATTTCATATCATTTGTATGAAAGTGTAGTTCAACATTACTGGTCGTTGCAAGAACTTGACAGAAAGTGATAGAGATGTTTTAAAGCTTATTTATAGATTTATTTTAGCTGATGTATTTCAGGTATTTTCACAAGTCTCGATACAAAAAGTTCGCTATTCGATAATTAGTGGCCCTGTATTAGACCGGTGATCGTCGACAATGTCAATATCGAAGCTGTTCAGGAGTACGTCTGCCTAGGACAGACTATATAGTTGGGTAGGATCAATTTCAAAAGCTGACAGAAGAATCCAGTTAGGGTGGGCAGTATTCGGAAAACTGCGTCAAGTCTTTACGTCACCTATTCCACAATGTTTAAAGACAAAAATCTTTAATCAGTGCGTCCTGCCTGTCATGATTACAGCGCGGAGACGTGGACACTGATGGTGGGCCTGATCCACAAGATTCAAGTGGCTCTGCGAGCTATAGAGAGGGCAATGCTCGGGGTCTCTATGAGGGATATGATTCGTAATGAGGAGATCCTATGAATAACGAAGGTGACCGACATAGCCGAAAGAATTAGTAAGCTGAAATGGCAGGTCACATCTGTCGTAGTACCGAACGGCCGTTGGGGCAGACGGGTTCTAGAGTGGGACGCGCGTCCCACGCGCAGGGTGGGACGCCCTGCCGCCAGGTGTATGGACGACCTGAAGATGGTGGCCGGAAGCGGCTAGATCTGTAGGGCGATGTGGCATTCATTGGGGAAGGCATGTCCAGTAGTTTGACAGACATTTTGTTGTACAGTTAATTGGATATGCAACATAGGAAGGGAATAGGAGGGGAAGAAAGTCGGATGGAAAAAAATAGAGGGATTAGGGTAAGAGAGGAAAGATGAGGGGGCAGTGGTAAATAAAGGGTGTAGGAAGGGGTGGGTTAAGGGAAGGGGGAGAGGTAGGAGTAGGGAAAGGGAAGGGGTGGGGGAAAGGGTTTTCAACGTTGTGAGAAGAGGATGGAGAAGGAAAGAAAGAAAGGGTATGGAAAGGACAAATTGGAGGGGGGGAAGGAAATATGACCTAATTTGCACAATATTAAAATATAAAAAAAATTATTGATTATATGATAATCTTTTAATTCATGATAAATGTAAATGTCAACTTTATTTTAAAAAAAGAGGCCAAGTGCGAGTCGGACTCGCCCATGAAGGGTTCCGTAGCAGCAAGTAACATAATATAAAAGTTATTGTAGTTCGTTGTAACTTTGATCGATGTTTTAATAATAGTATTGTGGTTTACGATTTATGACGTATTAAAAAACTTTACGTACTCTTTCAAAACAATTTTCGGTGGAAGTTTGCATGGCAATGTACATCATATTTTTTTTTTAGTTTTATCATTCTCTGACAGGGGGGGGGACACACATTTTACCACTTTGGAAGTGTCTCTCGCGCAAACTATTAAAAATCTCAATATCATTTTTGAAGACCTATCAACACGTATGGGTTTGATGAAAAAAAAAATTGAGTTTCAGTTCTAAGCATGGGGAACCCCCAAAATTTAACGTTTTTTTTTCTATTTTTGTGTGAAAATCTTAATGCGGTTCACAGAATACATCCACTTACTAAGTTTCAAAAGTAAGTTCTTATAGTTTCGGAATAAAGTGGCTGTGACATACGGACGGACAGACAGACAGACATGACGAATCCATAAGGGTTCCGTTTTTTGCCATTTGGCTACGGAAACCTAAAAAACTGTGGTCCAACGGGCGAAACCGCAGCCGGAACGCTAATTTTTACCCGACTTCAAAAAAGGAGGTTCTCAATTGGATAGTATGTTTTGTTTATGTATATTAATATTTTTAATGCATGACCAGATTAATAGATTTCTTTTAGGATTTAGTAACACGTAATACATAAGAATGTGTAATGTTCAGTTGTCCACGCGGACGCAGTCGCGGGCAACAGCTAGTCTAATAAATAAAAACGTAAAGTTCACGTGTCTGTACATTGAAGATATTTGCAATAAAATAAATTGGGGGTCTAAGGACCAGTAATAGAACACATTTTTGAAATTTTTGTCTGTTTATCTGTTTGTTTGTGCACACATCACTTAAAAATTACTGAACCAATTTTGACAGACTTTTCACAGAAATATAGGGTTTAACTCGGAGTAACATATAGGCTTTCATCATCATCATCATGTCAGTCTTTAGACGTCCACTGCTGGACATAGGCCTTCCCCAATGAACGCCACCACACCCGGTCCTCCGCATCCAGCCGCTTCCGGCCACCTTCTTTAGGTCGTAGGTCCATCTGGCGGCGGAGCGTCCCACCCTGCGCGTGCCAATCCGTGGTCTCCACTCCAGAACTCGTCTGCCCCAACGGCCGTCTATAGGCTTTATTTCATCTCAATCGGTTCACTCAATCAAAAGATAAGGACATTTTTAGTTTTGAAATACATTAGCAGGTAAGGTTAGTATGCAATATAGGAACAAAGAAGTATTTTAAATGTCTGGTACTATTTAGATTGCGATGAGTTTGGACTACATTCGGGGGCGGGAGTGGGGGTGGAAGTGGGATAGGAAGTAGCGATAAGAGCCGCGGGCACAGCTAGTTAATAAATAAATATGTCATTTATAATATATACATCGCCGCCAAATCATTAAATGAGCCACTCAACTGGATTGTTAGGCAGTTCATTAAATGGCGGCATTAAATTGGGATGTTTAGACAAATATTGAAAGGAACGTTTAACAAAAAGACTGAACGACGCAGCATATTTTCATCATCATCAGGTTATTTCTGTCTCCACTACAGGAGCACAACCCTCGCTGATCTGCCGGAGACAGACGGAGGATTTGGGCTACACTCCCCGCGCTGGCCAGACGGGTTAGGGAGGGTTGTTATCTGTAGGCATCTATGCTATTAAGTGATATTGATTTGAATTTGAAATTCTACGCTGACGAATGGGTATAGCCGTGTGGTTTCCGGCTTAGAATAGGGCCACCCCCAATCATCTCGTGGGTATTGTCAAGACGACCAAGGGATTGCACCATTGACGGGAAGCGCGTTCTCTCGTGTATAACTGCGATTACCAATCCGCCTGCCAAGCGTGGTGATTGTGTCAAATCCCCCAATAGACAGCCCACCAAAAGTGGCATTCTAGGCAGTAGACGTATTTCGGTAGATGATGAATGCATAGCGGGCTACCTGTCTTACATTCATCATATCAGCTCTTAGACGTCCACTGCTGGACACATGTCTATCCTAAAGAACACTACGACACCTGGCCCTCCGCCCTCCGCATCCAACCGCTTCCGGCCACCTTATTCAAGTCGTCGGTCCACTTTTCGGCGGGGCGTCTCACGCTACGCGTACCGATCTGCGTTCTTCACTCCAGAGCTCGTCTGCCCCAACGGCCGTTAGTTCTGCGACAGATTTTTTTTCTTAGTTTAGTCGAAGACTTTTGGCAGAACTTTCAAAAAAGTTTAAGCTATTCTGTTTACTTATTTAGATGTCTCAGCTTGAAACCTTTCAATAGCCTATTTACACACTTCTCCAATAGCATGTGAAAGCAAGCCTCGAAGTGTTTGTAGGCAGCCAAAAGGCACTGACAAGGCGGTAATTGAAAAGTTTTCGCATTAACGAGGCGAGGTTTCGGGATCATCGCGGGTAATTTACGCGGAAAGTTCGTCGGCGCAGCAGAGCAAGCTCGTCTGTGATTTATTACATTTTAAAAGCTTGGTTACAAGGAATTTCAGGCGAAAGTCTCTATCGTAAATAAAGTAGCCAAATAGGGATACAGTATATATAAATTAATATTATGTAATTGTATGGTGTCTAATTCAGAACTAGGATTTTCTTAGACTCTGGCTAGATGGAGCGACGATCTGCGTAAGGCGGCTGGCAGTGACTGGATGAGAAGAACCGAGGATCGGGTTCAGCGCACTTTGAGAGAGGCCTGTGTCCAGCAGTGTACTCTTTCAGGCAGATGATGATAATAAGATAACCCAACTTGTACAAATTGTACAGGTTGTCTGTGGCTAGTGGGAGTTGAATCCACGACCTCTAGCGCGTCCTAGTTATTAGTGGTTTAGACCAAAAAAACAATAAAACAAAATAATTATAAAACATGAAAAACAAGGACCGTTTTTAGAAATATATATAATAATACAATATAGAATAAGCCTATGTAAAACCGGTGGAACCCGAATTCAACGACCAAACTACTAGACGGTCATAGAGATACAGTAGGTATTTAGTATAGAGTTTGTTCTAGTAAAATCTTGTTGAACTGATATCCTTAAACCGATTTTTTTTTTGGTTTCAGGATAACTTAAAAACTACACTGTTAGTTAAGAAAACCTTAAAATGTTTAGGCAACCTTTAGGAAACTGTCGAAAAAGGGATAAAACTGGTTTTCTAGAATTCTGCGACTAATGAATTCTAATTCTTCAATAGACGAAGAAACTAGTAAATTTCAAAGAATTATAGCGATCCAGTTTGATCACATTTTTTACAATTTCCAAAACGTTGCCTTAACACTTTTCGGTCTTATTCAGTAGGGTATTTAGGTACAAGACAGTTTAAGCAGATATTTGAAACATATATGTACAAACAAAAAAATCGTTTATGCGTATAGGAAGAGCGTAATGTGGCTACTAAGGAAATTCTATCAATTTGATAGCAGAATGTTCCGTAGATGGTCTATCGCAGTGGCCTGGGCATTGTGCATGAGAAGTTTGCTTGAGGAGGCTTAAAATACTGCTTAGCGTCGAATTTCAATGCTTTTAAACTTATAACTGCTTTTCAGCTATATGTATAGTTTAAGACCTATGAAAAGGTAAGTAATCTTCTAGTCTTAAGAGCCGTGGTAGCCTAGTTGGTTGAGCACTCGCCTCACGTTCATGAGGTTTTGGGTTCAAACACAATTTATTATTTATAATGCCACAGGTTTTTCGGTATTTGCTGTGCTGTGTAGCTTATATGCTATATGCTAATCGGAGAGTAAAACGTTGTCCTCCTGATCGGCTATGCTCACACGCTCGATGCTGACAGCTCTACAATAATACACACAAACAAATGTAATATCAATTTAACATCACACTGAAATACTCGAGATTAAATTACCCACTACTACTAATAGGAGCACTAGCCTATCGTACACGTTTTGTATACGGGAGTAAATTATGTAATTATGTAGTAACTTATTGAGTCGATTTCTCGGCAGCGGCAGCTCAGTAGTGCGTACTACCAGCCGTGCTCTATTTTGCCCGCGACGTTAGTCTGTCTTTGGGAGGGGAGTGTCGCTTCTTTATGTAAGTAATATTGAGTATTCTTTGCCGCGTGGGTCTGGTACAGCGAAATGGACACAAACTGGTCAAGGTTTGGGAAAATATGTTTGGGAAAAGACTTCGATAGGCAAATAAGAGATGAAATTTCAGCACTCACCGGTGGACGCCGCTGAGACTCCTCGGGACCCCCTGTGATGCAGTCTACAGATCTGGTTCGATAGGATCACTTTGATTGGCACTTTGGGATTGTGTTTTGGTCGGTTTATAACCCTTGGTGTTGGTTATTTGAATTAATCATCATCATCAGGTTATTTTTGTCTCCACTGCAGGAGCACAACCCTCTCTCATCTGCCGGAGACAGACGGAGGATTAGGCCTACACTCCCCGCGCTGGCCAGACGGGTTGGGGTTCCCTTAGTCGCCTTGTACGACATCCACGGGAAGAGTTGGAGTGGTCCTATTCTACTCTACCGGAAACCACACGGCAAATTAATTATATGCAAACAGAAATGTTGCATACTGACCGTAAGCCATGTCCGTTATACTAGAGAATAATAAATATCACAGCATCATTTTAACGTCTATCATACATCGTACGTCCAAACATAGCATGAATACTGCGTGCGAGACAGTCGGGAATGCGTGGAGACATTCATAGCTGAACTGATTTGTGGCCCAATAAATCAGACGGCGTCTGATTCAGATGCAAGAGGGATGGGAGGCCATTGTTATGGAACAAACAACATTCATTATCGTGAAGAGCATAATAATTAATATTTGTCTAGAAATCACATAGGAAGTGATAATTTCTTTTAATATCCTTCCTACTAATATTATAAACGCGAAAGTTTGTAAGTATGGATGGATGTTTGTTACTCTTTCACGTAAAAACTACTGAATGGATTTTAATGAAACTTTACAATAATATACCTTATACATCAGAATAACACATAGGCTACAATTTATAAATATATTTTGTGAACTGTCCAAAATATCAAGTAAGTAGGAAGAAATCTACCATCTGCGAGCTATTTTGGCGTGCGCTGCCAAAACCGCTAGAGTTACACATATGTAATGTATGATGGAAATGTTTATCTTAAATAGTCCTACAAAAAAGCTACTCAAAATGCTAATCGTGCGCAGACGAAGTCGCGGGCACCAGCTAGTATAATATAAATATCTCAGACACTCACACCAATTATCCAGTCCCAAACTAGGCAGACCCTGTGCTATGGTTACTAGATAACGGATACACATACTTAAATAAATATATAAACATCCAAGACTTGGGTACAGGCATTCATATTCATCATACGAACATTTGCCCCTAGCGGGAGTCGAACCCGCAAAGTCCGGCATTTTAGCATGAAAATGTGTTTCAAAGTTGTACAAAAAATACCACTTTACACGGCTATAGCAAATGTATGGAAGGGTTTAACGTCATTTAATTTTTTTTTATTAATGTCATTTTTTTTCACCATTTATTTCTCACACAAGAAAATCATAAAAACAATAAGAGAAAGGAATGGTAATGCTTATCTCTTTAAGACATTTCTGCCAGCACACCAGAATTTCACTCATCAGGCAACAAAGTTACGATTACGATATCAGTTCAAAGGTTTTTGATCAACTGAAAAATCGCATCGCATCGCATGGTGACACTTGTAGGTATAAATACAAGTGTCACCATGCGATTGGCCATAAATTACATGTCATATAACAGGTGGAACATTATTATTTAGTGGTGTCAAGATAACTTTACCCAAAGTAAGATAACCTTAACGATTACACCTTATATATATGTCGTAGGTGCCTGGTTCCGCCGAAAGTGTGGGCTCCCAAATTGAGTTAACGCCGTTACAAAGTTAACACGTTTACTGACTTAAATGACACTACATGAAATTACACTACATAATCAAATAACGATTTAGAAGGCAGACGATCCGTCAGCGTATCGCCTGCGCACCGCACGCCATTCCATCGAAGACCCTGTCTCGGAACTGCGTCTGCGCAAGTTATACCCGACGTTCCGTCAGCGCGTGCTCGCGACGATCGCCGAACAAAGCCGAACGGCGCGCCGAGCACACGCTGTGCCTTCAAATCAGCTCCTCTTTTATTATTTCGCCGACATATATAAGTAAATGAGACGCATACAAAACCCTACTGCATAAATTTCACACAGTTCAATTAGCCTTTGATAACTGCAGCAAACTGGTAACAATCCAATAAATCGCTCCAATTCACCCGCACATCCCTCAGGCGGAGACGCTGGGGAATCGGCCGCAGACTGGCATTCGATTGAATCGAGACGATTAGATTCAATATTCCAGTAGTTACATACGTAGTTGAGAACATGAGTATACTTGTAGATAGATACTAGAACAGATTCGTAGCTCAAAATAGTTGTGCTATGATGGTAAAGCTGGAATAGTTTTAAGAAAAGCAAATCTGAAGATTTGTAACGAACAAGATAATCTCGGGAGGTCACTCACCAATTTTGATAACATACATACATACATACATAATGCTCTCGTCTTGGTCCCAGAGGGGTAGGCAGATACGATGTATCGCCACTTTGCGCAATGTAATATTGCAAAGTGGCTTTCCTTCGTCCGCTTTTCGCCCCGTGATACCCCTTGACGTGAAGTGTCGCGAACAACATCGCCGCCTTGTTGAGGTACCACGATTAGCTAGGGCAATAATTGTCCACCTCATCAGAGCCCTGCATGATTTGGTGAGGCTAATAGTGCCCGGAGTTCGCCTTTCTCCGGGATGTCGACACGCTTACGACCAGGTTAGCCCCTGGACATGCATCCATCGGCACGGCAGACCTAGGATGGGCGGATGGGACAGGGATCGGGGCGAGAGAGACAGTAGATGGGGATATGGATAAGGAGGGTAGGTATGGGTTACCGCTATTCCCGAAGGATAGTGGGGCTGTAGTAGCGATAACTCTGTAAGTCGGGACCGCATACCCGTGACTCGTCTGGATAGCACCGGACAGGCAACTAACTACCTCAACCAAGTCCCCTGACACAAACATCATAATCAGGTTACTTTTGTCTCCACTGCAGGAGCACAACGCAACCCTCTCTCATCTGCCGGAGACAGACGGAGGATTTGGCCTACACTCCCCGCGCTGGCCAGACGGGTTGGGGAGGCCTGATTGATGTTTTATAATGTATTCCCTTAGTCGCCTTGTACGACATCCGGAAAGAGTTGGAGTGGTCCTATTCTACTCTACCGGAAACCACACGGACTTGTCTGGATAGCACCGGACAGGCAACTACCTCAACCAAGTCCCCTGACACAAATTAAACAGTGGTTAAAATTGTTATTCATCTAAATACTCTCTCTGTTCACTAAAATACAGTTTCTTTCTTACAAATCAGTCGAGCAGTACAAATGCAGTTCATTTTATTGAGCGGTGACGTATGTCGCGTGGTCTAGGATGTCATTAGGGGAAGCTGCAGCGGGGTCAGCCATTTTTTTATTGTACTAGCAGACTTGAACGTTGGTATAATTACATTTCGAACTATTAAACTTGAGCGGAGGATCTGGTGCGGTGGCGTTCATTGAAGGCCTATGTCCAGCAGTAGACGTCTAAGGGATTAGCTGTTAGACGATGATAAACTTTTCAATCTTAGTCACACATAGCTCTCTTACTTACACTTTAACACGCTAACGTAAGACATTTATAGAATTGACGTCAAAAGAAGTACAGACATTAAAAAATCCAGCTTATAAAAGAAGTAAGGAGCCGTTACGAAGAGTGAACACATTTGTTAGAACTATCAAAATGATACAGGACATAATAAATTGCCGTCATTAACGATTCTAAATTCAACACCCAACGGACCGTACAAAATAACACTTCATCATTTGACGCGAGTTCCAATTTAGAACGTCACGCTTCGCTCATATACGCGTAATACGTCATATCAATAGTACCTAATGACGTGCAGCTTGTTAATTAAACGTCATTTCATGCATCGAAAGCTGGAGTATCGAATGTAGTGACAGTACATCGTGTGATACCTGATAATGGAAATATTAATGAGCGGCTTAGAAAAGACTAAAATGAACCTTCATGTTTAAGCACGACCAATCCTGGGTGTTTAAGCATATCCTGTATAAGATGGATCTACTTCAGAGCCTGTGAAGTGGAAAGCTGACAATGAAGCACTAAGTGTAAGGCGAATGAGTAACCTAGGCATAGCTTACCCTGAACCCAAGGACTGCAGGCTCCTAACCCTAGCTAGCTGCATAATAGCTCTTATGCAGGGGACTCTTGGAAATGGAACCGACATAGAAACAGAGGGACTGACACATGTCGTCAGATATACATTGGCTCTTATAACAAGATGAGAACCTATCTTGAGTATCACTGAAGAGATGCAGTAGGTTTGAACTGCAATTGCTGCAAAAAGCTGACGAAATGGTATCCCAAAGGTTTTATTTACACCGTAGGAACAGCTACTACAAAACACTTAATTATGTTAAGAATAATTATATCTAAAATACGCAATTGATTTTGTAACAGAACATCAATAAGACGAAACTAATATAAAAAGTTTGTAAGTTTCCTTATTTTTACTACCGCAAAATTAGATTCCACTTCAGGTTGCTGAGCCGTTGAAATTAGTAGATCTTTTTCCATTAACAGAAGTTTCATTTTTTTAAAGGACAAGCCTTCATACATAGGAGAATGTGTACAGTCACATCGACAACGTTAGAAGGACCCAACGAATATTGTTTACTGTCGATGCAGGGTGGAAATGATGTCAATTGTGCTAACACTTCTGTTTGCGCCTGTCTATTTTGTAATGGAGAACGTATTTCGCATCGAAATAGGAATTCTGTTTGTTCAAATTCTCATTGCTTATTTGTATAGACTTATGGTTCTGTGAATATATGTTATTAAAGTTGTGTTTTGTTTATTTCTCATCGTCATCATTTTCAGTGTGTTAAAGGCTTTGTGACCTAATTCTAGTTTTAACATCATCTTGAGAGAGGATAAAAAGATCTGAATTTTAACATACCAAGAACAAATCATTATCATCACTGACCTACATATCAGTGTTTACTGTTGCATAATGACTTCGCTTTTCTTATCCAACAGATACTAGGTACTACTCGTTTCTTTCGAAGTCGCTTTCTACTACCTTCCTCGTATCGTCAGTTCACCCTTGAAGGCATCCCATACTATACTTTATGGTATGCTACAGACGCTGCAAATTTCATTGCACATCAAAATGGGTTCGTAAAGATAAAATATAAGATGGTGAAAATAAGAAGAACAGGTGTGCCACAGGGTTAACGTCTTAGTCCACATCCACAGCTAATATATTTACGTTTAACTTTTACTGCTCGATGTGATTTGAGGCTTTTGTTAAAAGATTAAGAGTTTAACTAGCACAATGAAATTTATAGATAATCTTTTTGAGACAGTTACGAGTTAAGGCGACATGTTTATACATGTTGCTCCAGCATCCGCAGATTAAGTTCGTATTCGCTAAATAACTTAATAAAAGCAACATAAAATCGTTAATTTATGGCAACCATTCCGAGTTCAAATGAAACATGGCGTCTGCGAGGTGATGTGACGTTTACACAGTCATAAACAGTTTACGGTGACCGTCGACGGTCGCATAATGCTGATGGAACTATGAATGGTGCAGACGATGGCGAAGGTGGATGATTCGTCTGATGTGTAACTTTAGATTTTCTATTTGTTACCAACATTGGGTGGTTCAAAGGGTTCGACATTTCTGTTAACTGAAGTCTTAACTATCACTGAAGATTTTCGATTTATGACAGCTTCTGGAAGTCACATTAACATTTGACATATAAGCATCAACAAATCTCAGAATACATTAAACATAACAGTATTTGTGTCTTATTATAAACCAATTTAAACATTTATTATTAGACTTCAATTTAAAGATTATGACTACTTTAGCTTTTATCTAACTTGACGTGATATAGTATATATTATGTATATGTATGGTATGTTATATATTTGTATATTTTTGCATGTATTTATGTATATAATATGTATAGTTGTAATTATAATATTTAATATTATATATATTATTATGTATCTGCTTTACTTAGTAACTTATATTAGTATACATTTATTCTATGTATAGTACAATATTCAATTATAGAATTTCAATATCCATGAATTTTTTCTTTGATCTACCGCTTGTTTTAGCTTTTCCCACAGTGAAGGCTGGCTGGAAGAGATCTCTTATAGAGATAAGTCCACCTTTGTACACTTTTATGTTGTGCCCTTTTTTGTAAAATGTATGTGCAATAAAGAATATAATAGTGTCTAGAGAGTACAGGCACACTCCATAAAGAACAGATTTAATCACCCACTACCATTACAGGAGCTCTAACCTGTGCGTAAACTATCGAGAGTGGGACAACGTTATACGTGAACAAATAAGTGCTTCTCTTTCTCCGGCAGCCGTATTACAAAACTTGTGGGGAGAGGTGAATGTCGCATCTTTACGTAGTACGAAAATGACTGATGAGGACTTTGACGAATAACCGCAAGTAACGAATTGTAATTATGCTGAGTTGGGGCCTCTTGGGTGTCGAGGCACACACACATGCGGGTGTTCCAATAAATAATATATATTTTAGTAGATAAGTTGAAATTAGATTTGTATTTTTTTCTTATTTTTATTCTTTCTTTTTATGATATGTTGTTAATACTACCCCGCAACGTGTGCCCATCACTCAATAAAACTATTTTTCTTTCTTTCTTTGATGAAATAGCCGAATTAGCGAAAATGACGGATAAGGAAACTGACGAACTAGCGAAAGTGACGAACAACCGAAACTGACGAATTGATGAAACTGGCGAATTAGCATGATGACGAATAAGGAAACTGGTGAATTAGCGAAATTGGCGAAAATGACGAATTAGGAAAATGACCAGTGATGCAGTAAATCATATTTATTAATCTCTAGTACAAGTGTCCATTTTATTTACACTTTTGCATCCGTCGTGTAAAATAGACTAGTATAAGATAGTTTCCATTGTTAAGTTCACGTGTCAACATTTTAAATTCCATAAGTATTGCAGTATGATAATAATAATTCTTTATTTGCTTAGAATAGGTACAAATTGGTCATAAATCATAATATAAAAGTTCCATCTATTCAGCCATACTAAAAATAACATGCAAATATAAGTCTTAAAGCTAGGTAAAGACTAGAAAACTAACTTTCTAGGAATTCTTTTACACTGTAAAATGTTGACTTGAGCAACCATTCCCTTAATCTATAAGTCATTTGCTTAAGAGGTAAACTCTTCTTTTAGGTAAACTCAAACTTCATGGATTCGGGAACTTTATTAAATAGTATGATAATAAATGTAATATGCCGTGTGGTTTCCGGTAGAGTAGAATAGGACCACTCCAACTCTTCCCGTGGATGTCGTACAAGGCGACTAAGGGAATACATTATAAAACATCAGTCAGGCCTCCCCAACCCGTCTGGCCAGCGCGGGGAGTGTAGGCCGAATCCTCAGTCTGTCTCCGGCAGATGAGAGAGGGTTGTGCTCCTGCAGTGGAGACAAAAATAACCTGATGATGATGATGATGAAATGTCAGTTTCTCAGTACAAGTTTCAATTTATATGTCAGTAAACAGGAGTTTCAACTTATTAATCACCGTTGCGTTTCAATCCCCGCATGAATAGCAGCAAATTAGCTTCCACTCGTTGTAAGTACCTTCTAATTTCCAACCGCAAGATTAAACCTATATTTTCTTGTACGGAACCCTTTAATCAGGGAACCCCTGTCTATAATCCCCAGACATCAATGGGGGACGGATTGCTAGAACCCCAACAAGTTTGTAGACTGTGGTTATTTTATATTGAACATTTTGTAGTTGTAGTTATTAAAATCTTTGAAATTGAACCTCAAAAGAAAATGGTTGGAAAATACAGTTCTATAAATATACAAAATTATGGGGTGCCCAATTTAGATTTCAATTCAGAGAAATTGAGAGTTGTGTATGAATGGAAAATATAATATTTTTGGGGTGGATTATTCAGTAGGAACTTATAATAACCGGATTACTAATATCAATATATCTTTTCATTATGATCAAAGTATTTTGTCTCTTTTGTTACATTTCCATTTAAATGCTGGATAATTACCCTCTGAAACAAAACGTCATATTTTTTGTACAATCTGACAATATAGAGAAGATTCTTGTGATAGTTGAAAAGAAATGACTACTTGGTAGAAAGACCAAAAAAATTACCAAATATTGAGTATATGTATGAAAGTCACGAAGATAAGATAAGATTTTATTTACTTAACATTAGGATATATAATATATCAGATAACCCTTAGAAGGCTAAGATCTCCTAATTTAGCCTTTTACAATAGCATGGAAATATTATTACTACCTTTGTACACTTTCCAAAAATCTGTAACTATACAATACAATACACTTTATTCCACAAACAAATACAGTTACACGTTATAAAAATTACAAATAGTACAATTTAGGCGGTAAAATTATTATGATTTGTGCGGTTATATCGCTTTAAGCGATTTCTCCCAGACAACCTTTGGGTAGAACATATTATGCCAGAGAAATTGTAGGTTGCGCTGATTAGGAAATTTAAATGATAAATAGGCACTTATATCATTTAAATGGCACTTATAACACGACGACCTCCGTGGCGGAACGGGTAGCTCTCGGACTGCCACGCCGGAGGTTGCGGGTTCGAATCCCGCTAGGGGCAAATGTTCGTATGATAAATATGAATGTTTGTACCCAAGTCTTGGATGTTTATATATTTATTTAAGTATGTCTATCCGTTATCTAGTAACCATAACACAGTCTCTGCCTAGTTTGGGACTAGATAATTGGTGTGAATGTCTGTGGTATTTATTATTATTATTATCATATGACTATAATAAATAAAATAAAATAGCAAATAAGTTATAAGTATTAAATTTTTTACCTATTATTATTGTTATTCTTAATGTGTGCAATAAAGGATTTAATCTAGATAGATAAACAATTTTTTACTTCTTTTTTTCCAATCACGGAACTATTGAAAAAATATGAAAATTCAGTGCCAGCACGATTTAGTCCCAAAACATCTTAAAGCATCTCGTCGAGGTTCTAATTGGCTAGTCCGAAGTCTGTAAAAATATATATAAAAATAAGCGTTTAACTAAGGCAACCGAGCCTCACTGAGACCTCTAAATCACATTAACTCGACAAACTTTTTCAACCTCCACCCCCACCATGGTAAATAACGCCGCGACAAGCAACGGAACTGTGGGTACCAATAAAACACTAATTCTTCCTTTTTAAGGCTCCACACCAGGGAAAAGCGAAGCGATGGCAGACTAGATGAAGAAATGAATAATTATACTAATTTATTTCAATGTATGTATGTATGTAAACGCTTTATTGTACCAAAAATAACAACAACAACAATAATAAAATAGGAATTAAACTGTGTACAAAGGCGGACTTATCCCACTTAGGGATCAACTTAATTAAACGACTTATTCAACCCTTTGGGACATTAGAAGCTAAGCTAAGTCGACTGTTTTATTTACATTTTGTATTATATTTATTTCATACTAGCTGTAGCCCGCGACTTTGCGTGGACAACTATACATAAAAAAATTGTATTTCCCATAGTAATGGAATGTTTTTTGGGATAAAACTATCCAATGTCCTATTCCAGGACTTAACCTATATGTGTACCAAGTTTCATCACGATCCGTCCAGTGGTTGAAGCGTGATTGAGTAACAAACATCAAACATCCAAATATCCAAACTTTCGCATTTATAAATAGATACATATGTCAGACATTCTCACCAATTATACAGTACCAAACTAGGCAGAGCCTGTGGTATGGTTACTAGATAACGGATACAAATACTTAAATAAATATATAAACATCCAAGACGTTCATTCATATTCATCATTCGAACATTTGCCCCTAGCGGAATTCGAACGCGCAACCTCCGGCGTGGCAAAGAATGCTTCATCAATACTAAGATACATATCTTTACGGCTTTTAATAGCTTAGCTTTCAGTTATCGATTGCCTTTACCACCGTCGACTGGACGAAACAGGAAATTAACTTTCTCCCTCTCGCGTGACAAGTTTATTAAGAATACTTTGGTTATTTATCCTTTTTATATTTTCTTGTTTAATCTTTAAGCTCATGCTAACATTGCCAAACAACTTGGTTGGTGTTTTATAATTCGCTTTTCATTTCCAGCGTGAAGTTGAGTTATTATTTTTTGAATAAGAAATTCTTTACGGTTCATTTATAGAAACTAATAGATTTGAGTGCTGCAAAATAATTGTTGCCGTGTGGTTTCCGGCTTAGAATAGGGCCACCCCTATCGTTCCCGTGGGTGTCGTGAAGGCGACTGAGGAATTGCACCAGGGACGGGCAGCATCGTTCTCCTGTTTGTTTAAGTTAAGACCAATACTGCGATCACCAATCCGCCTGCCAAGCGTGGTGATTGTGGCAAATCCTCCAATGGACAAATGACCAAAAGTGGTATTCTATTGGGGTGGCCTATGTCCAGCAGTGGACGTATTTAGGCTGATGATGATAATAATTGTGTGTAAGTTTATTGTTAACTAGCTGTGCCCCGCGGCTCCACTCGCGATCTACACAATTATTTTTAATCTCACTCTTAATCCGACGCCCACACCCACCCACTCCCACTTCAAATGTAGTCCATACCTAACTCATCGCAATCCAAATTCCACCGAACATTATAATTATACTTTGTTATATTATATACCTAGTAATGTATTTGAAAACTAAAAAATCCCATAACTTTTGATCACGTTGAAATAAGGACTAAATGTTACTCTGAGTTAATACCTATGTTTTTGTCGAAAGTCCATCTAAATCGGCTCAGTAGTTTTTCCCCTATTCTGCTGCTAGTCGTCGCGCGAGGTGTACGTCTGCTTGTGTGCGCTATTGTTCTATTACTGATAGTACCTCTTTCCTAGTTTTGTTCAAATTCAGTGTTAAGTAAATTAAATCCTTTTTAAAAAACTGAATCCGATTCTGATTCCAAAAAAAATATTTAACGTATCTCACTTCACTTACAATGTCTTAGATATTTCAATGGTATTTACCTTTTATCTCTTGAAACAAATCCACAATAGAAGAGAAACGCCGCTGACCACTCGTTCCAAGTAACTCTTTGAAATATACGTTAAACTGATTTACGATACGGAAGCGAGCCACTTCGTAAAACAGTATACATAGAAAACGAGGCAGACTCGACTTTCTGCTTATCATTTTGCTTTACGTATCTAACTCGTGTCAAATCTGTCAGTTTACACTGTCATCATCGACCAGGTGCAGGCATGAACTAAAACCTGCCACTGACTAAAAAAATCCTAAGGGTCGGTATATGTCCTCGGATCGACCTCGAGACGTGAAATTTCTGCTGCACCAGCATAAAAATAAATTAAAAAAATTCTCATTTCTAAGGCATATTACTCAGTTGACGAATTCCTGAAAGATATTTCAAAGTATATTACTTGACATTTGTGAATTTATGACATTATTTATTATCTGTTACCTATGTGACATTAATTGTTAAAAACATTTTTGACTTGTAATTTTTGTTATCAATAAATATGATGATGATTACTGGATTCTTATATTTACCAAGGTGTGTTACAACTCAATTCATCATCATCATATCAGTTCTTAAATATCCACTTCTGGATAAAGACCTTTCCTAACAAACACAACCATATCAGGTCCTCTGCCCTCCGCATTTCAACTCAGTTCAAATTATTCTTTATTGAAAGATAAAAATACACAGCAGTACAGTAGCTTACACTTGTAACTACATCTAGGCAGTCTTATCTATAAAAGCGATTTCTTCGAGACAACATTTCTGCCGTCATAACCAACGTAATCGACATTTTTGTGAAAATTGAGTTAATAGCATATTCGGAATCAGCGCAACGAGATCTTTAAGAATCAGTGGTCCAATTTCTGAGATATTGTTTACTTTCCCGGTTTTTGATAAGCATAACCATCGTAAGTGCAAAATGCCCAACCTCTTTACTAATCATATCCATCAAAGTGTAACTAAATATACAAAAATGATAATTCATACAAAAGCCGCGGTCAATAGGTACAGTGGGCCCGATTCTTGAAGGCACACATTTAAAATTTGACAGCGCTAAAATTGGTTTCGTCTCTATGTTCGTAATACTGTGTGACAAGGATAGCAACAGTTTTAGTGCTGTCAAATTTTAACATTGTGCCTGCAGAATCGAGCCCAGTATAATATTAAAATAATTAAAATACCTCTGCTAGTTTCGTTAAGACAGCATAAAAATGAAAAAAACTTTAGGCGCCGTTTTCTCGAAACTGCTCGCGACGCAAGTGCGTTGGTTATGCTAAGGGCGGCAGATTTTGATAGAGAATAAGAATAGAAAGGTAGGTTGTCCAATGGTTTGTATAGGACTGCAAGGAAACACCGATGTAATTCAGACTGAATATGTCGTCAACTATGTGGGAAAAGATTGGCTCTCTGCAGGCAAAGACAGGGAGTCATGGAAAGAAATGCAGGAGGCCTTCACCCAAAGAGGGGTCCATCTACAAACGGATAAAACTAACCATACTAACAACTAGCGAGTAAGCAAAACTAATAATACTAACACCATTGTATGACGTAATTGAAAATGTAGTGGAAATAAAAGGCTATTTATTGTATCCAAGCTATCCGTCTATGGAATTCCTTACCTGCTTCAATCAGACAGGCGAAGTCCCTTGACGTGTTCAAGAAGCAAGTCAAGGAGCGCCTTTCAAATTTGTAATCACATTTTTTGCTTCGTATTTTTTATAATTATTGTAGTGTATTCTTCTTTAACTATACTCCCAAAATGTATTTACTCATCTATGTATTGTATGTGTATGTATTTGTATTGTGTTTTTTTTATTATTGTATTATTATTTATTTGTTGTATATATATGTGTAGAACCATAAAAACTTAATACTTATAACTTATTTGCTATTTTATTTTATTTATTATAGTCATATAAGTACCTATTTATCATTTAAATTTCCTAATCAGCGCAACCTACAATTTCTCTGGCATAATATTTTTCTACCCAAAGGTTGTCTGGAAGAAATCGCTTAAAGCGATAAGGCCGCCTAAATTGTATTATTTGTAACTTCTATAACGTGTAACTGTATTTGTTTGTGCAATAAAGTGTATTGTATTGTATTGTATTATTATTATTATGTCGGTATTAGGAGAAAACAGTAAATTAAAAACCTTCAGCATTAATTTTAACTATCAACTAATTGGAGATGGAGCGACGATCTAAGTCTGTCAGCCGTTTTGCTGGCAGTGACTGGATGAGAAGAGCCAAGGATCGGGTTTAGTGGCACACCTTGAGAGAGGCAGCGGACTCTTACAGGCTGATGATGGACTTGAAAAATGGAAAGGAATTGGAAAAATAAAGTAGGTAACTACTTAAAGACAAACAAAAATTAAATGTGTCTTAACTTAACCTTCATAAGATAGGAAAAGTAAATTATTCCATTTCAAAACTGTATCTAGAGGGTGTTTTATAATGTATTCCCTTAGTCGCCTTGTACGACATCCACGATAAGAGTTGGAGTAGTTCTATTCTACTCTACCGGAAACCACACGGCAAAACATCAATCAGGTCTCCCCAACCCGTCTGGCCAGCGCGAGGAGTGTAGACCAAATCCTCCGTCTGTCTCCGGCAGATGAGAGAGGGTTGTGCTCCTGCAGTGGAGATAAAAATAACCTGATGATGATGATGATCTAGACTCTAGAGGGTGGTTTGATGCGTGTCGTGTTGTTAGATTCATTTATTGCGGGTTCTGTGCTAACCGGGGTAGGAACTCCTGATCTTCTAACTTCTTAACTCGCTGTCTTTACGTAGTCTTCTCGAATTTCATCACCATCATCATTATCAGGTTTTATTGAATACGGCCCATTTTATAGCAAAACTGCTTATAATTGGAAGGAAAGCAGTAATGTCCTAATATTCTGGACGAGTTCTGGAGTCTCCATTCCAGACAAAAAAAATCATAGTTACGAGTAGCTATTTATAAAAAATACGACATATGACGCAGAAACGTGGACACTGACCGTGGGCTAGATCCACAAGTTTCAGGTCGCTCGGCGAGCTGTGGAGAGGGCTATGCTCGGGGTTTCTTTACAGGATATGATTCGTAATGTAGAGATGTGACGAGGAATGAAGGTGACCGATATAGCTGAAAGGATTAGCAAGCTGAAAGGCCGCCGACAGATGGACCGACGACCTGAAGAAGGTGGCCAGAAGAGGCTGGATGAGCAGCGGAGGACCGGGTGTGGTGGCGATATGTAAATGTATGTCCATATTCCATACTCTTTATGAGACACACAAGTCGAACCAACCCTTTATGGGTAATATTACATCTTCCTTATTACATCTTACTAAAGATTATAGATTTTACCGTGAACAAACGTTTGGATCGTAAAACTTTCAGAAGTGGCGCGCAATATGACAATGTAGCACATTATTACTGTTCAAAATCATTGAAGATGTATTTTATGACCAACAAAGTGTGGGGTTTGTTCGTGTTTTACGTTGTAACAGGCTTTGAATAGGGCTTTTGCAATATTGTGAACAGCAAAAGGTGTAACAATATCGATATTTTTATTGTGGAAAGTTTTTTTAAGTCTCCACGGCAGCTACGAGAAGAATTTGTTTGTTGTCTTCACGCTTCAAGAAAAAAAAAAGATTTTACACGCAAAATACTGCGGCACCACACCCCTGGCACTCATCATCATCATCATCAGGTTATTTTTGTCTCCACTGCAGGAGCACCACCCTCTCTCATCTGCCGGAGACAGACGGAGGATTTGGCCGACACTCCCCGCGCTGGCCAGACGGGTTGGGGAGGCCTGATTTGATGTTTTATAATGTATTCCCTTAGTCGCCTTGTACAACATCCACGGGAAGAGTTGGAGTGGTCCTATTCTACTCTACCGGAAACCACACGGCAATCAATACATGCCAAATGATTTAATAACCTAATACCTACTACAGAAGAACCTGCAGGTTTGTGTGTGTGCGTAAATTACTGTACGGTTGTCACCAGCGCACGTTATACATCAATAATATAATTGCTTCTCTTTCTAATTTATCGAGTCGATCTCTGGGCGTTTTTAATTATCCGTAACCAACCAACTAAAGTCTTCGACATAGCTCATGAAGTTAGTACGCTGAAGTGGCAGTGGACTGTCACATCTGCTGGAGAACCGACTACCGCTGGAGTAAACGAGTCCTCGAGTGGAGACCGCGACTGGGCAGGCGCAGGGGCCTGAGGTGGAGCGCGCTTACCCAGAAGTTACCTATTCACTCTTCCTTTAAAAATATCAAAATTGTACTTGTCCAGAAATACCCAAGCTGGTAGGGAGTTCCATTCCTTAGCAGTTCGCATTATGAAAGAGGAAGCAAAACGCTTCCTGCGAGAGCGTGGTATGTCTACTACATAAGGATGAAGTAGACATCCCTCACCACGCCTAGTAGTCCGGTGATGGTAGATACTTATCTCTAGGGTCAAGTTTACCCAATAGACGCCTGTTTTATTTAATAGAATCCATACAGGAATCTACTTTCATAGAACATTATCATAGAATAAGCAGATGGATGATGTTAGTAGGAAGATGTTGCATGATAAAACGTCGCAGTTTTCTACCTACCTCCACTACAATCTATTGCATTGTTTGTTCCGACGATTTTCTGCCCAATCCGCAGTTGATCCGCTGTTTTCCAGCTGCGTGCGTGAGTGAGACAAACGAAAGCAATCTATCCTTGTTACGCGGCTCACTGATATTAATTCACGTATTATCGTTGACTTTGTTTTATGGAAAAAATCCGTTCAAATTTCACGGACAGTTTTTTGCAAAACGGCTAATTGAGGTTTGGCCACAGACCACTTAAATCGCGTAGACAAGTAGGTATACATGACAGGTTTATATCTAGAATTACTACCTAATTAATTAATAATAGCTGCCGTTTTCAAAGGGCTAGATCTCAATCAGACAACACTTAGAAAGTTATCACAATATCTTATTTAATTTAATGAACTAGTCATTCAGTTAAAAGCAGGCAGTTAATGATCTGCCTAGCCATTCAATTGAGTGGCTGAACTATGTACAGGCAAGCGCTGATTTCAAAGTTTAACTGACGACCGTAGAACGTTTTAGCGGAGGTAACTCTAGAAGTAAAGATGGACGAGTTAGTCATGGGAGGGACGATGTATTTTGAAACTTTAAAATGAGCTTAAATACATTTTTTTATTTATATATTTTATTAATTTATTGCACAAATTTTAAAAGTAAATAGAGTTACAAATTTTGTGTACAAAGGCGAGCTTATCTCTAAAAGAGATCTCTTCCAGCCAAGCTTACAAGGTGTGAGACAAGGCACTAAGATCGAGGGGGCAAAAAGTGCATAATAAGCTACATAATAACTAAATATAAATTAATTTTAAATAAATTTTATATCGGTTGTATGTTACATTTACAATATGATCATATATTTAGTATTAGCTGTGCCCGCGGCTCTGCTCGCGTGGACTACAGAGTCCGCTCCATTGCCACTTCCGCTCCCGCTCCACTTCAGCTCCAAATGTAGTCAAACCTCATCGTAAACTGAATAGTACCGAACATTAAAATTGTACTTCTTTGTAATATTGCATACTAACCTTACTTACTAATGTATTTGAAAACTAAAAATGTCCATAACTTTTGATTGAGTAAACCGATTGCGATGAAATAAAGCCTATATGTTACTCCGATTTAAGCCCTATGTTTCTTTGAAAAGTCCATCACAATCGGTTCAGTAGTGATGCGTTTACAAACTAACAGGGAAACAGACCAAAATTACAAAAATGTTAAAATTGGGATCTATTACTTATCCTTATCGCCATATGGTTCCCGGCTTAGAATAGGGCCACCCCCAATCTTCCCGTGGGTGTCGTCAAGGCGACTAAGGGACTTCACCAGGGACGGGCAGCAGCGTTCTCCTGTGTGGGTATGTTAAGATCATTCATAAATTAAATAAATATATAAAATAAAATAAATAAATCATTACTGCGATCACCAATCCGCCTGCCAAGCGTGGTGATTATGGCAAATCCCCAACGGATAACTTACCAAAAGTGGTATTCTATTGGGGAGGCCTATGTCCAGTAGTGGACGTATTTAGGCTGATGATGATGATGACTTATCCTTAGACCCCCAATTTTTGTTGTTGTAAATTTACAGACTTCAATGTACAGACAAGCGAAGTTTACATTTTTATTTATTAGATACTAGCTGGTGCCCGCGACTTCGCCTGCGCAGGATTAGTATTTCGAGTAGCTTATATTAGCGTGGCGTAGAGAAGAACTAACATTATGACATTAAAATTATAATTTTATGGCGCACTCTAGAATAGCTCGCAGATGGTAAATTTTTCCTACTTACTTGATATTTTGGACAATTCACACAATATCTTTATAAATTGTAGCCTATGTGTTATTCTGATGTATGAGCTATATTATTGTAAAGTTTCATTAGAATCCATTTAGTAGTTTTTACGTGAAAGAGTAACAAACATCCATCCATACTTACAAACTTTCGCGTTTATAATATTAGTAAGATTTCATATTTGATATTAAATTTCAAAACAAAACCTTATCGAAAAATTATGCAACTGTTAATAACCAAATGCACTAATTATTCACTGGACCACTTTCTAGTTTCACCAGAAACGTGACTGACTAGTTCACGAAGTTAACTTTCAGATGCATTTTAACGTTTTGTATGTAATTGTGGGATCACGTTGCCACTAATTTTAGTAATTTACTACTTACTATTACCCACTAAATTTTTATTATTTTTCTAACCGACTGTCACGCGCAATTTTACACTGTAAGCGGACTAAATTAAGTAGGTTATCAAATGTTTGAAAAGTAAAGTAAAATCTGAAGTGTAACTGTTAATATATTAAAATTGTATAAAACAAGTATCTATTTAATGAATAATAGTAATAAGTTAATGTGCAAAGGATGTTTCTGTGAATATATATCGTGTTGGAATTTTTAAGTGTATATAAGCTAAGTCGTGTAGAAGAGGACTAAGTACATAATTTTGGATATTACCTACTGCTGGTATTTATTGTATATGAACCAACTTACCTGCTTGTGTTGTGTTGTCTTTAGGTTGTTTTTGTACTACTACAGGGTTAAACTTAAATTTTTTACAACATTTGTTCACTTTTTCAATGAAAGACTGGCTACCCATAGAACAGGGAATCCTCGTTTGGGAGCCAGGCTACTGCTTGTAATAATATATCTACATAGATATGTCTAGTATAAGGACCCTAATGTTCTTGAACCAATAAAGTTATTTTTATTATTATTATTGTTATTAATTTGGTTATATACGTGTTGGAGTAATAACTATTTCATATGGTCACAACAGCTCACTGTTGGACACAGGCCTTCCCTAATGAGCGCCACAAATTTTCCGCACTCCGCATCCAGCCGCTTCCAGTCACGTTCTTCAGGTCGTCGGTACATCTGGCGGCGAGGGGGGCTCACCCTGGGCGTGTACAGAAGTAATATATGAGAAATTCGAGTACAAACCAGTACTAATTCCAAGATGAAGCGTGGTGTGATCAGAATTTAAGTAAGCACCTTAGTGCAAAATATCCGAGCTGGAATGACGTCATTCCAGCTCGCACATCAACACCCCTTGTAACTCGCCATCTGTTTATCTTATCTTATCTTCTTAGGGGGCCAGGAAGACCTGGCGACACTTCGACCCTTCAGGATCTTTTGTGCCAAACCCCTGACCACCAACGGTGCCCCAAGCCGATTTGGTGGACTTCTCATACGCCTCAGAATTTCTTCTTCGGCATATGCAGGTTTCCTTACGATGTTTTCCTTCACCGAAAAGCCTGTGGTATTATAAATAAACCGTACTTAAGTTTCGTAAAACGCATTGGTACGAGCGGGGTTTGAACCCACGACCTCATGAACGTGAGGCGAGTGCACTGCCATCTGTTTAAGTACAAAATCAGGGGTACAAAGTAGTACAAATTCCAAGTCTGGTGTGATCAGAATGTAAGTACATGCCTTAGTTCAAAATGTCCGAGCTGGAGTGACGTCATTCCAGCTCGGACTTCAATACCCCCTTGTAACTTTTGACCAGTTTAAGTACAACAACTGAAAATCGAGTACAAAATAGTACGTTATGGGTACTAAATCCTGCCAGGGTCAGATTACTGAAATTCCACTTCGTGCGAGCTGGAGTGACGCACACGGTTTTATCACGAAGAAGGCTTTGGTTTTATTACCAAAAAATTGTAATTTGTTCTTGTAAATAAAATATCTCGTAATATATCATCATTATAAAAATCTGTAACTTGTTATATGTTATATAGCTGTTAATTGGCTTTTAGTTTCTACCTGAAAATGTATATTGTAACTGTAGCTATAAGCTCCCCTAAGAAATAAAATAAAATAAAAAATTTATGATTACGTGTCATTAATTTTACATCCTTCGTAAAAACACCCTCATGCAAAATGAAACACAATCTCAAATTTCTATGCACAAAATAATTCTATACAATCGACATATTAATTTTCCACGAAAATTGCACGCCATGATTTCATGGCTTCCATAATAGCAGGGCGGTACTGGCGCCCCTCTTAGGGTAGAAGGGGGTACATTGATACAGAAAGTTTATTTTACAACCTATAATTTTGACGTTATATTATGGGGATTTTTCGTAGGTACCTATATTGTAATTTGGACAAGGGTTTTACAATCCCACTTAAATTATAAATGCGAAAGTTTGGATGTTTGTTTTACTCAATCACGCTTCAACCACTGGACATATATATAGGTTAGGTCCTGGAGTAGGAGATATGTTAACATAGTTTTTATCCAATAAAAACATCTCATTCCTACGGGAAACCAAATTAATCTAAGGGCAAGGCTATAAAAAATAAGTATTACATACATTCGTGAATAAAACAAGTATAAGACAATTCATAAATATAAATTCTAGACCAGGACCAACTTATGCAAACTGTACACAGTTTTTTGTCCCCAGTGGGAATCGAATCCACGACCTCTGGTCGAGTCCAATGACCAAGCTACCAGGTCAACAATGCGGCCAAATGATGGTAACAGCACACCCCTGTTATTTCACATATACACTTAACCAGAGAACCACATGGTTTTGTATTAAGAAATAACATTCACTAATAAGAAAGTGCGCGCAGTAAGCGCAGGGTGACACGCCCCGCCGCCAAATAAATAAAATAAAAAAAATTATATATCTCAGACATTCACACCAATTATCCAGTCCCAATCTAGGCAGAGCCTGTGCTATGGTTACTAGATAACGGATACACATACTTAAATAAATATCCAAGACTTGGGTACAAAAAATCATTTTCATCATACGAACATTTGCCCCTAGCGGGATTCGAACCCGCAAACTCCGGCGTGACAGTCCGAGAGCTACCCGTTTCGCCACGGAGGTCGTCCGACGACCTGAAGAAGGTGGCCGGAAGCGGCTGATGCGGAGAGCGGAGGACCGGGTGTGGTGGCGTTCATTGGGGAAGGCCTATGTTCAAAAGTGTATGTCTAATGGCTGATATGATGAGTTAGAAAGTGTACAAAGGCGACCTTATCGCGTACAATAGCTTCAGGTAAGTTTCGCTACGCATGGTGACAGAGTATTTCTGCTTAATGTCAGCTATGTATCTGCATTTTCAACCAACTTCAAAAAAGTAGGTTCTCAATTCGACGGTATGTTTTTTTCTTCTGTATTTTGACTGCGATGTTTCTCCTTGGTCTTTGGGCTCGACCGCCAGAGTACAAGTTGCTCCCAGTCTGTATGTTATATTTGTGAATTGTCCTATCCTTGTTTAATTCCCATAGCACAGGAGAAATCTTAGTTTAGGATTAGATAGGTCCTATATTTATTTATTTATTTTCGTACCAAGATAAAAAAAAATTAAAAAATTCACGCCTGCACAGAAAAATAATAAAACAAACACATAATTGACTGTTCATCAATTCACGAAATTGACCTCCACAATTGGACCATTTTAAAATTCACAACTATTTACCCCCAGCTCAGCACTATTGGGGTAAACTGGTAAATTACCCGCACCCCGCTGTTTGCCCTGCTCCCCTCTTCCGCTCTGTTTGGCTGGCTTGCACTCAGTTTGAAAACGTATTGATTGACGTCATTATAGTTTCATGATGATTGCGCGATTTTACTATTATACTTGCCTCGATTTTTACTTCACCCCTGAACTAGCTGTGCCCTCCCCTCCCCTTTCCATATACTTCCATGGCCCTCTCCGCCTATCCCTCTTACCCCTCACTTCCTCTTAACCCTTCACAAATGTCTGTGTGTGTAAATTATTGTAGGTCTACGGCACCAAGCGCGCGAACATAGTCGATCTAGAAAGGGACAACGTAGAGGTACGTCAACAACATAAGTGCTTCTCTATCGATAACGTTTAGTGACTTTGTACCGGCGGCGGGCGGATCGGGGCGAGGCGTATGGCGGCTGCCCAGTAGTGCATTTTTATATGACACTCATAGCTTCTTTACTTAGAAAGTATTCTTTGACGCGGTACCGCCCCGGCAACCTCGACAAGCCTATAGCAAACACTCACCTCCCCTGACAGTTTAACATCGCCCGGAAAATCGAACACGGCATGTAGTACGCAGCCGGTTAGATAGAGAAGCACTTATATGTTGATGTATGACGTTGTTCCTCTCTACACCACATATTTATTTAGTTTTAAGAATTTTATTTGACATTTTTATATTTATGTTAGTTATTGATGTTTTTTATATTTAATTGTGTTTAATTTGCCTGTCTATAATTTGATTTTATTTAACTTGTGTATAATTTTTATTTGACCTGTAACGGAAGTTATCAATAAAGTATGTCTATATCTATGTCTACCATGAAGCAAAATAATTTTTCGTAGCTCATAGTTTCACCTCAAAGTTTTTACCTTCATTGACACTAATTGGTTATTAAATTAGATAACAGATGCACATTAAAATAATCTGTTATCTAATTTAATAACCAATTAGTATCAATCCTAAAGAAAAAATCTTTGAGGTGAAACTGTGAGCTACGAATAATTATTTTGCTTCATGGTATGAGGTGTAGATAATTTACGCGCGTACAAGTACGGAATGGCTGGTGCGTCTGGAAAGCTAGTAGGTGATTAAATATGTTTGCTTGTACGGAGTCCCAGGGGTGTGACTAAAGACTTTCTTCAATCTTGGGAGTGAGAGCAATATTTAGGAATTGTGGGCTAGCACCAACGCTTCCATATAACATGACTAGCTGTTGCCCGCGACTTCGTCCGCGTGGACAACTTAACATCACAATTTTATTATGTATTTCCCGTTGGAATGAGATGTTTCGCGATAAAAACTATCCTATGTCCTATTCAAGGACCTAACCTATATGTGTGCCAAGATACATCCCGGTTGAAGCTTGATTGAGTAACAAACATCCAAATATCCAAACATCCAAATGTCCAAACTTTCGCATTTATAATATTAGTAGGGTGTGTATGTAACTCTAGCGGTTTTGGCAGCGCACGCCAGAATAGCTCGCAAATGGTAGATTTTTCCTTCATCATCATCATCATCATCAGGTTATTTTTGTCTCCACTACAGGAGCACCACCCTCTCTCATCTGCCAGAGACAGACGGAGGATTTGGCCTACACTCCCCTCAGATTTTTCCTACTTACTTGATATTTTGGACAATTCACACAATATCTTTATAAATTATAGCCTATGTGTTATTCTGATTTATAAGCTATATTATTATAAAGTTTCAATAAAATCCATTCAGTAGTTTTTACGTGAAAGAGTAACAAACATCCATCCATACTTACAAACTTTCGCGTTTATAATATTAGTAGGATAGGGTTAGGAAAGTTTCAAATTGTTTATGCAGACAAACCTGTGCCAGACATTCCCGCGTCCTCACCATTCTCCCTCTGCAACTCCTCTGAGCGAGGATCAACAGAGGTACACTAACACATAACACCTACCAGTGATGTAGGCTCCCTTTACCCCCCCCCCCCCCCATGACCTTTACGACATCTAGGTCACACAGGCCGAATCACGGGGGAGGTGCCCGGTACTTGCTCAAGTGCTCTTTGTCGGAGATCCCCCTACAAATAAGTAATTCTGTGCTTCGTCCTCTATACGGCAGCTCTCCCACTCAGGGACGCAATAAGTGATATAGGCGAGTCGGAAGTCCCTGGGTCTGATTCTACGATACCTTGGGCCCAGGTAAATTAAATTAAACAAGGAAAGAGGTAGGACGAACTGCGCTAGACAGATGAATACAGTAATTAATGAAAACGGAATTTATGGAAATCCTCACCCTATATCAATAGACGTTTCGCACATTGCGTCATTTCCGGTGTACTTCCAACTTCCGGTCGGCCGGGTGGTCCGCGACGTCGTTACATCGCATCACACCGGAAACGCGGTTACAGTTCTGATATTAATATCTGAAAGGGTTGTTTGAATTGTAAATTAGCTTGAGGATGAAGATCAAAGAAGATAGGATTGGCTAAGTTATCATTATAGCCAGCAAATTATTTTTTTGCAATTTTTTTTGCATACTACTTGAACATCTTGTAACCAAAGCTTCAAATCAGAGTATAACCATCATCATCAGGTTATTTTTGTCTCCATTGCAGGAGCACAACCCTCTCTCATCTGCCGGAGACAGACGGAGGATGTCCTCCGCCTGTCTCCATGTGGCCTACACTCCCCGCGCTGGCCAGACGAGTTGGTGAGGCCTGATTGATGTTTTATAATGTATTCCCTTAGTCGCCTTGTACGACACCCACGGGAAGATTTGAATAACCATGTACAAAGAAAAATAATTATGTTCAGCTAAGTTCTATTGTCTAGGTTGCTGAATGTTAGCTAAAGTAATAATTTATATCGGCTCTGTGGGCTAGGGCGAGGAATGCAGCCACGGTATCCCCTGCCTATCGTACAAGCCGACTGAAAGACATCATCGGGGACGATTCCATCTTACGTGACCCCGGGGGTGGCAGCAACGGGGTGGCCTCGTTGCTGCTGCATGCGCCGCGAGGATGCAAGAGAGAGGGGCTCTCTCCCCCCAGACGGGCCGCCTAATGCGAGCGGCGGGGCACGCGAGGAACTGGAATGCAATACGCATTGATCCCGGTGTGTCTCCTTCTTCTGTGAGTCAGGACGGCCACCGTGGGGTTTTAGTCGGTGCAATCCCGACATAACCTGCTCGCCCCCCCGAGGCGAGTAGGTATGCAGTAAGAATTTGCCCGCGAAAACATAAGTTGTCAAAGTCAAAGCCAAAATCATTTATTGCATATAAGTACACTTGGTACATTTATACACGTAATTTTTTAATCGACTACCGCTTCCTAGGTGTTAGCGCTGTGAAGAAGAAACTGCGAAACAAACTTCACGCAACACATCTTTTAAAAATCAAGTTTGCATACAATTAATAAAGATTTTGCGAAGCTGAATTAACATTAGTACCAGGCATCTTTGTCATTGAAATAATCGTTTATTTTATAATAGGCTTTCTTACAAAGTTGTTTTTTAATGTGAACCTTAAAATTTCTGTCCGTCATATTTAAGATTTCCTCTGGCAGTTTGTTGTAGAAGCGTATATCATTTATATGATCGTTTGAAACAAGATCGTGATAGTTAACAAGTTCAGTTAGTGTAAGAGGACCAGAGTAAGTTCCAGGGAATAAGATCTCGGTGAAGTCGCATGGAGTTAAAATAACTATTAAAATCTTGTTCAAATAAACAATTGGTTTTTTTTATCAGTATTTTAGACGCCCGGGGGATACCAACCCCAAATGGTTTCCTGAGGGTAGCAACGTAATTGTGTTATGCGGCAATCTAAAGGTTGCATCAGTCTGCTAGCAACAGAAGTCATGCTCAAAGGTTGCAACTTGCCAGTGTTGCTAGAGTATGTATGTATGTATGTATGTATGTATGTATGTATGTATGTATGTATGTATGTATGTATGTATGTATGTATGTATGTATGTATGTATGTATGTATGTATGTATGTAAATGCTTTATTGTATCAAAAATAACAACAACAACAACAATAAAATAGAAATTAAACTGTGTACAAAGGCGGACTAATCCCACTTAGGGATCTCTTCTAGTCAACCTTAGAGTAACCGAAGGTGCAAGTATAATGCGTTTAGTACCAAATTTGATAAAGAAATGTACTTTTAATAATGTTTGAAAATACATCTATATATATAAAAGAAGAAACTGACTGACTGACTGACTGACTGACTGACATATCAACGCACAGCCCAAACCGCTGAGTCTACAGGCTTGAAATTTTGCACAACGGTTCCTTATGTAGCATAGGCAAGCACTAAGGAACGGATTTTCAAAATTCATCCCCTAAGGGGGTCAAATTGGAGTTCAAAGTTTGTATGGAGAACGTCTATTAGATAAACCTATCAATTTGAAACTTTGTAGGAATACTCTAAAACCTTAATGATTCAATACGTGTTTTACAGTTTTTGAAAAACCATCCCCTAAGGGCCTGAAATGGAGTTCCTAAGTAGTAGTGTCCAAACCGATTGCTCTAGAAGTTTCAAATTTAGCACAAAGGTTCCGTATGTATCTCCGGTATGTACCATCGAAGGCTTTTTCAAAATTCATCCCCTAAGGTGGTCAAATAGGGGTTCAAAGTTTGTATGGAGAAAAACTATTAGATGTTCCTATCAATTCGAAACTTTGTAGGAGTACTCGAAAAATATAATGATTTAACAAGTATTTTACAGTTTTTGAAAAACCATCCCCTAAGGGGCTGAAATAGAGTTCGAAAGTAGTAGGCTCCAAACCGATTGCTCTAGAAACTTCAAATTTAGCACAATGGTTCCTTATGTATCTCCGGTATGCACTATCGAAGGCTTTTTCAAAATTCAACCCCTAAGGTGGTCAAATAGGGGTTCATAGTTTGTATGGAGAAAAACTATTAGACGTTCCTTTCAATTCGAAACTTTGGAGGAGTACTTGAAAAACGTAATGATTTAACAAGTATTTTACAGTTTTTGAAAAACCATCCCCTAAGGGGCTGAAATGGAGTTCGAAAGTAGTAGCCTCCAAAGCGATTGCTCTAGAAACTTCACATTTAGCACAAAGGTTCCTTATGTATCTCCGGTATGCGCTATCAAAGGCTTTATCAAAATTCAACCCCTAAGGTGGTCAAATAGGGGTTCAAAGTTTGTATGGAGAAAAACTATTCGACGTTCCTATCAATTCGAAACTTTGTAGGAATACTCGAAAAACATAATAATTCAACAGGTATTTTACAGTTTTTGAAAAACCATCCCCTAAGGGGCTGAAATGGAGTTCGAAAGTAGTAGTCTATAAACCGATTGCTCTAGAAACTTCAAATTTAGCACAAAGGTTCCTTATGTATCTCCGGTATGCACTATCGAAGGCTTTTTCAAAATTCAACCCCTAAGGTGGTAAAATAGGAGTTCAAAGTTTGTATGGAGATAAACTATTAGATGTTCGTATCAATTTGAAACTTTGGAGGAGTACTCGAAAAACATAATGGATTCAACAAGTATTTTACAGTTTTTGAAAAACCATCCCTTAAGGGGCTGAAATGGAGTTCGAAAGTAGTAGTCTCCAAACCAATTGCTCCAGAAACTTCAAATTTAGCATAAAGGTTCCTTATGTATCTCCGGTATGCACTATCGAAGACTTTTTTAAATTCAACCCCTAAGGTGGTAAAATAGGAGTTCAAAATTTGTATAAAGAAAAACTATTAGATGTTCCTATCAATTTGAAACTTTGGAGGAGTACTCGAAAAACATAATGATTCAACAAGTATTTTACAGTTTTTGAAAAACCATCCCTTAAGGAACTGAGATGGAGTTCAAAAGTGGTACTTTCCAAACCGATTGCTCTAGAAACTTGAAATTTATTACAAAGGTTCCTCATGTATCTAGAGTATGCACTATTGAAGGCTTTTTCTAAACTCAACCCCTAAGGTGGTAAAATAGGCGTTCAAAGTTTGTATGGAGAAAAACTATCAGATGTTCCTATCAATTCGAAACTTTGGAGGAGTACTCGAAAAACATAATGATTCAACAAGTATTTTATAGATTTTAAAAACCATCCCCTAAGGGGCTGAAATGGAGTTCGAAAGTAGTAGTCTCCAAATCGGTGGCTCTAGAATCTTCAAATTTAGCACAAAGGTTCCTTATGTATCTCCGGTATGCACTATCGAAGGCTTTTACAAAATTCAACCCCTAAGGTGGTCAAATAAGGGTTCAAAGTTTGTATGGAGAAAAAATATTAGATGTTCCAATCAATTCGAAACTTTGTAAGAGTACACTAAATATTTAATGATTCAACACGTGTTTTTCAGTTTTTGAAAAGTCATCCCCTAAGTTGATGACGTCCGGCCAGCGCGGGGAGTGTAGGCCAATTTCTCCGTCTGTTTCCGGTAGATGAGAGAGGGTTGTGCTCCTGCAGTGGAGACAAAAATAACCTGATGATGATGAAGTGGATGACATGGAGTTCGAAAGTGGTAGTTTCCAAACCGATTGCTCTAGAAACTTGAAATTTATCACAAAGTTTCCTCATAACTACAGTATGCACTAATGAAGGGTTTTTCAAAACTCAACCCCTAAGGTGGTAAAATAGGCGTTCAAAGTAAGTATGGAGAAAGACTATTAGTTGTTCCTACAATTCGAAACTTTGGAGGAGTACTCGAAAAACGTAATGATTTAACACGGGTTTTACAGTTTTTGAAAAACCATCCCTAAGGGGCTGAAATGGTGTTCGAGAGTAGTATTCTCCAAATGTATAGATACATTTAAACTAAAAAGGATTATAAAGCTGAGGAGTTCGGAGTTGGATAGCTTGGTTTACCGTGGGTTTTTTCAAGCTGGAAACAAACACCTTTTTTAAGCAGGTGAATCTGCGGGCAACAGTTTTAATATAATTAAGTCTAAATAGTGTTTGTGTGTTTATTTATCTGTTTCTTTCACAGCTTGGCTGTTCAACTAATTGCCATACATTTTTGATTAGTACGCATAAGATCATGTATTTGCGAATGGTTCCCTCGGGAAATAAAAACTTACTCCACGCGGGTGAAGCCGCGGGCATTTGCTAGTATTACATAAACATAGAGGAATCACGTTCATTATGATCTATTGCGGATTATTCCAATAGGCGTCCCTTCCCTCAGACGTCCACTGCTGAACGCCAATGAACACCACCACATCCTGTACTTCCGCCCTCCGCATCCAGCCGCTTCCGGCCACCTTCAATTTCAGACCAATCGATAATATCGTTATAAAACTCGAGAACGTAATCTGTCCTCAGCTAAACGAAGCTTATATTTTATAATCTCCCGAGCGGGAGGCCTTTGTTTACGAGATAGACAGGCAAAAATAAACAACGCGTTATTCAATCTACCCCCCTCTGCAAGCAATCACTTTGGTAGGGAGGCGATGGATCGCGGGGCCAGGAAATACGTGAAAAAGGAGTATTGACGAATGGCAAATGGCAATTGATATATCGAATTCGTTTGTCTCGTATCGTTGGTATTTTAATGTAGAATAATAGTTACTATGACGCCTCATTTAAATAAATAGGCCATTCGAAGTTATTATCATCAGTCGAAATACGTCCACTGCTGAACAGCCTGCTGATCATCAATACTAATATTATAAAGAGGTAAAGTTTGTGAGGTCGTAGGAGGTTATCTCTGGAGCTACTGAACCGATTTTAAAAATTTCTTTTACCAGTAGAAAGCCACGTTATTTGTGAGTATCATAGGCTATATAATTTATATAAATTTACAGAGAAATACATTACTAATGTGCTGCAATATGATTACTTTTATATGTACACATGCAGAACTTTGAACATTTCCTAAGGAAGATTTTGTTTAGAATTCATTGGCTAATTTAAATAGTAAGTCAATTTTTAAGGTTTTGGGAGACAATTTTTGTAAGAAAATATTTTATTATATACGATTAATAAATTAAATTAATAAATAATAATAATAATAAATAATGGTTTCATTGAAACATTTCAACCTTACACAAGCTTCATCTGACATTTAATTAAGTGCTATTTTGATGAAGCAGAAGATGATGAAACGAGATATATTTTCGAAATAGTGTAATGTTTGATACTGAAATTTGTAGGGATCCGAATAGCGATTAGTTCTAGTCCGTCTGTCTGTATTAAGAATAACTCGATAGGTAAATTGTGTACGATTTACACTTTGCGAAAGGTACTTTTGTATATGATTTTCCATCAAGTTCTTTTTTACAACACTATTTCACATACTTAGTTTGAAAGCTTAGAAGTTTAAAAGTTCGTAATGACCAATTACATACATACATAATGCTCACGTCTTGGTCCCAGAGAGGTAGGTAGAGACGATGGATCGCCACTTTGCGCGATACTGACACACCTAACTAACCTCACTCACATCCATCAACCTTTTCATACACCTTTTATTCATTACACTGTAGGCCCCAGCCTTTTTGAGGACTTCTCGTAGGACAATTTTTAGCTGTAGTTCTTAACACATTCACACTGTACATATTTTTTGTCACTCTTCTTTCACTCTTAAGTTTAAGTGTTGTTTGTACGTTTAAGAGCAGCCTACCTCCATAAGAATTTCGAATAAGCGAACTACAAATTTCCTGGCATCTTACTACGATCGTTAGACCGTAGACGCCAAAAGCTCATCCGAATATGACAGATAGATAGATATTTATTCACTGATACAACACAAATTCACAATCTAGTAGAAAACTGAAAGAAAACAAAACATAACGCTTCGCGGGCACCCAACGAGACACAATAGAACTTCTACTGTTTACACGTCTACGTTGGGAGCCCGCGAGGGCGCAGCCTGGAGGCGTGTGTGTGCCCGTGTGTCGCGCTACTGGAAAGGCTCAGCGTGTGTCATTCTGCCAGAGCCTATAACACATAATCCGTTAGGAGTACAAAAATTTTGTAATTCGACAGATATTACAAAACGCTTACGCAGTAGGCCCCTGGTTTCATGGCCCGATTCGCCCCTGTACTGCTTGTCTCCGTGACGTGACAGTCCACGCTCGCGACTGACATATCCGAAATCGCTGCGACATTCTTCCTAACCATCTTCCCAGACAATGCATTTGGGGTCCAGTGACGTACCAACTTCTTTTTACATCCAATTCTGCTGACAACTTTAACATTGAGAGAGGTTTTTGAACAGCTTAGCTGCATTGTTATGTTGGTTTATCTTGCTGAATATTTACTTGACGAGGTACCTACAAATGTGGTATAGGTAGGTTTTGAGATGATTTTCGTTATTTGATAGGGAAGGGAAAAGGCAAGAAATTTGTTTAATAAAGAATTTAAAAATAAGAGCAGTGGGTATTATAAGTGAGTAAGGAAATAACATATTTTATTCATCTCAACACTTCCCATTCTTTACTAATTATACAATGATGTTTGACGGAAGAAATAAGTACAGTCAAAGTCAAATTATTGCACTTAACTACACTTCATCATCATCATAATCAGGCTTTTGTTTTAGCTTTCTTGAAATATTACTGCATCCTTAGATGCTACTACGAGTATGTTTTTGCTTATCAGTAATCTTTAAATTTTGTGTATTGTAAACACATTTATTATAACTATTGTCTAAGGTCGGTATGATTCATGCAGTCAAAAAACTGCTGAAAATAAGCCTCCCCAATAGAGTGCCACTTTTGGTGGGCTGTCCATTTGGAGGTTTGTCACAATCACCACGCTTGGCAGGCGGATTGGTGATAGCAGTAATGATCTTAATATACACAGGAGAACCCTTCTGCCCGCCCTTGGAAGATACGTGAAGATTTGAATTGCCCCTATTCTAAGCCAGGAAAATAAGAACGTCAAATACAATGCATATGTCGGCCCCGTAGCCTAGTTGGTAGTACGCCTACCTGCGAAGCTGCGGGTCGCGGGTTAGAATCCCGCCCAGGTCAAACATTCGTGTGATGAGCAGTTGTGTTTGCCTTGTGATTGGATGTTATTTATATATTATATTATGCATTTATGTATGTATATCAGCTGTCTGATACCCATATTACAGGCTCTGCCTAGTTTGGAATCAGGTGGCCGTGTATGAAATGTCCCCACATATTTATTTTATTATTTTTATATCAATATACTGCATACCGAGGAATTTAAGTTTAAAAATGTTGCAGCCATAGTACCATTCAGGCCAACCAAAATATTTCAATAAACGCCCACCAACCAGAAACGAGCAGATGTCAAAATTACACTTTCTTCACTACATAAGAGTACTTAAAAACTCTTATACTGTGAATGACTGCGGTGCGAAACTGAAGTGTGCAGAAAAGCTTGGGGGAGTCCCCTATTGGGATTTAAAATGGGCTATAGTTAAAGTACCTACCGTTTATAGCTGATACTTGATAAGTAGATATAGATTTGGTTCTATTTACAGTGGGAGATAGAGTTAAAGGGCCGTGACAGTTATATATAGCAACACTGCAACTGGAATGTTCAAAAAAACTTGGATTCCAGAGCCGTAAAAAATACAATTTTAATATTTACAGTTGGAGACAGAGTTAAAGGGCCGTGACAGTTATATATAGCAACACTGTAACTAGAATGTTCAAAAAGACTTGGATTCCAGAGCCGTAAAAAATACATTTTTAATATTTTTACATATGGTTTTTTTTTATTTTTATTTTTATTTAAAATATATTATATTACATGTTTTTCTTAGGAAACCACAATGGGTTTATCTGTATGATAATGGTCGCTACTTGTACAATCTTAATTCTATTAATACATTGAATGGAGACTATCTATTATATGTATTCTATGGTTTGACTTCCCTCTCACCTCACCGCTCAAGCCATGGGATTGTTTTTGTATCAGATAAGTTAAACATTCAGCTAATTTGCCCAAAATAATCAGGCTCTTATATCAATTATTTGTGTCACTATGGCCAAATGTTATGGAGTCAGTGACGAAGAAACCCGAATTGCGCATCTACGATCGTTCCCCACGCTCATAAGGGACTACTCTCCGTCCGGTCGTAATGAATGAGTGACTCCAGAGCTTTCGTTAAAATATTATAATGTGCCTAAGAAATTATTTAATTTGGGCTAATAGTTTCAATGAGCAAAAATCTTTTTAAATTCGCAGTTACCCAATAAAAAAACGCGAAATTTTTTTTACTGGAAAACTGCAAGAAATTAGGGAACTTACGTACATGGGGGTTAAATTTACTATTTCGCTAAGCGCTGTCGGGTTGCATTGATTGAGTGACTCCAGAGCTTTCATTAAAATATTATAATCTGCCTAAGAAACTGTTCAATTTGGGCTAATAGTTTCAGATGAGCAAAAATCATTTTTAACTCGCAGTTTCCCAAAAAAAAAAAATTTTTTACAAGAAATTGGGGAATATACGTACATGGGGTTTAAATTTACTATTTAGCTAAGCGCTGTCTGACGTTTATGTAACGTCAAATCTTATATTTCCCCATGAGCCTGGCATGACATAAATAGTCCAAAGTCTCGATAAAATAAAATAGAAATAAAAACGCAAAGAAATCCTGAGTACATCCGCCTTCCATCACCGGACTACCAGGCGTAGTGAGGGACTTCATCCTTATGTAGTAGACATACCACGCTCTCGCACGAAGCGTTTTGCTCTTTCATGATGCGAACTGCTAATGAATGGAACTCCCTATCAGCTTGGGTATTTCCGGACAAGTACAATTTGGATCTTTTTAAAGGAAGAGTGAATAGGCATCTTCTGGGCAAGCGCGCTCCACCTTAGGCCTCATCATCACTTACTATCAGGTGAGACTGAGGTCAACTTTAATCGAATTATTAGTTGTAGGTAGGTAACTAAAACGACATAGTATCGAATATCTCTACAAAGTTTAAAAACTAAAGTGAAACGAATAGCTCGCATACATTGAAACTGCAGTTGAGTGCAATGCGAATGGTACGCATTTAAACCATTCAGCCGGGATTGAATGCGAGGAAATGCATACAAATGCATGTTTACTGTCTGCGACATTTAATAGTGCTTTTTATGCCGAGGAAAGGGGATTCTGCGCATTGTCAAAAGAAATGTCTGAAGTTTTGTCGTATGTTACACAATTTTCTTCATTGCATTGATACATAAAGGGGTCGGAGTATGCAAAAGGGAGGCACTATGGAAAAAACATCTAATTTTGTCGTGAATATTTGTCCGGACCCTAACCCTTAAAGGTTCAAGTCTAAAGTTATCATCATGCTTTTCTTGTACTACTTAACTTTAATCCGCCCTCCGCATCCAGCTTCCGGCTACCTTCTTGAAGTCGTCGGTCCATCTGGCGGCGGGACATCCCACCCTGCGCTTTCCCATCCGCGGTCTCTACTCCAGAACTCGTCTGCTCCAACGGCTGTCGGGCCTGCGACAGATGTGGCTCGCCCACTTGCATGGCTATGTCGGTTAAATTTGTTCTTCCGGATCTCCTCATTACAAATCATATTCTTCAAAGAAACACTCTCTCTATTATAGCTCGTTGAACGACTTGAAACTTGTGGATCAGGCTCACCGTCAGTGTTCACGTTTCTGCGCCGTAGGTCATTATATATTTTTTTAATTACTAACTATGAAAATTAATAAATCTAGTAATTGTCTGTTTTCCCCGACTATGATTATCACGTCTGCCGCCACCTTTTCTCAGACTGACACCTTGGGCATAGTTCCAACGTATTTCAACAAACACTACAATTATCAGCGTACCTTAATGCTAAGGCTGCTTCCACACTGCCTTCCAGGCAAACCGATTACATAGACAAGTCGAACCGAGTCTTTAGATTCAGCCAATTTGAAGCCAGCAAATTGCCGAGTTGCACTAATTAACGTTTACGGTGGTTGTTATATTTGGGCCTCAAAAGTAGCGGCAATATGAGTGGTAGCGATTTCATGTACCTAAAAACCTAAAAATCTACAAACAAATTACAAAACGATCTATACTTAGGTAAGCAGTCAATTGCTCGGTAACGAATGATAGGAAAATTATGGTAATTTCAGGAAAAAAATCTTTTCTAAGATATTCTAGGACAATTTGTAAATTAATTAATTGATGGAACTCGCATCTTGTGTACGATGAAAACATTGAGGATTAAAAAAATATTAATATTAATTTCCTATAATTTAAATACAGTAGCTTATATAGGATGTGACATTGTTGCTTACTTAGAATGAGAGTCGTTACTTACTATATCCATTTCTCTATTTAAAAATACATTTCACTGGTATCATTAGCGCATTTCATGAATGTTGCTAGGTGCCAAAATGTTATTATTTTATTTTATTTTCTTTACTGACTGCTTTTATGTAATACAATTATAAGTATATAAAGTAGCTGAGCGAATATCCCAATTCATGCGTCACAATCTAGTGATAACTTCATCACTAATAGTGGAATACAAATAAATACAAATCGACTACCAGCCACGCAGTTTACAAGATTATTCGCCGTTATGAATCACCAGTTAAAGTATTTCTTGACATTTTCTGTGATGACAAATCGCCATTTTCCCGGCCCAACTTTATGCTTCGGTGTCACAGTAATGGATAGCTCCCGGTCGTTTCTCGGTGAGACGCATTCCTTCACTTCACTGTGACATGTTGTTATTAAGCCCGACATGTTGACAGTCAGACAAGACTCAAAATATCTGGTGTCTGTTTATATATACTCGTAGATAGCTGGATTGCTCTTAAATATAACAAAGAAAGATTATTTATTTGCTTCTGAACAGGGTACAAAACAAGGTGGAAAAACATAAAACTAGTTCTCCTGCACAGCCATTTCAAACGACATGCAAATATTAAATTGTACAAAATTGCTCAATTAATTTGATTAGATTAGATTAAATTATTTAAGTATGTCAAGTAAAAATTAATTAATTAAAACCATAAAACCGTAAACCCATATATACTATGGTTTTGAGTGGCGAATAACAAGGTCCTAATAATGTAGATGATTTTCTATGGAAGGGACAGTAATGACACTTCTGACATTAATACACTGCTATAGTATCGTAGGGCTAGTGAGTACAATCACATATCCTCACTCGTACATTACACACACACACACACACACACACACATAAATACACTTACTCACACACGAACATACACATACACACAATCTTATGGCAAATCTATATATAAATAAATATCTCAGACATTCACACCAATTATCTAGTCCCAAACTAGGCAGAGCCTGTGGTATGGTTACTAGATAACGGATACACATACTCAAATAAATATATAAACATCCAAGACTTGGGTACAAACATTCATATTCATCATACGAATATTTGCCCCTAGTGGGATTCGAACCCGCGACCCCGAGCTTCAGGCAGGCGTACTACCGACTAGGCTATGCTACGGGGCCGATGACAATGAACATAGCATTGAGAGAGATGCAGTGAGAATGAGACACAGTGGTCGTCATTACATCATCACCTGAAATACGTCATCTCCTGAACAGAATTCTCAATAGAATGTCACTTTTGGTGGGATGTCCATTGGGGGATTTCGTACTTCAAGCCTCCCCAACCCGTCTGGCCAGAGTGGGGAGTGTAGGCCAAATCCTCCGTCTGTCTCCGGCAGATGAGAGAGGGTTGTGCTCCTGCAGTGGAGACAAAAATAACCTGATAATGTACTTCCTCTCGTTCTTTTAGTTGTGGACGACGTTAAACTGCAGGCGGAGATGAGTTCTTTAGGCAGTAATTATTTAGTAGTCTCTGGGGCTGCCGCCGCCCGCCGAACGACCGAGACTTTCAGTTTAAAAGAGAATCACTTACCTATGTTGTTGATGTACAACACTCTCCCTCTCTTCATTGCTCTGGATGCAGCAGATAAATAAATATCTCAGACATTCACACCAATTATCCAGGCCCAAACTAGGCAGAGACTGTGGTATGGTTACTAGATAACCGATACACATACTTAAATAAATATATTGTAACGGAGCAGCCTTAGGGCCGGCTAGCCTGGATGCCCCGGTTACAATATATTTCGATCCCTGGTACTTAGGGTACTGAGGGTTGCGAATATTAAGGGTTTAATCTATCGGGAGGTTTAGCAAAGGAAACACCAGGTAATGAACACGAGGGTATTACGTATTTATTTCATTCTAACTTACTCTAGAACATATCTGTCCGACCTAACTTATTCTACTTACTCATCTAGTTTAATAACAACCTGGGCTGGGGCGTCGCGGCGCCCTGACATTTAAATCTCGGGTTTCTCCTACTGCGGTTTCCTCGTACGGAAGGATTTACCGCGACGGGTGTCCCGTGAGTGCGACGCAGACGTAACGCACCGCAGCTGCACGGGACGGGATCGTAAGTGCGACGCAGACGTAACGCACCGCAGCTGTACGTCCCACGACCCAGTGTGAGTGCTGCGCAGAAATAACGCACCGCAGCTGCACACCAGGTGAGCGGCTCGCCCAAGGGTTCTGTTCGCTAGAGGGTCGAGTGCTGCGCAGACATAACGCACCGCATCTGTGGCCCATTCGGCTTGAGAACCCTCGGAAGAGTGCTGGCGAGTGACGGTCCGTATCGGCTTTTATCCTCTCGCCGCGGCTCGCTCGTCGAGGCGCGCGGTGGGGATAATGTGGCAGGGCCGGCTCGAGATGTGAGGTCGGCGGTCGGTGCGGCGGGGGCCGGCTCGGTGGGTCGTTACATTCCCCCTCTTCTTTTGAAGATTTTTACTTATGTAAAAATCACCGGAACTTTCTACAAAAAACATAAAAAAATTCTTTTAAACATTGAAATAAAAAATAAACTTGCTTCCTTCTGCACTTCAAATTCTGTATGTCTATTTAATGACTCCCCTGTAGTCATTTGATTTTTTATATGCAAGACATTTCTTAATATATCCTGCAGTATCTCTGAACATCCCAGGCCAATAATAGTTCATTGCTATTCTGTTTCTTGTTTTACTTGGATGTTCAGCACCTGGCGTCTCGTGAATTCTTGCTAATACTTCACTTTGTTCTGACTTTGGAATGCATAATTTCCATTCTCTTTCTAGCTTGGTTCTAGTTCCGGCGGCGGGATTTGTTATTTTCTTATACAATTTGTTTTCTTTTATCTGGTAATCGCGAAAATTTTCTGGTATTTGTTCAACTTCTTGTAGCTTTCTTTCATACCAGTCGGTAGCTTTGGGCTTTCTAGTGCGGGTCGGATTTATAAACAGTTTATCTATCGCTTTATTCTCTTTGCTGCTTAAATGTTTTGAATTTGCAATCTGTTTATCTTGTGTTTTCCTTCTTTTTAAAAAATTTCGGCATTTATCTGTTGTAAATAATTCTTGTGATTTTCTTGTTTCTCTTCGTGCCTCTTTTGTGTCAATTTTCTTCATATTTTGATTACTTCTCACTTTTTCTTTAGGTACTCTATCTTTATCTTTAGTGTTCCATTCTAATTTAAAGCCTATTTTCTTTAATAGGTCCATGCCTATGATGAAATATGACGTATTTGGTAACACATGTAATTCATGCCTGAGTTTAACGTTGTTCACTTCTATTTCTAGATAAATTGATTTTGAAATAGGTACCTGTGAGCCATCTGCCATTAACACTTCGCGTTTGCTGTTTCCTTCAGTATTGTTACATTTGTAACACTCTTTATATAATTCATCGTTAATGTATGAACATGTTGAGCCTGTATCCACAAGACCTTTGCACTTTTTTCCTGCTATTATCACGTTAATAAATATTCTATTATCCTTTTTATTTTCTTCTTTTATCGTACATGCTCTGTTTTTATGTTCACTATTTGTCACACAACAGTTCTTACTTAGTTTTCCAATTCTGCCACAACTGCTGCAAAATATTGTTGCATTTCCTGTACAATCCCTAGAGAAGTGTCCTTGTTTGCCACAGTTCCAACAGCACTTCTCAGGTTTGTAATTTTGCATAAACTTCTCACTTTTATAAGGGCTTGACTGTTGTTGCATGTTCTCTCTCCATGCTTCTTGGTTATCGTATTTCTTTAATTCACACTTATTATGTTCACTCGGCTGTATAACATAACTTTTATACGGGGTTTCTCTCTCAATTTCTTCTGAGATTTTCTCAAATTCTCCTGCTAGCTGTATTAAACTATTCAAATTCTTAAACTCATGTCGTTTTACATATAACTTGTATGTCGGGTGCATATTTTCATAAATTTTTTCTAGTATCTCTGTCGCTGACATTTTTCCATATCGTCTCATTAGGGTTTGAATTTCGGTGAGATAATGAATGAATCTCTGGTTGTAGCCTTGTTTCTTGGCTAGGATTCTTTCTAGCAAAATTGCTTCGTAGTTTTTCGGGAAATAATAGAATCTGAAGTCCTCAATAAACTCTTCCCATGTGGTCCAAGTATTGCGGTTGTTGATCGCAACAAATGGTATCGACCATAACAATGCGTATCCCTCGAATAAACGTGGTAACAGTTGGATTAGCTTCTCTGTGCTGATTCCGCATCCTGTTTCAAGTTCATCTAGTCTTTCTAGAAATTCTATGGGGTCGTTTGTTGTATCGAACATTATATCCCAACTGTCAATCATCATGGATATATTTTCCATTGACTGATGGTCTTTTTGAATTTTCTTTTCTGCTTTAGTCATTTCTACAGCTTATGACTTCAGTTCTTAATTTCTACTAATCTTCTCTGAATCTTTCGGTCGGTAGCCTTCTTGGCTCTTTTATCATGAAGTATGTTCCTATCTACGGATGTCTGTCGGTACGTTTTTTTTTTATTTTTTTCTTTTAATATCGGCGGGTCGGTTTAATGCGGACGGTTTAATCGGATTTTAAATTCGGTGGGTGTTTCCTTTTTAAATAATTATCAAGTTTAGAGGTAATTCAGTTGGGTGTCAAATGTAACGGAGCTATTGCGTCTATCCCTAAACGGATCCTGACACGGATTCAGGATTTTTTATAATACGGACGGAGGGGATAACGCAACTAGACGTTATTGTGGAGCACTGACTGACGGTAATTTATGTAGATGACAAATGTAACGGAGTTACTTCGCGTATATTCCTAAACGGATCCTGATACTCATTCAGGACTTATAAAACGGCGGAGGGGCTATTCTATGACCCCAGAAATATGCGAAATCGTTGTTAAGTACATCTACTAGTGGATTTCTAAAGTTTGACGCTAAATGTAACGGAGTTACTTCACGTATATCCCTAACGGATCCTGACGAGGATTCAGGACTTATAAAACGGCGGAGGGGACTATTCTATGACCCCGGGATTACGCAAAACCATTATTAAGCACGTCTACTTTGTGGGTTTTTAAAGCTGGGCGTCAAATGTAACGGAGTTACTTCACGTATATCACTAACGGATCCTGACGGATTCAGGACTTATACAACGGCGGAGGGGACTATTCTGTGACCCCGGGATTACGTGAAACCGCTATTAAGGACGTCTACTTTGTGGGTTTATAAAGTTGGGCGCCAAATGTAACGGAGTTACTTCACGTATATCCCTAACGGATCCTGACGCGGATTCAGGACATACAAAACGGCGGAGGGGACTATTCTATGACCCCGGGATTACGTGAAACCGTTATTAAGGACGTCTACTCTGTGGGTTTTTAAAGTTGGGCGCCAAATGTAACGGAGCAGCCTTAGGGCCGGCTAGCCTGGATGCCCCGGTTACAATATATTTCGATCCCTGGTACTTAGGGTACTGAGGGTTGCGAATATTAAGGGTTTAATCTATCGGGAGGTTTAGCAAAGGAAACACCAGGTAATGAACACGAGGGTATTACGTATTTATTTCATTCTAACTTACTCTAGAACATATCTGTCCGACCTAACTTATTCTACTTACTCATCTAGTTTAATAACAACCTGGGCTGGGGCGTCGCGGCGCCCTGACATTTAAATCTCGGGTTTCTCCTACTGCGGTTTCCTCGTACGGAAGGATTTACCGCGACGGGTGTCCCGTGAGTGCGACGCAGACGTAACGCACCGCAGCTGCACGGGACGGGATCGTAAGTGCGACGCAGACGTAACGCACCGCAGCTGTACGTCCCACGACCCAGTGTGAGTGCTGCGCAGAAATAACGCACCGCAGCTGCACACCAGGTGAGCGGCTCGCCCAAGGGTTCTGTTCGCTAGAGGGTCGAGTGCTGCGCAGACATAACGCACCGCATTTGTGGCCCATTCGGCTTGAGAACCCTCGGAAGAGTGCTGGCGAGTGGCGGGATATCTTCTCACCCCCTTGGGGGGGGGGGCGGGGAACCTCTACCGAGGCAATGGCCTCTTACCAGGGGCTTCGTGCGCTGCCCGTTAATACGGGCAGGTCCTTAGAGCGCGGAGAGACTCCGCTGTGATAAACTTGAGACCTTTTCTTCTCGCCGGCTCGCGTGCTCAGCGCACCAGGTGGAACCCCCGAGGGGGAAGCCCAGCGAACGAGCAGCAGCAGAGCCAGCTAAGCGTAGGTCTCATGGGTCAGCGGAGTCGTCATCCACGAGGTCTCTTGGTAGTTTTTTAGCGTCTGGAGGCCGCGCGTGGTAGGGCGCGGTCTCCTGGATGTGTGGCAGCGCGGAGTTGTTCGCGCGCTGGAACATGGTCGTAGCGAGGCGTCGTATGAATTTATCCAGGGGTTCCATCTTTAGGTCCCGCTGGATAGTGGCGTTCCTGACGAAACGCGGCGCTCGGACGATGGTGCGCAGCGACAGTGACTGCTGGGCTTGCATCCGGTTGTGGAGAGTCTGGCTGGCCAGCGCGTACCACGCTGGGGCTGCGTAGGTGAGCCTCGATCTGATGTACGTCTTGTAGACGCCTGTCTTGACTCTGAGGGGTAAAGCAGAAGTTAGTATCGGGCGGAGCAGAGCGCGAGCTGCGCGCGTCTGCCCGATGACGTGCTTCACTTGGCTGTTCATGTTCAAGCGTCGGTCTATGTGAACCCCTAGGTATTTGACCACGGGGGTCCACTCGACCTCCTGCCCGAGCAGACGGGTTTTCGGCGGGAAGCGTCGTGAATTACCCACGATGGCTTGAGTCTTCTGGACATTGATCGAGAGCCTCCACCTCGCCAACCAGGCGGGGAGTGCGTCGAGGGATCTCTGGATTTTCTCCACGGCGTGTGCGGCGGTGATCGATGATGTGTAGTAGGCCGCATCGTCTGCGTAGAGGGCCAGATGCGCTCCTTTCTCCACAGGGATGTCGTCCGTGTACCTGGCGTAGCACACGGGCGACAGACAGCTACCTTGGGGGACTCCGGCTTCGATTTTCCGCTCTTGGGATAGGACGTCTTCTACTGCCACTTGAAAACGTCTGTCTGCGAGAAAAGTGGCCACAGTCTTGACGACTCGTCGGGGAGTCGTAGACGTGGACAGTTTATATAGCAGACCTGGATGCCATACGCGGTCAAAAGCCTTCTCCATGTCTAGGAGCACGGCGATGGAGTGTTCTTTCTTATTATACGCCACTGCCAGGTGGTGCAGGACTCTAGACAGTTGGAGTGTGGTGGAGTGTTCGGCTCTGAAGCCAAACTGCTCGTCCCTAGGTGTGATGTGAGGTGTGAGGTGCTGCAATAGAAGTTTCTCGAACACCTTGGAGATGGTCGGAAGCAGCGTGATGGGTCGATAGCTTTCTGGCTTGAGGATGTTCTTACCGGCTTTTGGTATCATAATGACGTGGCCCAACTTCCAGCATGTGGGGAAGTGTCCCGTTCTGAGGATTCCGTTGAATAGCCGCGTCACTGTTGCGATTGCTCGTGTTGGAAGGTGACGCAGGGCCTCGTTGGAGATCTTGTCTGGGCCTGGGGCCTTCTTGGGCTTCGTTTTGCGGATCATGCGTAAGACTTGGGCCGGTGAGAACACAATGGGGTCCTCATCAGTGGCTATCGGCTGTTGGAAGTAAGTAGTTAGATGTTGACTTACTTCTGCTTCGTTCTCTGTGTCTGCCAGCGGGTTCGGCTTGAATTGTCGCTCCAGACAGTCGGCGAATATTTCTGCTCGGTCTGTGGCGCGATATCTCGGCGTCCCGTCGCTGGCTAGCAGGGGGCGGGTAGGCTCTGGCTTGTTTGTTACTTGCCTGCATAGCCTATGGATAGCATTCCAATCTTCACTCGCTGCGTCGATAGTGCGTTGCCAGGACTCAGTAGCTTCTGTTTCCAGGGCTTCCGAAATCTTGGCTGCAAGCGCGTTCAGCTGTGACTTCATGGTAGGGCATCGAGTTTGTTGCCAGCGTTTACGCAGGCGCCTCTTTCTAGCTATCATCTCTTGGATGTAGGCCGGGATGCTGGAGAAAGTGGCTCGTTTAGGAGCTTCTCTGGCGGCATGCTTGAGCGCGCTCTGCGTGTGGTCGCTGAACTCGGCTGCTAAGTGGTCCACGTCCTCTGGGGTGGAGACAGGTCTGGTGGGGATATGCCTGTCAAGGTACATACCGAACTCTATCCAGTCGTGTAGAGTTCTTGTTCTTGCCGGTGGCTTCACTATGTGATTTTCGGCTATAGTTATTAGCACGGGTTGGTGGTCGGAGATCATGTGGTCGTCCAGCACTTCTGTGGTTAGTCTGCTGGGTTCGAGGCCTTTGTAGACCGCAAAGTCTATGACGTCTGGCAGGTGGGTTCTGCAGTGTGGGTAGTGTGTAGGCACTTCTGGGCCCAGCACTTCATATCCCTTGCTTTCTGCGTCGTCGAATAGGCGGCGGCCTTCAGCGTTAGTATATAGTGCTGGCGAGTGACGGTCCGTATCGGCTTTTATCCTCTCGCCGCGGCTCGCTCGTCGAGGCGCGCGGTGGGGATAATGTGGCAGGGCCGGCTCGAGATGTGAGGTCGGCGGTCGGTGCGGCGGGGGCCGGCTCGGTGGGTCGTTACAATATAAACATCCAAGACTTGGGCATAAACATTCATATTCATCATACGAATATCGTGTGATGAGCACTTGTGTTTGCCTTGTGGCTGGATGTTATTTATATAATTATATTATGTATTTATGTATATCATGGCTTATGGCTCATACATATGTTCTTTTTTTTGTAATGTAGAATAACCAATCTAATGAGTTACTTAGCATGTTTGTCAGCTCTGCGGTAGCCGACTAATTTGATGTTACATACATGTGGAACATGTTGTTGGAATGTATAAAACTATCTATAACACAAATATTTGTTGACAGTATTTGTACATTACCGTTTAAGTTCTTGTGAATTTATAAAAATAAAACTAAATCAGCAGTCTGATACCCATATTACAGGCTCTGCCTAGTTTGGGATCAGGTGGCCGTGTGTGAAATGTCCCCATATATTTATTTATTTTCAACCATCAGTTAAATAAACAATATAAGTATATTACAATTACAAACAACAACGCATTGTGGGAACGACGCCCACTGTCAGACTCGTTGGATCAATTAACGGATTACCGTCGCTGTAGCATTATCCGGTACTGAGTTTCTATAATGGGCAGTGTGGTACAATCCACTATTTAAACTGAATGTTTTATTTCAATCTTTGATTTAACCATCAGAAGTGCTATTCTGTAAAATACAAACTCAAAAATTCAAAATTGTTTATTGTTTCAACCTATATAAACATCATGTATATGCCAAGGTCCTCCTTTTAAGTAACAATGTACCTGTGTTAGGAGGACCCCGCTCTTCCCTGAGTGGATTGGTTAACATAATTTATTACAATATAAAGTATACCTATATCTTTACAATTTAACACTTTCCAATTTGCAAGGATGTAGGTGTATAAGTACGATGTGTGTGTGTGTGTGTGTGTGTGTGTGTGTGTGTGTGTGTGTGTGTGAGAGTATGTGTGTGTGTGAGTATGTGTGTGAGTGTGTAACTGAAACTCATGTGCGAGTCTCACTCAAGTGACTTCACTCACTTTGAAACCTAATAATCCATTGGTAATTCTGTAAACATCCATAGCACTATCGAAGTGTAATGAACATAGAACTCACTTCACGTCGACAGTGCTCTAATGTTTACAGAATGCCAATGGATTAGATTTCGAAGTGAGTGAAGTCATTTGAGTGAGATTCGCACGTGAGTTTGTATTTTGAGAATAGCACTACAGAATCCAGACTAACAAGAGACGGTGATATGCACAGTCTAATCCCAGACTAGGATTTTCTCCTGTGCTATGGGAATTAAACAAGGATAGGACAATTCACAAATATAATATCCAGACCAGGGGGCCAATTCTACTAACGCATTTTCGCATAAAACGCCTTAAACGTCCTCCTAGGACGACCTCTAGCTGTACTTCCTTCCACATTCGCACTGTACATTTCTTTTGTCACTCTACTTTCACTCACACTCTCTAAATATCCGAACCAGCGCAACATAGGTACCCTTCTCTATCTTCGTTACTATACATCTTCTTTCAACCCACACTTCAACGTATCTTCCTCTAAGTAAATAAATAAATATAAAAAATAACTAAGATTCCTGCATATTGCTTGAAGCCAACAGTGACTTACACTCCAGTTCGTGAATCAACAACAGAGCATAGAAAGTAAAACATTTCTCTGTCGCGCTACGGGACGTCCTCGCGTCTTGACGAATTTATTGCGCGCTACGAGATAGCGGGACTGCGCGAGAAATATCAACTGCAGATATTCACTGGGCAAGCGAGAGGTCACATGTCACACAGACTTTATAGCCGCACCCATACAAGCGACTACTATTAGGGCGCACCAGCCTGTCCGTAGACGTTTGTGTGTGTACGTGTAAATTATGGTAGGGTTATTGCACCTAACGCGCGAATACAGTTGATCGAAAGAGTGCCCACGTTACAAGATAAGAAAACGTACCCAAACTACGTGACCCATTTTTTACAACGTTTTGTTAGCGTTAATATGAACTCGTCCTAATCATGACGTCACAAGTGAGACATGCTCAATTCAGTTTGTTGTCTCGCGACTTGCTTTTTCTCATCCTATAAACATTATACGCTAAATATAAACACGCTGTACGTTTCACTTTTGAAGTGACAAGGAAACTAGCTGACAAGGAAACAGCTAGATTTGTAATTTCCGTTTTTTAAATGGTTTCTGAGATGATTCTGGAGTTAGATCCGAAAAAGTCTTAGATCAGAAGGTTTTTCCTATGAACTGGCGACCTGGGGCCTGAGTATTTCGGAAATATGCATCGATGGAAAAGCTATTTGGTACTCTCTACAGGTCATTCCACTTCCTACTAATATTATAAATGTGAAACTTTAGGATATTTCGATGTTTGTTACTCAATCACGCTTCAACCACTGGACGGATCGGGATGAAACTTGGCACGCATATAGGTTAGGTCGTGGAATAGGACATAGGATAGTTTTTATCCCGAAAAAACATCCCATTCCTACGGGAAATATATAATAATTTGTGATGTTAAGTTGTCCACGCGGACGAAGTCGTGGGAAACAGCTAGTATGACATTTGGATAAGCGTGTAACTAAGTTTTGTGATTAGGGTGTGCGGATTTTACGCTGACAATTAATAATCGTCTTTATGGTGTTGGAATAAAGTTCAAAAGCGGGAGTCCGTGGTTCCCGGCTTAGAATAGGGCCACCCCTATATTTCCCGTGGGTGTCGTCAAGGCGACTAAGGGATTACACCAGGGACGGGCAGCAGCGTTCTCCTGTGTGTGTATATTAAGATCATTACTGCGATCACCAATCCGCCTGCCAAGCGTGGTGATTACGGCAAATCCCCCAGTGGACATCTAAACAAAAGTGGTATTCTATTGGGGAGGCCTATGTCCAGCAGTGGACGTACTTAGGCTGATGATGATGATGTAAAAAATATTACCCTCGTCATAGTTTGTCATACAGATAAGGTTAATCATATTAGCTCTAAAATAAGTATTGTTATACCTATTGATTGGGTAAGTAAACGAATTATTAATTAAATTTTACTCATGAAATTTTCAACGAAAATCCTTTCACGCTATTCTCCGCTAGCTGTGCTCTCTCTCTTCTTTTCTTCTTTTCCATGTTCTCTTAGATGGTGTTTAGTATTGCAAGCACTTGCCGTGTGGTTTCCGGTAGAGTAGAATAGGACCACTCCAACTCTTCCCGTGGATGTCGTACAAGGCGACTAAGGGAATACATTATAAAACATCAATCAGGCCTCCCCAACCCGTCTGGCCAGCGCGGGTAGTGTAGGCCAAATCCTCCGTCTGTCTCCGGCAGATGAGAGAGGGTTGTGCTCCTGCAGTGGAGACAAAAATAACCTGATGATGATGATTGTAAGCACTAATTTGTAAAGATTCTAGTAGTAATTTCATTCGTTTTTTTAAATAATAAAAGGCGAACAGGATTTGTTATGGAGGCACTTATCGACAAAAGCGGCATCTAACGAACTGATCAACAAACGTCAGTCTACGACCATATGGCTTACGGCCAGCCCGCAACATTGCTGTTCGCGTGTAATTAATTTCAAATTAATATTATAACTAACGCCGAGTGTTACCATAAACCCAAGGTGCCAATCGAAGTATATCCTCATCGAACCAGCTCTGTAGACTGCATCACAGGGGGCCACAGAGGAGTCGCAGCAGCGTCCACCGGTGAGGGCTAAAAGTTCATTTCCTGTTGCCTATCCAAGTCAATTCCCCAAACAGATGGCAAACTCTTTTTCCGTCGGCGGATATTTTCCGAAATGCTTACATAGTTCACTCCTTGATGATTGAAAACGACGAGAAGCATCGCATTCATACCAGTTCAACGCAAACAAACCATCTCTAACTAAATAAAAATTCAATTCAATAAATATTTATTTTGCAAGCTGCAGAAATACGACTGCTTTTTTTTATATCTGAGTCAATGAAAATTAAATTTCTCTGAGCGGTATATGGGAATATTCTTTTCTAATATCCGTTACCATGGTTACGTCACGATTCGCAGACAAACATATTTCTGCAGCTGTGAAAATCTTATCGACGTACAGATAAGACTGAAGTTTGAACGTTTCGTGTGTGAACATTAGTTTGTTTTCAAGTAACAATGTCGAGCGAAGTGGACAATGGCGTAAAACTGTTTGCTTCAATTTTGAGGGGGACTTAAGGACTATTAGAGATGTCTTCGAGTCCTGCGAGCTCCGTATGTTCGTACTTTTTGCTCTATTTAAGTGGCAATGGGATGTTTGTTAGAGAACTTTGTAGAGATTTTATTTTTTAGAGTTCCGTAAAAAGGAATAACCCTATTATCGTACTTTTTTTTCATCTATATATCCAGGGGTACTGAATTAAATTTAAGATGACGTAACTACAATACCGTGCCGTGTGGTTCCCGGCTTAGACTAGGGCAACCCCTATCTTTCCCGTGGGTGTCGTCAAGACGACTAAGGAATTGCACCAAGGAGCCAGCGCGGAGAGTGTATAGGCCAAATCCTTCGTCTGTCTCCGGCAGATGATTGAGGATTGTGCTCCTGCAGTGGAGACAAAAATAACCTGATGATGAAGTACTTACAAAAATTCAATAAAATCAAATCAACAAATCATTAATAAGCATTTGTTTTTCTTTGCCATGTCTATATATATTTTATTCAGCAATTTCAACTTAATAGTTTAACCAGTTTTATAGTAAACACGACATACAAACAGACAAGAAAGTAATCGGATTTGAAGGAAAAAAATATTGCGGAAACAAAAAGTATTTTAAAAAGATAACACAAATTATTCCAAAATGGAGTGTAGGAACGAAACAAGATTTACGGAATAACTGTCGGGTATAATTCAGATTTGCAAATGACAGCCCCCGCCGCGGCCGGCGACGAAACGGCCTACCCGAAAAAATAACACGTTTAGGGTACCGTAAAAGTCTAATTATTTGGCTTTTATTTTGAACGTGTTCGGTTTTTTTTACGAATTTCCAAAGCTGACAGCATCGCAAGTAGTACATACATTTGGGTACAAAAAGACAGCGCCGAATGATAAAATAGGCTATGTGAGTGTTAATTTTAAGAAACCGATCCGAAAGTTCTGTAAAATTTTGTCATTGACTAAATCTGAGACAGACTCGTCTAGAACTGGGGATCCTGGAGACGAAGCGAAGTCTGGTCAATTAGGGCTATGTTAGGGTCCAATGTCCTAAACTTTGACAAAACAGACTCTTTTAAGGGGCAGGATTCCGAAATAAAAAGTTCACATTTTGAGAAATTTAGTTCAAGGTCGATTGAGAATAGCTCATCAATGAGGAACTGTAAATCTGCAAGGACGGTGCTCGGTTTGCCTCCCAGGATTCCATCATCCAGGCATCAGGTATTAAATTTGGAATTTAGTCGTTCGATGGTCGGATGGATGGCAAGACTAAAAATGGCCGGGCCGAGAGTATCCCCTGCTGACAACCGACAGAGGATGTTAGAAGGAGCTTCTTATATATTAATTTCGAAGGTGAGCTGTAGCATTGCCGAAGAAAACTATATACGGAGGGTACTTTCGATTTAGCTTGTGCTAACAGTGCACCCCTATCCATCGAGTTGAAGGCATTTTTTATATCGACCTTTAACAGAACCTCTCCACCCTGGTTGTTGAGATAAGTTCGGAGGGAGTGGACAGTGGCTTCATAACCACCCCTGGAGCCGAAAGCCGAAAGGTGTTTATATCCATTAAACAAAGAAAGAAAGAAAGTCGTTTATTGCCACAAAATCTGATGGTAGGTATACATAAACTTAACATTAAACATAATAAGTAGTTACATACTAATATTTTTGCACTAATTTATGTACATATAGTTAAGAAATAGTTTGAGCGACGGGTTACGTCACTCAAAATATAAACACCTTATTATTATTCGAGTTGGGGCTATTTCAAGATCTCAGTCTAGACCTTGTATCACTGCGACCATTTCTGGTCTATTGTGATCGCCACCATGCTATAGTTCCGTGTTAAGCCTTGCAGCAGTTAGAAACTGCACAATGCTTTTAGCACTGAGTTGTTTTACTTCGTCAGGGCGTAGCAAGTAGTTATCTAGGTGTTTATTTCTTTTACGCATCAGTGGGTCACACTCGCATGGGAGGTGCATGGGGGTATCCTCTGCTTCCTCACAGAGCCTACACGCTCAAATCTTAAACATCTTTCCTCAAGCCATAGGCAGTTCTTTTTAAATTTGGTTATTCTCATTTCTTTATAGGAGTCTGGCTGGTTATTGCAAACCTTTATGCACTCTTTTACTCTCACTGCTTCATATTCTATGCAATGTATAAATGATAGACATTTGATGTAAAAATAACTAAAAAACGAACATGTGCTGATCAATATTTAACTCATGATATGTACCTATGCAGAAGATCCATTCTTTCTATAGTTATAAATAATCTAAGTACTATTTAATAAATTTAAAGTTTCCGGAACCCTTTCATAGCCAGACAAGGCACACTTTCCATACTTGATAAACGCCTGTTTTTAATTAGCTCAAAGAGGAAACTCGACAAAAAGTTTGGCAGGACTTCGGGAGCGATACGATTTTAATTAAACTTAATTATTGCGAAAAATCTTAAGAGCAAGTAAAATAATTGGCCGCGATTGTGCTTACGGCTTTTTGATCATTTTCCGAGGAAACTTTAAGGAAGCGTGAAACTCCAAGCTTTTTAACAAAAATAATGAAATAGGTAATTACGTTATTTACATTTTGTAACTTTGTTTGCAAAATCTCAGCTATTTTGTTTTTATTTAAAGTCGTAATGAGACAGAATTATATTATAGAGTAGCTGTTTAACAGTCGCTTTGTTCGTGTAAGCTTCTTTCATTCGTTCGTTCATTCGCTCGGTCGGTCGTTTGTTCGTTCGTTCATTTGCTCGATCATTAGCTCGTTTTCTGCGTTTGTTAGAAAATTTCTTTCGTTCACTCATTCGTTCGTTTTGTCATTCATTCGTTTGTTTGTTTGTTTCACATAACGGCGGACGGTTTTTTATGACACTTGATATGATATACAGTGACAGCTTATATCCTGGTATATTATATAGAACAAAGGTTGTGGAAGATATTAAGGCTGCAATTGTACATTAGATTCATACTTCTGTAAATTTTTTTTATATGTATTGATGCACAATAAAGGATAGTGTACCTAATTAGAGTTTTTGATACGGATATAAACTAGTAATTTAAGTGAAATAGTCTTAAATAAATACTTAGTTTTAGTACGTCATTGGGCTCGATTCTGAAGGGCACACATTTAATTTTTCTAAAATTAAAATTGTCTAATTTTAAGTGGCTGTTAAAAAATTTGGCATTCTGAAGGGCGCACTTAACTAAGTTTAAAACCTATTTAAATTTAACTTGTCGCTAAAAAAGTTGTTGCTATATTATAAAAAAGGAATGAACAATGGAACGAACGAAATGAATGATTTTATAGAACATTTCGAGTCCTATGCTTAATTTGTCAACGATTCTTATGCTGTTTTGATTGAATTACATTCAAGACATCATCAATATTATTTTAAAAGATATTTGCGTAATACTAGTAAAATATTTTGGATTAATTTTATAAATTCAAACATGACACTTTTCTCTCGTGGCAACACTAGCTAACGCATGCGCATAGTTGCCCGACCGGCGCGCCATTATTGTATGTTAACTGATTTGACATACGACCTACCTACGTACCTATCAAAACATAAAGTTTGTTGTTAATTGTGGTTTTTATCAATTTTATAATACTTTCGCAGCACGTCACCTCAATAGTGCTTAACTGGAGAAATAATAAGGTCTGGAGAAATAAGAAGTGAAACTATATCGCCGGCTTTCTGTATTACAATCATCGATATGAGAGACATTTGTACATTTTGACCATTAAATATACGTTCTACCACTCCAAAACCACAAAAAAGGCGCACAATGAAACATGAGGTGAGCATTCCAACCAATGTCAGTTGAGCCGTATTTAGGAAACTTTGTAGAAAGCTATTCATGTCTTGTTACTTTAATCTGAGGTTGTTACATGGGTAGGTACACTTGAAATAAGGCAGGCAGGCACACAGATTAGATTTATACACACATAAATATGTTATTCAGTTGCAAATAACCTTTTCGTATTATGAAATTTGTTCATCCATAGCAAGAATAATACATTTTACTTTGTTTACTTTCAGATAATTATCAAATTTTCTTTATTGGGATAGTTTCCTGAGAGCATGATAACTATAAGTATAAGTAGTACATAATACATAACTGAAAGTAGAGGATAACAAGACTCAGAATTTATAGTGTGAATGTACTGCCATCAACTACAAGAAAAACTGACTTGTCTATTTCAAAATAAATAAAATGCTAGTGGTTAATTTCATATTTTGATTACTATCCCTAAAATAATTAGCATCATCATCATCAGGTTACTTTTGTCTCCACTGCAGGAGCACAACCCTCTCTCATCTGCCGGAGACAGACGGAGGATTTGGCCTACACTCCCCGCGCTGGCCAGACGGGTTGGGGAGGCCTGATTGATGTTTTATAATGTATTCCCTTAGTCGCCTTGTACGACATCCACGGGAAGAGTTGGAGTGGTCCTATTCTACTCTACCGGAAACCACACGGCAAGTGCTTGCAATACTAAACACCATCTAAGAGAACATGGAAAAGAAGAAAAGAAGAGAGAGAGCACAGCTAGCGGAGAATAGCGTGAAAGGATTTTCGTTGAAAATTTCATGAGTAAAATTTAATTAATAATTCGTTTACTTACCCAATCAATAGGTATAACAATACTTATTTTAGAGCTAATATGATTAACCTTATCTGTATGACAAACTATGACGAGGGTAATATTTTTTACATCATCATCATCAGGCAGACGGGTTGGGGAGGCCTGATTGATGTTTTATAATGTATTAGACACATGTATAAGGGTACCACATTTTATGTGTAAAGGCATTTCGATAACTTCTTATAATCAAAATCATAACTTATACTAATTAAATTAGTAGACATTAATTATAACTAATTAGAATTCATTGAATTTGTGCATTTTCAGGTCATATCTTTTCTTGTTAGAGAAAACAATCCAGAGAGAATGATGATTGATGACTATATGTGATGGACTACTCCTGGGACTGATGATTGATGACTATATGTGATGTACTATAACATAAATCAAGACAATATATCATTTTGTGCCTTCAGGTTCATGAAAAATAAAGTGTTTCTATTTCTAAATAAAGTAAACCTTAGTGCTTGATTTGTTTTATTTTGATCATATTTATTTTGATTTGTTTTATATGATCACACACTATATGATTACTGAATTATGAGGCCATGTGCCTGTATAAAAGTCTGGTGGAAAAAGTAACTAAAAATCCACTCATCTAACCATTTAATTCAGGTCTCGGTTGAACCATCAGCCAGTAGTTCAGACAAAATGTATTCAAGAACTGTTTTCATGACAATTCGTAGCAAGCTTCCATTATTACATAATATTGAATTCACAAGTTTTACTTCCTTGAATCATTCGAACTAGATGCTGCTGATCGATGACGAGCTACAGCACCTGCAATGACCATCTGCCCAGTGTACTTATTGTTAATAATATGAAACTATTTATCGGTCATAGATCTGTGTCTAGTAGGTGCAGAGACCATCTAAGAATAAGACATGTCCAGCAGTGGTTGATAGGCTGATGATTTAATTTTTGTGAAGACTGGATGTTTGTTGCTAATCATAACTTCTAAACTGATTTTGTTGAAGTTTGGTATAGTGAATAAAAAGGTTTCTTTAGTTTTTAGAGTTGAATGGTTAGTATGTAAAAGGTCTGCTGTATATTATGTGTTGTTAATTTTAGTACCAAAAAGCATTTCCATACATACTAGATGTCACTGCTCGCGTGGTCTACAGGATATTTACACCTTATTTCTTATTATCTTACCCAAAGATCTTTGATCTTACCTAATGTAACAAAATATGTATCTACCAATTAAAACCAATCCAGAGAAAATGTCTATGAATTTTAAAAATATCACATAAATTGAACAGCTTTCTCAAGTTAGAAGTAGACAAACAGAGAGTCATTGCGTTTCATAATATGTAGGGATGAAGTGATAATGAGTGAACAAGCTACTACCGGATAAAGTATTGTGGAAAAACATACAAAATAAATAAAATATTAATTTCTGAGTGTATGTTTATATTAAAATTAATAATTGATTTAAAAATGGTATTCATTTATAACTCAGTCATTCTTCGATTTCAGTGTACCTCTTCGTAAAGGGGATATCTAAGTATCTATCTAACCCTTTGATTTCAGTCTATTCCAGGCCGCTGCCTTCTGCTGTATCACTGAATTCATTCTCCCATATTGGCTACTGCACCTTAGATTGACTTGCGTGATTTTGGTTCTTAGTGAGCATATGTCCTGTCCAACGCCATGACTGTTGATTAGTTCTTTTGTGTCCATGATTTTAGTGTTTGTCGAATTTCGGAAGCTTTTATACAATCTTAAGTTTCTTGCCATCATGCTTCTATCCATGGTCCTGCGGCAGGACTCGAGTTTGATTCTGTGCATTTTAGTGAGTGCCCATACCATGTTTTGCAGTCATTAGTTATGCATACTATTATAGGTTGCTGTTGTTATTGTTTTTTTTAATGAAGAAACTCACTTGCAAAAACCTTGTTAGGAATGAAATGCATGTACCTACTTATACAAACGGTACACAGGTAGGTTGTGATTTCTATGCATTTAACTGGTCTTCAGGTCTTGGCCGTGCGTAGCAGACTAATTCCCGGGTTGAGTACCTGACAACACGTTTGTTAAAATTTCCGTCTAAGGTTTGGAATATTAAAGATAAATCTCTCAGATAGGGGCCGTAAATGATACGGTGCACACACAATTAATTTCACATCTATGTTGAACTCAATAGGTATATACTTTTAGCCAGTTCACGTTAGCGATGACGTTTACCCTTTTCGCCGAATTTCGTCTCTCCCGTGACGTTTTATTTGCACGTAGTGCTAATCAATTGAGTTTTTTAGGAATTTATATCATGGTACTCCAACAAATTTCTTCGGTGACACTGGTTTCATTGAAAAGTGCTAGATTTAACTACCTAGCTTTAGATTCCCACAATTTTCTAAATGAAAAGTTCGAGTCCTTCTCGAACCGAAAAAAAAATCTGCGATATTTAGAGTAAAAAGTCGAAATATTCCTGTAGTTTTGAGGTTAAGTGTGACCTCTTTAGGTGACGGTTAAATTTAAGTTATTTTAGTTTGACGTTTATAAATTTACATAGGTTTTGGTGACTCCAGAATGCAGATTAACAAAAGTTGTATCTAAAATAATATTAAAAAAAAAACGCCTAAATTTAAAAACGTCAAGTTAAAATTGGCGCCTTGAGAATGCCAAGTCACGTTAAACTAAAATTAACTCATTTTAATGCATTTTAATGCATTTTAAATTTAAGTGTGTACCTCTAGAATCAGACCCATTTTATTTGTATAAATAGGACAAATTATGGCGCTTACTCATCTTTAGGTGGGTACTAATTATTAATTAAAAGCATCAAGTTTTTTTTTTATATTCTTCACCACTAATATAAAACCATAATTCTGAAAAAAATTAATGTTGTTCAATCACAGAAATAATAATAATAAATAAATATCTCAGACATTCACACCAATTATCCAGTCCCAAACTAGGCAGAGCCTGTGGTATGGTTACTAGATAACGGATACACATACTTAAATAAATATATAAGCATCCAAGACTTGGGTACAAACATTCATATTCTTCATACGAACATTTGCCCCTAGCGGGATTCAAACCCGCAACCTCCGGCGTGGCAGTCCGAGAGCTACCCGTTCCGCCACGGAGGTCGTCAAAAAATAAAAAAATATAATAAAAATAAAAATAAATGTTTTTGTCAACTGAACCAGAACCAAAATCACCTCATCCTAGCGTACTGTAAGCAATTTGGCATTAGATATCTGATTATTATAGCTAGATGCAAAACGTTAATCCGATTATGTCACGTGCCCCGCTAGAGAGTACAAAACGATTTCTAGTTAGATGGATACTAGCCGAAATGTTTACTTAGTAGGCACCAGATCATCGATTCTACTAATGTCATCACTCAGTCATGCTCTGTTAGTCTCAGTATACATAGCCAACATTCGGAAATATCAATTTCAAATGATTTCCTCCGACTTTAAACTCGATATGTCGTCCGAATGCGCAGGAGTGGCAAGAATGTTTGTTGCCAATTAGAAGGGGCGAGTGACAAATGCGTATGACACACCGTACCGAGTAACGTCGGGTGTAAATTTAGATCGACAACGCGATTTGTTGAGGAGAAAAGTCGTATGAAATAAAATTTGAAAGTCTTTGTAATTATTCACGTATGAGTAAAATTTCATCCGTAATAATCAACCGGGTCTTCCCCGCTTAGAATAGGTCCACCCTCAATCTTCCCGTGGGTATCGTTAAGGCTACTAAGGGATTGCACCAGGGACGGACAGCAGCGGTCTCATGCGATTATCAATCCGATTGATAACCGTAGTGATAATCAACTCTCTCAATCAACAGCCCACCGAAAGTGGCCAGGTATGTTCAGTGTTGGAAATAAGTGGCAACACTGACATGCCAAAGAAGAGCCGTGGTAGCCGGTTGGTTGTTCACTCGCCTCACGTTCATGAGGTCGTGGGTTCAAACCCCGCCCGTACCAATGAGTTTTACGAAACTTAAGTACGGTTTATTTATAATACCACAGGCTTTTCGGTGAAGGAAAAGATCGTAAGGAAACCTGCATATGCCGAAGAAGAAATTCTGAGGCGTATGTGAAGTCCACCTAATCGGCTTGGGGCACCGTTGGTGGTCAGGGGTTGGGCACAAAAGATCCTGAAGGGTCGAAGTGTCGCCAGGTCTTCCTGGCCCCCTAAGAAGATAAGATAAGACATGCCAAATGTCACTGTCAACGTCATCTGCTATACTGTGACATCTGTCACTACCACCTTCACATTCCTTCTGTAGACTTGCACTCGATCGAATGTATGCCGTTCCGCAATTTATTATTTCTATCTTTTATTTTCTATCGATCCTTCCAAAATATTAGTTCAGTTCATCATTAAGCAGTGTATGTATTTCGACTGATGCTGATGAAGTAAAATATATCCTCTGGACCGAGACAAAGATACTAAATCGAGTGACGGCAGCATTGTCTCTCTGAAGCGCCATGTTTCTATGGGCAAAGCAACTGCTAAATCTACTATATCTCAATATTTCAATGAAGTGCGTGAAAATTTTAAAAAGAACAAGCCTCTCTACCTTAAGCTTCCTGTAGAACAAAAGGGCGAATTGAATCAACATTTCGTAAACGTAAAGTTCTTATTTCCTTGACCCAAAAACTACTGACTTGCTATGAAAAGGGCTTACATTCATATATCTCATCTAAAATTTACTTTATAGAAATTAGAACTTCAATGCGTTTTTACAAAGTCGCTTTTTGATCATAAATAGGTTTTTACAGAGCAATGAAACGATTCTAGTCAATTTAATGGCGTTTCATCTTGTTTGCTGTATGTTAGCTGAACTAATCATATTTACCTATAAGTATGTGAAACCAATCCATGATCAAGTTAACAAGCTGGGTTATTGCCAGGGGACAAGTGTTAGTTCCTGACTGACTCCTGAAATACAGTTTACCTAGTTTGGGAGTCAGGGCTTCATAAATAATGTATCATTTTGAAATGAATAAAGTTATCTTTATCTTTTATCTTAGTTCAAAGGGGCTGATCTTGATGCTCTTGTATGACTGTTCACGGATAACCAGATCTTTTTGAAATCACCATCTTTTTTTCACGGAATTTGCGGCTTCTTGTGGATCTTTAACAGTGTTTTCTCTTTAACCAAGAGTTTGCCTCGGCTGTTGCTACAGTCTGCTTCATTGCTTCCATAACTCCAGTTCCCCAATATTTAACATCGTATACATAGAGATTGTTGACATTTATAAAATTGGACATCAATATATCTAGCTAACCTGTGCTAGTTACGTCGACTCAATTAAAACTTTCGAGTGCAACTGTACTTCAAAGAACGGTACGTTTCGTTTGACTAATGGCCGAATACTGTTCTTATTACGACTTTCCCGACTCAAATATAAACGGACAGAACGATCTGGACGCGACATTTAGTTTCAATTCAAGATACTTCACTTTTGTAGACGTCTTAATGAATTATCTGAAGCGAGTTTCCTGCAGATTTAAAAGGAGTAGCAAAAATGTAATATCGTTTTCTTAATAGGTAATGAGATAAATGGGACAGTCCGATCAGAGGGATATTTTCATATGTAAGACACACATCGACGACCTCCGTGGCGGAACGGGTAGCTCTCGGACTGCCACACCTGAGGTTGCGGGTTCAAATCCCGCTAGGGGCAAATGTTAATATGATGAATATGAATGTTTGTACCCAAGTCTTGGATGTTTATACATATTTATTTGTTATTTAAGTATGTCTAACCATTATCTAGTAACCATACCACAGGCTCTGTCTAGTTTGGGACTGGATAATTGGTGTGAATGTCTGAGATATTTATTTATTATTTATTTAAACACCAGCCGAAATACGTCCACTGCTGGACATAGACCTCCCCAATAGAATGGCACTTTTGGTCGGCTGTCCATTGGGAGATTTTTTATAATTACCACACTTGGCAGACGGATTGGTGATCGCAGTAATGATCTTAATGTATACGGGAGAATGCTGCTGCGTCCTATTTGCAATCCCATTGTCGTCTTGACTACGGTGGCCCTATTCTAACACTGAGAAAAAAATAAGTAGCCCTCCTACTTACATAAGGATAAAAATATACCACTAGTACATAAGTAGCCGCCCCCATTATAAATGGTGTCGCCTACATCTGATTCAGTAGCCGGCCACATTACTAAGTAACCATACTACTTAATAACTACGTTATTTTGCGTTTGCGGCTACTTACGTAATAGTACTATATTTTTATCCTTATGTAAGTAGGAGGGCTACTTATTTTTTTCTCAGAGAAGTTGGAAATCATACGTCAAAGCTTAAAATTGTTAGAGCAATATTGTTGATGGCAGGCGACGACAAGAAACAAAAATATGAAAACACATTAATTGTTTGAATGTCTAAAACAAAGAAGCCAATAAGGGAAACGTGATATCCCTGAAATTCGAGAACACACGTGTCTCTAAACGAACAAACGGATGCCCGCATTATTAGAGTACACCATTTCCACGCCCCTCAGAGTATGTGGCGTAAAGTTCAAAATTCTTTGACCTTTGTCGTAGTAATGTGTGGTCACAAGCCTGTTGGTCTTTCCCACGATGACTTATATTACATCAAACATTCTGCCACGCGTATTATGGTAATAGAAAAAGAAAATTATCGTTGGCTACTTTGCATAATCCTAGTACGACAGCGTGACATTAAGTTGTCTGTTTATGTTGCCAACTTTATGTTTCCCTGACCTTTACAAAACGATCTTTATAATGTTAAAGCTACGAGTGAAATTGACGGTAAATATAAGTTTGTAAGATATTAATGGTCACGCAATGCGATGTGTCAGTGTGAGACGACCGATTTGTTTATTTTTATTGAAGTTCGAGTTGCTATGTTTTGGTAGCGGGCTTGCAAGCTGTTTATCTATTAGGAACTACTTACTTAACCTGTTTTATGCGAGAGGCGGAAGTATAGCGTAGATTTCTCTTAATACAAATATTTTTTTTCTGTATCTACTTTAAGAACATTCAGTAGCATCGAATTAACATTATGTCACTAAATCGATAAAAGTTTTCTAAGAGACGCGTTCAAAATAAGTAAAGTTTTTAATGTTTTCATAGCAATGTTATTTAAAAAGCACCTACGTTGCATTGTACACAATGGGCAGGTTTCTTGAAATATATTTATTTTCCAGAAATATTTTGAATTAATTAATTTATTTATTTGAATAACACATTCCTGAAATTTCGATATTTTCCCCATCGTTGTCAGAGTTTTAGCTCAATCGGTTCAGTAGTGTTTGAGTTATCCGCGGAACATACAGATTGATAGACGAACAGATCCCTAAACAAGAAATGAAATAAAAAAAAATCGAAATGACCCCGTCGGATTGAACCTTCTTTTAATAAAAACTGGCATTGCAAATAGAGCCTTACCTCATTCTATTTATTTATTAATGCATCTACACATCCGTTTCTTTGCAACCTCACCGGAAGAGCATTTACTCGCTGAATATTTAAAAAAAATACATTGCACAAATAGCAAACTCAATTTTTGTCTAACAACTTGTTTATTCCGGAACATCAAACGTCCCAAATTTAATAATGCACCGTTTTATTATAGGAACGCCATTTATTATCTGCAGAAAAGAAAGTTTACTTAATGCTTCCTAGTGTACTTTTACAGGGGATCATGGCAATTTCCGAAGGAAAACAAGGGGTTGGAAACGAAATAACATAAATTTTTAATGTTCGACTGCAGACTTCGTGTTTTTGCTTTTTTTTCTTGCCAGAAAAACAGTCTCTTATATTGATCTGTGTTGCCGTAATACTAATCAAGTGGTACAAGTAGAAAAATCCTACTAATATTATAAACGCGAAAGTTTGTAAGTATGGATGGATGTTTGTTACTCTTTCACGTAAAAACTGCTGAATGGATTTTAATGAAACTTTACAATAATATAGCTTGTAAATTGTAGCCTATGTGTTAATCTGATATATATTATAGCTATATCAGATATAGCTAGATATAGCTATAATATATATCAGATTAACACATAGGCTACAATTTATAAAGATATTGTGTGAATTGTCCAAAATATCAAGTAAGTAGGAAAAAATCTACCATCTGCGAGCTATTCTGGCGTGCGCCACAAAATTATAATTTTAATGTTATAATGTTAGTTCTTTTTTACGCCACGCTAATATAAGCTACTCGAAATACTAATCCTGCGCAGACGAAGTCGCGGGCACCAGCTAGTATGATATAAAACTATGAGAAATACTGAATTTACACTAAGTATACTAATTGAGCCATAAATTGCGTATTTGATATGGATTAGGTTAAATTGTTCATTTAAATATACGTTTAAAACTGTCAACGAAATGGTACTAGGCCTGATTATGAAGGTATACATTTAGAATTTGACAGCACTTAAATTAATTTTGTCTTTATCTTTCTAATACTGTATGACAGGGATAGCAATAACAGGGATACCAGGGCTGTCAAATTTTAAAATTGTGCCTTAAGATACGGACCCTGTTTACTTATTATTAATATTACACTTGAAAAAAATGAGTCAATTAGATTCAATTGACAAAAAAATGTGTGTAACTTCTTAAAAATGTCATCCGAAAATGGCAATAAATTTAATCATTGTGCAGTAACTAGAATTGCATTAGTCTTCCATAATTATTTAGAGCAGAGAACGAGTGAAATGAATAATAATGTTCCTCGAAATATTATTCCAAAATGATAACATCGACGGATCAGAGGAAATCATTATTTATATAGACTCTGTGTGAGAAGTCAAACTGTGACATCACAAAATAAGCCAAGGTTCTAAACATTTTATATCGAGCACAGGTGGGTGGAATTCACCCTTTTCGAGACAGTCAAGATCAACAGAATCAAACGCCGTGCTTTATTTTGCGGGAGGTTGATTTTTTATGTAATATTTAGTTCTAGCTGTGCCCGCGGCTCCGCTCGCGTGGACTACAGGTTCCGCTCCCATTCCCACTATCGCTCCCTATCCCACTTCCACTCAGACTCTCTATCCCGCTCCCGCTCCCACTCCCCTTTTCCCACGCCCACGCAAACGCCCTCGCCCACTCCCATTCCCACTCCCAGCTCCAAATATAGTCCAAACTCATCGCTATCTGAATAGTACGGAAATACTATTATTTGCAATATATTGCGTACAAACCTTACCTACTAATGTATTTGAAAACTAAAAATGACCATAACTTTTGAATGAGTAAACCGATTGCGATGAAGTAAAGACTAACTGTTAAGTTAGGTTAAGCCCCATATTTCTGTGAAAAGTCAATCAAAATCTTTTCAGTAGTTTTTAAGTGATGCGTGCACAAACTCACAGACAAACAGACAAAAATTTCAGAAATGATCGAAATGTGTTCTGTAGCTTATCCTTAGACGCCCAATTTAATCATTGCAAATATCTTCCATGTACAGACACGCAAAGTTTACGATTTAATTTATTAGATTCTATGTTCACGGGATGATTGGAGGTGGCCCTATTCTAATTCGTATGGTTATACGACCATTTTAGCATCAGCTCATTTACATATTATGAAAAGTTACGAACCGATCAGCTCATAAGTCACAGGTCGTACATTTGATCGCAACGTGTTCAGTTCAATTCCGGCTGCACCGGAACTACGAGCCATGTAACATTTCCAGACAGGGGTATGTTAATTTCCGCTATGGAAATCTGATAGAGCCTACCGTCTGTCTGTCTGTATGGAGTGAATTATGCTGTGCCTTTATAATCATGAAAGATGACCCCTTAGTTCAGTAGTGTTATTCTCTAATATACGAACTCACGTGTGAGTCTCACTCAAATGACTACAATCATTTTGAAACCTAATCCATTGGTAATTCTATAAACATTCCAGAGGACTATCGAAGTGAAGTGAACAAAGAACTCACTCCATGTCGACAGTGCTCTACAATATTTACAGAATGCCAATGGATTAGATTTCGATGTGAGTGAAGTCACTTGAGTGAGACTCGCACGTGAGTTTGTATTTTAGAGAATAGCCCTAGAGTCTGTGGGACTACTGACAGAAATAAAATAAAAATAAAATAAATATTTCAGACATTCACACCAATTATCCAGTCTCATACTAGGCAGAGCCTGTGGCATGGATACTAGATAACGGATAGACATACTTAAATAAATATATAAACACCCAAGACTTGGGTACAAACATTCATATTCATCATACGAACATTTGCCCCTAGCGGGATTAGAACCCGCAACCTCCGGCGTGGCAGTCCGAGAGCCGCCACGGAGGTCGTCTGAAGGTTTAAGAATGCGATTATTTGAATGACAAAGATGCCTGGTATTATACAATATAATTTTTTTTGCCATTAATCTAGGTATTAAAACATATAAACTAAAAGTAAAGAACCAATTGTATAAATCCTAATAATATTATAAATGTGAAAGTTTTGATATTTGGATGTCTGGATGATTATTACTCAATCACGCTTCAACCACTGGACGGATCGTGATGAAACTTGGCACACATGTAGGTTAGGTCCTGGAATAGAACATAGAATAGTTTTTATCCCGAAAAAACATCCGCTCCTACAGGAAATACATCATAATTTGTGATATTAAGTTGTCTACGTGGACGAAGTCGCGGGCAACAGCTAGTTGTTTATAAGATGAAGTTCCTCTCAGTGACTCAGCTACTTACCTATCAGAGCCTACTTTAATATCAAAAATCCAAAATGTGTTTCGTATATAGAAGTAGGGTAAACGCCCCAATAACTGGCACGAGTTATGAATTAATTTTCATAAAAAGCGGCAGGTGCGACGAAGAGCTTCTATGCATTCCAACTTTTCTGTTAGCGAATGTTGGCTTTGATTTATGGCATAAATAAAAGGTAAATTGATTTCAAACGATTCATGTTTATAAATTATTTATGTTTATGGTTTTAATAACAGTTTTTTAATAGTTACTTAAAAATATTTTGTGATCTTTTACTGTTCCATGGAAGACCTACATCTGATTTAACTTTTAAAACCAGGAATTTAAGACCTTTAAACAGAAAGCTAACATTGTACCTTCTGAATCAAATGAGTTTTTTTGGTAATAATAATAAATATCATAATACTAAATTTCTGCACATAATTTTTTAATTAGGTTTCACCCATACTGGCCGTAAAAATAACCCCCTGTATACTACCTATACAAACTATGATTTTCTTCATGTAAATTAGACAACAGCAAAACAAATACAAATATAACGCTAAAATCAAGACCAACTTTTACAAAATGTACAAAGACGTCTGTCCTCAATGAGAATTGAACCTACGATCTTGATGATCGAATCCAATGCTCAGCCACTAAGCCAACGATGCGGTCAAGTTGAAGTCAAATAATATGAATCACAATGACATCATAAATATAAAAAAAAATTATCTCTTTTACACCTTTACCATTAAGCTGTAATGAATCCGAGTGAATTTTTGTATGCAATAATTTATTATATTCAATGTTGTATAAATTAGTTTCTATTCACGATGACATTTCACGATGGCAGGACGCGGGGAGCTAATCGGAACGTCTCAGTATCACAGAAAAGTCTCTTTTTCTATGGTCATACATTTTTACATACGTACGCATTGATGATTAATATGTAATGGTAGAACTGAGACAGCAACAAAATACATACAATAAAATGTAAGCGATTTAGAGAAAGAGAATATTTTTTTTAAAATTTTTTTTTTATTTATTTATTTAAAATACACTGAGAAAAAAATAAGTAGCCCTCCTACTTACATAATGATAAAAATATACCACTATTACATAAGTAGCCGCCCCCATTATAAATGGTGTCGCCTAAAACTAATTCAGTAGCCGGCCACATTATTACGTAGGTGGTTACTTAGTAATGTGGCCGGCTACTGAATCAGTTGTAGGCGACACCATTTATAATGGGGGCGGCTACTTACGTAATAGTGGTATATTTTTATCCTTATGTAAGTAGGAGGGCTACTTATTTTTTTCTCAGAGTACATACGTACACATTGATGATTAATATGTAACGGTAGAACTAACACAGCAATAAAATACATACAATAAAATGTAAGCGATTTAGAGAAAGAGAATATTTTATTTTTATTTATTTTATTTTTTATTTATTTATTTAAAACACTCTTACACCACCATAACAGTAAATCCAATTCGACACTGCAAACCACAAATTACCTTTCCAACTTAAAAAACTGTAACATATAAATGAATACCTTTAAGTAAGGAATCCACAGATTTGCAATAAAACGCTAAAATGAACCACTAATCTTCTGCGATTCGTGTTAAAGCACGTAATTATGTTTGTCGTCGATTAAGGGTAAGTTAGCGTCGAATCAGCCGCAAACGCACGGCTCGCAAACTCCTCCAAATTAAGGGCATTCATACGATCGTGCTGAAGTCAGCAGAAATGTTTATGAGGTGTGTTCACACAGGTACATTTACCTTGTGAGTGAAAACTTATGTAAAGCAAGTATCAATCATTTTAAGTGTATTTAAGGTCTATTTTAGTTTAAGTAAATCAGGATGTTTAACACAGTTAGAACTGTATTGACATTATAATCCGAAATTTAAAATTGTCATTTTATTGTCAGGTACTTCTAAATACATGTTTCCATCTCAATCGGTCCAGTAGTTTTCGAGATATCTGCCATACAAACATACTATCAGATAAATATGCTTCGAAATATAATATAAGTATATATATTCACTTTAATGAATCCTTAAACATATTTTTTTACCAAAATTGTTTTTTATTCAAGTATTTTGTACTGTTTTTCACGATGAGAATTGCGTTGCATATTTTTTTTATTGGGTAGGTATTAGGCTCGATTCTGAAGGCAAAACGTTAAAATTTGACAGCACTAAAACTGTTGCTGTCCTTGTTACATAGTATTATGAAGATAAAGACGAAACCAATTTTAGCGCTGTCAAATTTTAAATGTGTGCCTTCAGAATCGGGCCCAATTATTTGTCTAAATTTAATTGCGCAAAGTGGCGATACATCGTCTCTGCCTACCCCTCTGGGACCAAGGCGTGAGCATTATGTATGTATTTGTCTAATTTATTCCAGTTTAATTAGATAATTTTCCAAGAATCTTAAAATAATGATATTTTTTTTGCCAATGTCTTTTTATTTCTGTAATTTTTTTTATTATACGAGTATATTTTATTATACAACAAAATATATTTTTAGAGAGAATGTTTACAAATAAAATATTTGCAAAAAATATTGATATTTGATATGATAACAAAAACGATACTTGTAGTTTCTCTGACAATGCGGAATAGCATGATTTTATAAGTCAGACATTAAATAGGCCGAGTTTACATGTCTGTCCAAGATCTGAAAAGTTCTCATTAGATTTTTAAGTTAGTATTAAAGTCAAAGTATATATTTATAAGCCTCCTAGTACGAACATACATCAAGATGAATCCATCATCAAGGTATTATCAAACTTCACGTAACTTGTACGATACTCGGCTTTCTAGAGAGGGTGGGTAATTTGATAAATTATTCACTATAGAAATGTTAAGTCTTCGCAGATTTCTTTACTTGTCTGACAGTTTTTTAAAAGCTACCTACTAACGTGAGCGGTCTAATAAATAAAATAATTGAGATAGATTTTAGTTTATATAATAAATAAAAACGAAAATCGCGTGTCTGTAAATCCTATCCTACTAATATTATAAATGTGAAAGCATGGATATTTTGTTACTCAATCACGCTTCAACCACTGGATGGATCGTGATGAAACTTGGCACACATATAGGTTAGGTCCTGGAATAGGACATAGGATAGTTTCATTCCGAAAAAACATCCTATTCCTACGGGAAATACATAATAATTTGTGATCTTAAGTTGTCCACGCGGACGAAGTCGCGGGAAACAGCTAGTATGACATATTTGGATAAGCGTGTAACTAAGTATTGTGATTAGGGTGAGCGGATTTTACGCTGATTTATGGTGTTGGAATAAAGTTCAAAAGCGGGGAAATACATAATAATTTGTGTTTATGGTGTTGGAATAAAGTTCAAAAGCGGGGAAATACATAATAATTTGTGTCGTTAATTTGTCAACGCGGACGAAGTCGCGGGCAACAGCTAGTTGAATATAATGCACAAAAAATTTGGAGGGTCTAAGGATAAGTAATAGAACACACTAAGATCATTTTTGGAATTTTTGACTGTTTCTGCCCTTCCCCTACCCTCTCCTTCCCTTCCCTGCGCCTCCCCTGCCCTAAGCTATTACAGCAGTTAAAACCCCGTCAAATACTTTTCAGTAGTTTCCAAGGTTAGTCCTTACAAACATACATACATACAGACACAAAATTAAGAATATATATTTTTGGACTTCACTGGTCTTAAGTAATATCTGGGAACAAATTTTTTAAAAGCAATATACAGAAAGACATTTTACTGTTTTATTATATGTAGGTATGTAAAGATAAAAACGATGAATTGGTGTAGTCTGAGGAAATGAGGAAAAATATAAGCCACGAGTATGACGCGAAGAACGCTTCTCCTAGGAATGACCCATATGATAATGATGAAACATCTAATAAATAAAATCGTTAACTTCGCGTGTTTGTGCACGCATCACTTAAAAACTACTGAATGGATTTTGATGGACTTTTCACAAAAACATGGGGCTTAACTTAACTTAACATTTAGTCTTTATTTTATCGTAATCGGGTAACTCAATCCAAAGTTATGGACATTTTTAGTTTTCAAATACATTAGTAGGTAAAGTTAGTATGCAATATATTGCACATAATAGTGTTTCCGTACTATTCAGATTGCGATGAGTTTGGATTACATTTGGAGCTGCGAGTGGGAATTGGAGTGGGAGCGGAAGCGGGAGTGGGAATGGGAGCGGATTCTGTAGTTCACGCGAGCGGTGCTGCGAGCACAGCTAGTTACTAATAATCGTAATTATAGATGCAAAAGTGTGATTATCTTAACGAAAGTCGCCAGTGCTCAGGACATACCAATAATAAACAAACTTATTCGTTTCTGCTGCAGATTCTAGAGCACATAAACATCACTCCACGACTACACTTACCATAAAACAAAGCATTCTCCTGTCATACTCGATCAGTTCCATTCGTGCTGTTACCATGACAACCGCTTCCCCCGACCTACCCTACTAGGAAAAATCTAATAAAAATCCTCCAATACAACATTTGGATTACCGTCCTCAATCATTCTATTTCCGTGGAATAAGGATGATTTTTGATAGAGAATGATGAAGAATAAGTTGGTGTTTTCTTTGAAACTAAACGCTTGGATATAAACAGTTTTCCTCCCTCGCGCTTATTTAGTAATACAATACTTTTGTTATTCAAAGTTGATGTGTTAGTCGTAGCTGTGTTTTGTCACGTAAAGAATTTCCTACATAGGAGTTTAATAAATCGCTTCTAAGTTAGACGAGTTAGTTAATATTAGCTATGCCGCTATATTATCTTTAGTACTTGCTACTTAAATTCTAACTTATGGAATCAAGTACCTAACTTATTGCTAATGTTAATTATGGGTGGGAAGTTCAGGTTATCTTTGTCTCCACTGCAGGAGCACAGCCCTCTCTCATCTGCCGGAGACAGACGGAGGATTTGGCCTACACTCCCCGCGCTGGCCAGACGGGTTGGGGAGGCCTGATTGATGTTTTATAATGTATCCCCTAGTCGCCTTGTACGACATCCACGGGAAGAGCTGGAGTGATCGTATTCTACTTTATCGGAAACCACACGGCATTATCATTACCAACAAGTTACTGCATGATTCGATAATGAAGTTTTAAAAATATATTTGACTTAAATATATTTTATAGGGCTCAGCCTCGCTATACAGCGGGGCAATGAATCTAGTGTATTAGGCTCCCTTCCGATCACGCAGGACCTATGACAGATATTTTATTTGTAAATATTTTGTTTGTCTGTAAATATTCTATTATATATAGTATATAGGTATGACCAAATTCATTAAAATATTTTATAAATTACTAACATTAGTGAGTAAGAACATTCTTACTAAATAACAGTTAATAAATAAGTTAATAAATGAAGTAACAAGTACTACAGATAAGGTAGCGGCAGCAGAGTGAGGTTTTGTTAATAAATAATATTGTTAAATATATAATTAAAAAACGAAATAACTAATTATAACCAATTACTGTATTTTTCAGAATCATATCAGACCTTAAATAAAAAACCTATATCTCAGACATTCACACCAATTATCCAGTCCCAAACTAGGCAGAGCCTGTGCCATGGTTACTAGATAACGGATACACATACTTAAATAAATATATAAACATCCAAGACTTGGGTACAAACATTCATATTCATCATACGAACATTTGCCCCTAGCGGGTTTCAAACCCGCAACCTCTGGCGTGGCAGTCCGAGAGCTACCCGTTCCGCCACGGAGGTCGTCACGTACACTTCTAGGCATAGCCCAATTACTGTGTAAATTTTTAATGCTAATAATAAATATTTAATATATACAAACACTTGTCGACGGACAATAGAAATTTCTCATGTGCTATGGTAATTAAACAAGGATTGGACAATTAACAAATATAACATCCAACTTGTACTAAGTAGTCTATCCCTGGGGGGATTCGAACCCACGACCTCTGGACCTCGTGTCCAATGACCAAGGATTAACAAAACCGTTACAGTAACTTTTCATCAACGGCTCAATAATGTACAATAATTTTAAACATGTAGCTCAAAGAATGTACCAGGGTATAATGACAAGGTGCAGATCGTTCATCCTATAAGGAATGAGGAAGTGAGACAGGCAACCAGTTTCGATGATAATGTCCGAAACAGCTATAAAATAATGATGGTTGTAAGGCTTACCTTCATTAAACGCATAAAAGACGATGCAGTGTACAAGCTGTAACAAAGTATGCTAGAGTTTGCAAAAATAGTTCTATTCTTCTAGTTACTCGACAAGCTAAGACTAGTAAGACACCCCCGGCTCTCCATACAAGCGAACTAATTACTACTCCAGAAGTATACGTGTTCGTGTGTGTGTGCGTTAATTATGGTAGAGCTAACTTTCATAGCGAAAAGTAAAATGCTTAGGAATTGCATGTGTAGTCTATAGATTTTCAATGTTTTTTTTTCTATTTTTTATTAAAAATATATGAGGTATATTACATATGTTTTTTCTTAGGCCATCCTACTGAATCCACTGGGTTTAATTGGAGGATGGTGGTCGCAACTTGTACAAACTTATTCTATTGATACCTTGAATGGAGACTATCTAGGTCGCATTGCTGTTCGCCAGATAGTACCCCTTCATAGCAACTTTTACTCTTCGCGCGTTGCCCCCAGCATGTCGTCCACCAAACTTTCTGGTAATTCGTTTAGAATTTGCGGCAAGATGCATTCATTATTAAGGTATCGATCGATGTTGTTCCGCTACTAAGTATACAAACGACAATAAAATAACATATTTATAGGTATCCTCTAAAATGTATTGCCTTTTACCCGCATATCTCTGTTCATATGCTTTTCTTATTTTCTTTGGGAAATGTTGCCAGGAAGAGTTCGCTTTAAGAGATAAGGCCGTCTTTGTACAGTTTTCATAAGTCTGTACCTAAATTGTTATACTTAATTTGTGTGCAATAAAGACATCTATCTATCAATACGGATTAACGTTGGTAGGACTTTTAAATTGTCTAGTTTATTTACTACTAGCTGTTGCCCGCACAAATTTTATTTTAACATCACAAATTATTATATATTTCCCGTAGGAAGGGATATTCTTTCGGGATGAAAACTATACTATATCCTATTCCAGGACCTAACCTATATGTGTGCTAAGTTTCATCACGATCTGTCCAGTGGTTGAAGCGTGATTGTGTAACAAACATCCAAATATCCAAATATAGAAACTTTCGCATTTATTATATTAGTAGGATAGTAGGAAGTACGATATTCATCTGCTCCCAAATATTTAAATTTCCAGTTATTTTTATTTCTTTTTTGATCAAAAATTAGTAGCCCAAAGTTACAAAGATCAACTGTAAGCAATTTAGGGACTTAGAGATCATCCACCTTTTAAGGTTAAGTGCACATAATTGGCCTTTATTACACCTTGAACAAGTTTCATTCTTTAACTTTTTTAAGACTACTTTGCACATGAAACTTAAGTTTATAAATAACCTTAAAATTATCTTAGACTGGCCATTTCTCATAGGCCTTTTAAACCGAACACATTGTGATAAAATAGTAAAAATCATGAAATAACAAATATGTGGAAAATATTTGAGTTTCTTGTGGTGTTCTGTATTGTGAAAGGAGAAGCAGTGTACTATGATTCATTCTACGGAACCCAATTGACAGATGAAGAGGTAAAACACCATGTAAAAGCGAACACCACTTTGTAAGTAATAACAGTCGAAAGTATATAATATTCTTTATTGCACATCTTAAAACTAAATACAGTTATACATGGTGTGTACAAAGGTGAGCTTATCTCTAAAAGAGATCTCTTTCAGCGAACCTTACAGGGTGTGAGACAAGGCAGTAAGAGCGGGGGGGGGGGGGGAGGGGAAGGAAAATTAGTGCATAATAGACTACATAATAACTAAAATATAATAACTATATTAAACATACTTACATAAATACATACTCGTACATACCATATTATACAATATACCTGATAATATTAAAAATATACCTGACCAAAAAATTTCCATACAGCTTAAACGAATTCTTGCAATGATAATGAATATAAAGGATGTAGATTAGTATAAGAACCAGAACCATGACATTTTAGAAATATTTTGAAATTAATGATTGATAACACTTATTGAAATTCTGATTTGACTTTATTTAAATGTTATGCATTTGTGTTGTATCTTTGTGTTGCATGTTGTATGTGTATTGTTACTATTTTAATTGCTACACCCCGGTGGGTAAAATTGCACTGATCAATTACCAAATATTGTATATTTTAATAACATCTGCACCTACATGTAATTTATGGCAATAAATGAATTATGAATTATTATACCGAGTCCGACAGATAGTGCTCTTTTAGTTTAGTTTTAAAGGATGTCACCGACTATTCATTCTATCTAAATAATATGAATATCATACTCTGGGCATTAGAGCTAAAAATGCATAGCTCAAAAACAGAGTATATGCCTACATGCGCAGAGATACACCTTTTGTCTACACAAACATACGCCAGTGTGTATGTGAGTCAAAATACACTAGAGTTGGTGCTCGGTTACGCCTGTTCTTCAGAAGGACCGTGCGGCTATATGACCCGTGAGTTCATCAGCATCAAAGCCTGAGAAAATCTTTGTTGGTTCTCAGCTTTCTTACGTACAAACGTGATGGAATGAAAGTATACCAAATAGCTTAGACGGAATTCGAAGCAACTTTGCAGTAAAAAAAATCCCATCAAAATAATTCGTTTACTTTTTACCTAAGATAGGTGTGCCAAACTAATTTTACGCTTTCCAAAAACCGTATTTGAATACAAATAAAATTACATTATATACATACAAACACTCGTATAATCTCAAAGTAGGATTTTCTCCTATGCTATGGAAATTGAACAAGGACAATTCACAAATATAACAGATCGGGACCAACTTGTAATCTTCTTTTTTAATTCTTGACTGTTTTAATATATTTGTAAGAACAGACATTGTGTAAAATATTACTGCGATCACCAATCCGTCTGCCAAGAAAGTGGTGGTTATGGCAAATCCCCCAATAAACAGCCTACCAAAAGTGGCAATCTATTGGAGAGGCTTGTATTCAGCTTAACTTTCTGTTTATCATCAGTTGGTGCACCAATGACATCGAGCCTTGTGATCCTAACGAAGGAAGGCGCATAGACGGATCGTGCAACAATCTTCGCCATCCAACTAGAGGAGCAGCTCATACTCCCTTTTATAGGGTTTTACCTGCGGTCTATGATAAAGGTATCCTTCACGATGAAGGCCGTATAGACATATCATAGCAGCACCATATCAGCCTATCGTCGTCCATTGCTAAACAAAGGCCTTCCCCTCTTCCTCCACATCTGTCCTCCACCATGAATCTGGTGGTGGGGCGTTTCTCACTGCTCGTACCGGTCCGCGATATACACTCTCGAACTCGTCTGCTTTAACGGCCGTCAATTCTTTGATGAATGCGGCCTGACCCTGTCACTTCAGATTAGCTTTATTACCTTAGCATTTAATCGGATCTCCTAATTGCAGATAAACCCCGAGGAGATTTCTCTCCATAGCTCGCTCAGCGATTGTATACTTGTGAATCAGGTCCAGCTTCATTGTGCCACGTTTCTACGCCATAGGTCATGGCAGGCAGGACGCAATTGATATTATAGGCCGCACTGGCAGCAAACTGCATAACTGTAACATAATCTTTTGGCAGTATGTTTTATTCAGCTGGTTATTGGAGCTTTTTTCCTATAGTTCTATTAGTTTTTATGTTCCTATGTATTTTTTTGTTAATTCCAAGAAACAGTTCTTTAATATCGCCATTATGAATTTTCGTGACTTGAAATATGTTTGGTACCGTTTTGTGAAAGCTAGTAAAAATGTTACTTTTTACAGATTTTGAGCCCAGGAAATCCAAATCTGGTGAGAACTTACCACTGAGTAGATATCTGCGAACTAGTTTGCTTTCTGAAGGTCGGGTGCCGGACAAGGACTTCACGTCACTGGTGACACATTACTTTGTGTTTATGGCTTCTGACCTCACTGGTCCTCATGATACAGGTAAGAATATGTTAATTTAATAAACAAATTTGTAGTTTGTACTGTTTCATCATCATGTCAGCCTTTAGACGTCCACTGCTGGACATAGGCCTTCCTCAATGAACGCCACTACACCCGGTCCTCCACCGCTTCATGTCACTTTCTTTAGGTCGTCGGTCCAAATGGCGGCGGGGCGTCCTGTTTTTTAAAATTATTTAATTATTTGAGCATTAATTTGTGTTTGTTGATCATACTCAAGGTAAAAATCTGTATTGTTACCTACGTGTTCCTAAAATTTGTCTTGATTTGATTCAAACATCTGTATATCATATCTATTTTTGTTACGTCACAACAACGAATCTTTAACAAAAACCTTGTCGATGGCAAGATTTCATTCCATTGTTCTAAAATATGTACAACCTTGTTCATCATATAGCATATCAGCCCTTAGACGTCTACTGTTAGACATAGGCCTTCCCCAATGAACGCCACCACATCCGGTACTCCTCGCTCCGCATTTAGCCGCTTCCGGCCACCATCTTCAGGTCGTCGGTCCATCTGGCGGCAGGGCGTCCCACCCTTCGTGTGCCAATCCGCGGTCGCCACTGCATAACTCGTCTGCCCCAACGGCCGTCGGTTCTGCGACAGATGTGGCCCGCTCACTGCCCCTTCAGCTTGCTAATCCTTTCAGCTATGTCGGTTACCTTCGTTCTTCTTCGGATCTCTTCATTACGAATCATATCCTTCAATGAAACCCCGAGCATAGCCGTCTCCATAGCTCACTGAACGACCTGGAACTTGTGGATCAAGCCCAGCGTCAATGTCCACGTTTCCGCGCCTTGTTAGTTAGTTCTTTATCTTGGTTTCAGTGAACTACATAACATGGAGGCCATATTGCTGCACGCCAAAAGGAAAATCAGACCACATGTGTACACCGAACTTTATACCACAAGATGATCCTGTTCATCGTTTCTCTGACATACGATGCTTTAACATGACAAGACCAATATCTTTCCAATCTTCTGGTTGTCTTCCGAACAATACTACTCCTGAAAGGGTAAGAAAACTAAGAAACTATGAATTACGGTGTATTTGTCTTCATACAAATTTAAGAGCGGATCGGCCCGCGCAGGGTGGGACGCCGACGACCTGAAGAAGGTGGCCCGAAGCGGCTGGATGCGGAGGGCGGACGACCGGGTGTGGTGGCGTTTATTGGGGAAGACCTATGTCCAGTAGTGGACGGCTAAGCGTTGATATGATGATGATGATGAAATTTAAGATCAAATAACATTTAATTTGGGTTCAGCTGCGTACTTTAGATAGGCTCAACTCTAACAGTAGATTGATATAAGTTGATGGGGATGAATATCATCATCGTTATCAATCTTCATATATCTGTCAACTTCAATTGGCCTCTAGACTTCGTCGTATCGATGTTGCTTCTGGCCAAATCCTTTGAGTTTTAAGCAATTTATTACAGCTTGACACTGCAACACCACTGCTAGATCTATCAACAATCTATGGCAGGGATGTGAATGCCACAAATAAAAAAGGAAGGAAATTCGAAGGTGGACTGCTGAAGTTCGATATGGTGGACGGAAGAGTTTGGCCTCCGAACCAAAAACTAGCATCCAATATTTGCTTTGGCAATCAGAAACCTTTTGAAACTCGGTGTCACGCTACTCGTAAGTTTTTTCCTAACCACTTTATGCATAATTTTGGAATTTACCTTCTGGAGCTGTTGAAATTACTGTTCATCGTCTAGGCTACTTTCCACATTTGTAATTTCATACATATATAGATAAAGTCCTCATCTCACAGGGGTAGGTAGAGACGATCGATGTATCGCCACTTTGCGTGATTCTGCCTGACACACTTCAATTACTTTATAAGTATTGTAAGAAACACTGATTTCTTAGTAGCAAATTGGAAATACGTTGTTAATGTTTTTTTTATTATTTTATTCGGCCTTCGTTATTGATTTCTATAATATTTTTAATTTTATCTACATTCTATTCTGTATTTATGTCATGTTTTTTTAGTTCTTATTTGGTCTAAACCTACCTTTGATTACAAAAATAGTAACGTACTTAATCTGTACTTGACAATTTTTGTGTGCTTGTTATATATGTGTGATCGATGAATTAAATTATGTTTTTGTATTTTTCCTTTACTAAATCAAAGACTACCTACGTTACGTTTTTAGTAGGATGCTGTTGTCTAATTCCTTCTTCATCTCGTCGCACCAAAGTAACATCACAACATCTCTTGTTATTACAGCTTATGATACACCTAGTCATTATAATTTCAGCTGACGATACACCAAACTCACTTCTCGGAATAAACTTGGGGTCCATATGGTTTTGGAGACTCCATAATTACATTGCAACTGAAGTAGGTAAAATAAATCCATGTTGGAATGATGAGAAACTGTTTTATACGGCAAGAGATATTAACATTGCGATTGCGGCACAAATTTTCTACTACGAATTGCTTCCTGCCTTGATGGGTAAGCCTTGGAGATTGGTTATTGTAAAAATGTAATGGACTGTTAACATGAAACCTTCAGAATTTTTTCCCGTGATGAGTTTTTTTTACAGATTAATGTATTTTCAGGTAGAGAAAATATGATTGAAGATGGTGTTTTATCGTATTCAACGGGTTTTAGAGATATCTACGATGAAACAGTGGTGCCACAAATATCTTTGGAATATCCCTATGTCCTGAGATGGGTGCACACCATACAAGATGGCAGTACAAAGTAGGGACCTAATCCACAACTACTTCATACAACACTTGCTGAATGAATTTTAGCATCAAAGGCACTTACATCTTTTGGTTTCAGAATGTACGACGCTGAAGGAAATTATCTCAAAAAATTCCCTATAGTGAATCTGACTTTAAGGACTGGATACTTAGCTATTGACAACAATATAGACTATATTACACAGGGAACATTCAGACAGGGCAGTGCAAAATTTGATCACACAGTGGATCCAGATGTAAGTCTTTAATCTAACTTAGAATATAATGGAATGCAATTATTTTGATAGAGTGTGTCCCCAATTGGTCTTCTAGGTTACCTACATTATATCATTATCATTGTAACAGTGTATTACCGGATAGTGCCAGAGAATTTTATAAATTGGTTAAGGTCGGAATTAACAGCATAAATCATGTATTTTTTCTGTTGATTCATATTGATTAAGTTGTTACCAATAGAGAAACGTAGCTGAAGCAACTAAGCTCTTTAAATAAATGTAAACAACTATAAATTGAACTGATTTTAACTTATTCTCTAATAATCATAATTATTAGCCTAGGTATATCAATTTAATGCATTATAGGCTGATAGTAATGAAAGGATATTTATGCTGGAATTACAATTACAAAAATATGGGTAATATTACTAAAAGGCAAACAAATACAGCATTAATTCATTAAGTATTTGATAATAATTATATTATAAAACAAAAATCCAATCTTGTCATCAGAAACTTAAAATGATAGGAATTCAACTGGAAACTTGTTTCAAATCATTACAGATTGCTGAAATTGGTCTTGGAAAATTTCAAAAAGCCGCTGATATACCGACAAGTGATTTGTCCAAAAACCGCTACTTTGGGTTCCCGTCTTATATCAAATACAGAGAACACTGTTTTGGAAAGCCTTATGAAAAGTTTAATGACTTAGAAGATGCTATTGATTCTGAGGTAAGTAAATCAACAAGTCATAGCGATAGGGCAAATGCAAAACCGCTCAAACACAACTTGGTCAAAATATCGATACGTATCTCGCAAAACAGATCATCATCATCACCAGGTTATTTTTGTCTCAACTGCAGGAGCACAATCCTCTCTTATTTGCCGGAGACAGACGGAGGACTTGGCCTACACTCCCCACGCTGGCCAGACGGGTTGGGGAGGCCTGATTGATGTTTTATAATGTATTCCCTTAGTCGCCTTGTACGACATCCACGGAAAGAGTTGGAGTGGTCCTATTCTACTCTACCGGAAACCACACGGCAATAGACGATTAGATGGCATATTATAACTTTTTTCCGAGTTACATGAAAATACTTCACATATAAGATAACATATTTATTGACACAAAGACAGACGAGATCTAGATTAACAGGCTTCTCTCCTGTGTCGGACGATCCGTAATTAAGCATGATTTGGGAATTATTTGTTGTATTGAACTTTATACTGTTTTTTTGTTTTTATTAACATTCTCTAAACTGTATCATATTTGACCACCTATAACTAAACTGTAAAAATTAAAATATTTGTCCTCCTCTTTGGATTATGGGCTTAGTCGTTGGACTAGAGCACTGAGATAATTGGTTCGATTACCACTAAGGACATAACACTTTTTACAATTTGATTTTGGTCTGTGTGTTTAATTCCGTTTAATTTCCACAGTAGGTAAAAGAGAAAGTTCTAGTTTGGGATTATATTATGTAAATAAATAAGTAAAAACAATAATCTCACAATGCTTTACGTTCATTTTTCCCTTTCGTCCCATTTCGTAACTGACTACGAAATGGGAAATTTAATTTCCCAGTTCGAAGCCAGTTATAGAATGGGACACTTTCTTTCCATATAGTAACTAATTTTTTTTACTGGCTATGAAATGGGAAATTTCATTTCTCAGTTCGAAGCCAGTTACAGAATGGGACTGCTTCGTCCCATTTAGTAACGAATTTCTTAACTGGCTACGAAATCGGAAATGTAATTTCCCAATTCGAAGCTAGTTACAGAATGGGACTCCGTCATCCCATTTAACAAGGACAACCATCAAACACCGATGTCTAACAAATCTTTCAGAGAATAGAAAGACTAAAAGACGTATACCAGCACATAGAAGATATTGACCTGATGGCCGGAATATGGCTCGAAAAGAAGATTGAAGGTGGCCACGTCCCTTCCACATTCTACTGCTTGTTGGTAGACCAGCTAAAGAGGAACATTATGTCTGATAGACATTGGTACGAGAGGCCTAACAGGCCGAATGCTTTTAGTATTGGTAAGTTTACTAAAAATTATAATGAGGAATCGTAAACAAATCAAAGTAGTGAAACAAATTTCTAATACTTCACTAGATATGAATAAAAATAATCAACCAGATGTGAAATTAAGATTAAAGTAAGTCGTCATCAAGACTCTAGACTTTAAATAAAGATAAATTGGTCTAAACACACTTACATAAGAATATTTGCATTGTTTAGTATCAGTACCAAAATATCAACAATATCTAGATTCTACTACATGTAAATTAGCGGTTAAAGAAAGACGTCGACAAGGATTTTGACTTTACATACATACATAAGGCTCACGCCTTCATCGTAGGCAGATACGATGTATCGCCACTCGCAATCTAGATGTCGCGAATAATGCAGGGCTCTGATGAGGTTGTCCACCTATTTTATTTCCCTAGCTAATCGTGGCACCTCAACAAGGCGGCGATGTTGTTCGCAACACATCACGTCAAGGGGTATCACGGGGCGAAAAGCGGACGAAATTAAAGATAGATATATATTCATCGAAATACATTTAAGATTAGTTTAGTATCAATACCAAAATGAAAAAGATCAATGTAGATAAGGACAATGTATACGCTTCTACAACAAACTACCAGAGGAAATCTTAAATATGACGGACAGAAAGTTTAAGATTCACATTAAAAACCACTTTGTAAGAAAGCCTATTATAAAATAAACGATTATTTGAATGACAAAGATGCCTGGTACTAATGTTAATTCAGCTGCGCAAAATCTTTATTAATTGTATGCAAACTTGATTTTTAAAAGATGTGTTGCGTGAAGTTTGTTGCGCCGTTTCTTCTTCACAGCGCTAACACCTAGGAAGCGGTAGTCGATAAAAAAATGACGTGTATAAATGTACCAAGTGTACTCATATGCAATAAATGATTTTGACTTTGACAAGAATATAAAGATTTTTAATACAACGAAGATGTTTAAAGTTAATTACAATTAAATTATATTAATTACAGGTCAATTGCAGGAGATAAGGAAAGCATCAATAGCTCAATTGCTTTGTAACGTGGGTGATTCTGTCACTCATATCCAATATCATGCATTTATCAGAGCTGGGACAGAGTAAGTTATCAGGTCATTTCGTCTTTAAACTTATAAAATCTAACTTAACACATCGCACATGAAACTATTGACCGTCATAACTTAAAATGCAGTGTTGAGTTATTAATACCAAAAAAAAATACTCGATTTCCGCTATCTTTGTTTTTCACTAAGTAAACTAATAATTATAGTCTTAGTAAATAAGTTACAATTGCGTAATTTTTTTTGCCGTTTTGTTTATATAATTTTTTTTACTTTCAAATAAAACATGCTTTTTTGAGTTATGACGGTTTATGATTTCATGTGCGACATGTCTGTCATATTTCATTTTTAATCAGATTTTTTTCTGAAAACGTAACTAGTTAACTCTTTAGATTAGGCATCGTTAACTCAACATCGACATCGTCAACTATGGAAAATTTGTTTAATCATCAACTGTCTATAAGAATTAATGATTATCTCATAAATTAAAATTGAACTATTTTGCAAACGTTTTTTTTTAAAGTAAATTATTTATTAAAATTAAGAATAACAATATACTAAGTATAAAAATAGAAATGAAGGGCCCTACAGATAAAATATCTCCTCCAGCTCTTCAGTTTTTAATGGTTCCTTTTGTAATGGTGGAGTTTTGCAAACTGGTATGTATGTATGTATGTATGTATGTATGTATGTATGTATGTATGTATGTATGTATGTATGTATGTATGTATGTATGTATGTATGTATGTATGTATGTATGTATGTATGTATGTATGTATGTATGTATGTATGTATGTATGTATGTATGTATGTATGTATGTATGTATGTATGTATGTATGTATGTATGTAAACGCTTTATTGTACCAAAATTAACAACAAAAATAAATAAAAGAAAAAAGTTGTGTACATAGGCGAACATATCTCACTTAGGGATCTCTTCCAGTCAACTGAAATGACTTGTATAATGCGTTTAGTACCAACATTATAAAAGAAACGTGCCCATGAAATATAGATTTACACGAAAGCATAAAGTATGCATATAATATTACATAAACATAAATGATACAATATATACACCGTCTAATCCTACCAATATTATAAACGCGAAAGTTTGTAAGTATGGATGGATGTTTGTTACTCTTTCACGTAAAAACTACTGAATGGATTTTAGTGAAACTTTACAATAATATAGCTTATACATCAGAATAACACATAGGCTACAATTTATAAAGATATTGTGTGAATTGTCCAAAATATCAAGTAAGTAGGAAAAAATCTACCATCTGCGAGCTATTCTGGCGTGCGCCATAAAATTATAATTTTAATGTCATAATGTTAGTTCTTTTCTACGCCACGCTAATATAAGCTAATCGAAATACTAATCCTGCGCAGACGAAGTCGCGAGCACCAGCTAGTGATATATATACTGGTCGCTTCGACACTTCTGCAGCAAAAAATATTGTTCACAAATTATATATTCTTTATCGCACAAATTTTAAAAGTAAATACAGTTACAAATTTTGTGTACAAAGGCGAGCTTGTCTCTAAAAGATTACAGGGTGTGAGACAAGGCACTAAGAGCGAGGGGGCAAAAAGTGCATAATATACTACATAATAACTAAATACCTAATAAGTAATGCAATGTATGAAGCTTAATTTTACAATTTCAGACAGAGGATAGGAAGCTGCAAGGAACTAGATGAAATCGATTACTGGGCGTGGGAAGACAACAGCTGCCAGGAAAGATTAGGGACACAGTAAGAAATAATTGTAAAATACCTTTATAAATGTATTCTTTATTCAATACAAGACAATCATATTGTGTACAAAGGCGTTGTTTACTCTGAAGGAGTTTTATTCCAGTTGACCTTTAAGGACATAGGCCAGTTCAAGCAGACAGACAACACTACACATTATAGAAACATATGTAGCAAATAAAATCATTTCAATGTACTCACATGCATTATACATAATAAAAAACCAATGTTATCCTAGTTTCTGCTAATTTTATCCTCTACAAAAAAAAATGCGGAAAAGACCTCTTTCAGCAATAAGACCGTCCAGATATCAAACATCCTACATTTAATCTACATATTTGTACTGACTTTGACTTTGAAGGTGGCCAGAGTGCCGAGGACCGGTATGGTGTCGTTCATTGGGAGAGGCCTATGTCCAGCAGTGGACTCTTTCAGGCTGATGATGATGATTGGAAGTCTATGCCCAGCAGTGGAAGTACCCCCACATAATCCATAAATTTAGGAAGTTACTAACTCTATGCTATAACCTGGATATGACGTTCATATTTATTGAATCCTATGACGAGCTTAAAAAGAAGTCAACCATAGATCAAAAAACGTAGGTATATATAGAAGAAAATTCATCAGAATCTTTCACAATCTTCTTTGTATTTTCCTTACCTTAAAAACTCTGTAATTCTAATGAGATGGGCCTAAAGAGGGTTAAAAGAGGGCCGGAGAGGAATTAATTTATTCCCAGGGATGGACGAGGAATCCTCCTGACCGTTCACGTGTGAAATTGAATGGGAATTCATCAATGAATGAATTTGTCTTGAATTTTTATGCGAAATAAAGTTTGGGTGAGGAGATAGACTAATTTAAAAATGATTGGGTTTTGGTAGCTCAGTTACTCGTACTGTGGCATAATATTCATTCTCGGACCCGTAATATATTTTGGTCTATTGAAGAATTTAATTTACTTCAATTTAATTTATTTATTAAGAATTTAATTTACATATCCTACTAATATTATAAATGCGAAAGTTTGGATATTTGGATGTTTGTTACTCAATCACGCTTCAACCACTGGACGGATCGTGATGGAACTTGGCACACATATAGATTAGTTCCTGGAATAGGACACAGGATAGTTTTTATCCCGAAAAAACATCTCATTCTCGCTTCCTATGGCGTCGGAGCATCTCGGTACTAATTTGAAGGAGAATGCTGCATAAAGCATGCTTGAGGTAATAGGTTAAAAGTCTTTATTATAAATGTTAACAACAAAATGGAATGATTAAATAATATTTACATTTGTGTTAAAAAATAAATAAGTAAATGTGTGTAATATTATTTATTATCTAAATTCTAGATGTGTATGTATGTATTGTATAAATGTAGATATGTATGTACATAGCCAGCATATGTCTTTACATTGTACCTTTGCATCCGCATCCTATTTTTCCTATTTTCACTAGCATAAGGTTGCCTGAAAGAAATCGCTAAAAGCAATAAGGCCGCCACTTGTATATTTATTGTATATTTTTTCTATATATTTCTGTAATTTGTGTGCGTTTCATTTATTCACTCATTTGTATTAAAAGATTTAATTCGATTAAACACGTTATATCTGTAACTTCAATCAGGTTTCTGAAAATCTTTTCACGATACCTATCTGTAATTTATAAAATTCAGCGTGTTTTCGTTTGTTTGCGATTCTCCATAAATGCGGGTGGAGACGCCGGAAAACCTAGAAAAAGTAGAATTTACATGCTTTATTTTATTATTGTCATACAAAAGCAATACACAATGGCCATAAAATTTATCGCTCGCCCGTACAACAGTTTCGCGTGTAATATAAAACACGTAGCCAGAATGTATGCAAATGCAACCGATAGGAAATTCGCCAGACAAGGAATGCACAGATATAGTGTAAATCAGATAAAGCGATGGCACGGTGTCAAACTGTTAGAATGCTGAGGCAAACGAGCGTCCGGAACGGGGCGTTTTTAATTCAATTCATAAAAAAAAACAGACATTTATCTATATTTCTGTTTGTAGAATCTTATAAAAGATAGAAATTTATGTTAGTTGATTTTAAAATTAAAAATAAAATAAAAATTCTGAAGAATAACATTTTCGACGTCTTTTAAAATTAAAAATTACACTGGTAATTTATGTGTAACCGAATCGGGTGCGCAGATATGGGGCAGTCGACTCGACTCGCTATAATTAGCATCAGCCGAAATACGTCCACACACTTTTAGTGGGTTGTCCATTAGGGGATTTACCATAAGCACCACACTTGGCAGGCAGACAGGAGATCGCTGTTGTCCGTCCGTGGTGCAAATCTTTAGTCGCCTTGACAACACCCACGGGAAGATTGGGGGTGGCCCTATTCTAAGCCGAGAACCACACGGATAGACTTATTTTTATTGTTGGTAATTAATATATGTAATCCCATGACTAGTCATCACGTAAACTGGTTGCTGATCACGGAATATGAAGAGTAATGTAGATATTCCAAATCTTTAGACACAGCCCACGTGCCGTGATAAAACAATATGACGCCCATAGGCGTACTGGCACGATTGGAGCCACGAGTATGACTTCTATTGACATAATATCTATTTACATACGTTTATAAACATGTTAAATAAATACTGTTTTTACACGTGCATTCATCATCATGGGGCAGATGAGTTCTGGAGTGGAGACCGCGGATTGACGCTCGCAGCGTAGGACGCCCCGCCGCCAGGTGGACCGATGACCTAAAGGTGGCCGGTAGCGGCTGGATGCGGAGGGCGGAGGACCGGGTGTGGTGGCGTTCATTGGGGAAGGCCTATGTCCAGCAGTGGACTTCTAGGGGCTGACATAATGATGAATCTACTGTCACATTTAAAATTGGCTATCCTTTCATATTTCGATTTTGTCAATAAATGCCTGGCCAAAAAAGAAACGCGTCACATCGCAGCGTTTCAACCGCTCGTTCATAAGAGACGTAGTTACGAGGCTCGCATGTACAACGAGCAGTGATTGAGTCGGAGCGTGCGCCGCGGAATGTTGAGAGGTTCTGACGATATTTATTGAATTTTAGATCTATGTGTCAAGAGAAACTCCAGCGCATCCGTTTGGGTTTAGTGACGATGTTGCCATTAATGCACCAGTGTGCAAGCACCTTGTTGTAACGTGAAAAATAAGGAAAAAGGGGGTTCGAGGGGGAAGGGGGGCGAGGGGGAGGGAAGCGAGGAGGGGGAGGGGTACAAATCAGCCATCTCAAAGAGCAGTCAGAAACCTACAAACAAAGTAGAATCCAAGTAATCAAGACTAAACCTTGGCGCGTCTTAGCGTCTTTGACTGCGGGTGCAAGTAAATATAAAACCCATTTCACAAAAAGAAATCTGTTAACTCTATCGACCACGTGGTAAGGCTTACCCTACAACAATATAAGGATTACTCTCATAATAAGGTTTTCCGATGTAATAGGATATGGTTTGTTGGGAATCCAGTTCCCGACTAGATAGATCTATAAATATGTTACTTTTTATAAGACTTGTACGAGTATAAAATAATAAACAAATTAAATTTGATTCAAAAATCCGCGTTATTGATTACAATACCGTGAAAACAAATAAGTATTACTGAAGCGAAAAAACGCTTGCGTTTGACGGCTGTCATGCGCATGCCTTGCATTGGCGGTACTACCGAGGGGCCCTGGGTGTTTTAAATACTTCATGAAGTGACTCTGAGCAACAGAGTAACTACCAAAATTATGCGGAACAGTTCCGGAATTATTCAAGTTGCATTCACAGTAAGTCAGCGTTATCGACGCGATTTCACGCTCGTCACTGTTACATTTATGTTTCAAGTAAGCTTTTTAGCGTAGATTTTCTTCTAGGGTAAATTTTTTGTCCCGCTGTCTAGTCGGCGAATAACTAATAAATTTCTGCACCAATTGAGCTAAATGTTCTGAAATAAATTTAAAAAATAATTCAGAAAATGTAATAGTTATTTCCGAAATATTCAAGACTTCATATTGTCTACGACGTAGGTACAGTCAACAAATTTAATTTTTGACCTATCCAAGTGTTATTTCCCATTTTTGCACGATGTGACAGGGTGAATAAACTAGCGTTTCAACCACCGTCATTATACTCACCCCCAAAAGTTGATGAAAAAGAATATTTAATTAAATATTTCACCTGTGCAGAATCTGTGCACAGACCAGAAACTTATTTTATAATAAAAACGATGAACTGGTGTTGTCTCTTTTACTTTTGAAGGGGAGGATAATGATGGCGGTTGAAACGCTCGAATATTCACTTGACAATGCATACAGTGATGTATTATAAATTTTTAAGCCGTCATATTTGTTTGTTTATTTCCTAAATAAATGTCAGTGTCACAAATAATAAATTTAGTTAATCAATTAATTTGTTAACTTTCCATATTCTTGATATACTCGTATAGGTGTTTGAAATGTTAACAAAAACGAAACTTGTTAGTTATGAGAGAATGCAATAAAGATTGCATGATTTTATGGGTGAGAAATTAAATTGACCGAGTGTACTTGCTGACTTTTTCTATCGATTGGTCGATTCAAGTTCAAATTTAGCTGTATCCGTCGGCGTTATACCGCCACAAAAGTAGATTTTTGTTGGACAGAATTCTCAATGCAACCGGAAATCCCTCCCGCACGTGTCGTCATCATTAGAAGCAGATGCTGGGGTCATTGCGGCCCGGGTGTGTGTGAATAATAACGATTGGGGTTGACTAATTGACAGGTCGAAGGGTTTTGACAGTTCCGTTGGTCCGCCAGTAATGAGAAGCGATCGACCTCCCGGGCTCTCTGTTACGGGAATGTAAGAATTAGGGAGGATTTAAGTTTTTCCTTGACAGTACTTTTGCCTTAATCCTGCAGGTGGCTGAAGACAATAATATTTAGTAGACTTTACTGCGTTACATTTTGATATTTAGGTGTTGTATTGTTGCACTAATCAATTACCAGATAAATTAATAAATACACTTGTCTTATCCCAAACTAGAATTTATTCCTCTGCTCTAGAAATTAAACAAGGATTGGACAAATCACAAATATGATAACCTGGACCGACTTGAACATATTGTAAAAAGTTGCCTGTCCCCATTGGGAATCGACCCTACGATCTGTGGCTCTCGAGTCCAATGACCAAGTCACTAGGCTAACGAGACGGTCAGATATTGTTTATTTGAATAACAGATGTACATACAGTTTATTGCAATAAATGATTTTTGAATAGTCACATGCCTCCATACTGCATCCTAAAAAATTACAGTGGGTAGAAGCCTGGGCTACTAGGACAGGTTTTGTGAATTCAGTGTATGTATGTATACATACCTACATACAGTGAACCTGTTGCAAGAAGAAATCGCGTTCAGGAGAAATTTATTATATAATTTAATTAGGTATATAATATAATTTATATAAATATATCACAAACTAATTACTTTTTAAATTAAATTACGCCAAACCTATTCTCTAAAATTTCATCCAAATTAATTGATCCAAATCCGTCAAGTAGTTCCACAACCACGACCACGGTTGGCACGCGCAGGGTGGGATGCCCCGCCGCCAGATGGACCGACGACCTGAAGAAGGTGGTCGGAAGCGGCTGGATGCGGAGGGTGGAGGACTGGGGTGGTGGGGACGGTCTCTGTCTAACAGTGAAAGTCTAAGGGCTGAAATGATGAAGTAGAAATAAACTTTAAAAACGAAATACCTACCAATGGCAATCCCCCAACTAGCACATTGGACACCTATGCAGCCAATAGCTATAAAATAGGTCCATAGTGGGGGTATATAGGTGTTAGTGCACTTGACACCGCTATACCGCCACTATGGACTTATTAAGATATAAAATAGCTGCATAACTCGTGCTAGTTGAGCGGCCCGTATAGGATACCGGCCAAAGTTTCACCCACCCGTACTTCATACAATACAAAATCGCTAATTCTTAAGCACTGTGACGTCATTTCATGGTCAACATGGCGGGTCTGAATATAACGAGGTCCACGTGTCTAGAGCAATAGTTAGAGGCATTAATTAACTGTTTGCACGTCAAACGCATCGTGCGGTCGGTTTGCACACGCGCGGGCGAAGTGGGTGCACCGGCAAGTGGCAAGTTAGAGGGGCGACGCTTCAGTCAGGCAATTTTGACACTTTGAGATTGAAAGTAGTTAAAAAATAACAAATAAAAAAACTTTGATAAACAAGCTTTATTTAAGCGTACTAAAACTTATTCTGTTTTTAAACATGATGTCTATAAATTTAAGTTGCAGTCCAGAATCAGAACATTGTTAATTTAAATATATGGTACTTAAAAGACAAGCAATTAAAAAAAATATTGGTAGCATTACTGGGTAGGAGCATCTACATACCTTAACTTGCCTATCTATACTTATAATAAAACTGTAACTGGTCTATGTCTGTACATGAGAGATATTTAAAAAAAAAATTTATGAGAATTGAACGTACGAGTATGTTCATCATATGGGCGAGGTCACGGGCCGCGGCGCGTCTAACGGCGCGGCGCGTATGAGTTGAGTGAAATTAAGTTTTTGGGGATAGGGATAGGGTTGAGGTTTAGGTTGGGATTGGGATATTCAGAGTCTCGAGTCTGAGTGGAAGTAGAAAAGGGAAAAGAACGGGAGCGGAAGTAGGAACGGGGGCGGATTCTGTAGTTCACGCGAGCGGAGCCGCGGGCACAGCTATTTCCTAAATATAGATAATCCAAGTCGATGTTTGTCTTACACTAGTCGTATTAACCTCGGACCAACCAGCATTTCAATGGGTTTTCATGAGTTTTCTCCATCAACATCAGTATCATCCCTTTGACGTCCACTGCTAGCCTTCCCTTATCAACGTCACAACACTCAGTCTTCCGGTTTAAGCATCCAGCCGCTTTCGGCCACCTTCTTTAGGTCGTCGGCGGAGCGTCCTACCGTGCGCGTGCCAAACTGCGGTTTCCACTTCAGAACTCACTTGCTCCAACGTCTGTCAATTCTGCGACAGATGTGGCCCACCTACTGCCACTTCAGCTTGGTAATCCTTTTAGTTACCTTCGTTCTTCATCGGATTTCCACCTTCAAAGAAACCCTGAGCATAACCCTCTCCATAGCTCGCTGATCGATTAGAAACTTGTGGATCTGGTCCACCGTCAGTCCACGTTTCTACGCCGTAGGTCATGACAGGTAGAGCGAACTGATTTTTACTAAGTTTATTGAAATTTTCTTAAGATCAAACATTATGAATAATAAATAACAAAGGCCAACTATACATAAGTGACTTCTCAGTGTTTCCACAAACTATTAAAACGAGATTGGTTGAATAAATGAAACATCATACATCTAAAACGACAAAGCTTCCAAAACACTCCTAGTTATTTTAACAGACAATAAGTTTGCTGCAAATATTGTTTAGAATAACAATGGGGGACTCTTCTGCCCGAGCGACGCAATATCATGCAAATCTGAAATGACACAGACTTTGAAACAGCATAATAAAAGTAGCCAACAGGACCTTTGTGCGCAGAATTTCATATGCCAGTGGACTTTCAAAGATTGCAGACACGAGGCAACGGTAGGTGAACAATTGTAAGAAATTAGGTTGGAATTATTATGATTATTTATTTATCTCAGACATACAGTTGAAGAACGCAAAAGGTTAAGCAGTTTTCAACTTCATTCCTTTCCCAAATCGTCGATACATGCTACAAATCCTCATATAGGCTAACAAAAGTGACATTCTATTGGGGAGGCTTATGTTCAGCAGTGAACGAATTTCAGATTATGATAACAGGTACTGGAACTATTTGAGCTCCATATAGTAGATAATGATTAGATGTAGGTAGATTGTTGTATAGTATAGCTTCTTTTTTATCTCCAGTGAAGTTATTCTTTTATCTTTAAGATTGTGGACTCATTAGCATTTAAAGTGGACTAATTAAAGTTCTTGTTAAAGTTTAAAGTTTCCGCTTATCTAGGAAACACTGTGTTTTTTTATCGCTTACTGTTTTCTAGTTAGACTTAGAAATAGATTCTTGAAGTTAATAATAATAATAATAATAATAAGGTATTTTTATTTTTGTAGCTAATTACATATCTCTAAATGTCCTCGAATTTCGTCAAATGTGATTCGCCTGTTTTCTTTAATGATATCAGAAAATACAGTTTCTAAATAGACATTTGCTACATAGATGGGAAAACAAAAGATAGAGATATCGTTTAAGAAGATCCTGTACTTAAATTTTCTGTGATGGTATTAAAAATACATTTGAACAAATTAATCAATTGAATGACGGCAAGTCCGCTTAGCAGATCCGTGCCAAGAAATAGAACAGAATGATAATTAAACCAAAGGAGTACAACGACGCTAGTATAATGTGCAAAATATTGTCAATGTTATTACTGGCTACTACAATAATTATACAGTTGCGTTGTGACACTGATATACTTGCCGCAAACTTAAGAATACCAGTAGAAATAGACAAAACAAGCGAACAAAAGGAATACGGTATCTATTATTCATCACCATCATATTACAACAAGGAGAAAACTCGACACAGACAAAACACTATAGAAAAATACAACCGCAATGAATACAGAAAACTTGGTAGAGATTATTACAGAGAGTACGACAGGCAACATCAGAAGGAGTTACGCACAGGTCCTGTAGACCCAATGATTATTTCAGCTGCTAAAAATAAGCTGATTTTGTACCTAAGAAACGATTCAAATACAAAAGAAGCTAAATGCAAAGAATTATCAAAATGTACACGACATGAATTTAAATCTCTTCGATATCAAGACCGCGTCGGAGTCTAAATCTCTATTATGACATGAGGGAAAGTCATTGAAAGAAATATATTACGGATAAGTTTTGAGTCTCATTTATATGAAATAATTAAAATCCTTTACACGGCAGCTGACATATGTGTAAGAAAACAGAAATCAGGAACGCTTTATTAAAACTTCGACACCTTAGAAATGTAATTGAACGGTCAGAGTCGCCGTTGCTGGAGGCAATATCACACATAATTTTGATGTTTTTTGTTTGTTTGATTAAAAATGTATTTCGCAACCCTTAGATAAATAATTGGAGACATGAGAAATTCTGCCCTACTGAAATTCCACGCAGACTAAGTCGCTGGGAACATCTAGTTAAATATAAGATTTCTCATTGCTCAAAAGGATTGACTTCCAAAGCCGTAAAACACATAAAAAATGTAGGACTTATCTAGTATGCGCTGTGAAAATTGTGAGTGACTGATGACACAAACTTAGGCCCACCGCAGACACTCGGTGGTCGTTTAATTTGTCAGTGAAAAGGAGCAATGGAAAGATACTCTTTAGATAAATAAGGCTTTGATAACAACGTTATCTTTTTGTGTATAGTACAGGTTATTTTTCATCTGTTTCGTATGTTTTTTCGACGACACATTGTGCAGTATGTCGTGATGTAAGTTTGAGTCTTGTAGCTTAAGACTTAAGGCTCCTGCTGCGGCTACCGAGCCTTAAGAAAGCCTCAGTGCCTTGAAGGCTTTTGAGCCTTCTGTAGCTTTGAAAGCTCAGGCCTGGAAGGATCTAGAAGCCTTTAGGCCTTTAATTTAGTCTTTCAGCTTCAGGCACTGAGACTCAATGGCTTTAAGGCTCGGTAGCCGTGGCCTTGAGGCTTAAGTTACAAGACTCAAACTTAGAACACTACATAGATTGCAAAATCTGCCGTGTGCATTAAACCTTAATTCTCTGTTACTACGCAATATATTTCTTTGGGCGGAGGTTAATATTTGGAATCATCGTCTGAATGGTAGTCTACCAAGCTTTAAAGCCATTGAAGACTCAGTGTCTTTAAGTCTTTCGAACCTTCTATAGTTTTCAAAGCTCAAGCCTTAGAGGCTCTAAGCTTTGCGAGACAAGCTTTCAAGGCTCCGATTCTTTTAGGCTCAAGCCTTCAAGGCACTGAGGCTTAAATGCCTTTAAGGGTCGGTAGCCGCAGCTAAAGCCTTGAATCTTAAGCTACAAGACTCAAACTTAAAGCACAATATACCTAGACTGCAAAATCTGTCATTTGCGTCAAACCTTAATCCTCTGTTACTACGCAATATATTTCTTTGGGGGGACTTTAATATTTGGAGTCAATAGTCTGAATGGCAGTCTACGGTCTCTGCGTTTAATATCCGTGTTTGCGCGAAGGATTTTGTTGCAAATCGCTATTTTATTAACACTCGTTTTGACGGTGAAATATAGAGTTCTCTTTTCAGCTTATGAGTAGGAAAGGATGAAATATTGTTTAGTGAGTCAAATCTCTGTATGCAAGGCTTGAATAACCCGAATCCAACGGTAGTTTCATAAAATGGTGGGAACTTATATTGATATCTTTATGCTTCTGTAGAGGTATATGTGGCACTTTGGACCTTTTCTATCCTATTTTTGACGACCTCCGTGGCGGAACGGGTAGCTCTCGGCCTGCCACGCCGGAAATTGCAGGTTCGAATCCCGCTAGGGGCAAATGTTCTTATGATGAATATGAATATTTGTACCCAAGTCTTGAATCTTTATATATTTATTTAAGTATGTGTATCCGTTATCTACCGTAGCACAGTCTCTGCCTAGTTTGGGACTGGATAATTGGTGTGAATGTCGGACATATTTTTATTTTATATTTATACTCTGGACTAGCAGGCTGAAGTGGCAGTGGGCGGGCCACATCTGTCGCAGAACCGACGGCCGTTGAGGCAGACGAGTTCTGGAGTGGAGACCACGGATTGGCACGCGCAGGGTGGGACGCCCCGCCGCCAGATGGACCGACGACCTAAAGAAGGTGGCCGGAAGCGGCTGGATGCGGAGGGCGGAGGACCGGGTGTGGTGGCGTTCATTGGGGAAGGCCTATGTCCAGCAGTGGACGTCTAAAGGCTGACATGATGATGATACTCTAGACAGCTAGCATCAGATCTCTCCCAAATTCTCGTAGATCCACGTCCAAGACATACACTGATTCATACTTTTATTTTTCTGTGGATGTATGTTTGGCCTTTGGACAGTTTCAATTTATACTCCGGCCCAGTGCTGTAACTAGGGTGGTGCCAGCGGTATCCAGGCAAGGGGCGCAAAATAATTTGGATAGGCATTTTTAAACCACGCAGTTATACAAGCTCGCACCGGGCTAGTTGCTCTCTACTAGTCTCATTTAAATAGATCCACGGCCGAGAGCCTAGAGCTTATTATTACCTCAAATGTATGAGAAAACTTACCCGATCCGTTAATTTTTCTCGTAAAAGTTATATATTATTATATTTAATGAGACTGACTACATTTGGGGTAATTTTGGACTCGTAGATCTCCACCAGGCATCGATTTTTAATACGCTGGTCCTAACATGGCCATATTTACTTTAATTTAAATGTGAATAAATATAAATTAGCCGCATGGTTCCCGACTTAGAATAGAGCCACCCCTAATTTTTCCGTGGGTGTCGTCAAGGTGACTAAGGGATTGCACCAGGAATGGGTAGAAGCGTTCTCCTATGTTTTTTTTTTATTTTTTATTTAGTAAACAACAATCACAGACAATATATTACACCATAGTTATAGGTACACACTCCTACTTGGGCGAGCGTATATAAATGAGACATGGTGTGGCAGTAACAGCCTAAAAAGACCTTGGCCTGTTCTAGGGCTAGTTACATGTACTTTAAGGTGGCCTGCTGTAGAAGAAAGTTATTTATATCTTGTATATTAAGATCATTACTGCGATCACCAACCATGGCATTTTATGGTGTAGGCTTATGTTCAGCAGTGAACGTATGATGATTTATATTACTTCCAAATAAACAATTTATACATTAAAGTAAATACAAAATTTCCTATTCAGATCACAGGGTATAGAAATCGGTACACATTTATGGAACCGCGTGCTTTGTACGTGAGGGCGTTTCCAAACCACAGGACAAATGCTCGCCTAACCTTTGGCGAACTATCGTTACCTACGGCCGTATTCTTGCAGTCAGACGTATACATTGTTCTGGCACTAATAGAGAAGTAATCTATTAACTAAACTTCAGTACTGGATAAGTATAAGTTTTCCTTATTATTTAAATTAATAATTTTTTACTGACATGACTTACTATAGTAATTTTATTTGCTTATATTTTTATTACTTTATTACACTTATAATTAAAATTAACTATTGTGACATTGAAATAATTTTTGATATGTAATGAAAAATTTACTACCTAGTAATATATTGGGCCCGATTCTGAAGGCACACATTTAAAATTTGACAGCGCTAAAATTGGTTTCGTCTTTATCTTCATAATACTGTGTGACAAGGATAGCAACAGTTTTAGTGATGTCAAATTTTAACATTGTGCCTTCAGAACCGAACCCACTGTCTTTGTAATGAATAATAATAAAATTGATTATTATGACGTCATTAGTTGATTAAAGTTAAGCCTTTCGTCCCATTTCGTAACTGGCTACGAAATGGGAATTTAATTCCCATTCTGTAACCGGTTACGAAATGGGAATTGCGTTGTCCCATTTGGTAACTCACTTTCATAATTGGTTACGAAATGGGAATTGCGTTGTCCCATTCGGTAACCAGCTTTCATAGCTGGCTACGAAATGAGAAAATAATTCCCATTCCATAACCGGTTACGGATTGGGAATTACGTCGTCACATTTCATAAACAATTTCATAACTGGCTTTAAAATGATGAAATGAATTCCCAAATGACATGAATTGTATTGATATATATATAAACTAGCTGTTGCCCGCGACTTCGTCCGCGTGGACAACTTAACATTGCCAATAACATTATGCCAATGCATTTTTACTTTTGACAGCTGTCATCTGAAATGAAGATCTCATCGAGACCTTCCATTTTGGTATACATATACACTACTAGTCTAGAGTTAGTACTTTCCGAGATATGGCTGTTTTACTTTTGACAGCTGTCATCTGAAAGAAGATCTCATCGAGACCTTCCATTTTGGTAAAGACACCACTAGTCTAGAGTTAGTACTTTTCGAGATATGGCCGTTTTACTTTTGACAGCTGTCATCTGAAATGAAGACCTCATCGAGACCTTCCATTTTGGTAAAGACACCACTAGTCTAGAGTTAGTACTTTCCGAGATATGGCTGTTTTACTTTTGACAGCTGTCATCTGAAAGAAGATCTCATCGAGACCTTCCATTTTGGTAAAGACACCACTAGTCTAGAGTTAGTACTTTTCGAGATATGGCCGTTTTACTTTTGACAGCTGTCATCTGAAATGAAGATCTCATCGAGACCTTCCATTTTGGTAAAGACACCACTAGTCTAGAGTTAGTACTTTCCGAGATATGGCCGTTTTACTTTTGACAGCTGTCATCTGAAATGAAGACCTCATCGAGACCTTCCATTTTGGTAAAGACACCACTAGTCTAGAGTTAGTACTTTTCGAGATATGGCCGTTTTACTTTTGACAGCTGTCATCTGAAATGAAGACCTCATCGAGACCTTCCATTTTGGTAAAGACACCACTAGTCTAGAGTTAGTACTTTCCGAGATATGGCTGTTTTACTTTTGACAGCTGTCATCTGAAAGAAGATCTCATCGAGACCTTCCATTTTGGTAAAGACACCACTAGTCTAGAGTTAGTACTTTTCGAGATATGGCCGTTTTACTTTTGACAGCTGTCATCTGAAATGAAGATCTCATCGAGACCTTCCATTTTGGTAAAGACACCACTAGTCTAGAGTTAGTACTTTCCGAGATATGGCCGTTTTACTTTTGACAGCTGTCATCTGAAATGAAGACCTCATCGAGACCTTCCATTTTGGTAAAGACACCACTAGTCTAGAGTTAGTACTTTCCGAGATATGGCCGTTTTACTTTTGACAGCTGTCATCTGAAATGAAGATCTCATCGAGACCTTCCATTTTGGTAAAGACACCACTAGTCTAGAATTAGTACTTTCCGAGATATGGCCGTTTTACTTTTGACAGCTGTCATCTGAAATGAAGATTTCATCGAGGACTATAAGTGCACAGGAATGTTAAAAGGGCATCCTGATTTTCAATCCTCAATGATTTTAATTTTCTAGTTATTCTCAAGTTGATTTCCTTTCGTCCCATTTGTCCTTTAAATACTACTAAATGGGATGACGGAGTCCCATTCTGTAACTGGCTTCGAACTGGGAAATTACATTTCCCATTTCGTAGCCAGTTAAGAAATTAGTTACTAAATGGGATGACGGAGTCCCATTCTGTAACTGGCTTCGAACTGGGAAATCGCATTTCCCATTTCGTAGCCAGTAAAAAATTAGTTACTAAATGGGACGAAGGAGTCCCATTCCGTAACTGGCTTCGAACTGGGAAATTACATTTCCCATTTCGTAGCCAGTTACGAAATCTGGTTACGAAATGGGACGAAAGGAAGTTAAGGTACAGAGGGCTGGCCAGTACCTCAGCCAGCGCATTAGCCTGGCCATACAGCGAGAGAACGTTGTCAGCTTTCTGGGCACAGCACCCCAGTGTGACCACCTCGACGGAATTTTTTATTTATAAATTCCTGTTTTGCTTTAGTTCTTTTTTTTTTTTTAACACAGTAAATTAATTAATATAAATTTGTTTAGGTATTTTATAAAAAAGAAAATTTTGTATGAAAAAATTATTAATTTACTCTTGCAATCCACCTATCGAAATTAAGTTTGATATTAAAAAGAAATAAAATTTTCTAAAACCTTATAATTCCGGACAAATAATTACAAAGATTTTTTAAATGAAGTGCGAAAAGGCATCTTATGGGTAAGCGCGCCCAACCTTAAGCTTCATCGTAACTTACCATTAAGTGAGACTGAGGTCAAGCATAAATCTATCAAGAATAAAAAATACTTTCTTCTTAATGCTTCTCTTGAAGAACCCCGTGTTATAGCCCTGTGGTGGTTCAGAGGAAGGTCATTCCACATTTTGCGCGATTGTAGCATAAAGCGTAGACTGCCAAGGGTTTACGACATGTGGATACCTCCAAGGTACACTACACCACTAACATTTTGATCAATTTTGTTTTTATCAAAATCGAGTTTTCTCAAAAAGAAAACTAAAAGATAAATAAAAACTTTTTTTTTCTAGCATATAATGACTCGATTTTGATAAAAGCAAAAATGACCAAAATGTTAGTCGGCGTAGTGTTGTAACCTTGGATGTATCGATGTGGATGACATAATAAAGCAATATGTTCAGAATAAGGGTGCGCTGAGACAAATTCTACTGGACGACCAACGGCGCAACAGCGGGGCCCCGTATATATCCTTATCATGGCATCACGTTTAATGTCATTGCAATATTTCAAATGTCATCACCAACAAGCTTGTGGTCAGAGTACACTCAGCATCAAGCTGTGTATCAACCAGTCAGACAGAATAGTTACATGGCTTCAGACCGTGAACTCTTCAATATAAAAATGTTGTAGGCGTAGCCGTTTGTAAAATTATAGACACAAGTGTTTGTTCCCCGCTATACCGATTAGGATATTTGTTACAAAGACATTTAGTCCATTTAAATAATGTAGTAGGTACATAATTTATTGAATATGAGTATAAAATACAAGCTGAAAATTAACAAATATGAAACACATCTAATTTAAATAAAAAATTTCGCCTAATTTGTCCAGCGAATGGTGCTGCAACGTGCCTAGGACACTCGCTACGTTTCCCCGCTGGACGGCTAGGGCTACGCGCTGTTGAAGATACCTCCCGCTATTTTTCTCCCCAGAAATATCTAACATTTAAATAATTAGCATAGTGTTTGTTTGGACAGTATCCCTAAGTGGCATATGTCCGTCTTTGTTCGCAATTTTTTTCTTATTTGTTATTTTAAAAAATCAAAATATTAAAGTAGGGAATTAATATTAATTAATATAATAAATAAATAACATAAAATTATACACGGGAAACGATCTCTATATCGTTGTCCACGGGAAAGAAATCACACACTAAATCTAATACACATACTAGATAGATATCACCCATGAACATATAACTGCTTTCTATATTAAATTATTTCTAGTGAGAAATGATACTTAAGCTTTTAATACGACCAAGTGTAGTACAATATCATTTATAGTATGAAATCTTACATTGCCATAGCAACGATAAACCATTATACATTATCACATAAACAAAATTCTATCCGCGGTGCCTTGTCCATGCGGAATTTAGAAATATGCAAATCAACTGCAAATCCCTGGGTTCAAAGAGTATATGCCGAATTAGACGCGTCAATTAATAGCAATTAGTTGTGGCAAATGCCTAAATAAATATATTAAGACGGATAGTTTTTGCACACCCCCCGTATTCCATACAAGTGAAATGATTTAATTTACCTAATATTATCTACTACGGGGGCACTAACCTATCCGTTTACGTTTTGCGTGTGCGCGTAAATGATAGTAGAGCTGAGTGCTGCACCGAGCGCGATCAAGAGAGGGACAACGTTATATGACAACAATATAAGTGCTTCTATTTGGGCAGCGTCAACCCAGCTGTGCTTACTGCCAGCCGTGCTCTATATTGCGCGCAAAGTTAACCTGGTGGGGGGATGTGAGTGTCGCTTCTTTTCGTAGTAAGATTGAGTATTATCTGTTTATGGTAAACGAAAGATCAAAGATTTAATAAGTTGAAATGGAATAGAGCAGGGCACTGTTGCACAAACGATTTCCGTTGAAATAGACGAGCTCTAGATTAGATTAGATTAGATTTATTTCACGTTTACATCTTAAAAATACAATTTTACACGTCATTCTAGTATGGTAAAAGGGATCGTCATAAAATAAAATAATGTATAAATTACAATGTCAACAATTCAAATAATGTCATATACATATAACATACTATCTATGTCAGTATATAATATTAAAATAAAAATTTAATTAAGAAACCCTTATCGACACATGGTGTCAAAGTGGCGACAAACGATGAGCTGATGGTTGCTAGCCAGAAGAAATAGAAGAAACCGGTATAGCGTTTAAAAAATTCAAACCTTATACTTATTCATTTAATATTATAGTATCAATTATATTACCTATATAATTGATATAGGTAATATAATGGGGGCTTCGGGGATGAGGTGCGGCGAGGAAGGAGGGAACGTCAAACGTACGTATCTCACAGCACTATTAGATAATTGTCTCGTACCTCCGACGGTTCTGTAACTCGGTCACTCAATATAGGTAACATTACTATTAGACAAGAATTGTCATGTCTGTATAATTTACGACTTTGCTCTATGCCCCCCGTCGTTGCTTTTAATTAATATTTCTACTGGAAACGTATCTGCATTCGCTGAATTAATATATAATACTTTGAGGGACTATGTAAATGCAAAAGGTTTATGCGAAATGGTAATTTTTGGGAATTATTCGCAAGAAATTCGAAAACCACTGTAACTTAGCTATTAAATGATAAAATCCCTTGTCTCTTATATTTCTCCATTATATCATCATCATCATCAGGTAATTTTTGTCTCCACTGCAGGAGCACAACCCTCTCACATCTGCCGAAGACAGGCGGAGGATTTGGCCTACACTCCCCGCGCTGGCCAGACGGGTTGGGGAGGCCTGATTGATGTTTTTTTTGTACCAAATAGACAGTCAATAGCTGTTTTGACTTTGGACGACATATATATATATATATATATATATATATATACACAGCATATTTAAAAACAGCAGAAATTATCACTAACTTAAATATAATTAAAAAATAAATTCGGTAATCAGAGAAAAAATATTGTAAAGATCAAATAAACATAGAATAAAAATAATAAACTTAAAATAAGATTTAAGAAGACTTGTATCGATCAGACTTTGTTCCTAACACCACATCTTTTGTGTGGTGAGTCTGGAATTAAATAGACACATCATTTGTTGGTAATATTCATTAATTCTATTCTTACTATAGCCTAGTCGGTAGTACACCTGCCTGCGAAGCTCGGGGTCGCGGGTTCGAATCCCGCCCAGGGCAAACATTCGTATAATGAGCACTTGTGTTTGCCTTGTGACTGGATGTTATTTATATATTATATTATGTATTTATGTATGTATATCAGCTGTCTGATACCCATATTACAGGCTCAGCCTAGTTTGGGATCAGGTGGCCGTGTGTGAAATGTCCCTACATATTTATTTATTTTTATTTATTTATTTATTTACTTAATTGTAAGCAATCCTAAAATATGGTTTTGTTAAATAATCCTATACTACTAAAATTATAAATGCGAAAGTTTGGATGTTTGTTACTCAATCACGCTTCAACCACTGGACGGATCGTGATGAAACTTGGAACACATATAGGTTAGGTCCTGGAATAGGACATATGACAGTTTTATCCCGAAAAACATCCCATTCCTACGGGAAAACATATTAATTTGTGATTTTAAGTCGCGGATAACAGCTAGTCAATAATAAAATAATCAGTAAAAAATTTAATGTCAAACATTGAAACAAACTAAACCAGACGTCGAGTCCAACAGTCTGCCGTGCCACGGGCCGTGCCTTACGAAGCTAGTTTGTGTTTTTTGGGGTATTCGGCAGATTCTGAGATCAGACAGATAGACTTATCAGCTACCTAAACGTTTTCCTACATAAAAATAATACAGTCCACTTAGCTCCCAATGAGTAATCAAACATTCCTTTTTAAATCAGAAAATATCAGTCCTTTAAAAATCAATGCAACAGAAAGAAAACACACGTGTTTACAAACAAATCGTTGAACCCTGAGCACGTAGAGCGGTGTGAGCGGACCAGCGGGTGGGCTGTATCCCACGTGTACGTGTACGTGCCCGTGTCTCTATGGCTTAGTGGTTGAGCTAGGTTGCGGATTTTTAGGTTAACGTTTAGATGGCAAAAAGATTTTTGTAAACGTCAGTGTGAAAAACAGTACACTTACAAGGAAAAGTATTGAAGTATGTTACTACGATTTCATAATCATCAGCCAAAGTACGTCCACTGCTGGACATAAGCCTTCCCAGTAGAATGCCGCTTTTGGTGGGCTGACATTGGGGATTTGCCATAATCACCACGCTTGGCGGGCGTTTTTTTAATTTCTGAGAGGTTTACGCTTGACCTCAATAACATCTGATGGTAAGTGACGATGAGGCCTAAGGTGGAGCGCGCTTACCCAGAAGATGCCTATTCACTCTTCCTTAAAAAGATCCAAGTTGTTCTTGGATTGGTGATCGCAGTAATGATCTTAATATACATAGAGAACCCTGCTGCCCGTTTCTTGGTGCAATCCCTTAGACGCTTTGCTTCACCCACGGGAAGATTGGGCCGGGAACCACATGGCTGAAAGAGCTCTTCGTATCTTCGTGTTTCTTTTTCAATACTTTTTCTTTCATCATCATCATCATCAGGTTATTTTTGTCTCCACTGCAGGAGCACAACCCTCTCTCATCTGCCGGAGACAAACGGAGGATTTGGCCCACACTCCCCACGCTGGCCAGACGGGTTGGAGAGGCCTGATTGATGTTTTATAATGTACGACATGTTTTGTAATGTGCGACCCTTAGTCGCCTTGTACGACATCCACGGGAAGAGTTGGAGTGGTCCTATTCTACTCTACCGGAAACAACACTTTTTCTTTAAAAGAACCATATGAAAGGTAATCGCTATAATGTGGCAATGATTTTATGTGTAATCTTATAATTATTCAATATTTTATATCACGCGGTACTGATTTTCTTTAAAACAAATCGAGTCAACTAAGCTGTATGTTTGAAAGAACATTGCCTATTCTAAATTATTAAGTTTCGGCTGAAAAGTTTTGTTGACAGGAGCATTCGCTCATTCGCTCGCTCGAGTATCTGATTGTGATGCGTTTGGCTAAATTGCCTAGCTGCAAAAGCCATAAACAAAAAAAAATAAAAGAAGATACGTATTTTGTTATTGTTATGTAAAAACCTTAAAATATATAATCCTGTGCGGTGTATTTATTTAAAGTTTTTATTTGTTAGCTAACGCTCAAAGATGACATCGATTTCACGACCCTAACAAGTTGTAATATTACGTTAATGGTTGTGTAGAAACACAATTATTTATTAAAATATATTCATGAAAATTTATAAGCGAAGTTAACATCATCGCAACGAGAGAATGATAACAGGTATAAACGCCGACTTAGCACTTCTAGTACCCATTAAACATAATCTGTCGTTTACGACATTCTGTCTTGCTAATAAACTACGGATCGTGGTGTCATTTTCATACATTCGAGATCATTTTATACGTCATATTTTATAGATCAATTTTGCACTCGAAGATTTTGTTGAGAGTTGTCCAGAATTAGGAAGGAAAAGTGTTACAGTAGCGGATTACAACAAAATTTCCACGATTGACTTCAACCAAGTGATAATTTATCATTTACGACATTCTGTCTTGCTAATAAACTATGTCTTATGATGTCATTTTCATACATTGGAGATCATTTTGAAGCTTGGTCACTCAAAGATTTGTTTAAGTCCAGAATTTGGAAGGAAAAGTTTTATAGTACCCCAAAATTTCCACAATGGACTGCAACTGATTGATAATTTCAAAAATTCCTAATCATCCAAAGGTTGCCTGGAAGAAATAAAGCGATAAGGCTGTATTATAATATATATGTTAAATTTTAATATGTTTTAGTGCACAATGAAAAATATTTTATTTGACAAAGAGAACAAACCATTTGCAGCGATAACATAAACGACAAAGATAAAACCTAACTCGCTGTAAATACAGCGCAAGTGACAAAATGTCGTAACCACCAGCCATAAAATGATACATTTTCCCACAGCACATTATTCAGGCACAAATATCTTATGAATAGTCAATAACTTGTCCTTAGGCGCCTACCACTACGAACTAGATAATGACAGCTGTTGGGCGCTATGTAAATTTATGCCAATTTTGCTTGCCTCGACTATAAATAGTGACCTAAGTCCATGTAATGGATTGCTTACGCAACATTGTAGGAGCGTCGAAGTTAATTTTTGCACAGTTGTAGGAAAAAATAAATAATATCAATTTAGTTCAATTACTCTTTATTGCACGATAAAAACAAAGATACAATATAAAGTAGATTACACATGTAACTGCCGTGTGGTTTCCGGTAGAGTAGAAAAGCACCACTCCAACTCTTCCCGTGGATGACGTACAAGGCGACTAAGGGAATACATTATAAAACATCAACCAGGCCTCCCCAACCCGTCTGGCCAGCGCGGGGAGTGTAGGCCAAATCCTCCGTCTGTCTCCGGCATATGAGAGAGGGTTGTGCTCCTGCAGTGGAGACAAAAATAACCTGATGATGATGATGATGACACTTGTACATCTAGGCGGTCTGATCGTTATCTTATTTATTCGGTATAAAGTACAGTGGAGGGCCGAGTTAAAGGGATTTTGGGAATGAGGTGCGGTGAGGTAGGATGGCCGGGTGTGGTGGCGTTCATTGGGGAAGGACTATGTCCAGCAGTGGACGTCTAAGGGCTGATATGAAGTAGGAGGCAACGTCAAACGTACGTATCGAATACCACTCCTAGATAACTGGCATTTTGTTCCGAACGGTCCGTTAATTCGGTCCTTGAAAATCAATGTTCCCAATTTAGATTAGGGCCATCAATGCGACTAAGAGATTGCACCAGCGATGTCAATAGTGTTCTCAAGATTCATTAAGATCATTACTGCGATCACCAATCCGCCTGCCAAATGTGGTGATTATGGCAAATACCCCAATGGAAAGGTCACCAGAAGAGGCAGTCTAATGGGGAGGCTTATGTTCAGCAGTGAACGTATATCATCATCATCAGGTTATTTTTGTCTCCACTGCAGGAGCACAACCCTCTCTCATCTGCAGGACACAGACGGAGGATTTGGCCTACACTCCCCACGCTGGCCAGACGGGTTGGGGAGGCCTGATTGATGTTTTATAATGTATTCCCTTAGTCGCCTTGTACGACATCCACGGGAAGAGTTGGAGTGGTCCTATTCTACTCTACCGGAAACCACACGGCTTATGATAATGCTAAACGTATATAGGCTGATGATAATGATCTCTAAATTACGTAGCACCACTACTTTCCAAGAGATGCAAAAAAACTCTTTTTTTATTGTGTCTTTGTGACTGTATCTTTTTTGTTTGCGCACCTTTATTAATCATGTTAAAGGATAGAGTATTTGAATTGCAATGTGTTTTAAATACCATTCCATAGAGAATTGAAATCTGAGTTTAGGAAGCTAAAAACCGATTTTATCATTTTGTTCCTTACGCCAATATAAATTTCCGTTGCCGATTTATACTTATAAATAACAGTCGGGATGAAGGGACGTAACCGACGGACGCAAGACAGAGACGCCACATTAGTCCTCACACTCCATTTCCCACCAATCGACCGACAAACGTTTCAATCCGCTTTGTGGACACAAAACGACAGGTTTATTTGTGCAGCTTATTATTTATTAACATGCTGTATGTGTGAGAAATTTTGAGAACGTTTGAGGTACAGTCACGGACTCTAATTTGGAACCCATCTAAGATTTAATATTATACAACAAATTATACCTTTAAGATTACTCGTACTCTGACTGTAATGACAATTTCAGTTGTCTATGCAACGAACAATCTTTATTTTTGTAATAATAATTTCTAATCAAGGAGTGCTGACACTTCCTATCTTTATTTATTTATTTATTTATTTATTTAATAGTTTATTGTACACACAAATATACAAAGAACAACACAAAGAAAAGAAAATTATACAAAAGGATAAGCTTATTTCTAAAGAAATTTCTTCCAGCTAACCTGCGGTGAAGACAAGGGATTATGGAGAGGCAGTAGTCGCGTGTACCTACTATATATTAAATAATCATAGAACATATAATACAATAAGCATAAACTAATAAACTATAAATATCAATACAGATATATAAATATATATGTATATATAATAGAGTATATATTTATATTTTTCTGTTCCATCACAGCGGATACGACGTTTATTTAATCTATTTGCAAATTGGGAATATCTTAATCGTGTGTCAGATATACAGGCAAAATTGAATATATAGAAATTATAGTTTTCTCCTTTCTATAAAGAGTGTAAATAATTTTTCCCGATTTGATGAAATTAGAACTTTTTACCATACCATTATAATTAGTATATTATCTTAATTAAATCTCATTGCCTTAACTGTAATTTGATTAAAGATTTCGACCATATTGCAAATGAGTGTTCTAAGAACGTATCTAGGAAATGGGTCCCAAATTACCATTCGCGACTGTACATGAAAATTAATTTGAATTAGTATTTTCTGAAAGAGCAACTTCAGAACCATCTAGCGGCTGACGTGCTAGTGTTTCTGAAACCCTAAACCTATATATAGAACTATTATGAAACAATTAAAGATTAAAAAATCTACCAATGCCTGAAAGCATGCCCAGAAGGGATAGTTCTGGGCATTTTTTACAAATAATCATAAAAATTGTTACTTTAGCTATCATACAACGGAATGAAATCTAACTAGAGAATGGACGGGCACAATTACAACATAAGAAATAAAGAGAAGTTAGTGCATCCAAGAACAAGGCTCTAGAAAGTGATGAAACAAGGAATTGACACGAATATAATAATGTAGTAGCCAGTGTATGCCAAATCCTCCGTCTGTCTCCGGCAGATGAGAGAGGGTTGTGCTCCTGCAGTGGAGATAAAAGTAACCTGATTGATAATGATGATGATGATAATGTAGAATAAGTTACCACTATATGTCACCATACTACCGATGCTGGAGTTCAAACGGAAGCTTAAATTATTTTTTGAACGCCATGCATTCTATTCACTAAATAATTTCATGGAAATGCCATTAGGTGAATATTAATTTTCTGGTGGCTTAGCTTAAGTTGTAATTAAAATTATTTTTGCAACTAACAATTGACATACTCGTAAGTAAATAACATTGTACTGTGACCTGCCCAATGCAATCAACTCCGTTGCAAGGTTGAATAAATTGAATGATGGATAAGGCTAAATAAAATAAATAAATAAATATTCACACACGGCCACCTGATCCCAAACTAGGCAGAGCCTGTAATATGGGTATCAGACAGAGGATATACATACATAAATACATAATATATCATATAAATAACATCCAGTCACAAGGCAAACACAAGTGCTTATCAAACAACAGTTTGCCCTGGGCGGGATTCGAACCCGCGATGTCACTTAATTCTCGAGATGTCACTTAGTTCAAGAGATATTTTTCAGTGTACAGAATTATTAAATTTCCGAACCACTACCAGATAGGCGGGCAGGCAGACATACATAAGGGCAGCGTATCCCTTTCAGTGGAACCCTAAAAATATATCAATATTCATATAGGCATTCTATAAATAATCGCTTACTTTTCGCCTTTATCGTATATTAATCCATCCACCAAAACTCTTCTATAAAACTTCCTTCCCAATAAAATTTAAGCTCTATACTCACGGTATAAGGTACAAAATGGAAAATACGGATGGAAACTTTGAAGGGCAATAAGTGGACGATCAAATTGAGATACCACGCGACACGTGCAAGTTATTGGTCTCAAAGTGTTTGCACAAACTAGGATATTGCTTATTTGGGCGGAAAATATCTCTTTATCGGGGTTCGCTATCGACAGTGAGCTATAAATCAATCGACAAGCAAAAATAATGTCGCTGGAATGACTTGCAGAAACTATAATAATAATATGTCAGACATTCACACATATTATCCAGTCCCAAACTAGGCAGAGCCTGTGGTATGGTTACTAGATAACGGATACATATACTTAAATAAATATATACGAGTAAACATCCAAGACTTGGGTACAAATATTCATATTCATCATACAAACATTTGCCCCTAGCGGGATTCGAACCGGCAAACTCCGGCGTGGCAGTCCGAGAGCTATCTCGTTCCGCCACGGAGGTCGTCATTATATCAATTTATATTCCAAATGTTCTAATTATATAATAATAACAAAGCATTTATCATCATAAAAACCCATATCACATATACAACATTATCCTACTAATATTATAAACGCGAAAGTTTGTAAGTATGGATGGATGTTTGTTACTCTTTTACGTAAAAACTACTGAATGGATTTTAATGAAACTTTACAATAATATAGCTCATACATCAGAATAACACATAGGCTACAATTTATAAAGATATTGTGTGAATTGTCCAAAATATCATGTAAGTAGGAAAAAATCTACCATCTGTGAGCTATTCTGGCGTGCGCCATAAAATTATAATTTTAATCTCATAATGTTAATTCTTTTCTACGCCACGCTAATATAAGCTACGCGAAATACTAATGCTGCGCAGACGAAGTCGCGGGCACCAGCTAGTAAATAACAATGACGCCATTAGTCAAACAAACGAAATAAAGTGAAGTAAAATGAAGTAAAACAGTACAAATGATAAGATTTTAGAATTCAACATGTTAGAGTTTGCCATTCGCAGTCCGATGCATGGTTATCCAGTGCTTTGTGAAGCAGTTGCCAATGCTCTCATTAATGATCATAAGAACATCATTAGCACTGCTCCGTAGTCGCTCCCAGCAGGCGGCGGTCCGCGCCCTCAGGATGGCGAAGAAGTCGGGATATCTTTGGTAGGTATAGGTGATGCTTTAAATGAGTAAGATGTACGGTATAGGTAATAAAAATGAAAATCCGAATTATGACTGAAACGTAATTGGAACGCCAAAGTCGGGTGTCTGTCAACGGGCGTAGCCGGAACTAGAGATCGCTGGAAACGACAAGCAAAATATACTACTTAATTCGCACACCACAACAGCTAATGGCCGCCATATCGAATTGACGTACAGTGAAATCTGTTTAACTGGGCCCTGGATATGTGAGAAACCTCTATTATTGATAATTACAATAAGGTCCCGACACTTTTGTATTGAAATACCTCTGTTACTGGGAATTTAGAGACCTTGTTAACTGATATTAGATTTCATTGATTTTTTCGATGTTTACCTCTGTCATTGGGACTTCATAGCTCAATAAACCGTATACGTGAGACAATTTATTTGGTTTAGACAAGTTATGGCATGTTTGTTTACAAACAGTGTAATTTCTCCCATATACATTTCGACCTCTCCTAGTGGAACCCTGTCTAAGACAACTGTCAAGTTAACCTGCCTATTTGGGAAACTGAGTAAATGAAAAACCTCTATTAGTAATAAATAATTCTAGATCCCTTGAGATCCCAGTTAAATAGGTTTCTCTGTATGTAATATATTAATTATTTTCACAGCTCTAGCTAGAGCAAAGTCTTTGATTACTTCCAAAGTAATCGTCACCAACTTATTCAAAAATTCATTGTCTCCTAAAGTTTCTATTACATTGAATGTACCAGAAATAATGCATTAAAATGTGAGTCAGAAAGCGAATTGTCAACGTACATGTCGGTCACAGCCCATTGGCGGTCCCCGGCCATGTCGCCACGCCCAGCTTGAGCCAGTAATGGTCTGCAAAATTGTTTCTCCGCGATGAAAGAGTAGCGACGCGACTGTCGATTTGTTTTACATGAACCGGATGTTTTTACAGTGTCTGGATGTAGGTATTTTAATTTGGAAATTCTTCGAAAGAATTCGTTAGCTCTAAATTTAGAGTTGACGTGAATCAGAATAACATTGTTTAAGTTGCAGTGAAGATTTCCAAAATGTACAGACATTTATATATTCTTTATTGCAACAAGAGCCGTGGTAGCTGGTTGATTGTGCACTCGCCTCACTTTCATGAGCTCGTGGGTTCAAACCCCGCCCGTACCAATGAGTTTTACGAAACTTATATACGGTTTATTTATAATACCACAGGCTTTTCGGTGAAGGAAAACATCGTAAGGAAACCTGCATATACCAAAGAAGAAATTCTGAGGCGTATGTGAAGTCTACTAAATCGGCTTGGGGCACCATTGGTGGACTGGGGTTCTGCACAAAAGATCCTGAAGGGTCGAAGTGTCGCCAGGTCTTCCTGGCCCTCTAGGATAAGATAAGATTTATTGCAACAGCTAGTTAGGCTGTACAATAGCTGCATACTTCGCCAGAGTGCTAGTTGGGTAGGGTTGAGTTTCAATTAGTGTTAACGATGATCCTTATGACACGACTTCTATTCAAATCTCCTAAATGTTTGTACAATATTAGCAAATTCACTAGGTCAACTAACATTTTCCTTATTTACGCAGTACAAGATACTTTCCTACATCAACATGTTCGGGCAATATCTGGAAGATTAATGGTAACTCAATATGATGACTTGCTAACGGCCGCGAAGCGTTAAGTGTCATTTTTCATGGCTTATTACGCGGGATTACATAACTTTCGCTGTAACTTTTGGGGTGAGCGTTTATATACTTTTCACCAGGTATTTTTCTACAAGGGATTGCTTACCTTACCCTCCAACTACCTTATCTCATCCCACTAATATCTGACTAATATTATAAATCCGAAAGTTTCTGTGTTTGGATGTTTGTTACTCAATCACGCTTCAACCACTGGACGGATCGGGAAAAAACTTGGTACACATATAGGTTAGGTCCTGGAATAGAACATAGGATAGTTTTTATCCCGAAAAAACATTTGATTATGAAAATGATATCTATTTTGAAATTCAAGATGTGTAAATATCGAAACCTACGCGGACGAAGTCGCGTGCAGAAGCTAGTATACTATACAGGATTCAATAGCGATAGTTTTTTTATTTTTGATGGTTTTACGCTTGACTTCAATCACACTTGATGGTAAGTGACGATGAGGCCTAAGGTGGAGCGCGCTTATCCAGAAGATGCCAATTCACTCTTCGTTTAAAAAGATTCAAATTGAAGGTACTCGTCTGGAAATACGGAACATGCTACAAGCCATACTTAGATCAAAATATTTCTGTTATATTCGTGAGACAATTTCAGATTAGTATGTCAAAACAATATTATGTTTGATACAATGTTCTATATTTTTGAATTAAAACTGTTGAAAAATGAAATAATAAGTTGCTTAGTTGAAACTAACGCCATTACAATACAAATACTTAGACAATATAATTATTAATATTTTATTTCAGACTCATGTCCATATAATTGTTAGTAACATAAAAACTAAAAGAAAAGCTACGTTAGTGAAACACAATAAAGGTAAAATATTTAAAAAGTCTGATAATGAATCCAGTACAATCAGAGCCCACAAACTTTAGATTTTGAGTCAAATAAAATACTCTAGGCTAAACAAGCGATATAAAATAAATTATATCATCGATGTTAATAGTACCACCTAAAAATATGTTTCCAACATATATGGTTTTCGGTTATGCGTTGGACGAAGGTATAGAATGTTGCCACTAGAGAGTAAAACAAACAGGATATTCAAACGACATTTCGAAAAGAAAGTATACATCAAAGGGTGCTCCAAGCCAAAGAATGCGTGGAGATGAGAGCTATCTTTCAAGTTCAGAAGTCGATAGAACTCATGTGGAGTACCGACCTACATAACGTACGGAAAAAAGAAAACATCCTTTATTTCGGCAAAATCATGCGAGTGGGGAGCAATATTGAAGTGTGCTTATTACTTTGAGAGAGTATTTGGGGAAGTGAGGGTGAAATTTTATGTTTTCACAAGAACCAGTAGACTTGATGAAAACCTGTTTGTAGGGCAGAGTCTGGAATTTAGTTTTAAATATTAACAAACAAATATGGCCTAGTACCGAGCCTTGCAGAACAGATGTCGGGAGGTCGAGTTTTAGGGCAGAAATAGTGCATCTATCTGAAAAAGGTAATATGGAATTAAGTGTGATTGTAAAAGGCCTATTTTTAAACAAAAGACGATCAACTAAATCATCATAAGCTGAAATACGTCCACTGCTGAACATAAGCCTCCCCAATAGAATGCCACTTTTAGTAGACTGTCCATTAGGAGATTTGCCATAATCACCACTCTTGGCAAGCGGGTTGGTGATCGCAGTAATGATCTTAATATATACAGGAGAACGCTGCTGCCCATCCCTGGTGCAATCCCTAGTCGCCTTGATGACCCTAGATGCCTTAAATCGATTGTAAAAATTCATTAGGCATAATACAAATCGTACACAAGGACCAGGTTAGATCAATTAACCTTTTTTCCTAAAATACCTATACAAATACAAATACAAATATATTTATTCATAAACACAGGTGATGTAAAGGTGTACAGGATATATAGAGCTCTGTGTTTTCGCCCATTGGGCATATGAAAGCATTGATATGTTAGTGAACTAGGTCGAAGCAGACAAACGGAAAACTTGTGTATTATAGGTACATAATTATAAAATTAAATAATTTAAAATTCTAAGGTAATGTCATATTTTGTAATGTCACTTTAAACTATCTACTTAAAACTATATAAAATTGTCATTTAGGAAATCATTAATTGAATAATATGTTTTATCAATAAGAATTGTCTTTAAATGTTGTTTAAAACTATTTATGTCCTCCCAATCGCGTATCGATTTAGGTATTTTATTAAATATTTTTGGGGCTATACCAAACGTGCTTTTTTGGTATAGTGTCGTTTTGTATTTTACCATACAAAGCTGGTCACATCGCCGTGCGCTTGCAACATGTACAAATAATTGTGGATTTTGTCGAACGAATATAGCTGTCTCATAAATATACATTGAGGGTACTGTCAATAGACTAAGTTCCTTGAAGTATGGTTTACATGAATCTGTTCTTCTGAGGTTGCAAATTGCTCTGATGCATCTTTTTTGTGCTTTCAATACCGATTCTATGGCAGTGGCATTTCCCCAAAAGATGATGCCGTATCTTAGTGTCGATGCAACGTAGCCGTGGTAAGCCGTAAGTACAGCTTTACGATTTACCCTTTTGCTGAGCATACGGAGAGCGTAGGAGAAACTATTTAGCTTATTACATATTGAGTCTGTTTGTGTATACCACCTCATATGATTATCGATATGTAAGCCTAAGAATTTAGTTGTTGTCGTTTCCCCAATTTTGTTGTCTTTATAGTAAACATTTGTAATTAGATTCAAGTAATTTCTTTGTTTAAATGCCATAATCTTTGTTTTTTCTAGATTAATGTTTAAATTGTTTGATTCCAACCAGTTAATTATGGACGTAAGACTACTAGTGATATCATTTTCATTATTGTAAATAACAGTACTGTCATCAGCGAACAGAACCATCGGGTAGTTAGTTGATTTTGTTAAATCATTTATGTATATAAGAAAAAGGAGAGGACCCAAAACACTGCCTTGAGGTACCCCACAATGTACATGCCTGGGTTCAGATGCGTACGTCTCTTCTGTAATCGTCTCAACATTAATTCTGTTAATTATGGTTATTTGTGTTCTATCGCTTAAATAAGATTTTATCAGATTATTGACATTACCTCTAACTCCATATGTGTGTAGTTTGCCTAATAATATACTGTGGTCAACATAATCAAAAGCTTTCGTCATATCCATAAACAACGCCAGAACGGGCAGTCTTTTGTCCATTCTTATGTATATTTTATGTAAAAAGTCATATAAAGCCATGTCAATTTTTTTATTTTTTCTAAATCCCTTTTGTTCGTCAATAAATATGTTATTAAATTCAAAGTAATCATATAAAGAGTAATATATAATTTTTTCGAATATCTTCGCTAATATTGGAATCAGTGCAATTGGCCTGTAGAACTTCATATTTTCTTTGTCATCCTTTTTAAAAAGAGGTTTTATAACAGACACTTTTAGCTTCTCTGGGAAGATACCTTTTTCTATGCACAAGTTAATGATATGACTTAATATCGGTGAAATTAAGTTTGAGACATATTTTATGACTTTGGTACTAACGTTGTCATATCCTGTGCAATTTGTATTTTTTAACAAACTTATCACTTGAGTTATATCTTTTGGAACTGTTGGTTTCATAAATAATGAATTAGATTTGGTATATGTACATGTGTTATTATCTTTAGTTTTGTTAATTTGCCTCGGTTGAACTTGGTCAATAAAATAGTTGTTGAAAGCATTAGCTATTGCAATGGGGTCTGTTATATTTTCCCCGTTAAATTTTATTCGAGTGATAGTTTCTTTGGGGCATTTGTCTTTACTTTTGTTTATAATTTGCCATGTGGCTTTGGACTTATTATCCGCAGCCGAAATCTGATAATTATTTTGTGATTTTTGCGTCAGATTTATAATTTTTTTTAGTCTCTTGGAATATGTTTTAAAAGTGTTTTTGTTGGTAGAGTTACGTGATTGTCTATACTTCCAGAGAAGTTCTCTATTACGTTTACAGCAAATCTTGATTCCCTTCGTTACCCATTTTGGTTTCACCTTAATCGTGTTTTTCACTCTAATTATAGGAAAGCACAGATTATAAAATAATAAAAGTGTATCATAGAAGTTGTTAAAAGCTTCATTTGGGTTAGCTGTTGTGTAAGCTTCAGAGAAGCTTAAATTCTCTAAACACTCTCCAAATTTTATCATATTTTCTTCAGAGTAGTCACGTTTTTTCGAGTACCAGTACTTAAATCTGCAAGATTTTTTTACTGGACATTTTAGCAACTGAGCTGTATGATCAGATACTGCAAGTTCAATTACTTGACCTTTGGAGCCCCGTATGTTGTGGGCAATATTGTCTATACAGGTTCCACTGCAGAGTCGAGTGGGTTGGTTTATAGCGAGCTTTAGGTTGTGTTCTAATAGTAAGGATTTTAATTCTTTGGAGTAATTAGTATTTTTTAGTATATCCGTATTTAGATCCCCGCAGATAATTATTTTACTACTGTTGTTAAAAGTAGTTAAAATATCATTTAAATTATTAAAGAAAATGTCATAGTATTTTTTTATTTGCGTTTGTTGTGGTACTCTATAAATACATAAAATTATAATATTATGTTCAACCATTTGTATAGCGCAGCATTCTAATACATTGGGTATACAATATTTGTTTACCCTGTCTAAAACTTTATATTGGTGATTTTTTCTGACCAAAATGCATGCTCCCCCTTTTCGTGTATTTCTTGTGTAGCAGGCTGCTAAGGTATAGTTTGGGATATCAAGGATATTTATGTCATCCGTTATCATGTTATGTTCGGTAAAGCAAAGAACATCTACTTGGTTTGAGTCTTCCTCCAGTTCCTGTAGACATACAGTAAATAAATTTGTTTTATTTAATAGTCCGTTAATATTTTGGTGCAAAACGTTTATGTTATTATATACGAAAAAAACCTACATTATTGTTAGCAGAGTCAATATTAGAAGGTTCATTTTGAGTCTTATTGATATGGTTAATTTTAATAGATGGGTTTTCCGTTTGTGTACCTTGGTTTGCATATGTCTTAAATCTAGGGTTAGTAATGGCTAGTTGATTGTTGCGTTTGGGACATTTATGTATATAATCCATGTATATGATATCTCTTACTATTGCTCTACAAGTATTCATTGTATCAATTTTAAACATATTTTTCTGTAACATACACAGTTCTAATAGTCTAACATTTGTAAAATGTGAGCTAGTGAATTTCAATGTATTATTTAGTGCAAATTCATTTAAATATTTATTTTTGAAAATTTCACCAAATATGACATTTGTATCCCTGAGAAGGTCTAAGTAACAATAGAGGTAGGATTGGAACTGTAATGGGTTGGTGTCATTTGCCCCAGCCAAGATTATCACATAGTCAGACTTGGTAAAATCTTTGCAAATAGGATAACATGATTTTAAAATTTCAACTATCGGTGCGTGAGGCTTCAAGATAGATCTAACTGTATATGTACTTCCAAGTAGTTTTTCTAGTGTATTTCTAATATCTCTTCCACTCTCGTCCGCAAGTATCAATACCCTGTGTGGACTGGGTATTAGTGGGGCAGCACGTCGCACGTGAATTGTCGTCAGTAAACACAGACGTGTCTGATATATTGGTGGTAGTGATTGGTTTTCTGGTTGTTACGAAATCTAGTCGGTGGTCACCTTCCATTCTTGCTAAATTTCACAACACAGAATTCTCCGATAAGTGATATAAGAAAAATAAAACAGTTCCTGACGTTGTTGAGTATATTCGAACTTCAGGACCCTCAGCCTGCCCATCCACTGGTTAGATCATTCAGACAGTGGACCATACCAGCAACGATCAAAATAATGGTACAAGGTCAGTGTCAGATGATTTAAACACATACCTGTTGAATGGGTTCGTAACGGAAATTTGTATGCAAAATTTTGAAATTACGTGGATTTTATTGTTTATTACTGTGTTTAAAAGTTTAAGTATTGTTATTTACTATTTATTTTATATTTTAAGATCACGATCTGTCTATTTCACTTATTATTTATCACTTAATTCACCACATATACCTTGTTGTGATATCACGAAAGTCTTTCAGAATTCTTCATAGATAATACTTGTACTTAGCACTTATAGTATATTCTCAAGAATGATAATATATTAAGATCTTAAACACTAAAGAATTAATTTTAAAATTTAGATATGCAGATCGATGTTATTGTTTCTACAGCGCCACCTGGCGAGCTTCTCTGTACCTAAATGTGTACATGTGTATCGACCTACATGTAATGGATCTAGCAGGTTTTGAATTATCTACTGGATAGACAGACTCTAGATAAGTATTTCAACATAGTTTTCATGGTGGTCACCTCACGTGTGGTCTTTGGGTAGGTTTATTGGCGACACAGTGACTTAAATCACAAATTAGCCAAGGACCATTTAGAACATAACCAAATAGGAAATTTTTGATGACGATTAGAGAAACTTAACCTTTGAATGACAAAAAAATACAAAACACAGACAGGATTTTGAATTGATTTACTGCTTTGCTATAACAATTTCTTATAGTCAATTTCTTTCTTCCAGTCTCTAATACAAGCGACAATTGCCTCAGGAAATCGCCCCTAATATTCCATTTTCCAATTCGACAATGGTTACAAACCCTGCTTATTTCCTGTGAACTGGAAAGCCAATCTCATCGGATCGTCCTCAAGCACGACTCCCCTATTTTTCTTCGTGAAACTCGTTTCACCCATAAAATTGAGTTAGCGGACCGCTTAATACTTTTGGCAAACAACTCTGTACGGGCGTATGTTTGCTCCTAGCGTTTGACCCAGAAACTCGTCGCTACACGTTTTTTTATGAATACAGGTTATTTGGTAGATGATTACAGGAGTTTAATCTCGCCCTTAACAGCATCGTTGAAACATCCTCCGTGCTTATAATTTACTGTTAGGACACTAGATCAGGTTATGTCTATTGAATAGTTCCGTCGACAAGCAACATTGATTGCATTGCTGTGTGCAGTTTGAAGATTAACTAAATATATGACCTAACCTTTCTTAACACACAACCTAGTCAGTTGGTGAAATTTGCATGTGAATTTCTTTTACTTTCCGTTTTTACAATACTACGATTAGATAGATGACATATTTTATTATTTAATATATCTTCGTATTTTTTAAAAACTAATCTAAAATTACTATTATTCATATTATTGTTAGATATTTAAATCCCTAATTATTATGTGTTGTGACGAAATGTGCCAGACTCTCTGAATAATTTTCCACCTAGCAGTGTATGGCAATAAACATTCATTTCATTTCACAATACTCTGACCCTGTGAATAACTTCACCATTGCCTTCCAATTACTTCCTCAGCTTTCTTTCATATGGTCCGTCTTACATCCCTTTCTTATTTTCTCAAGTACCCTTTAACGTTCGCTTGTTGCTGTTTCAACCCAACTGCTACTACTTTACCCAATTCTATGTTATATTATAAATAATTAAAACATTAAAGTTATTCATTATCAGACAATCAGTACCTGATTGAGTTTAAGAACTTCCCACAAAGTAAATATTCACCAATGTTTCTTAAGACTTGATGGATGAAAATTTGTTAGAAACTCAAGAATGTAATCCTTTTAAAATACTATCATTTTTAAGACCTTCAGTTTGCATAAGACACTTATAGTTCTGAAAGCTCTTAGCTAAACGTCGTCTACAGCATTTGAGCTCTCCGTTTCGTTTATTAAACTAATTAAGACTATTACAAAATCATTATGAAGTTTCAAATTACTTTACATCTCTGTTACAGTTTATTATGTACTTAGTTTTACAGTTATAGTTAAATGTAGTAACAGACCCTTAGGGATCGTACCCATACTACATGACATGTTTACGGGGAGGGAAATTCCCAAAATACCAAGCTTGGTCACAGAGGTTGTTTAGGTCTTCTCGTAGTTTTCACGGGAGATGTAATTTTTTTTATAAAAACGAAGACCGGTCGCCTAAATCATTTATTATAACAGTTTTATTGAAAGTGCATGAAATACTGTCAAGGAAATTTTGCAAACAATTTGTTATACTGTTTACAGGAATCTAGCTTTTTTAGAGCGTACATTGAAAAAAGGAGGGGATGGAGGAGAGGGGGGAGATGACGTATACTACAGGTGGTCATTGGAGGAGGGACGATAAGATAGGAACTCAAAAGCTGAAAAAATGGGTCACGTAGTATGTATATGTTCCCTTACTTAGACACTGAAGACATTTCCAACACAGTTATTTTGTTACTTAGTGTACGGACGCATGATATGCAGAACCAAGTATCTGCAATAGGTATTCAGTTGATTTCTTTTAAACAGATTGTTGAAAATTATTAATTAGAATTGTTTTCCCAATAATAAATTGTACAATAAAATTCAAATAGATATCCAGAAAAACCGAACAGCTGAATTCTGAAAAATGATTATGTTCTCTTCGAAAAATATTTCCAATTAGTGACTATATTTATTTTTACAGTCAGTTCGTGATAATGTTTAATCCTTTTAAATTTTATTATTTCACATTTTTAAATGAAATTTTAAACGATAATAATATTAATAAATAATAATTCCTAGCAAACGTAATATTAATAATAGGATTGTTAAAAAAAAATATAGTACACATTACAAATTACACACAATAGTATAAACATATGATGTACAAAGACGTACATAACTCTGAAAATGTTCTAGTTATAGCAGAAATGCAGACAACAACATGAAAGGTGAGACTGTAGATGAAAATAAAACAATAAAACAAAGTAACACAACATAACATGATGATTCATTGAAAAAGCAATGAGGACTCACCTCTCCCACCCTCATAATTTTTTTACAAGCAAACGTCTGTCCAAGTATTAGTTACCACGTTCCACGGGACAGAAGTGCTAGTGAAATCGTCAGGCCTCGGACATCACAAGTTATGGCTAATGAAAGGGCTGGCGGCCATTACCGGACACTGCCAACGATGAATATTCACAAACCGTGCTATACAGTGTATGTAGGTAGGCTGTAGACTGTCTATAGGCAGAATAATGGGATCTTATATTAAGTAGATACTCCTAATACGATTGGTCACCGAGGGATTGAAAAACCGAAACCCTGTAGCATTTCTAAGTCAAACTAAAAGCAATAAGGCAAATAACAGTGAAAAAGTATATGATATAGTAACAATAAATACTAGAACAGCAGTGAGCGGTGAGCTAGAGGTGGCAGTGGGCGGGCCACATCTGTCGCAGAACCGACGGCCGTTAGGGCAGACGAGTTCTGGAGTGGAGACCACGGATTGGCACGCGCAGGGTGGGACGCCCCGCCGCCAGATGGACCGACGACCTAAGGTGGCCGGAAGCGGCTGGATGCGGAGGGCAGAGGACCGGGTGTGGTGGCGTTCATTGGGGAAGGCCTATGTCCAGCAGTGGACGTCTAAAGGCTGACATGATGAAATACTAGAACAAAATTTAAAGAATGAAAAGAAAAATTAGAAGGAAATTTATTTGAATTCGAATAAGCCATTGATAGTATTAAGTGGACAGAAATGAATGGAAGCGATAGAGGAGGCTTCTGCCAACAGGCACACTGATAAATAAATAAATAAACAAAAATAATGGAAATAATAATTATTTTTAAATCAATGTAATTTAATCAATTTATTTACCAAAGTCAGAAATAAAGGCTATTTTATTTGATTATTTTATTTATATAAGTATATATATTACTTATATAAGTAAGACTGGTTGTCGTAATATTTACAGCAACAGTGGAAAGCTAAACTGTTAAAGCGCTATTTTGGGAACTTTACAGAAATACAGACTCAAGCTTCTTTTTGAGAAAAATAAATAAGTATTATTCCATTTTATATGAAAAAACCTATAAAGTTATGCCATCAAATTGTTTATTAAAACAATGAATCCGTCATTACATTTTTCAAGATAGTTGTTGTTTCTTGACCAAATGCCACTTTAGTTTTGATAATATATTATTTTCACTATCGATATACATATATCCTTCCAAAAACAACACAAGTTTTGACCTTATATACAAAACAGTGTTATTATCTAAGTTAGATTAGTTGGAAGTGTCCTTGCCTTTGGCACTAGAAATTAAGGTTTCGAATCCAGACCCATAAATAGGCATTTTTATAAAACGCACGTATAATTTTAAAAAGTATTCATATTATTAATAATTAAAATCAATCGATTTCAAATAATAAAGATCCTTTTTGTTTGATTATGTTTGATTACAATTACCATAAAATCAATTGCTAATCATGTACGTGATAATGAAAACAGAACACTCAAATTAATTTTCAATCAATTAATCGAATCAATAATTAGCAGCGTTTCCTCTCTGCGAGAGTTCAAACACAGCTACTGATTGACAGTTGCCAATATCACGAATGGTTTGCATATTTGCGTATGTATGCATTTATAATAATTGGCGTCTCTTTACATGTGACGACTACAAAACGACTACGATCAATATTATATTAAATATTTGACTATTGACTAGTTGATTTGGATTGTGTCAGAAATTCCTTGTGATTTCAGTTTGTGAGAGTTGTCTCTTCCAACAAGACGATGCATTTTACTATCAACTTGATACCTACCGTTGAACATAAGTGATAAAATCATCAGCTTTGTTCATCATCTACATCATATCAGCCCTTAGACGTCCACTGCTGGATACAGACCTTCCCCAATGCTCCTCCGCCCTCCACATCCAGCCGTTTCCGGTCACCTTCTTCGGGTCGTCGGCCTGACGGTCCTCGGTCTTCACTCCAGATCTCGTCTGACCCAACGGCCGTTGATTCGGCGAATAACTATAGTTTTGCTAATCCTTTCAGCTGTTTCGGTGATATTCGTTCTTCGTCAAATTTAATCGTATCCTTCAAAATAATTCAAACATAGCCCTCTCTATAGCTCGCTGAGCGACTTGAAACTTGTGGATCGGGCTCACCGTCTGTGTCTACATTTCTGCAAAATAGGTCATGACAGGCATGACGCCTTGAATCTATGTTTACGATTGAACATTGGCCTTATTTCATACATGTCATTATACCCTGCCATCCTCACAGAGTCTCTTTCTATCGTTTCTCCACCTAGCAACGCAGCAACATCCCATTCAAAATTTTTACTCTATAACTATTCTACTTCATGCATGGGATTATGGTTCACAGCCTTCAAAATATTGTAGATGCTCATGGATGATGCTAACCTTACCATTTAAGTGGGCTGCTTGCCTGTCCACAACCTCAAAATTCAGAAACCTTTTTTATTCCATCGTGCAGTATCAATGTTTTGTTTCCGGTTGTCCTACTCATTCATCCATAAGAGGTAAATAACTAATTAAGTTTGGATTGTTAATATTTCAATTTATAAATGCATTCCTTTGTTGTATTCTGCTATTAATTTTTAAACTTTTGAAGAACTGATAAATATCTGCCCTGTCCTGATACAAAAGATGGTCTGGAAAATGGGCAAAAAGAAGCTTAACTGGTTTACTAAAATACATTGAAAGCTATTTCAGTTTCTCCACTAATTGCCTTTGTCAAAAAAAAATCACATCGGTCTAGATACCTATCACAATAACAATAAGAATAAGTGATACGCCAATGATAAGGTCTTATTAAGTAGAACAATATGTAGTTACTATAGCGTTTATTCTCAGTTAGCTGTATTTTCGGCGTTATGGGCCTTTTAGTACCCACTAATATCATAAATGCCTATAACACCAAAAACAGCATACTGAGATTAGCATAATTGGTAAAATTGTTCTGCTTAATAAGATCTTTTTATAGGAATATCACTTTCTGTTATTAGAGAGTGGGTACTAGAACCTTCATAATTTTTTGCATAGAAGTTCATTGTCAAATTTCCACTCTTTAAATTCGTAACTTCAAGCGGACGATATCCCGGACAAACATCCTTTTATCATCGTAAAAGAAACTTCAATGAAGTCATCGATATAAACAATCACATCACTCGGTAAATGTCTCTCAGGTCACCAGTTCCCGGAGTCACTGAACTAATCTCTGGACAGGTAGGTAATGGCGCGGAATGGGAGCAAACGCTGTGGGATTTACAGGCGGGTGGAAACGGGTGCGACGGAATTGACCTTTGTCTCCGGCGGTATTTGGAAATATTCCAAAAGTAAATCTAAGTAAGTAGTGGGTTTAGTCATTATATTCTTTACCAGTCTGTATTATGTATGAGAGAGCAACAAAGATATGGACCATAAAACCGTCACATATGCTGTTAGGGTGTACAACAAATTGCCAAGCGACTTGAAAGCGCTCAATGACATACATTTTTAGAGAGCTTAAAAGCTTTCTGATACAAAAGTGCTTCGATACTCTGTAAGAGTTTTTGGATTGAAGCAACATGGCTATTTCACCTAAGGAAATCGTTACCTTACTTACTTACACCTTTTGGCTAAATTGACATTGAAAACACTAAATAGTGATGTTCCACATTTGTAGTGACACGTAATTTATGAGATGAATAATAAGAATCTCCAGGCTGATCTGATGCGACGGACATTTTCTTCAGAAGTTTGCCAATATTGGATGCAAACTTCTTGGCCTCTAGCGTCCAATTGTAAATATTTAATTTTCAATTTTAAAGGTTCAGGTTTTTGCTTCTGTAGTTCACGGAAGTTGAAACGTCTCGAAACGGTCAAATTAAGCCCGTGAGGCAGACGTGACGTCATCTCACTAACAGTCAACATCCCACAAACAAGCTATATATTGACTTTAGTTCAATTGCGTCACATCTTAGCAATGTAATCCGACAATAAAAAAGGTAATTTTGTATTTAAACCATGTCTTTAGGAATCAAATCCATTGGACAGAGCGTTTTTTGGACAAACAATAATAATCCATATCAGAGTCCTTGCTGCACCTACGGCCATTGGGGCAGACGAGTTCTGGAGTGGAGACCGCGGATCGGCACGCGCAGGGTGGGACGCCCCGCCGGCAGATGGACCGACGACCTGAAGAAGGTGGCCGGTAGCGACTGGATGGCTGGACGGAGGATCGGGTGTAGTGGCGTTCACTGGGGAAGGCCTATGTCCAACAGTGGACGTCTAAGGGCTGATATGATGATGATATCAGAGTGGTTTTCAATACTTTTAGTTACTAGTTTATTGGAATATTGTTAGGAACCAGTATATGCCAAGTGGCCATGGCCTTTTCCCTCGTTGAAACGGTTAGCATACTGCACAGGGTTGCGCAGGCGGACATTCGCAGAAGATGGGTATCTGCTTGTGCAACTAAAGTAAGGTGTATTATATTATTATTATTTTAAGACAAATATGGTATAATGAAACGGCAAGGTGACTTGTGACATACATACATAATGCTTACTCCTTTGTTCCAGAGGGGTACGTAAAGACGATGTATCTCCACTTTGCGCGATACTGACAAACGTCACAAAGCGACTTGCCTTGTGACAATACTCCTTAAATAAATAAGATAAAAAAAAAATTTCAAAGCTTTCTGCCTTTACCAACAGACACAAACACGCCCGACCACAAAACTTTGAATGAAATTTCGTCTCACACAACATTACCCTTTCGACAAGTCGGCAAAAAGTAGATTAATCTCTCGTCCAGTCCGACGCCGACCGAAACCGTTTAGTAATTACTGAACGTTAACTAAATGATGTGGAATAAAACTATATGACGGGGCTAGTGACCCTTGGATTTAGCCAGTTACCTAATGTACCGAGGGTGAAGGAAGTAAAGATTTATACACAAGGAACTAGGTGAGCCCTTGCGACAGGGTTACTGGCGGTTTGATAAGTCTAGCAGTGGTTATTTCTGAAAAAGGTAAGGCCTAGGGGTTTGTCGAAATGATACTTTTTATAGATAACTCTGTCATTCATGTGCAATTCTCTGAAAATGATAGGAAAATTATGAAATTTCCTATTGATTTTTCTGTTTCGAGATATTTTATTCTGTTAAAAGTAAAAATATATTAGCGGAACCTACCTATTGGTACACATTGCTAACTTTTATCTATCAGTAAGTTTTTGCTGTGTTTAGTCTCTATTCAAATGAACTACAAGATGAACTCAAAAATATGATCTGGCAAAATTTTGTGACATTTCATATTAGTGTCATATCATACAACAAGTGTCGGTGATATCGACTACAAGCAACCACAATGTAACCACATCGCAACCACCAGCAGCGCCAAGCGACTTCACTACAATTTCACGCCTTTTTGGTAATCACATTACAGCGACAGCGCATCCATCTTTTTGTGGTTGCGATATAATTCAAAGTCCGACCACTTTTTTGTAATTGTTAACAATAATCGTGTGGTTAACTTTACTCTCATTACGACAATGTTACTCACATGAGAAACAATATACACGTAGAAATTTTTAAGTTCGCATCGCACACAGCCAAAGTAATTTTGAATTTACCTAATCTACTAACGCATTTCTTGTTAGATAGGTATCGTTATTTGTTCGCTGTTGTTCTTCAGAACAGTAGTGCTATTCTCTAAATTACAATCTCACGTGCGAGTCTCACTCAAGTGACTCCACTCACTTTGAAACCTAATCCATTGGTAATTCTGTAAACATTTCAGAGCACTATCGATGTGAAGTGAACAAAGAACTCACTTCACGTCGACAGTGCTGTAGAATGTCTACAGGATGCCTTTGGATTAGGTATCGAAGTGAGTAAAGTCACTTGAGTAACATTAGCACGTGAGTTTGTATTTTAGAGAATAGCACTACAGGCCCTTAGTTCGAAGGAGTGATCCAGTACATTCCAGGTTCGCGAAGCATTCAGATTCCTCAGTCTGGCAATGCTCCTATAAGCCTTTGGATTATTGCATAAAGCAATTTTCAGGTTAAATAATGATAAAGTCAAAATCCTATATAACAAGATAACCATAAGTCGGAATTTTCGTGGCAAAAATAGGTATTATGACGTTCATACTGCTTGAAGCATTTTAATATGGACTACTAGCTGTTGCCCGTGACTTCGTCCGCGTGGACAGCTTAACATCACAAATTATTATTATTTTCCGTAGGAATGAGAGGGGTTTTCGGGATAAAAACTATCATATATCCTATTCTAGAACCTAACCTATATGTGTGACAAGTTTTATCCTGATCCGTTCAGTGGTTGAAGCGTGATTGAGTAACAAACATCAAAATATCAAATTATCCAAAACTTTCGCATTTATAGTATTAGTGGGATGTCTGAAATAAAAGTTATTCTATACTATTACTAACAAAATTGCTGGATGTTGTTTGAAAATAGAGTCATTATTTATTAATTGGTCGAAATCATCGTCTGTACACAGTATCAAGGACAGTATGGGATATGCATTTCTTGAAAGAAAAGGCAAATTTTAAAATTCACAATTTTAGTCTATTAAGTCGGACCTATCCACATGAATAGCTTGGTACATTTAGTACGTATATATTTCTTTTTATCGACTACCGAAATTCTACGTGTTAGCACATATGAAATACATTAGCCACTTGCCCTCACTTCGAACTAAAGAACAAAATAAATGAGAAAACAAATAAAAGTTTTTTAAATTGAAAGTTAACATCACTAAACAGAGAAACACCAAACAACACCACATTAAAAGACCGTTTTAATCAGAGAGAAATCTTCGTCCGACAGGAGTGAAATATTAAAGTAAAACAAAACGCTTTTGTTTACCACCCCGGTACATTGTCGTACGTGCGTTTTGTTCCCCCCTTTTGCTTACAATGTGTAATTACTTGGCACTTTTTTTCTGACTGCGCATTTTGGAAGGCGTCACAGTGTTTCGTGAGTTTTCAGTGAATTGTGAATTCTGATAGCAGAATTTGTGGGATAACGAAAAACTACACAATTTTGTGAACAAATTAAATTTTCTTAAAATAATATAAATTATATAGATAAAAAGATACGGATATAAATGTAGCAAGTAGATTTCACTTTAAACCAGGAAAAGTTTTCTTCTTCTTCCTAAAATGGCCTAACTTAGTATTTTGCTAATGTCAAGTGTATAGGACGAACAAAAACATAGACCAAGCTTTAACGGATTAAAGCTGAGGGTTGTATCACTAGAGTTCTGAGGGAGTGTCGCTCAGAGCAAAGGATATCACCATAACCTTTGCTCTTCCCACGTGGATTCTCGTAGAGAAGTGCAAAGGACATTGCAATTGCACAGAGTTATTTGGATTGCCGATAAATAAGTTGTATTCACAAACATTGACGAGTACTATGGCGATCATTACACACTAAATATAGATTCATCATCATCATCAGGATATTTTTGTCTCCACTACAGGAGCACAACCCTCTCTCATCTGCCGGAGACAGACGGAGGATTTGGCCTACACATAAATATAGCTTAGACTGAATACAACTAAAAGCAAAATAACCTCACTTCTTCTGTAATGGTTACCACCACGGGAATCTCAGGAAAAGTCTGACTTCAACGAATTTTGTTGGATATAAGCTACAACACTGACATGTCAAATGTCGTTGCCAATATCTTAAACGTCACTGTGACATCTGTTATGACCACCACTTCCTTTAAAAAACTTGCTCTCGAACAAATGCCAATCTACAGTTTATCAGAACAAGTATCGCATTTTATTTCTATCGATCGTTACAAAATACGAGTAAACTTCATCAGGACGCCCGATAGAAATATATTTCAAACAGATAGAGTAGTTAAAGTTCCGATTCGATTTAAGTTGTGCTAACGGCAAGCATTGTTCTCTTTCAGTTTAAAAAAAGGACTGAATTTAAATGTTCTAATAATTTAGGTGCTACTGAATTCTTAAATCCAAAGTAAAAGGTACCACAAGTCCTTAGTTTTCTTTTCACTCAGATACTTAATAAGAAGAAAGGAAATTCAAGCAATATGAATTTACTATTGAATGGTTAAAACTTTGCTAGACTGGAAAAGGGAATGTTCAAAGCGAATAGACAAAACTACGCGCCTCACTGCTTCTCGACGGAACGAGTTGGAAACTGTAGACTGATTGACAAACTTGAGAATAATAAAGTGATAATGAGCAATATATAAACTGTTAGCATTTAAAAAATAGTAAAATAAGTAAATATTTAGTTAGGAAAGGTTATCGTAAAACTGACGCTAAAGCTAATTTAAAGTTAATACAGCATAAGATAGCTTAACACTCATAAACGATTCCTTTTCAGTCAACAGTTATATTTCAGGGGATAAAGAAAACTGTAAATATAGTAATTCAACTATAGTAACTTTATCATCATCAGGTTATTTTTGTCTCCACTGCAGGAGCACAACCCTCTCTCGTTTGCCGGAGACAGACGGAGGACTTGGCCTACACTCCCCGCGCTGGCCAGACGGGTTGGGGAGTCCTGATTGATGTTTTATAATGTATTCCCTTAGTCGCCTTGTACGACATCCACGGAAAGAGTTGGAGTGGTCCTATTCTACTCTACCGGAAATCACACGGCAGCTCTATATGGCACGTAAAAAAATAAAAAATATACAAAAATAAAGTAACTTGCATATGTATGTTTGTATTAGTATTAATTTAAAACTACAGAAATAATTGTATACTTAAATAGTTGGGTGCCGTGTGGTTCCCGGGCTAGATCAGGGCCATTCCCTGATCATACATACATACATACATACATACATACATACATACATACATACATACATACATACATACATACATACATACATACATACATACATACATATATACATACATACATACATACATACATACATACATACATACACACATACATATGCGATGTATCGCCACTTTGCGCAATTCAATGTCGCAAAGCGACTTTCCGTCGCCCGCTTTTCGCTCCGTGATACCCCTTGACGTGATGTTTTGCGAACAATATTGTTGGTTGATAATAGCAGGGAAAAATCATATATGTATACGTACCCCTACAGTAATGGCTTTTCTGTCTTTATCTCAGTACCATTCTTGATGGTTGTATCTCCTTCTATTCCAATTCTATCTTTCTAAGACTAAGGTGAACAATATTCGTCTATTTGTAACAAATTTTCTATTTCATCTGCTGGCCAGGAACGCTCGACGCGTATTGTTTATTCAATATCAACCAAGTCTACTGTAGAAGTTACTGTAAATTTGCTCTGAGATATTCTTTGTGAGATACTTTCTGAAACAAAGTGATGTTCCTTTACAAAGGCAGCGTCTCTTTTGATAGTGCCTCGTTCGTTTAGATTTCAAAAGATATTGTTAGTGTCGGAAAATGGTGCCCGCTATACTGAATGGCTAGGTAATTTTAAAACAGTGAATTTCAGTGAGAGTTTTATAGACAGGCAAGATGAAATCTCCATAAATGTTAAAATCAGTGTTTATATTATTATAGAGTATGAGTTTAATAGTTAAGAGCCCCTCAACCTCTATTTATTGTACACAGGTTAATGCCCATAATATTTTTTCTGGACTAACGTTAATGTTATGTAGTTAAAACATATCGGCTTAATAAATTTATTGCAATATTATCTGTACCTTTGCACTGACATACGTACTGACGTATTCTTTTCCACCTCCTTCCGAGGGTATTAAACTACTCCACTCCTTATCACCCTTCATTCTCCCTTCCTTCCCGCAAGTTAGTGTTACTACAAGCTTACTATCTACTGCTTACTATATGTATTATCAGCTTTAAGTAGTGACTTCTGTATTTACAAGCTCCTAGTTAATTTGTGTTATTAACTCCACAATTGGCCAAACAATTTGCAAATTAAAGTCTCCAATTAAGTTAGCTTCATTTCTCTACTTATATATTCCCATTTTGAGCGTGAGACGCCATAAAGTCTGCGGGGGAATCCCCATAATTACGGCTAATACCGCACTCCCTTTGAAATGATACAGTATGTCTGTTTAAATATTTATTATGAGGTTTACAAGAGACGTATAATAATAAAGAAACAAAATCATAAATTTTAAGTCAACAATTGTAACTCAGACCAAATTCAGTAAATAGTATTTATTGCTAGTAGAATCTTATAGAAGTATCTCACTCGATTTAAAAATTAAAACATCTACGATTACTGATTTTTCAGCAACCGAATCTTAATTCGGTGCCACTATTGTAAGTGATTTACCATCAAGGTGCTTCTCGTTTCCAAGATGACATAAAAGGCATCGATGCTACCTAAACATAGCTGATGCTCTGCAGTTCCTCAGCAGCCCCAATAACACCCTGAACGCGCAGGGTATTGCACGTGTAAAAGAACTGATAAAAGCTTTAAAATGCTTTGATCCGACAACGTGCTCATATGCGATCCAAGATATTACTTCTGACAGTCAACGCCCCCGCTCCCTCTCAATATCCTTATTGTCTGTGAAGTCCTCCAAGACCCAGTGGCCTAGGTACTTGAAACACGAAACCTTCGCAATGCCCTCTAAAAGTCGGGAGGCACAGTGGTGATTTTAAGACTCCGTGATAAAACCGAATCAACAATTTAATCCTAGTTTCCACCACATCAGTGAATCATTTGACCATCACTTCAACAGCTGGCTTGAAATCAGTAAATATGCTGAAACTTGGTAATTCTCTGGTCCATCTTTGACCTAGTCCCTTAACATCAGATGAGACTGAGAATAAGGTAGTGTAAGTCTAACTAAATTAACTGTTTTATTAATAAACTGTTTGCATAGTGAAACTATTGTAGCAGACGATCCATCTGAATCTGCGAAAATAGTTATTTATGAAACTGTGTTTAAGGGTATTAAATACGATGCCTAGTTATGTGCAGTTGCAAAATTTCTTGTATTATTCAGCGTTTCTCCTGTACGATGGAAACAAGACAAGAATTGAACAATTCACAAAATCAGCACATCGCATCAAGAATTGAACGAAGCACAAAGAACACATTATTGGTTTTTCACGTACTTAAATTTAATAAATACGCGAATGATCAAATCTTATCCGAGTAAACTAATTTTCCCTCTTACGAGAGCTGGAGACAATCCTGAAAATGAATAAATTACTACACAAAATATACCCCAAGTGCAAAAGAAGAAAGAAATATTAAAGTGACGAATGAACTGGGCTAAACTTACTCGCCATACACCGTGTAAATTTCCCCTCAAAGAAAATACGAATTTGTTTCCTTTATTCCCTCCTGTCGCAAAGTTTCCGTGAGCAGTTGGCGTTGACAATATTTCTTGTAATTTACTCTTTCTGGGACAGAATAAATTTTGCCCGAAAATTTTCGGATCGAGTGTCCGCAACAGATGTTCGGCTTCCGGGTAAAAATTTTTGCTTATAAAAGGTTCGCTTGTGTGTCAAGTGGTGAAATATAGTTTTGGCGAGACCCTTACAAGTTTAGGAGAGTTGACAATGTTACATGAAAATATATTGATAACGCAGCAATTTCACTATGTGAAGAAAGATAATGTTGCTATTGTAAATGTAGGTCATAGCTTGTGACCAGATTACACATTATGTGACATTTATATCATTAGTAAAATAAAATACCTACGCTTTCAAACACACTGTCAGACAACACAAGTAATATTGATTCTAAGCCGCTCGACTTAGCGTTGTTATTACTCCATAGACAGCGCGCGATGAGCGAGAGATGTGTCGCGCAGCGTGCAAAAATGTGTCTAAGGAGCTCGACTTAGCGTTGTTATTACTCAGTACAGCGCGCGAAGGGTGGCGGGCGGTGTGTGATGTACCGCACAGCGCGCAAATATGTGTCTAAGGAGCTCGACTTAGCGTTGTTATTACTCCGTACGGGCGGAGCGAGAACCACGCCGGGGCGGCGCGAAAGTGTAGGTACTTAATGCGGTCGGTTTGATCGAGTGACGGAGGCCTGCCCATACAGTTAGTAATTGTCCTGGTAATTTTGCAGCCCTTAGTTTTCCAATTCTACTTATAAAACAAAGTGATTTAGAGAAAGGAGTTTATTAGAAACTTTTCATTCACTTCCTTCAAGAAACACGTCTACAATTGAAATTTTAGAGACTCACATCCCAGTTGCTTCACAATACATCCCCAATTCCTTGTAACCCAATAAATCCGCTGATTCCTTGAAAGCACCCATTTACTCCACCGCATCAAGTCCCAGACACTTTTACAATATATTTTCATTTGGAGCCGGTCTGCACGACACAATAGTCTCTTTGTGCGTCTCCATTTTAACGAGAGGCTGCTATCGAATGCCTCCGCTTGCTTTGTGAAACTTTAGCTGGCTTTCAACTGGAACATGACTATGGCAGCGAAGGGCTGCCTAGGATTCTCGTCAAAGTGAAACTTAACGGACTGAAATCTGATGCTCAGTTGGCGATTCAGACGAGGCTAAAAGTCTGTACGTACATAAATTAAAAAAAATAAAGCAAGGAAATACACTCATTTATGTTTGGTTAAATAGTGTTTATAAATTGTGGTATGAATTTTATTAAGTTGTACTGCCGAATAATAGATGTAGATTTCTTTGGAAGATTATGAACTGATGAGCGGTAAAGATTTTTTTTTAAAGATATTAAAGATTATAAAGCCTTTTGGTTCTCGGCTTAGAATAGAGACACCCCCAATCTTCCCGTGGGGGTCGTCAAAGTGACTAAGGGAGTACACCAGGGACGAGCAGCGTTCTCCTGTATATATTAAGATAATTGCGATCACCCAATCCGCCTGCCAAACGTGGCCAATTCAAAATGGCATTATATTGGGGAGGTTTATGCTCAGCAATGTGAACGTATTTAGGCTGATGATGATGATGAAAAGTTATAAGAATAAAATAGTAAATTGGTCGATTTGTATGTTTAAGAACAAAGAAACAAGATAGTTGAAGAAATTCAAGACTTAGAACCACAAACAACAATAGCTAATGAATTCATACAAAAACACCATTAAACTTTAGAAGCCTTTTGAGTAAGTAGCTATGAAAAATTCATCCAAGTGCAAACGTGAAATGAAAACTGCATTCATAATACAAAACCTCAGCGCAGAACCAATGAACTATCCAGACGAAAGTTTAATTAAATTTTGTATTGTCTTTAATGTTGTGGTGCAAAGAAGATAAGACTGCATCAAAAATGAATCAAAATCAGAGTCCTATATTTCCATTGTACATTATACACGTAATTTTTTTTATCGAAAACCGCTTCCTAGGTCAAGCAAGCTCTGTGAAGAAAGAACGGTTTAAAATCAAGTTTGTACCTATGCAAAATCTGATGCAATATTAATACCTCAATTATTTGGTATAAAAAAATCGTCGATTTTATAGTTAGTTATTATCTACGATATATTTTACACTGTCGAGCTTTGTACATATTATTCTACATTATAATTTATACTTTAATTTATACTTTATTATACACAAATATAAGTCACACAACTAATTTAAACACAAGATGTACAAAGGCGCACTTAACTCTGTAAGAGTTTTCTTCCAGTAAACCTTTGGGTGAAAGAGAAAAGCAAAGCAGATAGGCAGACAACATTGCACATTATAGTAAGAATAAGTAGTGAAATAAAAATGTATGTAAAAAATATATATACACAAGTTTTGCACGTGAATTATATTTACATTAGCCTGATGTTTCGAGCTGGAACACTAGCTGCGAATACTGTAAGTGTTGCGTGCCTTAACTTTCCAATAATACAAGATCTAGAGTGGGTATTCAGCTCGCCAGTCTTTTGTAACGTGCTCGAAACATCGGGCAAAGGTAAGTAATATTTGCCTGTAAAACCCGTGTACAATGTACAATATTATATACAAAACTCGACAGTCTAAAATATAAATCCAGTAGATACCAATTAAGTTAACGTTAGATGTATCGATACTGTGTGTGTACAGTACTGTGAAGTACATTTAATTTTTTTATGAATAGAACGTATTTTGTATTTAGTAATCAGTACTTCTAATATTGTCTGAAATAGATATTAATAACGTTCATAGCTTGAACCGAGGATAAAGTTATTGCTATACTTGGAAAACTTTCTGCCTTCAGCTCGCTTTGGTTTCAAGCGTTAAAATTTAAATCAACGCTAACATTTTTTTAAGGATCCCTATTTTATATTAACACCTACGTACTTAACTGCTATTGCTGCTGGTATCTCGTGGTTGTCCTTCATCATCATCGTTTCAGCTATTAGTAGTCCAATATAGTCACTGAGTCTGAGCCGTACTAACATTAAAATGTGAAAATTTATTTCCTTGTTTGTTTCTTTGCTTGTTCCTTTAATATGCCTCTAGACTCAGATTTACGGTTAGTGGTATCTTAAAGGTTGATTGGGTACCACTAAAATAGGCATCAGTAGTCGAAAAAAAAGTTTATAATTTATCCTGAACTTATTAGGCAAATTTACGAAAAAAAAATATTTGCGAGCCTTCTAGACTAACATTTAAATTATATCTAATTATTTGTGTTTATATTTAACGTTTTGGGTAATGAACTTATCGTACCCTTAGTAGAAGACTGTCGCATCTTTTAGTATACTAACTGCTGCCCGTGACTTCGTCCGCGTGGACAACTTCCACAATGTCATATTTCAGAACATAACCTACATGTGTGCCAAGTTTCATCCCGATCCGTCCAGTGGTTGTAGCTTGATTGAGTAACAAACATCCAAATATTCAAACATCCACATATCCAAACGTTCGCATTGATAATATTAGTAGGAAGGAAGAAAACCAAGGGTATTAAATATGAGCAGAGACAGCACTGTGCGTCTGCGATGCAGTGGATCTGACAACGATCTGCCAACAGGCTCCAGAACCTATGAGTCTACTACATACTTAATATGATAAAAAACATTAATGTCATAGAATAGAAACCGCTCAGCTGCTGAAACATCACGTGAAATTTGCTGACCTGGAATGGGCAAGACTTTTGCCGATTGCCCTGAAACGGCAGGGACTTGGGGCTCTGAAGCAAAGAGTTATCCATGAAATGGAGTGACCGCTGAGAGAGCGAGGCTGCGCAGAGACGAGTATTTCCTCGCCCATCACATCCCTCGCCAAAAAAGGGGGAAAATTCCACTGGCGTCATACATGGGACGTCCTAAGGATTTTTTTACTTGATGACCTAGTTATATGATTATGTCATTTATTTTATGTAACAAAAACAATAATAGAACTAATCATCATGTCAGCGTTTAGACGTCCACTGCTGGACATAGGCCTTCCCCAATGAAAGCCACCACACCCGGTCCTCCGCCCTCCGCATACAGCCGCTACCGGCCATCTACTTTACGAGTAGGTCGTTGGTCCATCTGACGGCGGGGCGTCCCACCCTGCGCGTGCGAATCCGTGGTCTCCACTCCAGAACTCGTCTGCCCCAACACGAATAGGTAAATAGAACTATTAGTAGGTTGGTTCGTGCATTTGTCTCACGTTCATGTGTTGATGGGTTCATACCTCTTCCATCCCAATAAGTTTTTCTAAATTTAAGTTAGGTTTATTTGTAATACCACAGGCTTTTCAGTGAAGGAAAACATCGTAAAGATACCTGCATATGCCAAAGAAGAAATTCCAAACCACTGTCCACCGTTTGGCACAAAAAAACTTGAAGGGTCGAAGTGTCGCCAGATCTTCCTGACCAACTATGAAGATAATAAGGTAGAACTAGTTGGAATCGTAGCTTTTCCTAACAAGTCTGTATGGCTCTTATGTCTAACGAACTATAAAATAGGTTATGTTTATATTTACATCAGCATGGTGTCACTAAACTATATCTTATCTGTATTTATGGGGAGCTTATAACGCCCATCCCAGCTTATGAGATCATCAAATATGCATTTGGTCTAATACAGCCCCTTCTGTTTTGCTTCGGGGCCTTCATTATTATCCCTATTGGGTCAGTTTAAAGCCACCTAATAGATAATGTTAGGTTATAATATGATAAAGATACAGTGATAAATTATCACCATATCTTTATCACTGTTAATATTGTAGTATTCGGAACAGAATGGTTACAACTCTTAGGCTTCTTGTAGATGTCGTATTAAGCGACTGACAAATGAATCTAGTTCGATATTTAATACTATAAACATGATAATAGTCACAAATAACTGAAACTGGAATCATCATCAGGTTATTTTTGTCTCCACTGCATCAGCACAACCCGCTACACTCCCCGCGCTGGCCAGACGGGTTGGGAAGGCCTGATTGATGTTTTATAATGTATTTCCCTTAATCGCCTTGTACGACATCTACGGGAAGAGTCGGAGTGGTCCTATTCTACTCTACCGGAAACCACACGGCAAAATGGAATATACTAAATTACCTAGAATACCGCTAGGAGGGTGCCGAAAAGGCTGGCAGCATTGCTTCGCTATATCGTGAAGCCGATCCTCTGAGCGAGGTAAAGCCCAACCCTTTGGTCCTTGATGTCTCATCTAGTTCTAGATGATCTTGCGTCATGTTGTCTTAACGGATTGGTCGTTGTACTTAGGCACCAGAGGTCATCAATTCGATTTCCGCTAAGGGCAAACAACTTTGGTCAATTTGGTCTTGGTCTGAATTACATTTGTGTAGTGTAAAGAGAGGGCAGTTTTTATCTGATTCCCAAACACAGGGAAAATTCCTAGTTTGGACAAGTATAATAATATAATTATTAATTTTTATTTCTTTAAAACAATGGGTGGCATCATTGTATGTGTATTATACGCGATCCCCATCCTTCGCGTGGTGATTAACTTTTTAGTATTTTTGGAGAGACTTGGTCAAGGCGAGTGAGGGATTGCACCAGGGACGGGCTGCAAAGTTCTCCTGTGCATATTAAGAGCATTACTGCGATCACCAATCTGCCTGCCAAGCGTGGTATCATCATCATCATCAGCCCGAAAGAGTCCACTGTTGGACATAGGCCTCTCCCAAGGTGCGCCACTGAACCCGATCCTCGGTTCTTCTCATCCAGTTACTGCCAGCCGCCTTACGCAGATCGTCGCTCCATCTAGCCAGGGGGCGTCCGACACTACGCTTGCCCAGTCGCGGCCTCCACTCGAGAACTCGTTCACCACTGCGATAATCGGTTCTCCGACAAATGTGACCAGCCCACTGCCACTTCAGCGTATTAACTTTTTGAGCTATGTCGAAGACTTTAGTTCTCTGGCGGATCACCTCATTTCGGATCCTGTCTCTTAGAGAAACTCCAGGCATAGCTCTTTCCATAGCCTGCTGAGTGACCTTGAGTTTTCGAACTCAAGCGTGGTAATTATTGAAAATCCCTGAATGGACATCCCCATCAAAAGCGACATTTCACTGGGTAGGCTTATGTTCAGCAGTAGACGTATTTAGGCTGATCTTGAATCGAAAGACAAAGTGACAAAATGATAATCGAATCTGTGGCTAGTAACTGTATATAATTTTAAAGGAACAAACATTATAAAACTGTTCACCTGTCTATGTCCTCTCAGGGTATTCCCGTAGCGGTATCTAATAACTGTTGTAAAGTAGGGTAACTAATGATAGAGTTGAAATTGAAAGACACGGTAGCGGCATTAATAATAGATCCTTTGTGGTATTTTCCCTTTGTTTAATAATAGAAAAGGTTGGGTTGACTTTTAATTCATATATCACTTGGTTTGAATTAGGTGTGTCTGTAAAGTATAATATGTGGCAATAATGTGTAGTGTCGCACGTTCCGTAGAACAATGACGTAACTGCAAACAAATTTCAGTTGAAACTTGATATCTATTAATATATGAAAAATGTGCTTTATTGTTAATTGCAAGAGCATAATTTTCAAATAACAGTAGAGAAGGATATTTATTTTTTAAAGCAATTACGTCATTGTTCTATGGAGTGCAAACTATTATTTTGATAAACCCATACTCAACACTTATTTCAGTTTCGAACTAGTACTCAAGATTCGTCACTTGACTTTGCTACTCATAAATATTGCATTAGACATTCATATTTGACGTTATATGGGTCAAAAAAACTAAGAGGCAATTAATGCAACTAGGGGACAAATGCCACTACAGACTTTATATCTATAAAGACGACCTCCTTGATGACCTCCGTGGCGGAACGGGTAGCTCTCGTATTGCCACGCCGGAGGTTGCGGGTTCGAGCCCCCGCTAGGGGCAAATGTTCGTATGATGAATATGAATGTTTGTACCCAAGTCTTGGATGTTTATATATTTATTTAAGTATGTCTGTTATCTAGTAACCATAGCACAGGCTCTGCCTAGTTTGGGACTGAATAATAGGTGTGAATGTCTGAGATATTTATTTATTTATAACTGGATCAGGTCCTCTGCCCTCGAATGCCAGCCGCTTCCAACCTTCTTCAGGTCTTCGGTCCATGTGTTGGCGGGGCGTCCCACCCTGCGCGTACCGATCCGCGGTATCTACTCCAGAACTTGTTTTGCCCGACGACCGTCGATTCTACGAGTACCACAGATGTAGTCCGCCCACTGCCACCTCAGTTTGTTAATCCTTTTGCCTATGTCGGTCGTTTTTAGTTCATCGTTGGATCTCCTCAAGTATTTCATCATCATCATATTAGCCCTTAGACGTCCACTGATAGACAAAGGCCTTCTCCAATAAAACCTACCGGTCCTCCACCGCCCTTATCTAGCCGTTTGCGGCGACCTTCTTCAGGTTCGACGCTGGTATATCTGCGCTTGCCGATCTGCAGTCTCCACTCCAGAACTCATCTTTTTCAACGGCCGTCGTTTGCTTCAGCAACTTCTGCTTGTGAATCCTTACAGCTATGTCGGTTACGATCTTCTACTTCGATCTTCGTCGGATCTCCTGAACCCTACATTTTTTCATATTACCCTAAAGCAATTTGTATCAATAGATGACGGAAACGAGCAAGTATGAAGAATAAAGCTATACCCGCAAACTTATTCTCCTTAGGGATAACGCACACGGGCGTGATTGAATTAGTTTCTGCGACTTTGGCGTCGTTGTAATAGAAACTTTTGCGAGTAGTTTTATTGTTTTATTTGGATGATATTTTTGTGGTGTGTTCATTTCTCTTGGGGTTTGTTGTAAATAGGTATGTCAAACTTATTAGTATTGATTTTAATATCAACAATTTAATTTTTTTGTGTTTTCATCACCATCAGGTTATTTTTGTCTCCACTGCAGGAGCACAACCCTCTCTTATCTGTCGGAGACAGACGGAGGATTTGGCCTACACTCCCCGCGGTGGCCAGATGGGTTGGGGAGGCCTGATTGATGTTTTATAATGTATTGTGGTTGAAGCGTGATTGAGTAACAAACATCCAAACTTTCACATTTATAATATTAGTGGTATAACCAAATTAAACGGAATTTTCTTCATGGGAATTAGACAAGAATAAGAGGTCATTGCCGTGTGGTTTCCGGTAGAGTAGAATAGAACCACTCCAACTCTTCCCGTGGATGTCGTACAAGGCGACTAAGGGATTACACCAGAAACGGACATCAGCGTTTTCCTGCACTTTTTAAAATCACTACCGCGATCACCAATCCGCCTACCAAACGTGGTTATTTCATTCAAATACTGTCCAAAGTAGCTGAACCTGATACAACCATAAACAGTCCTAAGCCCCAACCTGCTACAACGATAAAACGGTAACAAAAGTGAGACTACTAAATACAAATTTCACGATACATAACCGCTTTGCCGCACGGACGGCGAACGTTCAAATTCCGGTCGCGTACATTGCGTGACTTGAATTACCGGAGGCCTATGACTTCATCGGCTTTCTGAATGGATGCTGCTCTTGTTTTTCAGGATTTATTAGGGACTGATTGCGACCTTTGTGTTCAGCTGTAACGGAATGTTGTGTCATTGGAAACACGTTAACGTTTTCTTTATGAATATAACCTATTTTCAATTATTTACATTAATTGGTAAAAAAAATCTCGTACGATAACAACATTCTATGTGCTAAGGTCGATACTTTATTTTCATATCAATAACTCATAGATACCACACGGCATAGGTTTCCGGTAGAGTAGAATAGGACCACTCCAACTCTTCCCGTGGATGTCGTACGAGGCGACTAAGGGAATACATTATAAAACATCAATCAGGCCTCCCCAACCCGTCTGGCCAGCGCGGGTAGTGTAGGCCAAATCCTCCGTCTGTCTCCGGCAGATGAGAGAGGGTTGTGCTCCTGCAGTGGAGACAAAAATAACCTGATGATGAACTCATAGATTATATTTTAAACGCATTAATTCCGTAATTAACATTTCGAAATGTGAAGCAAGAACAATAGAATAGAATAAATTTTATTTCGGACATACCTAATAGTGTTAGTAACAAATTTCTTATTCACTAATGTATAAGTAAGTATTTTACACAATATTAAAATGTTTTATAATTTAAAATATGATCTAAAAATATCATTTGGCTGCCCGATACTGGGCGGCGAGGCTACACGGAGAAAAAAATACTACGTACGTCATACACATTACTGCTTTTGTCTGTTCATGGGGAGTTTTGCCCATAATGGCCACGATGGGCAGACGGGTTGGCCATCGCAGTACTAGGCCTCGCACCGGTGACGCTGCTACCCGCCACCGGTCTGTGGTATTTGTGGCCTAGTAAAATTTTGCATGGTTATACCGCCATAGCGTCGTTGGTCAACCAGCAGGGTGCACCACGTGCAGGTGAGGTTGGCATTTGGAGCGCCGGATGTCTTTGCGCTCCCTTACCCCCCTTGTAACAAATAAGTCAAGCAAAATATTGTATTGTTCTAAGAATATCACACTTTTGTACTAAATAAATATAGCTTTGCAAACGACATTCTCTTAAGAAATTTAGGAATTTCTATTTGTTTGGGTAAAATATAAATTTAGGTTTAAAGGTAAAGCCGTTACTATTATGGTAGAATCAACCATGCCTACACATCATTTCATTCATCATCATCAGCATAAATACGTCCACTGCTGGAAATAGGCCTCCCCAACAGAATACCACTTTTAGTAAGTTGTCCATTGGGGGATTTGCCATAATCACCACGCTTGGCAGGCGGATTGGTCATCGCAGTAATGATCTTAACATACACAGGAGAACGCTGCTGCCCGTCCTTGGTGCAATCCCTTAGTCGCCTTGACGACACCCACGGGAAAGATAGGGGTGGCCCTATTCTAAGCCGGGAACTACACGGCAACATGCCTACATATACCAACTGGCTTCTACCGAATTTTCCCTAATCTACCCTTCAGATCAATAGAAACATTCACAGAGTTTCAATTACCGCCTTTTCTTGTACCAACACTTTTTACAAAGACCCGCGATGGTATCCGGTATCCGGATTGAACCCCCCGAGAAATATCCGGGTCAATTGCCCAGGGCCGGTGAGTAAATAAATTAACCACTATCGGATATCCCTACTTTGACCGGAGTTCTTTTGAAGAAGAAAAACCGATCAAGTGCGAGTCGGACTAGCGTACCGAGGGTTCCATTTCCTTGAAAAGAAACGTGTGAAAAGTTATTCAAGTAGATATTATTACCACGCAATAAAGTATATTTTTCATCATCATCATGTCAGCCTTTTGACGTCCACAGCTGGACATAGGCCTTCCCCAATAAACGCCACCGCACCCGGTCCTCCGCCCTCCGCATCCAGCCGCTTCCGGCCACCTTCTTTAGGTCGTCGGTCCATCTGGCGGCGGGGCGTCCCACCCTGCGCGTGCCAATCCGTGGTCTCTACTCCAGAACTCGTCTGCCCCAACGGCCGTCGGTTCTGCGACAGATGTGGCCTGTCCACTGCCAATTCAGCTTGCTAATCCTTTCGGCCGTATATTTTTAGGACTGCATAACTAAGTTTGTTTTTAAAGGATTTTTGCTGATAAAAACTGTGCTAGGAAGAGACATAGTTTTATTTTCTTTTATTTTCCTATAATCTAAGCTAAGCTAGTATTTACATAAACTTCTGTAAACTCAAATAATTTCAGATTTTTCACTGTGCATACATTAGAGATATATGAGGGTATATACGAAGGTATTTTTGAGTAATTTTTCACTGTAAACTAAGTGGCATAGAAGGAAACGATTAAGTAATTCTTTAATTTCAATTGAGTCAGGCAAGTATTATTTGAAACTATACCAAATATCAAGCTGATATCAACAGTACTTCCTAAAATAAGAAAGAAAGATTATTTATTTGCTTCTGAACAGGGTACAAAACAAGATTTATAACATAAAACTAGTTCTCCTGCACAGCCATTTCAAACGGCATGCAAATATTAAATTGTATAAAATTGCAATTAAATTAATTTGATTAAGCAGCTGTTTTAGATAGACAGACGGACGAAGTAGCACCATAAGGGTTCCGGTTTTACCATTTCGGTACAGAACCCTAAAATCATGACATCGCAGTACCAGGAAAGGGTAAAGTACACCTGCTTCTGTAAAGATTGGAAAGAAATCGTAGTCCAACTGAAACCCTAAAAAGTTGTTTTGTAAATGAAATGATAGAGAAAATAATACCTTTGAATTTTATTCTGGGGTTTAGTTTCCAAAAGATAATATTTATAGGAGTTGAAAGATTTTTTGGGTTTCAAAAAAAAAGAGTTGTGGCTACTTGCGTGGAACAGAGCGATTGTTTGGAACGCTCCATCTAGTAGTACATAGAGATCGTTGGTCATACCATGAAGCAAAATATTTTTTCCCACTTCATAAGTTACCTCAAAGTTTTTACTTTCATGATTGACACTAATTGATTATTAAATTAGATAACAGATCACATCTTTTATCTAATTTAATAAACAATTAGAGTCATTCGTGAAGGTAAAAAAAATTAAGTGACCTATGTGAGATGCGAAAAATTATTTTGCTTCATGGTATGCCCCGTAGCTATGTGTCGCAGTAATAAAATGGCGCTGACTCAAGATAATGCTGCAGTATACTATGAGACTAGTATTGCGGGTATTCTGTAAGGACTTGGGGCTTCTAATCCGTAAGGATTTTTACTAATATCCGTCGAACTTTTTGTACTCTCTACCGGGTAATCTAATAAATAAAAACATAAACTTCGCGTGTACATCTAAAGTATTTGCAAAAAGAAATTGGGAGTCTAAGGATAAGTAATAGAACACATTTCGATCATTTTAGGAATTTCTGTATGTTTATCTGTTAGTTTGTGCACGCATCACGTAGAAACTACGGAACTGATTTTAATAAACTTTTCACAGAAACATGGGGCTTAACTGGGAATAACATTTAGTCTTTATTCCATCGCAATCGGCTCACTTAATCAAAAATTATGGGAATTTTTAGTCTTCCAATGCATTAATATGTTGCAATATAACAAAGAACTGTACTTATTATCATGTTTGGTGTAATTCAGATTGCGATGAGTTAGGACTACATTTGGAGTTATAACGGGTGTGGGAGTGGGCGTGGGCGTGGGCGTGGGCGTGGGCGTGGGCGTGGGCGTGGGCGTGGGCGTGGGCGTGGGCGTGGGCGTGTGAGTCTGAGTCGGGGTCGGAGTCGTAGTTGGATTGAGAGTGAATAGTCCACGCGAGCGGAGACGCGGACACAGCTAGTGTGACATATACTGGTGAGCGTTAAAAATAAAACAACAAACAGTAGGTACTTCTAACGTTCAGGCTGTCTTTGGTAATGTGGATACTAAAGTGCCATTTTTCTCCTTGTTACCAAAGTAACTCCCTTCACAAGTAACGGCGGAAGGGGAGACGAAGGCAACTATTTATTTCCCCCGAGAGGGAGTCCGGTAAGAAATTCAATCAAGCATTCGTCCAATTAGATATGTGATTGACGGGACATTGGCGGGAAGGAATGGTTCATTGTACAGCCACAGACTCTGAATTGGAACCCATCTATGGTTTGATATTCATAGTAAGCTTATACCGATAAGGGAGAATGCCTAAGATGACATTCTGAGTTGTCTATGCGATCCACAATCTCTATTTTTGTAGTTATAATTTCTAACCAAGGAGTACTGAAGCTTTCTTCTCTATCACACAGGATATAACGTCTCTTTTACATACTATAATACTATTTAAAAAAAAAATATTTATTAGCTCAACACAAACATTAAGTACAACTATAATGTATAAACTTAAAAATGAGTACAATTTATCTTTTGTGAGAGACTGGTGCCTAAAAATAGGATGAACCTGTGAAATCAGATCACCAGGCTCGCACCCCATGGAATTTAGGAGCATCACCTTGCCATACCAAGCAATTAGATTATAATTACCCGATAAAACAAAGTAATGCGCAAATTAATAATTTAGAAAATAATACATGTGAGACCGTAATTTTAAGGTGGTGATTTAATGATTAGAAAATTATTTTTCTTTAATTTGCTAAGAAAATATATCTAAATTGTGTGTCAGTATCATACATGCTAATCTAAATGACGACGACGAGACTGTTTATAATTAACACAGATACACAGAAATAACAGTTTTCTATTGCGAGTAACAAAAAAATTCTGGATTTAACGATATCGGAACTTTTTACCATAAAAATTAAAATATTTATTTAACAGAAACAAACATTGTATCAGATGTAGCCCTGGCGAGACTTTTAATTAAATCTCTTATTTAATTTTTTATTTATTTATTTTTATTTTAGCCCTTCTGTAGGTATAAATTATAATTCATAGAATTCGTCACTTGACTTATATAAGACTGTACATAGTTAATTATAGTTCCTTCTATGTCTTTTTTAGTTGTTGTCATTATTTAATATTTGTTAGTTAATGTTTTCATTTCAGGTCAGTCCTTACAATTAATTGACTGCTTCCCACAAATGAGATCAGTTCCTGGAATTGGAAATCTATTCCTAATCAAGTCATGACGTTCGAAAGTGTCCCTCTGAGTTATAATGTTTGAGTCAATATCGATGCATTGAGCTATATATTATTTATTTTATTTATTTATTTTATTTTTAGCCCTTCTGTAGATATAAATTATCATTCGTAGAATTCGTCACTTCACTTATTATAAAACTGTACATAGTTATAGTTCATTTTATGTCATTCTTAGTTTATGTCGTTATTTAATATTTGTAAGTTAAAGTTTTTATTTTCAGGTAAGTCCTTCGTTACTACAGATAATCCCATTTTTGGGCAAGTGCCTCCCCTAGCCTCCTCCTTGTAAGTCTTTCAGCAGTTAGCCGTGTCCAGAGTACTTCGACGCCAGCGATTAGTTCTTATAAAAAATAGTATTAAATAAATACTGCATATTTAATTGATAATTTCGACTTTATTGCGAATGAGTGTTCGAAATCTTTTCTTGGAAATGAGTCCCAAATTAACTTTCCGGATTTTACATAAAGTTAATAGACTTTCTAATCATTTTATTTGATCATACAGATGTTGGGACATGGCGCTGTATAAATGTTAACTGGGTTTTAAATAATATTCATAATGGGAAAATTATGGCCAGATATAGGATTCAGCATTACAATAGAGAATTTTAAAATCAATTTGTTGGTTCCGAACATTGCCTATCTATCTCGACAAAACTAACAAATTTGACCACTATTTTAAAGTCAAAGACAAAAACCTTCATTGCAAATGAATAGAATAGAATATGTCATTTATTCATAGCTACAACACACACATACATAAGAAATAAACAGAACAGAATTAATTAATTACAATTTAAAAATAATCTAGGTATGTATCGCCGTAACAAAATGGCGCTGACTCAGCATAATGCTGCAGCACGCTACGCGAACTCCAGCGCTGGTATTCGGTCAGCACCAGGTCAAGTGACTTCACAAATAAGTACACTCAATAATAATAATAAATAATATTTTAATAATATTTTCTACCCAAAGGTTGTCTGGAAGAAATCGCTTAAAGCGATAAGACCGCCTAAATTGTACTATTTGTAACTTTTATAACGCGTAAATGTATTTGTTTGTGCAATAAAGTGTACTGTATTGTAAACTTGTACCGCTTCCTAGGTTTTAGAGCTGTGCAGAAGAAAAGTCGTAATACATTTCAAGCAACACATCTTTTAAAATCAAGTTTGTATACAATAATATAAGGATTGTGTGAAGCTGAAGTAACATTAGTACCAGGCATCTTTGTCATCGAATAATCGTTCATTTTATAAAATACTTTCTTACAATGTTTCTTTAATGTGATTCTTTAGCTTTCTATCCGTCACATTTAAGATTTCCTCTGGTACTTTGTTGTACAAGCACATAGTGGTATGTATATTTCATTCCAGATTCATAGTCCTATGAAAACCAACGCTATTTACGTCTCGGTAACATATACATGAAAGGGTCACCAGCAGCAAAAACAGGTTTGTATTACCATGTAAACTTTGCAGTCCACTTAGGAACACCATCTATTGTGTATTTTGTTTTCGAGACGCAAATGCGTTTGTTTTCATAGGACTATTAATCTGGAATGAAATATAGTTGTAGTGTGGTTCCCGGCTTAGAATAGGGTCACCAGGGAAGAGCAGCAGCGTTCTCCTGTGTATATTAAGATCACTACTACGATCACCAATCCGTCTGCGCAGCGTGGTGGCTATGTCAAATCCCCCAATAGAGAGCCCACCAAAAGTGTCATTCTATTGGGGAGGCTTATGTTCAGCAGTGGACGTGTTTCGGCTGATGATGATGAAATTTGATTTTATATCTGCTGCTAAACCTCACAGTAGGATACCATATGCCATGATACTTTCATGTATAATCTTACTAATATCTTACTATCTTATCTTACTAATATTATAAATGTTCGGATATTTGGATATTTGGATGTTGTAACTCAATCACGCTTCAACCGGGATGAAACTTGGCACACATATAGGTTAGTTCCTGGAATAAGACATAGGATAGTTTTTATCCCGAAAAAACATCTAATTCCTACGGGAAATCGATAATAATTTGTAATGTTAAGTTGTCCACGCGGACGAAGTCGCGGGCAACAGCTAGTATTTATTATAATGCAGAGTAGATATCTACATATTTATTGGCTTTCTGTCCCGAATTTACCTGTTATAAGTATTTAGTGAGACCCCTTTCCGTTTTGCTGAAACCCGCACAAATAAACCTGCCACTAATAAATAAAGTTGGCTGGGACAAACTGTAAGCCCGTCTGATCCCGACTAACTCTTTAACTCGGCCGGCACCTAATTAAATGATTACCCAACTGTGCACGGCTTAATGGGAGTTTACGACACTGCCTTTGTTCGTTGACTGTACACTTTTGTTGGCATTACCTACGCTGTATCAGTTTATTTTACAGAACTGACTTGGTTTTTGCAAAAAAATTAACAATCAGTTGCATTAACAGCCTATTTTTAGCATGAAGGTAAATAATATTAAGTTAAAAGAAAACATTTTGGTAGGCGTTTACGTGATCCGTCTTTCGCTTCCCACTTCCCTCTTTCCCTCCCTTCTTGTCTACCTCTTTGATCCCTCCCTCGCCTTTCCTAAATCCCCCACATCTGTATCTCTTTCTCCCTTTGTCTTTATCCCTCCGTTCCTACCTCTATCACTCACTTACTCTCTCTCACTTTCCCACTTTTGCTCTATCCCTCCCTATCTAATTTTTTCTGTTTCTTTTTCTCACACTCACTCGTTCCCACCCTACTTCCATTCCTTTATTCTTATCTCTCACTCTTGCTCCTTCCCTCTCAATTTTTCCCTTCTCCGTTTCATGGTGTATATCCACATACATTATTTAAATACTCTTGTCCTTCTTTATGATCATTTTGTTTGCGTTTTGTGTGTCATGTAAAAAGTTTCAATTCAAGATATTGGATTTTTATCTCGCTCAACTTTCTCGATGTAGTTTAAAGTTACAGAAGTTGTACGCTAAAAGGGGACAAAAAATAAAGAGTTTTCGTATTTTTAGTGGGAGAAAGGAGGAGAGAGATTTTAATGTAACGTCAATGTCATTGTTAAGCTATAACTGAAGGGTGCTTAACAGTAACTATTTTAAGTAAACAGCTAGTATAAAGTAATAGGCTCGATTCTGAAGACACAACGTTAAAATTTGACAGCACTAAAATTGTTGCTATCCTTGTCACACAGTATTATGAAGATAAAGATGAAACCAATTTTAGCGCTGTCAAATTTTAAATGTGTGCCTTCAGAATCGGGCCCAATGTTACACTTCTTATTGTAATATACGTAGAAACAGAGGGAAAATCTCACAGCAACTCTAAAATATTAAATGCCATTCCTTATAACATTGGAAATCGTTTACGCGCCGTTTCGTTGCGTAACCGACCGTAGATAAATCACGTTTTATCTTAATCCAATATTTCCTATTGCCTCTGTGGAGTGGCCCGCTTTCCTCTAAATGGAAAAAAATATACAATCTTTATATTTTTGTTTCGAACCGAACGCCTTGAAGATTGACATAGATGTAGGAAAACGGGACACTGAGTTGTGGAGTGCTCTTCAAAAGTTATGTACTTAAATACAAATAAATAAATAATAAACAAATAAATATCACAGACATTCACACCAATTATCTAGTCCCAAACTAGGCAGAGCCTGTGGTATGGTTACTAAATAACGGATAGACATACTTAAATAAATATATAAACATCCAAGACTTGGCTACAAACATTCATATTCATCATACGAACATTTGCCCCTAGCGGGATTCGAACCCGCAACCTCCGGCGTGGCAGTCCAAGAGCTACCCGTTCTGCCACGGAGGTCGTCAAAGCTGATTAACAACCAAAAGAGAAATTAAACAGAAATGGCAGTGGCTGAATCGATGCTCGTGGACGCAGACGAGCTCTGCAGAGGAGACCACAGCCAAGAATCAGCAGGGTGGGAAAGATGATAACTAGGTGTGGTTGAAAGTATTGCTTAAAGTTAGTTTTTGTTATTACGTTTGGGAAGGATGTGGAAGGTTAGGGAAGGACGCGACAAGTGGACGAGGTGATAACAGAATGGTATCCACGAGAAGGAAAAAGAAAACAGGGAAGACCATATAAAAGATGGCACGACGACCTAAAGGAGACTGCGGGTCCACTGTGGACACGACTGGCTAGAGATAGGCAGGCGTGGAAATTGATGGAGGAGGCCTATGTCGAAAGACACACCGAAGAAAACTAATAAGGATTGTTGATTCTTGAAATTAGTCATTTCATATTACTTTTAAAATTACTTTATATACTTTTTGATTTATTCATAAGCTAAATGTAAATATAATCGGAAATAAAAAGGCTATTATTATTATTATTATTATTATTCATCATCAGGTTATTTTTGTCTTCACTGCAGGAGCACAACCCTCTCTCATCTGCCGGAGACAGACGGAGGATTTGGCCTACACTCCCCGCGCTGGCCAGACGGGTTGGGGAGGCCTGATTGATGTTTTATAATGTATTCCCTCAGTCGCCTTGTACGACATCCACGGGAAGAGTTGGAGTGGTCCTATTCTGCTCTACCGGAAACCACACGGCAAATTATTATTATTATTACGTTTGTCTATCTAGTTAGTTTATTCGAGGGACCAGCTCGACCGACAAGTCAAGGAATAGTTTCTCAAGGTCTGATCATGTCACTTCCGTTTTCCTTTCTTTCAAAACTTAGTTTTTATCCATAACATTGTATAACACATTGTTGTATGCATATATCTTTAAGTATTGCTACTAGGGTTTTAAAATATTGCATAAACTTTTATTTAACTCCACAACTCATATTTCCCTGGTACTGTTATCATCTACCAAAAGGTTGTCTGTAAGAAATCGATTTAAGCCGTAAGACAGACCATATGTACTAAACTATTTACTTTATTATTCGTGTAGTTCGTATCGTGCAGCAAAGATTACTTGAACTGACGTCGCAGTCAAAATTGCACATGAGTACACTGGGTACATTTATACACATACATTTTTTATCGACTCGTCCACCACTTCCTAGGTGTGAGCGCTATGAAGAAGAAACGGTGAAACAAGCTTCCAGCAACACATCTCATCGTCAAACGGCTGTGGACGAATCTGAAACTTCGAGTCGAACTGTCTGCCACCAATAGTTTTTTTTACATAGTAAGTATTGTTAGTTTGCACGCCACGACTAATATAAGCCAAAATTTGTTTTGTCTATGAAATTACCATCCAAATGTAGAGGAAAGAGGTAGGCATGTATACCTCTCTGGCTTTTGAATTAGGGGTGCAATCGACTGTACGGAAACTGGTGTTTTTCAAATCGAGGCCAGAATAGTGATGTGCAAAGCACCAACATCCGATTCTGAAATATCCGTCTGACAAAATTAAAATTACAAAAGTCGGGTATAATGTCATCAAGCCTCTTGTTGGTATTAGTCGGCAGTAGGTATTTACTGTTAAAAGAAACAGTAATAAATAACCCTGGCTTCATAGTGAATCATATAGCCAGCCAAGTGTGAAATGGGTATAAAAAAAAGTAAACAATAATGTCGACTTAGCCTAGAGTTCTTAATGTCCCAAAATGTGGAAATAAATGAGTATGAGTATACGAGTTTTTGCCGTGTGGTTTCCGGTAGAGTAGAATAGGACCACTCCAAGTCTTCCCGTGGATGTCGTACAAGGCGACTAAGGGAAGACATTATAAAACATCAATCAGGCCTCCCCAATCCGTCTGGCCAGCGCGGGGAGTGTAGGCCAAATCCTCCGTCTGTCTCCGGCAGATGAGAGAGGGTTGTGCTCCTGCAGTGGAGACAAAAATAACCTGATGGTGAATAATACGCTTTTTTTTAAAAGAAACACGCGTTATAAAGAGATTTAAAAAAATTCAAGTAAGTTTTTTCGTTCTGATTTTAACGTTATTTTAAACTCTGCAGTAACATCACCATGAAACTACGCGAAGGACGCCGTGGGCAAAAATTTACATTTTCAATGATTTGACAAAAAAAAAACTTTTTATCGACAGCTTTTTTAGGTTTTCTGTTATCCTGAATAACATATTCGGTTTAACATAATCGACCACATCTCTATTACCAAACAAAATACGGTGTTCGATAGGAAATTACATCTCGCAGTGCGAGCGGGAGGGATATTATAATATATAGTTGTTTTTTGTATAAAGCATTGTCTATTGTTTCTGTTTTGTTTTATTCAGTCCGCTTTCGTTTTGGCGAGTAAGCTAGCGGGAAAGGTTTACTTAATACTTGAGTTATGCATAGATTTACATTTGTTTTAAATGTTTTAAATTTAATTTTAAATTTTATAAAGAAGGAACGGTTTTTTCATCACCACATCAGTCCTTAGACATAGGTCTGCTAAACATAGGTCTTCCCAATTAAAGTCCCCACACGCGGTCCTCCGCCCTCCGCATCCAGCAGCCTCTGGCCACATTCTTCAGGTCGTCGGTTCCACCCTCCACTCCAGAACTCGTCTGCCCCTACGGCCGTCGGTTCTGTGACAGATGTGGCCCGCCTACTGCTATTTCAGCTTGCTAATCCTTTCGACTATATCGGTGACCTTTGTTTCTCGTCGGATCTCGCCATTACGTATACGAATCATATCCTTCAACGAAACCCAGAGCATAGCCCTTTCCTAGACTTGAAACTTGTAGATCAGAGGAAACATCGTTGTGGGCATCGTTTCTGCTCAGACAGGATGCACTTTTGCCGACGTGAAGACCCATTTTCCGTTCTTTTACAAACGTAAGTTCTAGTTCAGCAGGCTAGACTTAGTTCAGCAGTAGACGTATTTTATCAGAAGCTCTTTATGAATATTATCCACAAGAACCTTTCCAGGGCCTTGTTTTGTATTACCTCTGACCCGTAGTTTCAATACGAATATTCTAATATTCCTTCTGGCCCACTGAGCCGTGTTCCCCTCTTTATGGAACGAGTATAACATATTTTTTTATGTCGATCCCAAGCAATATGGGAAGATTAATATTTTGTACTTAGATTGAGGTTGGCTGTATCCAATATTCTTATAGAATACAAGTACGTCCTGCGTCTTCGGCCATTGGAAATGGTATACATGTTAAATAGTGTTGTAACTTGTAATCTACCTATCCTACTTCCTACTACTTAATATTATAAATGCGAAAGTTTGGATGTTTGTTACACAATCACGCTTCAACCACTGGACGGATCGTGATGAAGCTTGGCACACATATAGGTTAGGTCCTGGAATAGGATACAGGATAGTTTTATCCCGAAAAACATCTCATTCCTACGGGAAATACATAATAATTTGTGATGTTAAGTTGTCTACGCGGACGAAGCCGAACAACTGCTAGTTGATTATAAATGAAAAATGTATATGTTTAGGTAAGTCACACACTAGGGAACTTCATACAAGCAAACAGATTTAATTACCTACTACTACTATTGCAGGAGTCTGTCCGTACACGTTTATGTGTTAGCGTGAATTATTGTAGGCTTACATCCTGCATCCAGAGAGGGGCAACGTCATACGTAAACAACGTAAGTATCTCTTTCTAACTTACAGCGTTGATCTCTCGGCACCGGTCAATAGCACGCTGGCCTAGTAACTTTGTACCATATACATATATATACATCTCCACATTATCACACACACACATCCCACACACCTACACAACACTCTGTGACACTCTAGGCCCGGCCCCAACAGAAAACCAGAGCTGCACCTTCCTGGTGCAGCACTTCGCTGAGTTAGGGACCTCTCCCTTGCACAACATCGTCCACCTCTAAATTTTAAGATAATGTAATAATTTTATATAATTTAATTAATAATTTGTATATAAATGAACATTCATTCATTTAACACATGTATATAATGTTAAATATGTTGTGTTAGTGAATAAATATTTTGTCTTTCTTTCTATCTTTCTTTTTTACCACTTTCTGCCAGCCGAGGAGATTATTGTCGCTTCTTTAGGTAGTAATATTTAGTATTCCCTGCCTTTGGGATATTTCACTAGGCTATCTAAAGTATGCAGGTGACATTTAGCAATATAAATTAGTTTGAAACATTTATAAAATTATTCTGACAAGCGTCACCATTTTTATTCTTCATCGAAAAAAAAACCTTCATTATTTTTGGTTGTAACAAAAAAAAAACAGAAAGGTCGATAATTGCCGAATACGTAGGTACGTACGATACCCGTCACTCAGTTGTCCAATTCGGTCTGTTCCATTTGCGAGACGGACGGACGGCTAGCCTTCTGATTTCCGTCCTGCCTTTTTGTCCAAAAATATCGAAAACGTAAACACTGTGCGGTTCGGCATGCTGAGTAAATATTGATGCTTTGCAGAAATTTTTGATTACTACACAAGTGCTTTCCTCAGCCGAAATACGTCCACTGCTGAACATAAGCCTCCCCAATAGAATGCCACTTTTGGTCGGCTGTAAATTGGCGGATTTACCATATTCACCACGCTTGGCAGGCTGATGGGTGATCGCAGTAATGATCTTAATAAAGACAGAATTCTAATTTATAAATTATAGTTAAGGTATAACGATGGCGTTGTGTGGTGGCGTTCATTGGAGAAGGCCTATGTCCAGCAGTGGACTTCTAGGGGCTGACATGATGATGATGATGATAACGATAAATGATGTTCTATAAGTAACTAGATTTCTAATCTGCAGTGAAAAACGACAACGCAAACGACTTCACAATGCTAGAGGTGAGCTCATTAGCGATCAGTCGGGGACCACTGCTGGGCATGTGACGCCTTCAAAAAGGCCAAGTATTTTTCAAATGAACTAAGAAATTAGAAAATAAACAGACAAAGACATTATGCTGCGGAATACGATTATTTTAAACTAGCTGTGCCCGCGGCTCCGCTCGCGTGGACTACAGAATCCGCTGCCCTTTCCACTTCCGCTCCAGCTCCCGCATGCGATGACAGACATTTTATAGCTAATTTTTTACACCTTGGGTTACATTATTGAAGTTTTAGTAGGGATCCCTAATTTTTTATAGTAATAAATATATCCTATGTTACTCAGGGAAAATGTAGCATTCTAATGGTGAATTTTTTTTCAAATCAGTCTAGTAGTTTTTGAGTTTATTCGTTACAAACATACAAATCTTTTCTCTTTATAATATTAGTGTAGATGTACACATGCAGAATTTTGGAGATTTTCTAAGAAATATTTTGATTAAATTATTTACTTCATCATCAGCCTATATACGTCCACTACTGAGCATAAGCCTCTCCAATAGAATGCCTCTTTTAGTGAGCTGTCCATTTAAGGGATTTGCCATAACCACCACACTTAGCAGACGAATTGGTGATCGCAGTAATTATCTTAATTTACACAGGAGAACGCTGCTGCCTATTCCTTGTGTAATCTCTTAGTCGCCTTGAATTATTTACTTAAATATAATATACATAATGTATACCTTTGTATATGTATATTTATTTACCAAAGACTAATATATAGCATAGAGCATAGACCATCACGCGCTGGCGAGACGAGCTCGAGGACTTCACTGGCATCGGAGCGCTCTGGACACGGCTGACTGCTGAAAAACTTACCTGGAGGAGGCTGGGGGAGGCCTTTGCCCATAAATGGGATTATCTGTAGTGACGAAGGACTTACCTGAAAATAAAAACTTTAACTTACAAATATTAAATAACGACATAAACTAAGAATGACATAAAATGAACTATAACTATGTACAGTTTTATAATAAGTGAAGTGACGAATTCTACGAATGATAATTTATATCTACAGAAGGGCTAAAAATAAAATAAATAAATAAAATAAATAATATATAGCTCAATGCATCGATATTGACTCAAACATTATAACTCAGAGGGACACTTTCGAACGTCATGACTTGATTAAGAATAGATTTCCAATTCCAGGAACTGATCTCATTTGTGGGAAGTAGTCAATTAATTGTAAACTAGTTAGCGTACCTGTGATTGCCACCAGTGTTACCGCAAGCGCGTCTCAACGCGACTGAGCGCGTCTAATTCATTAGACTCGACGACGCGAGAAATTCGAAGGCAGTGCTGGGTTAGTAGTCTTATTCTGATATCAGAAAACTATGTTAACACATTCGTTAGTGATGCGGCACTAGACGCGACGAAGTAAAATGAAATTAGACGTCCATAAACGAACTGTCGCGGTAGGAGGCACAGATATTACGCCTATTGACGTACTGTCCACTAAAGTGTTAAAATGTAGAGATGCTAAAAAGCTCCCCTCTTCGTGATAAATTAAAGGACTTAAAAATATCAGGCTCTTCTTATTAGATAATGTATTTTTGAACAAATTAAAAAAAAAACAACTATCTGGCATCTAAGGAGACTATATCATTAATACACCGCGGAAACTGCCCAAACTCATTAACTTCGTTTCGCTTGAAATACGTTGTACCATCATCATCATCAGGTTATTTCTGTCTCCACTGCAGGAGCACAACCCTCTCTCGTCTGCCGGAGACAGAAGGAGGATTTGGCCTACATTCCCTGCGCTGGCCAGACGGGTTGGGGAGGCCTGATTGATGTTTTATAACGTTGTACCTAAAATATGACATATTCATAATCATATGCCTTCATCGCAATGAAACGATCCAGCTCGAACTACCAGAATAAGATTGTAAGCAAGTGCAGTGTGAAATGCGGCAATTACCTCAAGAGTACCATGTCACACATCCTGCTAACACTCCAACGAGCTAGGGATGTTCCGAAACTATAAGTAAGAATCGATATCGATAGTGCACGTAATTTTATGTTTGTACTTATCTTTGAATGAGGTATAAATATTTATACAAACGTCTAACTCGACTTACAATAAAATAGTTTATTTTTTTCAAATAATGGCTTGCTAGATTATTCTTCGTCTCTGTCGTTCCCTCACTGCTAAGGATCGCGACCGTATAAAATGCGCCTCCACGCATAGCGGTCATTGGCCAGCCACACCGCTTCATATAAGGATCCGCCAGCCACCCTGCTCACCGGGTCTAACTACCTCGTCCTCTGGCACGCCTGCCCTCCATTTGTCCCAGGATGATGAGCTTCTTCAGATTATAGTTAAAGAGAAATAACATTCTTTAAAAGCCATATAACTAAAAACGACATCAAACTGCCAGCCAAGGGAATACATTTTATGGGGAGTGTGTTAATAAGAATCATTAGTTGCAATAATTACAGACAGTGGTCCTTCCCGAATATGGTGTTCACATTTTTTGTCGGTCTTAGAATATAATAGCAATTAAGGTATTGCCATTAATATAAACATAACTGAAAGTTCATCACACAAAAAATAACTTCAGTCAATTAAAACTGAAATCATATTTAATGGCCGTTTCTGCAACAGATGTGGCTTACTCATACTGAGTTTCTTCATCGAAACTATTCATTGCTATCAGGTTAGACTAGTCACTTCCGTTCATCGATATGTGTTGGTCACAGCACTTGTCTTTGCTCCAGTGCTCCTAGAGACCGTCTCAGTGTAAGACCGTTCTCGGTTCTCCAACACGCCTGCGGTCTAATGACCCGAACGGACTTTGATATATATGATATTACTCAATGCATATACAACTTTGCCGTGTGGTTTCCGGTAGAGTAGAATAGGAGCACTCCAACTCTTCCCATCGGTGTCGTACAAGGCGACTAAGGGAAAACATTATAAAACATCAATCAGGCCTCCCCAACCCGTCTGACCAGCGCGGGGAGTGTAGGCCAAATTCTCCGTCTGTCTCCGGCAGATGAGAGAGGGTTGTGCTTCTGCAGTGGAGACAAAAATAACTTGATGATGATACAACTTTTATTGCTCAATTTATCCTCTTAGGGACCAGGAAGACCTGGAGACACTTCGACCCTTCGGGATCTTCTGTGCCAAACCCCTGTCCACCAACAGTAAAAAAAAAACTTTGGCATATGCAGACTTCCTCACTATGTTTTGCTTCACCGAAAAGCCTATGGTATTATAAATAAACCGTACCAAAGTTTTGAATAGGTACGGGCGGGCTTTGAACCTGCGACCTCATGAACGTGACGCTACAACCAACTAGGCTACCACAGCTCATTTCTCCTATAGATATTTACGATACTATAACATTTATTCACAAGTCTTACAAATACTAATAATTTGCGAGTCTGAAAACTTGGAATAAAATTGCCGTCTGCAAAGATACCAGCCAGACCCATTTGCTGTGAATATCTAGAACCATCTAATGTAATTTATAATTTATTTGCTTCCGAAGGCTTTATCTGAAGATTTCGTTACTGGTATCCAGTATATTACGCAATTTAAGTTTATCGATAAACATCATAAACTTGATAAAGAATTCATAAATATTGTTAAGATTACACCGTCTTACGACTCCGTCCCACGCCATCAAGATAATGAACTTGATAGAGTACGTAAAGCTAAGATAAAACCTTTATTAGGTTATTTATACACCAGATTAGAGTTGCTACACTTGTCACATAAGGTAAGAGTAAAAGCTCAGGAACCTGAAAACAAGAACTGGACCACCGGAACTAGTTGTCGAAACACGAAGACAGCCAATGAGCGCTGACTTGTTATAAATAGAGAGAGTAGCTGCAAGTTTGACGGAATATACAGTTTAAGCGGCGTGACCGTGGTAATACAACCAGACTTAGATGGAGCGTTCCAAACAATCGCTCTGTTCCACGCAAGTAGCCACAACTCTTTCATATTCACTTTGAAACCTGTGCAGTTACTACGCAGAACATTTAATTATTACTAAATATTGAGGCTACGGTTAAATAATGTCAATATTTAGTAATAATTAAATATTCTGCGTAGTAACTCATATATACATAAACTCATAAACATAATACATAAATATAAAAGATATTTATATATGTTCTTATAAATAATAATAAATACTTTTATTTACCACTTTATAGCAGCTAATGAATAGAATAGAATAGAATAGAAAGACTTTATTTGGCGAACACAAATACAACACAGGAATTAAAATTGACGACATAAATATGAAAAAAAAGAAGCAAACAAATTACATAACATTAAAACAAAACAGAAAAAAAATTACACAGTGTTGTAGTGTGACGCCAAAAGGGTCCCCAGCTCAGCTTATGCTGTAGCAAGAGCTGCAGCGCTGATTTTCAGTGCGGCCACCAAATGACTCTCGGACGCAGATTAATGTTTATCTACTGATATTTACAACTGAAACTGACATTATTACTATTAAATTTATTATTACACTACCTCTTTTGGACATAAGTATGCCTTTACAGCTACTTACAAACTGACTTAATAATGATTATATTATGTTGTATTTTAATTATACATATCGTCAGTGGAAAGGTAAAAACGCTAAAGCGCCAGTTTGACAAGTTTACAGGAGAGAGGTTTAAAGTTTTTTGTTTTTTTCTGAATAAAATTAATATCTCGTTTTCTACGAGGAGTAATTTTATATAACTTGAAAAAAATACGATTGTATAACTACTGCTTAAATATGTAAAACTAAGAATAATTATAGGTCTTTTATTTTACGAGATATATGTCGCATTAGCGAAAATCACCTGAACACATAAAAAAATTTAGTTAGGTAAAAAACGGTAAACATATACATACACAGATCGACGCAGAAAAAAACAGTCGAATGGGATATACTCGTATAACTCCATTTTTACCAATGTGTCGCTTTAGCGTTTTTACCTTTCCACTGACGATATTGACAATGGGCTCGATTCTGAAGGTACAACGTTAAAATTTGACAGCACTAAAACTGTTGCTATCCTTGTCACACAGTATTATGAAGATAGAGACGAAACCAATTTTAGCGCTGTCAAATTTTAAATGTGTGCCTGCAGAATCGGGCCCATGGCCTCTTTACCGCAGCTTAATTGTATAATGTATAAACGGGTCGCTCTTTACCATGTGTTTCCAAAAGACGCCACAGCGCCAGCCATGCGTCAAATGGGTATAAAAAAATGTAAACAAATGTCGACTTAGCCTAGAGTTCTTAACGTCCCAAAAGGTGGAAATAAAGAGTATGCTCGATGATAGCTGAAGTAATCATTTACATGATCTTTTGAATCAAGTTCGTGATGAAGTTACCAAGTTAGTTACTGCAAAGAGACAAGATATCTGGTGCGCTCGTATATAGTTAAGATCACGGTTAACAACAACGATCTCTATGTACTACTAGATGGAGCGTTCCAAACAATCGCTCTGTTCCACACAAGTAGCCACAACTCTTTTACATTCACTTTGAAACTTGTGCAGTTACTACGCAGAACATTAAATTATTACTAAAAATTGACGCTACGGTTAAATAATGTCAATATATAGTAAATAATTAAATGTTCTGAGTAGTAACTGCACAAGTTTCAAAGTAAATTAAAAGAGTTATGGCTACTTGCGTGGAACAGAGCGATTGTTTGGAACGCTCCATCTAGTAGTATATAGAGATCGTAGGTTAACAAAATCTTGTTCAAATAAACAATGTTTCTTCTTCTTTGACTTAACAACTTTTTTCCTATCTATTTACTGCATCCTGCCTTTAATAAACGAACAATTAAAAGAAAGGTACAAAAAACAATCGGAATTAAAAACGACCTCCTTTGCATAGTTAACGGTAACATTAACGCATTCAGCGGTTGCATTCAGAGTATGGTCGTACCAAAACAACTTTGCACACACCGTGACCCTACTTAACTTGTAATTAAAGTCTAATTTCAAGTTATCAGTGATGGTTTGTGTAGTTAGTTTCACAGTAGAGACTTGTACAAGATATGCACTTCATTAATTATTGACGCAAGTATTTTATGTCTTCTTTTACTTTTCCTACACCGGTATGGAACAAATCGCTTTTAAAGATAAGACTATTGTATCTACTACGGCACACACCTCCACCAATCGTAAGCACTGCGCGAGCGCAGAGAAGGAAGTCGCCGGCCCGAACGAGTTCGGATCAAATCGAATGACAGAACAGCCCTATCGCCATTGCGACCGGATCATTATTCCTCCAATATTTTCATACTTAATTAATTGTTATAGAGTTTGAATAGACAATGTCTACAGTGGCTCGATTCTGAAGGCACAATGTTAAAATTTGACAGCACTAAAACTGTTGCTATCCTTGTCACACAGTATTATGAAGATAAAGACGAAACCAATTTTAATGCTGTCAAATTTTAAATGTGTGCCTTCAGAATCGGGCCCAATTCCTGTATTTTAAGTAATTTTACAAAATAGTAATGAATTAAGTTCTAAAGGTTCAATTATAGACATTTTAAAAGAATAGCATTCATAAGTAATACAAAGCGTGAGAACTGCATTTAAGTGATTAGTACGTAAAAAAAGTTATTAAACTAATATTAGTACATTTCTTTGACTACAGTGAAAATGGATCTAACTTAAAAAAAAAGACTGATAACGATTTAATGTAAGTTACATAAAATCATGGAACTGTTTTCAAGAAAATTTATTTAGAATAATATTAAAAATAATTTGTTTGGTCTCCTGAAAAGTAGCCGTTTTTAAGTTAGGCCATTATTCTATCACAAATTATTATGTATTACAACCACGAGACGGGTCGGGATGAAACTTGGCACACATATAGGTTAGGTCCTGGAATAGGACATAGGATAGTTATTATGTGTGTGTGTGTGTGTATGTGTGTGTTTTAAACTTAATGTAGGTACATCTTACCAGAGAATACAGAATATTACCCCCCCCCTCCACCCCACCCCGGTCAAAATAGACCACGGCTGGCAATACGCACTACTGCGCTGCTAACATGTGTACGGACAGGCTGGTGCGCCTGTAATACTAATAGATGATTAAATAGTTTATGTATGGAGTGTCGGGGCTGTGTCCATACTGTGTATACGTTTACTGTAATAGAGGTTTAGCATAAATTAGCATGTGCCGAGTGCTACGACGGGCGCCGACAAGCGGTATCAATCACGATAAAGGACCATTTGTAGTGACACTGGCCTGCGGCGAAAACGGCGGTAAAACGCGTTTAAGTTGGGTTCCCGTAATTTCGCTTAACGACCGCCGATTTACGTATTTGTGTTTTTCTTATATAAACCTTTTTTCTTTTATCGGCTGTGGTATTTCATTAATAATCGTCTGGATCCTGATAGAATTTAACAAGTACACTTTTTGACAAAAATGACTTTTACGTATATTTACCTACCTTATTGCCTCATTAAGGCTCATTGCCTCATTCAAAGGTAACAAAAATTTAACATCGATGTGAGTTACAGCGTTTATGCTTTTTTGCATCAATATGTTTATGCAATATACCGACAATACTAATTTTTTAATAGTAGATTAGTAGCCAAGGGCTGTAAGGTATCAATTGCAGCCCGAGATATTTAAGCGCACGAGCGCAGCGAGGGCGCCTATAGTTCGAGGGTGCAATTGATGCTTACACCCGAGCTAACTACTCTGCTTTACATCTCGATTGTGAGGTAAGTAGAAAAAAAACCGGCATTACAAGAATAAAACATTTTATTAGTTATTTAAAGTAAAAGATTTCTATTCCCGCCTTTTTTCATCTTTTTTTTTAATTATTTTTTTCAAGAAAGACAATTGAGCTTCGCCGTTCGATATTTAAAATTGATGACTATTATACTCATACGAAGACAAGGCTGAATAGCGAAGCGACCTTTTTTGTCATTGGGCTGAATGCATGTCTATTGCCAGTATGATGGTTAGATGTACGCGAACTTTTTGAAAGAGTGAAGAGTTTTTTTTTAATTACTTACCGCCCTAGGGCTTTTCTAGCTACATTATTACCCTAGAGCGCTAATTGGTCACCTACAAGCCCCATTTGGGGGTAATAAGGACCTACTTACCGAATATGAGAGATGTAATGTATATTTCTTTACGTCTGGGGTTCGAATGGGGTTATTTTTAAATCATGAATCTATGATTTGTATTTATATACTGCAGTACAACATACCTTTTAACTGGTTACTCGTTATAAATAATTGTTATATTTTATTAATGATAGTATTTCTAAATGTAAAATATCGAAACCTATAATTAATTTAAATGAACATCGAAATGTCTTAATAACTTTCTTATTAAAAACACCGTTTATTAAAGCTTTAAACCCATTTCATTCGATTCCAATTTTCTTGCTCCTCTAGAAGCATTACACATAAGAAAGTTACATCAAAGGCATTAATTACTTAGCCATCGACATTTCTGTGAGAGGCTGGTCCAATATATGAGAGACAGCATTTGTAAGTGCAGCGTTCAATTATACATTAATACTGAGATATGTATGAAATGTATAATTTTTAGATTATACATGAGGCAGTGAGAGCACTACTATGTCATAAATTTAATTAAATTTGGTTCATGATCACTTTAAACAATGAACTCATAAAAAATATCGACTCGTTTAATATATTCAAAAATAAACATGCTCAACATATTCTTGACAATTAGGATATCTAACCAGAAATTTGTTAGGACTAGTATATAAAATAAAAATTATTTTGTTAGTGTGCGGTGCGAACTAAACAAAATAACTATCTTTATCTTGTTTTTCATGTAGGGACATTGTTTAATGAGAATAAAGAATCTTTAAACCTAACTCGGTTAAAATCACCTCACCCCCCTACGTCCAGCTTAGCCTCTTTTCTATCATTTTCAATACAGAAACCTCAGGTACATAGATAGATAGATAATCTCTTTATTGCACACAGATTAAGAGTAACAATAAAATTAGTTACAGATTTTTTTAAAGTGTACAAAGGCGCTTAAAGCAATCTCTTCTTGGCAACCTTTGCAACGGAAAATAAAAAAGCGACAGAGTATTGCAGGTGAAAGAAAAGAAATTCAGTTGTTCCCATAGTGTATTTTGATCCTTATAAGAAATAGTATCGAATGACGTCATAAAGAAAACGTCCTTGCCGACTATTTTTTTCTAAATCTATGTATGTCATTCTAAATATCTATAAAAATCATTGAAAAATTTGGGCCGATAAAAAAATACGTGTTGCTCATTATTCAAAGCTCTGTAACATATCTTAAAACGAAACAAATCGGAGCCGGATACCTTTCCTTGTGAGGAGTCGTCTGCCCGCTGCCTCTTCTTCATTACACCGAGTCCCAAAAGGGGCAAGACCACAAATGGATGGAGTCCATTTAATCTCGTGGGATTTAATTGCTGCACCTTTCGATTCGCCAGCGGGGCGCGCTGGTCATTTATTGGCGGAAAGATTTATTGAAGACGCCAGATTGGTTGGACAATATTTCAAATAACTTTTTGTGTATAGAAATCGACACACATAATCAAGTTTGTTGTTCATAGTGAAAGTTTTCATAGTTAAAGGGACAGGGTACGAAATGAGATGATCCGCCAGCGAACTAAAGTTCTCGACATCCACTATCCTACTAATCCTGCTAATATTATATATGCGAAAGTTTGGATGTTTGTTACTCAATCACGCTTAAACTACGGATCGTGATGAAACTTGCCAGGTTATGTCCTGGAATAGGACATAGGATAGTTTTTATCCCGAAAAAACATCCCATTCCTACGGGAAATACATAATTTGTGATATTAAGTTGTCCACGCGGACGAAGTCATAAAGATAGCACGTTGAAGTGGCTGGTCACATCTGTCGGAGTACCGATTACCATAGGGGTAAACGAGTTCTCGACTGGAGATCGTGACTGGGCAGGCATAGCGTGGGCCTCCCCCTGGCTAGATGGAGCGACAATCTGCGTAAGGCAGCTGGCAGAGACTGGATGAGAAGAACAGAGGATCGGGTTCAGTGATGATGATGAAGTATCGTTGAATTCTCTTAGCTAAGTATAAAAGAAAACATAAGGCCCCACTAAAATAACAAACAAACTTCTATAAACAATAATAGTTATATTACAAGAAATAAAAATAAACTTGTTTTACCAGGGTTAAGACTAAGTAAGGTCAGTAAATCGTTCACGGGGCAATGTATACGCTTCTACAAAAAACTACCAGAGGAAATCTTAAATATGACGGACAGAAAGTTTAAGATTCACATTAAAAAAGAACTTAAGAAAGCCTAAGAAAATAAACGATTATTTGATGGTACTAATGATAATTCAGCTTTGCAAAATCTTTATTAATTGTATGCAAACTTGATTTTTAAAAGATGTGTTGCGTGAAGTTTGTTGCTCCGTTTCTTCTTTACAGCGCTAACACCTAGGAAGCGGTAGTCGATAAAAAAAATGACGTGATAAATGTACCAAGTGTACTCATATGCAACAAATGATTTTGACTTTGACTAAAATCGACTAGAAAATTAATCAGAAAAAAGATTGACTAAGGATTTGGCGTTATGTAGCATTTTTTAACCCTGTACTGATATAAATTGCAAAACAAACAGCATATGCATCAAACGTATCTTCAAACGGAGTGAATTAAAACGAAACGCAGTCTCTCCAATTCTCTCCGTAATAAAAAGGCACATACGAAAGGGAAAAAATTCCGTAACTGTATATTCCCATTGCAATTCTAAAATGAATACCGATTGCAGTGCACCCTTCCCATTGGCTCTCCTTCAGTGTATACTCGATTCGTGAAAACTTCGCAGACACTTATTGAATGCAAATTTTCTTCGTAAAATCGAATTGAGGATTTAAAAAAAATATGCACAGGAAACAGTTTTCCGCCGGTAACAGGGAGTTTGGATCTGACTGGCTCTAATTGGGTAAAACGACAAATATTCAACGAGGAAAATTGGACCGAGTTATGCCAAAATGATCCAACAAACAAATTATACAAACTCAATTGAAGGGATCTATAGCGATCAAAAATAATTCTTATTACTATGATTAAAAGATACAGTATGACTTTGATATCATATTTTACTCTGTATCTGAGCCATGGGTTCAAACTCCGCCCGTACCAATGAGTGAGAAAGTTAAGTGCAATTTTCTTAAAATACCACAGGCTTTTCGCTGAAAGAAAACTAGTAAGGAAACCTGCATATTCCAAAGAAGATATTCTAAGGTCTATGTGAAGTGCACCAAATCGGGTTGGGGCAGCGCTCGTGGACAGGGGTTTGGCACAAGATGCTGAAGGAAATTTGCTCACTTTGTTTAGAATACATGCTTCGACATTGTTGTCATGCCCATTAGGTGGAACATAGCTGTGATCTATGTATGACACGTTATCCTTTTTTTTTAATCTCTAATTAAAGCGCTTTGTCATAAACATGACTATGTCGCTCTATAAGTATTCTATTTTATAACTATCTATTTCTAATAGCTATTTTATATAATTTATACAATTTCACAGTCAAAACTGACAGAGGAAAGGCCAAGACACTGTTACAGCCAACTACTTGCCAAAACATCTCATTCTCAAAAATTTGCCTCCTGTACGACTCGTTCCGGACGCACTCCACCAACACGTGGCAGGCGTCCTCCACCACGACACATTCTGTGCAATGTGGTGATGGGACCTTTCCCATCAAATGTGCGAACTTATTCAATGGAACGTGTCCGGAGCGAAGTCGAACGATGTCCTGGCGACTCAGTGAGCAGTTGTCAATCCAGGGACAATTCATAGGTTCCGTTTGGATGGTCTTGTACCATATACCCTTAACTTTAGACCTTTCATCAAAGTATTCCTTCCATGCCTTGATCCTTCATAACTACGAATGTAAAGTGTTGCCAGGTCTTTCTGCCTTTCTAAGAAGATAACATAAGATAAAATAATCCACATCCTCATGAACTCTTCAACTCAGAAACAAATTCTTTAACTAACTAATATTGAAAAAATTAAACATAATGACTCTCAGGGTCATTAGAAACGTGGAGTAATTGGAGACATATGGTGTTAACCGTTATGCCCCTAATTACCGGAGAAATATGCCCCACGCCCAACGGAATTATTAATTAATATATATCGGATACATGTGTGAAACACAAATATAATTATGATTTATGATAGGTACATAGTAGAAGCTTTTTGTCGATCTACGAAAAAGTGGTTCCATTAAAACATCTGATTTATTTCTAATGCATTGAGAAAGTTTAATCAGTTTATATTACTATAGTTACTTAAAGATAATACTAATAGATATATTTGGTATACAGTAGTATACCAAATATATCTATTCCACGCAAGTAGCCACAACTCTTTCACATTCGCAATGAAACTTGTGCAGTTACTATGCAGAACATTTAATTATTACTAAATATTGACGCTACGGTTAAATAATGTCAATAATTAGTAAATAATTAAATATTCTGAGTAGTAACTGCACAAGTTTCATTGTGAATGTGAATAAGTTGTGGCTACTTGCGTGGAACAGAGCGATTGTTTGAAACGCTCCATCTAGTAGTACATAGAGATCGTTGTTTCCAGGTAACTTTTGTGCATGCCCCCGGCACTACATACTAACTACAGAAGCAAAAGCCTGTCCGTACAAGTTTGATTGTGTCCGTAAATTATTCTAAGACTGCTGCTGCACCGAGCGCGTGAGCATAGTATATCTAGAGAGGGACATCGGCTGCAGCCCAGTAGCTCGTGCTACCGAGCTCTATTTTGCGGGGACGTCAAATTGGCGGGGAGGTAAGTGTCGCTCCTTTACATGTAGTAATATTTAGGACGCTCTGGTAGAGGATAAAAATAGCAGAGTTTATTCAAAAAATTACGAACATTAAATGCATTACATTGTTAACGTTCAAAAAACAAAATTATGCTGAGTTTGTCCTTTTTAACGCTTTTTACAAAAAACCATCACAAGGTGAAAGACTGACAAGCTAACGCAATAAAACCCAAACAAAAACGCTGGGGTCCCCATGACCCACATCAACAATTTTCACCGAATATAGAATCCCCACTAACCCTTCCGTGACATGGGCTGGGGGTCAGAAATTAATCCATTTAAAATACATGCACAATCCGGCCTCGGATAGGAACCATACGTGTATGAATAAATAAGCTGGCACGCACGCGACCTAAATTCGTGGTCGCCAGAAATATTTGGAACATTTCTCGCAGCAAATCTGAATAGGGAAATCTGTTATCTATATATACATATAATAAAACATTAAATAAATATGTCAGACATTCACACCAATTATCCAGTCCCATACTAAGCAGAGCCTGTGCTATGGTTACTAGATAACGGATACATATACTTAAATAAATATATAGACATCCAAGACTTGGGTACAAACATTCATATTCATCATACAAATATTTGCTCCTAGCGGGATTCGAACCCGCAACCTCCGGCGTGGCAGGCCGAGAGTTACTCGTTCCGCCACGGAGGTCATCAAAGAAAAACAAAAGAAAAGCGAATCTATACATTGAAGTTAAAAAAAAATTCGCTTCCCGGAAATTACTTAAGACCAGCAGAGGCCAAAAATATAATTAAAAAATTTCGTGTCTGTCTGTATGTCGCGAACGAAGTCGCGGGCAACAGCTAGTCATGTATACAATCATCAGCCGAAATACGTCCACTGCTGAACATAAGCCTCCCCAATAGAATGCTACTTTTGATGGCTGTCCATTGGGGGATTTGCCATAATCACCACGCTTGACAGACGGATTAGTGATCTTAGTAATTAATTTATGTACACAGGAGAACGATGTTGTTGAATGATAGAAAATCATTCAAAATTACAACGATCTCTATGTACTACCAGATGGAGCGTTCCAAACAATCTCTCTGTTCCACGCAAGTAGCCACAACTCTTTCACATTCACAATGAAACTTGTGCAATTACTACGCAGAACATTTAATTATTACTAAATATTGACGCTACGGTTAAATAATGTCAATATTTAGTAAATAATTAAATGTTCTGCGTAGTAACTGCACAAGTTTCATTGTGAATGTGAAAGAGTTGTGGCTACTTGCGTGGAACAGAGCGATTGTTTGGAACGCTCCATCTGGTAGTACATAGAGATCGTTGCAAAATTATGATATTTTTTTTCTATAGCCGAAGTTTACCTCATTGCCACAAGAATTTGATAAAAAAATAACTGCATGAGCAGTAATGTGAAACTACAATATTACAAACCAACTTCATGTATAAAAAAATCACAAACATGTCGATTAAATTCGCTTGTTTTAGCTTTTCCCACAGGGAAAGTTGGTTGGAAGAGATTCTTATAGAGATAAGTCCACCTTTGTACACTTTTATGTTATGCCCTTTCTTTTTTTGTAAAATTTATGTGCAATAAAGAATATAATAATAATAATAATTAAATATAAGAAAACGGTACTTAGTAATGCCGTGTGCTTTGCGACATTGGATTGCGCAAAGTGGCGATACATCGTCTCTGCCTACACCTCTGGGTCTAAGGCGTGAGCATAATGTATGTATGTATACTTAGTAATGCCGTGTGGTTGCCGGCTTAGGATAGGGCCGTAATCTCCCCGTGGGTGTCGTCAAGACGACTAAGGGATTGCGCCAAGGATAGTCAGCAACGTTCTCCTCCTGTGTATATTAGTTATAGTGTAGGCCAAATCCTCCGTCTGTCTCCGGCAGATGAGAGAGGGTTGTGCTCCTGCAGTGGAGACAAAAATAACCTGATGATGATGAATGTCTACAATATATTAACGATAGTTTTTTTATTGCTCATTTGATGACAAACGCACAAAAGTTATATCATTAGACTAGCTGTGCCCGCGGCTCTGCTCGCGTGGACTACAGAATTAAATAAAGTTGAAACTTATTAAGCGTTAATTTCCGTCTCCTTCCGCCTTCCCCAACCTGCTTCAGCTCCAGCTCCGATTCCTGCAAATATTTTTAATGTACAGACACGCGAAGGTTCTATCATCAATAGTTTCCGCAGCGCATGCCATGAAAGACATTTTATGGCTATTATCAAAGATAATATATACTAGATTCTATTATTTTACACCTTGGGTTACATTATTGAAGTTTTAGTAGGGATCACAAATTTTTTATAGTAATAAATATAGCCTGTTACTTAGAGGTTATGTAGCATTCTGACAGTGAAAGATTTTTTGAAATCGGTCCAGTAGTTTTTGAGTTTATTCGTCACAAACATACAAATCTTTACTCTTTATAATATTAGTGTATTTAACAAAGAAAGGCGATAGTATTAACGCAGTTTACACAGTTTATTACCTTCTGCATGAATAATATTCAGTTACCATCCGAACCGGTAAACCAACGCTACCAAACATTAAAACACAACATTATCTCCATCGACGCCCACAATCGCTGTATCTGATCAGGAGTCGGCTTCCTCATCAGATAGCATAATAATATCAGGTTCGCTATCACCCCGAGATGCAATCAACGGCACCTTAGGCTTCGTTTGCTTATCCAGTGATTACTTCAGATAAGTTGTTTAGATTTTAACTGTTGAGAGGTATAGATTTGTATTTGATTTGCAATTTCTCGTTGCCTGATGGTTATCGTGTCACTTCGTAGCTATGTGAGTAAATTTTGTTAGAATCGTCAAGGGTATACAAATATTATCAAGGATCGGAATTCATAGATGTGCTTGCGACGAAAATATGTCACTGTATAGGTATTAAATTAACCTTCGTTTTCCCTGTATTTTTTTATTTATGTATTTGCCCGCAACTTCGTCCGCGTAGGTTTAGTATTTATACACTGCTTTGAAGGATTAATTTGGTTTTCCGTAGGAATGAGATGTTTTTTCGGGATAACAACTATGCTATGTCCTATTCTAGGACGTAACCTATATGTGTGCCAAGTTTCATTACGATCCGTCCAGTGGTTGAAGCGTGATTGAGTAACAAACATCCAAACATTCAAGCATCCAAACTTTCGCATTTATAATATTAGTGGGATGACCAAATACTCAATCCCGGAAAAATCCCGGTATATCTATATTGACATAAACATTTCTTCGCAAGAGCGTAAATAACACTGCCTAATTCCTATCCCTGGTCCATACGTCCATATCAAAGAAAGACTGGCTACCCATAGAACAGGGAATCCTAGTTTGGGAGCCAGGCAACTATAAATAAAAGCTTACACTTTACACTATGATTAATTACAGAAATAACAGTAAAATATTGACAGTGTTAGCAATTTTCAATAAAACGGTAAAAAGATGACTACATACATACTTTTTGCCGTGTGGTTTCCGGTAGAGTAGAATAGGACCACTCCAACTCTTCCCGTGGATGTCGTACAAGGCGACTAAGGGAATACATTATAAAACATCAATCGGGCCTCCCCAACCCGTCTGGCCATCGCGGGGAGTGTAGGCCAAATCCTCCGTCTGTCTCCGGCAGATGAGAGAGGGTTGTGCTCCTGCAGTGGAGACATAAATAATCTGATGATACATATTTGCACTCCGAAGGAAGGAGCAAAAAAAGATGTGGTTTAAAAAAAGGTAGGCAAAACTTTAAAAATAACATTTCTGTAAATAGAATAAAGAAACGATGTTCGAGTAACGAACGCAACGACCGTTTTACGAATAATGGAACGAATTTCATATTACGCTCTTCACCTAGTAGCTTTGATGTGGCTTTCTTTCATACAGATAATTGTCACGGAATTTGACAAAAGTTAGATTGTATAAGTAGCATTTGCTATTTTTTTCTATTGTCTACAGTTTTCATTTCATTTCCTAAAATAACACTCAATACTAATGATATCATAGTTTATCCGAATTTTTCGCCGACGAACTCTAAAGTAACGTTTGTTTCAATAAATATATCCGCCACACGTTCTGCTACAATGTAAATTTCTTTGTAATGATAAATAAATGTTCTATGTAATTTGACATTTAGATGTAATGTAATGTTCTATGTAATTTCATAATTGCCAAACCCAAATGGGTTTCATGTTAGTACTGGTAACATCTGTAACATCTTTATCACTTCATGGAATGCAAATAAATAAATACTAGGTAGAATTAGAATTGTGTCGTGAGTATGTTTAATACTGCAACACAGTAACACTTTCATCATCATAATATCAACCCTTAAACGTCCATAAAACTTATCAATGCTTGGCAGCAATGTGCTATTAAAAGTATATATAATCATTCTTATTGCAACAAAATCAAAACTGTTTGCTGTTTCTTTGTAATTGTCCACCCTCCACATCCAGCCGCTTCCGGCTACCTTAAATAGATCGTAGGTCAATCTGACGCGTGCTTATCCACAGTCTCCACTCCAAAACTCGTCTGCCCCAACAGCCGTCGGTTCTGCGACATATGTAGCCCACCCACTGTCACGTCAGCTTGCTAATCCTTTCGGTTATGCCGGATCTCCTAACTACAAATCATATCCCTTAAAGAAATTCCGAGCATAGCCCTCTCCATAGATCGATAAGCGGCTTGAAGCTTGTGGATCAGGCTCAGCGTCAGTGTCGACATTTCTGCTCCGTAGGTTATGAATGACAGGCAGGACGTACTGATTAAAGATTTTTGTATTGTGGAATAGGCGACGATGTGAAGAATTGATGCAGTTTTCAGTTTTGAACATACTTTACCTAACTGGAATCAAAGCAAAAAATATCAATTTATTGCCAAAGAAATAGACAAGAACATGTTAAAGCTAAACAGTTAGTTAAATATTGTACTTAGTACATTAAACAAATAAAATACTATATTTAAAAACAGTAAATTCAAATGTTTTATTATTTAATTCGATCATAAAAATCATCCCCTTTAATAAAGAAATTGAATAGGACGGATATTGATCTTCCGTCAAACTTTGAATGTCTGTAATCGGATCCCTACTTCCAAGGACTATTATATCCTATTTAAATTCAAAAGGATAAACGGACAAAACAGAATTAAAAGCCCCTTGAAATCTGACACTCGTTTTTATAATATAAAATGCAAAATAAAAGGAAGAATGAAGTTTGAGAATAAGAGTAGTCAATAGTCACTTCATATTATGTTTACTAAGTAAACCACATGAGGTTCCGTAGGATCAGGTTACTATACTACTATCAAAGTAAATAACACGACACTTGACGCTACCTTAAGGAAAGAACTACAACCACTGCTGCTTTTATACTAGTTAAATATAAACTGCCTCTAATAAAAGCAGCAGTGGATATTAAAACTAGTGAAGTAACAATAGTGATAGATTATGAAATTGAGATAGCAGTGCAGAGTGAAGGGATTGTGTATCCCGCAGGAGCTCGGTTGCAAGTTGAGTGAACTTCACTAACCTAAATTGCCTACAATGCCACCATTGTCTTGTCTAGGCGTTGGGAAATTTCTTGACAGTTTTAAAGCCCTCTTTAAATATTGTCAACAAAGATAATGTTCGCAGAGAAATCTGGGAAAATATTAAGCCACCAGCTTTTATTAGTGGTTGTACCTTTTATACTAACTTTTCATCTTGAGTTTTTATATATATTTGAAAATATAGTTAAATTACTAATTAATTTCAATAATTTGCAAAAAGTTTAAACAAAAGTCTTATTATACTTGTACGTCCCATTATTGGGCCGAAGCTATAAAAAGTGTGTAAGTTTATGGAAATGAGAATCGGGTAGGTACCTAGTTGATGATAATCATATTTAATTTTGAAATATTGAAAAAAATATAGTTTATGAAGTATATTCCGCGGTGGAGACCCTGGGTCCGTGGTCGTCCGATACCAGGAAACTGGTAAAGGACATTCGCCACTAAACTGATGCACGCTTCTGGTGACCTCAGGGCTGGTGCCTACTTTGCCCATAGGCTGAGCATCGCCATTCAACGCGGCAATGGCGCCAGTGTGCGGGGGGCCAAGCCGCACCTTGGACGACGTATTCGCCTTCTAAATTATGTACATATATTTTTTGATTATGGTTATATTTCTTTGTTACAAGATTATCTAGTTTAATTCATGTTTATAATTGTAAATAAGTAAAAATATAGTTTATATGATAAAAAAAATCCTTTTTTAAGAATAAGTATTTAAGGAAATCTGCATCTGTTTAGCCAGTTACTTGAAACGCAAATTCAGAGTCCTTGATGTCATTTATCCATGAATATAGGAAGAAGCTGTGGAAACCAAACGTAAACTACTAGGTACACTGTTGGTGTGAATTGATTATATTTTCTTTACAAAACAATTATTGGATAGACGAATACCCTATTTAATACCTTTATAAAAGGCAGATCAAACCAGGTATAATGCGAAGTATCCGCAGACTTCTTGCACAAAGTACCACTTAATAAAATAGAATGCATTAAAGAACGTGTGCACATCTAACGAAAGGCGTTAGACTCGCAAATTGCTTGGCATCAATAAACGCTTATCTGCATGTAGTTAATTAAATCTCAATCTTGGTGCGATCTCTATGCAAGCGCCATCTTTAGTGAAGCCCCATAGTGATCGGCAGAGCGAGCGCACGACATTCCCTTTCATGTATTATTCATCTGTTCTTCGTGACTAATTGGTACAATGGACCTGGTTCTAAGCTTGATGTTTGACAGGAACTTTTTTTAATATGTTCCTTCATAAGCTGAGTTTTTTTCTTTGTATGTATTATTTTACTTACGCCTGCTAAAATTTACATTGGAGTTATGTTTACATCGGATTTCGGAATGAAATCTGAGAAAACTGATTCTGTCAATATACTCTTTTTTGTCATAGGACTTACGCCCAAATGCTTCTGATGGGAAGATATTATGATCTATAAAGACTGTTAGTTTAAAAAAAAATTACTTTACAATTTCTTAAAAAAAAAAGGATTCTTTCTTATAATGGTTGTAATGATTTAAATTTGCAACTCGCTTTTCTATCATTACCTTATACGTATCGAGACTTAAAATTAATGAGAACTCAATGAAATACCAAGTTGTTTGAATTTCATTACTGGCCTTTGAATTATGTGATAGACGTACGTTAGATTTCTCTAACATTATAGCTGCTATCAAAATAAAGGTTGGTCTTTCGAGGAATGTAGAATCTTTCTCAACAATTTTTATATGTAACAAAAATTAAATATGGATAATTGAGTTGTGAAGTAGAGAATGCACATCGGCACATGCAAGGTGGGACGTCTCTTTGCCAGATGGACGACCTGTGGAAGGTGGCTGGAAGCGGCTGGATGCGGATAGCGGAAGACCGGACGTGGTGGCGTTCATTGGGAGAGGCCTATGTCCAGCAGTGCACGTCTAAGGGCTGATATGATAACAATGATAAATATAGATAGTTATTAAGTGTTAGCTGATCTAATCACAATCAACAGGAACTATGACGTTTCAAAAAGGAAATTCCAGAAATTTATTTTTGCACACTACCGACTTTCATTCATACATCGTCGCCTGTAAAAATTTGCGCTTGTTACCCTTAAACTTTACGGCGTTAAAAAGAAAACAAAATGACAACGTAGCGACAGCTGTCATGTCCACCGTCCACGCGACTGGCGCCAGTCGGTTGGCGTGCGGCCAAAATTTGCAACAATTGTTCCCTTCTATTTTTAGTGTCACCCTGCGGTGAACGTACTGATTATGAGACCTTAGAGTAAGACACTCGTAAACCTCACAATTGCTAAAAAAAACTTGAATAATAACAACACACTACTAGCTTTACTAAGCTTGCACGCAACTATTTTAATACAATTGTCTAATATCAATCTAGAATCAGACAGGAAAAGGATAAATATTAGTACTGGACTAGTGCGCTCCGCGGTGACAATGTTTCGTTCTTCTAATTAAGAACCCCGGACGGCATCGAAACATGTCAGACCAATTCACGTCAGTAATTCGCGTACAGAAACATAGTATGTATAAACTCAAAAACAACACTTTGATCAGAACTTGTACCGTTCTATATTGCATAAAGTTGAAAAGTTATCTGTTTTCAATGGAAATCGAACTATTGAGCTCTGGCGTTGAGGTTCTGTTTCTCTTTCTCTGCACCTTAATGGGCCTGCATGAAATGTTATAAATGCAGGTAGTTGATAAACCGAGGATTAACATAAATATTTTTTCTACACTTCTTATAAGATGTGTGAGCATCATCGTTGATCGTATGAGTAAAAAATATATAATCTAATTAACGGAGCAGGAAAAGGAGGTTTCTTAAAATGAAAAAGTTATTCAGATATTTTAGACTGCAAAGGTGAACGGTGACGACTTTAACTTTGGCAGCAGTAGATTACGTAATGGAAGATATGGGAAAACTGATGACATAAAGGAGAGACGAACGAGATGTGATTCAGAAACAACTGGAGAAAGAAGAAAAAGCACATAAGACTGAAGAGTTATAGCAGATTATAGTAACGTATACCTAATACGTTAGAGAGGAAGTGAGTAAAGTTTCTGTAGCTATCTTCCATTTTACATAGTCCAAAAATGGTTTTATTTAAAAAAATAGCAATATTAACTTTGGATAAAACAAATTTACTTTGTACAGCAAGCGACACTCTATCGGTTTTCGTTCAGTTTTCAGCGAGTGACCGCGTTATGTAAATCACGTAACGGGGATGCAAGTCTAGTCAACTCTGTCGACTTTGTTTATATTCACTCGGGTAAAGTTGATATTGTTGTGAAAATACTGCATAAATTTTAAGAAGTGTGAGTGATTTAGAGCTGAGGTAAGTTAGGTAGAGTAGACCAAAATTATTCCTGTAAATACACTGATAATAGAAACTTCAGTTACCGAAAAAGTTCAGAGCGTTGTACTTAACTAGGCTAACCATTTGGTCATGTGATGCTGTTATCGTAAAGTTAACTGAAAGTTTAATGTATTTTACTGGAATAAATTTAAAGTGTGATAATTATTTAAAGACCGAGATGTTGAATCAATTACTTATGCTTATCTTTATTTTATCCATGAGCCCAGCAGGAACATCTTAAAATTCTTTAACGGAACGGCGTTAGAACAGCCACGAGTACGTGACATGAATAAACAGATGTTTATGACCTACAGAAGAGACACTTGATAGGAAAGAGCCGGATAATTGGTGCCAGATGGAACGTTACATACTAATTGGGGAAGATTTAATAGAAAATGATAAGTAAGGAGCAGATGGAGAGAAATGTGGTGTTAGAAATTATTTTATGGGAGAGTTCATTCAAATTAATATGAAATGTTATACAAAATGACACAAATAGTTCAAGTGTTTTATTTCCGAGGGTGTAATGGTGATATGTTACTAAGATATTTAACACTTAGATAAACGGATATATAGATGATAAACCTGATGATAAACGGTAACTATCGCCAATCAGTTATGCAGAATTGATGCAGGTAACCCTTGCCGCCAGATACCGGTATGTCTTTTTACATATTTGGCTGTAATTAAACCTGCATTTACATTTTCCATTATTTTACCACACATTTTGGTGTAATAAATTCACCATTTAAGTCATCGTTCATTGCAACCCCATTCGTTAATACGACTTGACAGATGCGTTTCAGATTGTATCAGCTGAGGTAGTCGGAGATCGTTTTGAGATAATTTTATCAAATTATTATCTGCCCTGCGCGTGGAGTATTCGGTTAAGGTATTTTTGGTGGCCACGTAAATTAAGCGTAAAGCTAATTAAAATAAATTGCTCCTTGATGTGAATTTATGATTGTGGTCTTTATTCCTTAATTGTCAACTTCTGTAAAATATATTTTTGTTTTCACATTGCTATAAAGGTTATCATTAGATTAGTACAATTCAGCACATGTAGAATCTAAGGCATATTTTGGTTAAACTTCAAAGTCAGTGGAATATATTACACGTAATTTCTTTATTGTCTCGACCACCGCTTCTTTAGTGTTAGTGCTGTGAAATAGAAACAACATTAAAAACTTAATTTTATCTTTTAAAATCTAGTTTGTTTTATCAACAAAATAAAGATTGTGCGAAGCTGAAGCAACATTAGTACCAGGCATCTTTTTTATTGAAAATAATCATCTACTTATTTTATAATAGGCTTTTTTTACAAAATGGTTGTTTAATGTTCTGTCCGTCATAGATTTTTAGCGGTTTCTTATGTACACTAGAAATAATAATAATTATTGCATGCTCCAAGGTAGATCACAGAGCCCATTATACAAATATACTACCACCTCTAACACCTGTGTATCGCAATAAAGTTTTTTGAATTTGAATTTGTAGTTTTGTTGTAAAAGCGTATAATTTTGCCCCGTTAACGATTTACTGACTTTACTTAGTCATAAATCGTGGTAATTTTTTATTTTTTTTACTGAATAGTCCGTGATATGACATGACTGGTAATCCGTAGGTTTCCAATAATCTGACTAGTCTCGGTTTACTAGACCTACAATAACAAAACTCAGTGCTTTCTTACCTACTTTGTACATAAATGTTGGAATTCTGCCAATGTAATGCCAGAAAATGTTGACTAGCTTGATAGCAATGCAATTTTATCAGCAAGCTTCTGACCATAATGTCTTTAACATTCCACTGGACAATTTTAGCATTCTACGGCCTAACGCTTGCAGTAAACAGCCCATAAACTTTAATATTTACTTAGATACGTTTGAAATTTCACGCATGCGATAGCTGTTTGAATACCGGACGGCATGTCTTTTAATATAACACACTCTAACGTATTCAAATGCCAACTTCTGCTTACTGCAAATTGAATTTGGTTTTCTATGGTCTATTTGCCTGTTAGATGTCTTTCTATAATTAGCATTATACCTACTTCTAGTTTAAATAGAATAAGTTGTTCTCATCATCTAGATGTTGGCATTCACTTATGGATATAGGCGTTCCCAAGAACACTATCAATTTGTTATACTTTATTTGCACTCGATTGCCTCATCATCTTAGGGTCGCAACTGTTATGAGTACCTACTCCTTTGCAGCCTTGATATCTGTAGCGCTCTATGCAAGAATGCAGTTCACGCATTGCAGGAACTCCGTTTGAGCCTGGTTTCGGTGATATTTCATTACATTTTACATTAACTACGATTTTGTTCTGCGTTGGACCCAATATTATCAACATCTACCCACACATACTGACGTAACTATCAAAGAGGGACTACGGAAGCGAACTTTAACAGGGGAGTGGAGGTGAAGGACTCTAACAGGATACACTATATGAACTTTAAAGGTACCCTTCACACAATTGAGAGAGTTTTCGTCAAAGATATGATTGCCAAAATTAATTAATTTACTAAAGCTACATCTGTACCAAGTTTCATCAAAGTCGGCGATGACAATATATGTAGACTATATGATGTCATATCCTCTCAAAAAGACTGTTTACGTCTGTTCGCCTTCAAAACTTCCCTCAGTATTTATTTACGTAACTGCATCTCTCTTCAATGCAATTTGGTGTCAGATTCTCTGCTCTTGTGTAAGTTGAACTCCAATTTCTTAATGCAAGTATTTGTTTAATTTTAGTCTACGTTTTGTTTGATTAATAAAATTCATTATAATCTCTGACTCTTTATTGATACCTCTTAATTCAACAGCAGCTTATAAAACGTCTTACTGTTTGATCACAGATGATATTACAGCAAGGAAATGCGGTATAACCCCATTCGAATACTAAGCTATCATAATTATAACTGCGTTTTACTTCCTCTTTCATAATACTAACTGCTAAGGAATAGAACTCCCTGCCCAGATTCGATATTTCCGGACTTGTACAAGTTGGATCTTTCTAAAGGAAGGTGCACATCTTCTGGGTAAGCGCGCTCCTCCTTAGACCTCTTCATCACTTACCATGAAGTGAGATTTCTATCAGGAATAAAAAAGAGTTTCTAAAACATTTTGTGCAACATTTTTATTGTTTACAGCGTTTTTCTCTACTACTGTGCTTTGCTAACGCCACCCGTGCAAGATAAGTAGTTGTACGACAATGTTGTTTAAGACGCTGTGAGATGCGTGTTCATATAGTAATTCTAAGTTCAGATACTAATTTTCTATTGTCTTTTAAAAAAAATATGAACTGAAAGCATGAACCATGAGCAGTTCCAGTTCCAGTACACTCATTATATGCGAGATTGTTATTTTTTTCTTCTATTACAGAAACTCCTGCCCAACGTTTCTACCTCTCTCTACCAGCTGTACCCCTGGTAGGGATCTGCCGTCGACGTTTTGAATAACTACTAAGTTTGTTAATAAATTTTATAAACTGCGGTCTGAATAGGTTTCAATTGCAGCAAGATTATTAATGCTAAAGTTATGACTTTGAAACATGGAATTTACGATATTATAATAAAACACTAACTTAAAAAAAAAAATCTTTCAATTTTATGTATGTCTGTACTTTCTAACATAGTTCAAATATTCTTTATTGCGCACAAAAATATAAAAAAAAATCACAGCTCACTTTCCTGGAAAGTTAAAGTCGCCCGCAAAATAAATAAATACACTACTGGACTGCCGCTGTCCAGGTTAAAATTACTACGCAAGCTCGCTATAACTACGCCAGCGCCGAGAGATCGACGCCTTAAGTCAGAAAGAGAAGAGAAGCATTTATGTTATGCATCCTAAATCCTGAAGCATGTTCATAGACTTTTATCTCCAGAAAATTCTTAAATCCTGAAGCATGTTCATAGCCTTTTATCTCCAGAAAATTCTTAAATCCTGAAGCATGTTCATAGCCTTTTATTTCCAGAAAATTCTTAAACCCTGAAGTATGTTTATAGACTTTTATCTCCCGAAAATTCTTAAATCCTGAAACATGTCCATAGACTTTTATCTCTAGAAAATTCTTAAATCCTGAAGCATGTTTATAGTGTAAATGTTCTGCATCTGTCATGGAAAGTATCAAAATCTAAGCGTATCCCGTCACAGCAGCAAGCATTCAAATGCCAGCAAATATCGGCGCCGAGTGTACGGCAAACAAGCATTGCGTTTTACTTAATTGAATGCTTAATGACTGCGTCTGTACGAAACATACATCAGTTTATATTTATGTACAGTTGAACACATTACTTTTCGTCCTAATTTATTTGAAAAGTTTTAAAGCGATAAACGTAAATAGTCCAGTTCGAGATATCAATTCTGCTTCTACGATATTTTTGAAGTTTCCAAGAATAATTTTACCTTTTCACACGAATAAATAATACATATGGACATACATACATTACTTGTCTAATCCCAAAATGGAAAAAGGATTTTCTCTTGTGCTATGGAAATTAAAAAAGGATAGGACAATTTACAAATATGATATCCAGACCGGGACTAACTTGTAGAATTGTACAAATTTGTCTGTCCCTAGAGGGAATCGAACCCACTACCTCTGGCGCTTGAGTCCAATGACCAAGGAACTAAGTCAACGAGGCCGTCTTGAAATGAGAATGAGAAATATTTTGTAAGAGATCTTTTAATAAACAAAGAGCTTTGTGAACGGTTTAATAATTAACAGAAAACAGTAACGTTATGTTAATAACAATGAAAATCTCAGCTATCTATAAAAAAAACCAAACCCTATTTCAACGATAACTAGCTTTTTAGTTAGACAAACTACTTAGGACATTCTAAGCGCGTTAGGAGCTACCATAATATATTATTAATTTGCACAATAACTTTTTTGGTTATTTGACTAACAATAATTCATCACTGCTAAATATAACAGTGACAAACATTACTGCTGCCGACTGTACTTGAATAAGTAAACACGGCCGAGGTTTAATTGAATTTTAAGTCGAATTCTATTTAAATTTCAAGGGTTTCAAAATAATTTATGTGTACTGCACTAAAAAATTCATTATCAAATTCGTATGTTTTTTTTATTGTTGATGGGTTGGCGTTTGACCTCAATCTGACCTGATGGTAAGTGATGATGAGGCCTATGGTGGAGCGCGCTCACCCAGAAGATGTCTATTCACTCTTCCTTTAAAAAGATCCAAATTGTACTTATCCGGAAATATCCAAGCAGGCAGGCAGTTCCATTCCTTAGTAGTTCGCATTATGAACGAGGAAGCAAAATGCTTCGTGTATTTTGCAAGTAATTTCTGCATAGTGGATTCAATATGAAACTAAGACAAAGAAATGCTTTTGCCAACTCGGGCGACTTAATAAATGATTTACAGATATGTTACAAAACCAGATGAAATCTAGAACGGCTTTGTAAGCTTTGTAAGAAAGCCTATTATTATAGACGATTATTTAAATGACCTTTAAATTGTAAAAAAAGTTGGCCGTGTGGTTTCCAGTAGAGTAGAATAAGACCACTCCAACTCTTATACAAGGCGACTAAGGGAATACGTTATAAAACATCAATCAGGCCTCCCCAACCCGTCTGGCCAGCGCGGGGAGTGTAGGCCAAATCCTCCGTCTGTCTCCGGCAGATGAGAGAGGGTTGTGCTCCTGCAGTGGAGACAAAAATAACCTGATGATGATGATTTAAATGACAAAGATGCCTCGTATGAATGGTACTTCAGTTTCGCACAATCTTTTTAATATCGGATACAAACTTGATTTTAAAAGATGTGTTGTTTGAAGTTTGTTGTGCCGTTTCTCTTCACATACGAGTAACACCTAGGAAAATGATTCGTATGTAAAAAGGATTTTAATTTTGACCACTTAAAATGTTTTCAGTTTATTGAAGATTTCATCTCCTTCATTGAGTAGTTCTATTAACAAATTGTACCTATTTACTTGTATGTCAATCTACATGTACAAATTGTGTTATTTGTAATAAGAAATTACATTTATTGTTATTCTAAATTAGCTGTTGCCCGCGACTTCGTCCACGTGGTAACATCACAAATTATTATCCTATGTCCTATTCCAGGACCTAATCTGTATGTGTGCCAAGTTTCATCACGATCCGTCCAGTGGTTGAAGCGTGATTGAGTAACAAACATTCAAACATCCAAGTATCCAAACTTTCACATTTATAATATTAGTAGGAAGTAGGATTCTATGCCTGTACCTACATTTCTTTTATTTTTTAAATTGTTGTTCGCCATATCACTTTCTAAGTCTATATCCCTTTCGTTAATCAATTTCTTACCCTCAAGCTATATGTCAAATGCTAATGATGAACTATAATAACGTACTCGTATATATTTGTGTTATATATTACTGTTCGCAGCTGTAACGTTTTATCTGCTGTCGAAATTTGAACGGTACATTTCTTAATTACCTGTTAAACTGCTGTCTTAATAATTCATTGTAAACCAGTGTGGTTAAAGAATAATGAAGTTGGACGAAAGATTAATTGGTGATAAGATTGGCTTTATACTAAACAAAATATTCTCAAGATTAATACTAAGGATATTAAAATATCCAAGTATAATGCAGTTTGGGCGTTTTCATTAATTGTTTTAATATATTTAAATGTTTCTGCAGCACAGCACGGGCTACACTGTTACTGTTTCATTGTTATGTTTACCTGGTACTTCTGTATCAATATGTGACCTATTTGTAACATTGTATTTGTGCTGTCTAAGAATAAATGAATTATCTATCTATCTATCTTTAATTTTACTAAAATTAACAGCAACAATAACAAATAGTAATAAAATGGTGTACGTATTCCGACTTATCGTACTTAGGGATCTCTTCCAGTTCACCTTAAAGTAACTGAAATTGTGATAAGTGAATGACGAATAAATATACACTTTCACCATAGTAAGCACACCCATATATACTTAACTATTACGTAAACAAAAACGATACATGGACATAATATTTACACTAATAATTTATACCTAATCAAAATAAATATATACATAGATATTTGTGTCATTTATGTATTCATGTATGGTCTATGTATATATTGTTCGTGTTTTTTTTTAAATTGTGATATAGCAACACTGACGTCCGTCTGTATGGATTATATTTTAAGGTTACGACCTCTTTAAAAGGCTTCCATTTTTTAACGGCGCCATCACTTCGATTACGCCCTTAGGAAGGGCGCAGATGCGCCCTTTGACTCTCATTACTCCGCAGAGCTATTTCGTGATTACTTTTTTATCATTTAGCATGGGGTCCTTCACGTTTTATTTGAATTTACTGAAGAAGTAATCTGAAAGTAAGTATTCTGAATCACTCTTAAGAAATGTGTTCTAAGTTGGTTAATATTTTTTATAATTGTTAAATTTTTCCACTAATATCTTCAACAGTCCTAATCTCACAATTCTTTCACGCTATCGCCTAAAATATCTTCTAGATATACTCGTCGAACCTTAATCTAGTAAATATGAGAGTTTATGTATATTGTATTTATTTATTACTAGCTGTGCCCGCGGCTCCGCTCGCGTGGACTACAGAATCTGTTTCCATTCCTACTCCCGCTCCTAGTTAATATCTCAGGTTCTAAGTGGCTTATCAAGATGAAACATGTACCAGGTTTTAAGTTAGACCTGCAGCAAGACAACTGTGAAAATTGCATTAAATTTTATTCAGTGGTTTTTGCCTGATGAGGTAACAAACATACATACAGACAAAAAGATAGACGAAAATTCTAAAAACAGTTATTTTGGCTTTTATTGACCCTATAAAGACCCCTCATACACACTTTTCTACAATATGTCCCATGTACAGACATAGACCAGTTACAGTTTTATTATAGGTATAGATTTTACTACTTTATTTACTCTTTATATAGCGTTCGTCTCCTCCGTCTGTCTCCGGCAGATGAGAGAGGGTTGTGCTCCTGCAGTGAAGTATGTGTTATCTGTCATAAATAATGTTAAATATCCGGTGGCAGTGTTAAAAACATATCAAAATGGTTCATACAATACAATACAATGCACTTTATTGCACAAACAAATACAGTTACACGTTATAAAAGTTACAAATAGTACAATTTAGGAGGTCTTACCGCTTTAAGCGATTTCTTACAGACAACCTTATAGGCTATCCTAATCCTTTATCCTATATATATCCTAATACTAGAATCGTCCCTTGTCTATGACCTACAAGTAATGTATTGTGTATGTGTAGCTCGTTTACACTTTGGTTTATAATAAAGAGTAAGTGCAGAATTACGTCTAATTACTGTTATTTCCAACTGGCAGGTAATACCATCTTTTTTGTCGGCGATTATTTTGGCACTTTTTATGAAACAATCTTTTCGATCAACACATGTTTATCAATAAAGTGTGATTTCATCATTTTTAAGCACGGATGTCCTTGGTATGGAAGGTCATTGATAAATCAATACCTACAGATGGTATTCTTCGTAACCCACTCGACCAATTTCTAACATTAGTTTCACATAAAAAAATATCTGTGCTCTGCCTAAAGGTTGAAACATCAAAGATAAAATCTGTCATTAAAGTTAAATTAGATAGTATCTATTCGTTGTAGATATGAGATTAGTTCACTAATGTGTCAGGCTTTTGGTCTACCACACCGGTATTGGCAGTGTGTTATAGTGATGGGCAATTTTATTGTAGTTCATCAAAATGATCGATCAAGGAATTTTTCACTCTACACTCTATTCACTATTTAGTTCAAATATTGCATTTTTTATGCAATAACGAAATCTTCTTGCTCTTGTCTATTGCCCAAAATTCGTAATTGTACGATTTCAAAAGCATATCATATGCCTTTTCTAATTATTTTTTTTGATGCTAAGGTTTCTGTCAAAAGGTACCTACACTTATTTTTTAAGGCGATATTTTTGTTCGTCTGTCTATATACGGCGGATTGTAAACTTGCCCGGAAATGATAGCAAAATATATAAATGTCCGGAAATAAATTATCTTCCCAGATATTTCAGTAACACTAAAAATAATTATAATTGACGGAACCCGAACATTCTTCATACGTTCGAATTAGGAGACGCCACGCTGACGCCATGGTTTAAATAAGCCTTAAGACCTTCGACTATGAGAAAAAAAACAGTTTATAGTATTTTTTCAAATTTTCTACAAAAATATATATTTTAAACTTGTAACTTTAAACTTCTAACGCAGCATTTAGCTGTTTAATTTCCTAAAAATAAAATTTATCATTAAAAAGAATAAGGCACGTTACAAAATGTACTTCTATTTTTTCCAAAAGAACTACTCATTCAAAGAATCGATTCATAAACGCCCCCTCTCTAATATCGATGAAGCCTTTCATTATGCAGATATAAGAGGCATTTGCTTCGAGCTACGAAAGGCATTAAGCCTGCAGCTAATACTTAACGACTTCGTGGACAAGTCTCTAATACTCTGAACCAATTTATTGCATATCATCGTCACCATGAAGTGACTCGAACTTCGTCAGGCTTTTCTTAGATTCTTGGTAAACAGTGTACATAATTATATGTATTTACTTAAGCATACCTCGCCAGGCAAAACTCGCCCATTAGTAGTAACGAAAAACCATGGCCCCAAGTTCCACGTAGCCCTAACATTCCTGGCTGCAGTAGAGACCTAGGTACCGACAACCTGAAGAAGATGGCCGGAAGCGGTCCTTAACCTTACTAAAAAAGACTGACTTAACACTGAGGCGGCACTGATAGGTTTGAATGAACATTAAACTTATTTGATTCCTATTTTGTAAAAGTGCTTAACTAGGGTCGTCGGTAGAAGCAATATTCCTGGATAGGACAACCATTCAAGGACAGCAAACAACCCAACACTCAGGCCAGAACAAATAGGTAGTCCCACTTTTAAAACAAGTGTTTGGTCAACAGGGATCAAACCCGGGTTACTTTGGATAACAGGCAGATGGACCGGACGTGGTCAAATAAGAATTATCGATCTGCAAGTCCAGTCCTCGGATCTAGTCAAAAGAAGACTACTATACAAAGACCTTTCCAAGGGTGAAAACGGATATAACTGCAGCAAAACTGGAAATCGACTATGTCAACACATAAGAGCTTCTCTTTCTAACTGGCTGCTTACTACACGACGTGCTTTATTTTGTGGGTGACGTTAAACTGGCGGGGAGGGGTGAAGCGAGTGTCGCTTCTTTACGTAGTACTAATATTTAGTATTCTCTGCCTAAAGACCTATAGGTATATAATAAATATAATAATTCAAGCATATTGCATATCATCGGAACTGCCGGTATTAATCCATCGGAGTATCCAGGGCCCAATTCCAATTACCTAAAAACGGTGGGGCCATTCAATTTGGGCCCCCGAGCGAGCGGCCTATGGACGTAAAGGTTGATAGACTATGTTGGTTATAAAGTTATGTGTTAGGGGTCAGGCCCGTGAGTGTGGTTCCTGCTTTCGTTATGGACACAGTATTGTATCCTGTCACTAAAATATTCAAATTTAATAAAAAAAAACTCTGATTATGATAAATTGAACAAGTTATAATTGTAAAACAGAGAGTTAAGTCATGTTCATTGACTTACACTGAAAAAATGCTGGTCATCTAAGTGGAATTTTGTCTTATTTGCTGAATGCTAGATAAGGTAATAATTTCTATGATTACCTATTTGAAACCAAACTCTGATTCAAACAGGATTCCTATAACTCCCGCCGAACCCCGGATCCTCAAAGCCTCCCTAATGCCACTTTTGGTGGGCTGTCCATTGGAGGATTGCCATAATCACCTCGCTTGGCAGGCAAATTGGTGATCGCAGTAATGATCTTAACGATATCTTGACGACACCCACGGGAAGCATGGATGTGGCCCTATCCTAAGTAAAATATGGCAGAAATATCTAGTAAACTCATTAACGTAACCTCAACCTTTTTGTGCTGATATCAAAATTAAAACTTTGTAATTGGTTCTGCCATAGGTATATATAAAGTAAGAGAGTAATTTCTGCCAACAAACTGTATTATACAGTTTGGCGGAGTTATTATACGGTGTTAAACTCAATTTGGGAGCCCACATTTTCGGGAGAAGCAGGAACCTACGACATCAGAAGTGAGATTCTCAGAAGAGGCACCTACGACATATATATATATATATATATATATGTATGTATATGTCATATACATATACATATTTGGAGAGATGAATAAACGATTTTATTATTAAGCCGAGAGTCTAACGGCTAGCATGTAATGCAACGACAAAAATGAGAGAACACAATTTCATCCCTGCGCTGTCTATATCGCTCTTACATTTCATATCAGGAAAGAGTATCTATGCTTGCAGAGTTTGGTACTATCAACTCTTTTAGAAGCCTTTTCGTGTTCGCAGTGAGTTTTGTTTTGATGAAATAGTTTCTAAGTGACTTTTTGTAAATGATATTACAGAATTCTATAAAAATGTATCGTAACTATTTTGTAATATACCATATGTAGGCTACTGGGGAATAACGATGTCACAAAGTGCATAGAGTTTAATTTATATCGTAATAAATTCCAAAATGAAGGGAGTTTCAATACACATGCAAGATTTCCGTTATTTTAATTCCATATATTTTTAAGGACGACTGTAATAATCTATGAATCTGGCAATCTAATAGATAAAATCTTAAACATCGCGTGTCTGTACATTGAAGATATTTGCAAAAAAAATTGAGGGGTCTAAGGATAAGTAATAGAACACATTTCAATCATTTTAGGATTTTTTCTCTGTTTGTCTGTGAGTTTGTGCACGCATCACTTAAAAACTACTGAACGGATTTTGATGGAATTTTCACAAAAACATGGGGCTTAACATTTAGTCTTTATTTCATCGCAATCGGCTGACTCAATCGAAAAGTTATAGACATTTTTAGTTTTCAAATACATTAGTAGGTAAGGTTAGTATGCAATATATTGCATATAATAGTATTTCCGTACTATTCAGATTGCGATGAGTTTGGATTACATTTGGAGCTGCGAGTGGGAATTGGAATGGGAGTGGGAGTGGGAGTGGGAGTGGGAGTGGGAGTGGGAGTGAGAATGAGAGTGAGAATGAGAGTGAGAGTGAGAGTGGGCGTGGACGTGGGCGTAAGCGCGGGCTTGGGCGTGGGAAAAGGGGAGTGGGTGTGGGAGCGGGAGCGGAAGTGGAAGCGGAAGCGGGACGGGAGCGGAAGCGGAAGCGGGAGCGGGACGGGAGCGGAAGCGGGAGCGGAAGCGGGAGCGGGACAGGAGCGGAAGCGGAAGCGGGAGTGGGAATGGGATCAGATTCTGTTGTTCACGCGAGCGGAGCGGCGGGCACCGCTAGTTTATAATAAAAAGTATTTTGAATTTGAAAACTATTTGAACTAACACCGATATACACTATGGACCTATTTTATAGCTTGTGGTTGTATATTTCACCAGTGTGCTAGTTGGACTGTCCGACTCAAATTACAGCTAAACCAACGTTCCGAAACCAATGTATTTCGGTCACGAGCACTTTGCTATGCAAGCGCCGGCCCTCCATCGTGACAATGCACCCCAATTAGTAGCCCATGTTACCGCCCACTATGACTCGGTACACTAACATTTCTCACTTTCTGTATAGCACAGCACGCTATAGACGATCATCGCTTGTCGTATTTTGTTCAGGTAATTTCTCCAGTGGAAGGAGTAGGCAGAGCCCTTTTTGACAAAAAAATCATTATATTATGTACAGTATTATAAACTTAGTCATCATCGTCGGGAGCGGCAGCGCGGCACGTAGCGCGAGCACCACACGGTGCTCTCTGTAGTCCAGCGTCCGTCTCTTTGTCTTATCAGGTGTCCTGCCCACTTCCACTTTAAACGTTTCACATGATGGATTGCATCAGTCAGTTTCGTTCTTTCTCTGAGATCTTTATTTGAAATTTTTTCTATTAGTCTTAGTTTCATTATCATTTCTTCTTTCAATTTTTATTTCAGTCGTTTTAATTCTCTTTATTTGAGCTTGAGTTAGCGCCCAGGTTTGAGCACCATACGTCAGTGTCGGAAGCAGGCAGATATTGAAGACTCTAGCTTTAATTTTGATAGATACCTTTTTGTTTTTGAAGATGTGCTTCAGTTGCCAGTATCTTTTCCAGGTATTTGTGATTCGTCTGTCCAGCTCATCGGCTTGATTGTTATTGAATGACAGATTCGTTCCTAGGTATGTAAAGGAGTTAACTGTTTCCAATGTCTCTCCATCCAAGGTTGGTCTAATTTGATTCTTGCAGAATTTCGGTCATAGATGTTTTTAATAATCCTTATTCATTTATGTGCGATTCCATCATTACATAGCGCTTGCTACAAATAACAGTGCTCCAAAGAATCAAAAGCTTTAAGGAAGTCAATGAAGGTATAAAAACCTGGTTGTTTATATTCCTTTCCGGAATCCAGCTTGTTCTACAGGTTGCTGAGCGTCCAGAGTATAACACATTCTTGTCAAAAATATTTTTGAAAATATTTTGTATAAGTTACTTGTCAGAGATTGGCCTATAATTATAAATGTCGTAAATGTTTTCCTGTTTAAATAACAGTATTATTTTAGATGAAAACAATTCATCTGGAATTTGTTCATGTTCAATTATGTCGTTAAACAAGGATGTTAATGGTTCGATTAGATAGTCTCTGCCAATTCTTAGAAACTCACTCTTAATTTTATCTGATCCACTTGCTTTACCATCTTTTAGGTTACATATGGCCCTTTTCATCTCGACCTTGAGTATCTTTGGAACATCCTCGTCAACATTTAGATCGGGGGTAAGAGCGTCTCTCTCTTCCTTAGTCAGGTTGCTGCTATAAAAATTAGAATATAAGTTGGTTGCTTCTTCAGATATCTATTTCCTGTCGCATATTTTTGTGTTTTGTAAGGTATTTACATGGGGAATCCATTTTTTTCCACTGTTTAAGTATCGTTCTAGTTTTACTACCGACGTACAGCTGGGCTCTATAAGTCGTAATATTGCACTATTTTCGTATTGTCTTTGGTCTTTTCGTATCATTCGTTTCGTGACTTTATTTAACTCAGTAAGTTGGCTTCTTTGTTCTTTCGTTTTGTTAATTATCTTACCTAATTCACTTCTGTCTTTTACTTTTTGTAGAGTATTATCTGAGAATCCATCTATTAGGAGATTTGCCATAATCACCATGATTGGCACGCGAACTACCTAATTTCAATCCTCGATACACACAGTTGTATAAGACACATGTTACTAGGGACAGCGAAAACTACAACAAAGATAAACAATCAGCTGCTGTAAAGTCCTACTAAGACCACAGTGATAGTATTTAACCTCCAATTAAAACGAATTTCCCTCAAGAAACCAGCACAATTTATTCCACCACATAGCTTTTGCTTCAGACTAAAATGTAAGGTGATTTTACGGGCACGAAGTCAGAATAATAATGAGACCTTAACAAAAACAAATGGCCTACTATTTGATAAATCAAAATTAGTATTCCAACGTTTAAGGGACCAAGACGCAAAGCTTGGACAACAATAACTTGGTCGCTCAATTTAGTTAAGCTAGATTTATATTAAACGTCACTTGGTTAATTGGATCTCTCTCTTTAAAAGTGAGGGAAAGAAAGAGAGATCCGATTTTCCAAAAGCACTTATAACTTGGGTACTGTATGTATACAAAATGGGTCCAGAGATGCTCATCTTGCACTCCAAGGATTAATTAGAATTGTAAATGATAGCCTAGCACAATGCAGATATGGTACAGTAGTGGTACCGTCTGTGTACTAACTTCATTCCCGCAGACGCCATAATGCTATTCTAAATAATTTATGATAAAAAGATTAAAATCAAACCAGACAAGTTTGCAAGCACAGAAAGTGAATGATACAGCAAAACAAATTCTGTTGGAAGAACTGCATAGATATGAATCATTTTACCTATTCATTTGTTTCTCATTTAAAAGGTATACAAAAGGGATATTATTTTATAATTTATTTATTAGGTCACCGACAGGATGTACACCAATTCTTGCATAACTGAACGTACAAAAGTTGAAATTGAACAATGAATGCAAGCGTTGTATATATTAAGGCTACGTTGCATTTATTATAAACATATTTTTTTACTATTAATAAAAATAAGAACATAATCAGAAAAATACACATAATAATGAAAACCTCGAAAGTAAGAAATGTATTTGAAATTTACCATGTGATGTACGTGGTTCACAAACTCATTTATTGTCTGGTCACTTATTTATAAGGTACACAATAACATATAAACGTTACGTACTGGTTGTTCTATCTACTTCACCACCAGTAAGTCCCGTCAATCCTTCCAGTTAACTTCGAATCAAAATGTTTACAGTAAACAATCCTTTCGAAGATTAAGACGGAATTGAAACGCCAGCAGAATATTTATAAGGGTTAATATTTATAGGAAATTTCGTGTCTTTAGACTGAAATACTTTGCCGACAAGAAAATTAGCTTTCAACAATTTTGTAAACGTAAAATTTGTACATTGTTCAGAGTTTATTCTCTGTTGTTCTTATGTTGATTCACGTAAAATGTATAAACAAGGGTTTTATTGGCAAAGTTTAACCAACTTTGCATATTTAATTTGTTTTATTTTTCCACATTTTCAATCGAACCTTGTACGAAAATAGGCTTCACATTCGTTTTTTTTATCCTTTTCGCAATTTTACACAATCGTAGAAGATAAAGTGTTTCGATCACGTTATTATTATATGATCGAAGAATATAACGTTATGATCGAAGCACTTCTACACAATTTTACATAATCGTACGAGATAAAGTGATTCGATTACGTTATTATAAAATACTTCTTATAAGAACGTTTCAACGTGCGTGATCGAAGCACCTCATCATCTACGATTGTGTACGCAAAAATGACAAAAAGTCGATGCAATGCTGTTTTGTAAAAGTGGTAAATTACTATTATCTACGACAAATAGTTTTTCAGCCATCAAAGATCTTTTATTTTGTTCTTGTCCTTATAAATGGACTTCCTTTTCGTCTCTTTCCTGTTTCGTTTCTGTTTTTTTTCTTTCTTTGTTTTATTTTAATCGCAGTTTTGCAGACTGGCTCCGCTTTTATAAATTTTAGGTATTAAAAATAAAATTGCAAGTCATAAAAACATTGTTTATTGTAACCGAAGCATTCATTTCCCAACACCAACAACTCTATCCAACGACATTGCACAGCGGAACGTCTGCAACGTATTTGCAAATATTGAATATCGTCTGGAGAGTTAGACAAACTTGTGCCACTGGCTGTTAAGCTGAGTTATTGCTGTGTGCTTTAGAATCCTATTGTTTCTAAATCGATGTGAGTGGATAAATAAACATTAAGTATATTGGAAATTGCATAGTAACTTAGAATGAAATTCTTGTCATCGAAACGTAAGGGGTTGGATGAGGTGCCTTGATAGAGTGTTTATAATGGTCGATGATGAGAAGCAATACCACTATATAAAAGCCATAATCATCACCAGGTTATTTTTGTCTCCACTGAAGGAGCACAACTCTCTCTTATCTGCCGGAGACAGACGGAGGATTTGGCCTACACTCCCCGCGCTGGCCAGACGGGTTGGGGAGGCCTGATTGATGTTTTATAATGTATTCCCTAGTCGCCTTGTACGACATCCACGGGAAGAGTTGGAGTGGTCCTATTCTACTCTACCGCAAACCACACGGCAACGCCATAATAATACTTCGTTTTGATGGCTCCGTACCAAATCGATTGATTTGGTACACCCACTGGAAGATTTTCCAGTGGGTGTTGTGAAGGCAATTAAGAGATTGCACCAGGGACGGGCCGCTGCGTTCTTCTGTATATATAAAGATCATTACTGTGATCACCAATCCACCTGGCAAATGTGGTGATTAGGGCCGCTGCGTTCTTCTGTATATATAAAGATCATTACTGTGATCACCAATCCACCTGGCAAATGTGGTGATTATACCCCCCAATGGACAGCCCATCAATAGTGGTATTCTATTTGGGACGTATCTCGGCTGATGATGCTCCATAATAGATATTTAGATAATTATAATGGTAGAATGAAATGAATGTTTATTATGTATAAAATTCAGGTAATTTTAAGATATTAGATATTTAGTACACGTACCACCAAATCCTACCTTTGCAGGTTTATACACACAAATTATTAATGTAAGTTAAATTAAAAGTAAAAATTGTCAAGAATAAATTGAATTAGTAGAACTAGTACGAGGATTTCCGTTCGAATCTGAATTTCACCAAGTATTTGATCTCCATTAAACAAAACTGACAACGACTTAAGTTACGAAGACTACTACTACCTCTCCAACTGTATCGTCAATATTATCTCTACGCAATGAAGTTTAAACTTCATACAGATAGCCCGGCGACGTTGTTACAAATTCAACACCAAATTGCGCCGTACGTTTGTTTGTTTGTTCAGCGGAGTGAGACAGGAAGCAATATTTGCGGACATCTAAGTGGTTTGCGTCGTTTATAATGTGGGCTTAGTCGGTCGCTTCTATTCAGGGAGCTATTGCAGTTGTTAAAATAATAACTGTTGCTGATGCTAGTTCAGTTATAATACCACAATGAATTATTAGTAGCATAATATACAGTTACGTTTCAGGGAAAAAAATATAGATGGTCAATTTATAATTATAGTAATCTCCCAGACGGAGTCGTCCAGGGCGCAAGTGGTATAGGAGGCAAGTATGCATACCCTGGAGAGGATGAGAAAAATCGGAATCTTGGAAATTCTGATGATCCTTACCTGCTTAAAATTGGATTTTACATTTGTTTTAGTAAATTTTGATTATTTTACAATTTTAAATATGGCACTCAATTTAAATAAAAGTCATTTTTTTTTTCTTTACAAAACGATAACTATTTGTAAAGCCGTCATATGTCATGGCAGCCTTCTCATTCACACACACCATACTTTTTCCATGCGAACGAACTAGCTGTGGGCAACAGCTAGTCTATAAAATAATAAACATTCTATTAAAAACTTCATTTATCAAATTAGTCGTTTAAATTATAAGGACCGAAGCGGAATAAGTGTAAATCGATAACGCAAAAGTCATTAAAATAATAACAGTCAAGCTAGGAACGACAAGTAGTAATAAATGTTTAGAAATCTATAAGACACGCCGCGAAAAGAAATCAGCGAAATAAAAATATAAAGGCTCACACCAGCCTAGCACTTTGTATTTGAAAGATGTGAGAATCACACACATGTTTAATTCACAATGATTTGTAAAAGAAAATGTTTTATGTGCCTGGAATATTGAAACTACACTATGCTGTTTTCAAAATCGAAGGAAAACTAACGTAATAAAGACACTTTGGCTATTTAAAAAAAGATACTACTCGTAGTTTCAGAGCTAGTTAGAGAGGTAACTGTAAGTGAAAATACCATAAGATTAGTTGAGTAGTTAAAACTAGCGTAAGGAAATTTGATCACAGGCTTCTTGGCCAGCCCAGCAGGTATACAGTCTAGCTGATCGCAAACTTCGCTACCCTAGTAACATTTCTAATTGAAAAAAAACATTAGTCTTTTCCTATAGATGACGATTCTTCGGAAGTACACATGTCTGGTATTTAAGCGTCTTTTAGAAATACATAACAAAGAGTCACCAGTTTTCACATAAAAAAGTAAACTGCTATAAAGAGTTATGTCAAACAACACACAATAAAATAATTTGAATATTAATGTCAGTGCCTGTAACAACATTGACTCTCTTATTATTTAAACCGGAACCACATACTACTTAATAGCCTTTGAACTTTCTTACGGTAACTATGCTCTAATAACTATAAAATTAAGGGCATATACTTATAGAACTCATTACATGTATTTCGTTCGCATGATAACAACGACCCCGATTTCATGTTATATTCAATAGCAAGCGACTTGCAATCGATACTGTCTCCTTCAATGTTTGAAGACTTGATTGTAGCGTTTCTACTTTTGTATGATTACATAGCCGGATCATTTATTATGTATGACTTTGTGATATTGAGTTACTCAACGTGCTTATTTTGTGAAAATGATTTTATATTTAAAGCCATTCATCTAAGGTACGCTGTTTCTTCTAAACATTTATTTATTGACCTACCATGACATCTGCAACGTGTTTTATTGTTAAATTTTTTATGTTATTGTGCTTCCAATATCATCAACTTTTAATGCATTACTAATGTCCAAAGTCGCGTTTATTTGCTTACCTTTTAAACAACTTCCTCTATTACTAATAATACCATTGTTTTTAACTGTTATAAATACTTTGTTTTTATGTAAATCAGTTTCCAGTTCAGCTTTAAAGTTGTTTCTAGTTAAGCATACTCGTATGTCAGCGCGGCTGTCTCATTAACGCTGCCTACTGTCTAGTAAACATTATGGTTTGTTGTTACTAGTTTTGTGTCAACTTGTTGCAAATGCGGAGAAAGCAGTGTTTGTTTATCTTTCCATTGGCTATTGACGGTGATGGTGTTGATTTAGTGGTCAATAAAATCCGAAGAGGTCATACAGGTCATGGGTTCGGGGACATTTTAAAATAAATTGGTCGGTTTAAATGTTATTAAATAAAATTGCTTTTATACTATTATGTTTATAATTATGCGTATAAGGCTTCTGTCACTAATGATTGAAAAAATTTTCTACGTGTCACCATCCAACGAGTATCCTATAGTACGTTTAAGTTATATCTGCATTAAAGTACGTTGACCCTGTACAAGTCTAATTTGCGATACTTATAGCTCGTCATACAAAAGTATCACCATCAGTCACTGAGATTACTACGCAGCGCGTTTTATTTATTTATTATCGGTTTCTATTATTCGTAAGTTATTCGATTTGTTGATACAAATACGGTCAAGGTAAATTTATACAGATATTGCTGGCACGTGCTATTAGCCCTTTATATGTTTATCTTAAATCTTAATTAGTGAATTTATGACTGTATCTTTAGAAAAATATCGTAACCTCCATTTTTCAAGCTTTAATTAAATCAACATATCGTCAACGTACTGACAATGATGACTTTTAACTTCTATACGAAACGAAAGTCAAATTCACCTGTTCTCATAAAGATAGCTCCTAACTCCTAACTAAGAGGAACTTTGCAGTACGTATTAAATAAAAAAAGATACAGACCATTCACATGACCCAAACGTAAACTACAATGAAACCAATCCTAGAACCAGGCTAGCAGAAAATTATATACAAATAAAATGGCGCACCGTAGGGGCTTTACCTGACGTCTTTATAGACTTGTACGTACGTGTAGTCGGCCTTATTTGTAAAGATACTTGTTTACTTGCTAGAGATTTTTAAATGTAAATTACTTTATCTGGACATTATCTATGGAAAATTGTGCTAAGCTTGTAATTTACATGTTATAGACAAGTTTACCAATACTGCTTAGTACTAATCTTGTTTAAAAAGGGGTAATAACGAGACCTGGAGAGAATAATGCGAATCTTAAAGTTCGAATAATAAGTTCTTGGTGCTGGTATAGTTTATTGTCTATAGTTGAACCCTAGTGTCGTTCGCTTGCTAAGCAAACATCAATTTGTATGTCCCTTAGTTAAGTCAAACCAATTAAACATATAAGTAGGTGCAAAAGGTGTGCCCAGGAATTGTACGATTTGATTCGCCCATCCCCCTTCCATCAACGGACTACCAGGCGTGGTGAGGGACTTCATCCTTATGTAGTAGACATACCACGCTCCCGCACGAAGCTTTTTGCTTCCTCTTTCATGATGCGAACTGCTAAGGTATGGAACAAGCTTAGGTATATCCGGACAAGTATAATTTGGATCGTTTTAAAAGAAGAGTGAATAGGCATCTTCTGGGTAAGCGCGCTCCATCTTAGGCCTCATCATCACTTACCATCAGGTGAGATTGAGGTCAAGCGCAAACCCATCAACAATAAAAAAATATTATTTTGGCCTTGCAAATTTCAACAAGAATAAGGAAAGGCAGGCTAAAAATTATGCATGACAGCATAAATATAAAACAGACTATTCTTACATTCAAATTCTAATAGAAAATGTTTGCATAGAATCTAATGATCTTCTAAATCTTGATCCAGATACCAATTTAGATCAGAACGACTCAATCTATACAGTCTACACGCAGTATTTGGTTTCTAAAATACCGCAAATGTTTTTGATTGGTCTAAACAAAAGCTTAAATGGTTAGAGACATGAATTGGCGAATAGACAAAAGATTAATTTCCGCTGACTAGCCTATTCATAAAAGAATGTGAGGTATAATGTAAAAAATCCACAGAGCTGAAACTTCGTAACCATATGTAAAATGGCCCAGCAAATTGTCATGAAACATTTTTACGGGTTATTAAAGGAAAGCTAAAACTCAAAAATACTAAACTGATTGAGCTGAAATTTTTTAATATATTTGAATTTCCTGGAAATGACAGTAAACATCTGCACATTGTGGAGCTGCATATGCAGATTTTTATAATTTGAACACATCATTAGATCTCCTAATCGACACAGTCACAATAATATCCTAATATCGCGAGGGTCGTTGAAAATGTTTGATTTCTAGATATGAACTTCTTCAGCGTGTTTTTCCTTGCGATAATTTCCATTATCGTAAACACTGTAAATATGCTTATGAGAATAATCCATAAAAAAATCTATAAACGTTCTCCAAAATATTCTAAATCGACTTCAGTTGTCTCATTCTCATTTATATAATTATATAGTGGATAGTAAAACCGCAAATTTTCGAATTTTGCAGAAACTGTCAAAAAAAGAAATATTTCATTATTACTTATTTCTATGTAACTCGACATAACCGTTAGAATATGCCATCTAATGAAACAAAAAATAACAAAGTCATTTTATTACGTATTATAAGTATTCTATTGTCGATTTTCGAAAAAGTAGCGCTTCAGCGGATTTACTTTATCGTTTCCATTATCGTATATTGTTGAGTGTCTATACCGCTCATTCCTATGGTTTACACTTGAAGCAAAGCATCACTACAAACACCCACGAATAAGCTCTCTCATTGGTAGTAAAGGGCAAAATGTCTTCTTTAAGTTAACCAGATACCGAAAGTCCCATTTGCGGACTTTATGTTATTGTTAAGCTCTTTTACTATTGTGTAGGTTGGGTTTAGTCCAATTTATTTACTAACCAACGTGTTCTTTGAATTCTCTTTCACTGACAGTTTGTGTTATGTTATGTTCCAATACTGAACTGGTGTCACGATACTTCTTATTTTGCGGTTTCTGTTTTAACTATTCTTGTTTGTTTTTGTCTTTTTAGGGGCGTATGGTCATTATTGTATACACAGTATTAGATATCAGTACTGTAGAATGAATTGCGTAAGTATGTACTGTTTCGCATTAGAATTCACTGCTTAACTATTTCTAGATAGTTTATATCCACTTAGATAATATATTGAAAGAAAAATCTTTTTAAAATTAATTTCGGGTATAAAATGTAACTTGAAGTTTTTCTAAACTACGACTGGTTTAGTCAGGCGTTAGTTTAATGATAATACCGTCGATGATACTGCAATAAAAAATAAAATGTGTCAAAAATTCCTTTTTGTGTTTTTTTAAGATTTCTACGTACCTTAGCTAAGATTTTATTGAATGAATGAATGTACTGTATTGCACACAAATTACAGAAAATTATTACCAGTGATTTCGTTGTGTTTTTTCGAATCCCAACTTAAGTTTTAACTCTTTTCTTTTCAGTAATACGTTTACGTGTAGAAAGAATTTCTTGAGTTGTGAACAACAGTAGAGACAAGTAGACAAAGAATTTCCACCTAACCCTACTAGTAGGAAGGAGTGGAAATTAATCCAGTGATAGCCCATTCCAGACCGTTTTTTTTTAACTCGTTGCACATCTACAATAAAATATCTATCAATAGTTTCCGTTAAATCCGTACGCACCTGACATCGCGAATACTTACAAAGTTCGGGAAATTATTATATATTACACCATCTGCTATTTCTAAAACAATTCTTTGTGAAACTGTGTGTAAATTTTCTTAATGCATTGGCTTTTATAAACCAGTTATAAGGAATGAAGTCATATAAATAAATTTGAATGAGTCTTTAATCCAAGCCTAACTGCTTAACTTGAGCGCGAATAAACCTTTTATGTTTATTTTTATTACAAACATCTACCTAACTGTCTACGTTTTTCTCCTTGTCATTCGCCTTATAATTCTTGCATTGACTTTTAAATGACCATTTTATATGCAATCAGTTAAATGCACGTTCCTTAGCTTCGTTTTAATCGGTTTTTCTTTTACGTTTTATTGGACAAGTGTTTCTTGTAATGGATTTGTCAAGATACGAATTTATCATCGCAATTTGCATACTGTGTTGTAAGTGCATTCCTGTGTCTAGTTTCCATCACGAGTGTCCTCTTTTCTATATTAACTTGTCATCGTTCCAGCTTAATTGTTGATTTAAATATTCAGTAGTTTATTATTACTATGCTCAAAATTACATACATACATAATGCTCACGCCCCAATCCCATAGGGGTAGGCAGATATGATGGGTCGCCACTTTGCATCAACCTTTTCGTGGACCTCCTTTTTTATTCTTCTTACTGCGAACCCCAGCCTTTTTGAGAAAGTTACTAATTTTATCCTTGAACGTCCTCCTAGGGCGACATTTAGCTGTAGTTCCTTCCGCATTCGCACTGTAAATTTATTTTGTCATTCTTCTTTCACTCATACGCTCTAAATGTCCAAACCACTGCTAGCATTTCCAAACTTTCAATGTAAAATGCGTTGATTTAAATAAGGTGATTTTACTATTAGCTATATAACAACCAGAATAAAACACAAAGCAAACATATATATATGGTTAATGCAACATACCACATTCAAATAACTACATTCAATAGCAAAAATCAACAGAAATAACCAAATGAAATACAAAGAAACAGTGTAAAATATGGCTAGCCTCTATCTGCAAACCTTGACAAAAGCTCTAAATATTTATCTTTAATCTCAAATACCTGTACTTGAATTAAATGCAAGACATAAAGTAAGTAACATTTGACTGACCGCATTCCGAGCACAGATTGTTAGTAATGTGATAAACGTTTAATCATTTTCGCAAAGTACATAACACCGGTTTGAAACAACTGCTCGAATTGCTAGTTAACTTTAAATTATCTACTGTAAATATACGTTTAGATAGACTTTATAGTATAGAGTATAGAGGTATCAAGTGTTAAGAAGCAGCGAATCAATGTAACGCACTATTACTTATCACATTTTTCTTAACTGTCGTTATGTCAAATAAAGTGATCACGTAATTACTTGTTATTAAATTAACACTCTAATCCATGATCATAATGATCTGATACAGATCAAGCAACTGATAACAGGGTTTATCAAATGCTTTAATAAAATTCAAAGTTTCACGAGCTAATAATGTCTTAGTACGTCAAATATTAAAGTACCTGGATATCCCCTTTAATTAAATCATCATCATCAGCCAAAATACGTCCACTGCTGAACATAAGCCTCCCCAATAGAATGCCACTTTTAGTGGGCTTAACATTGGGGGATTGGCCATAATGACCATGCTTGGCAGGCGGAGTGGTGACCTCAGTAATGATCTTAATATACACAATGCAATCCATTAGTCGTCTTGACGATATCTACGGGAAGACTAGGGTGCCCTATTCTAAGCCAGGACCCACGCGGCTTATTAGATTAAATATTAGCAATAAAATCTTTCTATAAGTAAGGACGGCTTGCTTCTTCTGCTTTAGACCCAATGAGGTGATAATTTTAGGCTCAGAATGATAGTTAGCTACTTGAATTACTGGTAATTTATAGCCACTTTCCAGAACTTAGGTCACAGATATAATTGATTGTTAGCTAAAATTACTTTGGCTTGATCAATTCTATCAAATGACAGGTGTATTAATTGTTATCTATAGTCCAGATTTTGCAACTAAGATAAATTATATTGGATTTAAAGAAGGAATTAGGGCTAAACAAAAAATAATATTAGAAATAACACATTAAAATAGGTACTAAGTGACTGGCAAAACATAATAAAAATGGATTATATTTATATTACAATATTCGTCATCAAACATTATTCAAATTCTAGAAAAAATTTCAGAACTACAAACTTTAGATGTAGGTACACTTAAAGAAATAGATTTAATTATATTAAACGACAATGTTAACAAATATCCTAATAAAATGCTGAAAATGAAAGTCAATCAATAAAGCGTTAACTGTTACTATTAGCAGGAAATATCGTGAGAACAAATCTGTTGATGAATTCTCAGATTTTAAAAATTCCCATAATCTTCAACGGGATTATATAATTAAGTAACAAGTTGCCACCTACATTGCATCTGATTATGTGTAATTAAGCTAGTCAGTAGCCAGCAAGAGGGAGATTAAAGATAAATCAGTCTATGTGACAAAACAGGAAACTTTTATCATAGCTGTGATGTAAGACGATACTGTCGTTATGGGGACTAATAAGGACATTAAACGAGATGACGTAATGATGATAAAAAGTAAGTGCATACAGAACTATGTTTCATATTATAATCATTATACAAATTAAGCAAAACTTGGTTATTATAAATATATTATAAAATGACATTTTCAAGGAAAGATGTTTATGCATATGTAGACAATTAGTTTTCTGCTAACAGATTGAAAGATATGAGTGCAAAATCTTAAATTTTTCGTTTATAATTTTGGTCAAAGTGATGATGATGATCAATTTTTCAAAATATATGTATACTTGCATAAAAATACATGGATTATCCATGATTTGTACCAGGAAGCCGAATAGCTTGCACTACGTAGCACTCTTCTTTCAGTGATTAACAGTGAAACTTTTGCATAACGAACGATAAGTATGGCAAATTCAACTTTTGCGAGACATGGGGTCAATGTAGTTTAATGCAGTTATAGCAGGCATACAACACCGATAATTGTCAAAATTATAAGCAGAAAATTGTAATTGACAAACCTAAAGAAGGTATCAAGCCTAATACATGATATCATTTGACTACAATCCAATTAAGCTTAATTTAACTATCACAGCAACATAATTACCGTTACAATCAAACGTTTTATCGTTTTAATTACGTTCGCGTGAATAGCGCCCCTTGTAATACGCTGTAATATAACGACTAACGACGTAATCGTTGTAATCTCTGTAATCGTCGTAATTAACGTAACTAAATCACCGGCTATCTAGCAACAGCAATTTGCTATTGGCGCCTTTTGAAGTGATATGAGAATATTAATTGAAACACAGATTACAATAATGTAAGCAATTTTTATAATGCTCCTGTAATAATATAGGTAAGTAAGGATTAAATCAACTCTAAGATTAAAGACGATGAAACCGATGCCATTATGAACTATGCGGTAGGTTTTATGTTAGAAGTTATAGTTCACAAGGTAGAAAATGTAAACCAGAATTTTTGTGGTATACATTAATGGTGATAGTGGGAAGAGTTCCAAAGCCAGATAAACTAGAGATGCCATCACTCTTCAATAAGAATAACAATTTATATCATCTTTGTAACGGTCAAAAATACTGTTTTCAAATAGTAAATTCTAAACGAAACGCTAAGTTTTAAAAAAATCTTACTGTCGTCGATTTTCTAAATAAAATTATCGGCTCGGCCGAAATTAAATATGTTTTATTTCAAAAATAGGTATGCTATTAATTAGTTATTTATGTTTCCTGTATAAAGGATTTTTTGACATCGGACCCTATGCAGTAATAAAAACGATACATTTTTGCAAATATCAAATATATCAGATGATTTATACATGTAATCATGATTTGTATCTATATCATTAGAGCAGTCACGTAAATTATCGCCTTCAGTATTTGTCCCTTTTATATAACATTTTACCTATTCAGATCTATTGCAAGACGCATTTTGTTGCTATCCATTGTATGACGATTTGAGACACTATCTTCAAATTCCGCTTTCGTTAGAAATAATTGTAGTATGTTTTGTATAACAAATGTAAACTAACAAAATATAATTTCCTTTTTGGCTAGAATAAAAATGATATACCTATCTTTCATTAGAACAAAACATACTAAAATTATTTATTGCGAAAACGGAATCTGATGATTATCTCAAATCTACTTTAGTATTACCTTCGACTAAATTCAATTCAATAACTCTTCATTGCACGTGTAAAGTAGCTTCAAGAACCGACTTCGTTGTTTCCTCTTCTTCATCTTTGTCAACCTTTAAGTGAAATTGCCTGTATATATTTTTCCCATCACTTACTCATACTTTTACATGGCAAAAGGTACTAAATTGTCGGATCGGACGTTAGCGTCGCAACGAGCAGTATATTCTGTAGGAGCTATTCAATATTCAAGTTAGTATAACGAGGTACAGGTAAGAGGCGGTCCGGCGTATTCAATTTACTCGCGTGCTGTGATCTGTGGCACTTGGGTCTTTATAGGCTGCACCCCCTTTCTCATATATCTTTTAGGTGTAGAAACATTATTTAGATTAACTGTTTTAAATATGTTTCAAATGTTTCAAACGACCCAGTTGTTTTACATATTGGAATATATTTTTCTTGCTAATGTATTACAGAGTAGTTACAGAGCCTCAAACTTCGTCGCAGTGTGGCCTGTCTTTCTACAGGTTACATTTTGGGGAGTGTAACCAGGAGTTACATGATCTGATTCCCCCATCCCCCTTCCATTAGACTTACCACGCTCTCATACGAAGCATTTTGCTACCTATTTCATAATGCGAGCTGCTAGGGAATGAAACTCACTGCCAGCTTGGATATTTCCGGACAAATACAATTTGGATATTTTTAAAGGAAGAGTGAATCTTTAGAAGACTGACCTTAGGCCTATCATCACTTACCATCAGGTGAGATAGAGGTCAAGCGCAAACCCCAACGATAAAAAAAAATTACTTATATATTTTTCATTGTGAACAGTACTTTTTAATTGATCTGATGAGCTGAAAGCCTACTTCGTAATAAATTCAGCTAATATCCGTCGGATTAAGAAGCCGTTTTGTACCTCTAACGGACCTTGTGACATATTCTGACAAGTACTTGGCACCTAACTATCGTTGTTACATGTCAAACACTTTATACGTATATGTCAGCTGGTATGTTAGAGAGTACCAAACGCCTAAATGTAAACGGAGTAAGCCTGCAATAACCGCTTCTGCATAATTATTAAACTATAAAATGTATTTGTTCTCTCTTAAGCTTTTATTATATAGCGATTGGTAATAAAAGGACAATATTCAATCAAATATGTGATATATTTGAATGTGGTCATAAATAATCCAAAGTGGAAGATACCTCCAGTTATCCGCTACGGCCGCCTACCAATATAAAGACAACATAGAATGTGTTATATTAATGAACAAGCTCTACCCTTTCAGTGTTGGGTCGCGGTGTGATGAAATCTGTTTTAGTGATGACTCTGATGACGTGGGTACTTGTGGGTTCATTGAAATTAAGAGATAAAGGTAATCTAGTAACGTTTCATCATTTTACAATATTTTGTGATGCTTTCGCTTCGCTCGCTGCAATATAATCTATTTCATAGAATTAATAGATATTAAAAAGTTTACTTTTTACAGTACAGTACTATTATAATTTGCTATCAATCCACATTGTGTAATATGTTATTTTATGAATATATAGAGAGTGTAATTATTTATGAATACATCTATGTATGGGTATGCCTTTAGTGATATAAACTATACTTCTACCTTTATTTAACTGCGCAAACTATCTTTTTCTGTTATTATTTTCCTCTATCCAGAGGTTGTCGGAAGAAATTACTTTTTAGCGATAAGACCGCCTAGATGCACATATGTAAGTTTCTTTATTATAGTATCTTTTTATTTTTTATGTGCAATACAGAGTAATTGAATTGAATATAAATACTTAATAGGCCAGACTCTGAAGGCATAAAGGTAAAATTTTACATAACTACAATTATCTCCATCCCTGTCACATAATATTAAAATAAGGAAAAAAACTCGTTTTACGTCTGTCATTAAATGTGTGTCTTTAGAACAAACCTATTTATTACAAATGTTCTCTTTATACATATAATCTCTAGTCATTAATAAATAACTCAAGTAAAAAGAAACTTATAGAATCTGCTTTCAGGCTTATAAATTATAAACTGAAGAAAATCGATGCTTTCGAAACTTACTTAAAAATGCAAAAACTGGGTCCAAACTCCCACAATGGTTTGGGAAAGAAAAACCAATGCTAACCGAAGGCAACTTGGACGGGTGTGAATTTTTTATGGAATAGGGTGCAATAGCCCCCCTTAGGAAAACACCACCTCGCTTGCTAGGGAAAAGACTAACAAACGTTCGTGGATAACGTACATTGAGGTAAAAAGAAAAAAATAGGACACGTTCATGGACGTTCATGGTATTGATAATTGCTTTGTAGTATTGATATTTCCTACTATTTTTATTGTAATCTCCTTTATTCATTGTCGAATTATCTACTATATGTATTTGAATTTTAAATATTAGTACTGGTTCGGCAACTTCTTTTTAAATAGCAGTAGTATCTATCTACTCCCATCTAATTTGAAGCGTTTAACTTATAAGAAGATGTAGTAACGAAGGTAGAGAAGGGTATGTTGCGTTAGTTTGGATATTTAGAGCGTATGAGTGAAGAGTGACAAAAGAAATTTACAGAGTGAATGTAGAAAGAACTACAGCTAGAGGTTTTCCTAGGAGGACGTTCAAGGATCAAATTAGTAACGTTCTCAAAAAGGCTGGGGTGAGCAGTGAGAAGAATAAAAGGTGCATGAATAGGTTGATGAATGTGAGCGAGGATAGTGAGGTGTGTCAGGATCGCGCAAAGTGGAGATCCATAGTCTCTGCCTACCTCTCTGAGACCAAGGCGTGAGCATTATTCATGTATGTAATAAATCTATGCTATTCTCAAGAGATCTACCACATTTTGCAATACACTTCTTCCTTGTTACAGGCATGAATATCTGCACTTTATTATGTTCCAACAATCTAATTTAATTTGTGTGCAGTGTGCAAAGTGTTTATTGTCTCTTCTTCAATTTATTATTCTTCTATGTTAATATTAGGCTAATTTACCTCATCCATCAAAGCTCACTTACCGCCACTCTTCCTGAAACCACTACAACCGAACCATCTGTTCGTTCTCAGGGGTCCGCAGAGTAAACTGTTAGACCGGACTGCATTTCTAGTAGCCCAACGGTAAGCCAGAAAATACCCGCAGGCCTTTAATTTGTATGAAATGATGTTTTCATTATGCATGGAAATTTGAAACAGGTACCTTTGAGTTTTGAGCGAGACGAGTATTCAATTTTCTTTAATTATAATAGTTATTTTTAGACTTCAGAGGTTTTATTTGGTAATATTTTTTTTATATAAAATGCAAACTCCAAACAGCAATAAATTTGAAATTTAGACGAGCTATTATCTTCAGTTAAATATGTTGTTATAAGTTGGATTAACATCGTTCAATGATCTAAGATAAGCATTGAACTTCTTACGTTTGTAAATTCCGCAAATCATAACAATTATTAAACATTTGCCACTACAAAGATGAAATGCAATAACATCAAGAAAGTTCCCACTTTACATTGACCTGTGCACTTACAAAATTATCGCTGAGAATAATTTACCGCAAGAGTTCAGTTTATAATGGCTATACTTACAATCTTGAATGCTCTGTGTGGTAAATCATCAATCATATTGCTTGGCACATCAATAGTTAGAGCAAATACTCCGTGTAACTGGTTCTAAGCTACAAATCGATTTTAATCCAGATAGATTTATAGGTCGAGTAATTTATAGTTTACCATTTAAGAGCTGAATGGTTATTTTGAATTTAATATTCGCTCTCTGATTGTTGAAACCTTGTTCATTAAGAAACACTTTGTCAATCTCAAGCTTTGTTCTGTTTTTTTTTCTGCTAAGTAGGCAATTTGTTTTTTGTTTTTAATTTGACCTTTAGTATGTTAACATTGCTTTTCTAGTTATAGTTTAATAATGAATGACTTACTCATTAAGTAAAATATGATAGTTGATCTTTGTAGGAAACTAAGCACCACTCTATCGGCAAAATAAAGCCCTCGTCTCGGATTAAGTACTTTTATTTCCGTCAATTGTCTAATATTCCGTCGCTCGTCTTCTCTCTAGTCTGTCATCATCGTCCCTGTCACCGTCACCAACCAGTCAGTAAGTCAAGTGGCCAGTCAGTCAGGTCATACGGTCTCTTTGTTTGTAACATCTAACTATCATATTTTACTTAATCAGTAAGTCATTCATTATTAAACATCCGACTTCAAAACACACCCTCAATCTTTGTAGATAATTTTTTACCTCCCAATATCCATCAGTGTTTTCGCTTACATCATTGTCTTAGCAGATAAGGTCCACCGCTCAATCTTCCTTAGCTGACTTTAATTCCGTAAGTAGGCCGGCGTCATCGTCGTAATGGCACCTATATCAAAACCAATACAAGCCTTATTGATGTCTCCGTCTCTTTCTGCCTCAGTGATTTCTCCGTAATGAGTAAAAGGGACAGCAGTAAGCACGTGCGCGGTTCCCAGATTAAAATTGATTGTGCGGACGTTGCTTTTATCTGAGGGACCGTAGCGATTGATTCTTCATCAATCTTTATTCGCGGTATTAACAACTTTTTTCTTATTCCGTTGGTTTGTTAAATGCATGTCACGTGCTTTTCCCTTTTTTGGGTCAATTTTATAGTATTAAAACGAAGTAAAATATGATTAGTTATGTACATTTGCATTTTTTATTCTTTTTGGATACTTTTGAACGCATCGCATTAAATGTTTTATGCAGTAACATAACTCACCATTTTCCACTATAAAATGAAGACACACTTATAAACTCTTTTGAAGGTTGAATAGTCGTTTGAAGTTCAGGCAGAATATGGTATCCTCAAAATCACCTCCATCTTCACCTAAATCCAACTCAAAGGAACTAAGTGCCTTTACTACCTTGATGCTCTACGCTCTAAAGAAATCACAGTGGAACTATGCAATTTGTCATTCGGAAGAGCACTAACTTTGGCATAAAAGTTTACAATGTAGATTTTACTGCAGTAATAAATTCATGAGATTTAACTTTGTCGCCTACCTGTATCAGTTTACGTATAGAGGCCACTGGAGAGCGCTGGATAACTATTAGTGGATGGGATTTTATGGCTCCATATTTTTTTGAAACACTCTCTTGTTGATAAAGGAGCGTACTTAAATTTTCAGTGCTCTACTGAGAATTCACAACTTGACTGATTAGTAATTGATGATAGACGCGCAGGGTGCAATGCCGTTGATGGACGGACTACTTAAAGAAGGTGAGCGGAAGCGAATGTATGCGGAGGGCGGAGGACCGGGTGTGGTGGTATTCTTTGGGGACATCATATATGTCCAGCAGTGGACATTTAAAGGCTGATATTATAATGTTAATTTTGTTTTATTTAAAAATATATATTATAAAAACCAGTTGTGAAGAATAATGTGAAACCAATTACTACATATTTATAAATTGCAATATTTCGTTAAGTACTGGAATTTCAACAATGCAGTACATACGCTTTTATGTACATGAGAAATAGGGCTTAAAATTGCCCCCTTTCCCTCTAAACCACTTTTGTTTTGGTACTTTTTTTTTATTAATAATACATTTTTAGTTAATTTTTTTGCATTAAGCCGCCGTGAAGTATTTTTAGGATATCTTTATTCGTTAAAAAATAATCGGCTGGTGATACTTCGGTTCCACAGTGGTGTCGTTCGGTGGTATCGTTGACAATGTATCATCCTAGACTTTAAATTAATTTTTATTTCAAAGTTTATAAGTTTTAAGCATATTAACAAATACACAGCCAAAAAGACAGAGAGATTTAAAAAGGAGAGCGACGAGAGAAAACCTTATCTGTTGTGTTTTAAATGCTTACTATAATATCACAGTTAAGTTTTTGAGTGTCGTTTGACACGCGCCTTTATTACAAAACTTGTTGATTACCTGCTGTTTGTTTTAGAACTATTTTACACCTAAATGTTAAAATTTATTGAAATTGAGTAATAAATGTAAATACAGGAATTAAATTAACATCTAATTTAATCAACTCAACAAAATGGAAAACAGTTAAAAAAATGTTTACTGCGAAAGCTTACTTTACGATTCGAATGTTAAATTTCGTTGATTTTGTAAACATCTCCAGATTTTTTTCTATATAATATTATTCAAACATGTATTTGAATGGCTTATGTCTAGGCAAAGTCTACTTGCGTCTGGTTTATATGATTTATTGGTTATCCCTACAGCCCTACGTTGTTTTCAGTGAGTATATGTTATTTTAGCAATGTGATTTTATATATATATTTTATTTATTTATAGAGGGCCGTACAAATACTTGGAATGAGGTTTACAAGTAGTCCTACGTAGTACTGACACTATGGCAGAGATAACGATCACCACTCCCTTTTTCTATCTTCCCGTGTTATAGCTACTACAATTGCACTATCTTTCCGTAATAGCGGTATCCCATCCCAACCTATACTACTTACCCATACCACAGCCCATACCCCCATCTCCTGTCTCGCTCGCCCCGATCCCTGTCCCATCCGCCAATCCAAGGTCTGCCGTGCCGATGGATGCATATCCAGGGGCTAGCCTGGTCGTAAGCGTGCCGATATCCCGGAGCTGGGTGAACTCCGGGCACTAATTACCTTACCGAATCACGCGGGGCTCTGATGAGGTGTACAATTATTTCCTTAGCTAATTGTGGTACCTCAACAAGTCGGCGATGTTGTTCGCAACACATCACGTCAAGGGGTATCACGGGGCGAAAAGCGGGCGAAGGAAAGCCACTTTGCGACATTAAATTGCGCGAAGTGGCGATACATCGTCTCTGCTTACCCCTTTGGGACCAACGCGTGACCATTATGTATGTATGTTGATAAATAAATAAATAAAATAAATAAATATATGGGGACATTTCTCACACGGCCACCTGATCCCAAACTAGGCAGAGCCTGTAATATGGGTATCAGACAGCTGATATACATACTTAAATACATAATATAATATATAAATAACATCCAGTCACAAGGCAAACACAAGTGCTCATCACACGAATGTTTGCCCTGGGCGGGATTCGAACCCGCGACCCGCAGCTTCGCAGGCAGGTGTACTACCTACATACATTCTCTTTTATTTTATTTATTTTTATAATCCTTAAAAAAAGAAAGAAAGTAGTTTTAGTGACTATATCGATTCAATTTTGAAAATCTAATAATGTTTTAAGCTGGTTTCCTTAACAACTTTTTCGAAATCAGGTATTTAAAAAAATATATTCTTATTTAACTTTTACTTAAGCAGGTGATCCAATAACAATAATTTTGTTCAAGGCAATAAACCTGTTGTCTCATTAAGGCGACAACTCTGGAAAGAGCTCAGCACATTAGCTGCAGCAATAAAATTTAAAGAGCTTTAATTTGACGATTTATTTGTTTCCTTCGTTAAGTTAAATTCGAACAAAGATTAAATACTTACTCTAAAAATAGACAGGTATACCACAGAGTAACCTATTTTATTATATTACCTACACATTGAGAGCTAATGCAAAAAATATATATATTTGCATATGTTGCTTTAAACGTTTTTTTTATATCTATTTTAAGAGATTAGTCACAGTGTGCCTTTGTCGCTCTGCACTGATTACATTAGAATTAGCAATTTCATTTAGACCTATAAATATCACACAATTTACAATCTACAAAAGTATCCAATGCAGAAATTGGACAAAGTTTCACCACATTTTTATTAAATTTATTACTATAAAAACATACATATCCACTTGACCAGAACCAGAAATACCTATTCTGGATTGCTACAATGTTGCTTTTATGTCGAACCAATTATCCTGTTATTTTTATTGCTAGCAATATCATTTTCAACCATTATAAAATCATCTACTTCTTCATAGGAGTCTCTCTATATGGAATATCTAGTTTTATTTCTATTTTTGTACTCAATCTAAAATTAAACTTAAGTACACTGTGTCGACAGTGCTCCGAATGTAACTGATAGATACAAGGGGAACCAAATTAAAGGTCTGTCAGCAGAGGAAATGTGACAGATAACATCTAGTCAACGATCTCTATGTAATACTAGATGGAGCGTTCCCAACAATCGCTCTGTTATACACAAGTAGCCACAACTCTTTCACATTCACAATGCAACTTGTGCAGTTACTACGCAGAACATTTAATTATTACTAAATATTGACGCTACGGTTAAATAATGTCAATATTTAGTAAATAATTAAATGTTCTGAGTAGTAACTGCACAAGTTTCATTGCGAATGTGAAAGAGTTGTGGCTACTTGCGTGGAACAGAGCGATTGTTTGGAACGCTCCATCTGGTAGTACATAGAGATCGTTGCATCTAATAAATAAAATCGTAAACATCGCGTATCTGTACATTGAAAATATTTACAAAAAAAAATGGGGGGTCTAAGGATAAGTAATAGAACACATATGATTTATTGGTTATCCCTACAGCCCTACGTTGTTTTCAGTGAGTATATGTTATTTTAGCAATGTGATTTTATATATATATTTTATTTATTTATAGAGGGCCGTACAAATACTTGGAATGAGGTTTACAAGTAGTCCTACGTAGTACTGACACTATGGCAGAGATAACGATCACCACTCCCTTTTTCTATCTTCCCGTGTTATAGCTACTACAATTGCACTATCTTTCCGTAATAGCGGTATCCCATCCCAACCTATACTACTTACCCATACCACAGCCCATACCCCCATCTCCTGTCTCGCTCGCCCCGATCCCTGTCCCATCCGCCAATCCAAGGTCTGCCGTGCCGATGGATGCATATCCAGGGGCTAGCCTGGTCGTAAGCGTGCCGATATCCCGGAGCTGGGTGAACTCCGGGCACTAATTACCTTACCGAATCACGCGGGGCTCTGATGAGGTGTACAATTATTTCCTTAGCTAATTGTGGTACCTCAACAAGTCGGCGATGTTGTTCGCAACACATCACGTCAAGGGGTATCACGGGGCGAAAAGCGGGCGAAGGAAAGCCACTTTGCGACATTAAATTGCGCGAAGTGGCGATACATCGTCTCTGCTTACCCCTTTGGGACCAACGCGTGACCATTATGTATGTATGTTGATAAATAAATAAATAAAATAAATAAATATATGGGGACATTTCTCACACGGCCACTTGATCCCAAACTAGGCAGAGCCTGTAATATGGGTATCAGACAGCTGATATACATACTTAAATACATAATATAATATATAAATAACATCCAGTCACAAGGCAAACACAAGTGCTCATCACACGAATGTTTGCCCTGGGCGGGATTCGAACCCGCGACCCGCAGCTTCGCAGGCAGGTGTACTACCTACATACATTCTCTTTTATTTTATTTATAATATTACAATCTACAAAAGTATCCAATGCAGAAATTGGACAAAGTTTCACCACATTTTTATTAAATTTATTACTATAAAAACATACATATCCACTTGACCAGAACCAGAAATACCTATTCTGGATTGCTACAATGTTGCTTTTATGTCGAACCAATTATCCTGTTATTTTTATTGCTAGCAATATCATTTTCAACCATTATATAATCATCTACTTCTTCATAGGAGTCTCTCTATATGGAATATCTAGTTTTATTTCTATTTTTGTACTCAATCTAAAATTAAACTTAAGTACACTGTGTCGACAGTGCTCCGAATGTAACTGATAGATACAAGGGGAACCAAATTAAAGGTCTGTCAGCAGAGGAAATGTGACAGATAACATCTAGTCAACGATCTCTATGTAATACTAGATGGAGCGTTCCCAACAATCGCTCTGTTATACACAAGTAGCCACAACTCTTTCACATTCACAATGCAACTTGTGCAGTTACTACGCAGAACATTTAATTATTACTAAATATTGACGCTACGGTTAAATAATGTCAATATTTAGTAAATAATTAAATGTTCTGAGTAGTAACTGCACAAGTTTCATTGCGAATGTGAAAGAGTTGTGGCTACTTGCGTGGAACAGAGCGATTGTTTGGAACGCTCCATCTGGTAGTACATAGAGATCGTTGCATCTAATAAATAAAATCGTAAACATCGCGTATCTGTACATTGAAAATATTTACAAAAAAAAATGGGGGGTCTAAGGATAAGTAATAGAACACATTTCGATCATTTTTGGAATTTTTGTCTGTTTGTCTGTTTGTTTGTGCGCGCATCACTTAAAAACTACAGAACCGATTTTGATGGACTTTTCACAGAAACATAGTGCTCAATTCGGTGTAACATATACCTAGGCTTTATTTCATTGCAATCGGTGCAGTCAATAAAAAGTTATGCGAATTTATAGTTTCTGAAACCTCTGTAGGGTGTAAATGCTCGACTGAATTCGTGAGCGGGTATGGTACCAATGTAAATGTGAGTTTTTGAAAACTATGACCTGGACCTGGACTTTGCGTGTCGGGGACACCGCACTAGCCTCACTCACATCTCACCTTTTCATGCACCTTTTATTCATCTCACTGCGAACCCTAGCTTTTAAAAGAGTTTAAGTTCGCTGATTCTGATAATACTTCTGCCTCTGTAGTTTTCTTCTTTTATCTATGACGCGTCTGCTACTAACTTATTCTACGGTATTTACAAAACTAAATCGACCGCTACGCAGTCTACAGCTGATTGACGTTTTTAATTAACAAGACCCGTTTTGGACGAACCGATTTTGTTTAAAGGCAGTACTTAAACTTCTTTTAATGGTTGCAGCGACGAATGATCGATCGGCTCACTTTCGGGCCAGATTTGGCAATTTGAGACCGATTTATTTTTCGGATAACATGACACGTAATATATTGCTGACGGTCCTTGGAAAAATGTGTAATTTACTGTTTTTTTTTCGGGAAAGTGTTTTTTTTTAATAATTTAAAAGAAGCTTACTTCTTTCTATAATCAAGATTTTTCTTCTTAATCCTATCAAAATTACATAATAATGCATTTCTTTATTAACAACAAAACAAATCAATTTACACAGAACATACTATTTATAAATAAATAAAAAAACGTAACTATATACCTACACTACAAATAAAAACTTGCCCCAGTTCGTTCCCCGTTGGCAGAGTACCCAGGAGGCTGGCGGCATTGCCTCGCTGGATTGCGACGCTTACGCGCTGGACAAAGTAGCCGCCCGCTCTGGGGTCCCGGGTATTCTCCACCAGTCTTTTCGAAAAAGTGAAATTGATTTTATCTTATTTTGATAAGAAATTAAGAATCTTTCTATCTCTAATGGAAGCTCTAAGTAATTTAGCTACTTTGTTAGATTCAAAGTTAAAAAGTTTTATGTCAGTGGGGCAGACGAGTTATGGAGTGGAGACCGCGGGACACCTCGCCACCAGGTGAACCGACGACCTAAAGAAGGTGACCAGAAGCGGCTGGATGCGGAGGGTATGGAGACCGGGTATGGTGGCGTTCTTTGTGGAAGACCTATGTCCAGCAGTGGACGTCAAAGGGCTGATAATAATGATGATGTCAGTAAAGCGTAAAAGTAAACATCACAGGCATAATATTGGAATATAATATACTTGGAACACCTTGTCAAATTGTATAATACTGTATGTTTATAGTCAAATAGTATTAAAGTTCACGACTTCTGTCATTAGATGCAAACGTACTACTAACTCGGCAGTTAACGAAGATAGTTTCATAGGGGCAAAAACAGAGATAGAAGCAGATAATAAGAAGCAAGAGAAAACCAGGCAAAATGATGAAGCTAGGTACGATGTTTTGAAGCGAGCTACAAAATAACCCGGAAGGAAACCTTGAACTCCAAACGGAAGAACAAACAAAAGCATATTGCATGAAATTACCAAACTTACGAATTCAAAAGTTCCACTTCCTTGAACAAAGTTTAACGTGGCATAAGACAAATTGCATTTGAAACTACGAACTGTACTCCACCGTGTTGTATGCTAATAGGTCGATGTCCAGACAAACGGAAGGTCAGACCTTGTGTATTCAAATAACTATAGTAACCCATATTTCACACGATACCTTTCCCCTTGTATTATTATAATTCCCTCATACATATTTAGAAGGTTTGGTAACTTTGGTAACTCGTGAGTCACGAGTCGTATGACGTTTTGAAGTATCTTTACAATTATTTTTGTTTTAGCCTGTGGTTACTGTACGATACACGAGACTTTTATATGTAACGATTTCTTGTACAACAATATTACTGATGACGATATAGATAGACTAGCTGTTGCCCGCGACTTCGTCCGCGTGGACAACTTAACATCACAAATTATTATGTATTTCCTACTTGCTTGATATTTTGGACAATTCACACAATATCTTTATAAATTGTAGCCATGTGTTATTCTGATGTATAAGCTATATTATTGTAAAGTTTTATTAAAATCCATTCAGTAGTTGTTACGTGAAAGAGTAACAAACATCCATTCATACTTACAAACTTTCGCGTTTATAATAATAGTAGGATAGACATTTATTCACTGACACAAATTCACAAACAAATAGAGATCCTTGACAAACAAGTAGTAAACATAAATTTCTTCCACAAACCTTAATGCATCTGTAGTAATAATATTATTAATATCATCACTGCAGTTACAAACCGTCCAAATTTCTGACCATTTAACAAGCGTACGTTATTGTAGGTACTGGTCGTCCGAATACCCGAATAAATTTATATTTATTATCACAGCGCTATAAAATAATCGATTGTCAAAGCATCCCCCAAACAGGTACAAATTGAAAAGCTTTAATTATATTCTTTAATGTCTATTCTCATCGCATCGTCCCTGCCTACCCCTCTGGGGAGCATTGAGTATGTATGAATGTATATAAATACATAAAGAATAGTCTTTCTAATCTATTCTTCATCTGTTTACATACAATACATCCATTATATTATATATTTCATATATCAAATCACATCATTTATTAAGTCAGACGTTAGTCCATAAAATGTTGTTAGTATAAATAAAACTTAAGTCTATGTTAGAAAGCGGACAATAAAATAAAATAAAATTAAATTAAAATTGGTTTTGTTTGTGAAGGTGGATAGTCACCCAGTGCCTGAGTATTGGACTATCCACCTTTTCCCGTATAGTGGCCAGGAAGCTATTTATATATACATATAAATATAACATCTAGACCGGTACTTACAAAATTGTACAAAATTATCTGTCCCTGGTGGGAATTGGACCTCTGGCGCTTAGGTCCAACGGCCAAGCCTCTAGGCTAGGGATTCCCAAACTATTTTGGGCTAGAGACCCTTTTTCCAAAATGAACTGATACCTCAGATCCCCAAATTTTAAAGTAATAGCCAAATTACTTTAAAAATATCTCTGGTTTTTTTTCTATTGATACAAAGTGCAACAATGATACTTCCTACTAAAATATTAGTCATTCTTATTACAAGTTGATACATGTTAACACAACTTAAACAGTATCTTGAAAGTTTCAAATGAGAACTTGTGTTAATTAATAGGAGTCGATTTTTAGACCTCGTCGACCCCTAATTAGTTTTCGTTTATGTCGATCCCTAGGAAACCGATTTCGACCCCAAGTGGTGGCTATCGACCTCTTTGGGAATTCCTGCTCTAGTCCAAACGAGGTCGTATTATCAAAACTTATCAGTAACAAAATTATCTCCTAGAATTGAATCGGTTTTTTTTACAATACACAGTGTTAAAATCTTTTCGTGTCGTTTCCGTCTCGTGGGTATAAACTTAGATTCATTTAATATCCTTTTCATTTAAAATAACGATACGTATAATTTTCTTATTTTAAATTTAAGCTACGATATACCTCTATTACATTACTCTATTAGAAGCGTGTGCCCAGAAGGGGGGGGAGGGGGGTCTGAGGGACCCCCTCCCTGAAATTCTTCAGCATAACAAATTATAGTATGATTTTTACTTCGACTGTTTCTACGTTTATTCTAAGTTCATTTTGAATACAAATAATTTTGACCAGACTTGACAGCGTCTATTCTACACGTCATCTATTCCACAATGTTTAAAGACAAAAGACTTTAATCAGTGCGTCCTGCCTGGCATAACCTACTGCGCAAAAACGTGGACACTGACGGTGGAACGACGACCTGAAGAAGGTGGCCGGTGAAGGCTGTGGTATCGTTCATTGGGGAAGGCCTATGTCCATCAGTGGACGTCTAGACTAGAGGCTGATATGATGATTACCCAGACTGAACTAAAGTACCTAACCGATTTTCAATATGAAAAATATATACAAAATGTTCTCGATGACCCCCCGTTGTTTTGGAACCTGGGAACATGCCTGCCCTATTAAATGAAATAAGTAAGATTTAAGTAATCTATTATTTTAACAAAAGCCTAATGCTGGCTGTACACAATCGCCGAGCCACCCCGAGACAGGCCGAGAGTGAGTGTGTATATGGTGCTCTCGTCTCGTCTCGTTCTCTCGCGCCTCGCCTCGTCGCTCTCGGTCGCCTGTCGATTTTTTGGGTCCAAGTCAAAGCGTCTCGTTAGATCTCGCGACGAAAACAAGAGCGAGCATGAACACACTCGTTCATTCAGTTGCAAGTTTTAAGTAGTTGTTTCTATTGCTGTGCTTAGTAACCATCCACCATCTACTTCTCGGCTTAAAAAAATATTTTATGGTAAATGTGTAAGAAATTATAATAGCTGTGAACTATAGAAAGACAAACAGCAGCAGCGGTTTCTATATCCATTATAGCGGGTGTCTTCGGTACAGCTGACAGATCGAGTGTGTACAGGTATGCTCTCGTCGAGTCTTCTCGGCTGAGGCTCTAGGCGAGTGTGTACAGCCGCCATAAGATTTTTTTATAACATTCGGTCATCTTTGTAGACATGAATATAGATTCGACATGGCTAATAATTTTCTTGATCTAACGCCCTAAGTCTATTGAAGCGGAACAGAATCTTTTTGTCCCTTCTGACAAATGCTTCCAAAATTCAACATCAAAGGTTCCGTACATATTAGGGATTCACAAAAAACGCGTTGCAAATCATTTAAACTACCATCTGCGGCTTTTTTCGGGACACGCCTTTACAATTAAATTTTCTTTGTACTGACTTTGTTAGTGGGAGGATTGGTAAAATTATCTCTGTTTTTAACATCGGTTGTTAAATAAATGTATTTAAATGCATGTAAAGCCGACTAAGGATTAATACTAAAGCGTGGCCACATTGTAAGCTTTAGTATATAATCAACATATTTAAGACTAAGAGGAGCAATCCTATCTTTAGTAATATATCTATTATACCCTTTGTACTTGTGTTTCTTTATAATGTATTATTTTTGTTTTATCTGTGTGTGTGTGTGTGTGTGCAATAAAGAGTTAAATTAATAAATAGTACAGAAAATAACCAAACAAAAAAAAACAGAGTTATGGCTCTAAAATTTCTACTTGACGATACAGGGCCTATATTACACTACATTTTAGGTTCAAAAAGATACCTAAGATATCTAAGCGGCCCTAATTTCGGGGCCAATCGGTCGTGTGTTGTGAGAGCGATGTGACGCATTTGTGTCCACGATCCGAAAGCGTAGTACGGTCGATTAATTTAATTTCATCCAAGTGTTTTGTCCCAAGTGTATGCTATACATTCCAAAAAAATATGGTTTCTTAATTGACTGTTTTTTGTTTCTGAAAATCATTTAAGTTTTATTATCGGACAGCAAATGTCTTTATTCATTAAGAATCTGGCAGAAACAATTGCTAATCGTTTGGATCGTCCACTAAGCAAAGTGATGGGCTGGTTGAGAGCACGAATTATCATCTCTATTATACGAGCCACGAGTATGTGCATTCGCGGCACTCGCCACAAATGGATGCTCGCTGCCAAACTCTTCGGTTTCGATGATGGCGCAGCACTACCACACATTAATTAGTTCTTCCTTAACGCAACGTAGATTGTACACCGTATTCCTAATGTTGAATTCCTCTTGTTACTATTAACTCTTTGAATAAATAATTTGGTTAATTTTCATTTTAATATAATAGATTAAATTGTAAATTTTAATTCCATTATTATTTATCATAATTCTAGGTTAAATCAAGTCAAGAGAAACCAATATCATTACTTTAAATCAAGCTGAAAGGTAGTTAAAAATATATCTACCCTTTATTTCCAAATTCAAATATTGACAATAACCCTATTAATGCAATTGTTCAATTAAACACAAATATTAACCTTCTGGGACAAGACAAATAGGCGAGGCCCTAATAAGACACAAGTTTCAAACAATTACGGTCCTCGGTAAGTCTTAACCCATTAATGCATTAAACACACATTAAGATGTGATTCTGGGATGTTTTGGGACGAAAACATGTATTTGCCCAACCCAACCGTCCTACGTAAACATAGGGAATAAATTTGATTCTATGGGGTCGTATCGTCCCCTTGGATATTACTGCAGTATAGTGAGATATAGCAAGGTTACTTACTATGTACGTCAAGCGCCGTCCATCCGTGCATATTTCGTTTAAAATCAGTATATTGTATCCATCGATTTTAGTATTATATTAAACCTCGTATAATTTGTTTCTTGTGTAATGTTGTCTATATGTAAATTTGCTATAACATGGTAACACTGGATTCTCTAATGATAGATATAGGTATAGATTTCTGTCACAAAACGAATTCATAAACTATTAAAAATACATTCATGTTTTAGACAAACATAACGCTTTGCAGGCACCCAATGAGATACAAACGAACTTCTGTTGTCTTGTCTATAAGACTTTGGAAGCCCGCGAGAGCGCAGAGTGCCTGAAACCGTGGGTGTGGAGGGGGCGGGGTATGGGTGTGTGGCCGTGTATAACGCCAGTAGAAAGTCTCTGACACAGCATGTTTCGCAGCTAGGCTGTAACGCTGATAGATCTGGAAGAGCATTGTTGATCGCCACGCGCAGGGTAGGACGCCCCGCCGCCATTTGGACTGAAGACCTGAAGAAGGTGGCTGGAAACGGCTGGCTACGGAGAGCGGAAGACCGAGTGTGATGGCATTCAACGGGCAAGGCCTATGTCCAGAAATCGACGTCTAAGGGCTGCTATGACGATGAGATCACACTAAAGAAACCAGTGATTAAAATTTATTAAATTATTTTATAGACATGACAGCAGTGGGCGGATTACATCTTTCGCAGACGGCCGTTGGGGCAGACGAGTTCTGGAGCGGAGATCACGGATTGGCACGCGCAGGGTGGGACGCCCCGCCGCCAGATGCACCGACGACCTGAAGAAGATGGCCCAAAGCCGCTGGATGCGGAGGACGAAGGACCGGGTGTGGTGGCGTTCATTGGGGAAGGCCTATGTCCAGCAGTGGACGGCTAAGGGCTGACATGATGATGATGAAATTATTTTGTAAGAAATTTGTAATTAATTAAGGTATTAGGTATATACTACATGACGTATTTTGTAGGTACGTGAGGCTATACTGTGTGTCTTTATACCGTAAAAGTAGAGACAATACTCAGCCTACATTGTTATAGTAACCTGCATGAACATAGACAGTATAGGTAATGGTATGTCGCAGGGGATTTGCAAAACGTAGGCATTTATGAAAATGCAAAGCGTGTATTATAATATTTTATACTTGCAAAACACGTATCTCGAAGGTGAAGTCGGATTTTTATCCCTTCGAGAATTGTAAACGAATATTTATATTGACAGAAAACTTGAGAAAACATTCAACTAGAAGGCGTTGAAGTGTAAACAGATTCGTTTGACGACTCTGATATCTAGCTATTTCAGTTTTGGTAGAAAGTTTAATTAAATTAGTGCTAGAGATATGCTAAAAAACCCTGTAAATGCTGTTAAAAGCATGAAAATTGGTACGATTGATCTTTAAGCCACAACAATCAATATGACTAATAGCAATAAATTAAAATAATAATTAATAATTAATGCCGTGTGGTTTCCATGCCGTTTGGTTTCCGGTAGAGTAGAATAGGACCACTCCGACTCTTCCCGTGGATGTCGTACAAGGCGACTAAGGGAATATATTATAAAACATCAATCAGGCCTCCCCAACCCGTCTGGCCAGCGTGGGGAGTGTAGGCCAAATCCTCCGTCTGTCTCCGGCATATATCCGGTATGTATTAGGTATATTTATATTAATAATAATGTATTTATTCAGGCAAAATAATATAATATTAATTAATAAAATTAAATTTAAAATAGGAAATTTATGTTTATAATTGAAATATTTTATTTATATTTATTTAATAATATTAACATTCTCCGTCTGTCTCCGGCAGATAAGAGAGGGTTGTGCTCCTGCAGTGGAGACAAAAATAACCTGATGGTGAATATCAGGCACGGAGGGCCTTCATCCTTAGTAATCATACCACATAGGTTCTCGCACGTTTTGCTTCCTCTTTCATAATACGCTCTGCTAAGGAATATCATTTACCACCAACTTCGGTATTTCCGGACAAGTACAATTTGGATCTTTTTAAAGGAAGAACGAATAGGCATCTTCTGAGTAAGCGCGCTCCACCTTAGGCCTCATCATCACTTCCCATCAGGTGAGATTGAGGTCAAGCGTTAGCCCATCAGGAACAATAAAAAAACATAAGTGATTATAATTTGTTTTATAAAAAAAATATTTAGTATTTCAGGTGTTCATTTTATTACAAAACAATTTTTTTTTTTAATTTTTTTTTTTAATCAATATAAAAAAAAACTCCCTAAAAATGAGATCGTTTGTAATAAAAAATAAGTTCATTTCACGTGGAAACTCACAAAAAATATTCGTTTCATATGAAAGACTTAACAAGTCAACTTAATTTGCCTTGATGTTCTTAAGGACTCGCTAGGCATAGCTATGAATCATCTTTATTCACCTTTAGCTAACAGTGTCTAATACCTACCTAACTCTATTTAATTTTAAATTTATATATAAGTAACAGTAATTAATACTGTCTTGTTTCGTAAATATAGTTACTGTCTTAATCTTCACGATGTATTGGTAGGCTGTGTCAATAGGCAAAGCGAAAGAATTCGCTCAGTTCGTTTCTTTTTTTTCTTTTTAAAAAAAAAAAATTCTATCAGTTGTATAGTAGCCCTATGACATATTTGTAATATAAATACAGACTTACCTACGTAGTGTACTAAAACGTCATACAGATTCACTACAAACAATAATACATACCTACAGATTCATCTCGGGTCAGTGACTTAACTATAAAACATTTGCCGTCAAACGCTAACAACCAAAGTAAGATGCAAAGAGTACGGCTAGACTTATCCTAATTAGCATTAACATGATTCACTCGTATACTAACAGTAGTTGTTTCTACAATGCAGCGCATTTCAATATCTGACAGGCAGACTTCCGTCACGACTGTCACGACAGCTATGGCCGCAACAAAGACTATAAATATTACTGACGAACAGACCAGACATTTCGTACTTACACCCGTTACCTACTCCTACAGGAGCACCAGCCTCTGTACAGGTTTTTGTGTGTGTGTAAATTCTTGCAAGGCTGTCAGCAAGTAGCATAGCCGATTAAAAGGGAGAACATCGTACGTCAATAATATATGCTACTCCTTCTAACTTATGGCGTCGGTACGAGAAACGAAAACACATCCGATCTTTGTTGGTTATATTGCTTTCTAATATCCGTACAAAATAACGAACCATATTATTTAAGCATTAATAATTATAATCTTTAATATCACTTCCTTTACTGCCCGAGCCGAGCAGATGTGGAGTAAACTGCTGACGGTAATTCGAGATAGTACGTCGGTGACATCCTTTAAAACTAAACTAAAAGAGCACTATCTGTCTCACTCAGTATAATATGATATGTTATATATTTATGAATGTTAATTATATTTATTACTATTTATTGTATGTATGTAAATTAGTTTATGTATTCAGTTATAATGTAGTCTATTATGCACTTTTTGCCCCCTTCGCTCTTAGTGCCTTGTCTCACATCCTGTGAGGTTGGCTGGAAGAGATCTCTTTTAGAGATATGCTTACCTTTGTACTAAAAATTTGTAACTGTATTCAAAACATGAAAAACTGACATAAATATAAAAATGCTAAATAAAATTCTTTAAATTTAATAAATTAAGTTAATGTGTTCTGAATGAATTCTTCAAAGCAATAAAATGCCTGCTTGACAAGCCAGGCGCACAGTCTCTTTTTGAAAATAGGTAGGCTCGGAGAGCTGGTGACCTCAGCGGGAAGCCGGTTGTACACCATGGGACCCATTACTCGTATCGTATATCGTATTATATCGCTAATGTACTTATTTCAAACTCACCGATCATCTTAGTAGAATTAATTATATCGTTGTACTTCAAATATACTATCAGCTACCTGTACCTCAAAATATCCTTATACTTTTAAAAATATATCCATGTATAAAATATAAAATTGACAAAAGAAAATTTCATATTTCTGCGTCACCAGTCGTCGCCTTGTTTCAACTTCTCTGGAATAATCGTCGCTTCTGTAAATTGATCATTTATTCTGTGGAAGAAGTGAATACTGCTACCGAATCCCTTACTAGTCTAAATGTAGAAAATTTAAAGTTTACGATTATTACAAAGCCAGGTGGACCAATGACCTGAAGAACGTGGCCGTCAAAACAAGAAGTTTTATGTCAGTGGGGCAGACGAGTTATGGAGTGGAGACCGCGGATCAGCACGCACCGGGAGAGACACCTCGCCACCAGGTGGACCAAACCTGAAGAAGGTGGCCAGAAGCGGCTGGATGCGGAGGGTATGGAGACCGGGTGTGGTGGCGTTCATTGGGGAAGGCCTATGTCCAGCAGTGGACGTCGTAAGGGCTGATATGATGATGATAATGATGATATTACGTTACAATATTACATATACTTACGAGTACATACTTACACTTGTCTAATCGACCTCCGTGGCGCAACGGGGTAGCACGGCCTGCCACGCCGGAGGTTGTGGGTTCGAATCCCGCTAGGGGCAAATGTTCGTATCATCATCAGCCTATATACGTCCACTGCTGAACATAAGCCTCCCCAATAGAATGCCTCCTTTGGTTGGCTTTCTATTGGGGGATTTGCCATAATCACCACGCTTGTCAGACGGATTGGTGATCGCAGCAATGATCTTAATATACACAGGAGAACGCTGCTGCCCATCCCTGGTGCAATCCCTTAGTCGCCTTGATGACACCCACGGGAAGATTTGAGGTGGCCCTATTCTAAGCCGGGAACCACACGGCAATGTTCGTATGATGAATATGAATGTTTGTACCTAAGTCTTGAATGTTTATATATTTATTTAAGTATGTGTATCCGTTATCTAGTAACCATAACACAGGCTCTGCCTAATTAAGGACTGGATAATTGGTGTGAATGTCTAACATATTATTATTATTAAATCCTAAATAGGAATATCTCCTGTGGAATTAAACAATGATGATGATGACAGAAAGAAACACTTCTAGCGAATAAGATCATTATTTCTGTGAATGCACATACTTGTGAAAAGCGACATGCAACCGTTACGCCTCTAGTGACCTCCGTAGACGGAGTCTTCGGACAGCAAATGTCTTCATTCATTAAGAATCTGGCAGAAACAATTGCTAATCCTTTTGACCGTCCACTAAGCAAAGTGATGGGCTGGTTGAGAGCACGAATTATCATCTCTATTATACGAGCCACGAGTATGTGCATTCGCGGCACTCGCCACAAACGGATGCCCGCTGCCAAACTCTTCGGTTTCGATGATAGAGCAGCACTACCACACATGAATCAGTTCTTCCTTAACGTAACGTTGATTGTACACCGTATTCCTAATGTTGAATTCCTCTTGTTACTATTAACTCTTTGAATAAATAATTTGCCTACATATTTCTGTGCATTTATCATCATCCTTTCTGTGGAAGAAGTTACTGCTACCATGATTCGACACAAAAAAGCGGAAACGCTGTGACCCACACGGATCTCAATCCATTTTTTACTGCAAATTCGGAATCATAATCAACAATCTACAACTAATGGAAAAGACACGGGACTCAGACCATTCGACGTCGAAGTCAAAGTCAGAGTCAAAAACATTTATTGCATATGAGTACACTTGGTACATTTATACACGTCATTTTTTTTATAGACCGCTTCCTAGGTGTTAGCGCTGTGAAGAAGAAACGGCGCAACAAACTTCACGCAACACATCTTTTAAAATCAAGTTTGAATACAATTATATAAAGATTATGCGAAGCTGAATCAAAATTAGTGCCAGGCATCTTTGTCATTCAAATAATACTTGAATGTTTGGATGTTTGTTACTCAATCACGCTTCAACCACTGGACGGATCGTGATGAAACTTGGCACACATATAGATTAGGTCCTGGAATAGGATATATGATAGTTTTTATCCGGAAAAAACATCTCATTCCTGCGGGAAATATATAATATTTTGTGATATTAAGTTTTCCACGCGGACGAAGTCGCGGGCATCATCTAGTTTATAATAAATAATAAATTACTAATCTCCTTTGCTTGTAGTCGATAAAAATACGTGTATAAATGTACCAAGTGTACTTATATATGCAATAAATGATTTTGACTTCGACTTGACTATTTAGTTATAATTAATTAATTAATCTTTTACAATTATTACAAAGTACAAAAGGAAATTTTATTTATCTTTCACTGCTATCCATAGTCACTGCTTCTGTGAATTGGCAATCATTCATATTCTGTAGAATTAGTCATTTCTCGACTTCGTATTCGTCTCTGTATTGTCGCCGACGCATAGAGCCGGTATGTTTGATGTTTGGCTCGTGCGCATAGGCCACTAACGGATCGAGCTAGTTTATGGTTATTTGAAATTTGAATTTCGAGTACGTTCGAAACGTGTTTTTCGAAACAATAGCAGTACTCATTAATTCGTTTATGGTATTGTTTGAAGTCAAAGGTATTAAGAATTAGACATACGCTTGACGAATAAAAATCGATAACCGGCGATAAATAATAAATAATAAATATATAAATTTGTAGTAAAATATATATATTTATGTTTTAAATGTCTACTTAAATGACAAAAAATATAGAAAAAGGCTGGGGTCCGTAGTGAGAAGAATAAAAGGAGATGCATGAAAAGGTTGATGAATGTGAAGCTAGTGAAGTGTGTCAGGATCGCGCAAAGTGGCGATCTATCGTCTCTGCCTACCTCTCTGGGACCAAGGCGCGAGCATTATGTTACAATAATAGTAAATAATAATGTTATGGTATGTTACATGACATATAAAAGAATTTTATTAATATAGGTACTGAACTCCCTCAGTTTAATTTTAAAATTTAATCAATACTTATAATTGTTTAAAAAAATAATTATCAGTTCATACTTATAATCGAAACGTAAGTACCACAAAAGGACGCTGGTCATCAACAAGTACAACTGGTCTGAAGCTTGGCAGTACGATTCTCCAATGATATTACTGCTCGGGCTTTTCTAAAACATCATTTATGGGCCCGGCACAATGTTAATCAGAATTTCAGGGCGACTTTGACACTTGGCGGGAATGGCCGGCCGGCATGCGAAAGGAAATTTTAATGGACTTATCTTAATTTAATCAACCATCAATACGGTATTTTTAAATATATTTGTTAAGCCTTGCTATGAATTTATTTCTTACACTATCTTTTCCTAGTTACTTTTTTTGCTAAGTAACTTGGTAACTTGTATGCTTTTAGATTATGCGTCTATTGTACATTTTTCAGCAAAATATGAAGTTTTTCTCCAAAATTTAAATCGAGAGATTTAAATTCTAGTTCATATTTTTTCAGGCAATTGTTTATTCCCACCAAAATATAAAACATAACGCCCCTTGCACTAAATTGGGCAACTTCATCTAGTTAATTGTGAGGGGCAATATTCGATGACAATGGGTATAGTTTAAATAGTGTAACGCACGCCCCCATGCGGGTCGAGCAGTGTTGCCAGTGCGGAAAAACATAGTAAACAGCAGCTTTCATTATCAGCTCGTCGAAGAAGTCGACTTTTAACTTTCAAAATCCACCAAGACAGCTGGTCTTACTTCTCATGGTTCTGTTGGTCAGGCTTACTATGAGATGAAAATACCTAGTATTTATGACATACAATTAACTGAATTTTATATCTTATCTTATCTGCGGAAAAACATAGTAAACAGCAGCTTTCATTATCAGCTTGTCGAAGAAGTCGACTTTTAACTTTCAAAATCCACCAAGACAGCTGGTCTTACTTCTCATGGTTCTGTTGGTCAGGCTTACTATGAGATGAAAATACCTAGTATTTATGACATACAATTAACTGAATTTTACGAGTATATCTTATCTTATCTTCTTAGGGGCCAGGAAGGCGACACTTCGACCCTTCAGGATCTTTTTTTAGGTGCCAAACCCCTGTCCACCAACGGTGCCCCAAGCCGATTTGGTGGACTTCACATACGCCTCAGAATTTCTTCTTTGGCATATGCAGGTTTCCTTACGATGTTTTCCTTCACCGAAAAGCCTGTGGTATTATAAATAAACCGTACTTAAGTTTGGTAAAACTCATTGGTACGGGCGGGGTTTGAACCACGACCTCACGAACGTGAGGCGAGTGCTCAACCAACCGGCTACCAAGGCTCTCAACTGAATTTTATAATTTCAGACAAAGCATACCGTTTTAAGTTTTTTAAGACGATCGACATCATAGAAATAAATGAACCGTACGGCCACACCGGACGTCATCATCAGCTAAAATATACGCCACACAACTTTTTCATTAACGGACTTTACACATTTTACAGATAAAATATAAGCTTTATTATTAAGTTCTTCAAACATTTCATACTACATTTAAAAAATATAAATATTTGTATACATACTGAGGTACCCATATCTTTACACTACTTTAGGCGCTAGATTCTTAGCTAAACACAAATATACACATGTCCGATAGTTAATACAGTCGACGTTTATAAAAACACAATTTTGTATCAGACCGATTTTGGTAAATGATAACCTAACGATTTGTAATTAATGAGTAGCTTTAACTTTAATTTTTTTTATGTAAACACTGGCAACACAGTCGAACGATAAACTGTCATACATAACATGTTCATCTTATTATTACACGTTTGAACAGGGTTATCTATCATTACTACAATAACTGCACTCAATTACTGTCACATTGTCGTTTTAACATGTTTTTATTTTTTATCTGCGGATTTATGGGGGGCGCTGGGAGTGGTCTGACAATACAGAGATTGATTGACGTTGAAATTGTAGTATCAGAATTATAGAGAATATTAATATAAAATTAATATTTCAATTATAAACATAAATTTCATATTTTTTATTTATTGTTATTCATTTAGTGGTCATATTTTATTTTCTATTATGCGATTGGTCTGGCAATACAGAAATGAATTAGTGTTGACTTTGTGGTATCAGAATTGTAAAGAATATTCATCATCAGGTTATTTTCGTCTTCACTGCAGGAGCACAACCCTCTTTCATCTGCCGGAGACAGACGGAGTATATTAATATTATTAAATTAATATTAATAAAATATTTCGATTATAAACATAAATTTTCTTATTTTTAATTTAATTTTATTTATTGTTTTTATATTTGCCTGAGTAAATACATTATTATTAATATAAATATACCTAATACATACACTTATCTAATCCCAAACTAAGATTTTTCTCTGAACTATGAAAATTAGACAAAGTCAAAACAAACGAAACATCCGATCTGTTAAAAGTTGTCTAAGGTGGGAATCGAGCCCATGATCAGTCGAGCCCAATGACCAGTCACGAAGCGAAGCCAGTCTCTCGCTAAGAGAAGGCAGTGGAAAAGATATGCTCATTTTAATTTAAAAAGCAACAAAATTATAATAACTAACTTATTTGAAAGTTGTTATTGTTGCCTTTAGCGAAAAAAAAGCAAACGATTCAAGACACGATACCTTTTTTACTTGGTCACAATACCTCGTTACATTTTTCCACTTATGAAAGAGAAACTTTCTAAAAAAAATATATAGATAGGTAGGGCCCTTACAAGTATAATAGGGAAATCTTTCGTAATAGACGAAAACGTAACGTGTAAAAACTTCAAAGTAACTTCGGTTAGTAACCACAAAAAAGTCTTTATTACAAGCGTTTTTGTTGAAGTATGAGTTACTGACCGCAAAGTCGAATAATCGAATGTAAACTTGAGAGAAAATAAAATACTTAGAACTGTTTGAAAGAAGCTATCTTTGTTGTAATGAAACCACGAAGTAGGTGGAGTGCATTTCCTTGAAAAGAAAGTAATATCACGATTTACAGTTACGAAGCAACAACAAACAGTTTCAATTTTGTTGTAATAAGAATGATTGATTATACAAATAGTTTTTCATAGCATATTCCTGCCAAGCATTGATAAGTTTCATGGTGTCGTTTAGGTACGACTCCAAAGACTTTACATGGGTTTTGTTGTCATGAACAAACGAACAATTAAATGAAATAATGGACAAACGAACAAATAAATAACAGTGTCTTTTAAGAAAGAAATATGCTATGCCTAAAACTGAGAGATAGGGTAAACAAGCATAATTAGAAAGAAGACAAAGATCAAAACCGTAGCCTGAGATGGTATAATAACTATAATGGAATGAGTAGATCATTTCATTAGAATAATTGACAGAAGATGGAGCCTGGTACACGAAGTAAAATTACCATACTGCTAAAAGAAACGAGGGAGTGGCAACTGATGAAGGAGATCTATGATTACACATGTCAAATTAGCTTGTAATAATGTGACAAATATGGAAAGTCCAGGAAAAAATTCTTTACTGATATATTAAAAAAATAAAACTAACGGAACCTGCACATCATTGTATATGATGTACACTTTGCAAATATTGTCCATTAAATGAATATTCTTGATACACTTTTTGACTTTGCTTCCTCCTGTCCTGATAATCACTTGGGATCTGAATGCATCCACATTTCATTTATGACGTAATGTAATTGGTCACAAACAAATTCAACTGCATTCGAGTTTGATCGAACTGCTCGTTTCAACGAAGATAAATCTCTATCGAATCAATATCCACTGACATTCCAATTACAGTGTAAAAGTGTTAGTAGACGCAAACGTACAGTAAAGAAACTGCTTGACCACAATTAAGAATACAATAAAAAAATTTACAATATTTCGATGATTGAAACAGGAATATCTTAAAGATAAGTTAATTCATGTAAGTTCCAAAAATTTTGAGTTATGAAGAAAATATCTTAAATTATATATTTTAACGTGACGTTTAACTGAAGTGATAGAATTAATAAAGAGGCTTACCGTCTAAAAGGCAAAACATCTAGATTCGATGGTATACTTTTAGACAGAAGATATGAACCAAAACACTACTTCTGAAATTAATAAAGCTGAGGTTACCAAATTTACGTTTTGTGGGAAATAAACTCCCACTTCCAAGAAGTATAATGCAGGCAGTATAACACCTACAAAAAAGCAAAAGATGTACAATGCGAGTCAGGAAATGAAAAGTTAAGAGTGGCTCTACCGAAATGTTAACACCGTGTAAAGGTACACTTGTAAAGTTACCGCAGTGATACAACATTCATTTAATTGTAACGTGCACAGATTTACGATGCGCTCTAAATCCGTTATCTTGTATCTGGTTTGTCAGGATTTGTTTTTGTTTGGTTTATAATTTATGTATGTAGTGTAGTAGAAAAAGATCTGCAGTATATACTAACAGATATTAAAGCATCGTTTAGTTTATCTTCATATACCGAGCAAAGATGATCTTTTTTACAAAAAATATGGATTTGAAGGCTCGAAACTACTGGACAATGCCGAAATTTTGAGGTTTGTCCGATAGATGGCTCGAAACTACTGGACAATACCGAAATTTTGAATGTGAATGTATGTTTTCTTGCAATGCAAAAGTTATGGAATTTTTTAGAAAAAATCTTTATTTTCCAAAGAAATTCAGGAAAACTGATGTAAAAAATAACTGTCGGAACTCGCGTATTGTGTGTGACATACTTTGCTGTTATTTTTAGGATGACTTATAATTTTTAGAGTACCAGTATATATATCAAGAATCTTTGGATAACTTTCTAACTGCTAATTACTAACAACAATTATTATTGTTGTCCTTTAACTAAAACAAGTTTCATTAGAACACGGTCTTTTTCTCTTTTTCATTATTGTTGCTTATAAATTTCATCTATTTCGCCCTGCGCTATAGTAAACTCAAGAAGCGTGAAAGAGAGGGCTAGATTTAACCACTTTAATCCTACTTTTAGCAACATAAAAGGCATCCTGCAGGAGTTAGTACTTCTCTTAAGTGAAAACAGCATAGCATTAAATAAGTGTATCTCCAAAGATTCCTTTTCATGATCAGGCTTCCGTAATAAGTGGCTCGATATTCAGTAACGTAAGTAGCATTTTAAAGAATATTAATAAATTGTATAATGAAAATTGCATTATTATTTTAGTACTCCGAGAACATAATAATATTTTAGTCAAATATGAAGAAGTTAGTAAAACTAAACTATGTAAAGACAATGTTACATTATATGTAGTTTATGTGGATATACCTTATATCTAGTAATACCTAGTATTTAACCAAAATCGGAATTTTCGATAGAGTTATTGAATCACAAAGTTGAATCAAATACAATAAACCATAATAGTAAAAGAATCATATTTTGCTAATTAACCACTTTAAAACGACTAATAAAGTTTTGAAAGTACAAATCCAAAACAATTATAAAAATAAGTTCCTTTGAAGTATATTAAAAGTAGAACCAAACTCCAAATTCCTAACGATCTTCAACTCTATTCCAAAGACACAAAAAACTGATGATTATCGTAACTGATAATAAGGTTGAAATTATTTAGAGTTTCTAAAGAAGTTTCACAAGTCAGCACCAAACTGTTTTAAATTATATGAAAGCTGATTGAAAATATAACTTAGCTCCAAATTCCTAAATGTCTTCGATTCTAGTCCAAGGACGTGAAATTCGACCATTTTAATTCTAAGTAACAGGTAATATAGTTTAAATTATTCAGACATTCGTTTCTGAATAAGCTGCATAGGGCAGCACCAAACTGTTAGCGGTCTATTCACCTTTCACATTTCCCTCCAGTGTATTTATTCTCGTGCTGTCTCTGGCGTGTCCAGTTACAGTGAAAATTGGTGATGTTTGAATATGTATGTCAACCAGAATAGACTTTAAGTGTTGGTGTTCGTTATCCAACTTGCTGCTTCATGGGATTGAATTTCTATCATCATTTACGTTTACCTTATTTTTTCTTTATTCTTCTCTTTAGTTAAGAGGTTTACTTTTGAATAGATAATTATAGCTAAAGGGCTTTTCGGTTATCAACAATCTTCATCTCATCAGTTATTCTGATCTTTAAGAGATATAACGTTGAATATTTCTGCTGTTTTAATTTTGTAAGGATAATACTAAAATTTTATTCACTGTGTTTAAGGCTCTTCACTCATAGCAATTGTAAAAGTTTTAATTTAATACACAAATGTATGATTTTTGCAACTTAATAACTTAGTTTTGGAAAAATAATTATTCTAGTTTTTACTTTGATCAACATAATAATAATAAACGACATTATTGAAAATATGTCTTCTATAACTCTTTATTCTTACTTAATCAAAGAAGTTACGGCGCATGCGTGACACATCGCAAAACAAAACGAACACACTGCTTTCCAGCCATCAAACACAGAGTTATATAAATTAATCCTAGCATTTTTGGAAAAATAGATAAAACTCTAGATGAAGTGGTTTTTTTTTATTATGGAACATTAATAAAAATAATATGTAAGAACAGACTAGACCAATTTTTATTAGAAGATAAGGGAGTCGATTGTTGATATGGAACCTGTCGATTTAAAATAAAATAAAATAAATAAATTATGTCAAGATCCAGAATAAAGGGTTAAAAATCTATAACGTACTGATATCTATCTATATAAATAAGACCTCTGATATACGTAACAGTAATTCTAAACTAAAAAGATAGCAGGAATCTGCCTTGTAACTGGTAACTGGAAGTTGTATACTATAGTTTAGCTAAAGCCGTATCCGGGGTGCGGTGTCTTCGAAACATTATTTGACTACAAAACATTATAGAAACACACACATCGCACACTTGTAGGAACAATTTGATAATCATAATTTCTATTGTTATTGACACTGTGTTCAACACAGAAGTCCGTGTTGAGAGTAAGAAGCTCCAAGCCAGCTATGGCGTTCGTCAGTCGCCTTTGAGCTTTTGCCGACCGTACCCGTTCTTTCGACTTTTTTTGACTATTTACGATTTTCGACTGCGGCAAGTGACTTTGCCGACTGATTTTTTGTCGTGTTGTTTGTGTTTAAAGTTGAGATTATATTCTATTGTGGAAGGTGTTGTTGGATTTTTTGTGTTGCATAAAAGTGGATAAGGATAACTTGATTCTGGTAAATGTAAGTTGAATTTATTTAATTATTAACAGTTTAATAACTTTTATTCCTATGATTCATTTTAATATGATGAATTATGCCTCAACGATCTTAACTTTGATATTCCCGCATATTTTTGGGTTCAGTAATTACACAAACAAAAATTTAAAAAAACCACTGAAAAGGATATATGCAAAAGGTAAAGTTATATATCTTTGAAAGATTTTTGCCAGCCTACCAATGACCTAGAGAAGTTCCTATTAAGTCAGACACGTGTGTACTAAAAAAATTACTAAACAGATACATAAACTGGAAGATTCTGGAAGAAATCGCTTAAAGCGATAAAACCGCCTAAATTGTACTATTTGTAACTTCTATAACGTGTAACTATATTTGTTTGTGCAATAAAGTGTATTGTATTGTATTGTATTGTAAACTACACATACTTGTACTAAACATGTAGATAATTTGATGCACATATACTCGTATGTATAAATAGATACTCTTATCGTGTAAATCCCTTACAGATATAATATTATATGTATAATAATATAATTTCTAAGAAAAGAGAGAAGCTGAGAATGCTCTTTCAAACTAAAGTAACTTCTTTTGGTTTTTTAATTTTGATATTTTCTTCTCACCATGTTATTGCAGATCAGACATCTAAAATGTGTTATGGCTACTAGCTACATAGTTCACTATGACTGAACCTAAAGATAAACATTATTGTGTTTATGATATTTTACGGCTCCGTGTCATTATCTACTGTACATATATAATATTTTATTTTGTTCAACGGTATTTCGTGGTTTATTATTTGCTGTGTGGTTCCCGGCTTAGAATATCTTACCCCTATCTTTCCCGTGGGTGTCGTCAAGGCGACTAATTGCACCAGGGACGGGAAGCAGCGTTCTCCTGTGTGTGTATGTTAAGATCATTACTGCGATCACCCATCCGCCTGCCAAGCGTGGTGATTATGGCAAATCCCTCAATTGATATCTAACCAAAAGTGGTATTCTATTGGAGAGGCCTATGTCCAGCAGTGGACGTATTTAGGCTGATGATGGATGATTTCGAGGCGTGTCTTGTCTTTGTATGGTCATGTTTGAGAACATAAGACTTGCCTAGTTTGTTAAAGGAACTCAAAGTACGATCTTTTGATTTTGTACATTTGAATTGCATTAAATTGACATCTACAAAAAACTTGACTTCTTCAGGTACTCGTAATTGACAAATGTTGGGTTGAAATTTACAAAAGTCGTTTCATAGAACTCTTTGTACATACTGAAATAACTTGTGCAGGATTTTTTCAAATTTTCAATAAATTTATTAATGTTATTAGACCTTTTGACTAAACTCTAAATGCTTTAGAGTTTAATTTCGTTCGTTGGTTCATTAGTAACCGCAATAGTTACAGTTAGGAGTCTGACAATTAGAAGGCATTGCGGCTTAGGTGAAACTTCTAATGAACAACGGTTCAAAATTAATTCCTGGATTTCGGTGGAGAATTCGATTTGCATAATTAAACTTAAGGTAGGCACAGCATCAATAAGAGTGACAATATAAATTAGATATTTTAAAATTAGGTCAACTAGGCGTAAGGCAAACATCTTTAGGAATTTCCTACTTTAAAAATGTTGATTTTCGATTAGTTAGAAATCCCGGAAATACCGATAATTTTAGATTTTCGAAATTATTCTGCGGATCTGAAATAAATAGGTTTATAAGAAATCTTCAGATGATATCGTTTTATATAGCAAAGTCAGTGGAACAAACTACCCGATACGTTAAGGATTTGGAGTTAGCATCCGATTAGGTAAATCTTATATTAATTATTTTGACTTTATTGAGATACTTTAGTTATGCTTTGGGTCTAATTTGAATTTGTAGTATTTTGACTGTCTTGAATTCTTATCAATTTACTTTTTATTGCATACTAAATATACACAGAAAATAATATAAAGTAGCTTAAATTCTTATCTCTTAAAGCGATTTCTTCCACACAATCTTTTGGTTGAGGAAAAAACTAACAGAGAAAGGTAGTCTTTGGTTGGTTCCGGAAACAGCAAAGGTTATTCATGAGTTGACGTTTTTCCTTCATCCGTTAAAGAAGAAGAAGAAGATTGTATATCTAATCAAGTATTTAAGAAACTGTCACGTCAGTTTCACAACATGAATAGAACCTTATGTTTTACTCATTTGCCTAATTGAAGTTACGAAGTAATTATCATAATTAAAACAATGAACCATTGTAGACCAGGGCGATGACGGTAGTGCTAATTTGTGAGTCGACTCACCTTAAGTTCTACACGTCCCACTGTTGGGCAAACTTGCACAGAGTGGGCCACAACATGCATATGCATGGCTACGAATCTATTTGCAAACATAATTCTAATCATAAATGATAAAGATTATATAAGTATCCTGCCTTCTTCGAGTCTTTCCCGTTATGTATAATTCGTCAAAAACACAGAAAAGTATGCTATACATGAAGAATCTTAGATATGGTAATCAAAAGTCAGGTCATCTGATGACGCGAATATTGAGAGGGTTCAAATATGAATCATCATCAGCAGAAATACATCCACGATGAACATAAGCCTCAGCAATACAATGGCACTTTAGGTGGGATGTCCATTTAGAGATTTGCCGTAATCACCACGCTTGGCAGGCGGATTAGTGATCGCAGGTATTATCTTAATATATTCGCAGGAGAATTCGCAGATGCCGGTCCCTGGTGCAATCCCTTAGTCGCCTTGACTATACCCACGGGAATAAGGGGCCCTATTCTGATCCCGGAACCACACAGCTAATCATTATTAAAAATCATTTATTTGGTCTCCTAATAAGGAGCATTTCTAAGTTAGATTCTTTCTGGTGACACAGAACTAAAAGAGTTGTTCATGGATTATTTTATTAACTATTATTGAACAGATTTAGTCGAGGCATCAGAACATTATTTAAAATCATTGATTTGGTCTGGTGAAAAACAGTAGATTCTAAATTAGATCCTTTTTCACAGAAGACACATAACTAATTTCAGTTAATACAACTAATATTAGATAAAGCCTTCAATCATCACATTTACATCTATTGAAAGCCCCAAGCGCCTTTGGCTTCAAAGAAACAAAGGCAAAAGCTCAGTGGGAGAGAGAAAAAACAAAAGAACTCGCCATTAGCATGCATACCACATTGTTAGCGGGCATCAGCCATCGAACTCCGATCAATAAGCATGGCTCTAACGACTCTAAACGAAACGTTCCTTGTGATAATTAACGTTTCGAGTCTAATTGTTGTTGTTAGAGCAGGAGAAAAAGTAGGGCGTGATGTTGAACTCGAGAGTAAGGAGGCAAGTAACGACAGGGACTGTGAGCAGAGGGGTCACAGAGAAAATCTTAAGCAGGAATATCGTTTCCTCGAAGTTAATTTTACTTCGGTACCTATCTTTCGGTTCGACACTTCAGAAAATTAAAAACCCCTTGACGTAAGGAACTTCGATTGAACCTTACCTGGAATATTACGACAGATATGGGATACATTAATGTAACAATAGGTACTGTGAGTAGTGAAGGAGTCACAGAGGAACTGAAAGCAGGAATATAATTTCATTGTAGGTAATTTTAGGCTCGATATTTCAGAAAGTTAAAAACTCCGACAGCAAAAAACTTCGAAAGTACAGTGCCTCGATTTTCAAGTTACATATTCGAACTTAAAATACTATATTTAATTTGAAATTCAATTAATTTATTGACACCTACATAGACAGTTATTAAAATAAACAATATTTGTTGATAAATTGCAGATTTATCCATAGATGATTGACACGTTACAATACAAACGTACTGCATAATACGTTACAATAATCAAAATTTAAACCATATAAAAAAAATTACTTAACATTAATCTAAATTCATGTTAAATAAACTTTTTTGGCGACTGTTACTCAACCCATGAGCTAATACCTCAAAACAATTTAAAATTCGTGACATAAGTCAAAACTAATTTAAACCTTTATCAAACAAGACAATGAAATGAATAGATGAAGTTAGAAATATCTAGAACGGTAAAATAGGTATTGATCATGAATCAAATCCAAGATGATCCATAAGTTACTAATTTCCACCTCGTCACACATTCAAGAAACGAAGATCAAAATAGAAAATATAATTAATGATAGCATTCAACCAAATGAATAGACTATTGAATGTAGCATAATTTATACTGAGCCCCAGGTTGCCCGGTTGCCGCTTTCTATGAAGTTTATTAGGAAATTGTGTCTTACTAAAACTAATTTATAACTGCTTTAATGTAAGTCTAGGTAAGATTAGTTATGGTCGAGAGTATAATCATGCATGGTTGTAGCAACACCGTACTTGGTGTTAATTCTAATATGTACAGTAATTTGCTGGACAGTGTAATAATAGTCGGCTTATAGGTTGTTAAACTAGATCGAAATGTTATAATATCAGATCTTATTAAGCTGATTAAATTTCTTCATCTGGCTCAATCTTACAATTCTTTCATATTATAGAATCAAAAAACTTCTAGATATACCTTGAATTTCAATATTGTAAAGGTGGTAGATTTGTTTTAATTTGTATTGAATATATAAATAAATGCTTAAAATTGTTGGCGGAATTTTGTCCTACTAAACTGAATGTATTTAAATGACAATTTATTAAACAATAGAGGATTATAAAATTTAAAAGATAATCTTAAATACTTACTGAGTCATTACCAAATAATCCAAATTAACAGCGAAAATTAGTTCAATGCCTAATCTAATAAGAAAGTATATGTCAACTTTTATATAAGACATGAGTTCCTTACTAAAGATAGTTACGAATTTATCCCCCATAAACACTAAATATTATTTTGAATCAGATTGTGAAAGTTAAATCTTGAAACTTCAATTGCCGTAGTGTGCAATTTTTATTTTGTTATACTAAATTAGTAATTACGAGATTATAGAAAAAGCTTTTGAAATATTCCCGTCTTCCTTGATAAAACTTTTTGTTTTCTCATTTTATAAAAAATAAAGTATGAATTAAGTAGAATAAAACAAAACAAAAAAGTTATTGACACTACAAACGAATCGGTAGAATTGTTTATTATTTATAAAAAGCATATGTCATTCATATGTTACTCTTTCTTATACTTGTACCTCTAAAAGAAGTTTTACTTATAAGTTATGTAATCACTCCTGGTACAGGCCTTTATGGTTCTATAAATGAAACAATAGGTCTAGAAAATATAAAACGAGTCATCATTTGTTTTTCTTTGCCAACAACTGATTCACTGGATGAATCAACATGCAAATGAGGTCAACATGTTGTAAATATTATATGTATAAAGGACGTCGATAAATACTTTAGTTAGACAATTATATTGAAATCTATTTAGTATTGGAATTAAGGTTGAGTTATCTTTTTCGGATCCATCCATTTAGCGAAATTCTTGTACAGATGTTGTTTTTATAAGTTTAGCCCTAGCCTTGAACATGCTCAAAACAAAGTGATAAAAGAAACTCCCTCCCTCACTTAACAAACAAGTCATACATAAAAGTGCTCCGTTGCCAGTGTGGGAGCAAGGTAGACTCATGTCCCTAATTTTTTTTTATTATTTATTATAATAAATAATTTTAAAAAAAACATATTCTTAGTAGCGACTTATGAACTATCTATGTTAGGCCTCGGGTCAATACTGGTACTGCTTGACTTTTCTCGTGCTTTTGATTGCATCAATATAGAACTCATGTTGAGAAAGCTGTCTCACTATGGTGCGTCGAATGCTTCATGTGACTGGTTTCGTTCTTTTCTAACTGGAAGAAGTCAGCAAGTAGTAACTGAGGATGTAAACGGAAATAAAATGTTTTCTTCAGTAAGATCACTACGACGAGGGGTTCCGCAGGGATCCATCTTGAGCCCTATCCTATTTATAATTTATACTGCGGACCTAGTCGATGCCTTAGATTCATGCAATGTTCATCTGTATGCTGACGATACCCAAATATACCATTCCTTTAGATTGGAAGAAACCCAGAATGCTGTCAATAAGGTGAATAACGATCTTGATCAAATCTTCCAATGGGCAAATAATAATTGTCTCATTTTAAACCCCGAAAAATCTAAATACATCATTATGGGAACCAAGAACCAGATTAGAACCGTTATTGGACATAATCCGGTCATTGCTGCAAATGGAAGTACCATTGAAAGGGTAACCATAGCTAAAAACTTAGGATTATGGATGGATGAAGACCTTAGATTTGAGGAACATATAAATCATAAAGCTAGAAATGCCTTCTATAGGCTGAAAAGGTTATACGAGATCCGACCGTTTATTAAACAAGACATCCGTCTTAAGGTCACTGATGCTCTGGTCCTCTCACTTTTCAATTTTGCCGACGTAGTCTACGGGCCACGCATCTTAAAAAAAAAACAGAAAAAAACGATACAGAGAGTACAAAACGCCTGTACACGTTTTGTATTCGATGTACCGAAAAGAGGTCACGTAACCCCATTCCTGGTCAGCCAGGAGATACTTAAAATGGCGGAAAGAAGAAAATGACATTACGCTGGATTTGTATACAAAATAATTCTATTTAAAGTACCAAGTTATCTGTATGATAAACTAGCATGGTGTAAAGAATGTTATAGTAGAAACACGCGTTCAACAAATACAGACAACCTATGCATACCAAAACATAGGAGCAAGGGATTTACAGGATGTTATAAATATGCGGCAAGCAAAATCTGGAACGACCTGCCTCCGCCAATCCGTTCCATAAAGACCTTCCATTCATTCAAAAAAAAGTATAAAACACTGTTGTTACAAACACAAAAACAAGAATTCTATAATAGCTTCAGGAACGGAGAAAAACTCATCACCACCTTACAGACGAGATTGAAGGCATCAGACCGCAAAATAACACATAACAAAAAGTAAAGTTGAGTCTCCCGCTTGTAATTACAATTATTTATTTATTACCTTATATTACCTACATGCCTATTAAAGTACAGCTTACATATTTGATATTCACTACACTTTATATATATATATATATATATTTGATATTTTTTAACTTATTTAAATCTAATCCAAACGTGTTTATCATCGGGTAGCTAGTGTTAAGAGATAGGATTAAGTGTGAAAAACAGCACCGTGCAAATGTCATCTGCCGGCATTTGCTGAGACTGGATCCTTTTGTCACATTTCTATATATTATTTATATTTTGAGTGACGTTGCGTCGCACAAACTATTTCTTAACTATATGTACATAAACTGGTGCAGAAATATTAGTATGTAACTACTTATTATGATTAAGGTTAAGTTTATGTGTACCTACCATCAGATTTTGTGGCAATAAACAACTTTCTTTCTTTCTTTCTTTCTTTAGTATAAAATAATAAAATTAGATTTAGTTACCACATTGATAAGGTATCACATAATGGAACAGTCGTAAGTCATCATTCATGTCGGCTCTTAGACGTCCACTGGTGGACATAGGCCTTCCCCAATGAACGCCACCACACCCGGTCCTCCGCCCTCCGCATCCAGCCGCTTCCGGCTACCTCCATCTGATCGTTGGTCCACCTGGATCGCGGTGGTACAGTCGTATCTATCTGAAATTGCGTTCAAGACGGAATTATTAGCACAGCGAGTAATTATATCAGGGGATATAATGATCGCGTTTTTCCTAATCTATAGCTAATTAGATTATTATTTCCTTCTCTTATAAGCTCAGTATCTATTAGTTCTCATCTAAAATTGTTCACAGATGAATTTTCGTTTTATTCTATGAATATTATTGTAATAACTTAAAAGTATTCAATAATCTAAGAGAAGAACTGGTTAATAATTATTCACTCGATTAGATAAAAAAAGATGTGTAAATAAAGCCTAAAGGCTACCATATCAGAGATATCAACTCTAATACAATCGTAGTGCATTGAACTTCCAGTCGCTCGTTTAATAAATATGCACAACACAAACCAAACAACGATGTATTAGCCATTGAATAAGAACATATAACCAGCAAACTAAGGCCTATGACTATTGATCCTACTACCCCGAATCAACCCGTCTTTAGTGGTCAAAGAACTGAATAGTAGGCCTAACTTGACTGGACATAAGACTCGTAGACCATTCGATTTATAACATTTCTAAGAAAGTAAATATACATGGTTAAAATACCTGACCTTCGACAGATGTGTTGAATCAAATTGAATTGAAACCTTATATTTATTTAAATTTATTATATCAAATTCTTGAGAATTATCATTAACAGGCATACTAACAAGACACGTACGTTAAAATTAAAATAAAACTAAATCTTATCGATATTCACTATTTGTTTTAATCATTAGTAGTTTACCTTAAGTTTGTAAGGTCAGAAGTTCAAACCAATAATGTTATCTTAACATATGTTATGAAATAACGGATTATTAGGCACCTATCATAAATTCTTGGTGAAGTAAAATATTGTCAAAACCTTTCATACACCAAGGTGTAGTTTACTAATTCGCATACTATGACCTTCTATTCGATCTTGTTATGGTGTTTCTGCCTAGGTATTGAGTTTCGTTTGTTGCATTTTTGTAGTTTCTACCTTTTTATTTTATATATTATTTGTTTGTAAATGATTAGCACTTTAAATATCATTAGCCAACGAATAATAAATGTATCGTGCACCGGACAAAGATATTAACATTTATCAGCACATGACATTTCACCTACACTATCTCTTTCAAAGTGTCATACAAGCCGTTACTCTCTCTTCGTTATCTATAAAGAAATTGCAATTGTCTGGTAATTTGTTGAGAATGGTTCCTTGTTCACAATCGTTTGCTTGTTCACTATTGGATGTTATTGTCCTCTATGTATCTTCTATTGCATCAGAATTTCTCGAGCTTTGTCATTGAACTATCCTCCCCTTGATGCTCTGTTATACTTGCTGCCAGGGGAGGAAGGGAAGCTCTTCACTAGATACTAATAAGATTTTATGTCCTCCTAGCACATAACGAACATAAATGTTCAAGTAGACGTGATTAATTTCTGCTCCCTTTATTTCATTACTAATTTAATTGCTTTTGTATATCAGTTTAGTTACGATTATTGGTGTTTGATTTATTTAGATAAGGACTTTATTGTTTGCTAAGTGATAATAAGCCCTAATAGCTCGAATCATAGCATGATGTAATGAATTTAGTTAGGATACAGCCATAAAATTATGAAGAAGCCTAAGTGGTGACGTCGCTGCTACTCATCATGAAATCAAAGATTCAGGTGATTGTATTTGTTCATAAATAACAGCAACCGCTTATCCTATCGTTGTGTGTCTCTGTAATAATATTACAGCACACACAGTAAATATTTCTGGTAAGTTGAAAAGGATCAAACATTTCTAAATTTTGAAATCAATTAAAACTTGGAAGTTTTATTTGATTGAAAGCAGTTTTAAGCTAACAAATAAAATGTCGTCTTGTTTGACTAAGAGTTGTTTGGGGCCATTATACTGTTAAATTGTCAACTGCTGTCATTGTTGTAAACTTTGGTAACTGGACGGAAACTCCTTCGAACTGGAACTTAACGATATGAACTTTGGTGAGATAAGTGGGTCGTTACTGTTCGGCAAAGTTAAACTTATTGATTGATTTGTTTATTTCAAAAGTTTTATTCGGTCGTTCTTGTGCTCGTACTTTCGTCTACCTATTAGCTATATTTTTAGTAGGTTGATGTCGTAGTTGAAAATGCATCAGTTTTTAGGACTTATAAGTGTATGTATATTAGATATATTTTATTTATGTCTAAAACTAAAAAATCTTAATTTTTATTTTTGTTTGTTTTACATAATATTTAACAGCAGAAAACATATAGAAAACGAAAATCGCAATATAATAACTAAGTAAAACAGATCACAAAATAGGATAAAAAAGAGAGGAAAATGAATAAACTAGGAAACATACCAGTAAGTATAATATATTATTATGTACTTACTCGTATATAGACACTAAAGATAATTTAATAATTAAAGAAAATTTTTATTAAATAAAAATCATTTGCGCTAATAAGTGTGTATGAGTGTAATGTTTTGGAATAGTTCTATGAAAAGGTGTGTAATATCAAAAATTATAATGTATTTTTTTAAACGACAAAAGTCAGCAAAGTGTATGTTCGTACACAAAATGCCGGTTACGTCAATTAATTTATTTTTAATCGAGTGCCTCGTAAAAAATATATTTCTTGAAAAAAAAATATATTCATATAATTGCTGCGCAATATTACATTTAGGTTTTAACATTCTGCTAAGTTTTTTGGGTTATTAGCATCTAAATACATTTAATTTAGATGCTAATCACCCGCTAATTCTCATACTCTATTAAATATTATAGTCCCCAAAAGTCCAATATATACCGCTGCCCGCCTCATTACCTATTTTACCCCAACAAACTCAGAAATCCCGACCTTTAGACAATACTAGTTTGTTACTTAGTTAAGGCGCCAAGGGAGAAACGTTAATCTGACAAGCAACGAAGCACAATGCCTGCGGCCTCCAGCGGACTTATTAACGGCCCCTGTCACTCTACCGAGTAACTTTCAATTAGGATCTGTTGAATTAGAACCACAGAAGGACGGAAATCTCACATATAATACAATACATTGCCGCGCTAATGCCGCATTAAACTAAATGTTAAGAACAAAAGGTTTAATGAAAATGAAGCAACTGATAATAGAACAGAATTTGCAGCTACATGATAGAGAGTCAGACCATAATACAGATAATTAGAGAACGCTGAAATTAGCAAATAGTAACAAAGTGACTGTGTAGGTGTAGCTGGGAAATTATAAGGTCAAACGGAAACGTTATTAAAATGCAGCGATGCATTGTATTTGTTAAAAAGTTAATAACATGGTTCTCTGGAAATGGCATTACATTTTATGGCCGTAATGAATTGATTACAGTGTTAGTTAATCATTGTGGTGGAGTACATTGGTAATCATTTGAAACTAAACGTAATGTAATTACTTTCAACTGTGACATTGGATTAATCTGCTGCTGATTTGGGCTCTGAGAGTTCTTTCATGAGCCTTTATTTTTGCCTGAAACGTCCAGAGTAGATATTAAAAGTAAGCATTTGATAGGTACTTCACTAGAGGCAAGTTATTAATTGATAGGCACCCAGAAGCCCGGCATGGTTCAGTACAAGAATAAAGTAAAAATCAAAACAGGGGTCACGAGATCTGAAGATTGAAAACAGAGTGAATTCAACGACTTACTGACAGAATTAAAAGACTAACATAATAATTGATTAAGCAATTACTAATGAGATTGATGATATATTTCTATTTGATGTTATATAATATCGATAAAAGCGTTAATCTAAAATCAGATTTATCAACAAAAGTACAATATACTTAATTCTTGCTCTAAAGTAAAATAAAATACTGGAGACTTATGTGTGTACTTACAGTTCTTGTATTTGTTCATCTTTAAGCTAGCACCTTTCTTAGAACATCGTCTCACTTCCGACCGATCGAGTGAAGATCAAATAATCGTTTCTTTAACCACGATCAATATTTGAAGTGGTCAAAAAAGTCGATTTAAAGAGAACCGATCATCCGAACTGACAAGGATGTGATTTGAATAAATATTCAAGAATTAGCTGTTACTGGAAATAGTAAATGCTTATCAATGTATTTCGTTCGATCGACGTGTGGAGGATTGGTTGAAATTGATATCTTGGAAATAACATGTTTGTGCTTTTGTTGGTTTAGTATTTGGTTTACAAATAGTACTATTGATTGCAAACACTCATAAAAATCGACGTACTTATAAAATTTGATATTATACACGTTATAGTTAGAAATCTGAGGATAAATTTTTTTCCAAAAAAAAACTGTAATGGCACAATCTATTAAGGTTAACTTTAAAAAGTCAAATATCTGTCTGTGCGTTTTTAGTGGAAGTCACGTCTGCTGATATCACATCAGGACTTTTTTAAAATATTTATTCAAATATATAATTTAATTTAATTATATTTTTTTTTTTCTTTCTAATTTTCACAGCAATTTTGTATAATTTAGTAGCCAAATTTGATATAGGGAAGTTACAGACCTATTTGTCAACAACATCTCTTTTAAAAAAAGCTTCAATGTGATCGCATTGCACTAAAATATGGTGATTGTCCTCCACTTTGCCACATTCTATGCAAATTGGTGATAGGAGCTTTTCTACTAAAAATATGAGAAACTATTCAATGGAAAGTTTCCGGAATGAAGTCTTAAAAATGTTCTAGCGACTCAGTGAGCAGCTGTCAATCCAGGGTCAATTCATAGGTTCTACGTGATTAGTTTTTAACTAGATGCACATCTGGCCTGGTTTTTAAATTATCAAAGACAGTGTTTATACATAATGTTGTTATATCAATGATTTTCCTCTAGACTCTTTCATTTTACTTAACTACGATTTTCAAATAAGTTACTTGATATTTATAATGAATGACAATATTAGTACAGATAATTATTTCTAACAGTATTACAAACTAGTATTATAAACTAATATAAAAACGCGTCACAGTAAGAACACGTCGTCCAGCTCGCCTGTGTACGGCATGGTTCCCAGGACACTGGCGGCGTTACCTCGCTGGATCGCTAGGCTAAGCCTTTGTGCGAGGTACGCGCCAGTAATGAATGACGATATTATTACTACTTTTCAATGGTATGAGAGAGAAATACGTATCTCTATCTCTACCAACTTCAATTGATAAATTTAATATTCCAGAGCATCGGATATTTCATCATATTACAAACAGTAAACAAATCCGAAGATTGTTTAGCTTCAGATCACGATCAAAGCGCAGGTGGCAGCTTTTTCCTGTTTGCTTGTATCTTTTTTAAGTTTCATGCCTTTGTACGTGTTGGGGCGGCGAAATAAATATTGTGATACCTTGGTGTGTGGCGAATAATCCCTTGGTGGAAGAAGAAATATCAAAACCGAACAACTTCAAAAGGCACGACACGATAATCAAAACTTCAAAACAGTGACCTAATTTAGCCAAATATATTTTCTGTTTCAAATTTTATTCAATCTATAACTTATTAGGCTTAATATTGTCTCAGAAGACAATAAGCTTTAACGCTTATACTTGTGACTTTGTTCGTATTAAAAAAAGTAATATTTGTTATTCCGGGATATAAGCCATCACTATACCAAATTTCATCAAAATCCTTTCAGTCGTTATAGCGTTCTTGAACAACAAACAAATACCCAACCTTTCAAATTTAAAAATATTAGTGTAATTGTGCCCTCAATCAAGTTTTTATCGAGTGTCATCGTCATACGTGAATATTACATTGTAATCTCTTTCCAGGATCGGAAGCAGTATCCTTTGTAACCAATTGTGGTAACAATTTTGTTTATTTATTATTGGAATTAATGAAACATTGTTATAGCTCTGCCCAATCATGCTGTAACAACTAAATAGTGAGAGCTCCCAACTTGAATGTGAGTTGTTAAGGGGAAGTATCTACTTATTCATCTGTAATGTCTTCACCTTAGTATCTCCCTTCTCCCTTCTTTATAATATTATAAGTTTTTGTATTACCTACTTTTATGGGTGTCCCCCTTGGTTTGCTACGGTTAATATCTCTCGATTTAATGACATCGTTAGGAATTTAGCGATTATCGCAAATCAATTTCTGTAACAGGCCCTTAGAGTGGTAGTTTTAATAAAATCGTTTTTTTATTAACTTTACGATAATCGTTTGTACTTTATACTCGTAACATTAATTATAAATTCTGTTTAGTACCTATCAGACTAACACTTCATATTAACTCGCAGATTTTAAATTTAGGCTTAACATTGTTTGTCATAATTTACAAATTAAGTATGTTTTGTTCACTTTTCATTCAAAGTTCTTTACCAATATCTTACTTATCAAATATCAACTCGTTTTTGGATATTTCTTCATCGATAAATTTTTTAGTTTCAATTTCAGTTACTGACATGTATTTTATTAGTGTACTAGGATTAGAGTCGAATTCAGGGCAATATTATCGATAATCTTCATCTACAACTTATGCGCTGGTCCTTCCATCTTTTTCAGGTCGTCGGTCCATCATTGAAAAACTACCCAATAATCTTCCTCTTAACAGCATCAACGCAAGACAAATGATAACTGACATGACGGAATTAACTCGACGAGTTTATTTAGAGTTCAAGCAATTGTTAATTTCCTCCAATGAGCTAATGGGCTAAATCCTCTTTGTGAAGTTTTGTAATTGGTTGATTGGGCTACCTCCCTTGTATAGAAAGTTTAAACGGTAGCGTGGATTACGAACGTTTGTTGGTTGGGTTAACGACCTGTCTCTAGGACCGATTTGAACAAACGGATTTGTGTCGATACAACTATAGAGCATCACATTCATAACTTGATTTAAGTGACATATTTTAAACCGTATTAATATGCTTTTCCTTCTTCAATAGACCCGATTCTGAAGGCACATATTTAAAATTTGACAGCGCTAAAATTGGTTTCGTCTTTATCTTCATAATACTGTGTGACAAGGATAGCAACAGTTTTAGTGCTGTCAAATTTTAACGTTGTGCCTTCAGAATCGAACCCAATATCGACGTAAGTTTGTCAAACTTCCGTCAAACTTAGTGCTATCTTTTAGCACGTATAATATTTGTCAATAACTGGAGTATCTTCAACCAACCGACACATCGCTTCTCGAGCACTGTTTATGTATAAAATAAATTGTTTCTTTAATTTAATGTTATATATATTTTTAAATAGTTTTGGGCACATAATACCTCAAGTCTGTGAATTTTATTGTTTCAACTAAGCTACCCTCCTTTATCCCTTTATTCTCTTCTTAAATATATGTCATTGCAATTAAATAGTATTTAATGTTCTATAAATTACATAGTCAGAAATACAACTCTCGTGGGTGTTCTCTATCTAACAAGTAAAACAACTTCTTAACTAACAATAACTTGATTGGAATTATGTCTTGGGAACTAACTAACCTTTTAGCCTCATTGCAATACTCTGTGAATAACAGTTTAGAAACCTGTTGAGAGCAACATCATAGATTTTACGGTGAAATGTGATATGTGACAACCTTAAAACATATGGAGATTGAGAGAAATGCGTCAAGAAAATTGTTTACTAACTAAATTAGAAGTACTTAGAGTTTATAGAAGACTAGTTTTTTTTCCTGACGGGTTTACGCTTGACCTGAACCACAGTTTGATGGTAAGTGAAGATGAGACCTAAGGTGAAGTTAGTATTGAAATTACTACTGACTTCTCGAAATCTTACAATGTAAAGCAATTTGACCTGGTTGCAGCTGCTTCAGCTCTGATATCGTCTACTGAAGTGTTTTGTTGAGTTGAGATGTTTCTCGTTCTCGCAGTGTCTTTAACTTATAATGTTCTCGTATTGTATACACAATGTAAAAGTGAATTAAGATATAGGATCATTATTATAGGTATAGATCAAGTCTAGCATTGCCTTAATATCATCAGGACAACAGGAAGTTGCTCTGCAAACTATTCATTTGCTAATCTAGGTAGTTTGTCTCTTATCAATTGGCCTCTATTATCTTTTTTCATTAATTACTTTTGACTGTACGAGTACCTCAGCAGTATCTACAGTTTCTCAACTTGTTCTGTACCGTTCAGAAATTCCTTTCATCCGTCTTGCTTATTGGCCCTTTTATTACCCTTTTAGGGCGACAATAACGTCTCTAACTTTGAAGGTTTCTCATTAGCGTGATACATTGCTTTCGTAAATGTTTTAATAAAACGTTTATTGTGGTATTTAGGAGGTTTTTGTTGCTTTCCAATTTTTATGGGTTTTGTTTCTAAGAAATAACCCTCAATAATTTTAGTATTTCGTGAGAACAAATTTTTTGCATAAATAACTGAAATTTTAGTTGTCATTGGTCGTTCTAAGAAAGGTGAGCACTGAATATACCAAGAATACATAAATGTACATATGGTTAAATTACTAATACTGATTGACCTGTTTATGTAGCATACCTTACACGAGTTATCAGTAATTCTATTTCGAATTCTGTAGACGTAATAATATCTGAACCGAAATATCTCCTTACAAAACAAGATATTTGAGACAAAGCTGTAGCTACTGGGAATTGAGAAGTCATAACAATGTAGTGAATGTTTGAAAACATTTCACTGTTGGTATTACTGAGCTGAGCTCAGTTATTGTACACTTGATTTGTTTTGCTTTGACTATGCCTTAGTAGTATCTATTTTGTAAAATCATTATACCAAATTTTAGTTGTAGTATTATGTTATATATCACTGGATAACTAATTTAAATCACAGACAGCAAATAATATGTCACACATATCCCAAGAAATTAGAAGTTACGTTTAAAACAATTTGTTTTTCACTAACTGTAAACTTAAAACTAAAAATAAACAGAAAGATGTTATTTACAACCTTCAAAGTCAAAATACTATCGCAGACTGTCACTTTACTAAACATTTTATCAGTATAAGAATCTGTCTACTATACTGGATACTAATTAGTAAATTATGTTAATACAAGCTATGTTGTTCTAAATAAAATAGGTATAGACTGCAGATATAGCCGTAAACTAATAGTAAATGAGAAAGCGCAGATAGATACAGAAAATTAAAACAAGTATAAGCAAAGATATTAAGCACTAGCCACTCCATCCTTTGAGTTAGCCGCCTTGAAATAATAATTTAATATACGTTAAGCAATTCTTTTTGCCAGAGTTGACTTCCAGCATCTTGTGCATAATTTACTACTAATTCTTGCCGCATGGGAGCAATTCCACCACATTTCCATGTAAATGACAGCAGGATAATTCCAACAAGTAGTAGGTAATGTCAAACCCTTCATGCCTCGAGAGCTCATGTTCCGCAATTGCTATTTACCTCGATGTCGGGAGATCATCCTTTCGACTAGAAGAGCTGTGTCTTACTAAACCAAGTTTTGTCTCTCTTTTCATTCAAGCATTCATCGAACTAACAAACATAACGATAATAGATGTTATTGTAATTATTTATATGATAGTACCTACACTATCTATAATACAACTTATATAATTATACTAGGATACTCGAATTCTTATTTTAAAGTACTATTAACTACCTAATTCAAATCTCAATTTTCAAAAACTATTTTTCCTGTGATTTAATGTTATCTCTATAAAATAAAAATCGATTCATCAACGATTTTCTCACAGGTGTTAAGTAAGAGTAATCGATCGAATATTGGTATTTGAATACCTTTTCTAGTAACAAAAACATAACTTTGCGTTTAAAGTTCTGTCACACATTGAGCAAACGGTATGATCGTCGTAAGGTCACATATATTATGCATGCAACTCGACCTGCGGATCTGAATCAATCCAGAGAATGTTTGGTTTAATGCTATAGGCCCAAAACAAAAAGTATACATAATGAGGGTGAAGATGAATCTTGTTTTGTTTTCTTTTTGATGTTGTCGAACTTTGTTGGATCAGTAACTTTTCGTCGTTCATTGCTTTGGTATGTTTGAAATGTCTCATCTTTATTTTATTATTTTATGGTTCTGTCGAATATGGCTTGAAATTTACCTCAGATATTATTTCTTTCGACAAGATTTGAAAAAAAATTTGAAAAAAGAAAACCAGTAAAACCTTCGTATTTTCTGTTAAGTACAAATATAATTATGAGAAACATTTTTTCAATAGTTGATTGTTAATAAATGCATAAAATGCTAATGCATATTATCGTTAAAGCGGCAGTAGCAAGAATAAATGTTTACCTCCATGCAATATTATAAGCAAACAAGTCATTGTAAAGCAAGTGATTAAAAGCTTAAAACGTCTTGACAGCATAAATAAGGCTTCAAGCAAGATATAAGTCAGTACTTGTAAACGTCTAGTCATCGTCGTTGATACTAACTATAATAGGATTAGCATTAAGTATGGTATGGAAGACAATTTCACAATACCACTGGAGAACATTGCATTATAAGCTAGATCATTGAAATCATTTAAAAGTTCTTATTTTTAGTATGATAACATTCTTAATCACATTAAGGGAAAACGAAAATTAATTGCTGACGTCTAGTCGATTTCGATCTATTATAATTATTAATTTATTTGATACACACTAGAGAAATCAAAGCATATATTCGTTGCGCTAAAAATTAATTCACTGCTAACCGAAATAAATATTCAAATCGATCAAACTGGAACTAACAATACGCTTTATCGATTTCAGTCCTATACAAATAACCGGCGAGAGGCATACATAAATCCTAAAGTCCAGATTAAAGCAGGTGTTAATACAGACATTAGTAGAGATATAAAAATCACCAATCGATACATTGCTCCCATAATAAAACATCACCCCTCCCTGTCGAATCACAAGCTATCTTATTTTGGCAGTGCATGGCAAATTGCTTCTAATCTCAATTGGTCTCCATTTAAACCCGGCTACAAAGCCCTTATGTTGTTATCGTTGCTGCTATCTATAGGGTGTACAGTATATATAGGGTGTAGGCGATTAGCGAATATGCTCGACGGAGCGAATACAAGCGGCAGATAGATTTCTGATAACACCTAACGCAGAGTGAGTCTCTCAGAGACGAACTTAGAAAAATTATAGATGTAGTTTTACTTCTATGTAGATTTAAACTATATTATAACAGGTTTATTGCCTTACAACAACAACAGTATTTAGGAATCTGCACACGATTTCAAAACGTTTTACTTTTGAGTTATAAGCCTCCCAGAGACACCAAATATTGTAGGTAATACAAGGACGCATGATTTAAATTTCTGATCTTGACGAGCTCCATATTGGTTTTCTATGGCCCTATGAACATTACATCGAATATAATGTGCCTTCTTCCAACCCTGGCAATACCATGCGTTTTCAACCTCACTATCTATTATTCAACTCCATTTACAATCGAAATGACTTGAACAATGTTCATTGCCGTTCCATTCCCGATAAGAAGAGCATGTAAGCTAGTAAAAACATTAATGGACTTCCGAGTTGCAAGAGTTGTTGTTACAACTCTTCGCAATGGTTGGATCGCGTGTTTCAGCAAGCTCTATGCAAATGCTATCGCGAAATTATTTGCCCGCCTTTTATTGCTTTTACTGCCCCATGGCATGGTTGAGAGGCATCTGGTAAATAATATAAGATTTAAGAATTGAAATGTCAATTGAAACCATATCTCGACGAATATGGCAACGGTTCATAGTAAAAACCTGTCTTCCCTGAGTTCAAGTCAATTGAGTAACAATACCTGTACCTACACTGTGCCAAAAGCCAAGCAGGTCTTTAACATTATTTGTTCTTTAAACAAGTATGCTCAGTTAATAAACTAAAATATGTGTGCTTTCTTATTTTTTGTATTTCTCTCCATATTTGTACATTGTTAAACGTGTGTCGCTAATTCTCGATGTTTGTGTGTGAAAGTATAAGATAATGTGTTGAAGTTTCTAAGTTTGAGTAGTTTTCTATGAAAATATTGTGAATGGTACCTATATATTTCAGTAGATTTGGTATATAAGAATATATTCTGTACTATTCTTCCTTTTTTAATACTTGTCAATTTGTTGTCTGTTGGTTATTTATTGTTGGTTCTTCTCTTTCCTACTTGTTGTGTTCATGATGATTTCTGTTTATTTTTGTGCCAACTTTATAACATCAAAGAATACAATTACGAAATTTTCTATCAATTGTGGTATAGTGTATAAATGATAAATATACGATGACGTTCACTAATTATCTGTATATAGTTTCAATGTTTGTTTAGGCATTGTAGAATATCTCTACGATTTATGCCTTGCCAGGTCCATGAAAATAATATCACCAATGTCGTTGCCCAAAACACATTTGAATGTAATTTAGTGTGTCCACTTCGCAATTTTATATTGACTAACACATTGTTATTTGCACGGCCCATTCAATGTGCATTATAAAACAATGCCTTTAAGTATGATTGTATCAGTTTATTTTTATTTTTAGTGCACAAAGCTCGACGCGTTGTTATGGCGATGCTCATTGTTATAGTTTGGTACAACTTTTAAGTAAACGCGAAGTGTTAATACTGATTTTAATTCAAAATCAAAATCAAATCTTTTATGAAAAATAACACAACTACCTATTATCTATTTGAAATTGTTCAATTTTCTATTGATTTTACTTTAACGCCAGTTCCTTCTCATCATAAATATTATGTCAGCCACAGGCGTCCACTGTTGGACATAGGCCTTCTCCAATGAACGGCACCACATCCGTTTCTCCACTCTTCGCTTCAACCCTCTTCCGACCACCTTCTTTAGGTCGTCGATCCATCTGGGTCCATGCGTATGCCGATCCGCGTCGCTTCCTTCTCAGACCACGAGTTACTCGGCATGCAAAATTTTCTGTATTTAAACGGTTGCATTAAAATCATGTAACATGAATAAACACTTGTCATGTATGCAGTTGTCACATTGTCAGGAATGTTAAGTAAAAACGTGAGGAGAGGTTAATCATGTCATGTACTGTTGACTTGTCCCACACCAACCGGATGCTTTGTTATAGCGATTTTCATTGTTAGCGATTCAATGAACGTAGTTTTTTGAATCGATTCGTTTCAAAGTGTTGAATGTTTTGAATGATTTATTTTTACGCTTTATGGCCCGGTTCGAGTGTGCGATTTTATTGACTACCGCCTTTGAGGGCACGTAGTGGAGTGTTGTCCAAATTTTATGAAATTTATTGATGACTTGGTATATTGTTAAATCGCATAAGGTCTGTTTATGATTTTACTGTTTAAGCGCCTAAGTGTTTAGTCTACTGTTATGATTTAGTTTATTAAATTTTGAAGTAACAACTATTCGCTTTGTATTTTTCTACTTTCTTTTTTTACTTAGCGTTGTTGTCTTTCGTTTAGCTAACTGTTGTGTCCAGTAAATTCTCATTTAATCTTCTGTACTTTGCCTGCTCCTTCATATTCTCTTCCATAATTTAGTTCGCTTTTTGTTCGTTTTTTTTAGTTTCTCTTATTAGTATCGGACGTTGTAATAAACCACCATTTTTTTTTATCGATTGTAATATGTATTATACCTAGCGCATATTACTAACATTCTAACTCATAATATTTTTAAGAAAGTCGCAAGAAGAACCTATTTTAATATACAGTTAAGATATCCTATTTGTAACATCCGATTACAAAACTAGCAAAGTAACCCTGCAGTAATTTAGTGGAAAGGTTTTAAACATGTGATCAGACATGGGTTTAAACCGTAGCTAGTCAATATATATTTTTAATACATCTCCGAATAAAAATTTCGGAATATCCATATTAAAATAAACATTTCTACATAAGTACATAAATGACAATACCTAATTCCGGTCCCTGGTTATTACATCCGTATTATTTATATTTCACATAAATATATTTCTAATATAAATAAATGTATAAATACATTATATATATATTATATTTTACATGTTTCTTCGCTGATGCATCGACCATTTCATCTCACCGTAGAATATTACTCTATTATCTTAAGTAATTTAATACCTCAACTTGTCATGATGAATAAATTCTCTTTTACTTTTCTATGTATGTATGTAAACGCTTTATTGTACCAAAATTCACAACAACAACAACAAAATAGGAATTAAACTGTGTAGAAAGGCGGACTTATCCCACTTAGGGATCTCTTCCAGTCAACCTTAGAGTAACCGAAAGGACAGGTATAATTAGAATAAGTCTAATTTTTTTTTAACTTATATCACAGATTTCAACCGTTTCGTGTTTTCTGCTGCATTAACCTATACACTGATACCTATAATAGAAAAAAAATATCAATATCTTATATTGTAAGATTTCTAATCTAACGTCCTAATTGGCGGCTATGCAATTTATACCCTAACATATACAAAATAGCGTTTGTAACACAATATCAGCCCAAATGTAGTTGGAAGGTTAACACGTGTAGCAGACTCTATGTATTTCGAATTATTTGGACCACTTGGTCTAAGGCCATTATCACGCTACTAATCGATTTGAACCCTACCATTGTTTGGGATCGAACCGTTCAACCATTTTATTTTATTGTACTAACCCACTCCTTTGACCCCACATTCAAATACTGACAAACATCTCTTTGCTTTTACTGAAACCTCTATTTTAAAGGTTATATATGGATTTTGTCATTTTCGGAACGTAAATAAATCTTTGTCCAAATATGCAATGTTCTTTGTTGATATAAAAATATATTTTAGAGTGATTGTGTCATGTTTGTTAATTTGGAAAATGGAGTTTTATTAAATTACGTCCGTAAAATTATGGGTTTCATTCCCATGAATTATGAGTGTGATGTGGTTAAATAGCCCATAGAAATTACTTCCGGGTGCTTTTAAAATATTTATTCATTCTATCTTTTACCCGCGACTACGTCTGCATATTGACTGATAACAATAAGAAATTCTTGATAATTAGTCTATTATATTCTTTATTGCACATAAATTTTACAAAAAAAGGGCATAACATAAAAGTGTACAATGGTGGACTTATCTCTATAAGAGATCTCTTCCAGCCAACTTCCACTGTGGGAAAAGCTTAAACAAGCGGTAGGTCAAAGAAAATAAAAATAAAATGTGCATGGATATTGAAATTTTATTATAAAATATTGTTCTATAATACTCTCCATAGAAATGAATGAATGAGAATGATGAAGTAAGTACGACACGCGTGCCAGAAATTTGCAATATATTGCAAAAACTGTCAAACGCTAACTCGTTTCTCGCCGAGTCAAGTTCGGGTAAACACCGACTAAAAATCTGCAAAAGTGTCATATTTGACGCAATAGTTGCTTGTTTTCAAACTGCATAACTATATCTCCTCACTACGAACGTGACCACGAGGCAAAAAAAGTGCGCGGGAGGGGCGCGCTGTATCCCAAAATCGACACACGCGAGACTGAAGTAAACAAGTGATGCACACCTTCTACCTATATCTGGTACTGTGGTATTCTCGATATCTATAACTCTCTAAGTAACAGAAATTCAGCAAAATCTGTGTAGTTTTTTTTTATAGAGATCAATTTTAAAAGGCTTTGAATGTTTGTGGCATACCTCCTGTCCGCCATTTTGAAGAAAATTCAAATGGCGGCCACGCATGAAACTTATATAAACCGATAGCTGACATCAATGCAAACAGAATATATAGTAGGACCAAACCCGTAAAGCGTCACGTTTCCAAGATATTAACGCTTAAAGTTGATCCCGTGAAATCGATATTTTTTGAACTTGCTTGCATTTTGTTGCATAGATGTTTGAAAATGGCGGAGTGCAACTATGCCAGGCTTCATACAAAAATCTTCAATGCTCTTAGTAGTTTAAATCTTAAGTTGGATTTAGAATACAGACAGACTTAGTATTTTATAAATAAGTAAATTTATATCTGTGCCACACTCTATATAAGCAAACAGATTTAATTACCTACTAACTACAGGTGCACCAGCCTGTCTAGCCTGCGCATAAATAATTGTAGGTCTGCTGGTTGTAACAACACAAGTTCTTCTCTTTCTAACTAAAGTATTGATCTCTCGATAGCCCAGTAGTGTGTACTGATAGACGTGCTTTATTTTGTGGATGACGTTAAACTTTCGGAGAGAGGTGAGTGTCGCTTACGTAGTAATATTAAGTATTCTCTGTCTGTACTGTCCACAGACATCAGAGAGTTCATCTTCATGACCTCTAAGATAACAACAGACCAATGTCTTCCGAATCTTGCTGCTGCTTTTGAAACCTTTTATCATAATCTTTATAATTACCAGAGATTATTCTAAAAAAACTTGTCTAACAAGTAGGTAACACTTACGATTTTTGGTACGACTTTTATTCAGAACTAGCTGTTGCCCGCGACTTCGTTCGCGTGGACAACTTAACATTACACATTCTTATATATTACGTGTTACTAAATCCTAAAAGAAATCTATTAATTTGGTTATGCATTAAAAATATTAATATACATAAAAAAACATACTATCCAATTGAGAACCTCCTTTTTTGAAGTCGGGTAAAAATTAGCGTTCCGGCGGCGGTTTCGCCCGTTGGACCACAGTTTTTTAGGTTTCCGTAGCCAAATGGCAAAAAACGGAACCCTTATGGATTCGTCATGTCTGTCTGTCTGTCCGTCCGTATGTCACAGCCACTTTATTCTGAAACTATAAGAACTTACTATTGAAACTTGGTAAGTGGATGTATTCTGTGAACCGCATTAAGATTTTCACACAAAAATAGAAAAAAAAACAATAAATTTTGGGGGTACTTAGAACTGAGACTAATTTTTTTTTTTTTTCATCAAACCCGTACGTGTGGATAGGTCTTCAAAAATGATATTGACGTTTCTAATATCATTTTTTTCTAAACTGAATAGTTTGCGCGAGAGACACTTCCAAAGTGGTAAAATGTGTCCCCCCCCCCCCCCCCCGTAACTTCTAAAATAAGAGAATGATAAAACTAAAAAATATATATGATGTACATTGCCATGCAAACTTCCACCGAAAATTGGTTTGAAAGAGATCTAGTAAGTACTTTTTTTTAATACGTCATAAATCGTAAACCACAATAGATACTATTATTAAAACATCGATCAAAGTTACAACGAACTACAATAACTTTTATAATATGTTACTTGCTGCTACGGAACCCTTTATGGGCGAGTCCGACTCGCACTTGGCCGCTTTTTTTTTAAATAAAGTTGACATTTACATTTATAATGAATTAAAAGATTATCATATAATCAATATTTTTTTTATATTTTAATATTGTGCAAATTAGGTGATATTTCCTTCCCCCCCCCTCCAATTTGTCCTTTCCACACCCTTTCTTTCTTACCTTCTCCATCCCCTTCCCACAACGTTGACAACCCTTTCCCCCACCCCTTCCCTCTCCCTACTCCTACCTCTCCCCCTTCCCTTAACCCACCCCTTCCTACACCCTTTATTTACCACTGCCCCCTCATCTTTCCTCTCTTACCCTAATCCCTCTATTCTTTTCCATCCGACTTCCTTCCCCTCCTATTCCCTTCCTATGTTGCATATCCAATTAACTGTACAACAAAATGTCTGTCAAACTGTTGGACATGCTTCCCCAATGAATGCCACAACGCCCTACAGATCCAGCCGCTTCCGGCTACCATCTTCAGGTATTACCATCTTCACACCTGGCGGCAGGGCGTCCCACCCTGCGCGTGGGACGTCGCGTCCCACTCTAGAACCCGTCTGCCCCAACGGCCGTTCGGTACTACGACAGATGTGACCTGCCATTTCAGCTTACTAATTCTTTCGGCTATGTCGGTCACCTTCGTTATTCATAGGATCTCCTCATTACGAATCATATCCCTCATAGAGACCCCGAGCATTGCCCTCTCTATAGCTCGCAGAGCCACTTGAATCTTGTGGATCAGGCCCACCATCAGTGTCCACGTCTCCGCGCTGTAATCATGACAGGCAGGACGCACTGATTAAAGATTTTTGTCTTTAAACATTGTGGAAAAGGTGACGTAAAGACTTGACGTAGTTTTCCGAATACTGCCCACCCTAACTGGATTCTTCTGTCAGCTTTTGAAATTGATCCTACCCAACTAAATTGTCTGTCCTAGGCAGACGTACTCCTGAACAGCTTCGATATTGACATTGTCGACGATCACCGGTCTAATACAGGGCCACTAATTATCGAATAGCGAACTTTTTGTATCGAGACTTGTGGAAATACCTGAAATACATCAGCTAAAATAAATCTATAAATGAGCTTTAAAACATCTCTGTCACTTTCTGTCAAGTTCTTGCAACGACCAGTAATGTTGAACTACACTTTCATACAAATGATATGAAATGAGAGGTCAACTTGTATATCAGCATCCTGACATTTTATTGAGATATGACTTATACCAGTATGAGGCCCGAACTCAAAGCTATTAAACAGTGAAAACGCCGTCAAATTCTGTTCAGCAGTTTCCAAGATTAGCCCGTACATACATACATACATACAGACAGATAAGAATTTTTTTAATTATATTTTTGGACTCTACTGGTCTTCAGTAACGTCCGGGCAGTGAAATTTTTTTTTTAACTTTAATGTACAGATTCGCTTTTCTTTTGTTTTTTCTACTCTTTTATTATATGTATGTATATATGTATAGATATTGGAAATCTAAATTAAGAAGTACTTGTATTTCCAAAATTCTGACTGCAATGTCAAAATATTATTTACACCAACCATAAGAATATTTTCTTTTCCGGATCTTGGTGCCTCCTGTTGAAACCTTTTGTAATAATCTTCATATTTAGCTGAGATTATGCTAAAAAAACATTTCTTTGACAAAAAACCCATGATTTTTGGTATGACTATATTTTGGTCAGGTATTAATTTATAATTCCAATATTTTCTCACTGCAATATTAAAATATTATATACACCAGTCATTCAAAGCATTAGCTAAGACAAATTGGCAATTAACCACACTCATTTGCAAAAAAATATATAATGGACGCTCACACCGCCAAACAAATGAGAACACCATTAAAACCCGAACCCCTACAGAGACTTTGAAACGAAACTAGTGCTATTATTTTTATTTCAATAAAAGCCGACAACGACGTCATCACCAGAGAAAAAATAAAAAAATCCACTAGTAATAAAATTATCGGGGAACCGCTGGGCTATTAAATGCAGACCGCCCGTGAAATATACGGACAAGCCCCAAGCGCCAACGTCGGCGAGTCGGTAGCGAGTTTAGTGCTCAAGAGAGGCGATAACATTTTCTTAAAAATAATTAATAAATTTTATGTACCACCCTTACTTTACAGTGTCGTAAAATAAAACTGTGACCTTCTGTCAAGTGGAACGATGACCTTAAGTAATTGATGTTGACTAGAAAAGTTACATAAGTGAGATACAATGACGTAACGTGTTACTCTAATTGTTATATTTTTATTAAAATAAGAAAATCCTTATACATAATTATTATCCCGAACTCGGATTTTTTCATGAAATTTGAGAATTAGGCAAAGTCAAAGTCAAAATCATTTATTGCATATGAGTACACTTGGTACATTTATACACGTCATTTTTTTATCGACTACCGCTTCCTAGGTGTTAGCGCTGTGAAGAAGAAACGGCGCAACAAACTTCACGCAACACATCTTTTAAAAATCAAGTTTGCATACAATTAATAAAGATTTTGCGAAGCTGGATTAACATTAGTACCAGGCATCTTTGTCATTCAAATAATCGTTTACTTTATAATAGGCTTTCTTACAAAGTTGTTTTTTAATGTGAATCTTAAACTTTCTGTCCGTCATATTTAAGATTTCCTCTGGTAGTTTGTTGTAGAAGCGTATACATTGCCCCGTGAACGATTTACTGACCTTACTTAGTCTTAAACCTGGTAAAACAAGTTTATTTTTATTTCTTGTATTGGCAAATAAGAAGAAACAGCAAAACAAACTTTAAACAACATAAAAATTAAGTTTGTATAACACAATGTCAATATCAAGCATTTTTGTATATTTTATAACAGAACTTTCAAATCTTTTTGTTAATGATATATTTAAACTGTCTGTCTATCTTATTTAAGATTTCCTCTGGTAGTTGGTTGTAGAAGCGTATGCATTTCCCCGTGAACGATAAAAATTACTGAACTTACTAAGTGTTAATCGTGGTAAAACAAGTTTCAGAGTTCACAAATGTGACACCTATTGTATTAGGAAATATTCTAATTTTCAAGTAGATGAGCAGATATATCAGATATACAAATAAATGATTTAATAATTTTACTACCTTCAGCAAATGACAGATTTCATTAACGTGAGAAAATACTAAATTGAGATGTGATAAACTAAAACTCACGATTCCTAGTGCAAAATGCTGTCATATAATGCCTGTAATTTGCGAAATACTAGTTCACTCTTCCAAGCTATTCAAATCTGTTTTGTTATCAAGAAACATCCACTTGGTTCTGCAATGAAAAATTGCTGATAAAATTTATTATTTCAAAGTCTCTGTTGAAAGCTATTCAAACAGCTTAGTATGAACTTCTATATTGAGATCGATAAGGCTTTTACACATTACAACTTTTATGAACCATTCTCTTCATTGTACTAAAACCTCACCCATATCGATAGAACGCGTAATATTTATGCTCACTTTATGCAGAGAGGCCGCAGAATATTCTCAGCTACGGAATTTACCGGGCTCTATTCATTTAGCGGCTCAAAACTAAGTTTTGTGTACTTCATACCACATTCAAGTTCTATACTACGAGCTTATATGAAGTAGCCGTGGTTTTAGTTTTGTATGAAATGGGGATTTGGGGATTTAAGAATGTTGTTTTGGATGAATATGTTAAAGTATGTTTTGCATTCTTATATTATTTTTTACATAGTTACATAGTAGCCGTAGTTTTGTACATGCTTGATGCCGTTCCTCCAGTTTTTATTAAATGACTTAGTCCGTATTTCCTAAAACCTGATACAAAATATAACATTTAATCATTTTTATGTCTCTTAGAATCTCTTCCAGTTTTAAGAGACATCGATTCAGTAAGTACCAGATCAAGTTGCGGATATAAAAACGATCGTTCAATTACAACTAGAGTGTCAGACTAGCAAACCTCTCTTATGGTCTAACTCTGATGAAATAAATAGGATTTGTTGTTGTTTTTATATCTTGGTTATGAAGAAAAATACTGTTTAGATGATTTTAAATGGGTCAGAAATACCAAGAAGTTTATTGGGAATCATAAGTATGTTAACTTTAAGGAATCACAAAAGCTTATATCATCTAATGAAGGAATGCATGGTATACATCACGTTCACCTTAAATTTATTGTTCGCGTCGGCTATATGTTAGTTTATACGATATTTACCTCCATCTATAAAACTTTAGTGTGGTCTATGGGTATCTAAGTGAAAAAAATTTACAGGATTTAAAACTTCCTAATCACAAAGGCATATCCTTGAATCTTAAATCTAGAAAATACATATTTCAGTTTCAGTATGAAAAAATCTCTATTTGAAACTTGAAATGCACTTCTGCTGAGGAAGCTCAGAGAATTGCTTTAGAGAGTCTACGGGCTCTTCAGTATAACATAGGTACGCTTCCGTATCTCTTCTCAAGCATTAAGGTTTTCTTACAATGTCTACCCTTATCACTTGGAGGACTACCCCTACTTCCTTTAGTTACGATCACTCTGACCACATTCATGCCTAGTACACTGTTATAGATCTAACTGAAGGTTGTTCTACTTCACTCTTTGATTCTTGTGTTAACTGCTGTCTGTATGTTCAAATATTCTTTCTTTGTGGCTTTTTAGGTCATTTGAGAAACATATATTTATAACAGTTGTTTGAACTGTGATGCAGAAGTTATTCAATTAGCCTGTCTATAGATTTCCCTACAGGGCTATATACTAATCAAATACATATACACAGCTGACCATTTTACACCCTATATGATTCACAAAGGATCCACGGTGTCGAATTACTTCCACCGACCGCCGTCGGATTTTCACCAACACCCTCTGCGCGCACCCACCCAGTTCAATCGACAAATGAAAAGTCGCCGTCAATTAATTAGCGACGGAACCCTTGTGGCGTTGGACCGTGAGAACCGTTAGTACTTTGGCTAGAGTCAAACGTACTAGCGGTTGCATCTTCTTGTTATCAAAAGTGAAGACTTCAAAGATTAATTGTTTTGTCAAGTTCTATGAAATCGCTTTGTCTTTACCATAATTATATCGATCGGATATAGATAGACCTTCAGAACGCCATCACATCCGGTTTTCCTATTATCTCATCTACGTACATAAACAGTCCTAATTCTTTACCCTCATACATTCCCACATTTCTCATAGCAGTTTTATTTCATTCATATAACTACTTTTGTAATTCATAATAATATCAAATTTACTATCAAACTTAGTTTAACTTTACTCAAGATCTATTTTATGGGGACCTATTAAATTTTTTTTAATGGTTCAGGCTCAGCTTACACATAATGATAACCAACAATGCTTGTATGAGAATGAGACAGAGTTACTTTGAACAATTTAAACTAGTAATTCCGAAAGAGTCTGTAAATTGTACCACCAGTTAACACCGCCCTTACCAACTTTATAATGAGTTCATTAAGCTTCGAGTTCACTCTTTCTGAAGATAATGCTGATTGGAAAATTTTTGATTGGGCTTTGTAAAGTTTGGATTTAGAACGATTTGCGGATTTTCGAGCTCCAGTTTCAGTGGTCTTAATTTATCAATGACGTCATTAATTTGCATGTTTTGTATTTTGAAATGCAATGTCTGTTTATTTTTATCTTATCAGTTTTATGTTTTATTTAAATATTTCTGTAACATAAATATAGGCAAAACATTATATATAAAATATGACTTCCATTCCAGTGCGCGGCACCGGGGCAGGGTTCCCAATATACTGGAAGTATTCCTTTTTGTATCACTGATTCCTTGGGCGAAGAAGCTGCCACCTCTTTGGTCTCCCGAGGATTCGTTAAAGAGCATCGAAAGATCATTGGTAAAACTAAAGAATAAATGGATAGATTTTATGCCTTTTTCACGATTTTATAGAGGCTAATTATCGTCAGTTTGTCAGTGTTCACTGTTTCTCACTAAGTTTGTCTAATGCGTGCGTTGTAATACAAATAATACTATTTAACAGTCTGTTTACGATCATCCTAATTGTTGCTTGAGGTCTTACAATATATTTTGTTCCAAAATCAACCGCAAGCATCCACTAGTTAAATCAAAATACATTTGTATAATGAGATCTCCGATATCTAACCCTTACCTTTAATAACCCTTTTAGTTTCATCGCTAACAACATTCAAATCCGACTTAGAGCCTTCGAAAACAAAGTCTACTTTAAATTCGTACCTATTTCAAATGAATACGTTACTTTGCTATCTACATAATCTCGGCTACGGACCCCACAGCAGCTTATCGTAAATCAAACTACGGCTATCGCGTCGGTAATCTGTGACACCTGCGTAACTCCGACACCGTTGTGAATAATACAGCGAAACGAAATGGAGCGGCCTCAAACATTGACGAATTGGATCTGCAACTTTGGATTGTTGTAAATAGTGAGTGTTGACAAGAGCTGTGTAGAATATAAAAGGCTGCGTATGTTACACTTAGCCTACTAAAAAAATCTACTGATGGCATTCAAAGGAAAACCCAGTCTGAGCTATTTGGTTGCAACTTTACAAGCTGATGGTTTAACCATAATTCAGTTCAAGTAATTGCACGATAAAAAATAAAGATACAATAATTAAGTAGCTAACACATGTATATCTAGGAGGTGTTATTGCTAAAAGTAATTATAATTATTTATATACACTTATCTAATCCCAAACTAAGATAATCTTCTGTATATTACAGGAAAACAAGGACAGAACACTGCACAAATCAACACCATTCTAGCCACTAAACTAATTAGAGGATTCAACAATTAAACCTCCTGAAGTTACATTGTAATACAAAGATTGTTCTATAAAGGAATAAAAAGATTAAGAGAAGATGGCAAAACAATGACGTTCGTTCTTAGGTTATTTGGTTCTATGTATAAATGCTAAAAATCACGTTCGTTTTTATCAGTTGTTAACTTACGAGAGCCTTGTCATTTCCGATGAATGCAAATGCCAAAATTATGAGTGTACCAAAGTTATACCTGTACGTGTACGTTTCATCAAATTCGGCGACGCTTTCTAGTTGTAGGGCGTAAGACAAAACCCATTTCTTTTAACACTGCATAATGAGACACAGCTTGCATTAAAATTCAATGTATTTCTTCACGAAAGAAATACAATTGCATTCTCTTCCAATCCAAACTATATTTCATTCCAGATTAATAGTCCTATGAAAACCAACGCTATTTACGTCTCGGTAACATATACATGAAAGGGTCACCAGCAGCAAAAATAGGTTTGTATTACCAAGTAAACTTTGCGGTCCACTTAGGAACACCATCTATTGTGTATTTTGTTTTCGAGACGCAAATGCGTTTGTTTTCATAGGACTATTAATCTGGAATGAAATATAGGTAGATATACTAGTGTGTATTTGAATAATAACTTTATACCGTACAATTAACTGCTATTACTAATTTGCACATAAGCATTTAAAGGGGCTTGCTTGTTAAGGCGACGTCACGCCACGTGGCGCGTGTAATCGCACGCCACGCGTCATATCCTGCAGACGTGACAATTTCGAGGGCAAAATGTTATTTTTTCTGACATCTTCGAGGGTGGCTATGTCAATTATTTGCATTGCATATTCGGTGATATCGCTTTAAGCGTCTGATTGTGACATCTTTCAGCTCTCGAATTTTTATTTGCATATTTGTTACTGTATTGTTGGTTAAATGGTTTTCGTTGGAAGTGTCAAATGTCAGAAGTTCGAAGCAATAAGAAGCGATCATTATGGCTACCAGCCGGTCGTTTATTGAAACGTTATGTTTTATCAATACAAGGACGATTATTGGAAACGATGCTCGTGAAATCGTGACTGGAGTAGTAAATGTTGTTACGATCAACGATTTCAATGTAAGTATAAGAAGTTCACAAGGAAATTCATCAGATCTTTAGTAGAAACTGAAAGCATTTTTTATGACTAAGGAAACGATTTTTTCTAAATGAATAACGACGAAATAGAAATAAAGATTCATGTGATAGTCATGAAGCAGAATCTAACACTGTAAATGATATCTAAGTTAGCTATGAGAGTATAGTTAACCTAACTTTCTTTGACCACGCTTTTTTTTTAAACAAACTGGCAAAATGAATGACAGCTAAATCCTGATAAGTAATAGTCGACCATTAATCTGAAACTTTAAAGAATCTAGTTTGTTGCCATTCTAAGACTAGGTTCCAATACCTCATGTGCTTGTAATTACACTGGCTCATTTACTCTACAAACTGGAACACAGCAATGCATTTGCTATTTGACAGCTGAAATAGGTCAAAAGTACATACCTAGTCTTAAGAAGAAAAAGATACAATATATGATTATTTGAATGACAAAGATTCCTGATATTAATGTTACACATAATATTTTTCATATTGCATGCAAACTTGTCTTGAAAATATGTGTTGCTGGAATTTTTTGCGTTTATTCAAAACGCTAACACATAGGAAGCTATGGTGGATAAAAAATACATGTATATAAATATACCAAGTGTACTAATGTGCAATGAACGATGACTTTGAAGCAAAAAAATACGATGTCCATCTCTAATTCTCATATTATTAGGAATATTAGTTTGAATTATATAAGTGTCATTATGGCGTTGAAGCAGCCTAAAACAAACACTGCTTAACAAACAAAAAAACGAAAACTTTGTCAAAAGAAACCGAAAATTACAAGAAAACCCAGCAGCTAGTTAGTGGTATGTCACGTCTGTGATCACATGTCAGGCGTCATATCTCGTCACATCACGTACGTTGGGCGACGCGACGTGGCAATTTGTGCGACACACGGAACGGGGGAATTTTTAGCTGTATCTGACATGACGCAGCGTCGTGTGGGTTATTGAAACGTTTTGGGTAATGGAGTCTGGCGATGTTAACCCTTCATGTGTTTGGGGTATGTTGAGTTCGTGCGTGAGTCATGTTGCTTACTTATGATATACATTATTATTGCAAACATAGAAATTATAAAAACCATACATAATAATTTGTGATGTTAAGTTTTCCACGCGGACGAAGTCGCGGGCTACAGCTAGAATATTTAAAAAATTGTTTTGGACAACAGATATTTTAACACGCTTTTGCGTAAATCTGTGGTGGGGACCCTTTTTCTAAACACGCTTCAACCACTTGGCACACAAATAAGTTAGGTCCTGGAATAGGACATAGGATAGTTTTTATCCCAAAAAACGTCCCATTACTACGGGAAATACATAATAATTTCTGATGTTTTTGTCCACGCGGACGAAGTCGCGGGCAACAGCTAGTATACCATAAATCTTAGAGGTATAATACAGATAACTATCATCATATTACTACATACATATAACTACTATTATAAATAATATATACATAATGTAAAAAAATACTTGAAATTCAGTTTGAAGGATCTTACAGTAAATGTCTCGAATTGCTTAGAAAGTCAGTTCCATGTCTGTGTAGCATGAACTGTGTAAATAAAATTGAATTCTAGTGCACTACGTTTGTGTACAAATAACAATGCTTGCATAATTTGTTCCCGTTTCGTGAGTAACAGTTTTCATAAATACATGAGGCATGTTTTCGGAGTCATCAGGATTGCAACGCACTATAGACTTTTAAACTACGACGCCTACCGACGCAAAGACAACACTAAAGTCCTACAATAAGGATCTGTCTCCCCTAATGCGCACCCCGGCACCACACTTACCTCTGTTCCTCTTAAACTTATTATTATTTTTACCAGAGTAAGGTTACTAGATATAATAAATAGTTAAAACACTTTTAAAAAATAAAGAATCTCAGAAATGAGGTAAACTAAAAACTCACAAGAATGAAGAAATTTTAAAGACACATTTCACATTTCATTCCAGCAGTTCAAAATTTCATGTCGTTCTGTACAACATGGCTAAATTATTGTGTCTAGCCGTATGACAGTTTCGAATGAAACGAGACAGCTAATTTCAAACGCATCGCAGCTCATAATGTTACGTTTGCATAATTAATTTTAAATCGAATTTAAACTATCGTTTTGACTCCTGCATGTGTTTTAATATCAATTTCGTCCATCTTTATTACTGCATAGATGCAATATGACCTTTTTTTATTTTGTCTCTATATAGGTTTTCTTAGTTCTAATAATATTATGTTTTGGAAATTTTTGATAAAATTTTAAGGACATCTAAGAAGTCATGATTAGTCTAGTCATCTATGATACAAGTTTATTGTATTGTATGTATGAAAATACGTATAGTACAGTCGACTATTAAATCATTTAATCATTTATCTTCACGAAGAAATTTCTTACGTAATTTTCTTTTCTTTTCTCTGTGTTGTTTCTTTGTATTATAGTGTATACAATATAGTATTAATTAATTCAATAAAATAAGCCATCTTTGTACATAATCTAATTTTAATTTTTGTGTTGTTGTTACTTTTGGTACCATAAAAAATTACATACATACATCTACATATTTTATTTTAATATACTCTGTTGCAACATCTGTATATGTTGGTGTTAAAGTAGCAACTAATATCGCAACGCCCTTCGTCACATAAATCTAGATAGCTCTACAGATAGACTTACAAAACAAACAGTACACACTTTAAAGGGGACACATGATTTGCATATGTAAAACCGTCACATGTGACCACTGTATGCTTGCAAAAACTCACTCTACGATCGATGTGATCTCTCCTAATGCTGACCACTGGGCACTCGCTTTAGAATGTTTGTGTATGTTATTTTGGTTTTATGTATATTCATATTTTGACAATTAAGTGGCGTTCTTGACGGTTTCCTTGTTGAAACACTTTGCATTTGCTATTTCACTTTCACAAATTTTTTCAAATTCTGTTTTCTATGGTTTTAATAAATTTATGAGTATATACTGTATCATTCATACTCGAATAGGTTATGTGTTATTATATATTAAAGACAAACGAGTATTTTTATTAATTTTGAGAGTATCACACATTATGAATTTAGCTTCAGTTTCGGTTATAAAGCCCTAAACATTCCCACCCATTTTAAATGTACTATAATTACTTAAAAGTATATCAATACAAACCCAATTCGTTTTACCAGAGTCAAAATCATCAGGGGATCGTATAAAGGCAACACTTCATATTTGTTATTACGAGCTGCGCGGGAGGGTTCCATTCATATTCAAATCACTTTCAAATCTACAACTATTATTATCCAGGCACCATTGTGTTGGTCCTTAGGGACCTATATCATTATTCCGTGACGTCCTTCAAATCATTCCCCATGTAAGTATTGTTGTGTTTGAAACATTGGAATTTGGGTTCAGTTTCTCGTGTCGTTTTCTAGATGTGGTTACTTTGAAGGGAAAACCGTGTCATTAAAATATATTTTTTTTATAATAAACATCGTAGAAATTTCAATGTATTTATTACCCACAAAGCTTATGTTTTGCATTCATAATTAACAAGTATTAAAGTTAGATATGTAAAGTAACTTTGATTTTTTTCTTCTATGTAGACTGGACTAGAATTTTCAAATTAAAGTTTACCACTTTTAACTTTATCTGCAAGGACCTGAAATTGGAGTCATATCTTTGTAGCTATTGTATTTATCAAGAGTATCTTTTGAATCAAATCAGAGTCTCATCATTATAATTATTTGTTCGCTGCATTCGAAATATTTTTTTATTCCTTCGCCTTTAGCTCAATACTTCGTCTGTAGTTTCCATCGAATTAATACCTTTACTTCCTTAAAAACGACCAATTTATTATCTGTACCAATGGATTCTATTATCTGTGGCACGAAGTCTCAGGACACCGCCGCGTGGGCCAAATTATTGTCACGAGGGTGATTCCAAAACGCTTTATATCACTTTACTACGTATTTACTGTCCTTTACCATTCTCATTGTGACCATTCGAGTATATTTTACGGTTTTGTTAGCTATTATAGTCATTATTAACGAAAATTATTCTTTGGATCCTCGTAAGAATTTCAAGTTGTGATTTACCGACGATAAATTCAAATTATATACTAGTACTGCCGCAGTTGAGAATAAATTATAAAATAAAATTATGGAGTCCACAAACATCCATTAGCAATAAAACATTAATGCTGTAGAACTAAGAATTTCATCGGTTCCTTTTGAGAATAATTTATGTGACGGTAAACTTTTTTTATGTTCCATTAATGTTGGATTCGATTCCAGTATCGGATTGTCTAATGTAAGTGGCGCCAAAATTCCGGATCGGGGCGGACGTCCTCGATCATAAAATGTGGTCCCAAACAAACATCAACTTTTAGCGCCTCATCCCTACCGACTTTGTTTTTTAAATAAGCATGTTCTGTTATGTCGGGATTACGGTCGGTAGTTTCAAAATATTGACTCGTCCCGTCGACGAGTTGATGAAATTTTAGAGCTACCTATCGATTTCTCGATAACATGTAAAATTGCAGCAAAAATATTTTCTTTTCTTGTTTTTATGAAGGCCATAAAACTAGGACTATAAATGCAAACCCCACCTGCATACTGTATAAAATAATAGTTAACAGACGAGTCTTTACAATTCAAACTAGGTAGATATACATTCTTGAGATCTATATGCAATTCCTAACATAGCTGTATTAGCGTAGCCATCACAATGTGAATTAGTAAAAGCAAGTATGCCAGAGTGCTGGATGTTGAAATCTCTAATTGCCATATTTGTAACTTGCAAACACTGTATTGACATACTTTTGATATGATACAATATGACGTTTCACATTTTAATTTATTTACTTTTGACATATTATGATTTTATTTCTGTAATATTTAACATTTTGACATTCTAATTCTATTTAAAACGTTACTTGCATTGACATTAATTTAATGCAATATTAACTTGACGCTGTATAATTAATACAAATAAATGAATATGAATATGATGACAAAATAATGATCATGATAGAGGAATTTCTGAAGGAGTGTTTGACTTAACTTTCAGATATATAAATGTCGTCTATTTAATTTACTTTCAGTCTATTCAGATTGTCCAAATTTGGTGATGTCTTTAGGAAATGCATAGAATCTTAATTTCTGTTAATTTTTATATGAGAGAAGAAAAATTACTTTGATGCCATGGCGTTTTGAAACATAATTATCTAGATCACTCTTTTGGCAATGATAACATGCCAAAATTCAAATTAGAACAACAGTGAGACATTCAAATTAGAACCAAATCAATAACTTTAATGATTATTAAATCAAAGTAAGCTTGAAATCCAATTTAAATATTTTGGCGATTTACCATAAAGTAAACAAGTTACCTCAAGAAACTGTAAGGCTAACAAAACAAAAGTATAACTGGAAACAGATCATTTCATTAAATGACACTATAATATGTAAGTAATAGTAAATATAATATCACTTAGAACAACCAGATGAGCTATTCAAACAGTTAAAGGGCAAAAAGGCTATGATGACACATTATAAACGCATACCACCTATCGTTTCCGCTGATGGTGCTAGAATGATAAAATCCGGATATGACAGTACCACGGCCATTGTTTCAATGACAACAATGATAGTAGACGAACAAAAAAAAGAAGGCCGAAGATGAATAAATCTAAATGACATTTGAAACAATCGGAAACTGGTCTAAGACTTTCTATACTTTTATTTTCACAGCTTAATCCCTGGAATGTACGACTAGTTTCAAATAGGAACAAGAAGGGCCGGATCTGTGGTTAATGTTTTATGTAAAACATTTTTCTATCCACTGATCCTGTTGCTGCATAATTCAAGATTTCTTCTACTTATTGTCTCGTGGCATTGTATAATCACGGGGATTATGAAATTTTTTTGTGGTAACTTATTCCAAATATGTGGTCTGATGTGCAAAGTTATACAGGACTTTATATGGAACGGAAACATAATCATATAATTAGGATTTCATAAAATCCTTCTGTATAACGTGCGTCAGGGTAAAAATATTATATAACAATCTACACAACTCAGTAAAATAAGAATAAATGATTACTTATACAAAAGGTTTTAACATTTGATGATTGTAATTATGCTAAAAATCTGCCACAGAATCCTACAGCAAACTAAATATAATACGAAAACAATTACTTTAATTTCGAACTTAGCTGGAGGGGTCATTGAAAATATTGAATTTATGTCCGTATGGATGCCTCGTGACAAGAGTGTATGGTTACAGCAAATATACTGTAAAGGAATGCCAGGATGAAGTACATAAAATTTAATTTGATCTCTAAGATCCTGTTTGCGACCAAAATGTGTGAAATGGTCAAATGGTCAACATAAAATTCAATACAGATTCAGTATTAAGAAGTTCATTCATTCTTGTAGGTAGGTACTTTTATACTTTTATTGGTATTTGTAAAGCAATCTTATCAATACAAACACGTTATTACATTAGGCCCGATTCTAAAGGCACACATTTAAATTTGACAGCGCTAAAATAGGTTTCGTCTTTATCTTCATAATACTGTGTGACAATGATAGCAACAGTTTTAGTGCTGTCAAATTTTAAAATTGTGCCTTCAGAATCGAGCCCATTATCGTCTTAAAATTAGATTAGCAGGACAATATAGGTTAAAGTTCTCACACTAGGCCATGTAGCCTGTATCAAGGGAACCAGGTTATAAGACAGAGTTTATATTGGATGCTTGGTAAATGACCGAATAGTAGGGATGAAATGGGTATAGGTGAAATTATGTAAGATATTAATAGCAGTTAAATGAAATGTGACTGTTTGTGAGTTTGTATAGAGTATTCGCTTATTGTGCTTCATTAATCGTTTTTATCTCATTACCTACTTCACACAGGTTTATTTAATACGTAAAAATTATGTGAGTTTTATCTATTTATTACTTCATACAACAACAATTCTGAAGCCGACAGAAGAATCCAATTGGGCAGCATTCAGTATTCACTTCGCCTATTTTTATTTTATTTTTATTTTATAAATTCACAAGAACATAACCCGTAATGTACAGATACTGTTAACAAATATTTGTGTTATAGATAGCTTTATACATTCCAACAACATGTTGCACATGTATGTAACATCAAATTAGTCGGCTACCGCAGAGCTGACAAACATGCTAAGTAACTCATTAGATTGGCTATTCTACATTACACAAAAAAAACAGAAAGAAAGAAATGCTCATTTAAGTAAAATAGCTACTCGTAAATACGTAAAGCCATTCCACAATGTTTAAAGACAAGAAAGTCTTTAATCAGTGCGTCCTGCCTGTCATGACTTACGGTGCAGAAACGTGGACACGTGGGCCTGATCCACAAGTTTCAAGTCGTTCAGCGAGCTATGAAGAGGGATATGCTCGGGGTTTCTTTGAAGGATATGATTCGTAATGAGAAGATCAGATGGACTGACGACCTAAAGAAGGTGGTCGGAATCGGCTGGATGCGGAGGGCGGAGGACCGGGTGTGGTGGCGTTCATTAGGGAAGGCCTATGTCCAGCAGTGAACATCTAAGGGATGACATTACGATGATGATGATGATTACTTGTCTTCATAACAACCTTTCTTGATTTATTACTATGTAGTTCCTTTATAATATTAAGAACATTGCATTGACTCTGAGACCTAAAGATAATTTATTTATCAAAGATTGCCCTATTTAAGTAGTTCGTCTTCTCTATATGACGTTATTAACTCCTCTTCTGAGACTTTCTACTAATACGCGGATGGAAGCTGATAATGTGCTTGAATACTACACTATCTTCCCTTTTAATTTCATTCAATCAGTATTACACACCCAAAACTTATAATCAGATAATCTCCTCAACATGACAAGCTTTATCGAACATTTCAAGCAATGCTTTCGATTAAATTTGCACAGTGAATTCGCGCTGTTTTTAACACCCTTCTACCGAACGTGCCTTATCACTGAGAGTGTCAAAAGTGACATTATCTGCTAAAAGCCATCGGCGCAAAAGCATCCAATTAAGCATAAAAGCCTAAAAACAACTTCCCGTTAACACTCTTGGCTTTTCGAGCGGTGTCGCAAAGTGGACCATAGGGTGTTTATGTTAAAGTCAGTTTAATTTTTATGTCCGTTTTATATAAATAAGTTTGTACACTTTTAAGTAAAATAAACACAGTAAGAGTTTAATGTTTTCTTTGAAGACATCTATCATCATAATTTTCTTCTTGTTGTACACCTCACATATTGCATAAGACGTCTAGAATTCTCTTTCATATTTCTATAATGTACTGGACTCGACATTGCATCACTTGAATTTTGTTTTCATTACCTTATCCTCCATCGTTTCCTTTACGTTTTGTGTTTGCCTCAGCTTTTTCACAATGAACCAGTCCTATCATGTTATTGAAGTCTGGGTCAAGAAAGTTATTAACAAATTTGTTAGAAAGACTATCCCGTTATCTGAAACGGCGTTACTTAACCACATCTGCTGTCATTTAAACCGCTGCATTTTCTGTTTACTTTATTAACCTCTAACCTACTGGCTTTCCTTGCCGACATTGACTGATATATCAATACATCATCTAGATACCTGAGATACAACAGTTAAGTGGAGTATACACAACATTTTCCGCTGCTACTTTCTCAGAGATATTGATTCATAAAGCCTTTGTCCAGAAAATTACATGTGTGATATGTACAGTAAATTCCCAGTTAATAAAAATAATATCAATTTTACAATGTGTTTTTGTCGCCGTGAGTTCCCGGATTAGATATAACATGGCCACCTCCAATATTTCCGTCGTTGTCGTCAAGGCGACTAAGGGATTGCACCAGGGACGTGCAGCAGCTTTCGACTGTGTATATTAAAACGATCACCAATCCGCCTGCCCAGCGAGGTGATTATGTGAAAACCCCTATCGGACAGCCCACTAAAAGTGGCAGTATCTCCGCTGATGTTTACTGTTAAAAAAAAAAGATTTTTTTTTAGTAGAAACTGAACTCTTCAAGGAATACATTAAAGTAACTGACCACCATCATTTTAATTTTTTTCTTACGATCAATTAGTCTTTATTGTCTAGTAAATAGCAGAATTCATCTAATCTTAATACATTTTTATGAGGGGAACCGTTAGAAACACTATTGTCTGCCTGTCAGCTTCTACTGTTGGATACGCAATAACATAAGGCGTTCAAAATATCGAAGAACCTTTCTCTAGTAACAGCCTAACCGTAAAAGACAAACAGGAACAATTCGGACAGTATGTAAAGCCTTTACCTTGTCTAACGAGTGCCGAGCGTCCGGAAGTAATTGCCTCATAAAACGTCAGGTGCTGCACTATATTTCTCCGTACATTCATAATACAGTGAGTTTCCTGTAAAACAACATCGCACTTTTATCTCTATTCGTATGGGAGGTTCATTGTTCCCGAGAGTCTTAGTTTCTGTAAAGGTTGCTACAGCAATCAGCCTGCAAAAGTCCAGTACATAGGCCTATTTCAAAGCGCGCCACTGAATCCGATCCTCGGTTCTCCTCATCCAGTCACTGCCAGCCGCTTAACGCAGATCGTCACTCCATTTAGCCAGAAGGCGTCCCACACTACGCTTGCCCAGTTGCGAACACGTTTACCTCAATCGTAATCGGTTTTCCTACAGATGTCACCAGCCCACTGCCACATCAATATACATACCTACTAACTTTTTGCGTTCAGTTCGACTTAAGTTCTCTGGCTAATCATTTCGGATCCTGTCCCTTAGAGACGAGTCCATAGCCCGCTGATCAACTTTGTGTTTTCAGACTAGTCCCACTGTCAATGTCCACATTTTGACCTCGTATGTCATTACGGGTAGGACGCACTGGTTGAAGACTTTTATCTTCAAGCGCTGTGGTTTACGCGACGAGAATATATGACGTCTATTAATTTTTGTGTGTATCATTTCATTATTTCCGTAAAGTGTGACTCTTCTAAGCAATCCAATAATATTCACACATATTCCCTTGCAGATGTCATGAATTTTATATAACAGTGAACCCACGTCCTACATCATGTTCGGAATCAGTGCCTCAACTGTATATCTATCTTTACTGTAATATTTATGAACAAGGCAGTTTACATGTTTGATTAGGGTCGGGATAGCGGTGTATGCTGTGTTGTGATAAAGGTGTTCCCAGGAGTAAACTTTCCTTCATACTTCGTATAAATCGACGGGAATAGTTTTCCAGCTTTATTAAGAGCATTAATATGAATAATTTCTAATTATAAATAAATGTACATTTTATGCAGAAAGTTCGCAGTTATTTTTTGATTAGTTTTTACACATTATACTTTTAAGTTATCGAAACATTACCACCATTAAAATTGACTATTAAAGCGTCAATTTACCCAGTGTATACATCACATAGGCCTTAAAGTTCCTTATTTCTTGCTTACTTGACTTCAATCATCCATTACTGTTAACGCTTTTGTAATAGAAATTAAAACAATACGACCAAAAGGAAATGACTTACGCAACAACGATGATGCAATAAGAAAAGAAAACATCGTTGATGTCCGTAAGATACGACAAAAGGAACACAAAAAGTTGCGTCGGCACCTAAAAGAGATGTTCTGATAACAAAATTATAAGTACCATAGAAACTTTCCTCAGCCATCTTATAGAGACAATGTATGTAGATAACAAGTTAGTTACATTTAGAAGTAAGTACAGAAAAGTCATAGGTAAATGACAATTTTAAGATACTCGTACATAGGTACATAAGATAATTCAAGTAATACATTAACAAATACTTGTGTGGGACGCCCCCCGGCTAGATGGAGCGACGTAAGGCGGACTGGATGAGAAGAACCGAAGATCGGGTTCACTGGTGCACCTTGGGAGAGGCCTATGTCCAGCAGTGAACTCTTTTAGGTTGATGATGATGATGATTAACTAATAATAAATCTAACGACAAACGTTAAATAATATAGTTTTAACATTAAACCATTATAATTAGATACATGATTGTAGCTACTTGTATTATAGCAAGCATTAACAAATTAAATAAGGAAAATTTTTTTGCTTTTAGTCAATTTGGTTTTTGTGCACTAAACGGTAAGGGAATGATTCTCAGGTCGGCCGTCACCTTAAATTGGCCGTTTTATACAATCATCAGATAATACGATTGATGACGAAAAACACGAGTGGTACACATACGATGATTGAAGGTTCATATTCAAATTATCATATAGAAAATGTGAAATTCCGTCAAGCGGCTAAACATTCTCGTTACGCGAGTGTACAAAGGATTAATGTTACTTTCAAACTCTTGTTGTTATGTAAATATTATTAGTTATCAAATACTGGTTTTAGTCACTAGTCAAGAAGTAAATAAGGAAACATACATAGTACATACTGATGTTTATTTACACAATGTAATACAGCAACTGACATCCCTAGATATAACCACGGTGCAATTTGCATTATGGGAGATTAGAACAACGGGTGGTCTCTTCCTTACCAGTTTATTGAGGTTTAATTTATTTCGATGTCTGCAATTTAACTATTAGATCTTTGATTACTAAATGTAATTCCTTGTTATAAGAATCAGATAAGTAGAATTGGAAAATATTGCAATATTAAAACACAACCAATAAAATAACTATAAGTAATGGGATAATTAATGTTATTAATAAAATATAGCAGTCATTATTAGAATAAATAACTGGCGTTTACTGGTAAAAGCAATTAACTATTAAAGTTAATACTAATGACAAGTTTCACTCTATTTATCCGATTAAAGTGTAAGTAGTTAAACAAAGTTAATATACTACCCTATTAAAAGTTTCACGACTTTAGATATCAGACAGGTAAATAAAGTAATGTAGTTTAAATGAAACACAAGTCCATTTCGATTTAAACCCGTCAAGTAGAACTGAAGGCTTCAAGAACGGAATACAAACCAGAATTGTGAGAATAATGATCCTGATTCAAAAACTGCCTTTTGGCAGTTTGCGGTATCCCGCAATTTAAAAGTATAATGCATAAAATACATTTAGGGCTTCTTTCCCAATGCCCAGTTTGGTGATACGGCATCCAAACACGAATTCTAATTTATCCGTCCTAATGAAACCCGCGTATATGGTCGACTTTTTTTGCTCGAGCCGCGGAGCCCGCGGAGGCCGTTCATCAAATTCCAGACTAACAACAGGTATAAAGCGTTTGCGGGAAAACGATAAAAATGTACCCCAGTCGCTATAAATATTCATTCTTTCCGAGGATCAGACGCGGCAGAGGGGATGGTTGGTAAGTGCTAGAAATATGGGGTTTGTCAAGGAGAAAGGTAATCATAATTTTTATGTTGAAGATACCGTGCGTGTGTGAAATGCGATGTCAGACGCATTTACATGGAAGACGGCTTGATGAATGCGGAGGGGAATGAGATCACTTTGTGAGAAATAATGTGCAAAATTCTGTATCTGCTGTAATATTACACCCAAATGGATGTAATTTTTTAGACGCGTCTAATGTTATCAAGGCCAATAAAGGGAGATGATACCTCTGAGTGCTCTGACCAAAAATGTATGAGGTCGTTCTTATCTAAAACCGGCGAAATATAGAAGATGAATAGCGAAAAGTTTTACCATAATAAACACAAACATTTGGAAAAAAAAACAGAGTACATAATATAAAACAAAACAAAATAGAAGCAAAATAATATAAGTGTTAATATGTATGTGAGATAAAATAAAAAAAAATTACACAATACAATGGTGCCATGTGGTTCTCGGCTTAGAATAGGGCCACCTCGAATCTTCCCGTGGGTGTCGTCAAGGCCAATAAGCGATTGCACGAGGGACGGACAACTGTGTTTTCCTGTGTATATTAAGATCAGTACTGCGATCACCAATTCGCCTGCCATGCGTGGTGGCAAATTCCCGAATGAACAGCCCACCTAAAGTGGCATTCTATTGGGGAGGCTTATGTTCAGCAGTAGACGTATTTAGGCTGATGATGAATCAAACATTTTGTGTTTCATATTGTCAGTCCAATGCATGGCTAACCAGTACTTTATGCAATAGTTCTCTAAGTTGTCGTTTATAGTATTGTAGTTAGAACTTTTATGTTCGTTTGTTGAAAAAGTTCGTTCCTTATTAACGATTAGATCTTTACTACGCCTTCATATAAAGACTGTCAAGTTGAACTTCGTGTTGACTCTAATTTTCATCATCTCGAAATAGTCACAGTTTGTTTTGTATATTGAAATTCAAAACCAACATGTGATCTCAGAATAGAAACTTTCAAACGCAATCCCTAATAGACCGTCCAAAACAATTCCCCACCACTGACGGGTCACAAAAAATATACAAGCTAACTTTTTTTCAATCCCCAAGTTTACGTGGGTCGTGTTTGGTGCCCACCTTTTTATTTTTAGGGACATTGATTGATTGAACCTTATGGCACATCTATGAGAAACTTAGCAGGGTATTGTTTTTTGTTATAGCATTTTTTTGGTTTCGGTTTTAAATCCATTTAGAAATTTATTGTATCTTCATTTAGATATTTGTGGCTTTTCATCACTGTCGGATGAAATACTTTGTGGTTTTGTTCAATAATTAGTTCTAATCGTATGCTTTATCTTATCTATTCTATTTATTCACATTCTTTACATTTCTGAAAATATTTATATCCAAAATAGAATAGAAAGTATAAAGATAACTATCAATGTTATAAGTATATATTTTTAAATTGGAATAATATTAATATTCAACGGTGTTTAGAGTCCATTAAAATGTACAATAAGAGTCATGAGAACAGTGTTAATTAAGTCTACTCTCAGGAACTTTTTAAAGTAACGATTCTAAAATGGTAATTTTGGAACCAAAAGTGTAAGCTTGAATGATTCGAGCGTAGTTCATTTTAATATTTAAACAATTGCTGTACGATGAAACAATGCGTTTTTAAAGAAAGTGTGAAGTGATAATTAAACTCAAAGGTCATGAGAAATTAAATAATGTCTTAATAAATTGTTTGAGTAAACTCGTAGTTTTAACAATTTGTACATAAGCAAGCAGCGCCATTTAATTCTAAAAACTATTGGATAAAAGTTATCAATGATAACATACAATAACTATTCTAAGACAAAAAACAAACAATTATGAAGATATAAGAATCAAATTGATTCAACTTTATACAAATGGCTCTAGATCGTTATAGAAAATATCAAAGAAAAATCAGCGGCCAAACTAAATCAAGATATCCAGCGGCGAATAAACGGGAACGATGCCGTTGGCTAGGACTGAATAAATAAATAACCCCAATTCCCCGGTCTCGCGGAATATATGATAAAAATATAAAATATCTTACAACCTTCCTCTTGTAAGATCTCTACCAAGTTTATGCAATGGTTCTTTTTATTTCCTAAAGCTCTTAGAAGATTGAGACTCTGCAAAGATTTTGGAAATTATTCATAATTATACTAGTCAAATTTTATTGTTTTTATATTACAGTACAACATTATGTCTTAAAAATGAATAGTACTATATCATTTTGTCTGAAAAATATACACTGGTTTTTAAAATGTCAGGACTAATACGAGAGCTAAATTTATAGCTAAACCACCTAACCAGAATAATAAAAGCTTTTAAAATTAGGAAAAAAGAAGATTGAAATAAATAAAACTATCAAGGTTGTCATTATTCAATCACAATCTTAAAAGCAAAAGGTAATGTTGCAAATTGCTCGACCTATTCGGTACAAAAGGAAGATATAGAACACTATTAGCTAAAGGAAAACATAACAAATGCTCGCCTACAAATGAAAAATAGGGACATAACGGGACCCTACGTGACACGACGACGGTTGGACGCTTAAAACCGTCCCTAAGGGCATTGCTGTCTTGGTAATATTCCCTTTGCTGGAAATAGGCCACTCAGTCAAGATACGCCCCGCTGATCTTGTTTAAGTCAGGGTCAGGATGCTTTTGTTTTTTGGATTCTTCTCTCAGGAACACAAAACGGACTTCAATGTATTTCCTCAAGAAAATGAAGACCAATATAATTTATCAATATATTATTTGTTGATACATTTGCATCAGAATAGACAAATGATTAATCTTGTCAGAAAATATAACATTGTCATGTTTTAGATGCTGTAGAGGTTTACTTATATAAAACTAGGATATGACATTCAGGTTTCTTCTTTATTAATAAAAATCAGCGAAGTTATCGTTGTGTAGGTTCCGTTAATTAATTTTTAGGTTTCACTTTGCTGAGCAATTTTAAATATGTGTTCCATATTTCATGAGATGTAGTAGTTTTAGATATTTCCGGCGGAAAGACAGTCTGACATAGAAGCTTCACTATAAGGGTAACCGTTTTAAGATAATCCTAAAATTGGTATACTCAATATAATTTTCATACATTTTCTTGTTTTTTCTCCACACATTTCAGATTTCCAATCCATGCCTTCCTTCCCTTATAAAACTTTGTATCTTTATCCTCCTTTAGTAGAAATGAATGTGTTTCCGTCAAATAAAACATCACTCATAATCCCCTGATGCGGACGCGAGGCGAGCAGTTAAGCTGAAAACATTATGATTTATTAAAGCGAGGAAACAAGCCGACCTTACTCTTACAACCTTGTTTTACGTGAAAAGGGAAACGACCTTATTTCCAATACAATAAATAATGTAGGTGTGAATTGTGGAGCCGCTAAAGGAACAAATACAAATCTATTTGTTTAGAAAAGGAGTCGTTTCATTGCATAAGTGTAGAATGAAATGACAAATGATAAATTAAAGTCAGTGGCATTGATAAAATTTCAGGAAATGCTGCACCAAATCAGAATCTTTTTCTTACTGTATTTTGAAGAAATACGCTTACGAAAGAGAGTTTCCAAATTTCACCAAGCGGATTTCATACAATTTTGGGGACTACACTAAGTGTATTTACTAAGTAATCGTCGTTATTTCTAAGTGGTACCAATTTTTTCTTATATGTAACATAATTTTATATTTAAATATATTTTCTTAAAGGTTATTATAAAAGTACAAGTATATGCAAGCCTGGTGATTACAGCAAATTCCACAATGGACAGCCCAAAAGTTGCATTCTATTAGGAATGCTAAAGTTCAGCAGTATTTAGGCTGATGATGTGATGATGATATGCAAGTTACTACTGAAATTTAAATAGTACATAAATTAAAATAGTCAAAGCAATGTTCAACAGTTATACAGGCTATGCGTGAAAAGTTATAAACTAAACTGGATTTAAAAGAGATTAAAAATAAATTAAGTGTAGAGTTAACATATATGAATCAAAGAATCTATTTATACTAATCCGAAGATATTTATTACAGATCTCAGAAAGGCTTGGAAGACAATGGTGTTAAAACATCTTTCACATAAAAGTACCTTATATCCCATTAAAATTTCGTTTCTTACAAGTTCTCCATAATTTTATTTATTGCCACTTGTTTGGGTCTTAAAAGTACAAATAAGAACACCACAACATTCATTAAAATTAATTCGGATTCTCGACTTTTAATCGCAGTCATTATTCCGCAAATTACGACGTAAGTAAACATGCCGTCTTAAAAAAAAGATAAATTATTTAACACACTCTCGTATAAAATTAAATTCATTGATAATAATCTCAACACAAATGTTCGTATTAAATTAAAAAGTTGCGGAAAACGAAGAAAACCTTCACAAGTACCTTAATATGTAAATCCGAAAGGTTGTGAGTAGTTTAAACAAAATTTTAACTATTGTTAGGTAAAACTGTACAATTTTGAACAAACTATAGGACCATATAAGTGGTAGTCAGGCAAACAAAGGTTTGCTTCTATAATAATGATATTAAAAAGATGAAACATATAAATATAATAATGAATTCAAATAATAATGTAAGATAACAGTTGTCTTTAAGTAGAATATTAAAGTTATAGAATGTACTTGGCTTTAAACGTTAAAATAAGAATGCTGTAAAACTTGCTATGCCTGAACGATGCAGTTAATGTTTTTCACAAACTTATAAAGGTCGCCGACGCAATCAAGAGTTAAGTGAAATCACATCAAAGTGCGGGAGAAGCTTGTAAGCTCTATCATTAAAGTTATTATGAATTTTAATGTCATTTCTATTTGTATATCGCCGCGGAGGTAGGAACACAAGCACAGAGTAAAATAATATCAGATGTTTCAGCTGGTAAAATGCTCTTAGATGGTAAAAGTTTTAGTAAAGGCATTATAAAGGAAGTTAATTTATGTTAGCAAGATAATTATGATACTGTAGGTAAAACTTATGAATTGCATAAAGGTCACGAATTGAATACATTCAAAATCATGATTGATGTAAGGGGGCGCAAAGACATCCAGTGCTCCAAATGCCAACCTCACCTGTACGTAGTGCACCGTGACGATGGACTTTAGTGGTATAACCATGCAACCATTTACTAGGCCATAGTAGCGGGAAGCGGCATCAACGGTGCGAGGTCTAGTACAATGATCGCCAACAAGTCTGCCCATCGTGGTCATTATAGGCAAAACTTCCTCATGAGTAGTAACCAAAATAGTAGCTTTTATTGGACAAGGCCTATGCCTAGCAGTGACGTCCATGGGCTGATACGAATGAATAAAGATTATGCTTCTCACTGCTGAAAATACACTTTCCTAATGCGCGCTACCATATTCTTCTTTCGATTTTCTTGTCCAGTCACTTTCAGCTTACTTTTTCCAATGTCCGGCCATCTTGCATCTCAAGAACGATAAGGACACAAAATTTATATACCGATAAAAGTCCAGACTAGTTATAATAACATATTATAATAACAGAAAAGGACAGACCTTTTCTGTTATTATAATATTGTTGATCTACCTATATTGAAAACCGTTTGGTCTACCAACTGTTGAGTGATGGTTTTACGAGCCAGTACAGTAACTTAAGCGAGTAGACTAGTTGGCAGAGTAACGTCTATAACCCATAATTAAGAGTTGATTACTTCGCATACTTTGATTGCAACCCTGTTTTATGTTGATGGGGGAGTGTTAGCTTCTTGTTGAGTTTTAAGTACAGTGATTAGCATTCAGGTATGCGAGGTGAGGTGTATTTAATTGAATTTTATGTGCTAATAAAATGCTTGTATCATTTTGTAATAGGCACGTAGATATTTTACTGACAGAAGATGAGGAAATTCCAATAGCAGTAGCGTTTATTGCGAAAGCTGTATAAAAGTAAATTTGAAGTATCGTATAAAATCAGGAATTGAAACAGAGCGTCTCGTATTGCCTTTATACGTTGAGAACCGTCGCAGATAAAGGTTTACTACACAGTAAATCAAAGATCTAAATTCTAAGTAAATCTCAAGTTGGGTTAGTTCATAAAATTTTGGAATTTGTTAATTCAATCACGTAAATAGAACTTTTTAACATAAATATGTAAATCCCTTTTTGAAGTGTTTATGAAACTAGAAACCAAATAAATCGGTCACAGAAACCAGACCAGAACTTTTTAATAACCCAGATCAAATAGCATTTTAGCTAACTAGCAGAATCGAGCTTGAAACTTGAAAGGAAGACAGATGAACAACCAAGTGGGTTAATCCAAATACGTAACCTATGAAATAGTCATCATGTAAACTTTCGAATACATCGCAGCGTTCATCTATATACAATCAGTGAAATATTGAAGAACGCCACGAAACGGAATCCAAACTGAAGCTTTGGAAAAAATCATAGAGATACCCTGGACTAGAAGGAACAATGGTTCTAAATGCGGTGTGGAAGCCACAGGGCGTGGTTGGAGGATGCAAATTGCACGGACTACGCCCCAGGTTATAGACAAATGGCTTCGTGCCCCGACCGCACCGGTAGCACACGAACCGCCGTCGTGCCCCAGGCTTGCACAGTGTTTATAATTCAAACAGCTCCCGACAAAATGCTCGCGTCGAATGAATAGGTCGTCAGTGAAGACTCCAAACGTCTTGCATTCTTTATGACACTATTAGAAACAGAGTACGTATGCCATATGAATAGACGCAATGCAGTGGTCAGGTTTGAGATGAAAGAGAGCCAGTATAATCATAGGTACACATATCAATCAGGGCATTTTATTTGTATCTTGAGAGTGGTAATGCTTACAATACTTACTCAGCATCTGAATCCTCGCAAAATTCATCATCTAGTTTTTCACTCTGTCTCTTAAAAAAGATAAATTGTTACTTGAAACTGCTCGTCTATTGTTGAACTAGTCTCCACTTGGGCAAGAGCCCCTTACCAGTAGCTCATATGAATGGTTATTCTAGTATTTGCTTGGTCGCACTAGTTCTGTAAGCTAGCAGTTGTTATAGTTCTCCTTTACATCATACTCCAAATTACATCAGATAAATGGTCCTCTTGTGTCTGTGAACATTTAAACGCTCTAAAACATTTTGAGAGACACGTTACAGAAAATTACAATGTGATAATTGAAATAGAATTAGCAAAGGGGGATAATTGTGGGAACGGAGATAAAGTAGCGTAAGACAATTAAAATGTTAATGAATGTAATATAAACGTAAATTGTGCAAACCGCAAGACAAATTAGATCGTGAGGCTGTAGAATGTCGGTTACTATATCCCTGTGCAAGGCTTTTATAATTCAAGCAGCCTCAGTATCGAAGCTCAGGAGATTTTATTAGGTACAATAAAACCGCAAGCAACCGGCTCGTGCCTCTTTTATTTCCTTGCAGCTATCCCGATGGGAAACCTCTTATTTAGTTGGGATTCAGTCTCTATTTGTTTGTAAGTGAAGATATAATGTATCGGAACACCAGCTTCAAGACCTGTTTTATCGATGACTTGTAAGCGATCCGATGGAATAAAAAAGTTAAATAAATTACTCGAGCGCTTTATAAATGTAATGGTGGTAGTAGATTTTAATCTGGCATTGCATGTTTTGAGTGCAAGTGTTTTATTTAAAACTCAAGCAACTCAATTGGCCATAAAATTTCATTGCGTGACAGTATTAATACTTTAATTATGAGCCTGTCGACGTCTACTATAGGATATGGATAGCTTATAACAAAATTTAATAAATAACAAATCGCGTATCAGGTGGAATAATGACGTAAATGCAATTAAATTTCAGATGAATATGATATCTATAATTGTTGCTTGAAAAATGTTCTTTATAGTTAATTGCAAGCATACAATTTTCAAAGAACATTAAAACTCAATATTCAAGTTAAGTTTCATTGGGTGTCCGAAATTAAAAATATTAAAAAGTTATTTTAGGGGAAGGCAACAAAAACGCAGGTAGTAAATATCAAAGGTGAACATATTAATGTCGTCATCGACTATCAGACTAGTTAAATCAACTGCAATATATTAAAAGGGAATTAAATCAGTGTTCGTAACTTTGTTAGGCATATACCTTTACTCAAGACTCTAAGCCTAAGTCTAGGATTTTTTCTCCAATGTATAGGCGTTTAACGATATTTTCCATTACCTAAAAAGCTGTGTATAACAATGCAAACGGAACAGTGAAACATAAATAGACTGCATATCGAGATAGATGAGGCACGTGACAAAAACGAAGAAAACGTGGAAAAGCATAACGGTCACAAACGATTTCTCCTCAACAATACGACAAGGTGAGAACCTGATGCCAGAAAAAACAAGCTTAATGGAATCTTTAGTCAATCTTCTATTGGAGGAGTCACGTCACGTAGAATATTAGATGGCCTTTAGATATTTGATACGAAAGATCTCGGAGTAAGCGGGGATGACTTTAAAACAAACAAACTGACGGTAGTTAGTGAGTGAACTGGGTTTAATTCGCTTGGTGTCTGAGTTATGCTATGAGCGATGGACTCGCCTCGGGCTGGAGTCAACAGGCGCCTGCGATAAAATTTCAAACTCGCAATGTTATTACGGTGAATGTCTGACAACTCTGGCGTCGCTTGTTCGCGAATATGTTTTAAGTCTTGCAGTATTTTTAATATATATATTTTTAATAGATATTTAGATTATAGACATTTTTGGATTGTTTTATTCTATTTCTAAGTTTTCTTAGATATATTTTTCTTCTTGCTACGACAAAATCTGTAAGGATACTCACGTCCCAATTTTCATTACAAGTATTCATTCGTTTATTAAAAAAACAATGATATATTCAGTGTATATTTAATTTAATTGCCGACCTGACTTACAAAATCCAACATCAGGCAAACTCTGTTTTATACTAAACTCTAGCAAATACTGTTTTTTTTTTACAAAATCTTGTTAACTGTGAACAGTCATCATAACTATATACGAGCGCACCAATATCTTGTTCCCTTGAATCAATTCTTGTCTTCTTGCACTAAGTCAACTTGATCACGTTGTTGTTTAAAACGATCATAAAAATGATTACTTTAGCTAATACAGCAACCAAGACAAAATGCCGCTTAGTTGACTAAATTTTTTTTTATTGCAGTAATACGTAATAATGTCAAAATGTACAATGGATCAGAACGTCTTGTTGTTAAAATGTCAGAATGTTCTTCTACTGAGGAAAGAATAGAATATAGTACTATATCCCACTAATATTATAAATGCGAAAGTTTGGATGTTTGGATGTATGTTACTCAATCATGCTTCAACCACTGGACGGATCGGAATAAAACTTGACACACATATAGGATAGGTCCTGGAATAGGACATAGGATAGTTATATCTCGAAAAAACCTCTCATTTCTACAGGAAACCAAATTAATATGATTTTTTGTCATTTTTAGGTTTTTAGGGACGTTGATAATTATAAAAATTATATCTGTTTGGAAATTCAAGATGTGTCAATATCGAAACCTACGTGGACAAAGTCACGGGCTAAAGCTAGTAGTACTATATGACTATAATTTACTATACTTATATTATTAAAAGAGACGTGTTTTGTTGATAATTTCGACGCTGCGTGCATCATTTCTATTTTAAATGCATTACACAGACACTCTTTATCAGCCAACTATCTCAAGTCACGACCTCTTTGTTACTCTTAAAACTTCACTTCAAATTTTACCGAAACCATCTCAACAATAAAGATAAAGTGTAGTTTTCTCATCCACACCTCATTTCACATTCAATGTCTAGTAAATTGTCCATAAAGGAACTGCAGTCTAGCGGAGCCAGCGCATAGTGAGTCGTGATCGAAAATATCTCGATAAGAAACTTCACACTGACTTAAAGTCAAGACTTGACTTTAAGTCACAGTGCATTAGTAGTTTGAAGTGCTTAATTAGAGTCGTAACGCACATTTTTATAAATCATATAGTGATAATAGTATTACTAATATAGGAAAGTCGCTTAAATATGAATTGAATTTACTTAAAACATTCAAAGTAATTTTTTTTATTGAACAAAACACTGATAATTATTTGCATAACTATCAACACATTCAAATACCTAACACAAATATAGTATCCTCTTCTATAACAGTCACATTCCAAATTACGTGACCAGCCCTAGCACCTTATCCAATGATGATAAAGTTAAAATTAAAATGAACTTGGTCATTTATCGTAGTGCACTGTACTATATAAAGGCAAAATTACTCGTTCGCTCATATACTTAGTCGTGGTATGGTATTTTTGAGACATATTTCATCATAAGTCGAAAACTAAACGCAATTTAAGGAAACGAAAACGTGTGTAAGAATATACAAATAATAACCATCCATACGATATAAAGGACATAATATTTGAGCTAGTAGACACACTTTAAAATTTTGAACCCCCTCATTTCGGTCCCTTTTACAATGATAATATAAATATATTTTTAATTCTTTCATTTAATAATAAAATACTAAACCAAATTTCTAGTTCATAGCCTGAGTTGTTCCAGAAATTAAGCAGCTGTGACAGATGGATGGACAAACAGACGAAGTTATAAGGGTTACATTTTTACCATTTTGGTGCGGACCCTAAAAAGTTAGTGCCTATAACAGTTTATGGAATTTTAGACCTAAATACAATAGACTTCTATTGCGTTTAACACTTGCCATTTCAAATAGAATGGCAATTGTGCCTGTAATTACATTGTCTTTATTACCCTTTGAACCAGAACAATAAGCGCCTTCCCAAGCATACCCTGCACTAGAAGTCCTCCTGGGTATCTTAAGTGCATCGACTCTACGAGAGATGGGTGAGTAAAACTCGGACGCTTTTTGAATAACAATGGTAAATATAAAGGTGGTATCAGATAGAAAATGAAATGGCCGAGCCAGTGTTGCTGCACATGAATTTGAAAACACTCTCTGGAAAAATAATGAAATAAAATAAACTGACGTCAAAGATCCAATGCACCTGCTTGGCTCAGTGGACAATACGTATTCTTCTGTATGAAGGGTTTTGGTTTCAAGTTCCACTTCGGGCATATTATGTTGTTCTCTGCCACTATTCCGGGTTTCGAGTTTGAAAAATTTCGTTTTATTTTAGTCTTGAAGTGAAAGATTGCAATGTAAAAAATACCGTCTAAATTGCACTTTGTAATTTTTTATTTTAATAAATAAAATTTTATTATAAAGTACATTGTAATGATTATTCTAATGATGGTTTAGTAATAATAACTAGAAAAAATTAAATGGGAGTAGATAATTGAGAATAATAAAAAATTGGTTACAAACACAAGCCACACCATTGTTTGTATATAAAAAATTCTAAGCGGTGTTCCATAGATGGTCTTAAGAACTCGACTTAGGAATTTTGCCATTGTCTGAATACGCCTTAACTAGGGTGCGGTCACAAGCAATCTGAAACGCGGTTAGACCCTTGCAAATCATTTGTATAGCTTAATTAGTAAACCAGAGAGCAACAAGGGGAAGGAATCAACATAGACTTAATTATCTTTGGAAAAAAAGACATTTAGGAAGTTTAATCTTATTTCTTTGCTCATTCTAAGAAGAAAAACTTATTTAATCAAAATCCTTAATCATTTGCTAATCATTATGGATGGATGATATGCATTTTCATAAAGTTCCAAAACAAAACATTGAAACAAAAACAATAGTTGGTTTCTAGAAGGCCTTGTTAATCGTGAACTGTCCTCCATATGAGCGCACCAAGATCTGGTTAACTTGAATTAAATCTTGTCCCTTTGCACTAACTTGTTATCTGACCATGGTATTTTTCAATTAATCATAATAATGATTACCTACATAAAAAACTCAGTTATTGACACTTTAATATTCAGTTCAAGAGGCATTTTGTTTACAAACAAAATATTAAACAATGTAGAAAAACTTCGCAAAATTATTTAAAACGTAAAAAGGCGGTGAAAATCTGATTGACAAGATAAATACCCAAAAGTCAAAAGAAACGATTGCAATCTCGGCGTCGGACGGGTGGACGCATATGGCAAGCAGTTGCATTCTCGGGTTGTAAAAATGTACAGTAGCTTTGGGCATCCAAAAAAATGTCCTCTGGGATTATTAATCTGTTCAGAAATCTACCCACTTATATGGCTTTCGAAATTCGGAACGGAGAGTCGGTTCTGCAAGACGGAGCGGTTTGCTACTTATGAAGTGGATATTTCCTGTTTTCCCTTTGATCCAACTGTACTAAGTATACTTAATCAACTTGGCGTTGTCAAATAAAAACGATTACTACAGTGTAACTACGAACGTTCTGTACAAATAAGAAAAAATAAACAACCAGAATAACTACACTCGCATTGTAAAATAAGATCTTATTAAATTTCACAGAAGTTTTGAATTCTTATAAATATGGTAAACCACTATTACAACCACCAACGACAATGAAAATGTTTTGATTGTAAATCTGCCTTCTAAGTGCATCGTACAAACACATTATGAAAGTAGTCGACTGGCTCAGCGTTCAATGTTCCCGCATGACATTGATTCTTAAGACATTACCTTTATTGCATTGTGAGCTTTAGTAGCTTTTTTTACCTGGTACACTGATTGTAAATCATTGTTTCCTTCATGACAATATCGCATTTATCTCACATTCCCCATTGCACATTTTCATTCATACCTCTTTATCATCCCTACCATTACTCCAAACTCTTATCTAAAGCAGCTTCACACTTCAAAAACATCTGAAGCGAGTTCAAGTATGGCATGGCAAGACGAGACCGCGAGTCGACAGCGACGACAGATGACGGGTAAACTCCGGGGCGTCGTTGAGAAATGAGCGCCCGTCCATTACTCATTACCGTCGGTGACTTGCTCGTGTGAAGGGGCTTTTATTTTAGTCTTGCACTACTGTTTGGCATTATGTGTCTTTGCAACTTGTAATGTTTTTATTGTGTGTTTTTATGACTGAATGATTTGTGTGATTCGGAATGGGAATGTTTGATTTATGTTATTATGAATGATAAATTGTTAAAGGAACAATGACACAATAGTCTTTATTTACAATCCGTGTTACCTACTACATAAATTACAAAATTAAACGTCAATAAAAAATACTACATAATAAATATTATTGTTGATTTGTAAACCTTTTCCCTATGTTAAGAGTTCCGTCAAAGCAGATACCTAGGGTAGTTATACCTGTACACTTACACTTTGTGTTATTATTTAACCGATTTTCTTAATTTTAATACATTTCTTAGTTTACTATTTTTATTTATGAAAATTATCTTCAGTAATGGGCGGAGATGTGCTATTTTTAATGGTTTTTCTTAACATAGACCTACATTGTCATCCGACATTTCAATGTCTGTGTCATTCGGATGTCTATATTAATTGACGTCACTGATGCAAAATAACATACCCCTGCCGATCACTGTTTGTCAGCATCGTTTCTATTTATAGTGATATCTTTAAGCTAATTTATTAATAACACTTAATAGATAAACTGAATTTCTATTTTATAAATAATAATAAACAACCAACGAATTAAAAAAAAACACTGTAAGATATATTTATTATAAGGAGAAGAAGAAGATTTATTATTCGACAATTTGTCATCTGTAAATATTAATAGAATGCAACTAAAGGGAAATACAGCTAAAGAGTTTAATATCTATGGGTGGATAGAGAAATTTTTTTTTGCTTTAACCACAGGTCTCAACTCATTATTTGAGTGAATATTCGAGCGTTCGTCATTAGTAGTCATTACCGTAAGTAACCTCCAAAAGTTGATGAAGAAGATTAAAATAATATTGACCTAAAAATTACACCAATGAAGATTCTGTACTAGGGCCAGAAACGAAGAAATCCAATATGACACATGTAGACCTTTGTTCGCTAAATTGGGTATATAACACTACCCAGCATGTATATTTTAGAGTCATGTAAATTTGTTAAATCCCACTAATCATTCTTTAAAACAGCCAAAGAGGTGTATCCCAAAAATACTAGAAATGGTGATAGACTTGAATCAGATCATGTCCCAAGGCAAGCCTTGTACCACATAAATGCGTATTGTATGTGTATAAACATATTTAATAAATTGCCCGACGCCATTAAGACCTTACCTCTAAAGCCAATTGACTATCAGATTAAGGGAATGGTTGCTCAAGTCAACATTTTATAGTATTAAAGAATTCCTATAAAGTTATTTTTCTAGTTTTACTTAGTTTTAAGACATGTATTTGCATGCTATTTTTAGTATAGCTGAATAGAAGAAACTTTTAATATTATGACCAACATTGCACCTCTTCTTGGCAAATAAATAATTTATTATTATTATGTTATATTACGTAAACAATGATCTTCTCCTTTTAGTCATGGATATAAGCGTTGCATATCTGCACTTTCAATTCACTGCACTCTCAAATCAAATCCAAAGTATTGTTCGAGTATACATATAATTTTCTACTTACAAATTTAGAAAATTTCTAATAATACTTGATAATTCATACAATATGTTTAATATTTATGCTCTAGTTAACGGTACGCCTCCCAAACATCTGTATAGGGCTGATCACGGTGAAGTCCCCATCGATAATAGCACTCGTATTACTCCAAAAGTGAGAGAAATCACAGAGCCCGATAAAAGATAAGGTAATAACAGAAGCCGATCCTATCTTTTATACTCTTTTGTTGGAGCCAGAACACAATGCAGTTGTAAATTTTTGGGTTCTTAACTCCACAATGCTCCCGTCATTAATCTATGGGAAGTCCGTTGTAACTTGAGCCGGGGTTGGGGCCTTCTTTTGTGCCTACCTGCTCGGTCCTGCCGCCCTTTGTGCACCCCTGACATGTGCGGAGTTACAAAAACCGCCTTGCGCAATATTGTCTGTCCCAAGACGTCTCGCATGATGTGAAAATAATAAGGAAGAATAAGAATATAAAACGCAATATTCTTCAGACGGCCATCTCGTATTTCCAATTCCACGGCGGCCGTCTGGAAAGATTCTAATCTAACAACTTCTTCTTCAGCTACGAATCTCGTTTTATTACAAATCCATCCGATAGTCTGTCTTTAGGTTCATTGAGTGCTAAATTTAGAAATGTCACCCGCAACTTTAACCTAACTTTTTCTTACACATCGTTTCCACTAAGCCCTTGACATGCATTAACACTTACAACTGTGACGTGCACTTTTTCAGTTAAATATCCAGATGTGGCTGCATCATTAAAATCTTCTATGCCACCAAAAAGATCAAAAGTTATCTCCTCGGTTGGAGAGATTCCCCCTTCGCCCCGACGTCCCTGCCCTCTTCATTCCCTGCTTCCCCTCTGTTTTTAGCAGTTATGGCAGTCACACCGCGACGCTGGTGAGAGTCGGACGTGTTCGCGTTCCGTGCTCTATCGTTACAGCGTACGTAACCGCGATTTGGTGGAAAAAGGTTTTCGTTAGTGTAATTTACATACGTGAAGTGAAACTTGTTTCAATTCCATAGCTCTGTGATGTGATTAGAGCTCTACAATTTAACATAACTGGATGTACATATGGATTGATTGTTAACGTTTTTAGTGCATCTTATGAACTGTGGATTAAAAATTTATGTTGTAAGTTGACTTGGATTTCATTTGGAAACCTATTTAAGTCAATTATTAAATTACTTTCATTATTTAACTAATCATTCATTATATTTGTCCTTATTATTACGACTTTATAACTGACATACTTTGAAATCTGTGCACTTATTTGAACTTTTACAAATTTATCTATGAACAAAAGCATTCTTATCTGAGCACTTTTAGTTGTTCTGGTTTTACAGCCGGAGATGCATATTCCCTGATACCAGTAAGATTTATTACTCTTTCTATTTCGTCATTTGTGATATGGAATTCGGTCACGAAATTATCAGAATCTTCCACAGTACTTAGTTATTATACTTTTAGTTTTCTTTTTTTGACGAACCGGTGCAGCGGTAAAGGCATTGTGATGGGAGAGACTTAGATCTGATAAAACATGTCATTACGCTTCTTCAAAATAGACTAATGTCAGATCCCATTACCGTGCTTTGTCACGTGTCGAAGATTTAGGAGATTATAGGAAAGGCTTATGATAGAAAAGTTTTAACATCGTTGGTTTAATACTAGTCGAGATCATAAAACTTAATCCTCGCAAAACGTGGGATGACGATAAAATTGTTTATCCTCGGATATGAAGTGGCTCCAGATCGCTAGTTACTTTTAAATTACAATTATAAGTTTATAAATAACATTATAAAATAGGAATATAAAAATTTTGTTCAACCAACCCAGCTAGATAATTATCCAGGTAATTATCCAGATAATTTAAGTATTTGATAGAATCTACACTAGTACATGTTTCACGAAACTCTTACTTCACAAATACAGAAAAGGCACACATGAAAAAAGGGTACTAAGGGAGACTTTCTTTGAGATCTCTTCCACCCAACCTTCACTGTGGAAGAAACTAAACAAAACTATTACTATTATTATAAAATTTTAATAACATATTGTACCATACATAAAATAAATAAGTATAGATACTAATATAACTTACAACATACATAATAATATTATGATTCGCATTAGTTACACATAGACAGTTTGATTTTGATTGATGGTACATCGATCGATTGGCATTTTATTTAGATTAAGTAGGTATTTTAGCCACAATCACATGAGACGGTACAAAAACTTTTAGGTTATTTAATGTATTTCCAAATGATATTTAAAAATCTAGATATTTTATAAGAATTACAATAGTTTTCAACTAATATGTGTGTTTTAACTAATTGTATGTTATAATTTCATTTATTCGCTGTAATAGAGTTGAAAATCAGAAACAACATCGATATATTCTTACAATTTTTTTGCTAACGCAGGTGCCTATTATTATAAATCAACATATGTAAGTGCCAGACATCGGCTGTTAATAGAACTCTACAATTAGTGTTGAAAAAGTCAGACATGCATGACTTTGCAAAAAATGGACAGAATTTATCTTCTAATTAGAGAAGCACTATAACCATTTAATAGGAGGTGAGAAAAAATACACAAAAGCACATTGGAATAAGCAAGATAAATCTATTTTCATGACATACACGACCTCCAATGTAACTGTATAACCTTCAACATTTATCGGTGTAGATCGAGTATGTGTTCCCATAGAAAATAATGAAACACATACAATGAACCCTTCTAACTTGGCCAAGGTAGTATTAATTGGAATTGTATATGAAGTACGTGAATGGAATAATGATTTTTGAATTGAATGCTGGGTGAACGAATATTTTTAATTTACAAATACAAGAATGTATAAAATAAAAGTATTGTAATCGATCATTCAATTAAATACACAAAACATTGTGAAAACCATTCGATCAAACTAATGCATTGTCTGGTCAAATAGATTCTCAGAATTACCTAAAATAAGTTAAGAATTTTAAAGTTGAAATCATGAAACATTTGATACTGAAATGCATTGTTTACAATTAAATTGAATTAAATATGAATAGTACACATATATTATACACTTGTCTAATTCAAAACAGGATTTTCTCATGTACTGTAGGAATTAAACAAGTACCTATAGAAGAATTCACAAATATAACATCCTGACTGGGACCAACTTATACAAAATGTACTAAGTTGTCTGTCCCCAGTGGGTATCGAACCCACTAATTGAATTATTGCAAGACAATGTTGCTCAAAGTTTTTATCTATTTACTTTAAATACAATTGTTTTGACTATTTTACGACTTGTTCAGTTGACTCAGAAACTTAAAGTGAGTCTTAACCTCCGCTACAAGAAGAAGTAACTCTACTTATTTTGCGAGATTAGTTACCAGTCCGCGGTTTGTGGCTCACGTAGATCCCTCTCGACTATTTCCTTTAATTGACAAACGTATTGCACAAGCAAGCTATGATAATTACGTTATACCTGATACATTGAACATGCAAAAGCTCCTAGTTTGTTTACGAAAGGCTTATCCGATAAGCGTACGACGGAAGCTGCCCTTATCTCAGATAAAACAATGTACAGCAACTGTGAGCAACGTTGCCGGGATATAATAAAGCTAGCCGTAGACTTGCGATTGTGGTGATAGTGGTAAATTAGCCTGGACTGCGACTGCTGCAGAAAATTAGTGTTCAAGTTGTGATGAAGATAAAAGATGTGGAATGTTTAAGAAATTTATAGATTGTTTTTAAAATTTCTTTACTCTTTAGAAATAATATTTAATGTTATGTCATTGATATTTCTGTTGCAGCAGTGATGAAATCAGAAACATATTATTATTCATGTTAGATTTTGATTACAGCATATAAAACAAACATATGTATTTATATAAATATATTTCCAATTTTAAACCTTAACAAAGTTATTTTAAACGTCAGTTTTTTACCATTTCTGACAAGTACTAATTTGTCTCACCTGAAACCCAGGTCAAGTAATAGAACCTATATTTTTTTTTATATATGTTATTCTCATTGAAATGATTCGTCAAAATCAATCGCAAGTATACCACCAACCTCATTTTTCTTACCCAACTCGATACTAGGCGTTGTGTAATGTTATATGGATTTACTTTGTAATTTGCTGGCGTACAAATTTGTGTACCCCGCTCGTAGAGATGATGACTCAACGAAAGTTCAACATCGAGTTAACAGTTAATTACGAGTTTCCGTTTTGTGTGTGATCAATAAATTGTTCGATTTGTGGTTTAGCTGATCATCTGTAAAGTTTGCGTAATAATTTATTACTGTTTAATTAAGTAATTTATTACGATTTATAATAAGTATTTAGTGTAAAAAAATGGGAGAATACAGTCAATAACAATTCAAAGAAAATATAACATTTTATAAGTATAAAAATATATAAGTTAGAAATTAAATTTTTCAGTATAAACACCTTTGTCTATGGAAAACAGTAACAATCTAAAATGCAAACACGGACATCTTCTCAATGGAAAGCGTTTAATTTTCTTTAAGACTAGTCTTTGTTAGTCACAGTGTGTTGTGGAATCATTTTAATGGATGCTTTGAAGACATTAGCGACAATCTGGATAATCCCCCGTTATCTCAATTTAACAAGTGATATCTGTCTCCTTATCGCACTTAGACTGTACGAGTATATATTATAAAAGCTTTGTTTGCTACTGTCTCTCTCTAGGTATTGTATGTCTATTTAATAGTCTAGTTCGTTTAGAGTTGTATAAACATAAGTACATATATCCTCTACATTACATTGAGAAATTTATATAGATTTTTTTCTTTTCAATAGCAATTATTTTCTGTTAATTTCAGTTCACTTTATTCATTTAAAGGTTACATAAATTTTGATCACAGTTCGGTAAAGTTGGTTGCCCTTCTAATTTGAATTCTGAACCATTAATTTGGTATATATCTAGGAGATACCAAGCCGCTGATGATGGAATGTAAACTCTTTACAATTTATACAAACTTTGTATATCCATTAGTGTATTTTTATGTTTAATTTTTTTCATATCTCTTACCAGGTTTTAAGTGTATTTTCTATTGGAACTGTATCTCCTTTTCAAATTCTTATATTTATCATACTTAATTTGCGTGACTTGCATGTGTTCCTAATCTAAGGTCTCCAAACCTTAATATTTCACATGCCCCTCATCTTCCAGTTTTTTATATACCACAAACCTGTACTTATCCGAAACTCATAAATGCCCCTATTTTTTCCACAAAACGCTCCTAAAGGGACAAATTAGTTACGGTACGGTGCCATACAAAAATGCTTCGTTCAAACACCGCACCGACTAACGATGTGAGCTTTGAACTAGTCGAGTTATAGCCGGAAAAGTGTAATAGACTAGTTAATATATAGCAAAAGTTTTAAATTAGTTTTTGTTTTGTTAATTCCGGTTCCTTCCTAAAAGTCTATGGTGATAATAAAATCTGTTTGTTTTCGTTTCAAGTTTAGGTTAGAATATTTGTTGTGTACAATTTTGTCAGCAATTTTATCATTATTGCCTGGAAATTAATTGAAATTTCTAATCTACGAGTAAGCTATGTAGTTAGCCTAAATTTAGCGATGAACTAAATCAATACCGGCCTTCGCTGTCTGCCTGAAATGTCCCAAAATAGACAAATCCCATTTGGGATGTAGCTAATCTATAATGTTGACATTTAGGTCGACCCCAACAGCTGCTAAATAACATTCCGAATAATGAGTATTAAATTGATTACAAGGAATTTTCCTTCTAGTGCCTGGTGTTATACAGGAGACAAACTTAAACATAATAAGCTGCAGATTATGACATATTTGATTGTTTTCCTCTAATATGTTAAGTTGTAGTAAAGTGTCTAAAATTTTGCCCCATACTTTTGTCATCATTTCAAATCTATAGGTATAGTTTCTGCATATTTGTATACTTATTTTTATTACTCTATTATAGGTACGAATTAATTAAATTGTTGGTAGGAAATATCACTTCTAGAGTCTAGTCTCATGCTGTATACAAAATGCTGCACACCATAATATGTTTGCTTGTTATTTCTTTACTATGTTAAGTTTTTTATCCATACTTTCGTCATCGTTTCAAATCTACAAATTCGAAAACAAATAACTTTATTGGTTCAAGAACAATGTTGTTTCCTTATACTAGATACTTGTATCTACTCATATGTAAATATATTATTACAAGCAATAGCCTGTCTCCCAAACTAGAATTCCCTGTTCTATCGGTAGCCAGCAAGCTACATAGCTTCATAATTTTTCTTATTCTTTATTTTTATTGCCTAACGTTCGTTTTAAATGTTATGTCATTTAAATGTTTACTCAGCGAAATGACACTTTCTGATACACTGACATAGTAGAAATATTTCCCTGCGTTTGTATTCACAATATTTGTAGCAAACATATCCGCGTTGTCCACTCCATGCCACCTGCAATCCCACTGGCCTCCAAATAGAACAAATATTGGTTTGCTTTCACGTACTCAAACACTCTGGTATTGTTTTAGGTGATGGTCGCGCGGGTGTGAAGCATGGCGCGGGGGGGGATCGTGCTCCTCGTGCTCGTGCTATGGGTGGTCGCCGTTGCCGCGGACGGCAAACATGGTGAGTTGGATTTTTTTATTTTATTTATTACTAAGATAGTCCTTAATGTCGCTACCAAATTCCTTGAAACTAGACGTAAAAATAAAATGCCAATCCAAAGTGGTATCAAGATCTGTTTTGTTGCACAGAATTCAATACAAATTAGTTCATCTTTAAGAGAACATCGAAGACTAACAACTAGACGAACAACTTTAAGAGAATGATGCTTTACAAATTTTATCTCCACCCCTCAAAATCTAAGAGACTCCAAAAAAAATTCTTAAAAAGTTAAACCGAAAAATCACTAAAGAACTTTGCACCTAATCCTAAATCAGATAACCGAAGATACTCGACAAAAAAATCGTAACTGTCGCTAACATCCGAGACGTTAGAAACCCATCGGGGAAAAAAGTGGAGGTTGATAAAAAGGGCGATACAAGCAATAGTAAGACGAAACTGGCAAAAAAAGCTCGTCACGATTTAAGTGCTGCTTCCGAACACGACTGTGCCATTAAAAGAGACTGCCTATTTATACAGACTCACCAATATATATATCCCATTTCTAAAGTCACTAAATCAAAGTGACATATCCAGAAACAAAAGTAACACAGGCCTGTCTTGTTAAATCTAGAAGGACATCGAGATACTAGTACGTGGGATTCAGAGCAATTTTACAAACTGAATGTAAATTTAGAGTTAAACAAAAAGTGATCGTGTTCAAATGTTGGAACTCGAAACCTATTTGCGATGTATAAGTCCTATGATATCTGTCTTGTTATATTTTATTTATGTCATATAGAAAATGAAAAATCTAAGAATATTAAATACAATGTTGTAAAGATCAACAAAAACATCATGAGTAGGTACAATCAGTGACCTTTTTACAGTAATAACAAAGCATCATATGTAAAAATTTTCGTTTCATATGTACAAATTTGCCGAGTGGTTTCCGGTAGAGTAGAATAGGACCACTCCAACTCTTCTCGTGGATGTTGTACAATGCGACTTAGGGAATACATTATAATTATATAAAACATCAATCAGGCCTCCCCAACCCGTCTGGCCAGCGCGGGGAGTGTAGGCCAAATCCTCCGTCTGTCTCCGGCAGATGAGAGAGGGTTATGCTCCTGCAGTGGAGACAAAAATAACCTGATGATGATGACATGTACAATACTAGGTAGTAGATGTTCTTAAACATTTACCTATAATACCGACAATACGTTAAGAAGATAACAGTAATCAATCACATATCACGTTACTCTCCTTAAGAAGGTAAATTATCCCCTAATAACGAAAAATAGCAAAATAGTGGAACACAACCATTAAAGTTTCGCGACATCGATATTGAAATTCCATTAGCGTTGAAATAGGAAACGGGCTCTTGAACACACCTCGCAGCTGCTTCCATGAATGAAACGGGAAATAATGGCGAAAGACTCCCAGGAGACGCCATTATAACTCGACTAACAAAGGGATTATCTTGTTTGGGAACCTCTTGACGGCACTCGACGACTCTTTGTATGTATCGTGTTACATTTTTGTAAAGGTGGCCATTCAAGCAGTTTTTGTGGGTGTGGTCGGTTTTTGTATTTCTACTGAGCTGGGGTGAGAATTTGTCGGGCCGCTTGTATATTCGTTCGGGGTAATTTTTGTTTTTAGTTTCTTGCACCTTGTTAATGTTCTGTTCAAATCTGAAATCGTGTGACTTGACTTGGTCCTTCAATCAACTCTTTGTATTCTTGTAGACATTTGTAATTCTTACCTGTGCAATAATAGATTCAATCAAATAATAGCATCTCCAGTATTTTTATCTTCACTGCCTATTACTTATCTAATTTCTAGAAATAACATCTACTTGATAGACATAGGGACCGTTTCTCGACCTGAAAATATTACGTAGTACGCAATATTACTGTACGTAGTTATTATTCGAGAGAGTAACAATTTTATTTAGCTGTTCTTCTATAATTTTATCTGGGCACGTTTCTATTGCATTAACTCTTGCTGTGTGCTCTGCGCTAAGATTTAAATAAACTATACCTTAACTTATGTTCAATTGTTTTATCACGCGTAGTGACAGTTACAGCCAGTCTTTGAAATCCGCATGTCTAACATTTGATTTACTACGCGTTTCAAGCGAATCCCCCACCCACTCGCCCATTAACTAGATCGAGTGCATCTTTTTATGTCTCCCTTAGCGCTAAGTGCATTTACGAGTGAACTGCGCCAGAGCACCTCCTTGGTGCATCGCCTCAACGGATGCGAATGCACCACTCCTGAATGTTTTATTACTGCTTCCACGAACAGATTTATCAGAACCGGAGTTCTGTCTGTGCTCTTTTGATTTATTTATACAGTGTACTTTAAAAAATTCAATCCGTTTTAAATATAAATCTGTTTATATCTAAAACTATTATAAACATAATGTAACAGCAATACCCTGACTAACTCATCGCTTAACTCCCTAACTATTAATGGAATAATGGGCCCGATTCTGAAGATACACATTTAAAATTTGACAGCGCTAAAATTGGTTTCGTCTTTATCTTCATAATACTGTGTGACAAGGATAGCAACAGTTTTAGTGCTGTTAAATTTTAACATTGTGCCTTCAGAATCGAGCCCATAATCATACATAATATTTCTTAAATTAAGTAGTAGAGTAGAGGATTCACTTTAACTGAAAAACCCCGAATGAGGAAATTAACTATGTTATTAATCTTTCTATACCTTTTGAAGCTCGAGTGAGTACACTTTAAATAGTTCAACTGTTAGGAAAAAATTAAACCTAAAAGGAGTACTTACACACACAATAGGTATCCAATCCATGTTACCAGTTTGGTAATGCACTTGTGGTCTTCAAAGATTCCAAATGACAACATTATAGCCGCTTACGGTAAAAAAAACACAGACACTACGAGAAAAACAGTTAACCACATTCGTATAATTAGATCGCTACACATTGTATGTATAGATAAGTGATTAATAGGCCAAGTCTTTTTTTAGGCATGACAGCGTCAATTGGTCCAACGCGAGTTCAATGATTCGCAATTAATGTTTGATTCCGTGTATATCCGGAAGTATTTCAGACCACCCTGCCTTCTAAACCTTTATCGTTCTCTAGATTTATTTATGTAAAGCTCTTATAAACTTATGAACGTTTATCTCGGTACTCAAAAACAGACGGGTGTAACGCCCGATATCTGTAGCACCATTAGACTGTACGTGTGTATTAGTATCATCTGGTACAGTATTTGGAACCACTTAGTGGATATTATTGCGTGCATGTGTAATGTTCCGGAGATAAAAATGTGTGAGTCGGTCGTCTAATCAATTTTTAACAGCCTCTTTTACTGGACTGAGAATGTATTTGGGGTTTTAATGTAGCGTTCGTCAGTAGTGATGCTATAAAAGTTATTTTTGGTATCTTAGAATCCACTTATAGAGAATGATAAAAGATCACCCTAACCATCGGAAAGAAAGAGAATTTACTAGATTTTACTTTAAGGAACGAAAACTACTCGTATGTTGTCACTGACGACGTGGGCTCGTGAAGAAAATATCACATAAAATAATGAAAACAGAATTTTCCTGGCCAAGGCAACTGCTATTTAAATCTCAATTAAAATCTAAAAATAGTATAAAAAACAACACCAACAATACACTAACACCTGTTATGTTAGAAAGAAAAGAACAGCAAAGAAATAAATGCTTAGTGATTTCACATTATATTAGAAATATCCGATTTTCGTTACTCATAAAATTACAAGGTAATTAGAACTTACACATGTAAAGCAATAGACAAAAATATAATTATTTTATAAGACCTTGGTCAGTCAGAACGTTAACAACGATACAACAAAACAAAGTTTTCAATGAGATCCATATCATCCGATTCGAAAAGCTTTCGTGCTCAAAGAATTCAGCCGGGACGTTGATAAAGCATCTCTCATCAATTAAGTCCGTCTCTATCTGGAATAGCATCGATTCTAACCTTAATTATTCGAAGACCCGACGAAATGACAGAAGGTGGCGCAGAAATAAAGAGAGACAGAACAGTCGACCTTTAAAATAATCGTTTTGTGACATTTGTTGAAGTTTTCCATGAAAATATGAATGTTATTCAAAACAACAAAATTCAATTTTTATATGTACTAAAATTTGTATTTTAAATGTACTAAACGACACGATGATTCTATTTGTTTCTAAAATTATAAGGTTAATTAAATTTTTTATCTGAAAGCAAACCGTATACGATCTAATTTTTTCAACAATGTCTACATATAGCACGACATCGTCAAGGTAAATTTTAGAATACCTGATCGTTTCTATCATGATTACATTCTATGGACGGCGGTCTCCTTTACACCGTTAACGACGGGATGACGCCAATTCGATGAGTTTTCAGTTTGTTTTTAGATCTCGTTAGTAAAGTCGCCTCAGGAATCCGAACATTCATTAGACCGAACATATTTCACTTCGTGCCGGTGATTAGGTATTTCTCCATTTACATTCATTTTCTGATTTCCTTGTGTTTCTTAATGAGATATTTTAAAACTAAATCAACATCCAATCTGTCCACGGGGTTTAAATATTTTCTTATGACAAATAGATGACTGTAGACTGCTATGAATAAAAAGAACGAAAATATACGGGAGTAGCAAAATAGGTACCATGATATACGGCTAAGGTATTATTCGTCGCAGTTTCCAACAATAACCATAATTGAAACGCAAATGGCTGGGAGGCATTTCTTTTACAAGTAGACATATTTTACGAAGATGCTGATTGTAGTTAAAATAACACTAAACCATCAGATTCAAAACTAAGTGGAAGTCGCAGACTAACGTAGTTTGATAAACATAAGACCATCAACGTAGAGTACCGTACACCAATTAAACTGACAAATGCATGTTCTTTTACAATCTATTTAGTTCTGATTGGCAGTAAAAATACCTATTTTTAATTTGATACCTACTTGATTTTCATAATATATCGTAATTTAAGAAATACAGAACGGAAAATATACTATAGGTAATAATAATAACCTTCTTGTCATCTTTACCTAACCCAAAACTTATAAAAATTAAATACTTAGTATACTTATACAAAGTAAAGATAGTTTATTGTATTTGTATAATTAAATAGTACTGCTCTGCTACTAAATAAAGCCGCATTAGATTCTATTAAAATTACTAGAGTTTTTTCGCCAGTTGAAGAATTAGAATTCATCTGTCATAGAATTAAAGAAAACAGCTTTGACCCCTTTCTGACAATTTCCAAAAAGTTGCCAAAACACTGAGCACCCTTCTTTGGTAGCAGGGCCAGAGTAACTGAGAATCAATCTTCTGATAAGGTGGACAAGTTTTGAAAGAACTCCATTACAAAATATTAAAGTACTTAACACTGTTGATCAGAAAGACGAAACAGTTTCTAAAATACGTAGAGAATAAACATGGGAACGATGCTAACGATGGCAATGCGTGGAATATTATTGAATAGTGATCGTCATTAAACGCGTTAACAATTGGAATGTAAAGATGTGCTCACATTGATTGATCTCATGAGCTTTCTATGGCTGTTCACGGCGCACAGGCGCTTATTTACAATCACATCGTGACTGCAGTACTGGTAACTGCGATTGAAGAGTATTTCCATTTTATGCGACGTCACGAGAACTAGTTTCAATGACTTTCTGATTAAGAAATTTCACATTCATCTTCTCTGACTGCATGAACTTTTTTACCTCTTTCATTCATTCATCAAACTACGAGGAATCTCAAATGCATATAGTTCGATTATACGATGATCAGGAATTGTTAAGTTTCCGTAGTCCGACCGGTAACCATAAAAAAATTTTTTCATAGAACGCGACACTATTCGTGCAAAAATATTCCAATATCTTCACAAAAACTCATTGTCATATCTTAATGTGGGTTAATTGAACCAACAGGAAAAAAGTTCACGTCGTACAATCGGTCGGACTTCATCTATATTATCGTGAAACAATTTGGACGATTAAAAACTCCGACCAATTCTCTACTTATTATTGATCGTGATTTATATCACCATATAGTGTATAGTGTTTATATTATTAGTTATGTCTAAACATTATTTTATTTTCATTCTTTGAAAAGTAAAGTTAGCTCAATCTTTTTTCTATATCGATTATTATTTACTTCATAACATAAATTAATTTTAAATATCAAATATTTATTCCGTTTTTTCGATAACATTATCATGTTTGCATTTTCCATGTTCTTATTATTTACGTTTTAAATTACTGGTGTTTTGTTTTCTAAGATTAAAAATACAATTTTGTCGTCACTGTCTATCACGGCATTGACACTGACAAAGTCGTGACGTTATCTGTCAATGGAAAAAGCTTTTTATACAACTCTAAATGGAGTTTCGTCACATGCCAAGATAACACTCAGCAGTACTTAAAAAGAAGCGTGAATTCGATATAAAGGACGACCCAAATTACGAAACTGTTAAGGTACATTCAAAGAAAAAGACAGACGCAGATAAAATCTATCAAATTGGTCACCGTTAATTAAAAATTTGGATAAAGCCCATCGGCTTGTTACTTGATAAAGGTACCTGCCATGCTTACGACAGAAGTAGTAACGAGTAACAAACCAGTTATTAATCAAATCAGAGTGCTAAAAAGCAATTAAAAATGACGAAGCAACGGTTTCACAATCATTTTGTTGATTAGGGCTTCCAAGTTCTCGTCGATTACCAGTGTTCAATATTTCTGTAAAGAATAAATACTACCATTATACAATATCACTATTTATTTACAGTTTAAAAGTTTCTTTCTAACCGTTTCACATTTTAAATTGTAGTTTTAAAGCCTATGTTTTTATTTGTGACGTAATATTCCAAGTCATTAGGAAGTAATTCTAACATCAAACGCGATACATATAGTTGTGATATCATGTGATGTGATATCATTCATAATTCAATGTTATAATTAACTACCTATTTCCGACATTCTACAGACGGTATTGCCTACAACGCCAATCCAAAATTCAGACAAAATTTACCCACTGTACTTTAATAATAGAGTTTTCGCCGTCATCTACACCTCATTCTGAGCTTCGTCTCATTTTAGGGTTCCAGTATCGAAAATACCAGCATTCCAAAAAAGGTGCGAATATTGGAAACCCTATTTCGGAATAAACAGGTTCTAATCAAATGCTTCAAGTCAGTGACCCGTCAGAATTTGTAATCAACTTTACCTATGTCAGAATAAATGAGCACGTGACATGGTAGATTGTTTTATTGATCGACAGAGCTTGTAATTAAGGTGTATTCGCTGAATTAGTAAACACGAACCTGGTAACTTATTCAGCTGTGAGTTAAAGTCATTTATCAATGCCTACTTAGACTATTTTCCAAACAGTCGCGCTACTTACTTAAAAAGGCAAGATTTACTACGTAAACTGTTTAATAAATCAAGTACTATTAACCTGCTGCACAGAATCAACGCCATCTCATTCATTATTGTCTGACTATTACTGATCGAAGATATAAACAAAATAAATACATATGTCTGAAATGGAGCCATGAATATAACTAATAACCTCACAGATCTTTTAAACTCTTTCTAATTGCATACTGTTAATACGTATACGCTTGGTTGTCAGTCTAAATAAACGGCAACTGTCATAATAACATGTACCCTCCAAGCATGGCCATCGATTTCTATCCACGCACCTGGTTTGACGCCTCACTCGCGTCTATTTACACGCAAAACATACATATTTGGATACCGTACACCCTACTTTATGGATAAGCCATTCCACGGAGCAAAATCAACCGACAAACCGAGCTGTACAGTCAAATTTGCTTCGCTACGGCTTTGAAATTTAAAGTTCCCTCGCTAGAATTTCGCTTAGAAGTTGCTATCAGCACATCAGTGTATGTTACTGCTTCAACTGTGTTAACAGTAATACCTCCTCTATTATTTGAAGCAACATATACGAAAATAAACCGCAACTCCCGTGAACTGAGGATAACATAATTAGTTTCACTTCCGTTGCTTATTTCTATTTCCGTTTTCGTGGGGCTGTTTCCTTCTGGGATATATTTTTCCTTAATAGGATTTGTTTCGATATTTTCCCGCTCGGCAATGCTTAGCAAACGTTTATTAAAATCATTGAAATTCCAATTTCGTTTGAGACGTTTCAGGTGGAGCCTGCGTTAACACAAATATTTATTGATATTTTTTAAAGGAAAAAATATTATTGTAGAATTTTATTTCTTTTACTTTTATGAATAGAACCTTCACATTATTCAAATATACTAGGTCCCTCGATAACATGGCCGTATATATAATAATAAATAACTTTTACTGACATTGGAAACGTGAAGATGAGTTCCTAAATCTAACTCAATCATAACCGTAATATTTTGTAGGGATATCTCTCGTATTAGAATCTAATATCTGAGTTCGTTTTTACCCCAGGGAAATATGGGATTCCAGCAGGGAAATTCCGCTATCCACGAGCGGAATGCCATTATTATTCACGTACCTACAACATATTGCTACGTGTTGGTTGTTTATACCAGAAACTAATCCATTCCTTCTCTTTGTTGTAGAACCATCAAGCACACCCGAAACAGAACACACTACTGCAGCCCCTACACCACCAATACCTCTAAGACCGGAATATGCTCATCCAGCAGGCGTGGAAGCTCTAGATCCTTACAACTCAGAAAAGATTCATCCGCCACCCCACAGAGATTACTTAGAAGAAGACTACGACCATGAACATAAAGAAGATGAACATGAGAACAGAGAAGATGCAGACGAACTGCCTTCTTTATCCGGAGATCATCTTTTACAAAGCTCAACAGATGATCTACCAATGTTTCTATTAGAGCCGCAACACGTGTTTATAGTTCGAAATAAACCAGCCCTTTTGCGATGTCGTGCAGCTAATGCTTTGCAAGTGTATTTCAAGTGCAATGATGTTAGGTCGGTTGCGAGTACGCAGTTCGAATTCGTGGATCCTCAGACTGGTGTGCGGATTGTAGAAGCTGAGTGTAATGTGACCAGGGATCAACTGGAGGAGTATTTTGGTGAAGACAGATTCTCGTGCACGTGTTTCGCTTGGAGTAGCAGGGGTGATATTAGAAGTCAACCAGCTGTCGTCGAATTAGCATGTAAGTACCTATACTTGTTTATATTTTCCGTAGACTGCATTATAGACTTTCAAAGAGCACACTTATGATAATTTTTTCTTGCTTGTCTTTCACTGATACTTTTTACCTACGAGTTTTTGTGTTTTTATCGCTATGAAGTTTCAATACCAAAACCAATAAGAAAACTCATACCTATTCATCTATTAATTATTCTAAGTGTAGTATAGCTAGCTTGTAAATCAGATAACTTTGGATTCCAACAAAAAACTAACTCAAATCCCCAGTGGACAAATTATTATTTATGTAACCAGAATTAACTGTGATATGATACTATTTCTAACTACCAATCTTGCGGTGTAAAGTATAAAAATAATGCCAATAAATTCGATTAACAGGAACATTACTTACGATAAACACGTCAATGCATTCACGATCTGTAAAAACGTGTTTCGAAAAGCGATATTTCCGTTGGGATGGCCGGTGCAATGTTTCATCAAAACTCATAATTCTGAGAGTTTCCGTAGATAAATATAGTGTAACCCAGTTAGAATGTTTCCACGCCCATCTCCGGTCCAACAAACTTCTGTCGTTGCCACGGCAGGAACTATCTGAGTAAAAACTTCATATTTCATGCCATGAACAAAAGTTTTGATGGATTATTCAAACCGTTTTATAGAAACCAATAGCAAAAGAAAATGATTTATTCAACTTTGTCCTATTTTTTAAAGTTTGGCAAAGTTTTTAAAAGCCTAAAAACTACTAACAGTTAAATATCTCGAAATGTGTCCTTCAGATTTGATTCGTTGTAATATAAATTGTTATAGTTCATTATTATTATTTATTATTATTATTATAAACAAATTTTCCTTTATAATGTAGGATCTACTGCTAGTTAATGGTTTCATATCAAATTTATTTCATCAAATATCATCAAAAGCGATTACAAACCAAAATTTATTACAATTTCAATTAACCTTCCCTTATAAATAGAAGCGAGAGCTGTTCGACTGAAATTTTATTACAATCAAAGCCTTCTTAATATTCAATTTGTGTACCAATTTCCTTCGGAGCGAAGAATCAATCCCTAACTCCTTTCTTACAAATTTTGTAATAATTCGGCCTTATTTTGACAAGACGAATGGACGGAACCAAACGAGAGTCGCAATCAAATTCTTGTATAACAAAGATGTATGGCTCCATTTATTTATTATTGTTCATAAAGTCCATTATGGCAGCCTCGATTAAATTCAATGGTTGCCGGAGTAAATCTTCTGTGCATATTAAATAAATGTCGGACCGAACGTTTGTCGGATTTATGTTATGTTGTGCAACTTGAAATACACGATTAGGTTCAGCTACTGTGTAGCAAGGTACGGTAAAGACACTTAGATGATCCACATTTTTTATTTTATAAATCCTACTATCCTATCCTACTAATATTATAAATGCGAAAGTTTGTATATTTGAATGTTTGTTACTCAATCACGCGTCAACCACAGGACGGATCGTGATGAAACTTAGCAAACATTTAGTTTAGGTCCTGGACCTATTCCAGGACCTAAACTAAATGTTAAACAGAGGATAATTTTTATCCCGAAAAAACATCCCATTCCTACGGGAAAGCATAATAATTTGTGATGTTAAGTTGGCCACGCGGACGAAGTCGCGGGCAACAGCTAGTACTTAATGTAACACAAAAAATAAGAACACTTAGCTCATTCATCACTTAGACAAATTATTATGTTCACTTAAATTGATTCTAGCATTTGTTAGAATCATCATCAGCCAAAATACATCCACTGCTAAACGTAAGCCTCCCCAATAAAAGCCTCCACTTGGCAGGTGGATTGGTGATTGCAGTAATGATCTTAATTTACACAGGAGACCGCAGCTGCCTGCCCTTAGTCGCCTTGTCAAAAATTGGGGGAGCCCTATTCTAAGCCGAGAACCACACAGTTAAAGGGAGGGGGGTGATATAATGATGAAAGACAAAAAGTTATTCGATATAAATGAATAAAAAAGAGAGGCTTTCCTGAACAATCTCATTTGTACCTTACTCTAAAATAAATGATATTTCCCGTATCGATGTTTTAACGATTTTTTAACAGATGCTGTTTGGTATAAATACCACCCCTTGCATTAAAAAAAGTTACAGGTGTTTGAACACAATTTATACCATCGTACTATATCTTCTATCTGCGATACTGATACTGCATTCAGATATAGCCCTCGACCACTATCGAGATTGGATCGAGAAGGTACCGAATGAACCTGACATTACCATACATTGCACGCAGCTTCCGAGTTCTGCATCCGATCGCTCATTCATTCACCTATCTAGTTCAGTGGAAGCATATCCTGAGTATATTCAAATACGACGTTTTACCCTGTTCATTCGCTATACTATTAAATAAAAGTTTACAACACTTTTTATTAAGTGGTTGTTGTTCAGTTACTTACAAACCAATAACTGTCATAAAGTAATAAAATAAAACAAAAATAAGGTTTTATTCTGATTTTCCTGCAGACATCACTATGTTTAAATTAATTTAATTTGTCATTATATATGTTATTATTCATTAATTTATATTAAGTCATAGACATTTCGTAATTATTATTTTATAGTCATTTACAACAACAACAAAAATTGTTTTTATTTATTGTCAGTATTTCTATTACGAGCGTAATAATAATTAATTACATTTAGTAAGCATAATAAAGTAGTAATTAACGAAAAATAGATTTTCAATAAGAGGTACAAAGTCTTACATTAAATTTTTAAAACATTATATTAAGAGATGAAACTTACATAAGTTTTATGGTGAAACTAAAAAATAAAAAAATTAATACAATATAATAAGAATAATTACAGTGAAGAACCCAGAGTTTAAGTAAATCTGTATAATTCAGTTCAGAGAAGAAAACAAAGAAGGAAAATAAACAGACAATCAGTAGGTAACTAAATACAAATGAAATAAAAATAAACAGTTTTTTCTTAATCTAAAATACAAGTGTTTAGTAAGTAGATATTATTTTTTTCGTAGACAGCGTTTTTTCATTATGTTATTTTAATAAAACTCCTTCCAACCTTCATAAAAGATACAATATTATGGCTGATACACCAATTCTATATTCTATTGACGAAACAGTAAATAAATTTAAACCAGCAGTCAAAATTCAAGTGGTATTATTTTTAGACCCAGCAGCCACGTCCATTAAACACTTGGAGCATGGATGTAAATATAAAAACATTCAAACGAACACAGTAAATCTTACAGAAGAATACTTACTACTGACACTTTTATATTGGCAGTTACGGTCTCTTTATGTACAAATGTAGTGAGTCTTTGGACGGCTGACGAATCCTTTGCCTGAGTATTGATTATAAACCTTCATTCTGATGATATTTATTTTTATTTATTTATCGAGCCTTCTGTAGTGATAGTTATTTACAAAGCATTATAGTTATTTACAGTATTCTTAAATTCTAGTATTTCAATTATAATAAAAAAATAACAAATTATTTAAAAATTAAATTCAAATTCAGATTATATTGCATGCATTAAATTTTATACATGTACGACTACTACAGAGCATCCTATTGTCGGGCAAAGGCCTCCCCCATCCTCTGCCAGGTGTGTCTGTCTGCGTCGAGGCGCGTCCAGCGTGCGTTGGCTTCCCTGAACCTCTCCAGCTCGTCTCTCCAACTGGTGCGCGGGCGCCCGCGGCTGTGCACTGCATACCTTGGACACCATTCTGTCAACTCCTTACTCCAACGTCCGTCTATTTGTCTTGTTGTGTCTCCCGTCCATTTCCATTTAATTTTTTTGCGTATTGGATTACATCTATAAGTCTGGATTTTTTCCTGAGTCCTTCGTTTTTAGGGTTCCGTAGCCAAATGGCAAAAACGGAACCCTTATGGATTCGTCATGTCTGTCTGTCTGTCTGTCTGTCCGTCCGTATGTCACAGCCACTTTATTCCGAAACTATAAGAACTATACTGTTGAAACTTGGTAAGTAGATGTATTCTGTGAACCGCATTAAGATTTTCATACAAAAATAGAAAAAAAAAATTTGGGGGTTCCCCATACTTATAACTGAAACAAAAAAAAATTTTTTTCATCAAACCTATACGTGTATATATATATATCTATGGATAGGTCTTCAAAAATGATATTAAGGTTTCTAATATCATTTTTTTCTAAACTGAATAGTTTGCGCGAGAGACACTTCCAAAGTTGTAAAATGTGTGCCCCCCCCCCTGTAACTTCTAAAATAAGAGAATGATAAAACTAAAAAAAATATATGATGTACATTGCCATGAAAACTTCCACTTAAAATTGGTTTGAACGAGATCTAGTAAGTAGTTTTTTTTAATACGTCATAAATCATAAACCACAATACCATTATTAAAACATCGATCAAAGTTACAACGAACTACTATAACTTTTATATTATGTTATTTGTTGCTACGGAACCCTTCATGGGCGAGTCCGACTCGCACTTGGCCGCTTTTTTCTTTTGTCTAGTAGTGTTTTGTTCAAGAGACTTCTTTTCATTTTGCGTTGAGTTACTTTTAATTTTTTGGTGTCATTTTTGGTGAGCGACCATGTTTGTGCTCCGTATGTGAAGATAGAGATATGCAGGCGTTGAAGATATTTTTTTTGATATTTAGTGAAATTTTCTAATTTTTTAGAATATATTTTAGGCTCCAAACTCTTTTTCATGCACTATTGATTCTTCTGTCTGTTTCTTCTTTCTGTTGGTTTTGGAATGAGATGAGTTTTCCCAAATAGACAAAATTGTTGACTGTTTCTATTGTTTCTCCTTCCATGCTGATGTTCAGTGGCATTTTTGAGTTCGTCATTATCTTTATTTTGGATTTATTTAACTGCAATCCAATGGTATTAGGTATCAATTAATTTCCGAAATGATTTTCTCAGTCAAAAGATAAGTGACCTGTCGCTAAAGAGACTTGAGCTGAGACGTGACAAATTGCAAACGGACCATAATATATGCTAAACCGTTTTAGAGTATCATTGTTATCGCTATTTAAACCTTCATTCTGATGATATTAGGTATCAATTAATTTCTGCTATGATTTTCTCGTTTGAAATGAACTTCTCGCGTAAGTGACCTGTAGCTAACGGGACTTTTTGCGAAGCTGTGACGTAACATTTTCCGAAATTAAATATACGCCTAAACCTTTCTAAATTGTCATCGTTATCGTTACTAAAAATGCTATTTTGAGGTACTTTTTGTATTCCTAATGGGTTTACGCTTGACCTCAATCATATCTAATAGTACGTGACGATGAGGCCTAAGGTGGAGCGCGCTTACCCAGAAGATGCCTGTTCACTATTCCTTTAAAAAGATCCAAGTACTTGTCCGGAAATACCGAAGTTGGCGGTAAATGCAGTTCGTGCGAGAACGTGGCACTTATTTTTGTAGTATTGAACTGTTGAGTAGCTGCAGTGGCTAATCAAGTCTCGTCATTTTAAAGTACATTTTTGATTGTACCAGTGCAAGAAACAGTACCTATTGCCAAAATTTGAATAAATCTTACGTTTTGTTTACTGTTTCTAGGATATTCTCGTATGCTAGGGAAATTAAACATAAATAGGACAATTCACAAATATAATATCCAGACCGGGACCAACTTGTACAAAATGTACAAAGTGGGAATCGAACCCACGACCTCTGACGCTCGAATCCAATAACCTAGTCACTAGGCCAACAAAGCGGTCAATGAATTTGAAAACTGATGAACTTTTTGGTTTAACCAATGCACATGTAACTTAATTTTTTGAATTTGAGATTGTAATCGGCCCCGTAGCCTAGTCGGTAGTACACCTGCGAAGCTCGGGGTTGCGGGTTCCAATCCCGCCCAGGGCAAACATTCGTGTGATGAACACTTGTGTTTGCCTTGTGACTGGATGTTATTTATATATTATATTATGTATTTATGTATGTATATCAGCTGTCTGATACCCATATTACAGGCTCTGCCTAGTTTGGGATCAGGTGGCCGTGTGTGAAATGTCCCCACATATTTATTTATTTATTTATTTACCATCTGTATTTAATTTTAAAAAATTGGTTATTAGAACTAGCGCTAGATATCATGCGTTCTATTCCTACTGGGGATAGACAACTTTGTAAATTTTTTACAAGTAAGTCCCGGTCTGGGTGTTATAATTGTAAATTGTCCTATCCTTTCTTAATTCCCATCTTATCTTATCTTCTTAGAGGGCCAGGAAGTCCTGGCGACACTTCGACCCTTCAGGATCTTTTGTGCTAAACCCCTGACCACCAACGGTGCCCCAACCCGATTTGGTGGACTTCACATACGCCTCAGAATTTCTTCTTCGGCATATGCAGGTTTCCTTACGATGTTTTCCTTCACCGAAAATCCTGTGGTATTATAAATAAACCGTACTTAAGTTTCGTAAAACTCATTGGTACGGGCGGGGTTTGAACCCACGACCTCATGAACGTGAGGCGAGTGTACTCTTAATTCCCATATCACAGGAGAAAATCCTAGTTTAAGATAAGGATAGGATATAAGCCTCCCCAACAGAATCTCACTTCTGGTGGGCTGTCCATTTGGGGATTTGCCATAGTCACCTCACTTGGAAGGTGGATTGGTGATCGCAGTAATGATCTTAATACACACAGGAGTTCTCCTATCTGCTGCTTATTTCTGGCGCAATCCCTTATCACTTATTTTTCTCACTATTACTGATGTCTAAGAATATACCCATTTAGTAGCAACGATCTTCATGTACTACTCGATGGAGCGTTCCAAACAATTGCTCTGTTCGACGCAAGTAACAACTCTTTCACATTCACTTTGAAACTTGTGCAGTTACTCCTCAGAACATTTAATTATTTACTAAATATTGACATTTTTAGCGTCAATATTTGGTAATAATTAAATGTTCTGCGTAGTAACTGCACAAGTTTCATTGTGAATGTGAAAGAGTTGTGGCTACTTGCATGGAACTGAGCGATTGTTTGGAACGCTCCATCTGGTAGTACATAGAGATCGTTGTTTAGGAGGGTTCTTTTTAAGCCATTTAGAATCATTTAAGCAACTCTAGTCTTGTCTGGTACATTAACTAGCATTAATAGTAACATATGTATTGCCACTTTAGAGTATATTTAAAGCTCTTAGGGAACAATTAAAACTGTCAGGTTGGAAATTTAGAGCGTTTTGTATTACACACGCACTCGCACAATCAGGGCTCAGCCAAGGGTTGCCGCATTCAGAACTGAGAGCTTTGTAATTCTGAATATTTTCTAACGCTTAAGTTTTGTAGAAAGTTCTCTTTATTGTAACTACCTAAATTAACAATAACAAATAGGAATACATTGAGTACAAAGCTGACTAATCCTACTAAGAAGATCTCTTTCAGTCAATCTTAGAGTAACTGGAATACTAGTATAGTTGTGTAACATTCCATAACACACAAAAGTTAGCATAATATTACGTAGGGAATGTTGAACACTGTATTTAATCTGTGGTAACGTGTGTAACCGGATAATTTGCTGATTATTAAAAGTAATAATTGATTACAAGTTAACAATAATATTTATCTAAATGTGAATTGATTAATTCATTATTCAATAAATATGTGCATTTGATATAAAATTAAACCCAAAAACATTATCACATACACATTTAAAAAAATTGCCTTGTGGTTTCCGGCAGAGTAGAATAGGACCACTCCAACTCTTCCCGTGGATGTCGTACAAGGCGACTAAGGGAATACATTATAAAGCATCAATCAGGCCTCCCCACCCCGTCTGGCCAGCGCGGGGAGTGTAGGCCAAATCCTCCGTCTGTCTCCGGCAGATGAGAGAAGGTTGTGCTCCTGCAGTGGAGACAAAAATAACCTGATGATGATGATGATTTCAAAAAAGCACCAAAGTATAAGTACCTTTTACACAATATGCTGGTTCCGTAAATTTTTTATAGTATAATTTTAGTATTAGTTTTTCGTTTTTTCTCTTCATTACTAAAATCTTACATGTAAGTTTTAAATTATAAATTCAAAATAAAAAATTTAGCTCTATCAGTCCAGTAGTATTCGAGTTATCTGACAGACGGAAATAAAGAATCCGTTTTGACGGTTCCCCAAAAAGAAATACCTTAAATCCGTGGAAACATGTACTGAGGGCAACCCTAGCCAAGTGGCAACGTGTCTCCAGTGTTAGGTGTATATTTAGATGTTTATGGGTTCCAACTGAGCGCTAGACGCTGAATTTACTTGGATTCCTGCATTTATGTTTTTGTTTACCTGTGGGTACAGTTGATCACCCCGTTGGTTCTGTAATTTCCTCGAATGCCAGAGATCGTAGTTCAATTCCCATTGATGAGAGACAACTTTAGACAACTTGGTCGAAAGTTAATTGTTATATTTTTGTAAGTATGCCTTTATTTCTAAAACTATAAATTTTATTCATGTTAAACCTCGCTCTTAGTGCCTTGTCTCACACCCTGTAAGGTTGGCTGGAAGAGATCTCTTTTAGAGATAAGCTCGCCTTTGTACGCAAAATTTGTAACTGTCATCATGTCATGTCAGCCTTTAGACGTCCACTGCTGGACATAGGCCTTCCCCAATGAACGCCACCACACCCGGTCCTCCGCCCTCCGCATCCAGCCGCTTCCGGCCACCTTCTTTAGGTCGTCGGTCCATCTGGCGGCGGGGCGTCCCACCCTGCGCGTGCCAATCCGTGGTCTCCACTCCAGAACTCGTCTGCCCCAACGGCCGTCGGTTCTGCGACAGATGTGGCCCGCCCACTGCCACTTCAGCCTGCTAATCCTTTCGGCTATGTCGGTCACCTTCGTTCTTCGTCGGATCTCTTCATTACGAATCATATCCTTCAAAGATACGCCGAGCATAGCCCTCTCCATAGCTCGCTGAGCGACTTGAAACTTGTGGATCAGGCCCACTGTCAGTGTCCACGTTTCTGCACCGTAGGTCATGACAGGCAGGACGCACTGATTAAAGACTTTTGTCTTTAAGCATTGTGGAATAGGCGAAGTGAAGACTTGACGCAATTTTCCAAATGCTGCCCAGCCCAACTGGATTCTTCTGTCAGCTTCCCTATCAAAATTGTTCCTTCCCAACTGTATTGTCTGTCCTAGGTAAACGTACTCCTGAACAACTTCGATATTGACATTATCGACGATCACCGGGCTTAGGTCGACGTGTGAGTTGGACATGACTTTCGTCTTGTCTACGTTCATCCTAAGACCTACTCGTCTGGAAGAGCAGTTGAGGCTGGTCAGCATTCCCTCGAGATCCTGCAGCGACTCTGCCATCACAACTATGTCGTCTGCAAATCGAAGGTGTGAGATGTGCTCGCCGTTTATACTTATGCCCCGTTCCCTCCAGTTCAGTGTTTTAAAGACATCCTCCAGTGCGCTGGTAAACAGTTTCGGGGATATAATATCCCCCTGTCTGACCCCCCTCTGCAACTGGATTGGCTTTGTCTGCTGATTCTGGAGTTGAACGGTCATTGTGGCAGCGTTATACAGGCATCTCAACACCTCGATATATCGCCAATCGACTTGGCATCGCTGCAGGGAATCCAGAACAGCCCATGTTTCGATGGAGTCGAAGGCTTTCTCGTAGTCCACAAATGCAAGACACAAGGGCTGGTTGTACTCTTCGGTCTTTTGTATAACCTGCCGCAATGTGTGGATGTGGTCTACGGTGCTGTAGCCTTTTCGAAACCCAGCCTGTTCCGGAGGTTGAAAGTCGTCAAGTCTTCGGGCGAGACGGTTCGTAATAACCCTCGAGAACAGCTTGTAGACATGGCTCAGGAGCGAGATCGGCCTATAGTTCTTAAGAAGTGCAATATCTCCTTTCTTGAAGAATAATACCACTATGCTCCTACTCCATGCCTCTGGCGTTGTTCCGCTGTGAACGACGGTATTGAAGAGCTCCTGTAGTCGCGTTAGGACTGGCGTCCCTCCGGCTTTAAGAAGCTCCGCTGTGATACCATCGTCACCTGGCGCCTTGTTGTTCTTGAGCTGCTCGAGAGCTATTCTAATCTCGCCCACGTCAACGTCCGGGATGTCTTCCGTGTAGTGGCGGATCAAGGGTGCGCGACTATCGCCCGTGTCTTGGGCCGCAGGTTTTGGCGCGTGTGTCAAGTACAATTGTCCATAAAACTCTTCCATTTCGGCAAGTATCTCTGGCTTAATGGCAACGGTCCTACCATCAGAGGTCCTCAGTTTCGTCATGTGGCTCCTCCCAAGTCGCTTGGCAAATACTTTCGATCCCTTATTTTTCTCGATCGCTTCCTCTATGGAGCGTGTATTAGAGCGGCGGAGATCGAAACGTATTTGCTTTTTGACGCGCTTGTTTAGAGTATGCCAGTCTGGCGAGGACGTCGACGTCTCCCGTCTCTGCCTCATAAGATCCAGAGTCTCGCTAGAGATTTTGGACTTGGTACTCTTACGCTGTTGTTGGCAGAATCTGCGGCCCTCCTCACGGACGACATTCGCGAAATCGTTGTATTTTTGATCAACGGCCTCTGTGGTTTCCAGCGAGGCGAATCGGTTGCTTAGTTCCAGTTGGAACCGTTCGGATCCCATTATGGTTTGGCCCAGTATCGGTCGGAGGGTTGACTTTATCAGCCGATGCCGTTCGAGCTGGAAGTCTATATTTAGAGTGCCTCGGACAAGTCGGTGATCACTTCCGGTATTAAACCTATTGATCACTGAGACATCTTCAACTATAGACCTCCTATTCGTCATGATGAAGTCAACCTCGTTCCTGGTCACAGTGTCGGGGCTTCGCCATGTCCACTTCCTATGGGGCTTCTTCTTGAAGAATGAGTTCATCAAGAATAGCCCCTGGCTCTCCAGGAAGTTGACAAGCATTTGCCCCCTGTGATTCCTAGGCCCAAATCCATGTGATCCAACTATTGATTCGTCGCGTTTTTGTACTCCCACTTTGGCGTTGAAGTCTCCCATAACAATGAGGTGGCTGGTCTTGGTGGTGTGGTTTATGGCCTTGGAAATGTCGTCATAGAAGGCCTCGACCCCATCATCAGCGTAGTTTGCCGTGGGCGCATATGCCTGTACGACCTTCAGAGAATATCTCTGGGTCAACTTAATTATAGCATATACGACCCGCGACGACACACTGCTGATCTCCACCACATTGTTAGTGAGGACTTTGTTGATCAAAAATCCAACTCCGCCTTGCGATTTTTGGTCGCCCTCTCGATAGTAGAGCAGGTGTCCCGACTCAAGGGTTATCGCGTCCTCCCCCTGCCTGGACCTCCGATAACCCGAGCAGGTGCCACTTGATTTTGCCTAACTCTACTTCGAGCTCGGCGAGGTGTTCGTCTGTTCTCAGAGTCCGGTTATTGAGTGTAGCCGCATAAAGTCGTTGGTTGTGGTAGCCTGCCGTAACCCGGGGATTCTTAGCACCCCCCGCCCTACCGTTACCTAGACCGCTACCGTGGCCAGGAATAGTAGGGCTGCCGGGAACTGGGGGCCGTGGCTTCCGTTTATTATTCATTGGGGAGGTTTGCCCATAATGGCCACGCTGGGCAGACGTGTTGGCCATCGCAGTACTAGGCCTCGCACCGGTGACGCTGCTGCCCGCCACCAGTCTGTGGTATTTATGGCCTAGTGCATGTTTTCATGGTTATACCGCCATTGTCGGTCGCCAGAGCCTCGTTTGTCAACCAGCAGGGTGCACCACGTGCAGGTGAGGTTGGCATTTGGAGCGCTGGATCTCTGTATGCTCCCTTGCACCCCCTTGTAACTGTATTTACTTTTAAAATTTGTGCAATAAAGAATATATACATAAAAAAAGATCTCTCAAGTACATTGTCACCCTATCCCTCCCTACATATTATAAAACGCAAAGTCACTGTGTATGTCCGTTAGTGTGTTTATAACTCGAGAATGACTTGTCCGATAGACGTGTTTTTCTTTTAATTATTAAATGTGCCAGTTTTGGTACAATATTGTAATAATTTAGATAACACAATAAGGAGTAAAATAATTGTGTAATCCACGCGAGTGGACCCGCAGGCATATTTCTAGTAGTATAAATAATTACAAATGTTATGCAAAATAAATGACATACAAAAACTACGTATAAGATTAGTAAAAAAGTCATTCTTTTATTTATATGCCTTTGTCTGAGTCTCGCTAAGATATTGAGATTAGACAAGTGTAAGTCTGGAAGCGTTGCCAAAACACGATTTTTAAATTTCATGATTCTTAAAGCAACTCGACTCAGATGTCGCATTTCTCAACACCAAGAATCACACTACTTATAACCTATTGTACACATCGATATCATGCATGACCAGGTGGTCTTGTACCTTCGGCAGTGAGGAACGCCTAAGTAGGCGACTGCCTTGTCAGTTGATTTTAAATGTGATGTGAATGCAATAAAACTGTGTTAGATCCTAATTATCGTCCATACTAATTGGATTCAGGTTAACCAAGGAAACTGTTATTAAGTTTCTACGTGCATATTTATTAAATTTCAAATAATAATAAGCTTTATTATTTAAAAACAAGACTTAACATTCCTTGTTGAAACTACAAAGATAAAATATTCTAAAGAAGCTCCCATTTCAACATAAGCTGCTTTTCACTTTGAGCACCTTACAGTATTCAAGAAAATAACAGTGCACGGAATTGATACTAAAAATTCTAGTAAATGAAGATAATACATTTATAGTTAAGTTTAATTTATTAGTTCATATACAATTTTTACATTGTGTTTGAATCTTATAAATAATAATAATAATATAATTAATAATAATACAAAAAGAATAACTACAACACATATTTTAAACAAAATCATGACACCACACAACATTGATACCAATCCTATATTACAAAATCGCCTATTATTTCAATTTAATATAAAAATTTGATGAGAAATATAAATTTAAATTATTATATGAATCTTATGGTTTTTAGAGAGACATAGCAGACTAATAGAATGAATTCCTGTATTGATGCTGAGTTTGGATCCGATTTAAATAACAGTGGGCATAATACGGAATTGAAACTAAGAATTCTGCTGCATAAGAATATAAACATTTATATTAATAGTAATGGATTTTAAGAGCAATATAGCAAATACCTAATATAATTATTACCTCTGTTGATGCATCTTTTGCTGAAATCGTCTGGATAACAGTGTACGGAATTGAAACTATGAAATTCTAATAAATAAAGAATACATTGATTCTATAATCCTAATGGTTTTTAGAGCGACATAGTTATACCATAGAATACTTAATAATAAAGAAAGAAAGAAAAACATTTATTCACTACCACAATTGGCACATACAAAGAAAAAACCAACAAAGCAAGAAAAAGGAAAAAAATAAAATAAAAATTATAAGAACTAGAGAAAACAATTTAAAATTTTTAACATAGTTAAAATAGTATGCTTAAAATAATACTGGTTATACTAAGAGAATTATTATTGGTACATCTTTTGTTGAGCTGGTTTCGATTAATTTTCAATTCTCAAGAACAAGAATTGAACTCGACGAAAATGTTTGAAATGATTTATTTTATTTATAAGGTAACTAAAAGTTAATTGTTATTTTTAACCTCCTGCATCTAATAAATAAAGACGTAAACCTCGCGTGGCTGTATATTGAAGATATTTGCAAAAAAATAAATTCGATGGGTCTAAGGATAAGCCATAGAACATATTTCGATCATTTTTGGAATTTTTGTCTGTTTGTCTGTTAGTTTGTGCACGCATCACTAAAAACTACTGAACCGATTTTGATGAACTTTTTACATAAACATTTTTACACAGGGCTTTACTAGTTTTCAAGTATTAGTATGTATACAATATATCAAACTTAGATTGCGATGAGTTAGGACTACATTTGGCGGTGTAATGGGCGTGGGCGTGTTAGTTAGTTTAGAGTGGAATTTGGGAGTGAGAGTGGGATTGGAAGCGGGAGCGGAGTCTAGTCGACGCGAGCGGATCCGCGGGTACAGCAAGTTATTAAATAATTTTGCCTTTATAAACAATCCATACCGTCAGGTAATTTGTAGTTCATCCTAAGATTACAAAATGAAGTCGTCTGTAATAGAATATAGCATTCCGAAGTAGAGTTGAGCAAAAGCGACTGTAAAATAATTCAATGCTAACTGCCAGAAAATCCGTACAGTGCCCGAGCCATGTGTTTTTTGTACGCGGAATAAACATTACTAGACGTGTCAGTATCGCTGTTTAAATTAACGAGTATCGAAAAGAAGTCGTGACAAGTGCACTCGCTTTTCATTCATATCATCATCATCATCAGGTTATTTTTGTCTCCACTGCAGGACACAACCCTCTCTCATCTGCCGGAGAGAGACGGAGGACTTGGCCTACACTCCCCGCGCTGGCCAGACGGGTTGGGGAGGCCTGATTGATGTTTTATAATGTTTTATAATTTCATTCATAGCTTTTCATTATTAAATGACCCGTGAAAATGAGTTTCATAACTTATATACCTACAGATTGCTAATAAAATAATTAAAATTAAAAGTAGCGGTTCGTAATCTGCATCTTCTCAATTTTGATCTTTTTTACATAGTTCTTAAGGTTCAATTTATCGCTAGCATTGAGCATAATGCATCAACCACCGCTGCGATCTGCGGTATACATGCGATATATGAGGAAAAAAGACGCAATTATAAGAAAGTGACGGGAAGTTAGAGTAAGACATAAGTATTGCCAATATGCTTCCCTCGTGTCTATGGTGTACGAGAAGCCCTTTGCCTTAAATGACGTGTAAAAATATAACCATAATGAAAAGATCAATTAAACTTCATCATTATCGGGATATTTTGGCCTTTACTGCAGGAGCACAACCCTCTCTCATCTGCCGGAGACAGACGGAGGATTTGGCCTACACTCCCCGCGCTGGCCAGACGGGTTGGGGAGGCCTGATTGATGTTTTATAATGTATTCCGTTAGTCACCTTGTACGACATCCATGGGAAGAGTTGGAGTGGTCCTATTCTACTCTACCGGAAACCACACGGTTGAACCAATTAAACTTATGACTTCGTAAAAGGCGAGCAACTTGACGTTATAGTTATAACAGAGAATGTGATTTATATTAGACGAGTGTTATGACAACTGACATAATAACAGACGGCTGAAATATAGTTGGCACCTAAAGTAATTTGAACAAATTTAGTATCGTAGCTCATCCAGCGTATATTTACATTCGCGTGTACGTAGGTACGAATTTCGTAGAGGAAATGAAACGTAGCCGGTAATTTATAGCTCTACACTCTACGAGCCGCTACCAACTCTACCTAACACTTATCATTTACGCCCATCAGACAGTTTTCAACTTTTGCAACACAGTGTTTTTGAACTTTTTGTGTTTTATTCTAATTATGGTAATGGAAAACAAGATGTGTTTGCGAGAGTTTTTCGTGTTTTGTAGAGATAGAAATGTAACCAGACGTGCTAACGAATCTACTGAAATTTATTGATGAATATTGCAAGTGGTGTACGGTCTATCTAGTGAAAACATCAACAATATCTGTGTGACCTATACATGTGATGGAAATAAGATGATTTCCAAAGTACATATGGTGAGACTAAGGACTGGAGAAGAATATTATTAGTTGGTCCCCACTCTGCTTTCCAGAAATGTTAATCACGTATGTAGTTTCAACCGAAATAGTTACAAGAATGCACTTGCATAACATAGCATTAGAAGCGTTCTAACATTTGCAAGAAATGGTGCATGCAACGAGAAGATTTATTGTCGTAAACCCAACAAGAAGGATAGATCCTGCTTGAATAAGATACCTACACTCTAATATTAACAACCAATTTTATAAAGGTGCATTTAAAATTAAAGCAATGATAATAGGATGTAACCTAAAAGCCATCCTGGCGGGCAGGTTAAAAACTAGAACAAAATAGTTTGTTAAATTTAAGTTAATGTAAACTTGCAACACTTTTTCAAATTATAAGTAAAATTTATAACTGACAACTAAGCCTGCGGGCAGTGTGAGCCGTGGGCCCCGAAATTTTGAAATCCTGTAATACATCTCTTTCCAATATTTTACAGGATTTTTTAGTTAAACCCAATGTTAAACATTGTTCAATACAGATTTATTTATAGGTGAGATATTATTAGTGAGATAGTAACAACAACGACGGATAAATATGTTATCTCTTTTCGTCTTCCTTTCTATCATCGTCATTGTCATCTACAGACCCTCCACCTCCAATTCTAGTCCAATTTAGGCTTACATTAATCGGGCCTCAACTGCCAAAGCCTGATTATTTCTTCTTCTTTCTTTCTTATTGTCCCAGTTTATTCATCTCATTTGGGCCACCATCATCATTAGTGTTGATTAAGAATTTAATCTACAAATGTCTAATTCACAACCTTTCTGTAGACTATTTGTAATATTTCGGATCCATAGGCGACCACTAGACTAACATAGCATAAGAACAGTCGTGTGTGGAAGTAATGGAGCGTGCTACCGGCAGATTTATCGCCTCTCTCAGTTTAAACCGCTCCGCGTTGAAACGTTCATTTTGCGAGCGTTAGTTTGTGCGGTAAAAAGTCCGGTGATTTGTTGGTTCTCGCGCCACTCAAGCTTGTTGGTTTTGTCACGTTTCTGTAGACTATTGGAACACGCGTAGAGAAATTTTATTACCTAACAATAAATAGCAACTAGCAATGGCTCGCTATTGTTTAGATTTAGATATGTACACGTCTTATAAAATTTTACGTATATTCTCATCTGAGTGGCCTTCGTTCATTTTAAAATGAATTTCAAAATGCATCCTACAGCTACTGTTTATAAAATATCCAGGAGTAACATTTCAGAAGTGTTGTCGGTTAGAAATAATAATTCTTCATCATTCAAACTATACTAATTCAGGAGTGTAGTCGGATAGAAAATATAATTCAGCTTTCAAACTATTATAATTCATAAGTGTGGTCAGTTGAAATAATAATTCTTCAGCTTTCAAACTATACTAAATTAGAGTGCGGTCGGTTAGAAATAATAAATCTTCAGATTTCAAACTGTACTAAATTATGATAGCTATACAATCTTATAATTTATCATTTAAGATCATTTTGTGTACGTGCACTTTTGCAAGATAGCGCATTTTTGTGCTCTATCTATACATGTAATCAGTGAGAATGCGCCAAAATAGCGTTAAATTGTTTAATTAAAAACAACAATTACGTCCGTGGGACGTAACTACCCCAAATTACATAATCGACGATCTCGTTACGTTTTTTATTAAGAGTGACGTGAGAACACAGGACTTTTGCGGTGGGATAGTTCACAAGCAGAGGCGGTGGTAGTAATGTACTTAGAATTACATTAACATTCGGAGTTTAATCCTAATTTTTATACCGACTTAGGCAGCGTCTAATTTTCTTTCGTTTGTAGTTAAATTTAAAATCTTCTAAAAATATATCTTCGTTCGGTAAGTAGAAACCCATCAGTCTGATGTTGCTATCCATTTTCTAACCACGCCTTCCTAGTGCTGTAAAAATATGGTAATTATAATAACGAATAAGCTTTACTCATATCACTTAAGGGCGCGTCATAGGGCCCACCTACTACCAACATCTCCCTGGGGACCTTCAGACCGAAACTAATGATGAAACGTTTAGTCGCCGACTGAAAAACCTTTTATTGGATAAAGAATTGTACTCTGTCAAAGAATTTATGGACATACAATTTTCAATTTAAACTGCGACGCAGTTTATGAAAAATGATTTTAATTGTATTTTTATATACACTGTTATTATTATGTACATTAAGTTATGACATTGTTATAAATCTCATACACGAGTTGTGTAGAATTGACATTTTGTATACTATATTTTTATTATCTTTTGACATTTTGTATACTATTTTTTATTATTTTTGACATTTTGTACACTATATTTTTATTATTTTTGACATTTTGTATACTATTTTTTATTATTTTTTGACGATCACATTAACTCTGACCTTTTACGTAAGTTAATCTATGTATTAAAATTTGTAATGTGAAATAAAGAAATCTAATCTAATCTAATCTAATCTTAAAAAATATTTAATTTTTGAGATCAGTTGAAAGAGCTCATTCAACTGGTTTTTAAATCGTGTTGGGCCAATTTAAGACGCCTTTTTTGCATTTCATTACTTTTCCACGTAACGTAACAAAGAAGCTGTATCCTCTTTACAGTTTTAAGTGTCTAAATATAAATACTGTTTTATTTTACGTTATAAAATTATATATTGGTTACTTTTTTTCATAAATAATTTGTTCCACTAGCTACAGTTTAACTGTCACTACTTCAATCGCTTGTCGCTTAGCACTTACAAATTATCACTATCGCAAACGTTGTACAATGCCAAAGTCCAAGACCATTGTTGGTACAACAATTTATTAAATTAGTTTTTGACAGTTTTGTTGAAACGTCATTTATGATCAATTTTGATTGACGTACAATATGTCAGTACCATCATTCTTAAATTATCAAACCATATGAGAGTAATCTTGACGGAAAGCTAAAACTGTGCAATAAAAAGACGAAGCTGGACCCATTCGCCTGCTCATGCTCTTCATATTGTCCAGAAACAATAGTTTCAAAACAGGTTCAATTAAAGTCTATGACGATTTGAATATTTTTTTCCTTCAACAGACCTTAAGAAGCAGTTCGGCGTGGTTCCCTCACCAACTTCGGTAGAGGCCGGCTCCGCAGCGACTCTTCGCTGCTCCCCCCCTACGGCAGCCCCCCCGCCGAGGGTCTCGTGGCTAAAGCATGGAACCCCTTTGCAACAGGACCACAATGTTCTGATATCAGCTGAAGGAAACCTGCTTATATCTAGAGCTACTTTGCAAGTGAGTATTTGCTTATAGTCGTTAGTAACATCGACGTGCTTCTATCAAGGTCTCAACATGAATAGCTTTTGTTATATGAACTACTAGCTGTTGCCCGCGACTTCGTCCGCGTGGAGAACTTAACATAACAAATTATTATGTATTTCCCGTAGCAATGCGATGTTTTTTCGGGATAAAAACTATTCTATGTCCTGTTCCAGGACCTAACCTATATGTGTGCCAAGTTTCATCACGATGGTTCATTATTTTAGCTATAATGGCTTACACATAAGATATAGATATATACTGTGGCGGGCTTTTTTGTAGGACTATTTAAGATAAATATTTCAATCATACATTACATATGTGTAACTCTAGCGGTTTTGCCAGCGCACGCCAGAATAGCTCGCAGATGGTAGATTTTATTCCTACTTACTTGATATTTTGGACAATTCACACAATATCTTTAAAAATTGTAGCCTATGTGTTATTGTGATGTATATGCTATATTATTGTAAAGTTTCATTAAACTCCATTTAGTAATTTTTACGTGAAAGAGTAACAAATATCCATCCATACATACAAACTTTCGCGTTTATAATATTAGTAGGATCATTACTAATTAATGGTTATGCACTATTAAGGCTGAACAGTTATTATAATAAAAGTTATTTATGTTGATGTATACTATCCATCCTTAAATTAATAAATAAATATCTCAGACATTCACACCAATTATCCAGTCCCAAACTAGGCAGAGCCTGTGGTATGGTTACTAGATAACGGATAGACATACTTAAATAAATATAAAAACACCCAAGACTTGGGTACAAACATTCATATTCATCATACGAACATTTGTACATAGCGGGATTCGAACCCGCAACCTCCGGCGTGGCAGTCCGAGAGCTACCCGTTCCGCCACGGAGGTCGTCAATAATATAATTAATAATAAAATAAAAAGTAAAGTAATATAATTTTGTTCTTATTTATAGCTATCTTGTATATGATTCGTGAACAGTTTTAGATATCATAAGAGGCTTCATGTCTCAGTAATCTATTCCAGAAACAACGTTTACAACAAAGCGTCCATTATCGATGTCACATTTCTCCTTAACAATTCATAAATTATTATCGTACGCCAATCTACTAGCAGTAAAAAAATTGTTTAAGTCAATTTTACGCAAACTTAATTAAGTCCAAACTTTCTGATTTCAAATTGCGTCGTCCTAATTCCCCTAGAGTTTAATAGCCAATAAATTACTCCTACATTGTTAATACCACACTTAAAGCTAACCGCAAATCCTAACAATGGCTTTAACGCTTAAAATTATTAAAAACACGTGCCTTAAATGGGTCAATTCGTTTCTGCCACCCATAAAGAATCTTGATTACAAACAAAGTTGCTGAATGATGGCATTCCGCCACATGGCGATGCCGGCGATCCTTAAAGAATATCGCGCTGGAATTCAAGAAAAGTAAACATGATTTCTTTGCAAAAGAGGTAATTTTAGAACTAAGGTCATCAACTAATAAAGTAGAATTAGTGTAACTACAAACGAGTTCTAAAATGTAGATAGATATAGTTTTCACGAGTATACAGTACAAGCATGAACATGAAATAAAAATTGCCGATTATTTTTACGCAGCTATACTAATAAATGCTTCCATAACATAAAGGGTCAACTTTAATGACTCCGGAAATATCATTAATGACTTTTAATTAATAATAATTAAGCAACACGAGTAACCCCACGCAATTGATAACCGACACCACAAGACATATGCAACTGTAACTGGCAACATCCTGAATATGACTCATATATATACCGAACACGTGGTGTTGCCATGTGGCTTAAAAAACATACTTCTAGGCATTCACGAGAATCATTAATATGGAAAAGAGATAAAGAATATTTGCGGTTTAAAATTCAGAAAGCAACACTGGTAATCTTTGAACTTAGGACTTTCTAAATTCTGTTTTAAATAAATTAATTGAATAACAAATTGAAATCTAGAATGATATCCATAATTACAAGAATTTAAATTGCTTACACAACCAATATAACCAAGTATAATCTAAATTCCATAACATTTGTAATTTACACATTTCATAAATCACTAGCTGTTGCCCATGACTTCGTCCACGTGGACAACTTAACATCACAACATAACATCGTATTTCCCGTAGGAATGAGATGGTTTTTCGGGATAAAAGCCTTCCTATATCCTATTCCAGGACGTGCCTTATATGTGTGCCAAGTTTCACCCTGATCCATCCAGTGGTTGAAGCGTGATTGAGTAACAAACATCTAGTTTTTCGCATTTATAATATTAGTGGGATACAACATTGGGCCCGATTCTGAAGGCACACATTTAAAATTTGACAGCGCTAAAATTGGTTTCGTCTTCATCTTCATAATACTGTGTAACAAGGATAGCAACAGTTTTAATTCTCTCAAATTTTAACATTGTGTCTTTAGAATCGCAATAAAGAAAGAAAGAAAGAAAGAAAGAAGCCCAATATCAGCCTATAATAACTCTATACATGAAGGTAGCTTTCAAAATATTGAGAGAGATATTCATATGTCTACGTTTCAGGTCAGATAGGTTAGTGATCCCTGAACTATTCCTCTATATTATTATCTGCTAAGATTTACCCTTGTTTAAAGCATAAGCTCCAGTATCTTTAGTTTATATCACCAAATTTTAGATGCCTACTGAATGATTATTACTAAGTTGATAGGAGGCCATGGTAGCGCCTGTGGTTTTGAATCCTAAAACTTTACCTGCATACTATTATTTTAGTATAGGCCATGCTTGTTCAACGAAAGATTCGAACAGTAATGTGATTCAAATAGCCATTCGCACGCCAGTCCGCCCGCTCTATAAAAGATAATGCCAGTGGAACCAAGATAAGAATTCACTCTATTGGACCTAGAAACGAGAGAATGTGAATTTGAGAGCGATATCGACTGCAGTTTCTATAAAGTTTTCGTTTGTGCCAGTTCTGGAATAGAAAATGATAAACTTTGTGTGCTGTTTAAGTTCAAGATGTCTGATTGTTCGGGTACATTGACAAAAATATGATTATTTGAACAAGACCTTATTAACTGTGAAGATTCATCTTAACTCTATAAAACAGTACCAAAATCTTGTTCTTGTTAACTTTATCTTGTTTCAAAACAATAATTACTTTAGCTAACATACAAGACTAAATACCACTGTTGACCAAAATTTTTTTCAGTGTAGCTTTGACAAATTTTGCTTATCTTGACGATATTTTAGTATAGGACACATAGTTTACATTATAGTCCAAAACAACTTGACTTGCTGAACTATAGACCACCATAGAACAAAAACAGCAAAAACTCTAAATAATAATGAAAATTTTACTGAACTACTTTTTTGCAATGATCTAACCACAACGTCGCGTGTTTCCACAACATAACGAGAAAGCTCATTACACAAACCCTATTTCAAAGTGTTAATGCATACAATCGCACCATCTCTTGCGATTGCAAATTATTTGTTTTATCTCGTACCGACTGCAACTAATTAGTCGTGCGCGACAGACGTTTATTAATTGCGACACCAGTCGCTGTCGCCTCAGTTTCTTCTTTTTGCCTCCAGTGTACTCTTTCAAAGCTGGACGGTCGTTGGTAAAACAGTTTAATATTTAATGGGGGACGCTAAATTACTTGACATTGGGACATTAATTCTTTGAAGAATTTGTTGACGATTAAAAGCCTCAAGAACTGAATGACTGTAGGCTCCATAATCAACATAACCATAAATTAGATAAAATTTAAAGGATTAAATTTGTAAAACAGATTTTACTTAGTGAAAAAAGTGTCAAATATAATAAATGGGAATAGAAGCCTGTAGTCAAAAACATAATTTCTAATTAAATCAAAGCAACAGATACCAATAAAGAGCAAAAAGACCGAAACTACATCAATCACATATCACACAACATCCATAACCGTCGCACTACCTTTCCACCAAAATATCTTGAACCATGACATTGGTCTGCTTTCCCCTGCGGGAATCAATTTGACCTTCAAACGAGGGATGGTGAGCAGCTCTTTGTATATTTGTGTCCTATAACGGTACAATCGCAAATAACTCATTCCATCTCCGGTTTCCGCTACACAGCTTTCACTAATTAGGCTCTGCGAGCAGACATGGATTAATTGCAGCCTTTGCTGCTACTGTCGCTTGCTCTGTAGCGGTCTTGTGTGTAACATTACCCTACCTCACAAAGGTGTCAGGAACGCGTTCTTAATTAATATAATCGTAATATGTGTTGCTTTCATCATTTAAATTAATGGGTACGTCCTTTGTAATTGTGAGTGAAATGCTAGTATATTTTGTTGCAGCAACGTCGCCTTTTACAGGATACTGTATAATGAAGTGGGTTTGTTCATTCTGAATTCGTTACGCCCAATTGTATTACGAAGCTCTGCATTTTTGGTAACCCGCATTTCACTCTTTGCGAAATATATAGCTTGGGAAGAGACATCATTGTTTTGCAACATTTAAAAGTTGTAATTTTTGATAAACAATAAGTAGGTATAGCTTTAGAAAAATAGTACATAAATATCTTGACAACGCAACAACATAACTAGACAAGCCTGTCTTCAGAGCAATTTTAACTCATAAATAACTTACGTATGAGATATTGTTGACAGCTGCTGAATAAACTTTAAAAGGAACACGTCGTCGTCCAGCTATCATTTTATTTTGTGGCTTAGCTTGTATGAAGTTCTTACAATAACATAAATCGTTTGTTCACAGGATATGGCTAACTACAGTTGCGTGGCAGAGAACATAGCTGGTAAACGAATATCAGAACCTGTGCTCTTGACAGTCTATGGTAAGATCTTTGCTAAACACATTATTAACCATTGTAAGATTTCATATTATAGATCTGTTATTTCATATTATAGACTAAAAAAGTGTTGTACATTAAAACGACTTAGAGGACCCCTATTCCCTATATTATACATCCCCATACATAAATTTGGATCAGAATCCTGTCTTACTGACTGCTGATGTGTATAACGATATGAAACCCTAGGGTTGTGAGTCCTACTAGCACAAGTCCATTTTTTTTTTCGTTCTAACAGCCATTGTTACGTTACAAAACTTCCTCTGTCTAGTTTGAATCTAACCTCTTTTTGTTTTCAACATAATTCTCAACCGAATAGAAATTTTCGACCCTTAGCGTCATTACTTCAATAGTTATTACCGACTAGTACCTCTAGCAGGCGATTTAATACGCCTTCATCTAACAAGATTTCATGTTTCATTATTTCATATATAATTTATCAGACAACCGACAATTCTCGTTGCTGTTTAACGCTCATTTCACCCTCACTTATACATAATAACTATCTTTACTTCAGCGAGATCAAAGGGCATGCGCCGATGGGTTGCAATTATTGCGTGTGCGCATCGCATGGGAGAGTCATTAGGATAGTGAGCGCCCACGCCACGTCTTGAAAGTACGGCGCCTTGCTAACTGATTGCAATCAGCACCTCTGACTTAACACGTCCAAAATCCTTGTTTTGTTTCGTTGTATTTTATGTCGTTGCGTATGATCCCTGTGAAGCCAGCTACTGCATTACTTTTTCACTGTGTTGTTATAAACTTGTATCACATTTCTTAATTATCTCTCTGTAAATTTGTTCATATTGGTTTATCTATAATTTATTACCGTAATTTCGAGTTCAAAAGTTATCTGCAACTCACCAACTATTTCCTGCAGTTTTATTTACTTTTCTATTTAAAATTACTCGCCTGTTACTTTACGAAATATATTTTTTTATGAGATAGCGACACGAACCAAAACACTACTTTTGACTGTATTTTATATTGGTTCGTTGAACAAAGCAGCTTTGGAATCCATGTTTGTCCCATAAATTCTCCACTCTTGACTTATCTTACCATCTAATTGGTAATAGTTGCCGGTGCACACTAGGACCAATTACGTTTATTAGAGGGATTTAAACCCTTTGTGTTTGTGCTATAGGAATTGTCGCAGTTAGGTGCAAATTGGGCGATATATTGTCCCTATAATGGTCTTGAATGGGGCTTTGTAGGCGTGTGTCTTCGTCACTGTACTTTTATTACTTCCCACAATTATAACAATGACACCTACTTTCATACCCTTAGCTGTAGTTATGTAAAATGTGTGGGTGTTATCTGGATTTATGCACTTATTTTAGCGTTATAAATCTCATTTCTCAGTAGAATGTTTCATACATGTTAAGAATCAACTCTCTTTAATAGCCTTATTCTCATTTCTTCGGATAATATGTACACACTAAACTTTGTTAGTTCATTAATATTGCTACCTATTTATATTTACTTTTGTTCTTCAAAACAATATGGTGCTAGTTTCTTTACTATAAGTAGTAAATAGTGTATGTTATTTTAATTTTCTTTATGCAAAATTTTGAAATTATGCTAATTAAACCACTTAGATCAGTGGCATTAATAGTAATCTCAAAATTAACGTATAAAGTATTGTGATATTTTTTTTATGATTGTGGTTATTTAAATCTTTTTAGTAAATTGATAATTATGTTTATTTCTGTGAAGTGTTCACATTCTAGAGATGACTTTCTGACAGCCAAATGCTTAAGTTATTAGGTATTTCAATACTCCGTATTAAAATTGAAGAGCATTTTATTAATATTAACAGTACTTTAATAGATTAATAGCAGTCCCGAGCTCTAATAGGGCAATCAATTTTTATTGAGAAGAAATGCCGAAATTACAAACCGCGGGTGGTCCCCACCGTCGGAGTTCGTTTGTTTCGTTCATTATTTAACATCTTTAAAATTCTGCATTACAATGATTTATTATTTTAACAGATTAACTTTGTGTATATCGAATTTTTCAACATTTTAAATGTTGGGTTTTGAAGATTACAATTTTCTTTTCATGTTTTTTTACTTTTGAAGTTTCAATATGAATTGTTTATTAAAATCTTGAAAGCGGCCAAAAATGTTTCGTTCATAATTTAACATCTTTTAATTATGAATTAGAATGATTTATTATTTTAATAGATTATTTTTCTGTGTCGAATGCTTTAATTACGTCAACATTTTAATGATGGTTTTTAGGATTACAATTTCCTTTTCATATTTTCTGACCTTTGAAGTATCATTCGAAATGAAATGATTATTAACTTCTTGAAAGCACCCAAATGACCATAATATTTCATACAACTTAGTGAAAATTTCCACTTAATTGACCTCTTGATTCACCTTCCTTATTTTTGGAGCCTCATCAGTTTCCAGCCTAAAAAGGAACCTTTAATAATTACGAGCACCTTGTATAGTAACATAATTTGGACAGCGTAAGGCTTTACCGTGATTTCTGACATAATTTATGGCGGTGATGCGTAATGGCCGTCCATTAGACATAATTTAGGAAAGCGCCGCCGATTATGTTACATATTAGAAGGGACCCTTTAAATTATCAGATGTAGACCTTGATGAGATTATTTAGTGGCCAGATGCTGCAATCAATTTTAAATTTCGCGATTAAACTGTTTCCTTCGCTTTCTGTAGAGGCTTGAGTCTGGGTTCCGTTTCTGATGGTCACCGTTATTAAGTCTCGTTATTGGATAGACAGGTAGATCATTTATACGTACATAGATATAAGGTATACGTTTTATTTTTGAAATGTAGTTAGTATATTTGTTTATGTATATATTATTTCATATATTTAAAAGAAAATATTTATTGATAATTCAGTTCAGTTACTCTTTATTGCACGTAAAAAAATATATACAAAAATCAATATTCATTAAAAGTTATTTGAAATCATAAAAAAGTATTCTTACTTAGTTGTAACTATAATTGTTGATGACGTCTGAATTACGCCTGGTGGGTACTGGTGACCTAATATATATTTAATTAGAATTATAAATAAATAAACAAAGTATGGTTTCCGGTAGAGTGGAATAGGACCACTCCAACTCTTCCCGTGGATGTCGTACAAGGCGACTAAGGGAATACATTATAAAACATCAGTCAGGCCTCCCCAACCCATCTGGCCAGCGCGGGGAGTGTAGGCCAAATCCTCCGTCTGTCTCCGGCAGATGAGAGAGGGTTGTGCTCCTGCAGTGGAGACAAAACGAAACCTGATGATGATGAAACAAAGTATAGCAGTAGCGTGTAGAAAACATAATAATATAGGTACTTACCTTTAAAGAGCACCAGTGGCGCCACCCCGCGGCTGCGGCGCGCAACACCAGGCGCACGCGCAACTAGTAGACCGATAGCATTCACTGCGCACGCGCACGATATTTTTGATTTCCATACGCTCTCCCTGGTTTATCCGATCACATTGAAGTTTTTTTCTTTTTAACTTCACACTAACCAGCACGTATAATAATAAAAATAAAGTAAAAATTATAGCAGTACAAAAAATATTAGGCATGTGTCGCAGCAGTAAACTGGCGCTGACTCAGCATAATGCAGTAGAAAATCCTAGTTTAGTATTAGACCAATGCATATATATTTAGAATGAAACTAATTATAATAAAATTTGACTCCTTCACACGCGTAATAGAAAGAAGATGACGTCATGTATTTTAAAAGTGCTTCACAATCTTCTGAAATTCAATTTAAATTCAAGTTAGGTTGCTCTACTTTCAACAAAACTTTAGTATACGATTCTGAACGCTGGAGCTTTAAAATGGCGCTGTAAAAAACTTTTGCTACGGAGGCTATTCTCTCTAAAATTCTACTGTGATGCGAAAAGTTCTTTTAATGTTTATGAAAAATGTTCAGAATTATTCTATTCTACAGTTAATAGATATTTTATCGTTATTACTATAGGTATAGCAGTCTTTATACAATTCAGGTTAGTTTTTATAAGTAATGCCTGTTGTTGTTATCTAGTTTTTTACAGCATCATTATTAACAAGATGTATGAGTATAACAGGTCTCCAGATAATTATTATTTGATCATTTGTCAAATAAGCTACCTTAATTTAATATGTTACGCTATATTCATCATACTGTGCAAAGGCAAATAAGTATACTTTTCCTAGAGGACGACTGTACCTAAACTACTTCTTTGCTATACAGTTCTGTGAAGCGTTATTTTTTATAGTTTGTAATATAACTTATTGAAATAAAAAATTCAAGAACTACCTGAATTTCACTGTCCCATCACAGTAAGAAACGTGGCCCAACGCATTTTAAAAATAATCATATTTTGTCTAATACTCAATTTACACAAAAAAGTAGAAACCACCCCGATTTTTTCCATGTCCATTACCTTAAACCCACAGTTGATAAAAAAATCGGGGTAAAACGCTCGAATAAATATTTGCCATCATATCTTGACCAAAATATAAAAAGTTTCCTGTTTCATCTGTCTGGAATCAATTCCACGACCTCTGACTTTCGAACCCAACGACGCGGTCTATTATTTTCACTCTTACTACTATTTGCTTCTCAAGAAACCCTGCTAATGCTAACAGTCAATATTCTTCAAAGAACACAATCAAAGCCGATCGCCCATTACGTTTCCTACGTTTACTCAGCACGCATGCTAACCAGGGTTTCTGATGTAGAAAAGTAAATTCTAGCTAGATTGTTAGGGTCAGTTAGAACGTGGAAGTTGGGTAAGCACGCAACGTCGCGTGCACAAACAGGCATGCACCGTGATCTCGGTAAAAGATAACAATTGGTACCTAATAGGTTCTGAGAATGCGTAAAATTTGCGTGCCGGGAACTGTTCTGATAATGCAGTATGTATTTTGTCGAAAACAGATAATTATAGAGGTGATGGTACCATGGATCCTGCAACTTAGGTCATTCAATATTGAAAGGTTCCTTTATAAAGGTTCCTATCTAAAAGTTTCTTTCTAAACCTTCCTTATGAATGGTTCCATTTAAGAAAAAAACATTTTTAAAGGTTTCTAGTCAAATGTTCCTTTTTAAGGGCTCATTTTTAAGAGTTCCTTTTTAAAGGTATAATAAAAAATTTCAAAGTATTTTATAAGAGAAATGGCAAGTTTCATAGAAATCAAACTGGTCGGCTTAATTAAGTAGCAAACGATAGACAAATATTTCTGCATTTATCTAATACAAATTAGCCCAAAAAGCAACACGAAGAGTGTCGCCGTACTCTCACTTATCGATATGTTGAGTGCGATGAGTTGTTATGTATTTGCAAAATTACAGACTGTTTTTTGCATCGTAAGAAAATACTATGAGTTCCCCCCTTCGTACCAAGCTGGCTGTGTTGCTTTAAGAACTACGTCTATGACATCACTAATCTCATCTTTTCCACAGTGAACGGCGGCTGGAGTAACTGGGGACCATGGGCCCCATGCCGCTGCAACGGACGAGTCTCCGGCGGTCAACGGCGCACGCGCACGTGTACCGAACCCCATCCGCTGAACGGTGGGGCGCAGTGCACGGGGCAGGCGGTACAGAGGACAGCGGAGTGCGTTCCCTGTCAAAGTGGTAGGTATCTGAAACCGCTGAGGATATGAATTTTATGGCAGAAATAAGACATAGACCAAAGCAATTTCATGTAATGATAAATGTTTAAAAGACGGTATTAAAAGAGCTTATATGACGGATTTTTTCGAAGAAGTGAGCTGAAATCCTATGTTTCTGCTTGTCTCTTAAATAGGAAGAAAATCTTTGATGCTGGATCGACATGAACAATAAAATTAAATGCTTTAGACTAACTTCTTCCATAGCTTCCTATTTTGCATGACGAATTTCTAAAACATTGCAACGATGTTTAAATATCTAATATGTCTTCTTCTTCAAAAACTGAAATGGAAATTTAATGTAACTAGGTATCAAAATTGCATCATTTGTAATTCAATCACTAAGACTTATTACAATTCAATCTCAGAGGAGAACTTATCATCGGTGCTTTGCCCAAAGAACAAATATCCTATTGCATCGATCGGTAAATTCCATCATTCTACATAAGACCGAAGTATCATTACACGATTTGGCATATTCGCCCATTTGTCAAAAGGTTTGATTTATTTTTCAAATTGTAATATTTAAACTTAATTTAGGCTAGAATGAACGATGAACTTTTACTTGTTACTGTCTATTTTGAGAAAGCTGTGTTACATCACTATCTCGAATTTCTAACCCATCCGCTCTACTAATGAGATGCTAGTGTTACATTATTTAGTGGATCTCATATTTTACTTCAGTAGGCTCTAATTTCCGAAATTAATATCGTTTAATGAGATATATATATATTTAATAATAATCTTCTTTTTATTGCTAACAATGAAGATGGATACATGGATCTACAAGCTTTTGATAATACGCAGCAATTGCTAGTTGGTAAGTATTTGGTAAACTTAAACATCTGGCCGTGTGGTTGCCGGTGATTATGGCACATCTGCTGAACATAACCCACTCCAATAGAATACCACTTTCCATTGGGCTGTCCATTGGGAAAGGAACAACCCACCAAAAGTATCATTCTATTGAAGAATTTTATGTTCAGCAGTGGACGTATTTCAGCTAATTATGATGAAACAAACATCATAGAAGAAAAACTTGCTTTTAACAAATAAACCAAAATAGAGAAATTAAAAAGTCGCAAATAATGAGAAGAGTAAAATAAAAGATAATAAATGACATCAGTTTCAACGTTATCTTAGAAAATACTTAGTACCTTAGTAATTCTCTTCTTCTATCATTTTAAGATACTAAGTGCAGAACAAAATCCCACTAATATTATAATTGCGTAAGTTTGGACGTTTGTTACTCAATCATGCTTCAACCACTGGACGGATCGGGACGAAACTTGGTAGGTACACATATAGGTTAGGTTCTGGAATAGGACATAGGATAGTTTTTATCCCAAAAAAACATCTCATTCCTACGAGAAACCAAATTAATCCTGTGTACAGGATCATATGAATTGATATAAATGTATTTTTTGAGGTTTTTAGGGACATTGAATACGAAAATCATATCTATTTTGAAATTCAAGATGTGTAAATATCGAAACCTACGCGGACGAAGTCCCGGGAAAAAGCTAGTGAAGAAGATAAAGAACACGTGTTCGAAAACATTGCAATCAAACTGAAATGACCATAAAACCATATCTCTCGTTTCCATCTGAACCAAAAATCCAGCCTTTTAATTCCGAAGCACATAAACTGTACTGAGACTGAGCACATCAAAGACTTAAGTACTCCAAAGCGACATTAAAATTAGAAGCAAGTGTGGCGGACAACAAACTTTACCGCATTTCTGAGATCTGATACACGGCGGTTGAATTCGGAAAACATAGCAATTGCTCGGCCTAACTGAGTAGTGACTTTTCAAATGCATTACTTTATAAAGCCCATATGAAAGTCATCCTTATTGTATAATGGAAATAAGCCCATTTGAATAGTAGCAGCTCAACTGTAGCAGCATTTTCATGTTTCCGGTAAGTTAGCTCACAAAAACGTTGATATTTATCGATATATATAAGATATCTGATTCTTTTTCATGTTGTTTCAACAATCTATTGAGTCTGTTTTAAATATTACAAAGCTAATCTTTGTAACAAAAATAATTTGATTTTTGAATGATAAATGCAATCTAATACATTTAAAACTACATTGTTTATCGAGATAGTCTTAAATACAGTCAGTATCTAAGACTTCTCAGATATTAATGGGATACCAGCCAGGATACCATACCTTTATGCAGATGGTGGTATTTTCTATAAATCTTTTACCAAAGTCTTCATCGCCACTTTTATAGTGCTTTTCATTCAAATAATGGTCTCCAAGCTTATAGTCTGTGTGTCACAGATAAATAAACTAGACCAACCGGGTAGACAATAAAACGCAATCAACAGTTGTTTCAAGCCCGTGAAACGTTGTCGGATTATAGTTCATGTTAATTGGTAACACATGTCGGCCCGCTTCTAATGGATGGACGTGCTTAATAGTTATTTATCATTTGCCATTGAAGTTATTATAGAGAGCAACCACTGATCAAATCGGCTTCTTTGATTGGTTGGATGTCAACTTACAGCCGTATTATTGGTCGAATTAAATGTACAGATTGTACTCATTGGCGCTAGAGTTTTTGTAGAACCTGACCTAACAAGCAAAGTTTTTTGTCAGCGCGAAATACAGTTTCTTTTATTATAAGTAGGTACGAACAATTCTAAGTTTTCATAAAATATGAACATAAAATCTCAAATTAATGTCGCAGACGAGTTAGACCAATCCCGGTTCAGTTTCTTCCACGTACTTTCTAAATAAGAACAAACGATTTATTTCAATTATATAGAATATTCCAATTCCATTTATGATAATCACATTTTATTTTTGAGTAACCATTTCGATTTTAACTGAACAATCTAAGTTTTCTGAAAACATTGTGGATAACGAGTTGGACCAGTTCAAATACCTTCCAGGGACTTTCTAAATAAGAACGAACAATTTATTCCAATTACAAATAACTTTCTTATTCCATTTAATTATCATAATGCCCTTCTATTTTAAAGTAGCCACTCTACTTTTACCCTACCAATCTAAGTTTTCTTAAAACATAAACTTTATAAATATCTTGAAATTTTGTAGAAGACAAGTTCCAGTCTCTTCCGGAGACTTTCTAAATGAGAACGAAACGATTTATACGAAGTACAAAAAATACTCTAATCTCATTTATGATAATGACATTCCCATTTTAAAATTATTAAGTAGCCACTTACCGTGTTCTGTCTGCCGTAAAAGATTTTCGGAGCGATCATTTTAGAACAATGTTCCTACATTCTAAACTACGCGCCTACTAAATCTAAGAAATCATTAAAATAAAGATGTGAATTATCTGTTGACTTGGAAACTTTTTTATCATTAATAGAAACAATAATGCTAATCCCACGATTAACTTGTTCCGACCCATGTTCTAGATTAGTTACGGCTCTTAACAATCAATCATTTCAACAATAAGAAAAGCTTATGAGAACTCCCAGTAAAAGGTTATGAGAACGAATTGAGGCAAAGCAATTCTTTATTCCATTCACAAGCTGTTAAATATCCGATATATTGTCTCAAATTCCACCATAAACGTTTGTAAGTACACAGAGGGGCATTAACAATAATATAATTTACCAATTTTATCTCGGAAGATATCTCTGGAACGACTACCGTCTCGTCGCAAAAAAATTTCCTTAAAAAATTCCTCTGTGAAGTGACAGCGATGCAATTACGTTAAATTTATTTACGAACTTTGACAAAAAAGGTGAAGAATCATGTTATTTATAATTTGTGGGTTCTGTCAATGTTGTTTTTGAATCCAAGTAAAATCGCTTTGTTGTCTTTTTGAATATCCAAAAAGGAAGAGAGATAGAAGTTTTGGGTTTCGCCTAATTACGCCCGCTTTTAATAAACTCTGTAGTGTAGAAGAAATGTGTGACAGTTTTGTTATTTTTGATATTCTCAAAAAGATGGAAGTTAATAAGTCAATGAGATCACTAATGTATATATTATATGCATTATGGTACAGTGATTCTGATACCGCATTCAAATCACAAAAAAATAATATAAATCATGTCAAAATTAATAAGTTTAAAATAAAGTAAAAAAAAAGTTATATCGATACAAATGTCAATCAGTGTAATAGAATCTTTGACACGTTTTAACAATCACCAGGACGCAAATAAAAAAGAAAAATCAGAACGGAACCCTAAAAATTTTAAATAAAAAAATTAAAAATGTGAAAGTCCTTTAGTATAGTATATTTTGTTCCTCTAACGAACCCCGACTGATTTATGTCCATGCGCATTAATTAATAAGAAATGTTACAGTGTTGTAGTTTAATATGCGTGCGCTACACCCACACATGGGTTTAAGGGGGAGGATAATTGGTTAGCTCTAGTGATGAGAGATAGCGGTCTGTAAAACAGGTAATATAGGATCTTAGACCCTCGAATTACCTGTAAGCGTTTCGAAAAATTCGTAATTCGTAAAAATCTAACTACGAAAGTTGGACGCCAAATGCTTGTTCAAACATGTTACTTCATATCAGTCCTTAGACGTCCACTGTTGGACATAGGCCTTCCCCAATGAACGCCACCACATCGTCCGCCCTCCGCATCCAGCCGCTTCCAGCAACCTTCTTCATATGTTACTTAGAGAAACCAAAATTACTTTTTCCGTCTACAAATAATTTACTCGGAACCTTTTTGAAACAAACATACAAGACAGATTTACAAACCTTTTAATAATAGTCTAGGTAAAAAGTTTGTAACGAAACGAACGTAACCAAATGTACGTGATTTGTTTTATTCACAGTCATTAGATAAATTGTGATACGATTTGTTACCTATAGGTCCAATAGGTATGCAATTCGTCCAAATTGTAGATCAGCACGTCTTTCGTATTCTTATTTCCCAATTATACCCATATACGAGTATTTTGACAGCTTATATAAATTAGTATACATATTTTCAAGTCAAAAAGTTAGGTGCCAATATAATTTAGTATTAAAAATCACGCTCCCTTTAATATCGCATTTCCTAATATTTATCCTAATTTCACTAAGGGTACTTTGACTCTGATCTCCAGCACGCTCGCTTTCTTTACCTGCACCAATCACCATGAAGTACGAACGCACCGACTCTCTATTATTTCTTTTGTAAAAAAGTTGTGATTTATTCCCGACTCGCATGTAAGGGCAGTTACGGCCATCTCTCGCGTTTATTTTAATTTCAATTTATAGGGCGATACCTCATGAGTTAAGGCGTTGTTCGCTTTGTTAGATACGCGATTAATAATGCTAAATTATGAGATAATTGGTGGTGTGAATTGAATAAGTGGAGGTTTGACAGAATTTATGGCTCTAGAATCTGTTATTATCCACTAAATTGTGTCTAATGATGGCAACGTTTCTAGTTAAAGCTAAATTATTGCTAGTTCAGTAAGAACTTGTACTTGCTATTAAAAAACTTTTGTTATCTTGCTATTAACAAACCAGTTTGTATTCAAGTCTCTCAGCGAGCTATGGAGAGGGCTATGCTCGGGGTTTCTTTAAAGGATATGATTCGTAATGAAGACATCCGACGAAGAACGAGGGTGACCGACATAGCCGAAAGAATTAGTAAACTGAAGTGACCGTGGGCGGGTCACATATGGTGCAGAACCGACGGCCGTTGGGGCAGACGGCTTCTGGAGTGGAGACCGCGGATCGGCACGCGCAGGGTGGGACGCCCCACCGCCAGGACCGACGACCTGAAGAAGGTGGCCGGAAGCGGCTAGATGCGGAGGGTGGAGGACCGGGTGTGGTGGCGTTCATTGGGGAAGGCCTAGGCAGTAGACGTTTAAGGGCTGATATGATGATTCGTATCATTTGTACATCATTCCTAGAGATATATTAAACTGGACGTTCTAGATCCCTAATGTATGTTATGTCACATACATTTGGGATCTAGAATGAACATGACATCACTAATCTAAAAGAGCCCTGGTATTTCAAAACTATGAATGATTCGATATCAACGGACTAGGATATCACGACTTTGGGTTCACCAACAGTTTTGTCTACGCACAACTATCCTTCAATGTTAAGAAGTCATCTAATGATGATAATGACGCACCTACTAAAAAAAGATTTCCTTACAGCTCTGCCTGGTCGCTGGGGCTCCTGGTCAGAATGGTCAGTCTGTGGTGCTGACTGCAGACAGACAAGACGACGCTCCTGCACTGGTGACACTCCATGCTCAGGTGCGCATGCGCAACATGCCGACTGCGTGGGTGACTACTGCGGCGTTCGAGGAGGTACGTTAAATGAAATTTTTAATCTCTTCCAAAATAAAAGACTACTATTTAACTATACCATTTCGTCGTCATTACCGGAAATCGGTAACTAGCACATTTTAGGAAGATACGAGAAGAGGTAGAGTAAGAACTGGTGAAATAACTACAAGAAACAACATTAAGATGTACCTACCTATATTGTCATTTAAGTCAATATGAAGAACTGTCAACAAATGAACTAGGATCAAAATTCTAAGAACACGTTAGTTTCATAGAGAAGTGAGAAATGACACCATGTTTCCTAAACATCTAAATCAAACATTCTGACAACCTCGCCTACAAACTAACATAATTTTATCAAATGAAAGCCACAGTGGTCAAAAGCCTACTCAGGGCTACCGAGACAAATTTGATTCGATAAATCTCATGCTGCCCTTCCCAGAGCGAATTGAACGAGTCTGTATAGTCGTCTGATTAGTCGGTACGAGTTTGAAACCTAAGTCAAGTGACTTCTTGTTGAAAGGTGCTACCGCAATCAAGACTGGAAGACTTTCTCCGGAAGTACAGTTTGTTTACAATATTCAAATAATCATCTTTTTAGTGTAAGACTTGGCAAAACTTTCGGAAAGGCTCGCAAACAGAACGATAGGTATTCAGTTTCCTCTTTAACTACTTTTAGGAACCCTAAAAATGTTGCAGCACGTATTTTAAAACCAATGATACAAGTGATAAGGAACCAGTGGGACGAGACTCTTGTTACAGGTAGGACAATACAGTACCATTGTACCATTAATGGTACAAGTGAGACAAAACAGTGTCAGTTGTACCATCAATACTACAGACTGATAGAACAAGAGATAAAGTATTCTGCTATCATTTATGGAATCCAGATCGTTCGAAAAGTATAAAACATATAAATTTTATTTTTGGGATATACTTTCAATAAAATTTATTTTAATTATTAAATCACCTGAAGTTAAAGAGATTTGTAGTCAACAGCGAGCTAGCGGAGTGAAACGGTATAGTGATATTTTTTCAGTCTATCTATCTATGTCTGTTTGCCAGGTATCTTGATGACTACTAGACCGATTGAGCTGAAATTTAAAACAAATGTCTGAAGTTCCTCGACAATAAAGTAAAAATTATGGAAAAGTAAGGACATTTCAGTGCACTTTATTGCCTTTTTATTTTCTACTACGGAGTTGAATGTCCTCTCTATTATTAATATTTCTATCCTCACACAGATTTCACAAGCAAAATATCGTTAATATCTCATTTTTACAGTTAACATTCTCAAAATAGCTAATATGTCTGAAGCGTAGAAAAAATCAGCTGACTTTATGATTAGTAACACGCCATGGGAGTTTCAAACCAACTCAAGGGACATGTTAATTAAGTCAATTCTATGAAAGTCGCACCGTTTCGTCCGACCAGATGCCATGCGACTAAAAATATACTTCCTTTTCCGCGCACGCTCATCATAACTATGAAATGCTCCACGGGCTGGTCTCTTTATAACAGGCTATCGGTTGTTACTATGACCTACCATTTCAAAAAGATCTGCCCACCCTCCCAAATACCCTAAGATATTGGATAATCTTGAAAGTATTGTAAAGGGATATGACAGATCTAACTTAATTGGACACGTTAAAAAGACTCGAGAGATACTAAAATCGGGCACCGTGACCATCTGGGTCGTATCATATCGTCTAAATATAGACGGGAACCTAAAGTTTATGGTGTTCTTACAAAATTGTTGTGTTGACTTAAAATTTGATATCTGTGATATGAAATTTTAAGTCAACGATAAACTTGAATACCTCCTTACTTAGATTTTTTTCATTAGTTAAAACTTTTGTTAAGATTGTTAATTGGTATATTATGTATTTCGTATCGTCCTCGACTGCCCAATTTTAGAAACCTACTATCTTTTCAATGCAAAAAATGGGGTTTTCTTTGTCTGAGGCATCAAAATGTACAAAGTATTGATAATTTATGATGAGATATGGTTGCCTGTAAATTTATCATTTGAATTTTTTTAGCAAAATTATTTGATAGCATAATATGTCCATTTAAAATTTAAAATTTAGTTAACCGCAGTTTACTGGGTTAGTAAGTTATACAGCCGATATATCTGCGTCATCCAGTTTACTTGAAAACGTTGTTTAGTTACATGCTATTTTACGGATTTCTTCTGTAGCGAAATAAAATATTTGTAAACTCACAATTTTATTGAAAATGAAAAGAACAACAACTTACATTTAATCATCTAACTTAAAATGAACTATTTTATCTACTAAAACAGTAATGAAAGGCGCATCAATAATATAAAAAATATATAATTACATTGCCGAACATTTTCAAGCCTCTCCCCCAGCTGTCGCAATCCAATATACCAAATGGAAAATGATCAGTCCGTATTTTGTTTATAATGGCAATAAATCATTCCCCTGGTCCCCGTTGACTCGGTTTCAATTTCCTTTACTGTTTATCGTGTATTTTGATAAATAGCCCTCGGCCCGAGTATGTTTACTCAACAATTTCTTCTTTCCCGCAAACGCCTTCGCCTTTCACGCTAAATAAATCTGCAATCTCTGACATATTTGCCTATAAATTGCTTTTGTTTATCTTTTTGTTGAGATTGATTGTTATTTATTGAGGTTCATTATTTGTCTTAGTTTTTGGGTGTTCGTTGTTTTGCGTGTGAGTAATTTTCGATTCGTTCTGGGTGGTTATTGATGTTGTGTTATCAATTTATGTAAAAGCTTTCCTTTTTGTCTATTTCTCGTCTAATTTGTTTAAATGTTTGTGTATTATATCTTAAAAATATCGTAATAAATGAAATTCATGAAGGATCTGAGCAATATGTCAACATAATTAACTTTAACTTCATATCATAGTCCCTTAAGTCTTGTTTTACTAAATGCGTCGTTATAAACATTATTCCATTAACAATATTGAAATAATCGATTCCACTCTTATCTTTACTATCCTCACTTCGAACTAATTCAAGTGAAGCCATTGAATATAGTCAAACTCTTTTTAAGGGAGGAAGCATAGTATTATATTTAAATGGTGGCTAAAAATTTACTACCTTATATTATGCATTGGTAATAAAATGCAGACTATTTTTTGGCTTAATAGATCAATAGTAGAGGTATATAGGTGTTAGGTGTGTACCACTATGGTCCTATTTTATAGCTTATGGATGCATATTTCACCAGTGTACTCGATGGGAATACAGTTCAAATATTTGTGTAGTTCAAACAGCGACAGAATTCCTTGGCTACTTTGTAAAATACTTATTAGCTCCTAATTTAATAATCACTTAAGACAAGAGAATTTTAATACATATTATTACGAAAGTACATTTGTACATTTTGGTCCTGTACCAGGTGTTATATTTAAATTATCCTATTCTTGTCTAATTCCAGTAGTACAGGATCAAACCTAGTTTGGGATTAAACAAGTTTATGTATAACCAAATAAATAACTAGCATCCAAAGCATTGCACCAGAAACTTTGGCTATTATTGTCCTGAAACTGAAGTGGGTGGGTCTTCATAAAAACGAATGCCTTTTTCCCCTCAATGAGATCATCAGTGAATTACCCACATGAAAGGTGAGCGAAGAACGACGGGGCCATTCATTCGCACGCCCGCTTCATTAGCCTAATTGCCACGTACAAAGGGGAAATGGCGAAATTTTATAGCGGCATTTCATCTTTTGTTGCCTAAACATCCGAATGGAGTGTGAATTGATAGAGTTGTAAAGTGTGTTAGTGTTTATTATACAACTGCTGTTTATGTACTAATTTCTGGAAAGCTAGGAAATATCCGAAGTTCGAAAAGTCTAGCAGAATTACCAACGTTGTGGTGACTGCACCTTCACGTTTCTGCAAAATCGATCATCATTTAAAGGTTAACTTTTACCATTTTATCTCAAGTAGTCTTGAGCTAAATTCTTTGAAAATGCACAGGTTGTCTTTGTAGTTTTATTGATTCGATTTTATCTTTAAGTACAACTTGTATGACTAATACATTCCTTTTAACTAAACTTTGTAAAAAAATTTCTTTATCTTACTTTGGAGAAAGCTTTACTGCTTTATCAATTATTAATATTGTGATTCACGCATAAACAAACAAATCGATTTATATGCCAAGCAATCATTGTTGGAGGTGGGCCCTGTAAGTGATTTGTTGTGATCTCACCGAGAGAACGCAGCGGGCGATTGCAAACTGCATCCACATATTCCTTTAAATCGACCAAGTAATAATGCACTCTATTAACAATGAATGTAAGCTCCTCATTCCAACAAATGCTTGTAGCAGAGAATTTAATTCCACAAGGCCTCCTACCACGTTATGGGCAAAGCGACAAGGGTTTGTAAATTTCGATTGGATTCCCTATCTCCAATCTGCAACGGACGCAAATATACTACCGGCACTGACTAATGTTTACACTATGTTCAAATTTCAACATTAATCCCATAAAGGTTTAATCTGAAATTAATTTTTCATATAGCGAAATGCGGTTTTAGTTAACGATGTTAGAAGTGAAGTAGCGGATGTTGTATGATTTATTATATTTCAAACATCGGTTAGCTATAAACCGTGTGGGGACTTGGAACTTGTTTATATCGAAGATTTATTGATACGGCGCAGTTTAATGCAGAGTTGCGCCATTGCGTACAAAGCTGCGTACGCATTTACGAGCTCAAGTTTAAGCATTCATTGAAAACTTCACTATCTATTCGAAGTAATTTAATAAAGCAAATCAAATCAAATATTCTTTATTGTACACCAAAATATATAAATTTTTATAAATGTTATCGGTTACTTCACGTTTTTAAAACTTCACTCGACTTTGGTTATATGTCCCTTGTTCTATAATTTTTAATGGTATCTTATTTGCCTGGTATAAAATTTGTTAATATTCCGGAATAATATACCGTTACAAATCTAATATTAGTTACTAATTTAGTACCTAATATTAGATTTATAACTTCAACGGTACCATCAACTAGTTTAACTTCTGACTTATAAAATCATGCTTTCTCTATTGCACTCTCACACAGTCAACAAACATCGTTTTAGTTATCATCATTACTTACCCATATAATATTCTGGAATACTAACAAATTTCACACCAGGCAAATAAGACACCATAATTTTTTTATAAAGCATACAAACATAGTACTAAAATGAAACAAAACACTTGGATCGGTCAGAAATTAAACGTTTCGACTGTACATTTTCCTAATGCTTTCATGCTTTGTTTTCGTCTATAGCATAAAAAGTTATTTCAGTGCAATGGAGTATCTTACAAGTTGCAATAAATGAAATATTTTAAATAAATAAATGTCTTATCAGGCTTCTAAATTCTCAAAACGGTGTTATCATATTCGTGTTCTGTTAGACACAGCTTAACCTGTAGATTTGCCCCAGTATGCCCCAGTTATGGGTCAAACGCGGTGTGTATAACAATTACGGTCCGCTATCGATATTGAATCTAAATTAGCAATAACTCTTGCTATATTTCCATTGTATATTTTATTATCGTTTTATTCATGACTGCTTCCATATGTTTTACAGGGTTTGAATATTGATTTTAATTGACCGATCAAAATTTAATTTTACTTCCCAAAATTCAGACTCATGCCGATAAAAGTCATTAAACTGTCAAACATTTTTATATAAGAATCACCTAAGGGTTTGTGTATAATATTGTATCCAACTGTGAATTTCTTCTTATTTTTAACAAGATAAGTACTTTTAACAACAGTTTTATTCAATTATGCAAATTAAGGAACATCACATTATTTTATCGACGAGAATTCTCAACTTCTTACCTTACTTAGTTTTAAACGTTTTCTTGGTCCTTTTTATTTTTCAGTTAATTTATTTTGTTTCTTAACTTTGAATATTTAATTTCGAATACATTTTAATACGTTTTAGGCCATGAAACTCATTTGATAATAATTTAAATTAAATGCGAATCGTTCCCTTCCTACGTTCACCATCAAGACCAGGTGCAAAGAGATCCTTATCACTTTTGCCCCATGTGCAATCTAAGCACATGGGGCAAAAGTGATCCCTTTTGATCCCAACAAACCCTCTTTTGGTGTTACTAAAGTTTTAATCAAAAGTTCTCCTATAGTATATACGCGCCACATCATTATCGATAGATCATTTATACAGATAATCAAAATGTTGTGGAGAGCACTAATCATGTCCCATAGCGGGAATCCATCATTATAGAAAATAATACATTATGTCAGAATCGCGTTAATTTGCGCTCCGTTCTTGCTCAACAACCCTAGCGTGCAGAATTATGTGTATTTTTAAACATTTTGATTGGCACAAAAAGTTGTTTAATATCCAATACCGAATTTCCTTATACAGGTATTCGGTTAAATGCTGTATAAATTACACTAGCATTAATGAATACGGTGAAAAACCGTGCTAAGGGCGGGGCCAGACCTTATTTTTAATTACACTCGCAACAGTAGAGATTGTTATCGAGTTATCGAACGAACTCGACGGCGGTTATCGAAAGCACGATGGCTTTATTGTGGCCGCTACTGATGTAGCTCGAGATATTGGGCTAGAGTTTCGTGGTGCAATGAGATAGATGCCTTTAACTTTTTTTAAAGGAGGTTTTTTTTTCGGTAATGTTACCTTCTCTAGTATTGTTCACTCTTTTTTTTACGAGGCTTTGTATTATTCATGTCCATGCCAGCCTCATAGGGAAACACATAATATTCAGCGTGTATTTCTCTCGCTTCATTCGACATTGGATCATTTAATTTCAGGTTTATTTCAGCATTTTGTCCAAAATTGTCGCCAACAAATGCAGACAGCTCAGTCGCCATCCGAACACACTCCACCAGCAAATAATAAACATCATCAATTTGTTGGCAATAGCGGTGATTCTGCTCAATCTATCAAATGATAAAATTTATTTGATGGAATATGGCCGGACCCTTATCGAAACGCCAAAACCAGCATTTCTCTAGGAAGGCATTGTTTACTTTTAGCTCTGCAAGTTCCTTACTTCTTGACGTTTTGTAATTCTTGATGACCATTTGATTATTTCCCCCTTTTCCAAATTCATTAGTCACAACTGGTTAAACTGTTGTGTTACAACGTATGTAAATATTCCAAATAACGGAATCATTTGACGTTTACGATTTATATATTTGGTAGCGTTTTAAATAAAATATAAATTTAACAAACCAAAAACAGACGTCCGGACAATAACTTTAAAAACATATATAAGTTAAAGGCATTCATTCATCTTCAGGCGTCAACCAAAAAACTCGTCCTTAATTTGGGTCCTTTTCACGGCACCAAATTACACAAAAAGTAATCGTAAAAAAGCGCCTCGAGCCCAATCGTAAACTTGGAGACGCGATGACATAAATAATACTGAGACACGTTGCCAGAAACTTGTAGCCTTTGTAGTTAAAAGTACAAAAATATCGCTGCCTCAAAATGTTTGAAAGAAATCAATATTGTGTCTTATGCTTAAGGTTATAAAAGCAGTCGCTAATTTCATTATTGGACGAATTGCGTTTGTAAAGACATTTTACTTTTTATAGTCGAAAACTCGTAAACAGTTAACAGCTTATCATACACAGGTGAAGTTCATAATTCCGTGGTGAATTTTGTAGAATACGACGATCGTTTTTTAGAATATCCCAGTTTATCCAACAAAACCTCCCTTGAAGGAGACGCGGCAATATTTTCTCACGTAATAAAAGTTTGCGGGACGCAAAGTGGGAGTCTAAACTTACTTTGTAATTTATGCCGCTTTGTTTGAATGTTGGCAACAGCCTGCCTAAGGATGTTAAAATGTTTGTGGTTTCTGTAGAAAATGTTCAAAGATGTCAGTTTTAATGTGAGTATGACATTATAATGGAGTTGTTTCTGTCATTGGATGTTTGTTGGCCTCCTTAGAAATGTGCAATCGTTGAGTGGGTGTAGAATACTTGCTCTTTAGAGATTTTAGTCTTCACCACCAGTCTTTATTCATGATCTCAAAAGTTTTTTTTTCTGTAATTTATCTATTCATACTGAAATATACCTACCTAATAAAGGCAAGATATTTATTTCTCCCCTATTTTATTCTTTTTTATAGTTTTTGTATCCTTTCTCTTCTTGTCAACAGTAGCCGCACATAGCGATGTTCCTCTCTACATCGGCATCGCAGTTGCTGTGGTGGTCTTCCTTGCTGGTGCTGTTGTGGTCTACAAACTCTTGCAGAGAAAGACCAGAGATCACTCTCTGTATACCATGACAAGAACTGGTAAGTTTTTAAAACCATGTATATATGGTTCACGCTCTCAATATATATGTCTCATAATATTGAATTCTCAAAGGGGAAACAGGTCACGACCTCATGACCTTTCGATCTTCCCCTTTCACCTATACGTGACACACATATTTGCCACCCCATTGTTTTTATATCTGCCACCAAAAAGTAATCAGTTTTCTTTTCGTATTCCAAAGTACTTTCAAGCATGTAAGCAATTTCATGAAGTACTAAAAGCAATGAAATAAGTTAGTATATTTCACTTTATACACTTCTGCAAAGTTTTATGTTCATGGATCTGTATCTATGTTTTTGCTTTACTGATTAATAGCAAAATTTCTCTCCCTAAGCAGATTTCCAACCAGAAATGTATCCGACGGTGGAGAAGCAATCATTATCTCTGGCTCCAGATCTGATGCAGCACAGGCCTCCGAGATACGAGCATCCTCAACCAGACTCGCGAGCCGAACACCACTATGACGTCCCTCATCTGACTAATAGGTTTGTAGTTGAAAATACTCTTCTTGTAGACCAAAAAATTCAACTTGTTTAGCCTTTTTACAATCACATGTATAGAATTGATCGGAACTGTTCGGGCCTAATCATGGACCCACCTTACCTACTTATAGAATACTATTCAAATTTTTAATTCAATTCCATGAACAAGCCAAGACTAATAAACTTATGTTTTGTAGCTATGCGTCGCCAGTAGATCACCAGGTCACACCGTGTGCTTCAAGCAAAGGGCAGAGTGATGACTATGACAGCAAACCTTACAGTGAATCAGAACATTCCGTCTCTAGTTGCTTCACTAGTTGTAAGTATCGTAGTAAAAGGTCATCTTTAAATAGCTTAAAGTTTACTATTAAAACTTTCAAGCAATTTCAGTGCTTGAGCTAAGAGTAGTAAAACCAGAATGTCTCCCCATTTTCTACTTTAAAGTAGCTATTACATTCTCATTTCCCACAACCACTTCGAAGTTCAATCTCTAAACTTTAAATTTTCTTTTAGCTGGCTCAATGTACGACGCAGCGAACGAATCGGTGACGCTTCAACTAGCGGAACTCGTTTCAAACTCTCCCACATCACAGTCACTGTCAGTATCCAGTGTTGGAGCGAGGTTGGCTCTACCAGCTGCTGGTGTAGCGCTTTCTATCCCAGAAGCAGCTCTTAGTAGGGGCAGACGAGAGCAGATGTACGTTGCAGTGGTCAAAGATGACAGATATCGACCGAGACTTGGAAAAGGTTTGTTTTAAGTGTTTAGTGTACTTATAACTTAAAAGGATATGTCATCATCATCAGCCTAGAAGAGTCCACTGTTTGACATAAGCCTCTCCCAAAATGCGCCGCTGATCACGATCCTCAATAATAAGAATATATATATGTTTTCTTGCAATGGGCAAGAATATATTGATAGTGAAAAAATAAAATCGCCAAATCTCCAATCGGTTGAAAGTCGATACCTATCTCATAAAATAGAAGAAGTTGATGATATTTGTTTTATAGATTATTAATAGATGGCATAATATTCAAACTTTTTATTGTCGGTAAAAATACTCAGACAAAATGAAATAAAATTTTATTTGTGTAAAGCTCCGCAAATGTCGCCTTATTTTAGTTTTATCATATCTTCATTCATCTCTATTATTCATAGATTTTTAAATTAGGAATAACGGTCATGTATAAAGTAAACATTTTATGGTTAGTTATTGATAGTTTAATTTTTATAACCGATAAAAATAAATTGTTTCGCAATTTAAACGATAATTTATTTGCCATATAATTATGCTATCAAATCAGATGTTCGTGATTACGATGGGAACAAATAAAAAACACGAGTAACGCCTCTGGCAGACCAAGCTTAATAACACACAACAAGACAGTTTGTACCATAAAACTATTTCATTAAGAATAATTTTTGCCCTGCAGGTATCACGCAACTGAGTCCAGTAGTTAAGTGCGGACCACCTCGTCTCCAACTAAACAAGTCTGTAATACTTCAAATTCCACACTGTGCCAGTTTGAAGCACGGTTTCTGGAATCTATCTTTATATGCGATCGACCATAATAATGCCAAATCTGATAATAATCAGCCACAGTGGAAAAAAATCGTTGGTCTTGGACAAGAAACTATTAATACGCCTGTTTTTACTCAACTTGATAATGATAAAATATACCTAGTGACTGATATGCTGTCTACTTTTGTATTAGTAGGAGAAAGTTTCAACGGAAAAGCTGTGAAAGCTCTTCAATTAGCAGTGTACGCTCCTGCTACACCTAACGAGACTTCTTCTGAATATAGTATAAGGTTGTATGTCTTTGAAGATACCCCCTGCGCTCCGTACTACTGTCAGGAGCAGGAAAAGAAAATGGGCGGTGTGTTACTTGATAGACCAAAGACTCTTTTGTTCCAAGACGGCGGGTCAAATCTCTGTATGAATTTGGAGCACGTTAGTCCAGGATGGAAAGCTAAACCAGGCATTGGATATCAAGAGATACCTTTCAACCACGTTTGGAGCTCCAATTACAACGCTCTGCATTGCAGTTTTGCACTAGAAAGAACTCACGACTGCGATAACATTGACTTTACTATCTCCGCTTGCCAGAGAACTAATCCATCCTACAAACAAACATTCCGAATATCTCTTGAAGACGTGCGAAGTCGTTCGCCCCGAGGTCGTTCCCCTCGCGCTGAATCGCAGCGCAGTTTTAACATAACAGAGAATCTTTTAGAGGCTCGAATGTGTCGCAGTGAAGATGGAAGTGACGGGAGCGTAAAAAGGAACGTCACTGTTAGCGAGGCGGGAGTCAATGAGTGTGCAGGCGAGGGCCCATTTAAATTAAGTGCCCGAGTGAAGCGGCAGTTATGCAGTATATTGGATCCGCCGAACGCTCGCGGCAACGACTGGCGTGCACTTGCATCGAGGCTGGGAGTGGATCGTTACACCACGTGGTTTGCCACAAAGAGCTCGCCCACAGAGGCTATCTTAGAGTTATGGGAGTGCAGGGAGCGCGGTCCAGGAGCTACCGCGGCTCTAGCTGCCGCGTTACGTCAGATGGATCGCCATGATGCTGCTGATTTACTACAAGGTCGACCTTCGTGGTTATGAATATATAAGCATTCATATCTTGACTTTAACTAATGATTCTATTGACTGTGGACTATATTTGTGCGTTCTCTAATGGATTAGAGGAATGTGAAAGTAGGCCTATATGGATTGAGTTATGTGGACGATATGTTGGTAAACTAATGAGTAGTTTAAATGTTATATTTAGAGAAAGTATAGATTCGTAGGCCTACGGCCTAAGATTGTAAAATCGTGGTAGTATATTTTGTATAGAATATTATTATCTATGCTGTAGATAAGCGACCGAGAAATAAAATTATAATATTATAGTAGCAATAATAGTGCCTACAATGTCTTGAAAAGAAACACTGCCAACCTCAAATAGTTGGTCACAGTTGGTTATTTTGTTAATTTTTATAAGTGTTTGAGTGTTCATTATATCGAAAATGTATCGCTTAAGTTCATGTTTATTTGCTTACGTATTATTTTCGATGTATTGCTTTTTGAGGTTTCGAACTTTGTGCCAAATCTCGGATGCCACAGCACATTTTGGCAATAATTACAAGAAAAATGTTAAACGTCTTTATTCTGAGCTTATTGTTACGAGTTTCAAACAATTTATTTTAAATTTATCATGGTGCAGGTATCTTACTTTCAAAAAGTTCTGCTTTATTATCTAAGGACACAGTAGTGTTTCCGTTAAGTTCTAGCATCCATACTACCTTTTTGTAACAGCTTATTATTGGTGTTTTAGACTCACTATTGATATCATTAATTTTTATGGAAATATTCAAGCTGCTCTAAATATCTAGTTATAATTCCACATTCAAGTAAGATACCTTTTCTAGTACCATGCTGTACATCAAAGACTTAATCTGCATTTACTATTGAGAATATACCTGTCCCAATTTTCCGTAGATTGCATTTCTTTACAACTTTTGTATATAAATAGATTGTACATACATTGTATCGCAGTTACACTAGTAGTTGAAACTATTAATCATGATTTTGTAAATGGTATAACATCGCCACCGTAGACTATATATATTTTTGTTAAAGTGATGACTATTAAAATAAATGAATCTGTGATACTTAAAAATAATATGAAATAAATTATGTTTAACTGTGCACTTATCTTTGTTTCCTTTTGATGAACCTACACCTTGAGTACTGGCGCATTAATTGAGGTTTCTAATATTTTTATGTCTGACTAGGAATAACTTTTCAACCTCTCTTAAATCGATTAATTTACACAAGATGGACTATTATTGAAAATTAAATTGTCTTTATTAAAAACAAATTAATAAAACAATCTAGAAAATAATGGGGTAGCACCATCCAGTGTATTTTTCGACGTAAAAACATAAACTTGATTAAAATTAGGTTTAAGTACTTAGGTCGATGGTAATATGTACATTTTCCACATGAACTGTGTAGGTACTTCATTTGTGAAGGCTACTTCGGATCTAGGAAGCCTAAATACTTAAGGTAATGTTAGGTTACTTTAAAACTCAAGGGTCTTCACAAATCAGATAGGACTAATACGTTTCAACTGCGGTCATTATCGTAAGTAGTAAGTTGACAAAAATAATATATTATTTAATTAAATATTTCTCCAGTACTAGGACCAAAAACTTATTGTTTAACAAGAACGAAGAACTGGTATTTTCTTTCCAACTTTTGAAAGTGACGCTAATGACGGCAGTTGAAACGATGGAATATTTACAGACCTATCATCACAATAAAGTTCAAAATCACTTCAAAACCAAAATCTATGAAGCTACTTACCCATAAACCAAGAAAACAACAAGGCCAAAGCTACAAGAACCAAATTATATTTCCTAGTCACATTCCTAAAGGCAGTCACTCACAAAACGAGAACAAAAGCAGTGACCAAGAATGTGTCATGAAAGAATTCACTGGCATCAGAACTACCGAAGCGACAGGCGTGGAAACACTCAAAAATGAATTACGTTGGACGCTACAAAGGTACGGATACGGTAATAGATGTAAATAAGGTAGTGTTTTGTTGTGGGCTCACTGTTGAGGGCAGGTGTGTGCTCACATTTATGACAGGCCGTTTCACACGTTACGAATCTATGACCAATTTGTTGCGGTGTGGTGGCTGTTGCAGCGAGTTTGTGGGAAGACAAAAGGGTGAAAAATACGAATGATGATACTTTTACTTTAATAAAAACGTAAGTATGTGCAACTGTGGAATTCGACAGAGCGTGATGATGATGAAGTAAATGGAAAAAAAAATTAAGTAGGTGAAACTTAATTAAAATTTAAAGTAACTAGAATAATATGAAAATAATTAAAACTTTGTGTGGTCTAAACCCAAATTCACAAATAAAAAACAGAGAAAAATATTAAATAGAAATGCCTTGTTAAAATAATTATTTCTTACTATGCTTCCATTTGATTGCCGAATTACAAACTATTTATGGAATTATGGATTATTTAGCTCAGAATCAAAGCATGATAATGCGCAGGGAGACCCGCAATCTTCCCGTGGGTGCCATCAAGGCGACTAAAGGATTGCACCAGTGATGGGCAGCAGCCTTCTTTGGTATATTAAGCTCATTACTGCGAGCACCAATCCGCCGGCCAGGCCTGGTGATTATGGCAAATCCCCCAATGGACAGCACACCAAAAGTGGCATTCTATTGAAGAGGCTTATGTTTGAATATATTTCGTCTGATGATGAATGCGAAGTCGAGGTTCAAATAACATGTAAATTAATTAGTTCGGTTGCAATGACCGGCCGAGGACTCAAAATTGAAAAGGTTATTTTCAAGCGCTCCCTAATAGTGGAACCTGACCCTAACCAGCATTTTCGGGTTTACATTTAAATACATTATAACACCATTTCAACTAGAAAGGGTCGTAAAGGGGCAGGTGCAGTCATAAAATTAGAATTAACCACACGGCTACTGTCAGCCCTTTTATTCGATTTAGGAACGTACTTTTATTTTATTTAAAAAATATTGCTATAAATCTACCTAATTGGAGAAAAAGCGAAGGTAGTGAGAAGTAATCAGTAATCAGTAAACTTTATTGCATTCCATGGTGATAACAGACAATAAAAAGACAGAGTTCTCATGGACCCATTTGGGCACAGCAAGTAGAAGAGAGGAGGACCAACAGTATTGTCGACGTTATCAAGTTGTTTAATACATAATGTACATGAATATACTCGTATTATGTATTATTTGTATAAATAATATTTTTATTTCATTTGTTGCATATCTGTTTGTTATCTAATTTTATCATAATTTATCATTTAGGTATTCATTAAATGTGTAGTAGCTTTTGGAAATCAATAGCTGTCTCAGGTATTTGTTAAATATCTTATTGTTAGTTTCTTCTTTTATTATTTCGGGCAGGTGATTATATGTTTTTACTGACATGACGTTTAGGTAGACCGCCTAGATAGATGTACACGTGTATGCTACTTTATTATTGTATCTTTGTTTTTTATCGTGCTGTAATGAGTATTTGAACTGAATTGAATTGAAGTTTAAAAGGCGTCAGTAATATTATTTGAAGGCTGCCTATATGAGTTATAACCGTGGCTCTGCTGTACTGACGTCATTTTGGCAAAGCCACAAATAAAACAGAATATCTCAAAAATGGTAAAGGTGGTAAAGGTATGTGATTTGAATTTTTGATATCATCATCATCATTATCAGGTTATTTTTGTCTCCACTGCAGGAGCACAACCCTCTCTCATCTGCCGGAGACAGACGGAGGATTTGGCCTACACTCCCCGCGCTGGCCAGACGGGTTGGGGAGGCCTGATTGATGTTTTACAATGTATTCCCTTAGTCGCCTTGTACGACATCCATGGGAAGACTTGGAGTGGTCCTATTCTACTCTACCTGAAACCACACGGCACACCACAATTTTGGATATGTGGAGCACTAATTCAGATTCATATTTTGATACCTTTTGTAGTTTCCGAGATATGGCGTGGCCTGCTGTAGTGACGTCATTTTGGCAGAGCCACCAATATAACCCTGTAACTTTTAAACAGTTGAAGTACAAATTCTTATTATCGGGTACAAAATAGTATATTTTATTCTGTAGCCAAAATGACGCAAGTAATTTATTTGGATTTGTCCCTTGCACTTCTGCAACTGCATGCTTTCTCTACGAGATTCCAGGTGGGCAGAACAAAGGTTATGGTGATATCCTTTGATCTGAGCGACACTCCCTCGGTGCTCTAGTGGTACAACCCTCAGCTTTACTCCGTTAAAACGTAGTCTTCGTGTTTGTGTCTCATTTTAGTACGAATATATTTTATTTGAAAGTCCAAAAATATTGTTATTATCATAAGTTAGAACTTTGAAACATTTTTACAGAAATTTTGAGGTATCTGATTTGGTTACTGAAATATATAAAATCCGAAGCGAAATTATGCATTTAATTCATGGGTTTACAAAAATACATTTAACAGTCACCGTCATTATAGCAGATCATATAAACACAGTCATAAATCATTATATCACCTGCTGCCTGTTATTATCTGAATAAATAATGATCATTATTTTTGCACCCTCTAGTCACTTTCACTTCCCTAATGTATCCTTAATTACTATTAAAATTTTACAAGGTATTATTAAAACAAAGACACTAAATAATGATGGTCAATTCGTGTCCTGACGTCCAACTCCAGGCGGCGAGTTTCTCGCTTCAGGCTCCTTAGTCTTCAACTACGAGCCTTACGTGACAACTGGATGGAGAAAAATCACTATTTATTTAATAATTTATTGTACGTACCCATTAAAACACAAACATTGATATTGATATAAAATGTTGAGTTTATTTGTAAATAAATTTCTTCTGCGGTGAATATACGAGTAGGCAGTAGTCGCGTTTATCATCATGATCATCCATCATTATTTACTTCACCTGATTATTTATCATAAAATTTTCCTAATGCTATATGACGTATGCAATTATTTTCGTCATCCAATCATAGATATAATCTCGGTAGTTAAATTTACCCCGTAATTGCACTTTTCTCGTAGTTGATTTTGCCCCTTGGCTGCAATTCCTCTGCGTTTCGTTTGCCTCGTGGTTGCATTTCCCCCGTAGTGGCTTTTACCCCGTAGTCGAAATTCCCCCATAGTTGCATTTGTCCTGTAGTTGCATTTGCCCCGGTGCAACTTACTCAAACATTACATTCCTACTCCATGCATTGTTTCATAAGTACCATCATAATAACCTTTCACAGCTAATTTTCACGTCAAACCGCAGCCCTCAATTCCTAACTAACCCTCCAAACTATTTTATACGGCTTCTTCGAAGACGCCCTACGACTGAAAGGGCCTGAAATGTCGGCTAATCAATCGAAAAGGGCACGAGTCTCTACCGGAGAGATGGCAAAGTGTGGTAACTTAAGAATTTAAAAAAAAATGTGTCAGCGCACTTGTATACTGTTATACACATAGGCATTTTTGTGTAAATTCCCATCACTACGCCGTTCTTCAGTTTCTTCTGTTTTTATAAATTAAGATTTTGAAGTAGTCACAGAGGGCCTGGCTGTTAGGCAGTAATTGGATTTGCTTGAGTTGTTGATGTTACAATCAATACGAAATCTTAACAAATTGGTTCCAATGTTTTTCAAGAAACACAACCTACACATTTCTATTCACAACTACTAGGTAGATGCTTATTTTGTTTGTCGTATTTGTTAATATGTATTAATAATATTTGCATACTATTTGCCAGAATATGTTTGGAAACACCACACATTGATATCATCTTTATACCCATACTTGTTCTATGCAAATACATTTTACATCATTTATATATATTTTTTTTCTATTTTCTAAACAAATGTTTTGTTTCATTATTATTTTATTGCTTCGGCCATAATACAGGCGTTGTCGTTGCCTGGGTTACAACGCGATTTTTGATTACAAAATGTACATATCACATCCATACTATAATTGACTACACAGTAACTTGTAACGTGTATATTGTACTTTTTGTAACTTTTATAACTTGTAAACTGTATTTGTTTATGCAATAAAGTAATAATATTGTAACTTCTATTTTAATGTAACGCAGATATGCCTCCCAATGTGTGCTTTCAATCTGAACGTTATTATCATTAGAATTATCCGATTCATTTCTACACTTATAAACTATACTATTTATGCATACAAACACATAAATAATAAATAAAATATCTTTTTTAATTCCTTACGAAACATAAAGATATACAAGGAAGTTTAATATTACATATTGTTATATTGTATATTATTAAATGCATTCTTAATTTGATAGACAGATAATTCATTTATTCTTAGACACAGCACAAATACAATGTTACAAATAGGGCACATAATGATACAGTGCGCAAGGACCTAGGTGCGGTAAAAGCCTCTTTACATTCACTGCATTTCTTTCTATCTCTCGCCATTCTGCTCTATATTTTAGCCACTATCCCTGCTATGTCATCACTCATTACTTCATCTTCCATATAGCCGTTTACAGTTAGTACATTCAAACACATGAACAAAATTGAACTAACAAGTATTAACATGTTTTATTTTTTCTTAAATCTTTGACTTACACAGTTTTGTCGCACAAGCAGCCAAGTCGTTACCTACGGCGACAAAGGGCCCGGAAGGGCATCAATTCATCAAGTGACGATGTAAGGTCGTCGGGGAAGGGTTCCAACTATTTCCTTTCACCAAGGGCTGTTTTTGTGCGGCGATAAATTAATTTTGGTATCGAATGTCGTGCGGCGAGTTTGGAAAATAATACCATCTTTGTATTAGTTTTGGTATGGTTTCACTAATAGTCCCCTATCTTCATTGATCTTCTATTTAAACTAAGAACGAACGAACTGCTAAAGAATGGAAGTCACTGAGCACTGATAAGCAAGTACAATTTGGATATTTTTAAAGGGAGAGTGAGTCTTCTGGGTATGCGCAATCCACCTTTAGGCCTCACTCACTTACCATCTGATAAGACCAAACTAGACTATGAATTATGAACAAAAATTTCCTTAGGAAATAATCTAAAGTTCTGCATGTGTTCATTGATTGCATAAATGTAATTATAATCTCGTACATTAATAATGCCTTTTATATCTAATTTCTTAAGCCAATTGGAATAATATTTTAGCAATCTAATTTCTTAGGTCAGTTGGAAGAATATTATGGGTACTTCTCATTGTCACTCAATTTTTATGGTCACACAGTTATATTTCCTAAACAGTATAAGTTAAAAACATAACTTGTGGATTGGTGGATAAAACATCTATTTGGTCACAAAATAAATAAAACTTGCCTTAATTGAAGCAAAAATAATATAAATAATTAACATGAACGATCAAAAACGGGGCCATTTTTCGTATTCTCATCGTGTCACACTTCCCGTTGCAGTAAAACATTTGGTTACTGCTTTACCAAATTTCAGTGTATTTGTATGTTATATATACCAAAGTCCTCGTAATTATATACACTTTACATACGTTGGTGTAAAAAAAAACTTTTCGTCATTATTTTGAATAGGAAACACAATATGTGTCGGTCACACGATTTTAGGTACTTAAGATTTGAGTAGTAATAAAGGCTTGCTGTTGAATACACAGCAGCAACTAATCACAGAGTTCGATTCGGTCATCGTCAGTCATGTTCCTGCTTCGCAGAAGTGGGACGAGCGACTCATCGTTCCGTGAGTAAAAAATATTGGTAAGTTTATATTTATTCGTAGGTGTACCGATCACTTGCGTGGACAACATATTTATGCATTGTATTTTGGTAATGGAAATTAAAGTTAGCTCATCGAAACTCCAAAATGTAAGAGATATTTATGTAGTATTTGATTTTAAACAATACACCTAAACTTTGCAGGAATTTATAAAAAAGGGATATTTTCGTCACCTTTGTGGCATCACCTTCGTGGCGTTTTACCCACGAAGGTGAGTTTTTGCCACGAAAGTGATTTTTTGCATTGTTTTATTTCGAAATATAGCGACTGGTGTATACGTATTTACAAAATCAACTAGTTTGATGTGGTAAATAGTGTTTTGAATACATAAGTAAGTATATTTACATGACAAATTAACAACTACACTATTAATAGATAACTAATTAAACATGAAGTATGGGTAGGTACTAATTAAAGTAAGTAAGTAAGTATATTAACGTTGTTTTTAGGGTTTCGAACCAAGATGGTAAAAATGAACCCTCAACACCAACGTAGCTTCTGGTCTGATGATGATCCAGATTCGAGTTCAATATATTTGATTTACGCAAAAAGTAACGTTTTGATATTTTCTTTTATTGTTTGAAGATGTTACCGTCTTCTTGTAATGAGATTTTTTTATAGAATAACGTTTTTGTTTTTGAAAAGGAAAAGTGCTGCCTAACAACGTGTAACGTTTCATTTTTATTTTTTTAGAGATTTAGCCTTTCTAAAGTTCAGACTAAAAGTAGTATATAATCTAAGTTCTAAAGACTTATTTGATTCATCATTAGGAAATAGTTTATATTACAACCAATTAGGTTAAGTTTTTGATTATTTTTTATCACCGGAGACTGATTATTTGTGAATGTCACAAATTACCAGTGATATTACAATTAAAGTATACTCAAATTATGCACAAGTTTAGATACATTAGGTATGTTATTATGTTATCACATGTATAAAGAGGGTATTTTAGAGTAAAACTAACCTCCGAAATATAAGTACCTGATTAATAAAACCACAGTAAAGTTTCTATTTATTTCCTACGTTAATAATGTTCTATAATAAGAACTTTTCACTAAAATTATGTAGTTTTAATTGACATAGCATATCAGTAATAATAGGAACCTATTTCGTAGGATGACCGAACCTAGGACCGAACTGGTAACTCTCTCTGCGCTTGATTGAATATCATGTATTTGCCTGTTTAATTATGAAAATAAGATTAAGTTGTTATTTCATGAACATTTAGTCTGATAACCAGTAGTCAATTCTGAGAAAATAATGGATGTAAAGTTACTGAGTCACTTTCGTGGATCATCGCGTCACTTTCGTGGCATCTAGAACTTCAAAACATTATTACTTCCAACCTAGACTCACGATTTGATTAATTTACTTATAAATTTACTCGTATTATCAAGCGCTATTAGATTTTTTGTAAAAATAGTTTATATATGCAAAAAATAGAATTTACCACGAAGGTGACGATGAGAATCGTGGCGATGAGAATTAGCCTTATAGCATTTGAAGGCAGGCTTGCGACGCAGTGGTCTCCAGACTGCTCGCAAATGAACTCACCTCTAGTATTGCGAGTGCATTTGCATTGCTGTTTTTCCCTGCAGATTTGAAATCTCGTTGCTTATTATAGAACATCATTGCCTGCTTTACTTGCTTACTCTGATGGTTTAGTAGCCTGAAGAATACTAAAACTGTTTTCGTGCTAGCAAGACCTTTTTTTATATAAGATGGCAATTAGTTCCTCTTTAGATGCAAGTCCAAATCCTCCGTCTGTCTCCTGCAGTGGAGACAAAAATAACCTGATGATGAACACTATTTCACAACAAAATCCTTTATTTTTAAGCATGAGGCCACCATGAGGTAAACTATAAGATGATTTGTTATTCCCCACTATCCACAACATACTGCATTTTTATACTACCTCCTGTATGAATTAATGTATTAGACAAAGTGATTAATAACAACAAAGTTCTAAAATAAAGGAAAGAGGGGAGTGAGATGATCAGCCACTGAGAAAATTTTCCTTGACTTGTCGCTTGACAGCGTCTTAGGATTGCACAGTACAGTTCGTAATCGAGAATTGAGTTAAGAGAATCGTACATTGTTCCTTGTCAGCGAATTACTCAACAAAATCGCCAAGTCGAACCCAGAGTCCAATAGCTTTCAAAGGTCCACTGTGGGGTCAAATGGAACGGGAACGATATTATCTGATGTCGCTTTTGGCTCGGTGGCCGGTCGTGACTTACCTTACACGTTCATTACTGCGGCAATCGACGAGCTGCAGCGGATAAGTTATGATTTATACTCAGTTCCTTTACATAGTATAGATAGAGGAAATAGTCGCCATACCCAGACAAATCACAAAAATAATGAAGAATCCGAAGTAACTACTGTTGAAACATGGAACCTTTTATCTTTACTAATATTGTAAAGAGACAACGTTTGTGAAATTGTAGCGGGTAATCTCTGGATGTACTGAACCGATTTTGAAAATTCTTTTACCAATAGAGCCACGTTTGTCATAGGCTAGATATTAACCTGAAAAATGAAAAGACTTTTGTGGTAGTCGGAAAATGTTTACCGCCCAACGAAGTGGGCACGGGTCAGCTAGTCTCTGATAAAGCGCTAACATCTCTTAACATGAACCGAGGCTAGACCAGCTTGGACAAAGGAGTGGGCGAAGCGGGAATGATGCGAACGACTTTACAATTGTTTAATTTAAGAATGGCTTCCCTTTTGTTTGTTATGGGTTAATGAGGCTAAAGATATGGGGCTCGATTAAAAAGTTGGTACTATACCATCTCATGCTATTAGAACGTCATAAGCCGAAATACTTTTGAACATAAGCCTCCCAATAAATGCTAGTTTTGATGAGCGGTCGATTAAGGGATGTGACTTTGAGAACGTTCGGTATTTTATTCCAAATACTTAATTTCACACAAAAAGACCATAGAGGATTGGTCTAAATTTCAAGGTCTAGGAATCAATGTGAAATCTCACCCATGCCAGAGGATAAAAACTGATTTTGAAGTATTTAGAGTCAGCGAAGTCATTGTCTTATACTCCGCTAATGACCTTCAGCAACATCAGTCTAGCGCGTTCTCGGTTCGCTGCATCCAGTTGCTGGCTGCACCGGCTGCCCTACTCAGATCGTAGATCCATCTAATCTAATGATAAGAAAGTGAATTCCCGATCCCTGATGATCTTAATTTGCAAATCATCCTGAAAACATTACTTGAGCCAGCGCCTCAAGAACTCCTCTAATGTTATATCTATCAATCTGTTACCTTCCACAGCTAAAGAAAGACTTTTATTGAAATAAATAATTAAGATAAAACATTAAAACTTACGAAAACAGAATTCAATGTTTACTAGCTTAGTATGAATACAGCGCAGTAGATAACCTCAATCCCTTTTCCCAAACCCCTCTCAATAAGAATTGAAGCAAGACAACCCTATCACTTAAATTCTAACAGAGAACACAAAAAGCATGTTTACGATCACACATCGTCCATTGTCTCGCTTTTCGTCTATAACAAGATTGTGAGCATGAAGATAAGACGCAAGATTTTTACCACACGTCGTATAATCAAACATGCTGTAATTAATCAAGCAACAACGATCTAATCTGATAAAAGTGACCACCAACGGAGCTCTGCAGTCGGTACTTGAATAAAAGATGCTGATGACTTTTGATCAAATGTTTGAGCCAATATTGGAGTAAATATTCGAGCGTTACAATCGCCATCATTCCCATCACCTTTAAAAGTTGAAGAGACAATACCAGTTCATCGTTTTCTTTGTACTTTATATATAATATTTCTTTAAATATATTCTTTTTAATTATTGGGGGTAATACGATAATGAAGGCGGCTGAAGTTAGATATTGTTAGAGAAAAGGGTGTATTTAAATAACAAATTCTTAGCTCGATCAAGTACACAGATTAATAACATAACTCAGAAGCAATTCAATGATAATAAAATAATAATGGAAATACAAAATAATATAATAAACAATCTAACATTTAAACTATTAGTGGAATAAAAGAAATATATCCCCGAATATTTAGAGAGATCTCTAGGATTTTAGGAATAAGAGAAAGCTTGTTAACTACAGTGGGGAACTGATTTAAAACACTGTAGGAGGAATATGACAGCTACATATAGCAACACTGTAAATGGAAGTTTAACATTATGTATTCTACGGTTTAACGTTTCTTCTACATAACCGTACCTAATTCCTCGAAGCATTTGGTAACTTCAGCTGAATGTTGGAACAAATATTTGAGCAAAGTAATACGATTAAGGCCAAATATTCGACGTAATCATTTTTATATTTTAAGACAGAGATAATTGTAGGTCGGGCAAAACGGAACCAATTAAAGTAATTGGCATAAAGCCATAAACTAGCGTAAAGAATATTAAAACAATAGTTAAACAAGAAAGCTTTAAACAAATCCAATTAAACTATGATTTTAGGATAGTTATTTAAATTGTAAAGTATTTTTAGTTTCATATATATAACCGAAAACTATCGTTTATTGCATTATGTTTTCTGCTGGTAGGTATGTGTTTTGAAACTACATAACTGATTGTATACTTAGATCTTTGCCTACATAGACTTCCAATAATAAAATTATATATTTCAAGCTGTTCATTTATTCAGATCCATCATAAATATGACTGACAGACACATTAAAAAACAACTTTGTAAAAAAGCCTAATAAAATATCGTCTATATATCTGAATGAAAAAGATCCCACAAATTTTATATTATTGTATACAAACTTGATTTTAAATATGTGTTGCTTGAAGATTTTGTCGCCGTTTAAAAAAAATACTTGTATAAATAAAAAAAATACCAAGTGTACTCATTTGATTTTGATTTTGTCTTTGATTTTAACCATTCTCATCTAGATTTTTTTGTTACTAAATAAAAAACGTTTCGTTTTTTTAAAATTTGCTAAACATACTTTATTGAAAACAGAAATCGTTTAAAATCTAAGTTGTTTTCATTATTTATTCAAGTCCGTTATATCTATTTAAGTCAGTACTTATGTAGCTACTAAACCTAATTATAATAGAAAGTTAAACAAAACTAGATATAGAAAAAAAGTGCAATAAAAATGGTAAAACTTTTACCATACAAAATGTTCTACAACTGCCGCCATTCAAGCAGATTTGAGTCATTTAGTAATATAAAACTAACTAAACTATCGAAAAAAGTTGGCAAATTCCCAACTTTTCATTGAATTTAAAGTTATGTATATTTCATTCCAGATTAATAGTCCTATGAAAACAAACGCATTTGCGTCTCGAAAACAAAATACACAATAGATGGTGTTCCTAAGTGGACTGCAAAGTTTACATGGTAATACAAACCTGTTTTTGCTGCTGGTGACCCTTTCATATATATGTTACCGAGACGTAAATAGCGTTGGTTTTCATAGGACTATTAATCTGGAATGAAATATAGTTTAAACTTTGCTGTAGTACTCGTATCAGCGATCGATAATAGCAAACATCAAACTGTGATAAGCAGGAATCGGAATTAGGTAGTGTTATTTACTCATATGCACTTGCGGCGAAATGATTATGTTAAATGGATGTTCCGAGATTTATTTAAAACTAGCTGTTGCCCGCGACTTCATCCGCGACAACTTAACATCACAAATTATTACGTACTTTTCCCGTAGGAGTGAGATGTTTTTTCGGAATAAAACTATCCTATGTCCTATTCCAGGACTTAAACTAAATATATGTGAGCCAAGTTTCATCCCGATCCATTAAGTTGTTGAAGCGTGATTGATACATCCAAACTTTCGCATTTATAATATCAATAGGAAAAAACGTAATCTGTCATCCATTTACGTATAAACTCATACAGCAATATAAATATGGACATTTCACATTGTATAATTCATCATCATCAGCCTGAAGGAGCCCACTGTTGGACATAAGCCTCTCCAGGGTGCGCCATTGCACGCGATCCTCGACTTTTCTCATCCAGTCACTGCCAGCCGCCTTGCGCAGATCGTCGCTCCATCTAGCCAGGGGCGACCAACACTACGCTTGCCCAGTCGCGGTCTCCACTTGAGAACTCGTTACCCCGGCGGTAATCGCTTCTCCGACAGATGTAACCAGCCCACTGCCACTTCAACGTACTAACTTTTTGAGCACAATTAATAATCTATAATTAGTTTTCATCCCCCGCTTACCAATAAAATAAAATACAAATAATATGAAATTACCTTTTCTTACTTCGATATTAAGTATATCATCATCATCATAATGTCAGCCTTTAGACGTCCACTGCTGGACATAGGCCTTCCCCAATGAACGCCATCACACCCGGTCCTCCGCCCTCCGCATCCAGCCGCTTCCGGCCACCTTCTTCAGGTCGTCGGTCCATCTGGCGGCGGGGCATCCCACCCTGCGCGTGCGCGTAGTCTCCACTCCAGAACTCCTCTGCCCTAACTGCCGTCGGTTCTGCGACAGATGTGACCCGCCCACTGCCACTTCAGCTTGCTAATCCTTTCGGCTATGTCGGTCACCTTTGTTCTACGTCGGATCTCCTCATTACGAATCATATCATTAAGTATATATTTTTTAATTATTACTACCTACTAATAATTAAATAGTCTTTAGATTTTCATTAAAACTGTTAATAAAATCCCGTGAATAGGAATGACTATATAAATCTTCCGTGGCATATTTGCGCGGGGAGTGTAGGCCAAATCCTCCGTCTGTCTCCGGCAGATGAGAGAGGGTTGTGCTCCTGCAGTGGAGACAAAAATAACCTGATGATGATGATGATGATATTTTCATTATACTTGTCCTTTCGGTTACTCTAAGGTTGACTGGAAGAGATCCCTAAGTGGGATAAGTCCGCCTTTGTACACAGTTTAATTCCTATTTTATTATTGTTGTTATTTTTGGTACAATAAAGCGTTTACATACATACATACTCTCAAGTACATAAATGATACACCTAACTCCGATCCCTTGTGATAAGTTTAAGTTTTAGAATCTTATACGAAATCTTCAACTTAGGGTAAGTTCTTCGCTTCTTTAAGTTGGTTCTTCGAAGTATCAAAGTCTTCACTAAATTATCCATCCTTAAACATCGTTATTAAATACAACAGCATCAAGTTACCAATTAAGAAGGGGAAGAACGTTGGCGCCAATGTTATGTCTGACTGTACGAGCGTAGTTTGGAACATCTTGGTGCTGGCGACAATTGGTGAACCAATAAAAGGGGAAGCCACGACAGAGTTCAGACGGTTTGATTGCAAATTGATGTCGTATAGATGGAGATAATACCACATTTAAGTGTCTGCAGGAAGTTCTGGAGTTGGACGCTGTCTTATTTCCTGCGAGCTTTTTCTCCCACTTCGTACACTTGATTCCGTTTGGAAATCTTTTGGCTGAAGCAGTGTTAGATTCTGTACTATAATTTATACTGTCTGTACTATGTGTCTCACTCAGTATAATATGGTATGTATTTATATACATGTAAGAATGACATTTAAGATCCACATTAAAAAACAACTTTGTAAGAAATCCTATTATAAAATAAACGATTATTTGAATGACAAAGATGCCTGGTACTAATGTTAATTCAGCTTCGCAAAATCTTTATTAATTGTATGCAAACTTGATTTTTAAAAGATGTGTTGCGTGAAGTTTGTTGCGCCGTTTCTTCTTCACAGCGCTAACACCTAGGAAGCGGTAGTCGATAAAAAAATGACGTGTATAAATGTACCAAGTGTACTCATATGCAATAAATGATTTTGACTTTGACTTTGATTGTTTATTATAGTTATTATTATTTATTATATGGGCCCGATTCTGAAGGCACACATTTAAAATTTGACAGCGCTAAAATTGGTTTCGTCTTTATCTTCATAATACTGTGTGACAAGGATAGCAACAGTTTTAGTGCTGTCAAATTTTAACATTGTGTCTTCAGAATCGAGCCCTATATATATATATATAGTTCAGGTATTAAGTAGTCTATAATGCACTTATTTTTCCCCCCTCGCTCTTACTGCCTTGTCTCACACCCTGTAAGGTTGGCTGTAAGAGATCTCTTTTAGAGATAAGCTCACCTTTGTACACACCATTTATTACTGTATTTAGTTTTAAGTTGTGTAATAAAGAATATACAATATTTGTACTATACTTTCATTCTTTTAATATATACTATCCGAAGCCAAGGATGGTATGCTAACATACTAGGATAATATAATATACTAGCAAATGCCCGCGGCTTTGCCCGCGTGGAGCAAGTTTTTATTTCCCGAGGGAACCATTCTCAAATACATGATCTTATGCGTACTAATAAAAAAAAAATGGCAATTAGTTGAACAGCCAAGCTGTGAAAGAAACAGATAAATAAACACACAAACACTCTTTCGACTTAATTATATTAAAACTGTTGCCCGCAGATTTAGCTGCTTAAAAAAGGTGTTTGTTTCCAGCTTGAAAAAACCCACGGTAAACCAAGCTATCCAACAGTGATAACCACATTCGAATTCATTTAGTGGTTTTGGAGAAGAAGCTGATGACGTTATCATTATCATAAATTATTTAATCGACGTGTTTACTTATTATTGTTGTCATCGTTTTATGCATATAATACAGTTCATCATCATATTAGCCCTGCGACAATTACTGCTAGACATAGGCCTTCCCCAATAAACGTCACCACACCCGGTTCACGGCCTCCGAATCCTGCTGCTTCCACCCGCCTTGCTCAGGGCGTCAGTCCATCTAGTGGTCCATCTTGCGCGCGTGCCTATCCGAGGTCTCTACTCCAGAACTCTTCTACCTCAGCTGCCATCAGTTCTGCTTCAGATGTGGCCCGCCCACTGCCTCCTCAGCTTTATAATTCTTTTTAGTTTAAATGTATCTATACGTTTGGAGAATACTACTTTCGAACACCCACCATTTCAGCCCCTTAGGGGATGGTTTTTCAAAAACTGTAAAACCCGTGTTCAATTATTACGTTGTTCGTGTACTCCTCCAAAGTTTCGAATTGATAGGAACATCTAATAGTTTTTCTCCATACAAACTTTGAACCCCTATTTTACCACCTTAGGGGTTGAATTTTGAAAAAGCCTTCGATAGTGTATACCGGAGATACATAAGGAACCTTTGTGCTAAATTTGAAGTTTCTAGAGCAATCGGTCTAGAGACTACTTCTTTTGAACTCCATTTCAGTCCCTTAAGGGATGGTTTTTCAAAAACTGTAAAATACTTGTTGAATCATTATGTTTTTCGAGTACTCCTCTAAAGTCTCTAATTGATAGGAACATCTAATAGTTTTTCTCCATACAAACTTTGAACCCCTATTTTACCACCTTAGGGGTTGAATTTTGAAAAAGTCTTCGAAAGTGCATACCAAAGATACATGAGGAACCTTTGTGCTAAATTAGAAGTTTCTAGAGCAATCGGTTTGGAGACTACTACTTTCGAACTCCATTTCAGTCCCTTAGGGGATGGTTTTTCAAAAACTGTAATATACTTGTTGAATCATTATGTTTTTCGAGTACTCCTACAAAGTTTGGAATTGATAGGAACATCTAATAGTTTTTCACCATACAAACTTTGAACCCCTATTTTACCACCTTAGGGGTTGAATTTTGAAAAAGCCTTCGATAGTGTATACCGGAGATACATAAGGAACCTTTGTGCTAAATTTGAAGTTTCTAGAGCAATCGGTTTAGAGACTACTTCTTTTGAACTCCATTTCAGTCCCTTAAGGGATGGTTTTTCAAAAACTGTAAAATACCTGTTGAATCATTATGTTTTTCGAGTACTCCTACAAAGTTTCGAATTGATAGGAACATCTAATAGTTTTTCTCCATACAAACTTTGAACCCCTATTTTACCACCTTAGGGGTTGAATTTTGAAAAATTCTTTGATAGTGCATACCGGAGATAGATAAGGAACCTTTGTGCTAAATTTAAAGTTTCTAGAGCAATCGGTTTGGAGACTACTACTTTTGAACTCCATTTCAGACCCTTAAGGGATGGTTTTTCAAAAACTGTAAAATACCTGTTGAATCATTATGTTTTTCGAGTACTCCTACAAAGTTTCGAATTGATAGGAACATCTAATAGTTTTTCTCCATACAAACTTTGAACCCCTATTTTACCACCTTAGGGGTTGAATTTTGAAAAATTCTTTGATAGTGCATACCGGAGATAGATAAGGAACCTTTGTGCTAAATTTAAAGTTTCTAGAGCAATCGGTTTGGAGACTACTACTTTTGAACTCCATTTCAGACCCTTAGGGGATGGTTTTTCAAAAACTGTTAAACACGTGTTGAATCATTAAGGTTTTAGAGTATTCCTACAAAGTTTCAAATTGATATGTTTATCTAATAGACGTTCTCCATACAAACTTTGAACTCCCATTTGACCCCCTCAGGGGATGAATTTTGAAAATCCGTTACTTAGTGCTAGCCTATGCTATATAAGGAACCGTTGTGCAAAATTTCAAGCCTCTAGACTCAGTGGTTTAGGCTGTGCGTTGATATGTCAGTCAGTCAGTCATTCATTCAGTCAGTCAGTCAGTTTCTTCTTTTATATATATAGATATACGGAGAGTTTCAAGTTGGGAATTTTACTCAAGTTTTACTAACTACGATAATAATAGCAAATACAAAATAGGTTTCCCATCGCTGATGTTCTAATACATATTTTTATGAGTTTGAGAGAGACGTATGCGACAAACATTTGTCTAATTCCAAAACTAGGATTTTCTCATGTACGAGTAATATGGGAAATAGACAAGTATTGGACAATTTACAAATAGTACATCCAGACCAGGCCAAGAATATACTACAAATTGTACAAAACACGACCTCTGGCACTCGAGTTAAATAACCAAGTCACTAGGCCATCATCATTAGGTTATTTTTGTCTCCACTGCAGGAGCACAACCCTCTCTCATCTGCCGGAGACAGACGGAGGATTTGGTCTACACTCCCCGCGCTGGCCAGACGGGTTGGGGAGGCCTGATTGATGTTTTATAATGAATTCCCTTAGTCACCTTGTACGACATCCACGGGAAGAGTTGGAGTGGTCCTATTCTACTCTACCGGAACCCACACGGAATTCTACCGGAAACGCCAAAGAGGCGGTCAATTTTGACGAACTTGCCAGTAGTGTAGAAATTAATATTCTAGTCTATCAATGAATCAAATTCAGTTAAATATGATTCATCACCATCGTCATGTCAGCCCTAGACATCCACAGCTGGACATAGGCCTTCCCCAATGAACGCCGCCACACCCGGTCCTCTGCCCTCCGTATCCAGCCGCTAGCGGCCACCTTCTTCAGGTCGTCGGTACACCTGCGAGTGCCCACCCGCGGTCTCCACTCCAGAACTCGTCTGCACCAACGGCCGTCGGTTCTGCGGCATTTGTGGCCCGCACACTGCCACTTCTGCTTCGATGACATCGTTCGTCGTCGGATCTCCTCGTTACGAATTATATCCTTCCAAGAAACCGCGAGCATAGTCCTCTCCATAGCTCGCTGAGTGACTTGGAACCTGGGGATTAGGCCCACCGTTATTGTCCACGTTTGATGACAGGCAGGACGCGCTGATTAAAGACTTTTGTGTTTAAACTTTGTTGAATAGGCAGTTTTCCAATATGATTATAAGTGTTATTTTTTTTTATCGAATTACTTTTAACTTATTTCAAAAATGTACTTTTCGATTAGTACTTTCTTTTTATTTTCTGTGTACTATCCGTCTCAGAGTGCTTCAGTCTAACACTGGGCACTAAGCGTTTGAATGCTAGAACGACTGGAAACTCAACATTACGCTCAGGCTAGTCGTTTTAGCGTGAAATCTTACATTTGTATTAACGATCCGATGAGTTCGCTAAAATTTCTATTTAATTTTTTCTTCGTCATAACTGTCATAAATGATTTATCTTAAAGTTGCTTTCAACTTGACTTGATTCCATTTTCGCAAATGAAGATGAGTAATTAATCATCAACTAACTTTGATGGTACAAGAAGTCTGGTTTTTAGGGTTCCGTAGCCAAATGGCAAAAAACGGAACCCTTATGGATTCGTCATGTCTGTCTGTCTGTCTGTCCGTCCGTATGTCACAGCCACTTTATTCCGAAACTATAAGAACTACGAGTATACTGTTGAAACTTGGTAAGTAGATGTATTCTGTGAACCGAATTAAGATTTTCACACAAAAAGAGAAAAAAAAACAATAAATTTTGGGGGTTCCCCATACTTGGAACTGAAACTCAAAAAAATTTTTTTCATTAAACCCATACGTGTGGGTATCTATAGATACGTCTTCAAAAATGATTTTTTTTCTAAACTGAATAGTTTGCGCGAGAGACACTTCCAAAGTGGTAAAATGTGTGTCCCCCCCCCCCTGTAACTTCTAAAATAAGAGAATGATAAAACTAAAAAAAATATATGATGTACATTGCTATGCAAACTTCCACCGAAAATTGGTTTGAACGAGATCTAGTAAGTAGTTTTTTTTGTTAATACGTCATAAATCGTAAACCACAATAAGTACTATTATTGAAGCATCGTTCAAAGTTACAACTACAATAACTTTTATATTATGTTACTTGCTGCTACGGAACCCTTCATGGGCGAGTCCGACTCGCACTTGGCCGCGTTTTTTTTATTTTGTACCCTCTGTTTGTAAATGTTACGACTAGTCCGTTGTTACTAATTATGCAATGTATGATGCATGTATGCAGATAGATAGCTTAGCACATATGACATTAAACATGCAACATTTTACTATGGAGCCTGGTTGCCTAACTCATCGACCATATTAAATTTTTTATTTGTATTAAAGTCCTCTATCCATATTTTAAGCTTTGATCAACGGCCGTAATTTCAAGATTTTTCAAAATGGCCGACTGTAGCTATGCCATAAATTTAGGACTGTGTTTACTTCTATTATGGGTATGCCTGAAAGGTTATATCACCATCATCATATCAGCCCTAGAAGTCCACTGCTGGATACAGGCCTTCCCCAATGAACGCCACCACTCCCGGTCCTCCGTCCTCCGCATCCAGCCGCTTCCGACCACCTTCTTCAGGTCGCCGGTCCATAATAATCAATAAAATCAATTTTCTATATTCCATTCTGAAACATTTTATATACACGGAAAATATTTAAATTCCGCCACAGAAACGTTCCGACTCAATTTCGGTATTTTCAGAAAGTTTCCACAACTCCTGAACATTTTCTTTAACTTCAGTCGCAGAATCTGTACTGAAATGTAACCCGTAAGTTTGGAAATATACAAAATCATGGCGACAGCTGAAAGAGATAAGATGGGCCCCTCAATAGCGAAGTTACCTTATCGTGGCGGATAATTTGGAGTTTTATTATGACAAGGGTTCGGTTTGATGCTGATTTGTGAACCCCTGAGGTTATTGGGAAAATGACTCAAATTCTTGTCTATATTTTTAAGTCTTCTTTATATTTTATAGTATTACGAGTTTTAACTTTGTTTGAAGGTAAAATCGTAATCAACATCCTTCATTGCGCACTTGGTACATTTATACACGTAATTTTTTTATCGACTACCCTTTCTATATGTTAGCGGCGTGAAGAAGAAACGACGCAACAAACTTCCAACAACACATCTTTTAAAATCAAGTTTGTATAAAATAATATAAAGCTTATGCGAAACTGAATCAACATTGGTACCAGGCATCTTTGTTATGTGATTCTTAAACTTTAGGTCCGTGATATTTAATACTTGCTCTGATAATTTTTTGTGGCGTAGGTATACATTATTGCAATTGTACCAAGTCATATGTGACTACTCATGTGTAATTAAGGATTTTTACTTTGGCTATGACTCAATATAACGAAACAGCTCTCTACTATCTGCAATTAAAAGACCCTAAGCTTCTTCGGTCATATTATGCGGTCTCCCAAGATCGACCTGGAGAAGCTCATTCTCCTGAGACAAGTGGAGGGCAGGCGTGCCAGAAAACGAGCCCCGACGAGGTGGTCAGACCCGGTGAGGAGGTTGGCTGGCGGATCCCTATATGAAGCGGTGCGGCTGGCCAATGACCGCTATACGTGGAGGCGCATTTTATACGGTCGCGATCCTCAGCAGTGAGGGAACGACAGAGAAGAAGAGATTTATTAATGTGAAAGTATATGTATACTATTGTAACGCTCAGTTCTTGGCAACACTGCCACATTCTTACGTCAGGACAACCAGCCAGTCAGAGCCGCGCCACTAGGTCTCACGCATGCGCTTGCCGCCATGTCACGGCTTGAGCTAAGATGTTTTGTCTCGCTCTCTTGTAGCCGCCATAGTTTGATTTGCATCAAACCGAAACCTAATTCTGTTTTTATTAGTTTAACTAGTTGTGCCCGCGGCTCCGCTCGCGTGGACTACAGGATCCGCTCTAACCCTCTTCCACTTCCACTCAGACTCTAAATTTCACTTTGAATGCCAAGGCCAGGTCCAGGTCCAGGTTACGGGTTAAGGTTTACACGCGAAGTTTACGATTTTATTTATTAGATCTTGTGTTTGCCAGTGTAATATCCTGTCACATCATAATTAGTAAAGATCTTTTTCGAAGCTGAATATATTATTTCATCTCCACACCTTCAACGAAGACCTACTCTGCTGAACCCAACACGCCAAACTATATATATAAAATGTTTATATATTTTCATCGTGTAAGTCTATAAAGACAATTAGAGACCTAAAGTCTATTATTCAAATCTCAAAACACTATCTGCTACTTTACATTATACTAGTTGTGCCCGCGGCTCCGCTCGCGTGAACTACAGAATCCGCTCCCATTCCCATTCCCATTCCCCTTTTCCCACGCCCACGCATACGCCCACGCCCACGCCCACTCCCATTCCCAGCTCCAAATGTAGTCCAAATTCACCACAATATGAATAGTACGGAAATACTATTATTTGCAATATATTGCATACTAACCTTACCTATTAATGTATTTGAAAATTAAAAATGTCTATAACTTTTGATTGAGTTAGCCGATTGCGATGAAATAAAGACTAAATGTTAAATAAAGTTAAGCTCCATGTTTTTGTGAAAAGTCCATCAAAATCCGTTCAGTAGTTTTTAAGTGATGCGTGCACAAACTCACAGACAAACAGACAAAAATGATCGAAATGTGTTCTGTTGCTTCTCCTTAGACGCCCCAATTTTTTTTGGAAATATCATCAATGTACAGACACACGAAGTTTACGATTTTATTTATTAGAGGATATAAAGGGAAATGAATATCAAATCTGAACAGATAATGCATTCAACAAATAAAATAGAACAACATATTAATCGAAGTAATTAACCTTGTATACGTCGGCCATGCAATAAACATTGGAATAAAATGAGATACAAAACCCACCTCACCTCACAACACTAATGGACTCTTATCTCTAACAGCTAGATGAAGACGTAACTTACTCGTTTTCTCTAAAAACAAAATGGCAGTTAATCTATTTCTACCCACAGATTTGTTTTGTCCAGTTTAGTGACTGACGATAGAATGCGTTCAACTCATAGTCTTGTGTGTGTGATCACAATGCCTTTTGTAATGTTTTATGAATATGGTAATTAATAATTACCGTTGGTTAAATTAATAAATGCGAGACTTAATTTTTTTACGAAAAAGAATATATTTAATCAATGCAAAATCTGTGCTAACATAGAAACTTTTTGTATAATAAAGACTGATATGGTACTGTCGCGTCAACTTTTGAAGGCGGCGGTAATGAATAACGGCGGTTCAAACGCCCGAATATTTACCCACTAGCACCATGGTTTCTACTATATTTAATGGCATCGATGCAAGCAACGCCGCAGGCTAAGTGCGTCGACATTAGTCGGCGAACAGATAATAAAAGCATCAAGTATGTAATTAAAACTCAATTTATGGAAATCGAAGACATTATTACTGTCATAAATAAAAAGCGGGAAGCGTTCAAATTATACCATAGATAATAAAAGGAGTGGTTACAGATAATATATTAAATTTTATTGTTTTAAACTCGCAGGCTTAATTGAGTCATTGAAAATCGAATGGTTGTAACGGCGGATATAGAATAATAAAAAAAATTCAATAAAAAGATTTTATTGAACACCATGTTACATTTTACCCATTTAAATGAAGTGTAGTGGTACAAATATATATTTTTTTTCCAATAAGCGGTTCTCAAAATGATTTTGTATAGAGGAGATACGCCAGTTTAATTTAGTTGATAGCAAGCGATCGATGCTCCGTGCAATTTTAAATTTGCCATAAATTTTACAGCTATCTTCTATTCTGTTTGGCGTGCGCCTAAGACCGACTGACAGATATTTGCATTTTATAAATAAATTATTATAGTGATAACGGAAACGTCCATATTTGTAAAACGACTATTACTGAGATAAAAACATACAAATCTTATCCGATACAGATTGCTTTAAGATAAATACAATTTATACGGACCCATTTAAAAGCCGTAAAATTTTACCAAAAATGGCGGATCATAAATAATTTACATAAACATACAATGAAGCACACAATCTTAAACAAGTTTTTGTACTTAATCGTTCAATCTTAATTCCAGAGCTGCATTGGCTCAGTCGTAGTTTGGCTGCTTGACTTAGCTAGACCAGGTTTTACTAAATATTACTACGTAAAATGAAACACGGTGTGTAGTACGAAAGAGAAGCAATTATGTGTTGACATATAACGTTGTCCCTCTCTTGATAGATTTCACACACACACAAACGACAGGCAAGCGCCTGTGTAAAAGAGAATTTGGGTTCGATTTAAAAGCCCAAAAACACTGCGATGTCAACGCGAATGACTTTTACGCTTCTCTTGAAGAACCCCACATAGTAGGAGTGTTGGTAAAGATTAGGAGCAAAGTAGCAAAAAAGATCCTACTAAGAATAATCAGTGAGTTAAGTTAGAGGAAGAAAGATAGATAATCCACTTATATTGGACCGACGCCCTGGAGAAGGTGGCCGGAAGCGGCTGGATGCGGAGGGCGTAGGATCGGGTGTAGTGGCGTTCATTGGAGAAGGCCTATGTCCAACAGTGGACGTCTAAGGGCTGATATGATAATGATGGTTATTAATTAAAATTGTGCAACCATAGTACCTATTAGTCGTTACCATGTAGGTACGATATTTGATCTGAATTCCACAACGTGCTTTGACTTTATTTAAATGTTACGTATTTGTGTTGTATCTTTGTGTTGCATGTTGTATGTGTATTGTTACTATTTTAATTGCTACACCCCTGTGGGTATTATTGCACTGATCAATTACCAAATATTGTATATTTTAATAACATCTGCACCTACATGTTATTTATGGCAATAAATGAATTATGAATAACAAAACGAGAGTAAGCAACATTAAAACTGACTAATGTTTAATTAGTCAAAACAGAATGCTTTGTTTATTCCTACGTCTACCTACTGTCTCTATGTCTGGTGGATTACTCGAAAACTACTGGACTGATTTAGCATTTTTCCGAAGTTTGGCAGACACGTCATGTACAATTGTCTATGCTAGAGTATTTTTTGTAATACATTTATTACAAAAAGAGTCAACAAAATATAAATAGTATTTCTTTTAGTATTCCTGGAATATCTCGTTGTAGTCGATGATGATGATGATGATGATGTGTGTCGTAAAAAACTTGTAATAAAACTAAACTCATAATACAACAAGTTGATCACATATTAGGATAAACCAACATAATGAGTTCGCAATAAAAATAAGACTGGTGAAAAATATCCACATTTTAACGGCAAAGCAATACCGCTAAGTACTACCGGAGGTAGGTTACTGCTTTGCCATTTATTTTTATTTGCTTTAACAAATTTCCTCGTAAATGTTATTGGACGGTAGAAGGAAAGACATGTTACAGCCATGTTTGGTTTACGTAATAATAAGTGCTTGCTTGTATGCCAGCTATTTTTTTGCACTGTTATCACCAGGAACCACGTGAAAGAAGCTGGGGACGTGGTGTGTGAAATTAAAGAAATTCCCATGAGTGGGCATCCGATACCTACGATCCCAACATAATATCAAACTACCCTCCTGTCCCCTACTCCGGCGACTGCCGTCTCATCGCCGCAGTGCGTACCGAGCCGCGAGCGAATACGACACGATTACGGACTGCAGTGATTATAACAATTGTAGATTACCTAAGGATTCCTAGTGAGTAACTCTAGCCACCGTTGACACTGACTAGATTATCGTATATAGACAATAACGGGCCCGTACGTCGAAGGAGCTGCGACAATAGCTGTGAGTACCTCCTCATCTCCTTTGTGACCCTACCCCCATTCATTGTCACACCGTAACTAGGATTTTATGCGTCCGGTGCGACCTTCTATAAATTCACCCATGAAAAATGGCCAGCCAGATCATTTTTTCGCCCCTCCAAGGTCTGCGGCCTGTGCCTGTGTACCGCTGCCACCCCTAGATATGCCTTTACAGAAGAAGGTCAATTATTTTCATTTTTATGACATATGACATGACATGACTAATGTTCACGCCTTAGTCCCAGAGACGATGTCGATTTGCGCGATCCAATATCGCAAAGCTACTTTCCTTCACCCGCTTTTATACCCCGCAACACGCGAACAACATGCCGCCTCCGTGTTGTGGTACCACGATTAGCTAGGCAAATACGTGTCCACCTCATCAGAGCCCCGCATGACTCGGTAAAGCTAATAGTGCCCGGAGTTCGCCCAGCTCCGGGATGTCGGCACGCTTACGACCAGGCTAGCCCCTGGACACGCATCCATCGGCACGGCACACCTTAGATTGGCGGACGGGACAAGGATCGGTCGAGGGAGACATGAGATGGGGGAATGGGTAAGGAATATAGGTTGGGTATGGGATACCGCTATTACGGAAGGATATATGGGATTGTAGTAGCGATAACTCTGTAAGCCGGGACCGCATACCCGTGACTCGTCTGGATAGCACCGGACAGGCAACTATACCAGAACCAACTCCATTGACTTTCATTTTTATGTAGTTAGATATCATCTGTAAATAAGGTATGTATATATTTAATTGATTCACCGCTGTAGGTCCTCTTTAGGTACCTACTTAAGTTCTCATTTATATTCTTAACTACACGTGGGAAGTCAACATTGACCAGCTTGGTATTAACAAAGTGTGTTCCTTGGACTTTTAATTAGAATCAGATGAGTGTGTTGAACGTTTTTATTACGGACAAATAGCGTTTTAACGGTTAATGAGTGCGTTATTCGGTGATCGCGCGTTTTAGTCGAGATAACGCTCGTGTGGCGGCACCTTTAAGGTTTAAGATAAAGTTTGCAAATGAGGTTGTATTGTCAACAGTCGGTTTTAAATACTATTAAAGATATTTTAAATGTTAAATACACGCTGAGAGAAGTGCACCGCCGCCAGGTGGACCGACGACCTGAAGAATGTGGCTGGTAGCGGCTGGATGTGGAGGACGGAGGACCGGGTGTGGTGACGTTCATTGAGGAAGGCCTATGTCCAGCAGTGGACGTCTAGGGGCTGAAATTATGATGATTATACCGCTCATAAGGAAGGATAGTGGGATTGTAGTAGCGATAACTCGGGAAGCCGGGACCGCATACCGGTGACTAGTCCGGACAGCACCGAACAGGCAACTATCAGAACCTAGGCCCCTGAATTGTTGCTGTATGTTAGCTAAAGTAATCATTTTTATGATTATTTGAAACCAAAAAACGATCAAGTGCAAAGGGATAATTTAATTTTTCATTTCATTTATTCAGCCTTAAATTGTATGTACATCAAGTTCTTAAAATATGTTTTAGTTCTAATACAACTGTACCCAAGGGTGTAGCTTAAAATATCTTATAATAAATTCTAAAATACACAATGTCAGATATTAAAAATTAAAATAAACATGTCACAAAACACACACCAAGAATTAAATAAGCTCTATCAGTTATCCCCTCATTTATAAATTCATCTAGGTTGTATGGTTTTTTTTTCTAAGTATTAATTTTAGTTCACTTAGAAACTTTTTATCAGACAATTTATTATAAACTAGAGTTCACAGTTAACAAAAGCTTATTGTCATACTTATAATTTTTTTTAACACAGTTTGATAATAAAAAGATTTGACTTACTTTCAATGACGCAGTCACAAAAACCGGTGTGAAGTTAGCAGCCAAAAGTAGCAGCTAAAAAATTATCTGCTAAAAAGTGTGAAGCTAGCAGCCAATTTCAATAACCTGACTAAATTGAAAAGTCGTGTGATTTTGTTCCGTAAATTCAAAACTAAATGAATATATATTACCTCAAAACAATAAATAACAAAATAAATAAATCGGCAAATTTAACAGAAAAAATATAAGAATGTTTATTAATAAGGACGAAAGTAGGAAGTCATCCATGTAGCCAACCACCAAGCGAAATTATTGAACTCTGAGGATACGGCTTTCCGTGCTGAAATTCAGATGTGTAGTGAAAGGTTCAATTTCTTTCAAATGGTATATGACAGAATCTATTTTCGCTATTCTGCTATTTTCTATTATCATTTTTTTTATATCATTTCTATATTCGTCCTAATCACTTGTAGTCATCAGACTATCATCGTTCACAATACGTTTAAATATATCCACCACAATAGGACCACAATTGTATGGGTATTATGCATGTGTGTTGTACCACATATACCTTGTCAAAAAATTCGTTTAATTTGGATAAATATAAAGGTCATATCATTTTTCCTTTGGCGAATAGGGCGATCAGAATAATTATTTTTCCATGGGTGAAACCAATACTAGCATAAAGAGCCAGTTAATGCACAACGGAATGACAAAAAATTTATAAATTTCAATTTTATACGATTTATAGAAACTATTTGAAAGTTTATAATCTCCAAATATATACGACGATGTTAAAAATTTAAAAAGGATTTTCAAAATTCATATGGCATAAACAATATTCCACCACTAAATTGGTTAAATACTATTCAGGCAAATCTTCTTATTTAAGGTAATGTGTGAAATCACCACTACTTATCTAGTTAACTGTATAATCTCTTATGCCAATATTTGTTTCAATTTGGTAATATTTAATGTCATTAACAAGACCGTTTGGTATCTTTTTGCGACCCTTTTTTTCGTTTCTAATCGAACGAAATTTCATGCCTTTGGTGTTTCGGCTCAAAAAAACTTGCAGCAAAACGGTTCTTCGAAATTTATGTTGCCTGCCTCATTTTGTACAGTCTTGACCCACTTATTGTACGTAGTACCACTTATTGCACGAGTCGCACTGCGCCCAATTCGTAAATATGTGATTTACAAAGTTTGAGTTTGAGAATCCTTCATCGTCAATGTTAATTTTCTGAAAAGCCAAATATCTTCCGGAGATATATCGAAATGGTTAAATTATTTTTATGGCCGACGATCCCACTGTTCTTCGGATACCTCTTCCCAGGTCATCATCGTCAGTCAAGACTTGGGGATTTTGGAACAAAATTCTTTTGTGAGTGCGATCACTTCCTTTCGTGTTACCTTAAAGTTGGGTACATTTTAAATTTCGTTGTCCACCACTAGTGTCTGGTTTTTCAATTTGCGAAATAATACTCTGCTGGCTCACCCTTTCTTGTTTTAGTATATTGGACAAAGACACCAACCATACATATTTTTTCAGAACGATGTTCCTCATTTTTCATTAAAATAAGGATTTTCTATTATTCCATTATCTTTTATTAATACTTTGTCAATTTCAACATTAAATTTAACATAAAATGGACTTGAAGTATATAAGATTTTAGTGGGTGTTGCTTCGTTATACACCTTGACTTGTTGATGTTGTTGGTTGTCATTATCATCACCTGCCTTATATTTTTGAACAGAAAAGCATAACATCTTCAGTATTTGAAAGGCAGTCAATGTTGTGAAATTTTCATTTTTGGTATTAAGTAATATAAATAAATTTGTTACGAAAATAATCAAATCATCTAGATTTATGATGAGTAGCGTATTTGCAAGAAGGTCCTTCATTTACTTCGTATTTTCTTCAACATTTTTGGTAATGTCCTGACAAATTTCTTAATAAAGTACGCACAGCACAGATAAACAGGTGTGATATTTTCCCTTTTTAAGATATTTTCTCCAGTTTTATCACTGACGGCATCGTAACAGATTCCTAAGTATTTCAAGAGAGTACAGTTAAAATAAAAAATAAAAATAGTTATTAAAACCTTTGCATGTATTAGCAAAACTAAAGTTTGTTATAACGCCTGAAAAAGCTGACCAATTGTTGCAAGTCTCGCAGTACCACTTAAAATCGTTCAACAATTTTAAAATACCGTGTGTATCGTGTTTGGACGAAATCATTTATAGGACTGGGTACACTCTTTTATTAATATTTATTACGCCCACATTTAGTAGAGGATTATTTTCTTGCTGGTAATAAGGTTTTTATTTAATTTCAACTTGCGAATTACGCCTCCTGTAGCATCAAAGTACAACATAGGTTTTTGTTTATTTAGCTTTTTCAAAACGGCAAGTTGCTCGTCACTGTACGTCATACTGCTAACAGAAACGATACTTATTTGAGGAATTCTGTATGGTTTTCCGCGTGTAATGAAAGGTCTATTACGTCATTATGTGGCCTGTTGTTTTCAGATAAAGCTGCTGATCTTATTTTACGTAACGTAGAGTCTGATTTAATATCCTTCAATTTTTTAGAAAGCTCTAACGTTTGCTCGTTTATATTCGATAATCTGTAGATTTTATCTATGTAGGTTTTAACTTTCAATAATTTATCTTTCATTATGCTTCTTTCAATACCACTTATAGGTAATGTCAAAATGTTTGAATGCCAGTAGTTTTTGAATTAGAATGTACGATGACTCTTCTTTAGGCAATTGTTACTCGAAATTGTTTACAATTACCGTGTTTACAATGACCTTGTGTAACTACTTTGGTTTAATTTTATTAAACATACTTAAATATGAACAGGCACGTATTATTAAAATATAGAGATAATGTTTCCTGTTCAATTTGCCATCTTTATATAACAGAGAATGTAATTTTTTATTTATAACTAATATACCCTCATAAAAACGAAATTGGTTTGTTTTTTAATTTTTTCTCAGTCTATTGTCCCGTTGGTAATAAAAATAATCCCGAATTATTGGGCGACGATATATTCAATATTTCTGTAGCAACCGGCTACGTAGCTGATGATACGCCCCTAATACTTGGTATCTTACAGTCTGGACTGTTAATTGATTGATTTATACAACTCGGTTGTCAAAACGCAACCTCTATTTCCATTTCAGAAATATGCTTATTTGCTTCGTCTCTTTGTAAACCAGGTGATAATTCCGACTTTTTATCGAATGCCTTAGGCCCGTAATCTATTAGAAAATCCTGTGACTCGATTGCCTCATTACTGTCCCCATCGTTTCTTTTTTCATGTAGTATTAATGATTCGTTACTACAAAATACTTCCATTAAATCTGTTTGCATGGACTGGGTATTAGTTATCATGGGTATGTATACTTTTACACGGCTTGCTATTAATTAAACTAGAATCATCGTTATCGGGGTATTTCGATTTTAATTCATTGTACGTCAGTATAATTCTTTTCGCGATTCAAATAAGTATTATTTACTCCAAGTTCAGTAAAAAAAAACTTTATTTCTTCGTTCTTCCAGTATGGCAGACTATATTTTAAATTATAGGCCACAGGGAGATTGTTTGCTTTAGTAACGTTAATTGACTCCATATTAGTAACGTGTTGTGAATTGTTTCCTTTCATGTTCAAATAAAATTCACGTTTTTTTTAAAGTTATTATTGCAAATACTATATTTGAAAACCCATATTTTGTCTATACCCATATGTTGTTCTATCCCAGAACGAAAATCATAAAACGCCTCCAGTTTAAATACATATTCTGCAATTATTGTGTATGCATGTTTTCAGATATATGTTTATATACTATATTGACTCCGTATATTGAAATCCTGAAAATAACATTATTGACTAAGAAGGGAACCTCGCGAAATTTTCACTATACGATTATAGACTCTGCGTAAGGGATTCTTTCATAAGTGTATTGAACCTTTCACAAAATCTCTGAATTTTAGCCCGAAAGCCGTTTCCTTCAATGTTGTGGGCCCCTTCGACAGCCCACACTTTAGATGAAGCGAGGTTGAAAGAAACAACGTTGATGCGGTTCAATCAGGCCGAAACTAGCTTGCGAGGCGAGGGGAGAGGTCAGGTGTTCTCTCTCTTGTAGTCTTCGTGGTGTTGCTGAGAGCTGTTGCTTTGCTCTGGAGAACAGTGGCTTGAGAACTGTCGCACTGTGCACCTGCGTACGTATAACTTCATCTCACTTCCCTCCCGGGGCGTGGGGAGTCTGTGCCAGGGCTTTTGGCCCTCTTCAGGGGGTTCGCCTCAGCCCGTATCGGCGGGCCGGTCATTGGGTTGGCTTTGGGGTTAACCTTCGGCGCATGGCTGTCATGAATGCACGATCTCCTGTTCAGGTGGACGGGGGACTCAACACTGCGAGCAGTTCTCGCGAGAATCCCTACGATCGTCCTGCACCTGCTCTTCACGCTCGCATCTATCTATTATTACTGAGTTCGCAACATTGTTTATTTTAGATTAATCATGTGTTGTCCTATCTCTCTCTTACAATTGTTCTCTTTCTTACCGAGTTCCCATTTACACATTATACAATAAAATCTACTAGTTGATAACTTACAAACTAGTTGACAACTTAACTAATAAAGAACTTATCAATAAGGGGAATAAAAACACACACAAAATAAAACATTTACAAAACCTTACGACTACCTATACAAAATGAGCTACTTAATTACACTATTTACAATATTGTCTTTTAAACCCTACATTTTGCTTGGCAATCGGTATAATGGATGTTTTTTATTTATTTCGACCTTATTGAGTGCGTAAAGGATTTTGCCATATGAAATAGTATTGAACCTTTCACAAAACCTCTGAAATTCAGCGCGGAAAGCTGTTTTCTTCAGAGTTATAAATATAAATTGTTAAACTGTACATTTTGCTTGGCAGTCGGCTTGGTGGATATTTTTTTTCTCTGAATTTCAGCACGGAAACTCGGATTCTCAGTGTTCAATAATATCTCTTGGTGGCAATTTCATGTAGCCAGACATGGATGACTTCCTAACTTTCGTCCTTATTAATAAACATCCCTAAGTATATTTTTTCTATTAAGTTTACCGATTTATTGATTTTGTTATTTATTGTAGCTTGTATAATGTTTTAAGGTAATATATATTCATTTAGTTTTGAATTTACGGAACAAAATCATCACACGACTTTTCAATTTAGTCGGGTTATAGAAATTGGCTGCTAGCTTCACACTTTTGTAGCAGCAAATTTTTTGGCTGCTAACTTCACACCTGTGCCAAAAAAATAACCATCATCGTATGCTGAATTAAAAATGTTAGTTCACATTTTTATAATAACCTCTTTTATTTCTTTTCTAGGCTTACAAATTACTAGATTAACAAGAATTACATATATACAAATTATCATAACCTGACCAAATTATTTAGAGGCATCTAAGTTATTAATACCTTTTTTATGTTCTAAAAGATTTAAATAAATTTCTTCATTATTGATCGCATTAATCCTTTTGACATGATAATTATAAGGTTGTTTGCATACAGTATACACGTTGTTATATTAACTTACCGTGTGGTTCCCGGTTTAGAATAAGACCACCCCTATCTTTCCCGTGGGTGTCGTCAAGGCGACTAAGGGATTGCACCATGGACGGGCAGCAGCGTTCTCCTCTGTGTATATGTTAAGATCATTACTGCGACCACCAATCCGCCTGCCAAGCGTGGTGATTATGGCAAATCCCCCAATGGACCACGTACCAAAAGTGGTATTCTATTGGGGAGGCCTATTTCCAACAGTGGACGTATTTAGGTTGATGATGATGATATTAATTTATTGTTTGTTTTATTTTAAAATAAATATATTTCATTTCTGTTTTAAACATAGTATATGAACAAAAATATGTTTACAATGCTTTTTTTTCTGTGTAAATAATGAAAAGGACCTGGAGAGAAAGTCCTTTATTTTGAAGCACATAACATTATATTCTAAAATGTTTCTAAATCGAACCGACACATTATACTTTCTATTATTATAATTATTATATATATATCGTCACTGAAAACCAAAAATTGCAAAAGGGACAAAATTGTATTTTACGGACGGTAGAGAATAAAAAAAAAACTTTATATAAAAAAGTAAGTATTATATATTTTTATCCAAACATCCGATTTTGATAAAATACTTTATTGTTTCGTCAAAATTTAATATTGAGATAAAATATATCATTTCTTTGTGCAAAAATATTTTTTTTTCATTTTCTACCGGTATTTTACCTTTAGAGCGACTATTTATATTCTAGTACCTGTACGTTCTTACCACAAGCTCAACTAAAAGTTTCTATAATATTATAGTCTGTAATCAGCCTAAGGCTACCTTCTCGCATTACTCTTTGATTAAATCTCGCTATACAATAGTCGAAGCTGATTTAATAAACCATAATTCCTTCACAATAAAAGGAAGCTGCCGCACGAACGATTGCGTTGTCGTTTAACGATATTGGAACGAATCGCAAATGCATATTAATTAGTTTTTAATGAATTTTTGTAGGCAGAATTTTTGTTGAATTGGCAGAGTGTGATATTTTAATTAAATATGGGCAATGGACGAAGAACAATACCTGAATATACACTCATGGAGATATTATTTAGTAGAGTTTTTTTTGTGTGGTAAATTTGAAGTAATTTCGAGCCCGAAGATCTCCGCCAGAAATCGATTTTAATGAGATCTGTTATTTACTTCAAATTATCGAACACAGCCTCGCGGTCACGTTTCTAGTAAGGAGATACAGTTAGACACCGCTCAATATGCATTTTTTCAATATTTTTGTCGATGTTTCCCCGACCTTGACTCAGTGTGAAACGAGTAAGCGTTTGATAGTTTTTACAACATATTACAAATTCCTGGCACGCGTGTCGCGCTTACTTCACCATTCTATCTTGATGGATATCTATGGTCCGACTGATGGTAAGCGACTGTCCTATAACTGAAATACAATTCAGCGTACAAGCTGTGTGCGTAGATTCGCATTGGAAGAAAACGCTATGGCTTCTCCCCTCCGAGTCGAGCCGGCGCACAGTGGTACCAATTAAATAAAACATGGACATCGATGCTAGAGCCACGAGATTTTTTCTGATGGTCAACACTAAGATGACTAATAAGACAAAAAAATATTATTATCCTACCACGACTATTTCTTAGTAAAAAAAAATATAATCTTTTTTTTGTATGGAAGACATTACATTTCTGTTAATTACTCGATATTCTTAAAAGATGTCAAGATGGCGCTCACACATTTTAGAAAACAAGTAATTCTGAGTATTTTATGCGAAGATACTTTTTACTTATCTCTGCGTATTTTTTTTTGAGTTATTGCAGGTCAAAATTTAATGTTAAATATGGCCTTACTTTTGAATTACAAAGAAACGCTTACAATATTTGCAAATTTTAAATTTAACAATAGTTTCTGATATAATTTCGAACAAATACAAACTCAACCCAGCGCCTGCCCCGTGTTGCTCTAGTTTTGTGCATAGGATTCTATAGACCTACTGTTATCGTCAACCGCCTGTCCTTTAGGACTGTTGTTTAGGACATATGATAATAGGCTATTTGCCATGTGTTTCCAAAAGCCGCTAGGATGTCGGCACGCTTACGACCAGGCTAGCCCCTGGACACGCATCCATCGGCACGGCAGACCTAGGATTAGCGGACGGGACTGGGATCGGTGCGAGGTAGACAGGAGATGAGAGCATGCACTGAGAAAAAAATAAGTAGCCCTCCTACTTACGTAAGGATAAAAATATACCACTATTACATAAGTAGCCGCCCCCATTATAAATGGTGTCACCTACAACTGATTCAGTAGCCAGCCACATTACTAAGTAACCAAACTACTTAATAATGTGGCCGGCACACCATTTATAATGGGGGCGGCTACTTATGTAATAGTGGTATATTTTTATCCTTACGTAAGTAGGAGGGCTACTTATTTTTTTCTCAGACTGGGTACGGAGTATAGGTTAGGAAGCTATTACGGAAGGATAGTGGGATTGTAGTAACGATAACTCGGGAAGCCGGGACCGCATACCTGTGACTCGTCTGGATAGCACCGGACAGGCAACTACTACAGCCAAGTCCCCTGACTACAAAAATTCTGAACAGTCTCTGCCTGATCAAAAAGTTATGTTTGGCGTTGTGGACCTCCTCCGTTCATATTGCGGACAGTCACCATCAGATTTCACATTTGACACTTTTTTACCGCAACAGTTGATAAAAAAAATTACGTATACAATACAATACAAAATTTATTTATTATCTCAACACAAAGATTAAGTACAATTATAATGTATAAAATTAAAATGAGTACAATTTATCTTTTGCGAGAGACTGGTGCCAAAAATAGGATGAACCTGTGAGATCAGGTCACCAGGCTCCCACCCCATGGAATTTTTGCGCATCACCCTGCCATACCAAGCAATTAGAGTATTCGTGACGTTGTTATCTGTTTTAAATTCACCAACTTTTATCTGCGGGACAGAGTTAAATTTTTAAGTGCTTTCACTCTCCACAGCGGGAGATTGGACAAATTGTGTTTGTTTTCGTGATAATATTAATGGAAAACATAAATTTGTATTCGACAACAAGACGTGTTAAATTACAGTGAGCCAACGAAAAAAAAGCTTAAAAAAGGATAAGTAATAGAACACATGAAGATCATTTTTGGAATGTTTGTCTGTTTGTTTGTGCACGCATCATGCAAAAACGACTAAACCAACTGTGATGTAGTTTTCACAGGGCTTAATGTGGAGTAACATTTAGTCTTTATTTCATGCTCAAATGTTATGCTAATTTATAGTTTTCAAAAGCTCACTCAAAGAAGTATAATGCTCGGCAGAATTCAAATAGCGCTGATATAGGATTATGATGGCGGTGGCAGTGGTAGTGGGAGTGGGGGGAGGTGAGAGTGGGAGCAGGAGAAAGAAGGGGAGGGTACGGGATTAACACGAAGTAGATTTCAAAATTAATAAATTTAAAAAATAATGTTATTTCTGTAGTCAACGCGAGAGGACACAGCCAAGTAGTTGTAAATAAGAAGTATTGTGTAGAGGTGATGATAGAGACGTAGAGTGATGGTAGAGAATCCACTATCTCGCAGTACAGACTATATATGGCTCTTGGGGCAGACGAGTTTTGAAGCAAAGAAAGTCGTATTCTACTTAAAATTTCTAACTTTTCATTATTATAGAGGCTCAAATTATGTTTATTAACTGAGATATAGCAAACATATTTTTATAGAATGTTATACGTAACCAATCCATGATATCGTTGCCTACAATTACAGCAAAACCAATGTCTACTTTTTATTTTTGTATTTATTTATTTAATCTTTAGGTACATAAAGTACACTTAGACATGTCATCACAAAAATTGATTACAGTTATATTATAAAAGTAATTAATAAAATCATGTCAGTACAATGTCAAAATGAGTAAAATTAAAATTAAGTTTGCCTTACGTAGAAATTGGTATAAAAACTATTTAAAAAACATTGGAGTAACGAGCACATTGTCTGCTAACCTAGGGTTATGAGTTGTACAATAATAGTTGTAAAGAAATAGTATTTTCTTATCAGAAAATTGAAAAAATTATGAAGGTACTATTCATTTCTTTTTACCTTTTTCACCAAAGTATAATGATCTTTTGATAATGGCATCAGGCGGATACCAAATGTATTTTGGTAAATCCTCGTTATTGGATTCTTCTCACGTTTCATATTCATTGGTACAAGAGTATTGGTTCGACTTTTGGCGGTAGGAATACAAAAGAGAGCCAATTTCAAATTACATTGTAGACTAGCTATGGGAAGTATCCGACAGAATAGTATATATCTCTGGCTGTCTTCTTGTGGATTGGTCCCCCTAAAATTAGCGCTGAGCGCCCTCCGCGCCAGCTAACTGAGCCGAGCGCACCTGCGCTCGCTCTCCCTCCGGTGAAGCTGTGAAGGCCTTCAGGGCCAATAGCAATGTCCTTTCGAAAAAAAAAAAAAAAAAAAAAAAAAAAATGTGGATTGGTATATGAGGATACTATATAGGTACTCAAATTCTGTAAATCGTTCACGGAGCAATGTATAACACTTCTACAGCAAAAACCAGAAGAAATCTTAAATACATGTATGTGCATGTGTATGTATATATGTATGTATATATATTATTGATAAAACATGTAATATGCATATGTATTTGTTAAAGAATCTATAAGTAATCTATAATTACCTACTCATATTTATTTATATTAATATAATTCTTAATATTATAAGCTCTTATATTTTATATACTTCTAGTCCTTATAAAATTATCATATTTGTAATATCGTGCTACCTGGTCTCAATAAAGACCGTCTAGGCATTAAAACCTGTCGTAAATATTGAGAGATAGCCCCGGCATGGGCTGTATGGCCTATTGGGGCTTCTCTGGACAAACACTGTCGTTCCATAACGCATGCTCGGCCCATATACTCGTATGAGTTGTGTTAGAATTAAGAAAGTGTGTAAATTGTCGTAATAATATGTAAACAATAAACAAATAAATAAATAATAACGGACAGAAAGTTTAAAAATGACATTTAAAACATGGACAGTGACAGTAGGACTAGTCCGAAGCTCAAAGTCGCTCAGCGGGCTATGGAAAGAGCTATGCTCGGAGTTTCTCAAAGGGACATGATCCGAAATGAGGTGATCCGCCAGAGAACTAAAGTCTTCGACATAGCTCAAAAAGTTAGAATGTTGAAGTGACAATGGCCTGCCACATCTGTCGGAGAACCGATTACCGTTGGGGTAAACGAGTTCTCGAGTGGAGACTGCGACTGGGCAAGCGTAGTTAGGGGTCATAGCTGCGGAGCAACTATCTGCGTAAGGTGGCTGGCGTGACTGGATGAGAAGAACCGAGGAACAGGTTCATTGGCGCTCCTTGGGAGAGGCCTATGTCCAACAATGGACTCTTTCAGGCTGATAATGATTAACTTATAATAAATAAAATGACGAACATTAATTAAAATAGTTTTAACATTAAACAATATTTAATCATGTAGATATATGCTTGTAGCTACTTGTATAATCCATCTAATAGCAAGCATTGAACAATTAAATAAGGCAAGAATCTGTTGCATTTAGTCAATTTTGTTTTTGTGCACTACCGGTAAGGGAATGATTATCAGGTCGGCCGTCAACGTAAATTGGCCGTTTTGGTACACGAGTGGTACACATATGGAAAATGTGAAATGGTTTCAAACTGCTTTATAAAAAAGCCTATTATAAAATAGACGATTATTTGAATGACAAAGATGGTATTAATAGTGCTTCAGTTTCGCCCAATCTTTTCAATATTGTAAGTACTAACATCCACAAACAAATATTTGAATTAACAATGATTTTTATGAAATTGAACCTGTATGAATTGAACCGTATTCAAGGGAAAAAATCTAAAATTTATTTGATCTGGAGAAAAGCCGCATTTTTTTTTTACTGGAGGCATAGGATTGAATTGTGCCAGTTTGTAAGCTACTAAAGGGCTTTTTCCGAAAGTGATAGTGTAAGTAAATAACTTTAACAATATAACTGACAGTTTCAAATGTCAAAATATCAATAAAACATTGTCAAATCAAATCAAATATTTATTTTCGTTCACAATTTGTTCTTAAGCTATGATACAGTGGTCAGCTGCAGTAATGTGGCATTGTCAACAAATCGATGACTCAGATGATGGTAATGATTGACTACTATTATGACAAAAATATCCGGCTTAAAATATAACCTTTTATTTTCCAAACATTTATTAAGCATGAGAGCATAATTCCCATCACTTATCTCAATTCTCAAAACATTGACAGAATTGACGACTGAATCATAACCCGATTTACAATAGGCGACACAATAACTTTGAGGCGATATTAACGTTCACACATTTGCTGATTGTTTATGGCTGGCTATAATAAACACATCTATACTGTGAGAAATGAGAATGATTGTAGCTAGCTAACTCATATAAGCTAACCATATTATGGTTAGCCGAACGTTCCAAGATGGCTGCCCGCGTGACCAAAAGCTTGTGTTGCATTGTGAATTAACCATCTTCTGTATCGCAACGCTAATTCGTCGTCTGGCTGCCCGTAGGAACTATATTCACATTACAAATGAAGTTGCGTATTTTCTCGCACGACGTGGGTTGAAAAGGCTTACTTTTCGTAAGTACTGTATTGCGCTAAATCCGCCAATGGGATATACCTATTAGATGAAATGAAATGAATGAGATGAGATGTGATGACATGACATGAGATGAGATGAAAAGTAAGGCGACTAAAATGTGTTAATGTGAATTCAGCTGCAATGTGAATCTATTTTTCACGTCTCGCGAAATGGTATTAGGCCCCACGCACACTTCCCCGAATACGCATGGCATGTTAGCGGAGCGATAAATCCGAGCGTGCCCTGTAATTACATGTCGGCGTTCATTAATAATGCATAACTCGATCAAACGTGGTACCATGTTCGACTTAGGTTAAGGGTTGGTCACATTGACTTTTATCCAACTTTGGTCAAACAAGGAAGTGTAATGTTTTAGAATCGAAAAGCATGTGTCTTCCTGTTAGATGTAGTAAAATCCTGATAAAGGTAGGCGCCTGATCAGGAATGTGGAGAACCGGTTGTAGAAGGCATTTTTATCACCATATAAATAATAGTTTTTTTTAATAACAATAAAAAACTAACCTTACCCTCCAATTACTATTGTTACTAACCTATAGTTGCTGGCGTTGAGGAAAATCTAGTCAGACGAGTCGGTCGTTTTTTTTTTAATTTTTATGGCTAGTCACTTTCCAGTAGCTTTCCACAAGCAAAGTTAGCGCTTTTACAAGCATTCATTCTTACTTTGACATTTAATGTTACAGCCAGTGCCATCTTTAGGGGTATTTTGAACTAATTTTAGAGCTACTTTTCTTTCTGTATTCATTGACGTACTATTTACACTAGACAACGAATTTAGAACAAAGTCTTCCTTAGGAAATGTCCAAAGTTCTGTCTCACGTTTACTATGAAAGTAATTTAATTTTTTATTGCACAAATTTTAAAAGTAAATACAGTTACAAACTTTGTGTACAAATACGAGCTTATCTTAAAAGAGATCTCTTCCAGCCAACCTTATATATTTTAAATTTATTATTATTATTATTTTATATATACTATTTATTATTATTCTATTTATTTTAACCTTATATTTTAATCATTGTCAAGCACATTAAAAATGCCTGTGTTTGTTTTATTATTTCTAACTAACTATTGCCCGCAACTTCGTCCGAGTGGACAATTTAACATCACAAATTATTATGTATTTCCCGTAGGAACGGGATGTTTTTCGGGATAAAAACTATTCTATGTCCTATTCCAAGACCTAACCTATATATGTGCCAAGTTTCATTACGATCCGTCTAGTGGTCGAAGCGTGATTGAGTAATAAATTGAATAACAAACACCCAAATATCCAAACTTTCACATTTATAATATTAGTAGAAAGAAAGTAGGATAGGATTTCTGAGGTCATTTGCAGTTTTTTTCACTGCAGATAAGAAATCTAATTACTTATAGAACATCATTGGTTCCATCGCATATCTTTTTATCGTCTAAGACGAAAAAATCTTAGTAAACTAAGTAAGAACTAAGTCTAATTCCAGTGTCTACAATATACTTCAGTGTGTAAATTCCTTTATTAATCGGACGAACGTACGTACAGACGTGTTATTCTGTAAATTAAGACCCACCTTCGCTCGTATAATCGACTTCATTAATTTTGACATAACTGTTGGTTTTCGATTCCAACTCATTCATAACTCGAGAAATAAAATATTTAATAAATAATAAATGGGTTCACTAGTATTCGAGGCATCCGCCGCGCAGACACACTCGCTATTTAGGGGTTTCCGTTGTGGCGGATCCAAATGCTAATAATAAATAAATAAATAATTTATTTAGTTTTAAAAATTTTATTTGACATTTTTATATTTATGTTAGTTATTGATGTTTTTATATTTAATTGTGTTTAATTTGCTTTATAATTTGATTTCATTTAACTTGTTTATAATTTTATTAGACCTGTAACGGAAGTTATCAATAAAGTATGTCTATGTCCTTCAAGTCTATATTATCTAGTCTTCGGGCAGATAATTTTTCAAAAGTCTTTGAAAGCAGTTATAATTGCTTTTAAAACTAAAACAAAGGTCATTTTGAGTAATTTCCACTCTGTATAGTCTATAATTCACCTTTATATTACGTCATTAAAGTTTAAGGCTTCTCTGCTTCTACCTAATGTCGATCAAGTTCTATTTTTAAACAAACAAGTAAAAATTAGTCCGAATCGAAAGTTCAATTGAAAATGAATTATTAATGAACTATTGAATGGAATCTATTGGAATCGTTGACTGCCTTATTGGTTTAGTGTTTTAGGTCTTTACATCGAATATAAGAGGTGAGGGATAATGCCAACATACCAGTTCACACTTAGTACCGTTCTAAGGATATAAAATGGTAAATACCGGAATAAATCGCTTATGAGAAAAAATACTTGTTCAAGAAATGTTCGAGAACACTTAGTAACACCGCAAATTGACTCGCATATAAAATGCTAATTACATTCTTAAGATTACGTCTCGGTTTTTCTGTGGGAGGACAAAAGAGAGGATGTGAGGACAATGTGATGATTTTATCATATAAAGCATCATCGAGAGCATATGTGAAGCATTCGGTTTTAGAACATTTCATTATCACATTTATTTATATATTTATGTATCTTATTTATATATTATGTGTATGTATATGGGTTTATGTATATACAATTAAATATAGATAGTTGTGTTATGAGCTAATTCGTGTATATATTGTATTATTTATGTTTTTGTAATATTATATGCATACTATAGTGTCAGTGTATATTTGATGGGTACGTTTCTTTTATAATTTTGGTACTAAACGCATTATACCAGTCCTTTCAGTTACTCTAAGGTTGACTGGTAGAGATCCCTAAGTGGGATAAGTCCGCCTTTGTACACAACTTTATTCTCTTATTTGGTTTTGTTGTTGTTAATTTTGGTACAATACAGCGTTTACATACATACACACACATTTTTATTTTGTACGTTAATCATTTCCACGACAACCCCACTCGATACGGCGCAGCAATGATTCACGTCAAATCTGTCCCGTAAAAGGGAATGTCCATATTAGTCTACCGTGACATATTTTCGTCGCAAGTATATAAATAAATAAATAAATATCTCAGATATTCACACCAATTATCCAGTCCCAAACTAGGCAGAGCCTGTGGTATGGTTACTAGATAACGGATACACATACTTAAATAAATATATAAACATCCAAGACAAACATTCATATTCTGATGAATATGAATGTTGCCAAATGTTAAAAATGTTGAATATGTTGTTGTTCGTATGATTACGAACATTTGCCCCAATAAATATCTCAGACATTCACACCAATTATCCAGTCCCAAACTAGGCAGAGCATGTGCTATGGTTACTAGATAACGGATACACATACTTAAATAAATATATAAACATCCAAGACTTGGGTACAAACATTCATATTCATCATACGAACATTTGCCCCTAGCGGTATTCGAATCCGCAACCTCCGGCGTGGCAGTCCGAGAGCTATCCATTCCGCCACGGAGGTCGTCGTATATATATACGTATATATATACATGCCGTGTGGTTTCCGGTAGAGTAGAATAGGACCACTCCAACTCTTCCCGTGGATGTCGTACAAGGCGACTAAGGGAATACTTTATAAAACATCAGTCAGGGCTCCCCAACCCGTCTGGTCAGCGCGGGGAGTATAGGCCGAATCCCCCGTCTGTCTCCGGCAGATGAGAGAGGGTTGTGCTCCTGCAGTGGAGACAAAAATAACCTGATGATGATATACATAACACTACCTAATTCCGAATCTTACACATATATTTTATTCTAAATCAATAGCCCTATTCGCGTCTCGGTAACATGTACATGAAAATATCACCAGCAGAAAAAAACAGGTTTGTATTACCATGTAAACTTTGCTGTCCATTTAGGAACACCATCTATTATTTATTTTGTTTTCGAGACGCAAATGCTTTGGTTTTCATATGATTATTTACTTGGAATGATTATATCTATTTTGTATCGTCTACAAAATATTGAGTGTAGTGTTAGCAAAATAAACTGGATTTAGTGAGCTTACTTTACCTTTTCAGCTGAAAGCCGATCAATTAATACTCACCCTTAAGCCTCTTACAATTAAAGTCCCCCATTATCAGACTTTGATAATCCGATACATTTAAGCGAATAGCAAACACCCCGGCGGTTCGAAGGTCTTGACTTTAAAATGCAAATTCATGGGTTGGACCGTGGGTCCTGGCCAAAAGGTACAAGCAATCCAAATATTTTGATTCAAAATGCTTTGACCGCTTTAATTAATCCTCAAAGTTTGCATATCTGGTCCATCTGTTAGGGATTATGAACTGCCGCGTAGCACGAAGCAAATTATAAATATTGAGTACTACATCTACGCCTGTCTCACATATTACCTAATAATTACTACATAACAGATACAACACTCCATAGTAAAACGACCATACCTACTTATTTAATCAACTACTCCTTCTCACTGTTAGACAATACATGCAAAAATATATCTTAGGCGATCAACTAAACGTGGATCTTACTCGATCGATATGCAGGCCGCTTTTGACGTGGCACTCAACACGCAAAAGTGTGCTTAAGGCGCTCGACTTAGCGTCAATGTTACTATTTCTAACAATGCGACTGGTGGGCGGGGCGAGCACATCGCGATAGGGACGTACGAGTGAAGTAGGCCTGCTATAGGTATAAAAATATACCTACGAACCACGGGCAACTAGCCGAATCGCGTACGACTATCTCAATGTTGCCTGATTTACCGCTTAAGCGTACATTATATTTCTTCCATGTGCGCAGGAATTAATTTGGCTTGCATTGAATTTTGTAGGAACGTTTGTAAACGATTTATTGTACCAAAATTAACAATAACAAACAAAATAATAAAATTGTGTACAAAGGTGGACTTTTATGAGAATGTTGCCTTATTTAGCGGTTCAGCATGACATTGACGTTATTACATGCGCATAGGATTCAATTTGGTTTGCATTGAAATTTTTAGGTACGTTTATGAGAAATGGAGCAAGCTTTCTTAAGGAGTGCGCTTTCTGTCCTTTTTTTAATCTTTTATTTTTCAAATAGTTTGGAACATTACTATTATTTATTCTCAGTCTAACTAAAGGTGCCTCCAAACATACGTAAGTAGCATTGTTAGTACTTTACATATTAATGTTCATTGAGTTTAAAGTTGAGGAGGAGCTGAGAAGTGAAAGTTGGCAATAATATTTCTTCCTACCTCCGCTATTTCCGTTTGTCGTGCTTCAGTGGAATAAGACATAACATCCCCAACTATTCTTATTGCCCCTGCCTCCCTGCGGATGCCGATCGAGGCTTTTGTGATAAAATTAATTGCATTTTCCCCTATGCGCCCCCAGTGCACGCACGTATTGCGCTGTCCAAACACTTGGTCGTAGATAACGGAAAATTTGCCTCCATCCATGTTCTGCTATTTAGTTCTGCTATGGTACATTTAAGCATTATCAACTACTGTTTATTGCATAACAAAAAGAAACACAGATACAAATAAAGTAGCTTACATTGTACGTCTAGACAGTCCTATCGCTAAAAGCGATTGATTCCAGAAAACTTTTGGGTAGAGAGAGAAAGGTAGTACGATAATTTACGTACAGACAGTCTGGGTCTGGTGCTCCTATATAGTGGTGATTAATTCTCGCTTTTGCTCCTATATAGTATTAATTATATATTTAGATTTTTATTTGTTTCACTTGCATTGCTGACTGATAAGTAGTTTTAAATTACCTATTGGACTACAAATTCGATTACAAAACAAGCCATAAACGAGATTTTACTGCAAAGACTAAAATTTAAATTAAAAATATCCAAACATCGTCTCTTTCTTAAACATGGTATCAACTATGTACAACCACATATTTGAAATCACAACAAGACTATCCGTCGCAAAAATAGTTCCATCTCACAAGTTTGTGATGTATTTGTTGTCTGTTGGACGTCGTACCGATGTAAGAGTTATTATTAAGAGATTAGCTGTATTATCTGCTGCGATAACAGTTCTTAAGCCAATTCAAGGGCTTATTAATGCTCTAGCAGTGCGACTTTTTAGGGTTCCGTAGCCAAATGGCAAAAACGGAACCCTTATGGATTCGTCATGTCTGTCTGTCTGTCTGTCAGTCTGTCCGTCCGTATGTCACAGCCACTTCATTCCGAAACTATAAGAACTATACTGTTGAAACTTGGTAAGTAGATGTATTATGTGAACCGCTTTAAGATTTTCATACAAAAATAGAAAAAAAAACAAAAATTTTGGGGGTTCTCCATACTTAGAACTGAAACTCAAAAAATTTTTTTTCATTGAACCCATACGTGTGGGGTATCTATGGATAGATCTTCAAAAATGATATTAAGGTTTCTAATATCATTTATTTCTAAACTGAATAGTTTGCGCGAGAGACACTTACAAAGTTGTAAAATGTGTCCCCCCCCCCCCCCTGTAACTTCTAAAATAAGAGAATGATAAAACTAAAAAAAATACATGATGTACATTGCCATGCAAACTTCCACTTAAAATTGGTTTGAACGAGATCTAGTAAGTAGTTTTTTTTTAAAACGTCATAAATCGTAAACCACAATACTATTATTAAAACATCGATCAAAGTTACAACGAACTACTATAACTTTTATATTATGTTACTTCTGCTACGGAACCCTTCATGGGCGAGTCCGACTCGCACTTGGCCGCTTTTTTTGTTGAAAGAGACCTGGAAACGTTGAAGCTGAATCATATTTCAACCTTTAACTACCTATTGTTGGGTTATAGATCTATTATTAGACGTCCAGAATCTACTATCTATTGTCCTTACTGATGGGGCTCAAGCCTATCATATAGCCATCAACAAAGCGAGGGCATGCGGGCTATATCCATCACGTTAGCTAAGTGCAGGTGTTTTTTTAAATCTTTATTTAAAGAGCTTTTTCACAAACTTGACTATGTCGCTCTATAAGTGTTCTATTTTATAACTATCTATTTCTAATGTCAATTATATATCCTACATCATCATCATCATCAGGTTATTTTTGTCTCCACTGCAGGAGCACAATCCTCTCTCATCTGCCGGAGACAGACGGAGGATCTGGCCTACACTCCCCGCGCTGGCCAGACGGATTGGGGAGGCCTGATAGATGTTTTATAATGTATTCCCTTAGTCGCCTTGTACGACATCCACGGGTAGAGTTGGAGTGGTCCTATTCTACTCTACCGGAAACCACACGGCAAAAATCCTACTAATATTATAAATGTGAAAGTTTGAATATTTGTTACTCAATTACACTTCAACCACTGGACGGATCGTGATGAAACTTGGCACACATATAGGTTACGTCCTAGTAGGATATAGGATAGTTTTTATTCCGATAAAACATCCTAATCCTACGGGAAATACATAATAATTTGTGATGTTAAGTTGTCCACGCGAACGAAGTCGCGGGCAACAGCTAGTATCTCATATAATTTTACAGCCAAAACTTACAGAGGGAAGGCCAAGACACTGTTACAAGCACCTATTTGCCAAAACATCTCGTTCTTAAAAATATGCCTCCTGTACGACTCGTTCCAGACGCACTCCACCAACACGTGGCAGGCGTCCTCCACCACGCCACATTCTGCGCAATTTGGTGATGGGACTTTACCCATCATATGTGTGACTAGCTGGTGCCCGCGACTTCGTCTGCGCAGGATTAGTATTTCGAGTAGCTTAGAAAAGAATATATATAGCGTGGCGTATATAGCGATAAAAGTATCTATTTTCATTTAGGAATCAATTTATTACTACCAAATGTGCATTTGAAATAAATTATCAATTTTTATTGTAGTTATGGTTCACTATTTAGCTATAATGGCTTACACATAAGATATAGATATATACTGTGGCGGGCTTTTTTGTAGGACTATTTAAGATAAACATTTCCATCATACATTACATATGTGTAACTCTAGCGGTTTTGGCAGCGCACGCCAAAATAGCTCGCAGATGGTAGATTTTTTATACTTACTTGATATTTTGGACAAATCACACAATATCTTTATAAATTGTAGCCTATGTGTTATTCTGATGTATAAGCTATATTATTGTAAAGTTTCATTAAAATCCATTCAGTAGTTTTTACGTGAAAGAGTAACAAACATTCATCCATACTTACAAACTTTCGCGTTTATAATATTAGTAGGAAGGATCTTATTCAATGGAATCGAAGCGAAATCTTAACGCTGTAACAATGTTCTGGCTCTCAGTGAGCAGTTGTCAATCCAGGGACAATTGATAGGTTCAGTTTGGGTGGCTTTGTACCATATTACGTAGGTTTGTAGCACATGCGCCTTACAATTCCTTCTTCGACGCATGCAGGTCTGTCTTTAAAATGTCGACCTCATGAATGTAAGGTGATTGCTTCACCACTATGCTAGGAAGAGTTTAGCAATGTTTAAGTTTAATATAGAATTTTTTTATAGAAGTACTTATAATGTATCAGCGTAAGTATTTGTTTAATGAGAAATTCTTATAAGAGTAGTTGTCAAATTCATCATTATCATCAACCGCCTGCAATAGCCCACTGCTGGACATAGGCCTCTCCCAAGGCGCGCCACTAAACCCGATATTCAGTTCTTCTCGTCCAGTCTCTGCCAGCCGCCTTACGCAGATCGTGTCCGCTACCTTGGTCAGGAATGGTAGGGCGACCGCGAACTGGTTGTCATATTACTTCTAAATAATTCCACCATGTTCATAATTTAACCTACACACAATCTTATTACTCTTACAAAACTCTTATTCCTACGATCTAAGACACATTTCAAGTATTAAGAACGGCAATTGTAATATTGTCCAACACATCAGCAACAGATGTCGTAATCGACCCCCCAATATTTGAAAAGCACTCGAGAATTGATTACGGTGTTGTATGAAGATAGGCCTTAAGCGGATTTCTTTCTAATAGTTCTCCCTTCAAAGAGCTTTTGGGGATTTAGGAAATAGCCAGTGGAAAGGGCGATATGTTTATTTGTTGGAATCGATTTTGATACTAGAGTCTATCAAAAGGTTTTCGCCGGCCGTCTGATGGTAATATCTGAGTATGTCAATAATACATACATAATGCTCACGCCTTAGTCCCAGAGCTACTATTTAGTATTCAGTGCCCAGAGGCGATACATCGTCTCTGCCTACCCCTCGGGGACTAAGGCGTGAGCATTATGTATGTATATTATGTCAATAATATATTTATTACAAAAAGTAGTTTGCAAGTTCACATTGAATTTTTTTACTTTCCTGGAATATTTTCATAAATTTCCCATCTTGCAACGACGGACAATTTATGGAAATTCCTGGAAATGATTGGATATACGAGATATTCCAGTAAAAACTAAAAGAAATACGATTTACATTTTGTCGACTCTTTTTTTGTAATAAATGTATTACAAAAAAGTCTAGCATAGACAAATCTACATGGCGTGTATTCCACAGTTTGGAAAAATGCTAAATCGGTCCAGTAGTTTTCGAGTTTTCCACCGGACAGAGAGACAGTAGGTAGATAGACGAACAAAAAAAGCTTGCATACTCTCGTTTCGTGGAATTTGGAACAAATTTCATACATATCATATCAGTCCTTAGACGTCCACTTCTGGACATAGGCCTTCTCCAAATGAACGCCACCACTGCCGCTCTTGGTCCTAATACTATGGCTGCATAAATATAATAAATAATCATTGGGTATTAAATCATGGTATTCCTTGCAAATGAATCATACTGTATATGTATAGAACAACGCTTAATAACTTAAGATAAGGAAACTTATAAGGAAACAAGTCATCGTCAGGGTATTTTTGTCTCCACTGCAGGAGCACAACCCTCTCTCATCTACCGGAGACAGACGGATGATTTGGCCTGCACTCCCCGCGCTGGCCAGACGGGAGGCCTGATTGATGTTTTATAATGTATGCCCTTAGTCGCCTTGTACGACATCCACGGGAAGAGTTGGAGTGGTCCTATTCTACTCTACCGGAAACCACACGGCATAGGAAACAAGTAAATAAATAATAATAAAATACAAAGATATAGGGTGGAACAGAAAAGTGTAACCAACAATTATTCCTTAACTAATAAAGCTATAGATATAGCTATTTGCTTATGCTAAAAAAGATGTAACTAATAATTAACAAAATTAACACAAAATAGAACAAAAAATATTTTTATTTTCTCTCATAAGGGGCAATGTTTTTAACGCTAATCGAAAACCGTATCTGTATACATAAAATGTTATGCACTTCAACGTCTAAATTCCAGTAGTTATCGAAATAGTGCAATTATCCAAATAAAAGCAATAAAACGTTATTGGTTTTGCATTGTTCTTTGCAATAAGTTTTAATTTGCATAATGTAGATGTGATGTAGATGATAAATGGAGCTTTCAATTGGCGTAAAAACCTTATGAGGAAAAAACATTTTTATTGTAACGTTTTTTTATGTGATTTTTTCTATTTTAGTTAAGGAAAAATCTGCCAGTGACACTTTTCTGTTCCAGCTTGTATAACAACATTATCTAGCTGATTCATTTAAACGGGAAAACCACAAATTATTTTGCTTACCACTAATCATTATACACCAGTATTATGAACAATCTCGAGGAGAAACTATGTTTAACCGGGTGCACGGTTTCTTTGCAACAATATATTATATAGTTTTCTAAATAATGTAGAAATTGTATAGTTCCCTCGCTAGTTACATAAAACTATAATTTGAAATGTGCTGTGCTTAAATAGTGTACTGTTCCTGTATCATATTTAGACAGGCAATTATACAAACAACTACTCATAAAAATTTACTGTTGTTAAGTGTCCGTGAATAACATGCTTACTGTTTCCCGTCAAGTTGAGGCAAGCTACAAATTGTACAAATGTAACAACATTTGTACAATTCCCATCAAATTGAGGCAGGCTACAAATTGTACAAATGTTGTTACATTTGTACAATTTGTAGCCTGCCTCAATGTGACGGGACAATTTGTGCCATTGATGACTTCTTCAAATAAGATCAACTACTTGTGAAAATTTACTGTGATTAATTTAGTGTTCCTGAATACTGTGCTAGAGTGATTTGCAGTTAATTGAGCTAACAAATTCTGTGCAACTTATTATAAAACTAAACAACTGTACAATCTTCCATAATTAATTACATCACAATTTTTCATCTACTTATAACTATGACAACACCAATAGGAGTAGCGATGTTCGTAATCGCGTACTTATGCACTTACGTCGATCTCAAAGGTAAGTTTCTTTTGGAAACCACTAGCTTTGCTGTGTCGTGTTTTAAAATCGTCCAGTCCACCTGCCAGAAATAGTTCTTCCCTGTCCATTATACCCGATCTTCGTCACAAGATCCAAGCTTTAATCCAAAAGCTCCCAAGTACTTTTTAAAATCGTCAGAAATATGACGCCTAGTAGAACACAATCACCAGTCCCGAACTCATATGTCCCAAAAACTATTAGTCTGCGACAAATATGGTCATGTAGTCTACTAATTTCCATTTTCAACTTACTCTTTCATCTGTAGGTGCATCTCTATATAAGTAAGTAATACGCCAAGTGAAATTAATCTTGTGGATCAAGTCCACTGCCAATGTCCACTACTCTGCGCGTTTAATTATGACAGGCAGGACAAAATGTAATGATTTCACTTCTGTTTTTAGACATTGATGTATCAAAGACGCAGTTTCTCAAATGCTATCCAGCCCAAATGAAATCTTTTGTCCTCACATCTATCGCAGAACTGACGGCAGTTGGGGCAGACTAGTTCTAGAGTGAAGACCGAGGATCGGCACGCGCAGGATGGGACGCCCTACCGCCAAGAGGACCGAAGACCTGAAGAAAGTGGCCAGAAGCGGCTAAATGCGGAGGACGGTGGACCAGGTGTGGTGGCGTTCGTTGGGGAAGGCTAGGTCCAGCATTGGATGTAGAACGACTAATATGAAAATGATAATAGAAATCAGACTTTTACCTGTTAACTTAAGGTGTCGCCAACAAATTCAAACAAAACGTTTCACCTTCCCAGGAACTGCACACATTTTACCGGATGAGGTCGAGTTACTCTGCGATCGCGGCAGCAGACAGCTGTCCTCACTTCCACCTCTGAATCACACAACGTTTCCTTCAGTGACAATCTACTTCTGCTCACCACCGACAATTTCCTACGCCATAGAACTTCAGCGGCTCAACGTGGATATCGAAACGCTGAAGTTTCTAACGCTCATCGCCATGCCATCTCAGCCACCATTACGCGATGACCACTTCGTAGGGCTCAATTTACGACACCTCATGATTGCACCCAATGGCACAGTTCATCAGCCTAGTGTTAAGCTTCTATATAACTTCTCAGACTCTTTCAATTCGAATGGTCAGTATGATATTTCATGTATAGAAAATCACGTTTAAATATAATTTAAGCTCATTTTTACATTGATAGGTATATTTTTCCTAAAAAGTTTCTTGTTCAGCATCTACCACAAATTCCAATTCAATATTCTATTCCACAGGTTATGTAAACTTATCAGAAGGTACTCGCGTGTCTCTGTTATGCGAGAACAATAATCTAGCATACGGCGTGCCCACAATGCTTCCTAACCGCTCCGTGATGGTAAAGGAGGTAAAGGTTGTCCACTGTCCACCACCTAGTGACTCATACGCAGCTGTACTTCAAGCGCTTAACGTAGACGTTGCAGCAGTTAAGAAACTCGATCTAAGCGATATTCGCAACATGTCCACGCTACGAGCAACACATTTCGAAGGACTGCTACTGCGAGAGCTTGACATTTTCAATTTCAGAGGGCTTGAGTTGACTCAGTTCGATGATCTTTTAAAGCCACTCCTTACATCGCTGAAAGAGTTACGCGTCTGGCGTGCGCAATTTCCACCTTTATCGAATTCGTCACAACTCACAAATATTTCCCTGATGGAAGGTGAATCCATAGGCCCGTTTGGGGGTTGCGCAGAGTTGCGCCAATTGTCAGTTATACAATGGCAGCTACCTGAACTGAAAGCCGGTTGGTTGGAGCACTGCCCTAAACTTAACAAACTTGTGCTCGAGCGCTTAACGGAGAAGACTTTGCAACAGGCTCTGACAGGTGTGCGCAACGTAACTTGGCTGGCTATTCACGAATGCACGATTAGCCACATATCAGACAAGCTGCTTGCAGATGCCGTGGAACTACGGACCCTTTGGATCTATGAACACAGATTGCATTCTGTACATTGGTAACAATAGCTTAACAATTTCTTTTACTTACTCTTTATGGAAGAATACATTTCTATGACGTTTGTATTTGGTAACAGGGCTGCGTTCAAATCACAATCGCTGCTGGAAGATCTTTACCTGGAGAGCAACAGTTTAACGGATAGCAGGAATTTGGCACAAGCTCTGCAGTTAGTGTCATTACGCAATCTATCGCTCAAGTCTAATCACGAATTGGATTTCTGCAAAATGTTCAATTCATATAGTAAGTATCTTATCTTTATCTGGGTAGTGGTCCACAAGCCCCTTAAGGATCTTATGTGCCAAACCCCAGTCAAACAACGGTGCCCTAAGCGGAAAGAATCCCTTAGTCGCCTTGACGACGTCCATGGAGAAAGGACGATGATTTATAATTTGTCGTTTGCTATCAGATATGAGCTCTCTGCTATCGCTTCAACTCCTGGATCTGCGCGAAACAAAAGTGTCCGAGCTCTGTTTTAGTAACATGGGCATGCTGTCCTACCTTGATCTGTCTGTCACCAACATCACCACGCTACAGGTAAATATAATGGAAACTTAGATTGTGTTCTCTAAACAGTTGACTTCAGTTAAACTGGAGCCAATTCAATGAAGAGCCCATTTCTATTTCTTGAATGTGAACCTTGCTCTTGAGCCCATCAAATATAAGTTATAATAACGTCGAGCACTTTAAATATCTTGTATATTCATGATTAGCCCACAACAGTTCACTGTTGGACTGTGGCCTCTGATTTACCACGTCATTCATGTCTGTTAAGTGTTGTAGTTATTCTCAAGGTTGATTTCCTTTTGTCCTATTCAGTTGTTCTTTAGCTACCTACTAAATAGGATGAAGGTGTCCCATTTTGTAAAATAGTAATTGCATTATTTAACTAATTAAATTTATTAATTTGGTGGCTACCTAAAAGTTAAGAAATTAGCTACTAAATGGGATGAAGAAGTCCTACTCCGTAACTGACTTCGTACTGAATTTAAATAGAACGAAGGATTCCCATTCGCTAACTGGCTTCGAACTGGGAAATTCATACTTCCTACTGCTTCCTCCCGAAACAACGGATAAATTGATAAGTTTGACGTACAGCACTTTAGACGATAATTAAAATGTGTCTTTGTTTTCAGTTTCAAGAGTTACCAAGCCCCCTGGAGCATTCGCTAAAGGTGTTCTTACATGGTAACCATATTCACGACCTACCAAGAAGTGAAGAGGATTACCACATGATGGTGAACAAGTTTAAACAGGTAAGTCCAGTAAAGGAAGCGTATACTGGAAGGAAGAATATACTGCTCAATCCTTGGTCCTAGAGGGGTAGTTAGAAACAGCGTATCGCCACTTTGCGCGATCCAATGTCGCTTTCCTTCGCCCGCTTTTCCTTCGCTTTTTGACATTCGGGTGAGAGTGAGTCAGCTTCCCCAATCTTCCCGTGGTCAAGGGACTAAGAGAATTCACCAGGGACAAGTAACAGCGTTCTCCTGTGTATATTAGGATTATTACTACGCTCACCAGTCCGCCTGGGAAGCATGGTGATTATGGAAAATCCCCCAGTGGACAGCCCACCAAAAGTGACATTCTATTGGGGAGGCTTTTGTTTAGTTTAGTTTCATCATGTTCATAAATATATTTAATAACCTTCCTGACATATTTAAGGAACACAAAATTAGTAAATTTAAAAAATTATGGCAATTATGGCTCGCTGAAAGGTGTTTCTACAGTGTTAATGAATATATGGACTATAAATAGTGTATAGAATTTCTGACATTTGATAATAATAGTACATTTTAGTAACTTTGACATTCATTACTATCTGACATTTTATCACTGTGACAATTAATTAATTATTTTAAGTTTTACATATTATTTTCGTTCCTCTTTAGTCATTTTATTATTATGATGTCGCGCTTGGGCTGTGTAGCTAATAAAACCCAAGACATGAACAAAGAATAAGATAATTTTATTAAAGATTTAAATGGGTCGTGATCGACCGCCCTGATGGCAGTTTCTAGGTTTGGTCGAGCTTCAGAGGTGTTCCGCTACTGGCCTGGCTGTCCCTGCTGTAGTGTGGACGGTGACGGCAGGAGTCTCCGATGAGGGCTAGGTGCTGGCTTTGCAATGAATGTCCGCAGCTCGTCCAAGGGGTCCAAGGCCAAACGATGTAGCGGAGAGTGTAGGTCAACGATGTGAAGAGAGCTTCAACGTTAACTTCGACGTTAACTTAGGCGTTAACTTAGAACCCTGGAAGATTTAGCGGAATTAGATCCTCTTCCAGTGAGTCTCCATGCATCCACCTTTCCACACCATTGCAAGTAAGCTGGGCCATGATGGGTGGTTTGATTGTGGCGATACATGGAGATTGGAACGGAATAGCACAGTGGTAAGAAGGTGAAAATAGAACATGACATAAAGAACCAAAGAAAACAAGTGGAAAACATACACAGATCAGAACAGAATTTATGAAAAGAGGTTTACAAGGCCAAATTAACAAATAGGTAAATATCAGTTCACACTTACCCAACAGCGGGGGTCTAAATTAACTGAATTTAGTGTTTAATATAGGGAACACTATTTATTGAGTAATTAACGCTTTTTAGGTGGTTTTAGGGCACCAAGGAATAAATTAAAATCTGACAGTACGAAACAGCTGTTCGTTTTTTCTCTCGAGATTTGAAATGGCCGAGTGAAGTTAGTGACGTTTCGCGTCGCCGCGTAGGGGTTGCCGCTTCTACGGTTGATACCGATTATCGATTAAAAGTGAATCGAGAATCGATTGTGTTAAAATCGCGATTAACGTAAATTAAAAGAGATTCACGTTACAGATTCGCCTCTCCCCTCCAGGATTTTACTTCCTATGAAGAAAAAATCCGAAACTAACTAAATAATGGAAAAATTCAACCTAATAATCACGCCGTTCTTGTTGTACTTTACCTAGGTTATAAGTAAATTCCAACGATAATGTAAATAAGAAGAACTACTCTTACCATTCATACATCAACAAAACATTCTTCAACTTTCAAAATTCATCTTACTAACTAACCTCAATATTTATTAATTAATACGAGGCACCAAGTCATAAATAAAGGCAACTGACATATTGATCTGTTGACTTAAAGTAAATCTTCCGTTTTTCAAAAACAAAAATAGGTGACAATCATCGACGCGACTATCGGTGAGGAAAAAAATTACAAAATTTTGATAAAAAATATCTGTTCTGTGTATTGCAAATAATTTATTGATAACTACTAACTAATTTCAAATCTTTGATATGCCAAGTACCAATGTCTTTACCGTTCATGTCATGTAACTCATATACTAAAGGTGAGTTTTTACTTACCACCCTGCATTTGATAAATTTGGGTGCTAACTTTTTACTAAAGTATTGGTCTTTATCGCTCTGGAAATACGTTCTTTTCCAGACGATGTCACCAATTTGAAATTCTGCCGATTTTCGGCGTAAATTATACCTAGACGTATTCTTTACGTGAGCGTGCCAAAGAGAAGCCTGTACATTATTAAATATGCCTGCTAAATTACCTATATTATCGCAGTAAATGTCGCGAGGTAAGAAAATAACTTCGTCCTCGATATTCGGATCAATGTAGTGGGATCCGCATGTGACGAGTTCTCTCCCATGAATGAGAAATGTGGGTGTATAGCCTGTTGCCTCACTTACAGAATTATTCATGGCAAATTGTATTTTTGGCAAATTAAAATCCCATGATCTGTGATCGTTCTCTATGAAACATGAAATGCAGGTTACAATAGTTTTGTTGTACCTTTCAACTGTGTTTATCTGTGGAGTGTACTTTGGTGTGAAGAATACATTTGGTATTTTATACTTTTTAAAGAAATTTTCTAAATTTTTGGAAATAAACTGGCTACCATTATCTAAGAAAATTGTTTGTGGAACACCATGAACAAGGAACACAGAGTCCTCTAAATGTTTCACCACTGCATCAGCTGTTGCTCTGCGCAGTGGAAACATAACGCAATATTTAGAAAAACAACAGACTACTACAAGTAAGTAACAGTTCTGTTTTCGACTAGTGGGAAGTGGACCAATGAAGTCAATTGAAATCATCTGAAATGGACGGGAACATTGTTTTGGTCTTCCCATTTCACCCAGGGTAGCATGGTTAGGTGATTTGATGGAAAGACAAGTTGGGCAATTTGAAACAAATTTTACAACGTCTGAGTGCATACCCGGCCAGAAGTAGCGTAGAGCCAAGCGAAGGTAAGTTTTGTGAATTCCCAAATGACCTGCAGTAGGTTCATCGTGGTTTTCAGAAATCACTTTCTCACGTAGTTCGCTAGGAACTACCTCTTTCCATGCAAACTCAGCAGTAAGAGGAGACTTGTTTTTTGAAAAACGGTAAAGGGAATTGTTATTAATTTTAAAATTTTCGAGACTACTGGGATTGTTTAAACAAGTGTTGAATATTGTTTTGTACCAAGAATCGGTTGTAGTTGTAATTGAGTTAGATGTGGAAATTGCTGATACGGGGAACGCACGAGATAGAGCGTCGGGTATAACGTTATCTACTCCACGACGATGCTTGATGACAAAATTAAATGAAGATAGACGTACCCCCCACCTAGCTAGTCTACCGGTTGGATTGCTAAGGGATAAAAACCATTGAAGAGCGGAATGGTCCGTGTAGACGGTGAAGGTTTGTCCATTCTCCAGGTAGCAACGCCAATGCTCCAACGCAATGAGAACAGCGAGTGTTTCCCTCTCTGTTATGCTATAGTTTTTCTCTGCACCAGTTAAAGACTTGCTCATATAAGCTACGGGCCTCTCTTTTCCGTCAATTAATTGCGTCAACATTGCGCCAGTGCCGTAATTACTTGCATCGGCATGGACCTCAAAAGGTTGGCTATAATCTGGGCAGGCCAGGACTGGGGCAGAAACTAAACATTTTTTGAGACTATTGAAGGCGGCATCTACTTCAGTGCTCCAAGAGAAGGGTGGAGATGTCTTTTTGTTAGTAGTCAACTTGTTTAGAGGGCCCGCTAACGTGCTAAAGTTAGGAACAAAACGGCGATACCAAGTAGCAGTTCCTAAGAAACGTTTAACGTCCTTTTTACAAGTTGGGGTTGGGTAATTTACAATAGCTTGTACTTTTTCTGGGTCAGTGCGTAAACCTTGAGCATCTACGACGTATCCTAAATACTTTAACTGACTCCTAAAAAATTGGCACTTATCGATGTTGATAGTGAGATTTGCCTGTTTCAATTTATCAAGCACTCGTAACAATAGTGAGACGTGCTCCTCGAAAGTGTTGCTTACAAGCACAATATCATCTAAGTACGCAAATACTCTTAACTCAAATTCGTGGCCGAACATCATGTCAACTAGACGTTGCTGAGTCGCAGGTGCGTTTGTCAGACCAAAGGCTGTGGTCTTAAAACGTAAAGTGCCGCGACCTGGGACGTAAAATGCGGTTTTATTCCTATCTTCTTCAGCAATAGGTATCTGCCAAAATGCCTTGGACAGATCAATACTAGAAAGAAATTTGGCATCGCGAAGATTGTCCAGTATCTCTGATATATATGGAAGATTATACGCATCGCGTTTGGTAACAGAATTTAACTTCCTACTATCTAAACAGAATCTAGGTTGACCATTCTTTTTGGATACTATTAGTACTGGTGATGACCATGCACTCTCGCAAGGCTCCACAACATCTAGACCTAGCATTTCATCAACCTGCTCTTTCAAAATTTTCTGTTTTTCGGGAGACATACGGTAGTATCTCTGTTTTAACGGAGGGGAATCACCTGTATCAATGTGATGAGTAATCAGATGAGTTCTGCCTAGACCCTTACGTTCTGTAGAGATTTCGTTGAATTGTTCAATTAAATTGTTTGCAATATGGCGCTGTGAATCTACTAGATTATCCATAGAGGTAATATGCTTGTCGAAATCCGTAGTTAAAATCGCTAACGAAGCTAATCTGTTTTGAGTTATGTCAATAGAGCCAATATACTTGGGGCACAACTCAAATTTCCTCCAGAAATCTACTCCTAGTAGTAAGGGAGTTTCAATTTGTGGAACTATATAGCACTTGATAATGTTAAAAGCGTTTTCAAAGTGTATCGGTAGATTCATGTAACCTATGCTTTTTAAATTTTGACCACCAGCAGCAATAACACTAATTTCATCGCCATTGTTAATGGTTAGACCTACGTTTAATAATTCCTGATGGGAATTATTGCCAAGAATCGATACCGCAGCACCAGAATCTAATAAACCGCAAGCATTTAAATCATTAATTTTCATTTTAATATAAGGTCTAGTATCATTTTCAGGTTTATCTAGCAGGATTGAAGTAACTTTGTAAATTGTAGAGAAGTTTTTAATAAATTGTAACCATTTTTGCCATTCAGAAGCATCAAAATGGTTAATATTAGATGTACCACAACCCTGGTTTTCTAGTTTTTTGAATTATTTGGAGTATTCTTTTGACAATCAGGGCAGTCATTTGAACGAACGTCAGGACGACCGCAACGAAAGCAAACTATCTTTCGTTCAGCTGTACAGTTCCTAAGACAATGACTGTCCACTCGACAACGTGGGCAGAACTTGTTATTCTTTGTGATGGTGTTCACAGGTTTCGCATTAGTATTTGCGTTGTTGTAATTTGAGTAGTTAGTATTAGTATTACCCTGACTACGATTGTAATTGTACGAGTAATGTTGTTTCGTCTGTGCGTTTGTGTTGTTTGGGGTATTGTACTGTGTATAGTTACCATACCCTTTATTGAACTTAGTGTAGTTAGCAGAGTAATGAAACTTTTGGTTATTACTCGGAAGATCTTTAAAGTTTTTATTAGCACTCGTAGACTGATACGCAAACTCAGGGGCTAGTGTTTCAGTAGAAACTCTTGGCGGCTCTCGAAATTGAGACATACGGGCTTGTATGTTTTCAAAATTTTTACATAATGAACGCAATGTTTCAATGTTATTAATACCAGGCGAAGAAGTTAGTACGTTGGTATAGCAAGGACGAATATTATGCATAATAATTTCTAGTTTCTCTTCCTCCGACATTTTCCTATCCAGCTGTGAGAACATGCCTGACATAATAGAAAGGTAAATAGTAATGTTTTCGCGTTCACCTTGTGTGCGTGCTCTTATCTCTTCAAGAAGACGATAGTCGTAATCAGCGTGACCAAAATCGTCTTTAAGTCTCTCGCAGACATCACTCCAAGAGGATGCGGTATGTTTAATGCTTCTAAACCAATGTAGTGCCTCATCGGTAAAAATTTCAGTAGCAAAAGTAAGTAGTTTATGAGAAGGTATGCTTCTTGCTGTTGAAAATTCGTTTACGCGTTGAATAAAAGCACGTGCACACGTTTTGCCGTTGAATTTTAGTTTTGACAAATCAGACAGTCCTTTATCACAACTTGACGTTGTACATGCCATAACATTAGGGGTCATAGTCCCAGCAGCATCCGTGTCATCATCTTTGTCTAGTGCGTCACCAGGCGGTTTTATATTTTTAAGTTTGTATTTAAGCGATTCGAATCGATTTACACAATCCGACAATATCTGAAGTCCTTCCGCGCAAGTAGAGCAATCAATTCTGCTAATTCTGTATTTTAAATGCAGTGTTAAATTTTGAGCTCTCAATAAAATATTCCTATCAAAACTTAAACTTAATTGTGCTACTAAATCGTCAAGTTTCAGCAATGTTTCCTTAACTGCTTCCAGATCAGTAACAGGACCGAATGGTGAGACAAGAATATCCTCCGAAGGATGTAACGCAGCTATTTTCACAATCTGTTTTCGCAATTGTTCAACCGTAGATGCGGGAGTTTCCCCACGGATTGCAACTTCATACGCCAACTCTGCTTTTTGCAAAGACAAAAACTTAATATCGCCCATGTCGACAAAAGCAAGGAATAAACAAAAATATCAGATATCAAACTCGTTTGGGCAAATGTGAACGATACAAATAAATAAAGCACTATTACTACTCCGCTCTGTAACAATGTAGTGATAACAGAGTTGTTTTTTTTTTTAAAATGAAAATATAAATAAGAATGAAAATGAATGAAATAAAGCAAAGCCAAAACAAAAATAAAAATTGCAACTAAAAATTAAATATGCAAAATAAAAATAACCGATAACCAAAATGTAGAATGTTTACAATAATAGATACGATTAATTTAAAGAGAAACGATTACAAAACATAAAAATATATCGATTAACAATCGTTATAAAGAATCGATTATAAATTACCGAAAGGTAGGAACGTCACTAGTGTTCACTTTTTTTTTACATTTGAAGGTAATTTCAATTTAAGACAAAAAAAAATTTACAACAGTTACAAAACAATTTACACTCTAAAACTTGGTTATCAAGCACACAAATAAAGAAAGCAAAAATAAAAGTAAAAAAAACAAAACTTTACAATGTGTATGCGCACAATGCAAACTACTCAAAAGCTCAACAAAACTCAAAAACTGACCATCAAAAACACGTTGTAGGCGCCACTGTCGCGCTTGGGCTGTGTAGCTAATAAAACCCAAGACATGAACAAAGAATAAGATAATTTTATTAAAGATTTAAATGGGTCGTGATCGACCGCCCTGATGGCAGTTTCTAGGTTTGGTCGAGCTTCAGAGGTGTTCCGCTACTGGCCTGGCTGTCCCTGCTGTAGTGTGGACGGTGACGGCAGGAGTCTCCGATGAGGGCTAGGTGCTGGCTTTGCAATGAATGTCCGCAGCTCGTCCAAGGGGTCCAAGGCCAAACGATGTAGCGGAGAGTGTAGGTCAACGATGTGAAGAGAGCTTCAACGTTAACTTCGACGTTAACTTAGGCGTTAACTTAGAACCCTGGAAGATTTAGCGGAATTAGATCCTCTTCCAGTGAGTCTCCATGCATCCACCTTTCCACACCATTGCAAGTAAGCTGGGCCATGATGGGTGGTTTGATTGTGGCGATACATGGAGATTGGAACGGAATAGCACAGTGGTAAGAAGGTGAAAATAGAACATGACATAAAGAACCAAAGAAAACAAGTGGAAAACATACACAGATCAGAACAGAATTTATGAAAAGAGGTTTACAAGGCCAAATTAACAAATAGGTAAATATCAGTTCACACTTACCCAACAGCGGGGGTCTAAATTAACTGAATTTAGTGTTTAATATAGGGAACACTATTTATTGAGTAATTAACGCTTTTTAGGTGGTTTTAGGGCACCAAGGAATAAATTAAAATCTGACAGTACGAAACAGCTGTTCGTTTTTTCTCTCGAGATTTGAAATGGCCGAGTGAAGTTAGTGACGTTTCGCGTCGCCGCGTAGGGGTTGCCGCTTCTACGGTTGATACCGATTATCGATTAAAAGTGAATCGAGAATCGATTGTGTTAAAATCGCGATTAACGTAAATTAAAAGAGATTCACGTTACAATGAATATGTGTAGGTGATTGTGTATAGGTAGGCATTATATTTTTAACAAGTAGCAAATTAAAACCTTGTATATGCCTGGAAAGGCAGGTTTACGGTGAATCTAATATATATAGCAAATTAAGCCGCAAAATGTACCCGTTTTCCATACAATAAAGATATTCTATTCTATTCAGTAGTTTTGGATATTACTTTCCATTATATTGAACGAAACCAACTAAACGTTTAAAGGTAAACAACTAAAAGTTTTTTGTCGTACATTCACAGGTGCACAAAGTAATAGTGGAGATGGATTTGCATGTGGATTGCGACTGCCAGCAAGCGTGGTTTGCTCGCGCGCTGCGAGCTCTGCCGCGTTTGTCGATGGCGGGCGTGCGTTGCTCCGGCGACGGCGAGCGGCTCGACCGCGTGTCGCCCGAGCTGCTCGAGTGCGACAAGTATCCTTGCGAGCGCTGCACGTGCCGCCGCGCGTGGCAAGACAATGCCACTGAAGTGGACTGTCGTGGCGCTAACCTGTGCACCATGCCACGCCTTGCACGTTTTCCAAATTTGCGCAAGTTCCTGGCTCCAAGAAATGTTATCAAGCCACTGCGAGCGCAAGACTTCGTCAAGACTCTTGTGGTAAGTACGCTTATAGAACTTATCGTGTATTTGTTCTGTAACAACATTCTCAACCGCATAGTGTATTTTTTCCGATCTTAAAGATTAAACTAATAAGAACAGTCTCAATATTAATGACATAACTTAAGAGTGGTTTTTTTCGACCCTCAAAGATTAAACTGTCTCATTATTACATGACAGGTGGTCGATCTCCGATTCAACCACATCTCGTATGTAGACGAGGACACGGCGGTGGCGCTGTTCGCGACTCCCGATCGCAACATATCGATTTCCGGCAATCCGCTTGTCTGCGACTGCGAGAACCAACCGTTGATCGCAGCGCTGCAGCAGCACCGCGCTCAGGTATATCGCATGCAGTTTCGAAGAACGCCACCGATCCTGACTGCCTTTTTTCAGATCTTCCGTCTATCTGGCAATTCTTCCATTCTTCCATTGGTTCTGAAACATATCATCATCATCATCATGTCAGTCCTTAGACGTCCACTGCTGGACATAGGCCTTCCCCAATGAACGCCACCACACCCGGTCCTCCGCCCTCCGCATCCAGCCGCTTCCGGCCACCTTCTTTAGGTCGTCGGTCCATCTGACGGCGGGGCGTCCCACCCTAAAACATATATACCCTAGCTATTGCCACTGCAGATTTCTAAACCTGTCAGTGACCCAACTTCTTTGTCAGACCAACTTATTTGGAATCATGTCTCTTAAAACCTGAAGTGAAAGACAATTCATTGCGCAGGTGGTGGATTTCGAGAACGTGACTTGCGTTGGCGAAGGAAAGTGGACAGATGCGCAAGCGGTGGGTGACGTTGCCATTAGCGCACTGTGCGCCGCTGCCCGCCAGCGTTCGCTGCTGGCTCTGGCAGCAGCAGGCGGCGTGCTCCTAGCACTGGCAGCGCTGGCAGCTGCACTGTACCGGTACTACGGACGCGAGCTACGGATCTTCCTGTATGCGCGTGGCTGGTGCCTATGCTGCTTGCGCAACGAACCCGACGCCGAGCGACCCTTTGACGCCTTCATCTCATTCGCGCATGAGGACGACGAATTCGTCGCCAGCGAGCTGCTCCCAGCGCTCGAATCGGAGTTTAAATTATGCGTGCACACGCGTAACTGGGTTCCCGGTGAGATGATCGCGACACAGATCGTGCGCTCTGTGGAGCAGTCACGTCGAACCATCATCGTGCTGTCCCGGAACTTCGCGCGCTCCGTTTGGGGTATGCTTGAGTTCCGCACGGCGCACGTGAGCGCGCTGCGCGAGGGCCGCGTGCGCGTCGTGCTGATCGTGCTTGATGACGTGCTACAGCAGCAAGGTCTGGACGCAGAACTGCGCCGTTATCTGCGGACCAACACCTACCTGCGCTGGGGAGACCCTTCCTTCTGGGAGCGGCTTCGGTACGCGCTTCCCCACCGTCGGCCGCTTGACAAGAAAGTCAGGCAGATCGCTTGCGAGGCGCAAACGCAGCCCGCGTTCAAACAAGACACAATGATGTTATCATACCCCTTGCCTAACGAGGGAAACTGAACCACATTATGGTTATTTTTAGGCCTAAGAAAAAAAAATTGTACTTACCTGTGTGTTTATATTATATTATTTTTATATGTATATTATAATAATAATTTAAATCAGTTACACTCCTATTAAAAGAAGAAAATATAATTTGAAAATAATTATTAAAAAAAAACACATTTCCTGCATTACGTCATTATGAGAAGTACTCATTTGTCTACCCCCACCATTTGCCAGCTTGGGTATTTCCGGAAAGGTACAATTTGGATCTTTTTAAAGGAAGAGTGTATAGGCATCTTCTGGGTAAGCGCGCTCCACCTTAGGCCTCATCATCACTTACTATCAGGTGATATTGAGGTCAAGCGCAAACCCATCAACAATTAAAAAACATGCTGCCCTTCTAATGTCAAAAACGGGGTCAAACTGGTTTGCTATAACTCTTTGAAAACTACTACAGTTTCTTTGCCAATTCATGGTATAATTAATTAATCATAATATTATGGCAAACCATTTTGACCCCTTGTTTGACCATTTCCAAAAGGTTGCCAAAGCTTTTTACAGTCTTAGCAGAGCAGCATGTTATGCTTTAGCATCCTATTTATTGATTTTTATATTTCTGTATACTCTCCCAATCTTTCAGATCTTTTGACAAAAGGAGTGTTTAAAAAAAATATCGTGTGGTTTCCGGTAGAGTAGAATAGGACTACTCCAACTCTTCCCGTGGATGTCGTACAAGGCGACTAAGGGAATTCATTATAAAACATCACTCAGGCCTCCCCAACCCGTCTGGTCAGCGCGGGGAGTGTAGGCCAAATCCTCCGTCGGTCTCCGGCAGATGAGAGAGGGTTGTGCTCCTGCAGTGGAGACAAAAATAACCTGATGATGATGATTATGATGAAAAAAATTCAATATATCTGTTCACCGTAAAATTTCATCGTTTGCAGAAGTCTAGTAAAATCACCGCATGTAAATAATACGGATTTAATAGTGCAGTGTGTAGTAACAACGGATGTGATATTTATGAACTAGGACGATTCCGCCGCCGGCACGCAAGACTTGACTAATTCTACGTGGAAATGAGGTGAGGGTGGATATTGGTAGTTCTTCAAGAGCTGGCATGAATGGAATGAACGAAACGAATGTCACCTATTATTGTATGAGTGTCTTCCTTATACAGGAGTCCTTATAATCTCGAAGCCTGCCGAAGTCCGACTTAGACCTCACGAGATCGCAGTAGTAGACCCTGCCTTCTTCTTCTCGCTCTATCTCATCCATCATCTTTCATCTGAGCTCCTGATTCCCACATTCGCTCGAGTAAATATTCAGGCGCAGGTTGGAACGCCTCGCCGCCAGATGGACCCTCCACCTCCCATCTTTCGACATCTATGTCATATAGGCCGAATCACGGGGGAGGTGCCCGGTCCTTGCACAAGTGCTCTTCCCGGACACCCTGCTTGATCCTCCTACAAATAAGTAATTCTGTGCTTGGTCCTCTATACGGCAACTATCCTTATTCAGGGGCGCGACATCACGATGACGGCCTCGTCGTCGGGCTGCTCAGTCAGTCTGTCGAGTCAAATTCGGTCAATACAGTCGGATAGATACGTAAATAGATATCGCTCATATCTTATTTTTTTTTTCTTTTTCCTTTTTTTTCTTTTCGTTTCGTTTCTGGAGGACCGACGACCTAAGGAAGGTGCAGATGGGTGCAGAGGGTGGAGTACTTCACTCCACTTCATTGGAGAAGGCCTATGTCCAGCGGTAGACTTCTATGGACTGACATGATGATAATGATGAGTAAACGTATTTTTGAAAGAAACATTGGTGCATGGCATGACCGGAAATCGAACACGGAGCTCTCGCCATTATAGGCCGCGTCTTCCCAACTGAGCCCTCGTATGTGCTATACGTAGGTATATTATTTGAAAGAATTTTATTTATTTAATAGGTTCGATTCTAGAGACACATATTTAAAACTGTTGCTAGCACTGTCGCACAGTACTATGAAGATAAAGAAAAAAAAATATTGGTGTCAAATTTGAAATGTGTGTTTTCAGAATTTGAGAGAATGTCACATTAAAACGTCAAGAATGAATATAAGTCTCAGCTCAGGTCGAGTTATCATAAAATGAAAACATACAGTTTAAAATTTCTCACGTGCCTGCTCAAATATAGTAAAATTTGATTGTTGTATTCGTTGTGTACAAAATTTTCATTTACAATAATATTTCCTGCAAAACATACCTCTTTGGGCAAACTGACAGATACATTCAAAATTAACTACTTATTTAAAATGTCATCAAAACGTGTGTAAATCCATACACCTAGAATTCAGAATATTCTCTGGTGTGAACTGCTTACCGAACAGAAATGTAATGTTTGGCACTCTAGAGCTACTTTATCTATTCATACTCCCGACCCACTATTGGTCGCACAACCCTTTTATGCGACCGAAGCGAGCTTCTATAACTACGCTCTTGAAAAATGCCCACCTACATCAATATATTAGACGTTTTAGATTAATGTTTAAATCCGATCGATCCCCGGTGGAGATTTGAAGACTCAAAAATACCTCGAATATATGCAGAAATTTCCATATTTTTGACTGGGAGTGCAAATTGGTAGTAATAACGGTTACCGACGCAAAATCCTATCGTAAATCCCCTCCACTCCAAAGGTGTTCCCGATGTTCCCTAATCCGGCCGAATCCCAATTAATTCGCTTAAGTGACGTTCGCTTAATCCGCCCTGACGTACTTAATGCGAACTTAATTAAGTTTTATAAATGAACTTCGCTCTCAGCACCGCCGTGAAATTTTAATTGTGAGAAAATTCCAGTTATAAGGAATCGTGAATGAATGCAGTTTTGCTAATAATGGTATTTTTCCCATTTATAAGGTGCTCTTTTCTAACTTAACTAGTAATTTTACCCATGTGGACTCTAATCATCATCAGCCGAAATACGTCCACTGCTGAACATAAGCTTCCCCAATAGAATTGGTGGACTGTCCATTGGGGGCATTGCCATAACCACCACGCTTGGCAAGCGGATTGCAATAATAAATTTTTTATACACAGGAGAACGCTGCTGCCCATCCCTAGTGCAATCCTTTAAGCGCCAGGGGAAAATTGGGGGTGGCCTGGTCCTATTCTAAATCGGGAATTAGGTACATGGCTCTAGTAATTAAATTCAAATTTGTTTCAAAAAGGGGCTAAAATAAAATCTGAGAGCCTCTTAGAAGTTATACGATCTGCTGGGAAGAGACTCGATAATAAGCTTAGGTCAAAGATTGAGTAAGTTAAAATGGTAGGTAAATAGGCAGGCCACAGCAGCTCAGAAGCCTTTTGGCGCCGAAAGTACATAAGTAGGTGAGACAAAAAATAGAAATACTCCGGAATTTGGACGAGAAGTCTCAGAGTTAAGAAACATCAGTCACGTTGGCCCTGACGAGACCAGACTCCAGTTTCACTAGCCCTTCTAGCAAACAGAGCCCAAGAGAAGGTAAGATAAGGTGATATAGACTCCAGACAGGAAGGTGAAACAAATGAAGTTTCAAAAACTCTGAAGAAAAACCTCTCCGAGTAATAAAGTCAATATTTTTGTATCAGCTACAATTTTCCTGTACAAGTCTACTTTTTGTCCAGCTATGCATACACATTTCTTCTAGCCGTTTAGTCTCTATTACCGCTTTTATAGAGGCTAAATTGCTGTAGTCAACCACACAATACATACCTATTTCCAGAAGGCCTTTTCGATATGCGAAACAAAATATTATCTCAGAATGATAGGCGACCATGCGCACGCGGCACGTTGGCCTATATTTACTGCTCTGGCGCAATATACTATGACAGCTCGCTGATACCCAGTAGCTGGGAACTGTGAGTCACCCAGAATGTTAGATTAAACCTAAAGGAGAAAGATATGTAACTCGCGTTTCTTAAACGAGAACTACGCTCGGTGCACAGCTACATGCACAGAGAAAAGTACAGCCAGCCCTGTCCCACTTCGCACTTTAGGTATAAAAATATAACTACACGGCGCGGCCCCGATTGCCGGGGCACCTAGGCGAATCGCGTACGATTTTAATGTTGCGTGATTTAACTATTTATAGCGTAATTATGATTTTTTTCCATGCTAGTAGGATTTGTCTTGCACTTAACTTTGTATATTTCATTCCAGATTAATAGTCCTATGAAAACAAACGCATTTGCGTCTCGAAAACAAAATACACAATAGATGGTGTTCCTAAGTGGACTGCAAAGTTTACTTGGTAATACAAACCTGTTTTTGCTGCTGGTGACCCTTTCATGTATATGTTACCGAGACGTAAATAGCGTTGGTTTTCATAGGACTATTAATCTGGAATGAAATATAGGTACTAACGTTTATGTAATGAGAACTTAAGCTTTCTAAGTAGTGCGATTTTTGTACTTGTACTTGTAATAATTACTTATTCTGTGGTGCAGATTAAATCAAAAGTTTGGTTCGTATAGTTAAAGAAAGACAAAGATAGTGTGGGCTATGATAGTCGTGCGAGTGAGAAATCGGCAGCTCGCCTGTTTCGTCACTCACTCAAATATGGCTTAGCGAAAAGCCAAGAGTTTTGAGTTTTTAAATACGATGTGTCCTATGAGTGAATAGTAATCCCGTTTGTTAAGCTTTTAATTATAACACAGATTGCATTTTTATATGTACGTATTTTCAGTAAATAAAAAATAAATAAAATAAAAGAGAATTTATTCAACGACATCATTCAGTTCAACAATTAAGTATTTATAAGTAGTACATAGTCAGATGGATTGGTCGACGCGTCAGCGAAACGCTGCTTTTCAGGCATCGCCATTATGATTATACATCGCTAAAATCGAAGATAGGTAACAGTTATATTAAGTGACTGAGCAAACTAAGTCCATTAGACTTACTCTTGTAGGACCATGTGCAATGAGTAATCACATCTCGCCCCATTGTTTTAATCTAAACCAAGAAACAGCTATTCTTTAGATAATAAACTAGCCAGTGAATAAATAGATGCATGGGTACATACATTATCACAACTAAAGAGTGTTTATTTCTTACGCTTTCATCAGATTCATCATCATCATCAGCCGAAATACGTCCACTGCTGAACATAAGCCTCCTCAACAGAATGCCACTCTTGGTGGGCTGTCCATTGTGGGATTCGCCATAATCACCACTCTCGGCAGGCGGAATGGTGATCGCAGTAATCGTTATAAACACAAGTGTACGCTGCTGCCCGTCCCTGGTTCAATCCCTTAGGTTGCTTGACACCCACGGGAAAGTTGTTAATATTATTTTCTAGAATCAAAAATATCGTGTTTAAGAATCCAAAACCGGTTTAGTTGATCCGGAGGTTACTTACGAGGAGACTGTTACACTTTAAGACCTCCCCATGAAAATATCTATGTGTCCCTTCCCTAAATACGGGGCTCAATAATATATATCATCATCATCAGGTTATTTTTGTCCCCACTGCAGGAGCACAACCCTCTCTCATCTGCCGGAGACAGACGGAGCATTTGGCCTACACTCCCCGCGCTGGCCAGACGGGTTGGGGAGGCCTGATTGATGTTTTATAATGTAATGTAATGTAAATGTATTCCCTTAGTCGCCTTGTACGACATCCACGGGAAGAGTTGGAGTGGTCCTACATATATATATAATATATATATATATATATATATTCATAATGCTCACGCTTTGGTCCCAGAGGGGTAGGCAGAGACGATATATCGCTACTTTACGCAATCTAATGTCGCAAAGTGGCTTTCCTTCGCCCGCTCTTCGCCCCGTGATACCCCTTGACGTGATGTGTTGCGAACAACATCGCCGCCTTGTGGAGGTACGACGATTAGCTAGAGAAATAATTGTCCACCTGATCAGAGCCCTGCATGATTCGGTGAGGCTATATATATATATTTATATATATTACATACACTTGTCTAATCCCAAACTAGATTTTCTCTTGTGATATGGTAATGAAACAAGTATAGGAGAATTCACCAATATAACATATATGTATTTTTGTCTTAAGTTTTGATTATCTGGAAGAAATCGCTTTTAGCGATAAGACCGTCTAATTGTACATAAGTAAGTTACTTTATTATTGTATCTTTTTAATTTTTACGTGCAATAAACAGTAAGTGAATTGAATTGAATAACATCCAGACCGGGATCAACTCATACAAAGTTAACTGTCCCTAATTGGAATCGAACACACGACCTCTAGCGCTGGAGTCCAATGATTTATCTGTCCTATACTATCTCTTGAATACTACCTCCATCCTTAAATACGGTACTGATTTACTACACATTTTGGAGCAGAAATTCCTGAACGAAGCGAACCGGGAACATCCTCGCAACATCGCCAACAATGCATGTCACAGGCGAAGTGTTCCGGTCTTGCTTTTTCGACAATGCTCGCCATACATACTGACATTCTACGTCATTCGTAGTCGTCATATCTCGACTTCCTTTGCAGGGAAAAACGCGAATAGCTTTTTGTGATGTAAATATTTCGTTATATTTCTGTGCAGAAAATTTAAAATCATTATTATGTAAGATTTTTTTATACATACCGCAGACTGCAAACTTTATATCGGCCGATAATTTAGTCAGGCTCTTAAACAGTATAAAGATGTATGCAAGTGCGCACACTATGACGATTTGTTGGCCCAGTGTGCGCACTAGCAGCTCAATCCGACTAAATTATCGGCCGATATAAAGTTTGCAGTCTGCGGGGACTCTCATTAGTAGGCCCGATTCCAAAGGCACACAATTAGCACTAAAATTAGATTCGTCTTTATCTTCATAATACTGTGTGACAGAGATAGCAATCATTATAGTGCTGTCTAATTTTAAAGTTGTGCCTTCAGAATCGGGCCCATTAACTAGGTAAATACAATGCAATTCCTCTAATATTATAAATGCGAAAGTTTGAATGATTGTTACTTAATCACGCTTAAACCACTCGACAGATCGGGATGAAACTTGGCACAAATATAGGTTATGTCCTAGAGTAGTATATAGGATAGTTTTTACCCCGAAAAAAACATATATTTCCTACAGGAAACCAAATTAATCATTAAAAGCAGTGAAGATGTGTAAATATGGAAACCTACGCAGACGAAGTCGCGAGCAAAAGCTAGTTAAAATATAATTATTAATATACAACACTCAGCGTGCGAAAATGGTCGACCGAGAAAGTATTTATCGTCAACAATATCAGTGCTTCTCTTTTCAACTTACAGCGTTAGAAAGAAAAGCATTTGCCTAGTAACTTTGTAAAGGAGGGTGCCGCGGCACGAGCCGAACGGCGGTATTCTACTGCGAGCCGTACTCTTTTTTGCCTCCGACGCGACGTTAAACTGGCGTGAGAAGTTGACTAACGCTTCTTTACGTACGAAAACAAAAACCTTTATAAATATACCGTACGTAAATATATAACGTAATAAATGCCGTGTGGTTTCCCGTAGAGTAGAATAGGACCATTCCGAAGGGAATACATCATAAAACATCAATCAGGCCTCACCAACCCGCCTGGCCAGCGCGGGGAGTGTAGGCCAAGTCCTCCGTCTGTCTCCGGCAGATGAGAGAGGGTTGTGCTCCTGCAGTGGAGACAAAAATAACCTGATGATGAAATATTTATCACTTGTTTAATCCCAAACTAGGATTTTCTCCTGTGCTATGGTAATTAAACAAGGATAGTACAAATCACAAATATAACATCAAGACCAACTTGTACAAAGTGGCCTGTCCCCAGTGGGCATCGAACCCACGACCTCTGAAGTTCGAGTCTAATAACCAATCCACTAGGCCAACGAGGAGGTCGTAAAGGTCATGATGTGACCGAAGTGATATCATTTTCATCGTAAATACCAGTGCAGTTACGAAACAGAAATAGGTCACCGTACCAGTGAACGCGTTAGTCCAAAACTCTATTAGTTTTATCCAACGATCTCTATGTACTACTAGATGGAGCGTTCCAAACAATCGCTCTGTTCCACGCAAGTAGCCACAACTCTTTCACATTCACTTTGAAACTTGTGCAGTTACTACTCAGAACATTTAATTATTTACTAAATATTGACATTATTTAACCGTAGCGTCAATATTTAGTAATAATTAAATGTTCTGCGTAGTAACTGCACAAGTTTCAAAGTGAATGTGAAAGAGTTGTGGCTACTTGCGTGGAACAGAGCGATTGTTTGGAACGCTCCATCTAGTAATACATAGAGATCGTTGGTTTTATCACACCGCTATCGACAGTTCACGGGTCGCTGGATGCGTCATTCCCGCGTCACTACATTTCGCCTTTACGCCGCCGACGCTAGTCAGTGAACTAGGTACCTATATAAATAATAAAATAAAATAAATATCTCAGACATTCACACCAATTATCCAGTCCCAAACTAGGCAGAGCCTGTGGTATGGTTACTAGATAACAGATACACATACTTAAATAAATATATAAACATCCAAGACTTGGGTACAAACATTCATATTCATCATACCAACATTTGCCCCTAGTGGGATTCGAACCCGCAACCTCCGGCGTGATAGTCCGAGAGCTACCCGTTCCGCCACGGAGGTCGTCAACCATACCACAACCTCGACGCTCCATACAAGCGAGGAGATTTAATCACATACTCTATCTTTGAAGGATATGATTCGTAATGAAAAGATCCGACGAAGAACGAAGGTGACCGACATAGCCGAAAGGATTAGCAAGCTGCAGTGGCAGTGGTTCTGGAGTGGAGACCGCGGATCGGCACGCGAAGGGTATAACGCGCCGCTGCCAGATGGACCGAGACCTGAAGAAGGTGGCCGGAAGCGGCTGGATGCGGAGGACGGAGGACCGGGTGTGGTGGCGTTCATTGGGGACGACCTATGTCCAGCAGTGGACGTTTACTGGCTGATAGACCGCATCTCAACCGCATTTATCCTGCTTTCATGATTCTTCTGCCATACCCAACATTCACTACCTGAAAATAATATCTATGAAGTAACTCTATTTTGTATTTTCGTTCACATCGAGACTGCATTAACGAAATGTCGATTTAATGGACGAAGCGTGTCCAGTTAACGGGATAATGAATCGAATTAGAGGCGAGAAATATACGCTGAAATATATTTAATATTTTTTTTATGAGAAATTGCTATACGGTTTATGCAACAACTTGCGGTTTGACCAAAATAAACCGGATTTACTTCTAATTTTTAGTTCCATGTCATAACGAAACTAGGTTTACAACCAAGTCTGTTAAACCGATTGATCTACATTTTTAACGTAATATTATCATCGTCAGCCGAAATACGTCCACTGCTGAACTAAAGTCCAACGCTTTCCTATTAGGCATCAAACATCACAATCAAGCAGCACCGCAACCATTGCCTATTTTGCCTATGTAGAATCAGTGCTCCGGTATGGACTTTTAATTTGGGGAAATGGTACAGATGTGAAGAAGGTATTTATTGCTCAGAAAAGCTGCGTTAGGGCTATTAGTGGTATTGCGCCAGATGAATCCTGCCGTCCACAATTTAAAAAATTTTAAATACTTCCCCTGCCATGCCTCTATATACTCGAGGTAGGCAAATTTGTGAAAAGAAATATTCACCTATTTAAACAAGGAGTTGATTTTTCTGAAAGAAATCTTAGGCAGCGCAGAAAAAGGCTAGTTCTTAGTACAGTCCCTAAAACGGTGCGCTTCCATAAAAACTGTTTTGCCATGGCTACGTCAATTTATAATAAAATTCCCGAGTCAATTAAACAACTTCCCACCAATCGATTTAAAGTATCACTACACAGTTGGCTTTTGCAAAAAATGTTTTACTCGGTACAGGAATTTCTAGACCAGGCAGAAATATAACGACATAATTAATGCATAGAACAGTAGGTACGTTAAATACTGACAGTGTGAATATATGACTTTTCGTAAATTTAATTGACATATTATTATTATTGACATTGTAATTTAAGTTCATATAAGTATTAAGTTTAATTTGTAATGTGTAACATTTGCATGCTGTTATATGGATGGCTAAATAGGCATGATCTACCAGTTGCTAGTTATAAGATTTGACATTTGTACCCTATTTATGCAAATAAATATTCTATTCTATTATATTATATTATATTATATTATATTATATTATATTATATTATATTATATTATATTATATTATATTATATTATATTATATTATATTATATTATATTATATTATATTCTATTCTATTCCTCTATTCTATTCTACTCTATTCAAAAACGATTTAACTAATAAAAACTAGACTACCAGGCGAGGAGAAGGACTCCATCCCTATGTAGTAGATAGGCATACCACGTTCTCGCACGAAGCGTTTTGCTTACTCTTTTGTAATGCGAACTGCTAAGGAGTGGAAAACTCACTGCCAGCTTCGCTATTTCCAGACATTTACAATTTGGATATTTTTAAAGGAAGAGTGAATAGGCATCTTCTGGGTAACCGCGCTCCACCTCGCGCCTCATCGTCGCTTACCATCAGATGAGGTTGAGGTCAAGCATAAACCCACCAGGAATAAAAAAAAACTTACACAATGAAATATTTATATCTTTTTTTGTATAAATCAAAATTATCAAAAGCTGTGTTCTAATTTACTTTGATATTCACTACTATGCATAGGAACAATGTTTGCCAACAAACTCTCTTATACAGTTTGACGGAATTAATGTACTGAAATATATTTTTTTGGTGATATGAATAAATGATTTTTTAAATTATTATTAAGCTAATTTGATATTTAGTATAAGCTTTTTAAACCTCAAAGCTTCTGAGGGAAAAATTCCTTTCGTCCCATTTGGTAACCAGATTTCTTATGTGACTACGAAATAGAAAATTAATTCGCATTTTTCAATCATTTACATGTCATAGTTATGTCATTTTGTTACCAAATGGGACGACATAAACGTAATTGATTACAAAATGGGAATTAATGAAGTGAATATTAATGAAATGGGCTGACGGGAAAGTAGGGTGAGAAGCTAGTCTTCCACAATGATTGAAAATGCAACTGAACATGCAACAACAACTCCTTTATTTGCAGAATTGCATATATTTAATTAGTTCATAAATACCTCTTACTGAAAATACACATTTCGCATTCCGTTAATAACTCGATTTGAGCCGGACGTTCGAAGACTGGCTCCAAATTGCAATTCTGGGTAATTCCGGAAATATCGCCACGTCCAGTTTCCGAACACGGAAGTGACGTCTAGCCGGAAATAAGTGGAACAAAATCCGTAGTTAGTTTACTGAGACGAAATCATTACAACGTAGTGAAGCAATTATATTATAGGGGTCATCATCATCAGGTTATTTTTGTCTCCACTGCAGGAGCATAACCCTCTTTCATCTGCCGGAGACAGACGGAGGATTTGGCCTACACTCCCCGCGCCGGGCCAGACGGGTTGGGGAGGCCTGATTGATGTTTTATAATGTATTCCCTTAGTCGCCTTGTACGACATCCACGGGAAGAGTCGGAGTGGTCCTATTCTACTCTACCGGAAACCACACGGCACATATTTGTAACATTGTATTTGTGCTGTTTAAGACATACATACATAATGCTCACGCCTTGGTCCCAGAGGGTTAGGCAGAGACGATGGATCGCCACTTTGCGTGATCCTGACACACCTCATAGCCTCACTCACATTCATCAACCTTTTCATGCACCTCCTTTTATTCTTCTCACTGCGGACCCCAGCCTTTTTGAGGACGTTACTAATTTGATCCTTGAACGTCCTCCTAGGATGACCTCTAGCTGTACTTCCTTCCACTGGCGCTGTAAATTTCTTTTATCACTCTTCTTTTACTCATACGCTCTAAATATCCAAACCAACGCAACATACCCGTGTACCCAACATAAACGTGTTTAAGAATAGATAGATTATGTATCTATTTATCTACCATATCAGGTCCTTCGCCCTCCTCTTTCAGCTGTTTCCAGTCACCCTTTTCAAGTCGTCATCGATCATTGCGTGCGCCTACTCCAGAACTCGTCTGCCTCACTGGTTCTGCCCACCACAAGTCGCTGACCTTAGTTCTTCGTAGAATATCCTCATTGCGGATCATTTTACTAGGTGTTAACTGAGCTAACAATAGACCTAACAACATTTCATCATCCAGAGGGCCATTCAAATGGTCCTCACACTAGCGTTTAGAATTTACATGAACAAATACGCTCTTTGTGTCTAGCTCTCTAACAAAATAAGCAATTTGTTATGCGCAGCGCATAAAATTCGTCATAGATAGCCTTTAATGAATAGAAATTCTATGGCTTAGTGGATTTGAAAGCTTTGAAAGTTGTGTTGACCAATAACCTCATTAAATCTTATTTAAAGTTGTAATGTCATTTTGTGGAAAACGTAAGACTGTTACTAGCACAACATTATTTAACGTAGCTCTGTAAAAACTGTCAGTTTTCTCCCCTAAACAGGATAATGAGGCAGTACAACGCACTCAACAGATGTTCAGAGATTGATATCAATTCTTATGGCATTAATAAGTTTTAAAAACTGTTCCTAACATTTAACCTCAACAAATTGAAAAAAAAATTAAATTCCCCATGTATTTAATTTCCTAATTTTTTATTTTTTAAGGAACCCTAATTTTAATTTAACTTATATGTAGGTATGTGTATACATTATAAAACGTCAATCAGGCCTCCCCAACCCATCTGGCCAGTACGGGGAGTGTATGCCAAATCCACCGTCTGTCTCCGGCAGATGAGAGAGGGTTGTGCTCCTGCAGTAGAGACAAAAATAACCTGATGATGATGATGATGATATATAGGCAAGTATAATATAGACTAGTATGCATATAACAGTTGTAGTTCCAAATACCTCGGTAGATAGCACTGAATGTATTACCAAATGTCAAAAACTTTATGTACATTAAAAAAATAGAATAAAAACCACGTTTTTATGCGCTATACTCACAAAAACACCACACACATACTTACAGGTGAACTGGAAATACGTGGGACGCATCACCCACGGGAAGATTGGGGATGGGCCTATTCTAAGCCGGGAACCACATGGCTAATGACATTATGTCGCCCGGTAACAAAGAAACGTTCCGTTTACGTTCCATAAAGACCTTCCATTCATTCAAAAAAAGTATAAAACACTGCTGTTACAAACATAAAAACAAGAATTCTGCAATAACTTCAGGAACGGAGAAAAACTTATCACCACCGTTTTATTTTGTCAGACCGCAAAATAAAACATAACAAAAAGTAAAGTCGAATCTCTCCCTTATAATTATAATTATCTTTTTATTAACTGATATTACCTACATGCCTGTTAAAGTACACTTTACATATTTCATATTCACAACACTTTATATATATACTTTATATTGATATTTTTAAACTTATTTAACTCTAATCCTAACGTGTTGATCATCGGGTAGCTAAGTGTTAAGAGATAGGATTAAGTTTGAAAAACAGCGCCGTGCAAATGTCATCTGCCGGCATATGCTGAGACTGGATCCTTTTGTCACATTTCTATATATTGTTTATATTTTAAGTGAAGTAACGCGCCGCTCAAACTATTTTTTAACTCTAAGTACATAAATTAGTGCAGAAATATTAGTATGTAACTACTTATTGAATGAATGAATGAATGAATATATTTATTTCAGACTAAAAGTCCATATTTTGGTTAGTAGTTATAATTAAAGCTTAATTATTAGGTTAGTAACAATTGGTGGTAACTATATCTAATATCTGATAAAGGTTTGATGGGTGACATTGGGAGATGTCACATGTTACTCGTGCTTGACGAAGTAACATGTGACCTCACCCAGTGTCTCATTATTGGGCTATCCACCCTATCCCCAATAACTCTCAGGAGTATGTTGGTACTGCCCCGCACCGTAGACAACAGGGATGCTACTCGCTTGCGCAAGATTGCGTGAAATCCGTCTGTTTGTGATTCCGCGAACATCCCTGATGCATCCCTGATTATGTTTAATGTTAAGTTTATGTATACCTACCATCAGATTTTGTGGCAATAAACGACTTTCTTTCTTTCTTTCTTTCACAGAAAGAAATCAACTAACAACCAGTGTAATATTATAGTAACCATAAAACCACCTGTCACTGCACTGCACGCGTTAAAACCTAATTATCTTTTTTTTTACTTTCTATGGTTTCTGTAACCGATACGTCACTCGATTATTGGTATCAGGTTACATCGAGTTCAGTAAAATAATATTTGACACTGTCCGCAGGTGTCACGTGATGCGATTAGAAAAAAATCGTATTCTGTAATCGATACTGTTCCAATTGGGAATGGTCGTAGTGATAAGCGAAGAGCGGTAGGAAAAATATTAAAGCACTACGGAGGCACATCCCCGGCACTTCATACAAGTGAAGAGATTTAAATCAAAACTCAAATTCAAATCATTTAATCATATACCTACACAGGTATTCTAAGATGGTCGATCACAATTAGGTACTCCATATTTTTTCCACAGGCGTACGACATTTTATGTCATTTTTCACAAATACTACTTACTAGCTATTGCCCGCCACTTCGTCCGAGTGGACAACTTAACATTACAAATTATTAAATATTTCCTGTAGGAATATGATGTTTTTTCGGGTAAATACTATCCTATTCTAGACCTAACCTATATGTGTGCCAAGTTTCATCCCGATCCGTCCAGTGGCTGAAGCGTGATTGAGTAACAAACAACCAAATATCCAAACTTTCCCATATATACTATTAGCAGAATTTAAAAATATTATTTCATTCTAAAATTATAGCAATTATTTACATTAAAATTTTCAAATATCAATAATATAATAAAATAAAAAGAAAGAAACACACAATATCTATAAAAACAATTACTTACGCACATACACGTCGGCGTTCAAATTATAGTAGGGCTACTGCTCCCAGCGCGCGAACATAGTCGATCGAACGTATAGCGTCCATCTCTCGCCGCCGGTCGATAGCGCGCTGGCGTAGTAAGCGCGAGCCGAACGACGCGACTCTGTACCGCATCCTGCCAGCCGTAGTCTATTTTATGGGCGACGTTAAACTGTTATTCTGGCGGTAGGTGTCGCTCTTTTACCTAGTAATTTTTAGTATTCTCTAGAAAGTACTTTATCTGTTTGTAATAGCGAATATATTTGTACATAATAAACTTTCATTAATATATTTCGCCAGATGGACCGATGACCTGAAGAAGGTAGCCGGAAGCAGCTGGATGCAGAGGGCGAAAGATCGGGTTTAGTGGAATCTATGTCCATCAGTGTCATGACATGATGAATATGTCGTTAACCAGCCATAGCCATTGTTCTTGAACCAATAAAGTTATTTGTATTTGTATAGAACATGCATTTTATCGACACTACCGCCAGTAACTATTCACTTGCACCAGAAATTTATAGGTTCTTTTGCGAAGTCAGTTTCGTTACGGTATCATATGTGAAACTAATTAGAATATTCTGTTTAATTCTGCTTTTCAATTCTCAATACAATACAATGCACTTTATTGTACAAACAAATACAGTTACAAGTTTTAAAAGAAAAAAAAAACAATTTATTTTACTCAAGTACGAGTATTAAAAAAACAACTTAGAATTATCTGCGTTTCTATATCTCTTACTTAATTAGCAAATTTTATAGATTTACAGTTTATTTTACACCAAATATTAATAACAAAGCCATTCATTCTCAGATTTACAATTACAAATTGAATACAGTTTGTAATAAACAAAATTGAACAAATTTACATTACTTAAGGTTTACTGGAAGAAAACTCTTACAGAGTTAAGTGCGCATTTGTGCATCATGTTTAAATGAGTTGTGTGACTTGTATTTGTGTACAATAAAGTATAACAAAATAAATAAAAAATAAAAATAAATGTTTTAACGATGTGGGTTGCCGCGTTTATGCATTTTTGCGTCACTATGTATGTAATAATATATTAAATACATAAGTAAAACTTATTAAAATCCTACTAATAGTAGATTAGTAGTAGTAGTATGCATGGATGTTTGTTACTCTTTCACGTAAAAACTACTGAATAGATTTTAATGAAACTTGGCACACATATAGGCTAGGTCCTGGAATAGGACATAGAATAGTTTTTATCCCGAAAATACATCCCATTCCTACGGGAAATACATAATAATTTGTGATGCTAAATTCTCCACGTGGACGAAGTCGCGGGCAACAGCTAGTATATTATAAATCTACTCTGCTTTAAGACAGTACCTAACCTACAACACAAACCATTTCAAAGTGAGTTTTAACAAAAAGCCTTTGTACATAACTCACACAACAATGTCCAAAATCAATCACTCGGAAAAACAAGGCTTCTACTTAAACAACGGGCAGCAAAAGTTTGGAGAAGACCCCAAACTGACCCTAACCGCAGACCAATTCAAAACACGGGGTTTAAATTATTAAAACAGTTTAAACTTGACTTTAAATCAATGATAGGGGTTGCCAACAATGCACGGGGTGACCGCAGCGACAGTCGTTCCAGGGTTCCGTAGGTAACGTTTATTGGAAAAGTTTGTCTTTTAAAGTTTTGGTGCAAGGCACAAGCGATTAGCATTAGTGTCACATGATTATTTTAATTGCCGTGTGGTTCCCGGCTTAGAATATGCCACCCCTATCTTTCCCGTGGGTGTCGTCAAGGCGACTAAGGGATTGCACCAGGGACGGGCAGCAGCGTTCTCCTATGTGTGTATGTTAAGATCATGACTGTTCTCGACGAAAATATAAGTATTTAAGTTTAGTTTAATGAAGTTTAATAATTGTAAATAGTTTACTCATTCGTTTTATAAACTAGCATAAGTGCTATGTGCAATAAAGTGGAATTGAATTGAATTGAGTTACCCCAATTCCAAAATAACCAGATGATGATGAGTTACCCCAGCTCAGGGCAGTCAGTAAAATGCAATGGAAAGTGCCTACAGTTATACGGCTTGTTAATTTCGACCGCATCCGCTACGGCACTGCCAAATACAAATAACTTATTTGGTTCAAGAACATTTGCGTCCTTATACTAGACATATCTATGTAGATAGCCTGTAGCCTGGCTCCTTGTTCTATGGGTAGCCAATTCTACGATTTCTTCTTCAATCTTCCATTTCGATCGAAAGGCGGTCGCGAGCACCTAATCAATCACATTATATATTAAAACTGGTTTTAAAAACCCCACAATTCATTATTCACTGTGTTTACCAAGTTCTAAAACCTACCAGCGTTGGTGAAAGTATTCTGAGGAAAATGAAGGAGAACCGTGCAAAGTGAATCATTGGTTAAACTTTCCTGCATTCTAGTTCTCTAATGGAAAATTTCAGTTCAAACTTGATCTCTATTCTTGTTTAAAAATGTGCTTTATTGTTAATGGCAAGAGCACCATTTTCAAATAACAGTAGAGTAACATTTTATTGCAATTACGTCATTGTTGTATGAGAAAATGGGTCTGATCTGCATGCTGTCATTAAGTACGAAACATACGACCGTCTTCTACCAAGGGTATGAGTTGGTGGTACTTGGTGATACTTACATTCGTCCTTAAAAACTTCTCTTTCGCTAGTCGATTGAGCCACAGCCGAGGAATGCACGGAATGGTCTAACCACCTCGAAAATGTACCTGAGTCAGGGTGTTACGAGTTTGTACAATTGGACTGTAGATATTGCTTGACCACTCCAAAGTTCCGTCACAGTCTATCGACCTTTCCTTAGCAATTGGAATAATTTGCCAGTCTTTAGTCTGTTTGTGTGGTTTCCGATTTGTATCCTCAGTTGTCGAAACAGACACTTGTTCCCCTCAGCTAAGTTTGATAACTAGGGTAGGGTTCCACGTGGGTAACGAAGTTTGCCGTGTGGTTCCCGGCTTAGAATATGCCACCCCTGTAGTTGGGGCAGACGAGTTCTGAAGTGGAGACTGCGGATTGGCACGCGCAGGGTGGGACGCCTCGCCGCCTGATGGACCGACGACCTAAAGAAGGTGGCCGGAAGCGGCTGGATGCCTAGGGCGGAGGACCGGGTGTGGTGGCGTTCATTGGGGAAGGCCTATGTCCAGCAGTGGATGTCTAAAGGCTGCCATGATGATGATGATTAAAAAAATAGGAATTTTCGAGTAATGTATCTATTGAAATCTGTGAACTAAGGGCTCAAATGTATAAAAAGGTTTCCATGACCCGTTCCTCTGTTACTCACACTCATACTCATTTATTTCAACCTTTTGGGACATTGAGAACTCTAGGCTAAGTCGACATTGTTTTGTTTACATTTTGTTTAACATTTATGCATGGCTGGCGTTAACGCGACCATTATGAATACATGGCAATGAGCGACCAGTTTCTACGTTATAAACATTAAGCTGCGGTACATGGCATTGTCAAACATACAAGATAAAATAATTACAAATATCAATAGATATGCATTATTAGCTGCTGTAAACTGGCTGGGCTCGATTCTGAAGGCACAATGTCAAAATTTGACAGCACTAAAACTGTTGCTATCCTTGTCACGCAGTATTATGAAGATAAAGACGAAACCAATTTTAGTGCTTTTTGTCAGCTGCTGTAAAGGGCTTTGTTCCGCAGTTAATAAATAAATTAAATTATAATAAATCAAGTTCCTAATTTGACAAAGAAAAGAAACTTCCATTAAACAATTTTCTTGGAAATATATAACTTTCAGCGGGTAGGTGGGTAACGAACTTTATAATTACGTCGTCGACGCTCTGCCAAGTCAGTTCATTTAGCAGGAGGTTCTCATGGGACTTGGAAATATATTACAAGTAGGTTCTACTCCGCGGTGGTTCTTGTGGGTTATTAATTTTCCTATGGTAGGTAGGTATATAAAGGAATCGTTGCCGTGTGGTTCCCGACTTAGAATACGGCCACCCCTATCTTTCCTGTGGGTGTCGTCAAGGCGACTAAGGGATTGCACCAGGGACGGGCAGCAGCGTTCTCCTGTATTTGTATGTCTAGATCATTACTGCGATCACCAATCCGCCTGCCAAGCGTGGTGATTATGGCAAATACCCCAATAGACATCTAACCAAAAGTGGTATTCTATTGGGGAGGCCTATGTCCAGCAGTGGACGTATTTAGGCTGACGATGATGATGATATGAAGGACTAGTAATTTGAAGTGGCAGTGATAAATTCCACTATATCAAAATGAAATGTGGACTCTGAATGGGATTAGCTCGAAAACTCAAAGTCACTCAGCGGGTCATGGAAAGGGCTATGCCAGAAGTTTCTTTAAGGGACAGGATCTGAAATGAGGTGAACCGCCAGAGAACTAAAGTGGAACGTTGAAGTGGCAATGGACTGGTCATCTCTGTCAGAGAACCAATTACCGTTGAGTTCTCGGGTGGAGACCGCGACTAGGCAAACGTAGTGTGGGACGCCCCCTGACTAGATGGAGCAACGATCTGCGTAAGGCGGCTGGCAGTGGCACGCCTTGGGAGAAGCCTATGCCCAGCAGTGGAATCTTGCAGGCTGATGATGATGATGTATCAAAGCATCCACTGTATCAGAACATCCACTGTATCAGAACGTCCACTGTATCCGAACGTCCACTGTATCAGAACGTCCAGTTAAATCCCGGAAATGGGTGAATCCCGGAGCCACAGTTGCGTGGAACAGAGCGATAGTTTGGAACGCTCCGTCTAGTAAGTACACAGAGATCGTCGGGTACCACTTCTCTTCGATATGGGGTCAATTAAATATTAACTCAATGACTATTAATTATACAGGCATGTGGCATGCCAAGAATATGAGGTGAGTGCCAAAACTGCCAAACTAGGACGCCAAGGAGAGCATTTAATTAATTTTTAATTGATTTCGGAACTCCGCGCCCAGCGCTAAACAGTGGGATTAAGACACAACGATATTATATTGATATTTGTTTACAAGACGTTTTAAGATATAATGCTTTTGAAGACACTTAATTCTATTATGACAATTTAATGTCGTATACAGCAATATCTTTGTTCCATTTAAACCATTTTGCCCGACACGCCAAAAAACTTCTCCAGCACTGCATCTATATTCATATAAATTACTAGATGTGCCCGCGGCTTCGCTCACGTGAACTACAGAATTATAAAAGTTGAAACTTATTAAGTGTTAATTCCCTTCCCCCTACTCCCTTCTCCCTCCCGCTTCAGCTCCAGTTTATTTTCTTTTATTGTTGATGGATTTGCGCTTGACCTCAATCTCCGACTCCTGGAAATATTTTTAATGTACAGACACGCGAAGTTTATATCATCAATAGTTTCCGCAGCGTATGCGATGAAAGACATTTCATATCTAATTTTTTTACACCTTGGGTTACATTATTGAAGTTTTAGTAGGGATCCCTACCTTTTTATAGTAATAAAAATAGCCTATGTTACTCAGGGGCAATGTAGCATTCTAATGGTATTTTTTAAAATAAATGGTCCAGTAGTTTTAGAGTTTATTCGTTACAAACATACAACTCTTTCCTCTTTTTAATACTAGCGTAGATTTAGTTTAATTTCAATACTTGTTCATCGTATTGGGAAAAATATATAAATGTTGCCATCGAAACAGAAAAGTTTGAAAAAATATTAATTTTGCGTGTTCATGCATAGTTCTGTAAAAACAGTGTCTCTATAGCGAAGCAAGTTTGCTGTCTGTATATATGTAAATGCTTTGTTGTACCAAAGTTAATAACAACAAACAGGAAAAACGTTGTATAGGTACAAAGGCGGCTTACCCTTAGTTTGTGTGCCTGTCCAACGAATAACTCGAAAACTACTGAACCTATTGAACTAAAGCTTATATAGGTATAACGCATTAGACTAGTCCTTTTTAGTTACTCTAAGCTTGACTGTGAACTTTTGTTCGTTTTTGGTGTTGTTAATTTTTGTACTTTAAAGCGTTTACATACATACACACGTATATGTTAGTTTCTCCGAAAATGATATGGAATTTAAAGAAAAATATATTTATAAAACTCGCATAACTATTGTTTTTTTTATTTTTATTTTTAGTAAATCCAATTCGGCACTGCAAACCACAAATTACCTTTCCAACTTAAGCATTCTAACATAATTTTTTTACATTTTATTCACCTCCTAGCCCCTATGGCTCGAAGTGCGGCCGGTGAATTCCGCCAGGGAACAGTTGAATAAATCCAACCCCTCCCGAGACAGAGCATTAAGAACCCTGAGCGCGCGCGTCACCGGTGCGCACGCGATGCTCAACAAGCGTACCCGCCTGAGACTCAGATACCGGTTTGTGTACGACACGCCATACATTACCAGCTACGTGCGCTACGACGTAGCAATCTCTAAAACTAGTAGTAACATCTCGTCTTAATATCGTTCTCGACATCACCGTCTTACAAAATGTCTTTGGACATTTTCCAAGTAGGACGACGCGCAATGTTATTACCGCCTGTAAGTTCGTTTTAAGTAACCATTATACATAGCATGGAGAGTTCAAGTTACATGCGAACTGGTTCCATGCACCTATTTAAATATTAAACCCATAGTTCCGGAAAATGTTATCTCATATAGAGAATTCCGCAATTTTCAGAAAAATCTTTATTTAAAGAGCTTTATCATTAGCATAACTATATCTTTCCAGGGGGGGTGGGACGGACAGCAGCGTTCTCCTGTGTGTGTATGTTAAGATCATTACTGCGATCACCAATCCGCCTGCCAAGCGTGGTAATTATGTCAAATACTGCAATGGATAGCCCACCAAGAGTGTCATTCTATTGGGGAGGCCTATCTTCAACAGTGGACGTTCTTCTGCCGATGATGATAAAATAGAAACACTTACAGGATGACATAGTTATTCATCAGCCTAAATACGTCCACTGCAGGACATGGGCCTCCCCAATAGAATACCACTTTTGGTAAGTTGTCAATCGGGATTTGACATAATCACCACGGTTTGCAGGCGGATTGGAGATCGCAGTAATGATCTTAACATACACAGGAGAATGCTGCTGCCCGTCCCTGGTGCTTTTCACCCACGGAAAGTTTGGGGGTGGCCTTATTCTAAACCGGGAACCAAACGGCTTAAACTTATAATTGTCATAAATAAATTCAATCACTAACTAAACGGATGAACGAAACACAATAAAATACACTTTATTGCACAATCAAATAGAGTTACAAGTTATAAAAGTTACAAATAGTACAAATACTAGTAATTGTTAATAGTACTGCCGTGTGGTTTCCGGTAGAGTAGAATAGGACCACTCCAACTCTTCCCGTGGATGTCGTACAAGGCGGCTAAGGGAATACATTATAAAACATCAATCAGGCCTCCCCAACCCGTCTGGCCAGCGCGGGCAGTGTAGGCCAAATCCTCCGTCTGTCTCCGGTAGATGTCATCAGTGTGAATTGCCAAAAAAGCTCACGCGGGGATGCCCTCAGGGATCGGTTCTGGGACCTTATCTGTGGAATGTGTGCTTTGATGACTTCCTGGAGATCCCAACCCCCAGGGGTTGTCAATTGCTGGCGTACGCAGATGATGGTCTCCTGATCGTCGAGGGAAATTCGAGGGCGGAGCTGGAGCGGCATGCAGGGGCATGCCTGGAGCGAGTGGGTGAGTGGGGCCTGAGGAACAAGCTGGACTTTGCTCCGCACAAGACCCAACAGCTATTGCTGAAGGGTATCCTCAAGGAACCACCGCGCATTCGCTTCAGGGGTGTGCCTGTCGCTAGCAAAACCTATGTGACCTACTTGGGTGTAATCCTGGAGAGGAACTTTGCATTCACAGAGCACACTCGTACCGTTGGCGAACGCGCCCGGTCGAATTTTTACTCCTTCTCCAGGATCTCAAGGGCCACGTGGGGACTCCGGTTCCCCGTCCTACGCACGATATATCTGGCGACATATGTAGCCAGTATGTGCTACGCAGCTCCAACCTGGGTGGACAGAGCCACCATGGCAGCGGTGCGCCGAAGATTGCTCCAGAGTCAGCGTATGGCCTTGCTCTTTATGTGCAAGGCATACAGAACGACCAGCACCGACGCCTTGCCAGTCATGGCCGGTGTCTGGCCGATAGACTTGGAGCTTCAGCGGCGCGCCAGTGTTCACTTCAGATCTCGACAACTTACTTGGACCGATTTTGGGGTTGGAGACAGGGACCGCACATGTCGACTGTTCGGGGTGACAGCCTCGGCTGTGGACGACCTTCTTGTGTCTGATTGGCAGCGCAGATGGGAGGAATCTGAAAAGGGCAGGCACCTCTTCAAATTCTTCCCTAGCGTTGAGGAGAGATTGGAGAAACGGTGGCTGGAGGTGGACCACTGCGTCGCGCAGTTCCTCACCGGTCACGGCAACTTCCAGGCGAAGCTTCACTCCATGAAGCTGGTCGCATCTCCCGACTGCGAGTGTGGTGAGTCGGATCAAACCGCTCATCACATTCTGTGGGAGTGCACACGGTGGGATCGGGAACGTGAGCTCATGCTATCGGATTTAAATTGCGTGGACCGTCCGGTATACTATGGAGATCTGGTTGCGAACCGTCACAATTTCCGAGCGTTTAAGCGTTTTTGCCATGCCTACTATTGGCACTACTATACGAAGTAGCCTTCTGCTACTCCGTCACAGCTCACTGCGTCACAAGGCGCTAAATACGTCCGTGGTGTTCAACTAGGTGGCCAGGCTTATCTTGGCCACACCAAACCCCCCAACCCCCTAACCTGACCACTTTGGTCATCGTTTCATTGCTACACTCCCATTTGCTAGAGGGGAAGTGGGAACTCTCTTCCTACTTTGACTCTTTACTTCTACAATTAAATTTGCCTGGGGCCCAAGGTAGCGTAAATTCATGACCTGGGACTTGCCCTACCTTCACTGGTAGGTGTCTTTGCAGTTACCTCCGTTGATCCTCGCTTAGAGGAGTTGCGGGGGGAGAATGGTGAGGAGGCGGGATTGTCTCCGGTAGATGAGAGAGGGTTGTGCTCCTGCAGTGGAGACAAAAATAACCTGATGATGATGATGATTAACAGTACTATGTATAAATAATGATAATTCAATATATTAGATGTATTGTATATTGTAAGTGTTGTTTGTTATTAGCATTTCCCACCAATTAATTTGCTAATTAACACCAAAATAATAACCGCAAACACGCTGTAAATTATTCAATTCAATTGTTGTCTACAAATTGAAATCATATACTGCTAATTTACACAAATTGTTATGCTAATTTTAGCATTGGTTGGGAACGCTCTTCGGTGACATTTTCACATTAATTTTGTTTCACTCTAGTACGTAAAACAAGTTTTAATACTTACAATCCCATCCCACTAATATTATAAATGCGAAAGTTTGGATGTTTGAATGTTTGTTACTCAATCACGCTTCAACCACTGGACGGGTCGGGATGAAACTTGGCACACATATAGTTTAGGTTCTGAAATAGGACATAGGATAGTTTTAATCCCGAAAAAATATCTCATTCCTACGGGAAACCAAATTAATCGTTAAAAACAGTGAAGAGCCTAACTCCTCCAAATCGTGTACATTTTATTGTATGCGTTATATTGTCACTGTGTTAGTTCTATCGTTACGCACTAATCATCAATGTGTGCGTACCTACACTAACATACTGACGTTCGGATCGGAACACCCCGCGCCCCGTGCTTTACCCTCGCGAAAAGTACCGGGGCATTTAAGTATGTGTATCCGTTATCTAGTAACCATAGCAAAGGCTCTGCCTAGTTTTGGAGTGGATAATTGGTGTGAATGTCTGAGATATTTATATTTATTTATTATTTATATTTATAATGTAATGCAATACATTATAATACATCAATCAGACCTCCCCAACCCGTCTGGCCAGCGCGGGGAGTGTAGGCCAAATCCTCCGTCTGTCTCCGTCAGATGAGAGAGGGTGGTGCTCCTGCAGTGGAGACAAAAATAACCTGATGATGATGATTTATATTTATGCCATCGTGAATTGTACAAACAATTAGGCAATTCATGATTAATTAAGCTACAAAACACAAAACTCAATGAGATGTCGCACTAACTTAAAAACTTGATAGCCTGCTGAATAGGGCGGCTAAATAAAACTATTATCAAACAAAATCTGAGTTGTAAAACACACGGCCAACACTTTACTCCACTGGGGTGCCATTAGAGAGTATAGTGGCTCCATTATGTACAAGAATGGCACTTTTGTTGTCCCCTAGTGCACTGGCCCGCTATTCCAATGACAAATATGAAGGTAAGATCCTTACCTATTGTTTGTTTTTGGGCAAAGGAAAAATGTACCAGAGAGAGGGATTTTTGTTTGTTGTTCTATATATGTACATACATACGTACATATATAATGCTCTTTCCTTGGTCCCAGAGGAGTAGGCAGAGACGATGGCTCGCCACTTTACGCGATCCTGACACACCTCACTAGCCTCACTCACATTCATCAACCTTTTCATACGTACATAATGCTCACGCCTTGGTCCCAGAGGGGTAGGCAGAGACGATGGCTCGCACTTTGCGCGATCCTGACACACCTCAATAGCCTCACTCACATTCGTCAACCTTTTCATTACTTCTTTTATTCTTCTCACTGCGGACCTCAGCCTTTTAGAGAACGTTACTAATTTGATCCTTGGACGTCCTCCTAGGACGACCTCTAGCTGTAGATCCTTCCAAATTCGTGCCGTAAATTTCTTTCTTCACTCTTCTTTCACTCATACGCTCTAAATGTTCAAACCAACCCTCCAGAACTCTTTTAATTGCTGAACAAAATAATTCTGCTTACCATCTCAGTGCTTACCAAAATTTTACCAATTCAATATATGTTTCGCTAAACAAAAATATTAGAGCAGTCCAGAGCAGTCCAATTAATATCAATTGCTGATTTATTGTTTGCTAGAGATAAGTTGCTGTCCCAGAGGGGTAGGCAGAGACGATGCATCGCCACTTTGCTTCCCGTCTCCCTCTTCCTTATTAGAACCGAATGATTGATTCACTTATTTATTTACGAGTACATGCTATGTGACGGCTTAGAATAAAGCCACCCCGAGTCTTGGCTGTAGTCAAGACGACTAAGGAATTTCACCAGGGTTGGGCAGCAGTATTCTCCGGTCATTACTGCGACCAAAAGTTCGCCTGCCAAGCGTGGTGATTATGACCGATCCCCCAATGGACTACCCACCAATAGAGGCATTTATTTAATAGTTTATTGTACACACATATATACAAAGAACAACACAAAGAAAAGAAAATTATACAAAAGGATAAGCTTATTTCTAAAGAAATTTCTTCCAGCTAACCTGCAGTGAAGACAAGGGATTATGGAGAGGCAGTAGTCGCGTGTACCTACTATATATTAAATAATCATAGAACATATAACACAATAAGCATAAACTAATAAACTGTAAATACCAATACAGATACATAAATATATATGTATATATAATAGAATATAATATGATATATAAATATACGGTATATTATTGACAAAGAGTAAGGTAGTGCTCTTTAACTCGTGATCTGAACACAAAAATCGTCTGAGAAACGCGTATGGTGGGGGGCAGTGAGTTCCACAGCATGACCACATGAACAGTAAAAGAAAAGGAGTAGAAGTCACTTTTATGAGAAGGAATTTTAAGAAGAGATCTAATTCATTCTTTTGGAAAGGCTTATGTTCAGCAGTGGACGTATTTCGGCTGACGATAAATTATAATGTCTTACTTATACTACGCCGCAAAGTTTCACCCATTCAAAAAATCCCCAAGACTTTAAAACAGAATACTTAAAGCACGAGCTGTTTTCATAACAAGCTCTAAACGCACGGAATCACGCCGAGAAAGCCTTTTATTTCGCTGGAATGCATTAAGCCTGTGAAAACAAAGTGTGCTCCGAACACGCCATGTACGGAACACTAGCGACACGGAAAGATTAAAATCTCCTCCAAACAACCACAGCCTGAAAACACTCCATTCAAAATTTGTGTACAACACTCAGCGCTGCAAGAGATTGTAGAGCTCGCTCTAGACTGTGACTCAGAGACATGTGTCCCCGTTTTCGTAAGAATAAACACGAAAATTCCTTAGCGGAGTACTTATTTTATGCATGAAATTGTTCTCTGCTGGAACACTGTTTTGCTTTTAGCTAATAATCTCCTGGAAGCTGGAATTTTCATAAGTTTCAGAGACTTTGTACTAGCAAGTAGCGTGACTATGTTTTGACAGCTGAACATATTTTAGCATTGTTTGAGACCGTGTCCCACATCGGGGCAGTCTAGTCAGTAGCCGTCATAGCGAAGTCTCCAGAATAGTATATTACTAACACGAGTGTCTAAAAATCTATTGTATCTAGGACATCGCATGGGCTCGATGTTAATGGGACGGCAAAAGTGTGTGTTTTATTTATTTATTTTATTGTGTCACAAACAATTCAAAATGATACTCTACCACGCAAAAAATAGGATACCTAACACGCGAAATTGTGTAAATAATGTAGTAAAATAATTGAATTTTCAATCATCATCAGGTTATTTTTGTCTCCACTGCAGGAGCACAACCCTCTCTCATCTGCCGGAGGCAGACGGAGGATTTGGCCTACATTCCCCGCGCTGGCCAGACGGATTGGGGAGGCCTGATTGATGTTTTATAATGTATTCCCTTAGTCGCCTTGTACGACATCCACGGGAAGAGTTGGAGTGGTCCTATTCTACTCTACCGGAAACCACACGGCATAAATATCTAAAATTAATAATAGTGCCATTACCTGATGGTATCTAACAAAATATTCCATCCATTTGGCGCCCAACGTGGGACCAACATGTTATTAATTATTATGTAGTCTATTAAGCAATTTTTGTCCCCTCGCTCTCTCACACCCTGTAAGGTTTGCTGGAAAAGATATCTTTTAGAGATAAGCTCGCCTTTGGACAAAACATTTGTAACTGTATTTAATTTTAAAATTGTGCCATAGAGAATATACATACACATTTCTTTATTTACTCCACAAATTATTTTTTTGAAGTCTGGTGCCTGAACTAGGTTAAACAGTAATCTGTCAATACAGATCGCCAGGCTCCATCTCCATATATATAACATATATGAATTTCCTGATAGTCTACTGGTTCCTGGAAACTGAAGAAGCATATACATTGCCCCGTGAACGATTTACTGACCTAAGTCTTAACCTTGGTAACACAAGTTTATTTTTATTTTTTGTATTATAACTATTATTGTCACAGTGCCTCAAAACGAGAGAAATGTTTTTTGGACATATAAAATATTATCTAAAATGAATTGACTAGCTACTGTTAATATTATTATTCCTTTAAACTTTTCTCATATTGACTCTCTACAACGCAAAGTCTCAGTTAGATCTCTTCTTTCTCTGTGTTCTAGTTTTAACGCTTGGAATATTGCTTTACGCGATGTGTCCTTTTGGTATGTACCTACGGTTCCATTTTGTAAACACTAAAGTACATTTATGAATTGTTTATTAGTAATTTGTTAAATTTCTCCTAATTTCTGTTCAAGAATCTCCTTTTTAATTAACATCTCCTTGAAACTCACTGAAGAATAAAACAAGTTTCCTTCTGAGGAAGTTACAATTTCTTCGAGTTTACATCGATTTATAAGTTTCAAAAGGCCCTGAAAGTTTCGGTGAATAGTGTCGTGCGAAAGTAAATAAAACTATCGATGTTTTTTGTAAGGTAACGTTATCAATCGCCACTTAAGAGAAAACATATTAATTATTCACGCTTATTGCAAAACTTAAAAATATATCATCACCATCAGTATTTGGAATTTTCTTAGTTTCGACGTCACGATAAGTACACAATCTTAACATGAATATGCGGGTTATTCGAGCGTTTTAACCGTCGTCCTTATAATGTTTTCATCACAGTTGATTAAAAAATATATTTAATTAAGTATTTCACCAATACAGATTTATATTTGGGAAACGATTAATTGGTGTTATCTCTTCAACTTTCGAAGAAAATAATATATTTTCCCCTAATACATAAATAAATAAATATTACAGAATATAACATACACTTGTCTAATCCCAAATTAGGATTTTCTGCAGTGCTATATATTAAACAAGGATAGGAGAAATCACAAATATAACATCCAAACCGGGACCAAATTGGACACGTTATACTAAGTTTTTCTGTTCCCAGTGGGAATCGAAGTCGTTCTGGCGCTCGAGTACAATGACCAAGTCACTAGGATAAGAGGAGGTGTATGCATTTTTTCTGTTTATGTGTGATTACACACTTATTTATACATAGAATATTATCATAGAAAACCCAAACAGTAACAGTGGTAGACAACGTCATCGCCTAGGTTCGCCTGCACGTATCGATGTAAATATCGATACCACTTACTATCGACATACAGACAGCACTAGCTGGAAGTTTACGAGTTACAATAGAGATGATGGATGGACGAGAACGCTTTGTTGTGTGAAGGTGAACCCCTTTGGTTGTAGAAATTAATTATCGTTGAAAATTTAAACTTGTTTCTATAGGAAAGTTGGCGTCAGAGACGATTTCTAACAGCAATTATTTTACCAGTAATTAAAACGGATCATGATCCGGAAGGGCGACATCTGAGGAGGAATTAAGGTCACTGATAGCTCAGAATCAATAATCATTTGCGCCAGGGATAGACAACTTTGTACAATTTATACCTTGACTTGTATCCCCTTATTCCGAATGATCGTGGTAGATGATGCTCTCCTTCTGCAAGAACGTGACGACCAAATATATCCTGTTTCCAAAATGGATTACAAATTTCCCGTTAGACAAGCAGGAATTTTTATTCTTTCTTATATATATTCTTTACTAGCTGATGCCCGTGACTTCGTTCGCGTGGACAACTTAACAGCACAAATTATTATAGTTTTTCGGGATAAAAACTATCCTATGTCCTATTCCAGGATCTAACCTATATGCGTGCCAAGTTTTATTACGATCCATCCAGTGGTTGAAGCGTGATTAAGTAACAAACATCCAAACATCTAAATATCCAAACACAGATGTTTGGATATTTGGGCGTTTGTATTTTGGCGCCACAGGAAAATTCAATATGTCAGTTAGTCAGTCAGTGTGCTGGATAGAAGACTGTAGTTTATTTGTGTTTTATCTAAATTACAATCGACTATGATTTCAACTACTAACTGTACCTAGATTACGGTGTGCTTTCTTTCTATCTATAAATAAACATTTCGTGGAGATCAAAGTGTATAACTTGTTATTTCGACCAAGAGCAAAGATCCCCAAACATCCACACTTTGACATTTATACACCTAGGAACACCTAGGAAGCGGTAGTCGATAAATGACGTGTATAAATGTACCAAGTGTACTCATATGCAATAAATGATTTGACTTTGACTTTGACTTATAACATTAGTAGGATATATTTATTTATAGGTTATCCCCAATGAACGCAGCCGCTTCCGGCCACCTTCTTCAGGTCTTCGGTCCATCTGATGGCGGGCCATCCCACCCTATTTATCGTTTCCTTATAATTTGTAAACTTAGTAGATTCGCGAGGAACTAAGCACATTAAGATAGCGTTAGATGTTAATTTATTATTTGCACACCATTAACCCCGCCATAACTCGCGTGCACCGACTACGGGGCCGTTATTCATAGAATTGCATAGTAATGTCTTCGAGGAACATTCCACTTTGTTCTGCGTCATTTTCGATACTTCCTGTTTCCTTATATCTTGGTGTGATGTCGCTGTTTGTAGCGCTGCTGTGGTTTCTAGAATGAAGTGTACTCGAAGGACCATTAAAAGTTAATTATGTACTAAAAAATATATAATTCAATTAATTCTATATAATTTGATGATGGTGCATAAACAAGTACTTCAGTGGTAAAGTACACGTGTACTTTACCACTGAAGTACTTGTTATTTAGGTACCCACGTGGGTTCACACCCCACCCGTACCAATGAGTTTTTCGAAACTTAAAGTAGGTACCGTTTATTTATAATACCACATACCTTGCCGTGTGGGATCCGGTAGAGTAGAATGGGACCACTCCATCTCTTCCCGTGGATGTCGTACAAGGCGACAAAGGGAATACATTATAAAACATCAATCAGGCCTCCCCAACCCGTCTGGCCAGCGTGAGGAGTGTAGGCCAAATCCTCCGTCTGTCTCCAGCAGATGAGAAAGGGTTGTGCTCCTGCAGTGGAGACAAAAATAACCTGATGATGATGATGATAATACCACAGGCTTTTCGGTAAAGGAAAACATCGTGAGGAAACCTGCATACGAAGAAGAACTTCTAAGGTGTATGTGAAGTCCACCAAATCGGCTTGTGGCACCGTCGGTGGACGGGGGTTTATCACAAGAGATCCTGAAGGGTCGAAGTGTCACCTGGTCTTCCTGAGCTCCCATAAAATAGTGGTAAAGTGTCGTTGACTAGATTAATAATCGGTTAATAGTTCAAAATCTAATCGTTAAGATTAATTACTAATCTCCACTTGGATGGCTCTAAGCTATCTGCTCCAAAGAACACACCTAGTTGTCAGCCACCCGCATCTAGGTGTCTTTGGTCATCTTCGTGGACGGCCTCCGTGGCGGAACGGGTAGTTCTCGGACTACCACGCCGGAGGTTGCGGGTTCTATTCTAATCCCGCTAGTTGCAAATGATCGTATGATGAATATGAATGTTTGTACCCAAGTCTTGGATGTTTATATATTTATTTAAGTATGTTTATCTGTTATCTAGCAACCATAACACAGGCTCCGCCTAATTTGGGACTGGATAATTGGTGTGAATGTCTGACATATTATTATTTATTTATTCGTTATGTCGTCGGTCCATCTCAAAAGGTTCATTATTATTAGGGATTCTACGTTATTGTCTCGTCTGGCCAGCAAAATCATAATGGCCAGACGGACTTCCTCCGGCTGAGGAGTTCAAGCGGCCAGAGGTCAGGGCGACAGTGAAAGAAACTGACGGACAATCCGGGCGGTGTCCACACGGAGTTCCAACCGCCTCAGGTGGTCGGCGAGGCTGGTTGAAATTAACCCTTTCGCAGACAGGACTATAGTACAAATTCGGTCGACGATGTCACACCCCACATGTCGGTAATGTCGAAACCCAGGTCCAGATACTTTGTTTTTTATCTGTTTCGGTCTTCACGAGATTCTCATCATACGGGATTGTGACGTCAACCAAAAACGCCCTATTCTGCGCCCGGTCCATCACCACAATGTCAGGTCAATTAGCGAGAATAGTTATGTCTGTGATGATGGGCCTTGTTATTATTATAGGGATAATTGCCGTGTGGTTTCCGTTAGAGTAGAATAGGACCACTCCAACTCTTCCCGTGGATGTCGTACAAGGCGACTAAGGGAATACATTATAAAACATCAATCAGGCCTCCCCAACCCGTCTGGCCAGCGCGGGGAGTGTAGGCCAAATCCTCCGTCTGTCTCCGGCAGATGAGAGAGGGTTGTGCTCCTGCACTGGAGACAAAAATTACCTGATGATGATGATGAATAGGCGAGCAGCAATTTGCCGGTATGCCTATATCTGAACTGGTATATTTAAGTCTTTGGATTGTCACTTGTAACACTGGTTTCTGAAGAACTTATCTAGTCTATTCCCTCAAAAAGTGAACTAACTGTGGGCAAATCTAGTTTATAATAGCGTCAAAGTATAAGCACACACACAGTATGTCAACTAATGACCGAACTTACACCAATCCAACAAATCACTAACAACTGGTGCGTGGCTGACCCGACTCCGCTCACGTATAAATACGACCGTTTCAAGAACACCCACCCCAACTTTGTAACTTAACTATATTTTGAACGCTACTGTAAGAAACAGTAAACAAGATGCAGTAGTGACAGTGCTACTTATCAAGAAGATTATTATTTAAGTATGAAAAGTATTATCCTACTAATATTATAAATGCGAAAGTTTGGATATTTGGATGTTTGTTACTCAATCACGCTTCAACCACTGTACAAATCGTGATTAAACTTGGTACATGTATAGGTTAGGTCCTGGAATTGGACATATGATAGTTTTTATCTTGAAAAACTTCCCATTCTTACGATAAATACATAATAATTTGTGATGTTAAGTTGTCCACGCGGAGGAAGTCGCGGGCAACAGCTAGTAAAACCTTTGAAAATACTTTTTTATCTGTCATGTATTTTTTATGAATTTTCGTTTTCTAATCACATTAAAACTTTACATGTGAAATTCAACACAATATCGACGAAAATGGAAATGCGCTTCTATCTTTAAAATCTTTGAAGAAAGTGTTTGAATTCCAGCACTACTGTACCTATATACTGAGTACTGAACTTAGCTCGTAATTTGTCCCGCCACGTTCCCTTTTAGGTCACGTACGGAACCCTAAATTTAAAGGAAAACACTCTAATAACTTTTGCGCCAAGCGCTGAAAAACATACGGCTCGACATTGCATTTCAAATCGTTGCGTCTTATATCGTTCGGATATTTCTGATACTTTACACGTCAACAGCGATGATGACTTAGTTTATCTCATTGAGTCCGCAAAATAGCTAAGGAATTTCACAAGTAAGTACACACTTATAGTTTTAAACCTCTTGATGTTTGAAGTAAACTTAGCGTAGTTTAGGTAAGTTTGGAATTGTTGAGTGAACAAGTACCCACCGTACTCAAATGTACCACGAGAAAGCCCACGAAATACCGCAAAGTTGGGCTGCAAAACAAAACAGTTAATCCTTATTAAAATAAACTTAATTACATACTAATTTATTCGTGTTGGAATTTTTAAGTGTATATAAGCTAAGTCGTGTAGAAGAGGACTAAGTACATAATTTTGGATATTACCTACTGCTGGTATGTATTGTATAGGAAACAACATACCTGCTTGTGTTGTGTTGTGTTTTGGTTATTTTTGTACTACTACAGAGTAAACTTAAAATTTTTACAACATTTGTTCACATTTTCAATGAAAGACTGGCTACCCATAGAACAGGGAATCCTAGTTTGGGAGCCCGGCTACTGCTTGTAATAATATATCTACATAGATATGTCTAGTATAAGGACCCTAATGTTCTTGAACCAATAAAGTTATTTGTATTTGTTATTTCCACAGCGAAAAGCATATTCAAAATTATGAAAATGACAACTTATAAATACAAACCTGCGGCTTGTGTACAATCCTTTAGCCAAGCGGCACGTTTTAATTTGCTACTAATTTTCTCAAGCGTCCACTGCCGTTTTTTCCTGACATATGTTTCCAACTTTTGGCAAAACTTTTGCTCTTTCAGGTATGGCTGGGAATCGTGACCCTGTTACAGGCTTCGTAATAATTGTATTGTTATTTATGTTGTACGCGATGCGACAACTTGAAGATAATCTGCTTTGACTCCGGACCTATAGCGTATGTTTCATTGGAGTTTACAAAATTTTTGTTGAGCATATCCAGGAAGAGGGTACAGGGATGAGAGGAGGGGTGAAGTGAGGGAGGCGAGGAGAGTGAGCTATGATGTGCTGTTACTACCCTCGAAAAAAAATTTATCAACAAAGTAAGTGACGTTTTGTCTTTGTAGCTGTATCGTGATCAAATTAACAAGGAACAAGAGTTAGTTCAAGGGACAAGATTTTGAGGGGTTAAGATGGCTGTTCAAGATTAACAAAGGTATTATTCAAATCAATAACTAACTGAAAATAACTAAATCATTAACTAGCCAGAAAGGTATTCAATTCAGTGTTCTGTGGGTATTCATTATCATCAGCGGAAATACGTCCACTACTGACCATACCCCCCCCCCCCTCCCCCCTTCCTCCCACTGCCACTTGTAGAGGGCTGTCCATTTGGGGATTTCCCATAATCACCACGCTTTGTTGACGGATTGGTGATATCGCAGCAATGATCTTAATATGCACAGGAGAATGCTGCTGCGCGCGCGTCCCTGGTGCATACGTTTTATTAAATTTGATAAGTACATACTCTTAATTAAACGATTCCGCGAGGCTGAAGTAACTTTAACACCAGTTGTGAGTTATTGTTAATAACCAGAGTTTCTTCTATATTTTGTTTGGTTAGGATTATTACAAACCTAAAACATACTTAAAGCAACGATCTCTATGTAGTACTAGATGGAGCGTTCCAAACAATCGCTCTGTTCCACGCAAGTAGCCACAACTCTTTCACATTCACAATGAAACTTGTGCAGGTACTACTCAGAATATTTAATTATTTACTAAATATTGACATTATTTAACCGTAGCATCGGTATTTAGTAAATAATTAAATGTTCTGAGTAGTACCTGCACAACTTTCAAAGTGAATGTGAAAGAGTTGTGGCTACTTGCGTGGAACAGAGCGATTGTTTGGAACGCTCCATCTAGTACTACATAGAGATCGTTGACTTAAAGAGTAAACATTAAAAATCACATAACCTCAAAAAGTTACTTCGACGGTCCATGGCAAAGGGCATTTACAAGTTATAAATTTCAAAGGCCGGCCAATGGCAAGGGAAACAAAGCGGCCTATAAATTTGGAATAATTCCACCGTTTATTGTGGAAGGTCTTCACCGCACCCTTTGAAACTGGAATACAGGTCAACCCACGTAAATAAATTTAAGTTTTCTTTGTAAATAAGGATTAATTTCGAGTGGAATGGGTAGTTTGTGGTAGGAAGGCTTTATTATTGTCGCACAATTTATTGAATTTGAGTTTTAATAATATTTTACCTTAGGTCTATGTCCGCGGTCTCGTGAAGTTTCACAAGGCCGGAGTTTTAAAGTTTATTTTTATCCTTAAACAATATGTGTTGTGTGGGAATATTTCAATTTTAACTTATTCTAACAATTCTATAGGTACCTTAACTTATCTAAAAAAAAACAAGGTAAGTAAGTGTGAGTATGGATGGATGTTTGTTACTCTTTCACGTAAAAACTACGTATGGATTTTAATGAAATTTTACAATAATATAGCTTATACATCAGAATAACACATAGGCTACAATTTTAAAGATATTGTGTGAATTGTCCAAAATATCAAGTATGTAGGAAAAAATCTACCACCTGCGAGCTATTCTGGCGTGCGCTGTCAAAACCGCTAGAGTTACACATATGTAATGAATGTATGATGGAAATGTTTATCTTAAATAGTCCTACAAAAAAGCCCGCCACAGTATATACCATGCCACGCCATGGCTGGAACGGGTAGGGTAGGCAGAGACGATGTATCACTTTGCGAAATCCAATCCAAAGCGACTTTCCTTCGCCCGCTTTTCGCTCTGAGATACCCCTTGACGTGATGTGTTGCGAACAACATCGCCGCCTCCGTGTTGAGGTACCACGATTAGCTAGGGAAATACGTGTCCACCTCATAACACTGATAAATCATAACATAATTAAAATACTTAAAATATTATATATTGATTCAAGTATGTTTATCCGTTGTATAATGAGCTTGTCTTTTCTAGAGGTTTACGACACACCAAATTTAAATCTTGCGTTCAATAGGTTCCACGAAACAATAATGTTTTTCTATAATTTGTGTTTTCCCAAACATAAAATTAAAATAAAATCCAGTAAAGCTAGACAGAACTGGATTACGCATGGATTACGGAAAAGCTGTAAAACAAAAAGAAAACTAAGGTTTAGATTTTACAAAAACAAAACAAATTATAATAAAATACAGTACAGAAGGTATGCTAGTCTGTTAAAACGCTGTTTTGGAGCTTCACAAAAAAACTGTAATAACAAATACATTCTAAAATCTAAAAATAAATGCAGGGCATCCTGGAATATAATCAAAGGTAAAAGAGATACACTAAATCAAAACAGACTAATTGACGCATTGCTTGTAGATAATCATTTAATAACGGATCCAAAACAAATTGCAGAAAAATTTAACAATTACCTGATTAATTTGACAAATAATAAAAATAATGGAACTCTTTATACTAACACTAATAATACAACTATAAGAAACAGCATTTTCCTGAAGCCATATAGTGTATCAGAGGTGGAGAACATCATTTCTTCACTTAACAACACAAAGGCAGAAGGTTTTGATGAAATATCGACACAAGTAATTAAATACTGCAAAGCAGAGCTAGCGCCTGTAATGACATATCTAATCAATCAATCGTTTGCGAACGGATGCTTCCCCGAATTATTAAAGTCTTCTATTGTCAAACCCCTGCACAAAAAGAATGATAAAGTGGATCCGGGAAACTACAGACCGATAACACTAATACCAGTCATGTCAAAGATATTTGAGAAGGCAATGCATAAAAGAATAACCAGTTTTATCTCCAAATTTAATATAATAAAAAATGAACAATATGGATTCCAAGCTCATAAATCAACCACTCTGGCGAGCTTTAATTTAGTCCACAAAACCCTGAATGCATTAAATAATAAGAAAAGGATAGTTGTAATACTATTTGACATGACAAAGGCCTTTGATTTTGTTTCTCATGACCTTCTTTTACGCAAACTAGAAAACTATGGGATCAGGGGACCCGCTCTAAATTGGCTATCTACCTATCTGAACAACAGAAATCAATGTGTAGAGATACAAAAAATTAACAAAAATTCAATCCTTACTGCACACAGATCTTCATATCAACCAAATAGATGCGGGGTACCACAGGGAAGCATTTTAGGCCCCTTGCTCTTTTTACTATATATCAACGATATTCCTGATGTATCCCACTACGATTGCACCCTGTTTGCTGACGATATCTCAGTTTCCATTACCTCTAGTAAAGCTGTTGACATCGAGGAGTATGAGAATAATATAAACAGTACGATTGGGTCCATAGTTGATTGGCTATATAAAAATAATCTGCGCTTAAATCTCGGGAAAACTAACTACATTCAATTTTCCAAATACGGGGAGAACACATGTAATCTTAACTTAAATTACAACGGTCATACTCTGCAAGAGGTTGCTGAAACGAAATTTTTGGGACTTGTGTTGGATAGGTATTGTAACTGGAAGGCGCATGTCGAGAAAGTTTGCAGCAAAGTTAATAGCTATGTATACGTATTGGGTAGACTGCGTAGAGTATCCTCAGAAAAAACAGTCTTAACTGCATACTATGGCTATGTGAGCTCTACTCTCAAGTACGGTCTTCTGCTTTGGGGAAATAGCACTGATTCCGAAAAGGCATTCATAGCCCAAAAAAAATGTATTCGAGCAATGTGTGGCGTACCACCTGATGAACCCTGCAGGCCTCTCTTCAAGCGGTTGGGCATCCTTCCACTCCCATCTATGTATATCTTCGAATTAGCAAATTTTGTTAAATCGAACGACCATCTGTTTATAGTGTCAAGGGATGTACACTCACGCAATGTCAGGTATCCAAACAGACTAATTTATAACGTAAATCCAAGGACAGCTGTGTACGAAAAAAATTGTTATGCAATGTGTATAAAAACATATAATGCACTGCCTAAGGATATTACAGACCTCCCGTTGAAACGTTTTCGCGCAAAGTTAAAACTTTAGTTGATGGACCAAGGATTCTATTCTGTAAAGGGGCTACTTTGTCCTAATACTTAGTTTGTAGTATCTTTAATTCTAGTCTTAATAATAGGTAACAAATTATTGTGTATTTAGACAGTTTGACATATTGTAATATTATTATGCATACTTACGAATTTTTTGTTGTTGTTATAAATAATCTCAAATTACTATTAAATCATTTTTATACCTAATTATTGTATGTCAGAAATGACTAAATGTGCTGGATATATAAAATAATCTACCACCTGTGTACCACATTTATGGCAATAAATATTTATTTCATTTCATTTCATTTCATTTCGTTATCTAGTAACCATAACACAGCCTCTGCCTAGTTTAGGACTGGATAATTGGTGTGAATGTCTGATATATTTATTTATTATTTTATTTATTTATTGAAAATAATGTCATAGGTATTTATGTTAAATAATTATAATAAATCTCTACATATATAAATAATCACTTGCCGTGCATTTGTCTCGCAAAAACTCGAAAACGGCTCGACCGATTTGAATATTTTTTGTTTGTTTTGTTCGCCTCAATACTAAATAGATTACACAATAAAAGAAAATACACAAAGAAACAGGTGAAAACTCTAAAAAATCTAAAATTGCCACTTAGTAGTTTGGAGCGAGGGTAAGAAGGCGAGGGAAATAAAAAACCATTAATTCTGTAGTCCACACAAGCGGAGCTGCTAGTATAGCAGCTATACACAATTCCCTTATTTCTACTAATTTACAAACCTAAATTATATATATTTGATATTATTATGAACACCAATACATTGACAGCCCTCTAAGCACAATTTATAAACTAAATCTGTGAGGTCACTAGACCTTGTGTTGACAGAATACCAGCGCTGGAGTTCGCGTAGCGTGCTGCAGCATTATGCTGAGTCAGCGCCATTTTGTTGCTGCGACACATAGGTACCTTGATTATTTTTAAATTGTAATTTATTCATTCTGTTTTGTTTATTTCTCATGTATGTGTGTGTCGTAGCTAATGAATAAATGACCTATTCTATTCTATTATATTCAATAAAATAAATAAAAGTATCGATACAGACTGCATGGTCTAATATGCATTGTCCTGTCAATTTTTATATTTTAATCGTACTCAATTGATGTAATCATACAATTTTAAGGATGACTGTAAAAATATATGTATCTGGTAATTTATAATAAACTATTTGAATTTGATCTGAAACGCTAAAAATAAAGAGACAACAAATAACTTTTATAGACCTAGCCATAATCATGCCTAACCTCATTGACCGAGGGATCAGACGCGACTCGAGCGCAATAACCGCTCGGCCACGTACTTGCCACTGCCAGCGGCAGCTAGGAGCGGGGCGGCGAGCGGCGAGAACAAATGTACAAAAATGTTAGCAGCACGCCACGAGGCGCCGCAATCAGCGGCCAACCCTCCGCCTGCCGAAACTGCGCCGCTCACCGCGCCGCGTCCCGCTAAGCCAAAAACGTGGCCGAGTGGTAAGTTGTGGATTCCAATCACACCAGGGAGAGACAAGTTTTATTGTACAAGTGAGTCCCGGTCTAGATTTACTTGTACTTGAGAATGATTCTATCCTTAATTCCTATCGTTTAGGAGAAAATTCTAGTTTGGGATTATCGATTACTCTGTCGCTGTCTTTCTTATTTTCCTCCTGAAAGGTTGCCTGGAAGAGATCGCTTTAAGCGATAAGGCCGCCTTTGTACACTTTCCAAAAATCTGTACCTATTTTATTGTTATCCTTAATTTGTGTGCAATATAGAGTTTATCTATCTATCGATCGAAGAATCATAACAATAATAAACTACTAAGTCAACGAGGAAAGTGGAAGAGTGAAAACTATGCTATGGATGGTCTCATCATCATGTCAGCCTTTAGACGTCCACTGCTGGACATAGGCCTTCCCCAATGAACGCCACCACACCCGTTCCTCCGCCCTCCGCATCCACCTTCTTCAGGTCGTCGGTCCATCTGGCGGCGGGGCGTCCCACCCACCAATCCGTGGTCTCCACTCCAGAACTAGTCTGCCCCAACGGCCGTCGGTTCTGCATCAAATGTGGCCCGTCCACTGCCACTTCAGCTTGCTAATCCTTTCGGCTATGTCGGTCACCTTCGTTCTTCGTCGGATCTCTTCATTACGAATCATATCCTCCAAAGATGGGGGATGGAGTAGGGGGTTGAATGGGATCCATGGATGGTCTAATTTGTAGAAAACTGCTTGCTCCAATGAAAACCAAACCCACGACCAAACAAATTCAAAACAAATTTCGTATCACTAAACGAGGCGATTGATCGAGAAAAAGGTATCTAAAGGATCTCTTTGATCACAGTCTCAGCCGATCTTGGAAAGGCAAAATCGTTTGTGCTAAAGATGATTAAGGTACAAGTACTTAGTTACTTCACAAATTTCCTTATAATTTTCACTCTTAATCAATCTCAAAGAGAGTTTCTTATTAATTCCTCTGCGAAATCACCTTCGCAACACGAGCAAAAAGATTTCGCCCATCAAGCAACGTTGCAGTTTTTGCGAAGCCCCTACCATAATAGTAATTGTCCAAAATTGAATATACTGGGCGATAATAAAATAAATGTTAATATATATGTGAATAAAATGCGATATTTCTCAAACGTTATGCTCACTAGTCGGCGGCGGGGAACGGCGGGTAGCGGAGAGGTGTGGCGGGGAGCGTGGCGGTGTGGCCGGTCATCAAACTCCGCGCGCGCGCGCGATGTATTGTCCATAAAGTCGCATATTTATCGGAAAACTTAGAAGCGTCATAATAAGTTCATAACATTTTATATTTTACTTATATAAAATAAAACCTTTATTTTATTTTAATTACAGAGCAAGTACTCAAAAATATCAACAGACTTTTTCTTATCATTCGATATATTTTGTGCCTCTACATAGCACGCCACCATACCATATCCTGCGCCTTACGATCTCATACTCCTTTATTCTGGAGTTTTGGGACATTGAGAACTCTAGGCTAAGTCGATTTTTTTTTGTAACTATTAATTTTTAATTTTCATAACAATTCTTACAACTTATTGCAAGTGATGTTGATCCTCTGAATGAGGTAATGCCCAGCCCTTTGGTCATTGAATGCCTTTGTACTTTTGTTTATTGTTTTTATCTTTTTTACACACGTCATCAGCCGAAATACGTGTAAACCTCCTTAATAGAATGCCAAGGATCTTCCATAATCACTTGGAAGGCGGATTGGTGATCACAGTAAAGATCTTAATATACACAGAAGAACGCTGCTTGCTACCTCTGGTGTAATCCCATAGTCGCCTTGACGACACCCACAGGAAGATTGAATCTGGGAACCACACAGCTACCACACCCCCTAATGATTTATATTTTTTATTTAGTATCCACACTTAAAAGCGAGACATCATCGAGATCTCGGAGTAGGGGTCCCTTAATCCCCCGTCAGCGGTCGGTCGGTCCGGGAACTCATTAACGGTGAAATAAAAAGGTTTTATAACATATTTTTGTTTGATGTCGTAACTCTACCGTTTTTAAACTAGATTTCTGTAATAATAACGCCAACAAATACAACGTGTCTAAAACTGAGATTCACTGTGATAAGAATATTCCACCGGAACATAAAATTCACAGGTATAAAAACTAGACTGTCTGTTTGTTTACAATGCCACTTTACTACAATCATCATCATGTCATCCCCTAGGCGTCCATTGCTGGACATAGTCCTTCCCCAATAAACGCCACCATACCTGGCCCTCTGCATCCAACAGCTTCCGGCCAAATTCTTCAGGCCGTCGGTCCACCTGGCGGCGGGGCATCTCACCCCCCGCGTGCCGTACCGCGGTATCCATTCCAGAACTCGTCTGCCCCAACGGCCATCGGTTCCACCCATTGCCACTTCAGCTTTCTAATCCTTTCGCTATGTCGGTGACCTTCGTTTTTCGTCGGAGCTCCTCATTTCGAACCATATCCTTCAAAGAAACCCCGAGCTTAGCCCTCTCCATAGCTCGCTGAGCGAGTTGACACTTGTGGATCAGGTCCACTTTAATCTCAGTGCTTTGTGTCTATATCTAAAACTTTATAAATATATTTTCAACGTTCACAATGGAAATGATTCGCAGAACAAAACCCCCGTAAAATTCTGTAATTTTTGAATGAATCTCATTCGAATCTCATTAATTTTCATCCTTCATTCGCCCTAAAAGCACGAAATCAGCCTACTGTGCAATACAACCTTCACTTTTGTTTGATTAAAAATAAAATGGTGTCTCAGTGTCCAGTAAAAAGCTGTAACTGTGGCATTAAATAGGGATAAATGTTGTTATTATACGGCTTTATGATGTGATTAGAATTTATGATTTTTGTTGAGTCCCCGCTTGTTTATGGGATGTTATACATTTTTATTCGGGGTGTTAAAAGATTTAAGATTGCCAGCAAATAAAGTAACGAAAGTGACTGAAAGATATCTCTACTCTAAAAATGAGTTATAATTATTTTGTAAAATAATTTGTTTATTTTAAGAAAACTTTGCGACATTGGATTGCGCAAAGTGGCGATACATGCATCGTCTCTGCCTTCCCTTCCCGGACCAAAGCTATGTAGTCCATTATGGGCAGTAAGAACTATAAATTAGAATAATACTGTTTTTAAGTGAGGTGGATTTTGTGAAAATGAATAAAATAATACAAATACCTGAACCTGGACCTGGACCTGGAACCGGACCTGGAACTGGACCTGGATCTGGACTTGACCCTGGACCTGGATTTAAAGTCTGAGTGGAAGTGGGATAGGGAGCGGAAGTGGGAATGGGAGCGGATCCTGTAGTCCACGCGAGCGGAGCCGCGGGCACAGCTAGTCGTTTATAAGTTTTTAGGAGGAACTCCGCGACACCAGGCGTACCGTGCTACTCGTCGGTAAGTTCTGTGGGTGCGTATAAAATAAATATGTAGATGGGAACAAAATAATTTATATTGGGAGGGATTTAAACTGTATACACGCCAAGGTGATTACTAAACACAGAGACTAGCAGAAACAACAAGTTTGTATGTTGCAATGTAAACTTTGCGCTCCATTCCGGAACACCATCTATTGTTTATGATCTTCTCGAGACGCAAATACGTTTGTTTCCGTGTGCCAATTGACATAATTCGAAAAACTCATTGGTTCTGATTTGACCCTGTCGACGTCAGAATGTAAGGCGAGTGCATCACTAACTAGGCACGTATGTCAGTTCCCTTCGTAATTAATAATGTAGTCGTACATAGTTAGCTAAGTAACCGAAGCAAGTTCCCAACTGTAACTTGTACCAACATAATGCGCAATAATGTAACACATCAAAGTTAAACTTGCTAAGTTACCAACTGACGTCACTTTGTGCTAAGTTGCTACTTGATGCTGAAGTAACTTACACGCTGGTTAAGTCGAAGCCGAATTGTATAATTAGTCATTTGACAAAATCCTATATCTCCTAATAAATAAAAACATTGAATATATTTCCGGGAAAAAATTGGGGTATACGAGTAACTATGGTAAACTCATTGGTACGGGCGCGGTTTGAACCCACGACCTCATGAACGTGAGGCGAGTGCACAACCAACCGGCTACCAGGCTCTTTACTCAGAGATAATATAGCATTCTAATGGTGAAAGAATTTTTGAAATCGGTCTATTAGTTTTGAGTTTATTCGTTACAAACATACAAATCTTTCCTCTTTAATAGTGTAGACAAGGAGATAGAGCTTCCTAACCTGAATCTATCCAAGTCGGGACACCACAAAATATCAAATTCGGTGTGTACCTATGTTTTTTTTTACAATTCATTCAACTTACAAAGCAAATTAATGTCAGCTTAAATTTCTATTTGGGTCAGATGCAGAATGCCGATTATAAATTGTCCCCGAGTTAGAATTATTTTGGGAATCCTAATAAATTGGAAGCCATTTTTGGGTAAATGAGTTTTGTCCTCTCGTACGGCGAATCGGTAGGGGCGGGCCGTTTGCCTGTAATTTGAACAAGGCTGCGTTTAAAGCACAGGTTTCACAAGAATATGGCATTCCAACTTATGGTAGTCGGCGATTTAAACTATATTTTAAAAGTGAAAGCAAGAAAGAAAGACAGAAAGAGAAGAAAGAAAGAGAGAAAAAGAGAGAGAGAGAGAGAAAGAGAGAGAGAGAGAGAGAGAGTCGTTTATTGCCACAAAATCTGATGGCAGGTATACATAAACTTAACATTAAATATAATAAGTAGTTATATACTAATATTGGGCCCGATTCTGAAAGCACACAAATTTGACAGCGCTAAAATTGGTTTCGTCTTTATCTTCATAATATTGTGTGACAAGGATAGCAACAGTTTTAGTGCTGTCAAATTTTAACATTGTGCCTTCAGAATCGAGCCCATTTCTGCACTTATTTTTACTTAGAGTTAAGAAATAGTTTGAGCGGCGCGTTACTTCACTCAAAATATAAACAATATATAGAAATGTGACAAAAGGATCCAGTCTCAGCATATGCCGGCAGATGACATTTGCACGGCGCTGTTTTTCAAACTTAATCCTATCTCTTAACACTTAGCTACCCGATGATCAACACCTTAGGATAAGAGTTTAGGATTAGAGATAGTAGTTTTTATGAAGCCATCATCATCAGCCGAAATACGTCCACTCAAAACACAAGCCTCCTCCTGCTACTACCACTTTTGGTGGACTGTCCATTGGAGGATTTGTGGTTCCCGTGTTAAAGTAGGACCACCACCAAACTTTGTGTATCGTCAAGGCGACTAAGGGATTGCATCAGGGTCGGGCAGCAGTGTTCGTCTGTGTATGTTAAGATCACTACTTCGATCACCAATCTGCCTGCCAAACGTGGTCATCATCATCATCATCAGCCTGAATGAGTCCACTGTTGGACATAGGCCTCTCCCAAGGTGTGCCACTGAACCCGACCTTCGGTTCTTCTCATCCAGTCACTGTCGCCTTACGCAGATAGTGGCGGTCTCCACTCGAGATCTCGTTTACCTCAGCGGTAATCGGTTCCAAGGCAGATGTGACCAGCCCACTGCCACTTCAGCGTCAGCCCACTGCCAAATGTGGTGATTATGGCAAATCCCCAATGGATAGCCCTTCATAAACTGCAATCTAAGAGGACAGTTTAAGATTCACATTAAAAAACAACTTTGTAAGAAAGCCTATTATAAAATAAACGATTTTTTGAATGACAAAGATGCCTGGTACTAATGTTAATTCCGCTTCGCAAAATCTTTATATAATTGTGTGCAAACTTGATTTTTAAAAGCTGTTTTGCGTGAAGTTTGTTGCGCCGTTTCTTTTTCATAGCGCTAACACCTAGGAAGCGCTAGGTAGTCGATAAAACAAAATGACATGTATAAATGTACCAAGTGTACTCATATGCAATAAATGATTTTGATTTGACTCTATTGGGGAAGCTTGTGTTCAGTAGCGGATCTATTCGGCTAAAGACGAACGAAGCTGTCTTTAATAATGTCTACCTCATTGATAACGTTGTGTGAATACAGCTCTGTTCTCTTATTTGGCTTTAATAAACGTTTGATGGAGACGGGAATTTCTCGCATACCAACTGACCTCACCCTAGTTCTATAGGTACTACACAGGTAGTACATTGGTTCTGTAGGTACAGTCAAATATTATATTTTGACGCTGTGTCTGAAGAAAAACTTATCAAACTTCTAAGAACGAAGGCCTATGTCCAGCAGTACGACTGTTAGTCTAATTATTCAGGATTGATGTAATTCTTCAATTCAGCTCAATTTAATTACTCTTTATTGCACGATAAAACAAAGATACAATAATATATATACTATACTGTGTATATATTATATATATAATATACTGTATACTAAGTGCTGTGGATTTTGTGAAAATATACAAAATAAAATAAAATAAATATATTTTTAAATTCATGAAACAATTTAATATATGGAATAACACTAATAATATACAAAAAAAAATTGTTGGGATAAAAAAGTAAGTATAATACATAGATACAATAATATAGTAGCTTACACATGTGCATTTAGGCGGTCTTATAGCTAAAAGTGATTTCTTCCATTGTCAACATTATTAAATCTTGTTCCCTTGAACTATCACTTGTTTCCTTGCACTGACTCAACCTGTTAACTTGATCATGATTCGGTTACAAATAATCATAAAAATGATTACTTTAGCTAACATACATAAAACAAAATACTACTTATTTATTTTATTTCGTATATTTATTTAATTTCACAGCAATTATAAAATTCAAAATATGCCAATTACGAAATTAAAATAATACAAATTCTGTATAATTAAAATATAAGATTTAAACAAGGAGAAAACAAACACATACTTACATATAGACAAAATTATTAGGTCAAATTTACTTGCTATTAGAATTTGTTTGCTACGTGTTGTTTGTTGTATGTCGATGATGAGTGATGTGAGTGACTTGTGTGTATAGTGAGAGGAGTGGTGTGACGGTGATATATTAGAGTAAAATTTTTATCATCAGGTTATTTTTGTCTCCACTGCAGGAGCGCAACCCTCTCTCATCTGTCGGAGACAGACGGAGGATTTGGCCTACAGTCCCCGCGCTGGCCAGACGGGTTGTGGAGGCCTGATTGATGTTTTATAATGTATTCCCTAGTCGCCTTGTACGACATCCACGGGAAGAGTTGGAGTGGTCCTATTTTACTCTACCGGAAACACACGGCATTAAAAATTAAGCGAGTAAACATTTAAAAACTTTAAATTTCAAATTTGACCACTATTTTTTCAATGCATACTGAAATGATCGAAAACATTGTTATGATCGTCTGAAACAAGATAATGATCAAGTTATCAAATTGAGTTAGTGCAAGGGGACAAGAGTTAGTTCAAGGAAACAAGATCTTCGTGCGTTCATATGAAGTTAAGATGACTGTTATCTAAATAGGTATTTTAGGGAAATGTGTTCAGAATCTTAAATAAAAACTACAAAATATTTAAATTCGTCTAAGACGTACGCTTTACCGTTTAGTTTTATTACACTAGCGTAGTGTTTGCTATAAAAAATCTCATTTGGAATTCTTGTATCCTATTTTCTCATTCTCTTTGAATATAATAGTGTTCCAGACATAAACTCTAAACTAATCTGAAATGAGAGCCGCGCGTCTTACAGGTAACAACGGTATAAGGCTTTGCGGCATTAAAACTTGAGTACACGTGTACCTACCCCCTTAACAAACAGTTAGTCCTTTGAAAACGTCGAAAACGGTATGAAAGTTCTTAACTTAAAGAACTAAAGTCCAAAGTTGAGGAGAAGTGGGAACAGCAAACAGCAAATGTAATGTGGACGATGTTTGGGGAAAGTCTTATATTTTGGAAAACATACGGTTGACTAAAAGTTGGAGCAATTTTTTGGAAGTTAAATATTTGTACAACTGAATAATATTACTGTAATATAATGTTGTCTGTTAACCGAAACGGAATGTTAACCCCGGTCTTCCAGTAGATGTTGTTACAAGACGACTAAAAGATAAATTCAGATGACTGGTAACATTATCGTTTGTGCATTAAATTCACCACCCGCTAAATAGGAACAACACAATGTTACCCCCTCAACCCGGAGGGTGATGCCATGGGGGAGGCGGAGGGGGAGGGGAATACCCACCACTCATAACATCGACATTCGGATATCGACTATCGAGTTGATGAGTCTATAAAAAATCATATGTATAAATGTACCAAGTGTAATCATGTGCAATAAAAGAACTATCACTTTGACTTTTTAGGCTTTGATTTGACCTTATACTTTTGACAGAGGGGAACGCCTGAGTATGGCTTTTTATATTTTATACGATACGTATACGTTCGAAAAAGAATTAAAACATTCTGTGATGTCAGCGAGTCTAATCTAACATCACCTTATTTTCAGAACCCTATACCTCAAACCCTTTCGTCCCATTTCTTAAACAAATTTCGTAACTGGCTACGAAATGGAATACGTAATTTCTCTGTTCGAATCCAGTTACAAAATGGGGCTTCTTCATCAGACGAAGTTATCTGTTCTCTGTTGTTCGGCCCCGTGTGTCTTCGCCCAAGACGAGCCTAATTTGGGTTTATGAGGCGAGCTTAGAGTTTGCCTCGGATAATGTATGAGAAATACAACCTTGCACCAAAACCTTACCAGGACGTTGGTGAGATCTATGAGAGATAATAATACCTTACATTATCTGTTCAATTACGAGTCCCACTTGTTCTCACAGAATCTACACTTAAAATAAAACTGAAACTGGTCGATGTCTGTACATGGGAGATATTGTAGAATAATATGTACGAGGGGTCTTTATATATTATATAGGGCCAATGGAAGCCAAAATAGTTGATTTTAGAATTTTCGCTTGTATGTCTGTCTGTTCATATGTTTGTATCTATGTATGTTTGTTACCTTATCACGCAAAAACTTCTGAATGAAATTAGATGCAGTTTTCACAGTTGTCTTGCTGGAGGTCTAACTTAAAACCTGGTACATTTTTCATCTTAATACACCACTTAGAACCTGAGATATTAATAAAGTATTTTTTTTCTAGGAGTCATTGTATGCAATATAACAAACAAGTATGGTAGTATTCTGATTGGGATTGGGATCGGAATTGGGATTGAGAGTCTGAGTGGGAGTGGGTCAGGGAGCGAGTGTGGGAACGAGAGCGAATTCTGTAGTCCACGCAAGCGGAGCCGCGGGAACAGCTAGTAAGTAATAAGGCGCGATCCCCAAAAAGCTAGTTCAATTTCTTAAAAACTTACCTACGAAATTCTATACAAGCCAAACTGAATCCTGTGCGCATGGAAGAAAGTCAATGTCGCCTAGAGCTGGTACCTACGCTTACGGATTGTGGAGCGGCAGTCAAATGCGTCACATAGCTCTCGCGACACGCGATCCCGTAAGTTTTAATATATACCTAAAGAGCGAAGTCAGATAGGCCTGTGGTGGTCTGAAGTTCGAGGCATACCGGTGACTCCTACCGTATCAGTACGCCTATGGACGTCGTATTTAGTATTGTATCGTCGTCTGGTGCCTCATCAGAAACTCACGTCACGTGGTCTGCGTTAAAAGTCGACAATGCAAAAAAAATACAATGAAGTTTAACTGAAGCCCGTAGACATACCGCTTGAAAGTCAGTACGTCTCCACAAAGACGGCAATTTGTTCTCTTCTCGTCCCACTTATTAGAGAGAGACCGGCAATTATAAGGCACTATCCAACTGTAGCGTTCCATTAATATGCAAATTAAAATGGCAGCGGCGATGCACTGGAAAATTGTGCTGAATCTTCTTTTTTTAGTGTTTGCAGTTGTGATAAATGTCTTGGTTGACGTTAAGTTAATAGGACAACGTTTTTTTTTATAAAATTGTCCCGGTCTCAAGTTAATTCGTACGGTATGTTCGCTTTTTGTACTTTCTGTGCAATAAAGTTTAAAAAATGATGATATAATTCAAACACTCCAATGCTATTCCTCTAACAAGGAGTCTCATTATTTTTATTTCCACAATCATCACAACAAAGGCTCGGGCCCAGGTGAAGGCGATAAGCGACTGGAGCACCCTCGTTTCGTTTTCCAGTAAATTATGGCGTCTAATTATTATGTCCATTGTAAAATTTCAGTGCTGCATTTAATTTTGTTTGTACTGATGATGTTACAGGCGTTTGGTGCGAGTATTGAGCAGTAGCGGGAAAATCTACCCTACATTATTTCGCACTACAAAGTCAAAGTCAAAATCATTTATTGCATATGAGTACACTTGGTACATTTATACACGTAATTTTTTTTATCGACTACCGCTTCCTAAGTGTTAGCGCTGTGAAGAAGAAACGGCGCAACAAACTTCACGCAACACATCTTTTAAAAATCAAGTTTGCATACAATTAATAAAGATTTTGCGAAGCTGAATTAACATTAGTACCAGGCATCTTTGTCATTCAAATAATTGTTTATTTTACTTCTACAACTACTTTTCCGTTGCGTGAAATTAATATTACTGTCTTAATATACTTGTTTAACTAAAATCGTTAATATTATACAATTTTTTTCTTACTTTAATTATTTGCTCAATTGACCTAGTCCTCACAGAATACCAGGGCTACAGTTCGCATAGCGTGCGTGCTGCATTATGCTAAGTTAGAGATTGTAAACTTGTCTTGTATATTTGTTTCCCTCGTATGTATGTGTCAAATGATCTATTTCCCTTCGAACGAAATCGTATCACGCATAAACAAGATTTTGAAAAGAAAACTCCTTGCTTAGGTAATCGATGGCTAAAAAATAAATGAACATAAAAACTTTTTGTACCATACATATCTAATGAACATATTTATACTTCTTGTAGCAGAAGCGTATTGAACTTGTTACAAATAGTGCTACCTTGTTGTCCGGGACATTCTCGTGGATAACACCAAGCTACAGAGAGACAATGGTAGTTGTATCGCACTGACTAGAAACCGTCTATGTTCCTCTCGCCGCCTTGTCAGTGACGTATTTGTCGAATGACATACCTGCTTTCGAGAACCCAAGTACTTCCAGACCCTCCACCTTCCATGGTCTTTCGACATCTAGGTCACATAGGCCGAATCACGGGGGAGGTGCTCGGTCCTTGCTCAAGTGCTCTTCCCGGACACCCTGCTTGATCCCCCTACAAATAGGTAATTCTGTGCTTGGTCATCTATATGGCAACTCTCCCCATTCAGAGGCACGACATCACGATGACGGCTCGTCGTCGCACAGTGGGAACTTTGACTCATTTTCATCTCATAAATCTATAACTTCCGTGTTAATAAAGATATTGAAATGATTTTTTTCCCTGATAATCTTGAATATATATGCTTTTAAATAATGTATACTTTGTGTGTAAAAGTTTATTTCTAATAGTTATAAAAAATATAGCAATACAAAAAATATAGAATTTGTAAACTTACATCTATGTTCTAAGAAGTTTATATAGTAATAAGAAAAAGTAACTGCGTAAAAATCAATAATACATATAAAGATAGCTTAAAAGTCACTTAAGAGCTCCTTTGCTTCATCAAAAAGTTCAAAATATTTCTTATTGGAAGGTTTTCTTAAGCTTGTTATGTATGGGGGTCAGAGGTATATAAAAGTATGTGTAGAACATCTTCGATGGTGGTTGCCCTCAAACATTGTCTTGCATGATGAAGCCTGAACTGTATAGTCTTGTTCCGTGACTCTTGAGATACTCATTCCGAAGGTTACCCAAGGAAGAGGCAAGACAGAAAAATGACGTATCACACTTTCACCGTGATCAACACCTTGTGCACGGAAGATCGCATATAATACCATTTATAGTTATTAACGTACAGCTGTGCTGTATCTATTGCATACTGACCAAATTTTGTGGCATCAATACCTCTACCGCTTGACATGACCTGAAGTACCTATAACATCACTGGTATAGATTTGGAATTTATAAAACGGTTTAATGTTATAAGTAGTTCAGGTCATGTCAAGCTTCGGTTTATCCATATTTAATCCAAGTTCTTCTCTGAACCTTCTTTGTACCTAAGAGTTTGACGTTTTAGAAGTTCTTCCTCTTTTCTCTGTCGATGTAGAAGGTTTAGGTTCGTATGTAGTTTCTTCTAGATTTACGGTGAAAATGCCATCCAACCAATTGTTATTTTGGTTTAAAAACTGTTCTTTCTTTCAAATTGAGTTATGAAGGACTTTTGAAAACTTGCGATAACTTTGGTATATTTGCATCTGAAGAATCGGTAAAATTGTTTCTTATATAGTTTGATATTTAAACAACATAATTTGCATCACTTTCAATCAATAAGAGACTTAAGTCGTGTCTGGTACACGAGAATTCACTCATTGTGGAGAGATAAATTATTAACAAATGTTTAGTAATGACAAAAGCTAATAAAGAACTGTAATATTCATACGAAAATGCATTATTTTATACCCAATAATGATATAAGACGTGTGCAAAATTACATAATAAAAACTATTTATCATTATGCGGTTACGCGGTTTAGAATAGGTCTGTATAGGAATCGGAACTAAATACTGTATGAAATATTCGATAGAAGTATCGCAAAAGATAAAATATAATATAATAATTGAGCCAAATGTGTTTTTTGAGTGTCTAGATTGAAAATATCAAATAAATAAAACTCTTAATATACCTGCTTAAAAATATATATTTTCTCACCTTGATATTATATTAGATTTAAATTACGCAGAGAAACTGCAAAAAAATTTGTTTTGCCGTCTAATTGTATTATATTTCCTAATAAATAAAACTAAAATCAGAACTTCGGCAAGCTTCGGCAACTGTCAAATCTCCAAATGAAAGTTTGAGAAAAGAAAATAGTACATATAATGATATATGTGTGTTTGGTTAAGTAATATTGTACTATACTGCGTATATTTTTATTTTATAGTAAAATACACATTCTAAGCTTTCTAAAATCGTATCACACTTATATGTCTTCTATGGTTTTGATACTATGGTTTTGATACTATAAAATCATACTAAACGAATTTAAGTTACAAAATTATTTTCGTACCTTTTTCATTCATTGACTTTAGATGCTCTTTTCTATGAAGTACGAACAGTCACAGATTTAAACCATATTAATAATGATAGAGTAACTCTTTAGCTATAATTTGAGGTATAAGACATGCATCTTCGTAGAGTTTTGAAAAAAGTATTTATGAGATGGCTTTCTTAGGCGGGTTCCCACAGTGCGTCGGGCTGCTCAGTCAGTCTGTCGAGTCAAATTCAGTCAATACAGTCGGATAGATACGTACATAGATATCGCTCATATCTTTTTTTTCCCCAAATGCTGCTTTAAGTAATCCATTTCCAGGCAAATTTTAACACCATAACATTCTATTACTTTATTGTCTTCAATATGCATAAGGGAGTACCTCTTTTGGCCAGACGCACTTTGGACGCGTTTTCGTAATTGAAATTAAATCGTGCGAACTCGTTCTACGTTCGTGCTTTAAAAATATAAAATGGCGTCATTACCAACAACTGCATTTTTGACGAAGAAGAACGTAGCTCATATGCGCACTAAATTTGTACGACGAGCGACATGCTCGCACAACGGTGTTGAAAGACGTTTCTCAACATTTAGCAACATCCGTTGTGGGAGCAAACGTGTCAAAACGTTTCGATACGTTTGCAAACATATCAGATATATTATCTAATATATAGAAACTAAAATATTTCGAAAATATTGCTACAAAACAAAACTGTTTGCAACAGTTTGAAAAACCGGTGTGGGAGCAAATTCCAAGCCAAATTGCATCCAGCCTTGTGTACCTCAAAAACAAACATAAATTCTTTAGTTTGTTTTTAATTTTGGTACAATAAAGCGTTTACATCCCAGACGAAGTTTACATATTGATAAATTGACTTTTGCTTTTTTTGTTTTTAATTAACGCTTCCCGTGGAGGTCGTACAAGGCGACTAAGGGAATACATTATAAAACATCATTACAAAAATTTGTACCATATGTAACTTATCCACGCGAATGAAGTTTCGTGCAACAGCTAGTATTAGTATAAAACCTCTCCTTTCTAATAACGGAAAGAAAAAAATTGCGGCTATTGAAGAAAGAATATGGAGGGGTGAGGAAAAGAAGAACGTATTTAATTACCACAGCTGTGATAATTAAATATTAGTATGACTCCTGTTTCTATAAGGCAGCTTGTCTCATTTCCCGACGATGGGACTGAAAACCCACAGGTTTGTATTGTAGAGCTAAAAATGGGAGCTTTCTGAGTGACGTTATCGGATTGCATTGTGTGTGGTTCGTTTTTGGCGAAAACAATCAACATGGCGGCGGATACTGTCCCGTCATTGGGACATGGTTGTGATAATTATTTTGAAATATATCTCTTAGTTAAGTACTGAAACTTAAGTACAATTTTACCTATATAGGTGCATGTTATTTCTGTTAATAGGTATATATAACATTTATTGTATCGTCATCAACCGAAATACGTAAGCATAACATCATCATCAGGTTATTTTTGTCTCCACTGCAGGAGCACAACCCTCTCTCACCTGCCGGAGACAGACGGAGGATTTGGCCTACACTCCCCGCGCTGGCCAGATGGGTTGGGGAGGCCTGATCGATATTCCCTTAGTCGCCTTGTACGACATCCCCGGGAAGAGTTGGAGTGGTCCTATTCTACTCTACCGGAAACCACACGGCATCGTCATCTTCTAATATCGCGTCTGCTTATCCTTTGTAACGCGCGTCAAATGCCATTTAATTTAACACGAGAGCGTTCAAGTGTGAGCTGATAATTTATCCGGGGTACCTGTACCTGTTAACAACCCACCTCTGTAGGGCTCTCTCGCCGAAATTAATTTAAAATCTTCCCCTTAACTGTCAGTTAATTAACTTATTAACACGAGCTCGGGTGTTTTTGTTAAGGGTGTATTGAATTTTATTTTTCTATATTAACTGCCGTTGAGGAAGCTACGCTCGTGTGGTATCCCAGATTCGGTAATTAAAATTTACATTGTGACAGCGAGCGATTATTTGGGAGTAAGGAAAAGATCTAAGTAGGTAACTGACACACAATACTCACTTTTCTTTCTTTTTCCTGGCCAGGAATTTTCTTGACATTTTACACAGACAGTCCTTTCATTTGTATGGAGAGCGCGACTTATCGCGTTCCAGCGATGACGCGAGTCTCCTTTTTTCTTCTGGGCAGGTAGTTTTAGAAAAGGTCAGGTGTTCAAGAACTTGTATGTAGAGAGCTGTTCTTATCACAGTGAAAGGAGGGTGATGCAGGTTCGACACGCGTGCCAAAAATCTGCAATATATTGCATAAACTATCAAACGCTTACTCATTTCACGCCGAGTCATGATCGGGTAAACGTCGACAAAAAATCTGCAAAATATTGTGCTGTTTCTAACTGCATTACCGCCAGGTAGACCGACGAGTTGAAGAAGGTGGCCGGAAGCGGCTGGATGCGGAGGGGAGAGTACCGGGCGTTCATTGGGGAAGGCCTATGTCCAGCAGTGGACATCTAAGGGTTGATATGATAAATCACTTGTTTAGTACCAAAATTACTAAGAAACGATTTATAAAGAACCACTCTTTTCTCTTTTGTAAAAAACTGACAAAGGGCTCTTAAACCCAACCGCAATTAATTGAGGGACGGAAGAAGAGGATAATGAAGATTTTGGCTTTAAAGATTACTGAAGCCAATTTAAGGGAATAAAGGTAAGGACGCCTCAATTTAAAATTACTGGAAAATTATTACAGAAAATAATTTTATTAAATAACAGCGATCTCAATATTTGACAATTTATGTCCACATTGAGAAGTCCTTGCAAACGTCGATCGACTTTCCTTCGTCCGCTTTTCGCCATCAACTTTTGAGGGTTATGATAATGACAGTGTGGTTGAAACGCTCGAATATTCACCCACCAACATGAATATGACCGAATATCTCGAAAACGCAAAAGGGTTAAAAATCTGAATTTTGGATATGTGGCGCACAAATTCGAGTACATATTTTGTACTATTACAGAATTTTGATATCTTTGTAGTTTCCGAGATATGGCGTGGCCCTGCTGTAGTGACGTAATTTTGGCAGAGCCATCAATATACCCCTATAACCTTTAAATTCTAATTTTAGAGTACAAAATAGTACATTTCTAGTACAAACTTTCTGTATGGTCAGATTTCAAATCAGACACTGTGGTCCTGACAAAATGACGCAAACATAAATATGTTACTTTAAGGCTTAGACTTAAACAAAACGTCACTTAAAATGTTACTTAAAACTATCTTACTCAGACATAAAAAGATCACTTAATACAAAGCGTTAGTGCTAAAGAGTTCACTCAATAAAGCCCCTTAAGACGGGCGCTGGTGTCCGTTAATTAAGCTTCCCCTTGAATTTTAACTATTATATTAACTTAGAAAAAATTACGAGTCTTTTCGTCTTGTAAATAAATAGTTGATTTTAGAAATTCAGTAAAGTCGCAATATTTAGTAACCGTTTTTCTCTTTTTTTTTCAGAGGCTTGTGATTCGAGAGATCCAATGCCAACTTTGTAAGGAAACACTAATTTGTCATGTTTTTCACATTTTTAATTCCTGATCTACTCAAGTGTTATGTCCCGTTTTGCACGATGCGAGTGCAAACAAGACTTGAATTATAATTTTTATGACGTTATAATGGTCAGTGTTTTTCTTCTAAAGTGCAAAAAAGCCTTGAATTAGAATTTTTATGACGTATTAATGCTCACTTTTTTCTTCTGAAAATTGACAATGTGACAGATTGTGAAATTTGTAAAATTACTAAAAATCTAAAATTGAAATATTTTTTTTCCAATTAATTAAATTTTTGACATTTCACTATTTTGTATTTTATTTAAATTTTTATTTTTTAATATTTACAATTGGTAAAAATAATTATTTTTAAGTTTAATGAAATGACATATAATGAATATTACCAATCAATTATGTCTGTGTCTATGTCCCGTTAATTAATAAATTTTCCAGAATCTTAATATATTGATAAATAATTCATGATAACAAAAACGACACTTGTTGTTTGTGTGAGAGTGCAATAAGCAAAATGCAATAATAGCACGATTTTATGAGCCAGAAATTAAAATGGCCGATTATACAAGCAAAAGATCGTTGAGTCGTGGGTCGTTGAGCTTCGGTAAAAGGTTCAACCACAATATTTAGCTTTAAAAATGTAATTCAAAGGGCATGCCACTGTGACGGACACGTAAGGCGAGTCGCGCCAAAAACAAGCGCATTGTAAGCTAGCACCTGCTCTCTGGTGATAATGAAACTAATTTAGTAGACTCCTTTGTAAGAACTACGAACAGCAAAGCTAACAGATATAGCCTTCGTGCTGGAACTGCTAGATTATAAGTATGAAGACTATTTTATTATTTTTATTTTATAACTGATCCTACTATGAAGAATTTCAACTGTTTATGGTTCGTTTATAGGACCACGAGGAATTGGTAAGTTTTCGTAGTCTGACAGGTTTGATTTTCATACACCGCGATAGATGTTTTTCCGCGGGTTCGAACCCCTCCCAGGGCAAACATTTATGCGATGAGCATTTGAGTATTCCTTGTGCCTGGGTGTAATTTATGTACGAGTATATCAGCTGTCCGATATCCATAGTTCAGGCTCTGCCTAGTCTGGAATCAGATGGTCGTGTGTGAGATGTCCCCACATAGTATTATTTTCGAACTCCGGGTACTATTAGCCTTACCGAGTCATGCGGGCTCTAATGAGGTGGACAATTATTTCCCTAGCTAATCGTGGTACCACAATGTGTCTAACACGGAGGCGGCGATGTTGTTCGACACACATCAAGCCGAGTGGTATCACGGGGCGAAAAGCGGGCGCAGCCTACTTCTCTGAGACCAAGGCGTGAGCATTAAGTATGTATGTTACATAATGCTTATGCCTTGATCCCAGTACGTTAGGGAAGTGTGATATGAACAATGGGGTAGAATCCTACTAATATTATAAACGCGAAAGTATGTAAGTATGGACGGATGTTTGTTACTCTTTCACGTAAAAACTACTGGATGGATTTTAATGAAACTTTACAACAATATAGCTTATACATCAGAATAACACATAGGCTAGAATTTATAAAGATATTGTGTGAATTGTCCAAAATATCAAGTAAGTAGGAAAAATCTACCATCTGCAAGCTATTCTGGCGTGCGCCATAAAATTATAATTTTAATGTCATAATGGGCTCGATTCTGAAGGCACAACGTTAAAATTTGACAGCACTAAAATTGTTGCTATCCTTGTCACACAGTATTATGAAGATAAAGACGAAACCAATTTTAGCGCTGTCAGATTTTAAATGTGTGTCTTTAGAATGTTAGTTCACCCAATGTTAGTTCTTTTCTACGCCACGCATTATTATATTAATAAGCTACTCGAAATACTAGTCGATAGATAGAAGTCGCGGGCACCAGCTAGTAATAAATAGTACACCCTTGCAGGGTCATCTTGAGAACGTAAAGGTAATAACCAAACATGATGCAATAAATGACCATTTAATTTAATTTAATTTATTTTAAAGACAACATCGATCCATTAGTGTTAGTAAAGACTTAAACTACGTAAGTACTTAATAACTAAAAGTGATTTAGTCCTCTGGGTGAGCATCCACAACAGGGGACTGTCCATTCTATCGGCTATCGTTTTGAACTATGACTATGTATTATTTCTAGGCTACGGTATTTATCTATGGGCCATGTTGCTTTTTTCCTGATTCCTGATTATATTACTGAAGATGGTTTTTCTTGCTACCATTTTAACCAGCAAGATGAGTCACGCGTATATCATATCCATACAACTCTCGCAATCGTTCTGCTTTAGATGTGGTCTCGCGCATCTGAAGTCTTCATTCCTAGCTCAATGTTTTCTGAAGGTAGCTTGAGTTTCAGCTTGAATTAAATTTTCTTACACAATGAATACTGTGATAACTTCAGAACTATTCATTGAATAAGCTGAGCTTAGTGAAACTTTTCTGAAAAGATTTCCGTCAAGTGCTTGAATCTATGATGGCTTAGCTCATAGTGAAACTAATTTCTCGTCGTCGAGACGAGATGGAGTCGATAGTGATATTGTGGGTACATTGTTCCAACTTAATAAGTTTTCATACATTCATACGAGTATAAAAAGACTAAAGAAGGTGGCCGGTAGCGGCTGGATGCGGAAGGCGGAGGATCGGGTGTGGTGGCGTTCGTTGGGGAAGGCCTATGTCCAGCAGTGGACTTCTAGAGGCTGACATGATGATGATGATGATACGAGTATCATCAACGTAACTGTCAATGGAGTTAACGTCTAATTCTGCCCTGTTAGCTGAGAAGACCGTAAAGTATTTTGCCAACTATGGTTGTTGCGAATATCAGTGTCAGAATCAGCATCCAGCATTGTTTTAAATACCATCATCAGCAACAATCGAAGCTGATTTTTAATGCTGACATTCAAGTCGTAACATATTCGTTGAAGGCAGGACCTAGCACATGAAAAGTGCATTATGGAAATATTTTACGTTAGTGAACAAAGACCGCACAGTGTAGTATATATAAAGTTAGTACAAGAACATGTCTCATATATATATATATGTATGTTAATTATATAGATTAGATTAGATTTATTTATTTCACTTTTACATCTTAAAAATTCAATTTTACATGTCATTCTAATATGGTATAGACAGATGGAGCAGGAGCGGGCGAGAAGCGGGAGTGGCAGCGTGAAATAAAACTATACATTAGTTCTGTATTCCACGCGAGCGGAGTCACGGGCACAGCAAAATGTGGTAATAACAAATAGTCCTAGATACAATATCCGCTAATTTGAATGTTAAATCTATCCGGAATATTGTTCTAGCTGCGATTAAATTGAATTATGCAATAAATTAATTCAGCTATATTTCAATAGGAACGTTCCATCAATTGTATTTCAAATTGGAATCCAGCCTAGCACAAACCGCCACCACAGGCATTTCAATAAATGCCATATAATTATTATGCCATAAAGTGTAATTTTGGCAAAACAATTTGTTGACTATTACCGTACATAGTCTTGCAGCCCGAGGCAGAATCTCTAACAATAAATAAACAGAATGAACGAATGAATGAAATAAAGAATGGATGAATGAGTGAATGAAATAGTTTATTGCACACAAATAGAAGAAATATATAGGAGAAATGTACAGTAACTTTACAAGTGGCGGCCTTATCTCTTTTAAAGATTTCTTCCAGGCAACGTTGTGCAAGTGAGAATTAATATGCGGATGCAAAGATACAATTTAAAGATACTTAGGTATGCTAGTGCTTTAGTACCATGAAGCAAAATAATTTTTCGTAGCTCATAGTTTCACCTCAAAGTGTTTTCCTTCATGATTGACACTAATAAGTTATCAAATTAGATAACAGATGATTTTAAAATGTGCATTTGTTATCTAATTTAATAAAAAAAGTGTGTCAATCATGAAGGAAAACACTTTGAGGTGAAACTATGAGCTACGAAAAATTATTTTGCTTCATGGTATGTGGTGTATATATAAATATAGACCATTCTGTAACGCGATAATTTTGTTACTACCAACAAACATTGAATAAGTAATAGCACACGTATTATTTTTTATTTTCATTACAGAGCATTTTTTTAAACATTTTTTTTATCAATGATGGGTTTGCGCTTGACACCAATCTCACCTGATGGTAAGTGATGATGAGGCCTGGGGTGGAGCGCGCTTACCCAGAAGATGTCTATTCACTCTTCCTTTAAAAAAATCCAGATTGTACTTGTTCGGAAATACCCAAGCGGGTAGGGAGTTCCATTCCTCTACACAGATTTTCATATTATACGGTATATATAACTGTAATCTGCTTTGTATAGATACCTAATAAATAAATATCTTAAAAGAGATTCCTAAATGGGATAAGTCCTGCCTTCGCCCACAATTTTATACCTATTTGTATTTGTTATTGTTATTTTACAATAAAGCGTTTACATCTAATAAATAAAATCTTAAACTTCGCGTGTGTGTACATTGAACATATTTCCAAAAAAAAAAAAATGGGGGTCTTAGAATAAGTAATAGAACATATTTCGATCATTTTTGGAATTTTTGCCTGTTTGTCTGTCTATCTGCTTCTTTCACTCATACGCTCTAAATAATATAATAATAATATACTATAATATGTCACACATTCACACCAATTATCAAGTCCCAAACTAGGCAGAGAGCCTGTGCTATGGTTACTAGATAACGGATAAACATACTTAAATAAGTATATAAACATCCAAGACTTGGGTATAAACATTCATATTCATCATACGAACATTTGCCCCTAGCGGGATTCGAACCCGCAACCTCCGGCGTGGCAGTCCGAGAGCTACTCGTTCCACCACGGAGGCCGTCAAATGTCCAAACCAACACAACATACCCTTCTCTACCTTCGTTACTACATCTTCTTTTAAACCACACTTCTCACTCCATAATTAACCGTATACACTCGTAATCAAACAAACAGAAAACTGGAAAAAAACCCAAATCGAGTAAAACATACTTTGTGAATGCGACAAAATCAATATCGTTTTGTTTCGAGCAGCCATTGTTCGTAATAATCTGATTTGTAAATGTTACGTACACGAATACCAGATATTACAAACAATGGCCGAACGAGAGGTATCATGGACAATATAAATATAAATGCAATGTCGTTGACTATTTATTTAATTTTGTCTTGTTTGTGGGTGTATGAGTGAAGAAGAGTGACAAAAGAAATTTACAGCGCGAATGTGGAAGGATCTACAGCTAGAGGTCGTCATAGAAGATCAAATTGGTAACGTCCTCACAAAGACCGGGGTCCGAGTTATCGCTAGAACAATCCCACTATCCTTCCGTAATAGCGGTATCCCATACCTACCCTATACTCCTTAATACCCCATCTCCTGTCTCTCGCCCCGATCTCTGTGCCATCCCCCAATCCTAGGTCTGCCGTGCCGATGGATGCGTGTCCAGTGGCTAGCCTGGTCGTAAGCGTGCCGATATCTTGGAGCTGGGCGAACTCCGGGCACTATTAGCCTTACCGAATCACGCGGGGCTCTGATGAGGTGGACCATTATTTCCCTAGCTAATCGTGGTACCTCAACAAGGCGGCGATGCTGTTCGCAACACATCACGTCAAGGGGTATCACGGGGCGAAAAGCGGGCGAAGGAAAGCCACTTTGCGACATTAGATTGCGCAAAGTGGCGATACATCGTCTCTGCCTACCCCTCTGGGACTAAGGCGGCATAATAAGAGCATTATGTATGTATGTTTCAGTACTTAACTAAGAGATATATTTCAAAATAATTATCACAACCATGTCCCAATGACGGGACAGTATCCGCCGCCATGTTGATTGTTTTCGCCAAAAACGAACCACACACAAAGCAATCCGATAACGTCACTCAGAACGCTCCCATTTTTAGCTCTACAATACAAACCTGTGGGTTTTCAGTCCCATCGTCGGGAAATGAGACAAGCTGCCTTATAGAAACAGGAGTCATACTAATATTTAATTATCACAGCTGTGGTAGTGTATTTCCGCGTTCTTCTTTTCCTCACCCCTCCATATTCTTTCTTCAATAGCCGCAATTTTTTTCTTTCCGTTATTAGAAAGGAGAGGTTTTATACTAATACTAGCTGTTGCACGAAACTTCATTCGCGTGGATAAGTTACATACGGTACAAATTTTTGTAATGATGTTTTATAATGTATTCCCTTAGTCGCCTTGTACGACATCCACGGGAAGAGTTAATAAAAAAACAAAAAAAGCGAAAGTCAATTTATCAGTATGTTAAAGCTTTATTGTACCAAAATTAACAACAAACAAGAGAATAAAGTTGTGCATAAAGGCAGACTTGTCCCACTTAAGGATCTCTTTCAGTCAACCTTAGAGTAACTGAATGGAAAAGTATAATGCGTTTAGTAGCAAAAATTATAAAAGAAACGTACCCATAAAATATACACTTACACTAAAGTATGATACGACATAGCGACATATACGACATTGGCAGCGACTCAGCATAAATCACATGAAATCATAAACCTTCGTAACTAAAAAAAGCATGTTTGAGAAAACACGATTTGAAAGTAAAAAAAATTATTTAAACAAAACGGCTAAAGAAAAGTACGCAATTTTAACTTATTTACTAAGAATTATTATCTGTTTACATAATGAAAAACAAAGATAGAGGAAATCGAGTACGTTTTTGGGTTTTTACGGTATTAATAACTGAACACTGCATTTTTTTTGAGCTATGACGGTCTATAGTTTCATGTGCTAAATACCAAACTGTGAGAGGTCCAAGTGGACAGCCCACCAAAAGTGGCATTCTATTGGGGAGGCTATGTTCAACAGTGGACGTAATGCGGCTGATGCTGAAAGGACTTTACCCATGCCCCGCATCCCAGGAAAATGTCCTATCTCGTTTAAATAAAACCCAATCCTAATTGAGGAAATAATTTAACAGATCAACGAATCGGCTCCAGGTCCTTTATTCCCAAAACATTTTCAGGAATTAATTCGATTAGCGTTCATCGGCAAAGCGATTTATCAAACGATTCGTCAGGTACTCATCGATCAAGTCAATTTCATGGCGTCTGATCTCTGCAAAATGTATGAAGGAAAACATACCTTTAGTAATTAGTTGATATAACAGCCTTTATTACCAGTGACCGGAGTAGGTAGGTAGTTGGGCCAATGACCTCAAATGTACATGTTAATATGGACATGCCTCCCTGATGCCGAAATTTAAAAAATATCAAGAGCTACTCTTTGAAGAAAATATGTAGGTACATATTAATCGGAGTAGATCGTAGGTACCGAGGTAGATCTATGATAGTACTTACAGAACATTATCGAAAATATGAACATCTCCATGAGTTGCGGCAATTCCGAAGGACTTCCAAACATGAAAAAAAATGCATCTACTTTCACTTGCCTGAGTGATATAATAATAATATAATAAACTTTATTTAAGCAGTAAGTTCACATAAGACAAGATTTACATAAATTTAATACAGTAATTTAAATTAATTAAGGAATAGTTAAAAGTGTAAATATGTGGGATATCGCAAATAACTAGTAAAACAAAACAATGTTGCATTTTTTTTAACAGTTTTGAGATGTTTTCGATTAAATTATCTTTGCATTAACGTTTGCTTGGTGCTATACATAAATCACTACCTAATTATTATTTTTCAATTGTCGATTTCATGAATCCCGGGATAGGTTTTTACAAAAAGTATGTCTATGCGAGTACCAAATATGCTTTACATACTCCGATCACTGTATATTACATATATATATATATATATATACACGGGAAAAAAAGATTTCTTATACCAATGCAAATTGTGTTTATTTCAAGAGAATATTGTCTTCCATATAAGGGACAGGATATTTTCTTAACAATATATTGTTAATGTTAATGTAAATGTAAACAATATATTGTTAATTGGAGAATGATTTATTATTAAAAGAAGTACACTAATTTTCTTGCCGTAATAATAAAGTTTACTTGGAATGATAATATATAATGTCAGTTTAACAATACGCATTCTTATTTGAAACATATGGGTGACTTAACTGTTATTTGGAGCCCATTTAAAATTACAGTTTTGGTCATTTGAAACACTATATTCTTAAATTAACAATATCTCAATATTGTTAGAACGATGTATTGTTTTAATCGGATAACAAGCGACACTTGAACTGATACGTATCTGATTCAACTGAAAAATCTATATTCTTAATTAAGCAATTCCGTTCATTGTATCGATAATTGCGTATTCTTAAATGAACAATTCGGTATTTTAAATTTTATAATTCGGTTGTATTGTATTCTAAGCTCTGCAGAGTTTAAGACAAGAACATTTAAATCTTAACAATTACAATGCACAACTAATATATTCTAGACGATGACCAAATTGTACACAATACTGTAGACAAACTTCTCTCCCCAGTGGAAATCGATCCCACTACCTCGGGCGCTCCAGGCAATAGATTATTCACGACTCTCAGTTCTTGCCAGTTTCTTCGGTTCTTTACTAGGATCCGACAGTAAATCCTGATCAGGGATTTGGGGAGGGTCTACGAGCTCAATGTACTAACGTTAATTTTGCTTCAGTCGAAGGTAGAAATAAAATGCCTTTAAATTTTTCAGATTAGTATAATGTCCGAGCCGCGCAGATATGAATAAACTTCGTTCGTCCGAGATTATACTTCTGTGGCATCTTTTAAGACTAAAAGAGCACTATCTGTCTCACTCTGAATAATATATTATGTATGTATATAATAATTATGTTATTGTTATTTTAATGTTGTATTTATATACGAGTAATAAGTAGTTTTGGTATTTAGTTATTATGAATTTATTATGCAACTATTTTGCCCCCCCCCCCCCCGCTCTTATTTACCACCTAATAATTACACCTAACAACCAAAAAATAATTGAATTTTCAATAATAAAATTAATAATACTGCCATTACCTGATGGTATCTAAGCAAAATATTCCATCCATTTGGCGCCCAACTTGGGACCAACATGTTATTAATTATTATGTAGTCTATTAAGCACCTTTTTGCCCCACTCGCTCTTAGTGCCTTGTCTCACACCCTGTAAGGTTGGCTGGAAGAAATGTCTTTTATAAATAAGCTCGTCTATATACACAAGATTTTATAACTGTATTTCGTTTTTAAAATGTGCAATAAATAGTATGTATATTAGTAATTCAATTAACGACTTGTCATAGCGTTAGAAAATCAATTTCATAGAGGCATTTTGGCGCAAATCCTTCCCTTACGAAATGTAAGCCCACCCCCCCTTCGCAACTCCCGCAACTATGCCTTTATTGCCGGCTCTGGTAATTTATGTGCTGCCCACAACTTTCACCTGGGCCACAGATAAATTGTAACAGTATGTTTAGTGTAAAGCTACGCGCTTACTGGGAGCATTTGTATGCAAGTACGTTGACTTGAGCAGATTGTCCGTTACTGTCATATTGGCAACGTCATTTTCGCTTGCAAACAAATTATCCCGGTTGTTGATGCACCTTAAAATAAGGATATGATCATTATTAGAAGAATAAAATAAAGTTATTTAAAATAACTGAACTTGAACATCTTCCTTTGAAATTCTTTTTTGTTTTTTTTTTTTTCGATTTGAAGAGGCGAATGTGCTTGATAACGACCAGCTTCTAACAGTGGAGAGGAGATGTAGGAGGGAGAAGGAAATTACATTACATACATACATAATGATCACGCTTTGGTCCCAGAGGGGTAGGCAGAGAAGATGTATCACAACTTTGGAGAAAGGGATAGGCACTATTTCAACTGTATAAAAAAAACAATAATTCTACAGGAGCGGAGCCGCGGGCACAGCTAGTTGATAATAAGATTTCGTGTGGACGTTCTTTTCTTAGACAATGCAATTGACTTAACATTTGCAACTTAACTGAGCTATACACATACATACATACATATATGCATTCATACATACATACATACATTCATACATACATACATACATACATACATACATACATACATACATACATACATACATACATACATACATACATACATACATACATACATACATACATACATACATACATACATACATACATACATACATACATACATTGTATAGCTCAGTTAAGTTGCAAATGTTAAGTCAATTGCATTGTCTAAGAAAAGAACGTCCACACGAAATCTTATTATCAACTAGCTGTGCCCGCGGCTCCGCTCCTGTAGAATTATTGTTTTTTTTATACAGTTGAAATTTGCCTATCCCTTTCTCCAAAGTTGTGATACATCTTCTCTGCCTACCCCTCTGGGACCAAAGCGTGATCATTATGTATGTATGTAATGTAATTTCCTTCTCCCATATACATACATACATACATACATACATACATACATACATACATACATACATACATACATACATACATACATACATACATACATACATACATACATACATACATACATACATACATACATACATACATACATACATACATACATACTCACGCCTTATGATCCCAGAGGGGTAGGTAGAGACAGGGGTAGTTGCGCAATCTAATGTCGCAAAGTGGCTTTCCTTCGGCCGCTTTTCGCCCCGTGATACCCCTTGACGTGATGTATACTATGTAAGCTATACATTGCCCAATTAAATCAATCAACTGCACAACGCTACCCGCGCCCCCCGTCTATCGACGTCCAGGCATGACATATATACTAGGTACTTCTGCAACACTGTTAAATTAGTTGACTTACTGGTCTATTTATACTTTACTTGTGGTTTTCAGGGACCGAACCTGCATTACGTGTGGCAGGGCTCTCGAGATTGATGCTTTAATTTCGGTAATGGGGGCTTATTAGGTGTTTCTGAGATGTTTTCGGTTGTGCCTTAGGGTAATTTACTTTGATTTGTAATGTCTCTTAATTTACGACCAGCCAGATCTGTCTTTACTTCAGATAAATACTATCCTTATATCCGAGGAGATCAACCCGCGCGTCATACGGCCCACCTACTACCAACATCTCCCTGGTGACCTTCAGAACGAAACGAATGATGAAACGTTTAGTCGCCGACTGAAAATCCTTTTATTGGATAAAGAATTATACTCTGTCAAAGAATTTATGGACATACAATTTTGAATTTAAACTGCGACATACTCGTAGTTTATGAAAATTGATTTATTTTATTTTTATATACATTGTTATTGTTATGTACAGTTATGACATTATGACATTGTTATAAATCTCATACACGAGTTGTGTAGAATTGACATTTTGTATACTATATTTTTATTATTTTTGACATATTAAATACTATTTTTTATTATTTTTTGACGATCACATTAACTCTGACCTTTTACGTAAGTTAATCTATGTATTATAATTGGTAATGTGAAATAAAGAAATCTAATCTATTCTAATCTAATCTATATCAGCCCTTAGACGTCCACTGCTGGACACAGGCCTTCCCCAATGAACGCCACCACACAGAGTACTCCGCGCTACATTCACATGCTTTCAGCCACCTTCCTAAGTAGTCGGTCCATCTGCATTGGCCCCAACGGCCGTCGCTTCTGCGACGGATGACGCCCGCCCACTACCACTTCAGCTTGCTATTTAAACAAATTCTAAAGGTCGTCGATCTCCTCATTACGAATCATATCTCTCAACGAATACTATATCTATATATTAAAACTCTATCTAATCATGATAACCATAATATGCTTAACCTAGACCTTACTTGAAAGCAAAATAAAGCACATCTTAACTCCCAAGACATTTTTGCTTCGTAACTTTTGCTTGCGTCTTGGCAAATCCTCACATCATAATCCGAAGGCTTCGCATATGAAATGAAATATCCAAATTCCCCTCAGAGTATCCCGGTTACTTGCGGGGTTAGGGGGGGGAGGGGGGTATTCGTTGTAATCCAACGCGCGGGGCCGTAGTGATGCGGACTAATAGAGTACCTGAGTGTGATATCGATAGATTTAATCGGATAAAGGTTGATTCGAACCTATCATCAGTGCCGCTTCAGTCCTGACTCGGTCTTTTTTAGTTAGGTTAAGGAATAATGTGTTATATTTTAAATGCAGTAAGGGCTATCGATCCGTCATGCGTCTGTATTCCGACAGTTATACGTCAGTGGTCCTTCAGTGTAGTGTCAGTTATCATTATCATCATATCAGCCCTTAGCCGTCCATTGCTGGACGTAGGTAGGCCTTCCCCAATGAACGCCACCACACCGGTCCTCCGCCCTCCGCATCCGCCGCTTCCGGCGTCGGTCCACCTGGCGGCGGGGCGTCCCAACCTGCGCGTGCCAATCCGTGGTCTCCACTCCAAAATTCGTCTGCCCCAACGGCCGTCGGTTCTGCAACAAATGTGGCCCGCCCACTGCCACTTCAGCTTGCTAATCCTTCAGTGTCAGTTCAGTTCCGTTAAATTTAAGAAACTTCTTAGAATATAGGTAACTTATTCCATTGCATAATTAAATACTAAATTAGCATGTATTCATATTTCATTCGCAGCCATCAGTATTGTCACAATATCGGATCCGTTTCGTCTCAGTGTTTTTAGATGTGCCAAAGGAAAATAATAAAAACGAATACACGCTAATTTAGTTCCTGATGCACTGGCATAAAGTATATTTTAAGAAGTTTCTTGAATTTCACGGAACTGAACTGACACTGCACTGAAGGGCTACTAACGCATGACTCAGAACTGAGGCGGCACTGATAGGTCCGAATCAACCTTAAATGAATGCGGTCATTTTGAGTTTCGCGCTCATCATGTATTTATATTTTCTATTATACATTTTAAAAACTAAATACAATTATGAAATTTTATGCACAAAGGCTTCTCTTATCCTATCTCTTCGAGATCTCTTCCAACCAGCCCTACCGGGTGTGAGGCAAGGAAGTAAGAGTAAGGCAAAAAAAGTGCATAATAAGATACATAACCTGACCTACTTCTACATAAAATAACACAGCAATAATCATCGTCATCATCATGAGGTTATTTTTGTCTCCACTGCAGGAGCACAACTCTCTCTCATCTGCCGGAGACAGACGGAGGATTTGTCCTACACTCCCCGCGCTGGCCAGACGGGTTGCCTGATTGATGTTTTATAATGTATTCCCTTAGTCGCCTTGTGCGACATCCACGGGAAGAGTTGGAGTGGTCCTATTCTACTCTACCGGAAACCACACGGCAAGTTCCTACATTATACTTTTACTTTATTTTTTAATGAATAACTGCTCTGGACGATTTTCATACAGTTTACTCTCTTTTATTTAGAGGATCTATCGAGACAGGTTTAAAGTTTATAAATCACCAAGATATGACAAAAGGAAGACTCTACTCTACAGGAAACCACACGGCAGATATAATAATAACATAGCTATAATAAACAAACATACATACCTACTTTATCATGTGAGACAAATAATGCTCTTTTAAAACTCAATTTTAAAGTAAAATCCCGAATAACAGTCAGTAGTTCTACATCTGCGCGGCTCGGACAGTAAAGGAATTGAAAAAGTATTTGATGTTGGCACTCGGATAGGTGATACAGGCATCATTATTAATCGATACGTAGTAAACGGATAGAAAGCCTGGCTCATAGTAAATCTGCAACCTACTAGCCTCAAATACGTTTGTTGGGGTCTGCAGCTGAATGGACTGTGTTTTTAATGAATAATTGTCAAATTGTATATGAAAACTTTGATTAAGCATGTGTCGGTACAGAGAGAGCGGCAAGAAGAGGAGAACTTTGTGATAAATTTGACATCTACTATTTTGGTGTTGCCATTAAAAATATTTAATATTAATGTTGCCAACAACGTTATCTCCATAGGACTATGTTAGAGTGCCTCGTGTAAGTACATTAAGCTCTCTCACCTTTCAGAACGTAATTTTCTGCGATATAGAGTTATAGAGATTTGATTCTGTCGATGTCCGTCTCTATTTGTATCATAGTGCTTTTTTTCGTTAGAAGTTAGAAAAACGTAGGCGTCTGTGAGTTAGTACAATGAATTGCTTTTTAACACAATCTAAGAGAATTATTTTAATAATGGTGCGTAGTGACTGATATTAGCATTTATTATAAAAGAGGTATACTGCCCAGTCCAGTAATTAAATTAAAAAGTTTTTTATTCGAAAATAAAACAGCCACACATTTTTAGTTGGGGAATAATTACAACTATTAAGTATGGCAACATTGGTATCAGAGGACCACGTAATATCTTAAAACTATAATGGCAATACCAAACGTGGTACCTATTTCCATTTGGTTTCTTATAACTGAAAAGAAACACAATCTTTACTATCGATAAACTTGTATCGATAGTAACCGACTCTACTCGAATCGAAGATGCATCGGATTTCCCATCGGGGCCGTGGTAAAGGTAAAACGGTGAAGATGGATTTAGTCTTAGATTCGCTTTAAGATATTTCCCCTAAGTAATGATTGCAAGCGCTGGTAGAAAATAAAGTGGAACGATGGCTCTCAGATGTCCCACTACGGTAGAAGAGTTATAACTTATCGAATGGATGTCGGAAGTTGAAAGACGTAAGGAATAAACTAGCTGTGACCCGCGCTTCGCCCGCGTGGAAAATGGTTTTGTTTGAAAGTTTTCCCATGGTAAAAAATAGCAATTGTTCAATAAAAATGAAATTGGTGAGCCCTCTGACGTTTGTGATAATTTAATACCAAGTGCATTTTGAAATTTATTTTAATACTAGCTGTTGATTTCAACAGCACAAATTATTATGTTTGAACATGAAAATGAAACATTTGTGATACTAAATTCTAATTCAAAATTGTCCTTCACCAATATGGCGGATTGTAGCTACGGTTCTATAATTTCTTGTTCAATCAAAATATTGCCTTGACAGATGACAGGTGACCAGTTTGTAGGAAAACTCGTGGAATGAAGACGCTGCTCGGAATAACCTTTTATTTGGCAGACCAAGAAATAGAAAAATGTAGCTTAATTCAGATTAATAAGGTAGATTTGAGTGTGTATATTGAAATACGGGGATTATAAGTAAATGTAATTATTTGCTCGCGTATGATGATTCACGAGAAAGCTTCTCTGTAAGAGACATTCTCGTAATTGGTATAATCGCTTCGTCCATTATGACGGACCATTTATAATCCTTTAAGAGCAAAACTTTCTCTGCTAAGAAAGTTGGTGACTTGTAAAGATAAACACAACTTGATTCGTTGTTGAAGGGCTTGAGTAAACGTCAATTAGAAAATTTGACATCTAATGGCTTGGGTAAATAAAATTTTATGAATTCTGAGATTCTCTTTTATTTTATAAAATAAATGTCTCAAAAAGCAATGATTGCTGTGCATAATTTTATTTTTTTATTTTTATTTTATTTATATTTGGAAAGCTTACAGCCTAAGTAACAAAATATAATTTGAACTTGTGCAACAATATGCCAATAACAAGCTTTCACAATGCTGTTCTGGTTTCTACGCTGACGTATGGTAGTGAATGTTGCGTATGGCAGAAGAATCATGAAAGCGGGATAAATGCGGTTGAGATGCGGTCTTAAAGAAAAAATTGTGGAGTGAAGTTATGTGACAGAGTGAGGAATTCAGTGATACGTAAGAAGTGTGAAGAAGATGTACGAGTATTAATGATGGTAGAGAAGGGTATGTTACGTTGGTTTGGACATTTAGAGAGCATAAGTGAAAGAAGAGTGACAAAAGAAATTTACAGTGCGAATGTGGAACTACGGCTAGAGGTCATCGTAGGAGGCCGAATTAGTAACGTCCTCAAAAAAGCTGGGGTCCGCAGTGAGAAGAATAAAAGGAGGTGCATGAAAAGGTTGATGAATGTGAGTGAATACTTTAACTATAAAAAATACAGATACAAATATGACAGCAAATAGCAGAATTATTTATATTTCACTAGCTGTTGCCCGCGACTTCGTCCGCGTGGACAACTTAACATCACAAATTATTATGTATTTCCCGTAGGAACAAGATGTTTTTCTCGAGATGAAAACTATCCTATGTCCTATCCCAGGAAGTAACCTATATGTGTGCCAAGTTTCATTCCGATCCGTCCAGTGGTTAAAGCGTGATTGAGTAACAAACGTCAAAATATCCAAACATCCAAACTTTCGCATTTATAATATTAGTGGGATGGGATTTAAATTGTTAAAAGGCTATTGGGCCCGATTCTGAAGGCACACATTTAAAATTTGACAGCGCTAAAATTGGTTTCGTCTTTATCTTGATAATACTGTGTGATAAGGATAGCAACAGTTTTAGAGCTGTCAAATTTTAACATTGTGCCTTCAGAATCGAGCCCACTGTGTCGTTTAATTAAATACATGGACAGAACACACTGCAAAAAGGCTCAAATGAAAGGCTTGCGTGTAAGATTTGCAATGTAAATGCATGTACTGCACTGCACTGCAATCCATTAGCTTAATGGTAGCCGGTAACAGACCACTAGGCAATGAATGCCTGTGAAAGAACTATTTGAGGTATTCAAAGGCTTTCAGAAGGTAAGCTTCGTTTGAAAGGTAATTTGTAGCTTGCTACTGCTATAGTTTTCTAACTTAGTAACGATGGCCGATGGGGTAGACGAGTTCTGGAGTGGAGGCCTTAGGTCGCCATGCGCAGGGTGGGACGGTCGTACTGCTGACAAGTGGACCGATGACCTAAATAATGTGTCCGGAAGCAGCTAGATTCGGAGGGGGGAGAACTGGGTGTGGTGGTTTTCATTGGGGAAGGTCTATGTCCAGCAGTGGACGTCTAAGGGCCGACATAATTATGATAACGTGCGGACAAGCTGTGCTTCCGTTTGTACTTAATGTATTAAGTGTCGCTGTGAATGAATCTTAAATATTTTGGGAAAGGCCTAGTTCAGCAGTGGATTTACTTATAACAACGATCTCTATGTACTACTAGATGGAGCGTTCCAAACAATCGCTCTGTTCCACGCAAGTAGCCACAACTCTTTCACAATCACTTTGAAACATGTGCAGTTACTACTCAGAACATTTAATGATTTACTAATATTGACATTATTTACCCGTAGCGTCAATATTTAGTAATAATTAAATGTTCTGCGTAGTAACTGCACAAGTTTCATTGTGAATGTGAAAGAGTTGTGGCTACTTGCGTGGAACAGTGCGATTGTTTGGAACGCTCCATCTAGTAGTACATAGAGATCGTTGACTTATAATAAGTTTTTTTTAAATAACTTAAAGCAGGCACATCAGAAATATCAACTACAGTTAGCATTAACAGACACGTCTAATCTGACATCGCGTTCAATTGAAGCGGAACAAATCGGCTCGCATCTCGACCAGAGACGCGAGCACCGTGAAACAAGATTACCTACCCGGGAATCGAATCTGGACCTCTCCAATGGGGTATATTAAATTTTCGATAACGTGTCGTCTTCAAAGCGGGATTGCATCGGGTGCATCTGGCGTTCAAGACGCCCAGCGCAAGAGGGGATTGTGAGTAATTGTAAATAGGGTTCAGAGTTACATGGCATCTTTTATTCGTCAGATCTCCTTATTACGAATCATATCCTTGAAAGAAACCATGATCTTAGAATAGAATAGAATAGAATAGAATAGAATAGCACGTGTTTGTTTGTATATTTGTAGGACTGTCAGCAGCGAGAATGCGAGCATAGCCGATTGAGAGAGGGACAACATCATACGTCAACAACATAGGTGCTTCTCTTTCTAACTTACGGTGTCGATCTACCTCATAATCACCTTTTACTATATTATATCCACACACCCCTCCCTTACGTAAATTAATACCGAGTACTGCTATGTAATAAGCTTCGTTTCAAAGTCTCGATGTCAAATCTTTTTCACCTCGCTCAACTTTCTCGACATGCTAACGATATTATAGACGAGAAAATTGATAAATCAATATGTAAAACGCAGGGTGGGACGCCCCGCCGCCAGATGGACCGACGACCTGAAGAAGGAGGCCGGAAGCGGTTGGATGCGGAGGGCGGAGGACCAGGGGTGGTGGCGTTAATTGGGGAAGCCTACGTCCAACAATGGACCTCTAAGGGCTGATATGATATGAATCAGCTGGGTATGGCTTGATTATTAGCGTTTTAAGATCCATTTCTAAAGTGAGATACTGCGTAGTCTCTGGACAGCACATCAGACAATTAATCGATCTCGAAGATACTAAAAGTCAGTAATAGATTAGAGGAAAGACAGCTTTGTACAGTCGCTTTAGAACTGTAATGCTATTCTCTAAAATACAAACTCATATGCGAGTCTCACTCAAGTGACTTCACTCACTTTGAAACCTAATCCATTGGCATTCTGTAAACATTCCAGAGCACTATCGAAGTGAAGTGAGATCTATTGTTCACCTTGAGACAAGTCACTTGAGCGAGACTCGCACATGAGTTTGTATTTTAGAGAATACCACTATACAGATCTGGGTGTTATTTTTGTGAATATTTGGAAATCATTATCCTCGGAGTATCTTTAAGAGACAGGATCCGAAATGAGATAATCCACCAGGGAACTAAAGCCTTCGACATAGCTCAAAAAGTGAATACGATGAAGTGGCAGTGGGCTGGTCACATCTATCGCAGGACCGAACTCGTTCGGAGAGTCGCTGGCAGTGACTTGATGAGAAGAACCGAGGAGCGGGTTCAGTGGCGAGCTTTGGGAGAGGCCTATGTCCAGCAGTGGACTATTCAAGGGTAATGATAATGATTATGAAAACGCAAGCTTGCATATAGTCTGTGCTTGAAGTGAACTATCCAAGTATAATCTATACTAATATACTAATCTATATCTATACTAAAGGGCTGAAGGGGTAGGCAGATATGATAGCAGGGGAACAGGTAATGGGGGAAAAGTAAATGGGGGGTAATACATATCTGCGGTTGTCGCTGTGACCAACTCTGACTATCCAATTTTTTTATTATCTTTGGTTTTTTTTTTTACTTAGTTTTGAGCATGTCCAAGACTGGGAGTATACTTAAAAACCATTTGTATGTATTTCAGTAGTATGAGCGTAGGAAGTCACGGGCATAAGTACTTTAGTAATAAATACTATTGTATTTCATATCTACTTTCGTTTTTTGGAACTCTACTTTCGCTGTTAGGAACTAAACTTGGTTTTAATTGGTCCAGTACTATATAATTTTTTTTACTGGAGCAAATAAATTTACATATGTAGGTGCCCTAAAACCAAGGGTCTAAGGGTCTTTTGCAGTCTATTGATGTTGTTCTTATTAAGATTTTATCGTCTTATATTCATGAAACTTTGTCTTAAGTACCATTATCAAAGCCACGTCAGTTTTTCACATTCAATACGAAGGAAAGGGGGTCATGTCATCACTGACTAGGTCCGCGTCTGCATTATTTATGTTACCTTAGTCTAAACGGATTATTTCAGTAACATAATCCCGAGTTCAACTACCAGGGGAACAGAATTAATGTTGTTTATACTGTGTTTACGTATTCTTCGTGTTTTCTGACCTCCTTAATAACCATTGTAACATTTTTATGTCTCTATTCCTTATATTTATGTTATCTTAGTCTAAATTGTTTATTTACGTTAGTACTAGTTACGTACTAGTTTACGTTATAAGGAAAGTACCTGAGCTGTCCGTCTCAGATTTGTGAAACAAAACAATGCAATTCCCAACAATGAAGGAACTTTCATAGTTTTCGTAACTTTACTTTTCATCTTTCTTCGTATTTAATTTCGTAATATTCGAATAATAAACAATATTTTCAAATTTAAAACCATATTGGTGTAATATTATTGTAGTTTATTAAAATAAAAATAAATAAATATCTCAGACATTCACACCAATTATCCAGTCCCAAACTAGGCAGAGCCTCTGGTATGGTTACTAGATAACGGATAGACATACTTAAATAAATATATCTTGGAGACTTGTGTACAAACATTCATATTGACGACGACATTTAAACATGACGACCTCCGTGGCGGAACGGGTAGCTCTCGGACTGCCACGCCGGAGGTTGCGGGTTCGAATCCCGCTAGGGGCTAATGTTCGTATGATGAATATGAATGTTTGTACCCAAGTCTTGGATGTTTATATATTTATTTAAGTATGTCTATCCATTATCTAGTAACCATACCACAGGCTCTGCCTAGTTTGGTACTGGATAATTGGTGTGAATGTCTGACATATTTATTAATATTTATTTATTATTATTATTATTACTTTTTATCTTTCTTCGTATTTAATTTCGTAATTTTCGAATTTAAAACCATATTGGATTAATATTATTGTAGTTTATTATTACTTTTATCCACTCTTGATCGTAAATAAAAATTCTATTATATCGATATCGCGCATAAATGAAAATCTATACCACAGGATTCCGCAATGGTCGTGCAATTGAAAGCCCTAGTGTATACGAATATGCGGAATTGAAACTTCACCGTTTACATCAGGTCAGCGTTTTTCGGTGAGCCAGTGACCCAATACTTTATTTATGAATTCAACGAAAACAGACAACGCTGGAATTATTCACTATGAAGTTCGACTTCTAACTTTAACGGATAAAAATAATTACTGATCGTCTTCCTTTTGTCATATCTTGGTGATTATCTGTCTCGATAGATCCTCTAAATAAAAGAAAGTAAATTGTATGAAAATCGTCCAGACCAGTTATTCATTAAAAAATAAAGGAAAAGTATTATGTTGGAACTTGCTGTGTGGTTTCCGGTAGAGTAGAATAGGACCAATCCAACTCTTCCCGTGGATGTCGTACAAGGCGACTAAGGGAATACATTTAAAACATCAATCAGGCCTCCCCAACCCGTCTGACCAGCGCGGGGAGTGTAGGCCAAATCCTCCGTCTGTCTCCGGCAGATGAGAGAGGGTTATGCTCCTGCAGTGGAGACAAAAATAACCTGATGATGATGATGATTATGTAGGAAAGCTGCCCATATTCCAATTTAGTGGGTAATCTACCTTCTAACCCTAAAAAGTATCTAAACCCACTTATTATTATAAGAGTTCCATCACCGGGTTGTTTAAATCTTTAATATTTTGTAATAGGGCATGAAAATAAAGAGATACTTGTATTGTAAAACAAGACACTTGTATTGTTATACTTCAGTTTTAAGTAACTATATGGCTATGTTTTTTATTACTATATTTTTTATGTAGTTTACCAGAAGTTTATTAGTGTTAAAAATCATTATAGTAGCCTGAAACTATCGGTTTGCAAATATTACAAAAATATATAGTACTGAGTACTAAATAATTTTACGCATTGCTAAATATTTTGTAGGCGTCACCAATTAAATAGTTAAGAGTACTGAAAAATATTGTTGTCATTACCATCAACTAGTTGAGTGTACTTAAATATATTGTGGCCATTACCAATCAAATAGTTATGCGCACTAAAATATATTGTTGCTATTATGAAATAGTTTGGTGTATTAAAATATATTATTTAATTTAACATATCGTCCCCTATATAGTGGGAGAAATCACCTTGTTGTCAATGTTTTTTATCATTTTCAATTAATGTTCTTGTTAAATACTCTTTTGTTACCTATTATTCACATATTGTATTTGGAATTTAATAGCATTAGATGTAAATAGTAAGTACAATCTGTTTTTTAAAAAAACTGTAATTTTTTTGGTACATTATAATATGTATATTGTGGAAGAGCGTGGCCCTCTGACAACAGGTGTTGCCACACTTAATAGAGGTAAAAACTTTGTACCTGCTTTCGAATAAAAAAACTTTTTTATTTTAAATCTAATAAATAAAATCGTAAACATCGCGTGTCTGTACATTGAAGATATTTGCGAAAAAAAATATATTGGGGGTCTAAGGATAAGTAATAGAACACATTTCTCATTTTTTGGATTTTTGTCTGTGAGTTTATGCACGTATCACTTAAAAACTACTGAACGGATTTTGATGCACACAGAAACATGGGGCTTACTCCCACTGGGCAGACTTTACAAATTACTTGTCGTTTATTTTTTAATGCTTTATAACATTTCCTAAATCAAATCGAACACGGACAGTTATGGTACTCTCCTAATCAACTACGACAGGATAGAATTAATGATGGATATTACTATATTTGCGTCATACTGTATCTTAATGGGGCCATGTGGCTCTCCCCAAATTGCAAGAATTATCTTGTTATTTCGTAATGAGAACACCCAGTTGAACAGAGCTGGGAGATTATGGATCTACCAGTCTGTTTGGTGATTGTCTGACCAGTTTAACTCGCAACCATAGAAATGGAAATCTTTTAAAAATCTGTCTCGACGATCTGTACTTTTATACTGCCATAGGCGTGGTGTGGGATGCCGCCTGGCTAGATGGAGCGATAGAGGCTGCTGGGTGTGATGAGATCAGATGGGATGAGAAGAGCCCCGGATCGGGTTCAATGGCGCACTTTAGGAGATGCCTATGTCCATCAGTGGACTTCTGCGGGATAATGATGATACATGCATCTAATAATACTACGTCTATAATAATACGTCTAATATATTCTAAATCCTTAACAATTTTGATCTATTTCACTAAACGAGTTATGACTTGATTGTTTTTTTATTATTATGTTATTAAATGAGATGTTTTTTCGGAATAAAAACTATCCTATGTCCTATTCCAGGACCTAACTATATGTGTGCCAATTGTCATCACGATCCGTCCACTGGTTGAAGCGTGATTGAGTAACAAACATCCAAATATCCAAAAATATCCAAACTATCTCATTTATAATATTGGTGGGATTGCTGAAATTATTGAACTACGATACGTACGACGTTAGGGAAATTCCAGGCGTTCCTTTATCCGTTACATTATTCAAATTTCCAGTAAATAAGTCACATTCTTTCAATAAAATAGTTGCAGAACTCAATACACGTCTACGTTAAGTTGGAGAATCCATACATTGTTATTTTATGCACCCTAAATTTTTATTTCTCGCATAAAGGAGTATAAAGAAGTTCGCTACTGCTTCCGTTTTAATAATGTGAAGGCTTTTTAGAGGGGAGTTATATTAAAGAAGGCTGTCGTGTATTTTGATGCTTTTGCTTATAATAATAAGTTTGTGACAGTACTTTTTGGGCAGGCGGTAGAAGGGTTTCTTTACACAAGGCTAACATAAAAACAATATATTATTCTAATTCTCTTTATATAGATATTTTATAGCAATTTTGTTTTAATTATTGTTATGTATTTAAATGTTTGGTGTAAGTATTTAAATTGAGTAATTAAGAGTGTAAATATTGAGCAATTTTCTAATTTTCGTCAGCACGAATCTAATTTCCGTCACGCCTAAAATATGTCACTCTATAAATTCAAAATTAAATAATTAATTGCAGTGCCAAATGCACAAATTTGTAATAATTAATGTGTTTTTGAGGTTTACTTGCTGGTATAAAGAATTTAATGAAAAATAAAAAGCGTGACGGAAATTATACGAAGAACACCTTGTCTTGAGAATGACCGTAATATATCTCATATAATAGAGTTGATGTATTCTGCACTAGATTCCCACAATAAGTAAAATTTCTACGACAACGGCTCCTAACAAAATTTACGTAGTAACAGAAAAAAAACTAAAGAATGCAATTGAATAAACTGAATTGAAATAATTGATAAAAAGATCATATTTCCTGTTGTCATTAATGATATTTTTGATGATCGAATGAAAACATCATTTATCCTTGTTGTTTCGAATGGTATTTGTTTCCGTTAAATTGGTAAAAATTGGACGTCATTAACTTCAATAGAGGAGATAATATGACAAACAGACAAACATTCAGCGTAACTAATTTAATAATTCAATTTACACAGAAACTTGTTTAACAAAACAAGAATTTCTATTTCAATAGTTAGGTACTAAATATCTATAGTGTTTGCGCGAGACCTGTTAAATCCAAGATAGTTATTTTGCAGGACATGAATTTTTAATTTTTTTTTAATTTATTTTATTTTTTTATTTCATAAACTTCCTAGCATAAAAATTAAATTACTATTAGAAAATATTACAGAATTATATAGCCAATAACGAAGATCAACATAAGTACAATGATAAACAGATCTGATTAAGAAATAATACTAAAGTGTTTTATATACAGTTTCATCATCATTAGCCTAAATTGACGACCTCCGTGGCGGAACGCGTAGCTCTCGGACTGCCACGCCGGAGGTCGCGGGTTCGAATCCCGCTAGGGGCAAATGTTCGTATGATGAATATGAATGTTTGTACCCAAGTCTTGGATGTTTATATATTAATTTAAGTATGTCTATTCGTTATCTAGTAACCATACCACAGGCTCTGCCTAGTTTGGGACTAGATAATTGGTGTGAATGTCTGAGATATTTATTATTATTATTATACGTCCACTGCTGGACATAGGCCTCCCCAATAGAATACCAATTTTGGTTAGATGTCCACTGGGGGATTGGCCATAATCACCACGCTTGGCAGGCGGATTGGTGATCGCAGTAATGATCTTAACATACACACAGGAGAACGCTGCTCGCTCCCGTATCTGGTGCAGTCCCTTAGTCGCCTTGACGACACCCACGGGAAAGATAGGGGTGGCCCTATTCTAAGCCTCCCGGCTTAACCACACGGCAATATATATATTTTAAATTAAACCAATTAATAAAATTTGCATCCACGTGTGTGTAATGAATGGGTAGTGTATGTGAGTGAATATCATCATCATCAGGTTATTTTTGTCTCCACTGCAGGAGCACAACCCTCTCTCATCGGCCGGAGACAGACGGAGGATTTGGCCTACACTCCCCGCGCTGGCCAGACTGGTTGGGGAGGTCTGATTGATGTTTTATAATGTGTTCCTTAGTCGCCTTGTACGACATCCACGGGAAGAGTTGGAGTGGTCCTATTCTACTCTACCGGAAACCACACGGCAAGTTCATACATAATACTTTTTTTGATTGTTGTGTTCTTTTAAAACTACACTTGCTTAGACTTTATTCACTAGACTGTAACAAATTAATTATAAATCTGTTATTGATAATAAGAACTATAAATTACAATAATACTGTTTTTTTAAGTGCTATGCTGTGGTTTTAATATTATAAATGCGAAAGTTTGGATATTTGGATGTTTGTTACTGAATCACGCTTTAACCACTCGATGGATCGCGATGAAACTTGGCACACATATAGGTTAGGTCATGTAGGACATAGGATAGTTTTTATCCCGTAAAAACATCCCATTCCTACGGGAAATACATAATAATTTGTGATGTTAAGTAAGTAAGTAGTAAGTTGTCGACGCGGATAAAGTCGCGGGCAACAGCTAGTAAAATATGAATACAAGATAATTAACCTGGCAAGATTCGAGTGGAAAAACTATCTCCCCTCAAACTTATCTAACAATTTCACAAACTGGTCTGAAAACACCCTAATCCCCACGAGCGTACATAACACTTATATATTACATGTCCCCGTATATTAAACCATTATTGTCTCCCCCCTCACATCCGGAGGGTCCCGTACAATGGATCAGATATTGGCATTCCGTAACGTCGATACCACCATTGTGAGTGGCTAATGACAAATCACTGAAATCTCCGCACAAACGGTACAATAGATCCTTTGCTAAGTTTGATTTTGCCATATTTATAACTAGCTGCTGCCCGCGGCTTCGTCCGCATGGACAACTTAACATCACAAATTATTATGTATATAAAGGCTTACACATAAGATATAGATATATAAAGGTTGTCTGGAAGAAATCGCTTAAAGCGATAAGACCGCCTAAATTGTACTATTTGTAACATCTATAACGTGTAACTGTATTTGTTTGTGCAATAAAGTGTATTGTATTGTATACTTTTTGTAGGACTATTTAAGATAAACATTTCCATCATACATTACATATGTGTAACTCTAGCGGTTTTGTCAGCGCACGCCAGAATAGCTCGCAGATGGTAGAGATTTCCCGTATAGGAATGAGTTTTTCGGGATATAAACTATCCTATGTTCTATTCCAGGACCTAACCTATATGTGTGCCAAGTTTCATCACGATCCGTCCAGTGGTTGAAGCGTGATTGAGGAACAAACATCCATCCATACTTACAAGCTTTCGAGTTTATAATACGAGTATTTAATAATTAATTAATATTATATTGTATAGTAGGATTTCCCGTAGGAATGACATGTTTTTCGGGATAAAAACTATCCTATGTTCTATTCCAGGACCTAACCTATATGTTTGCTAAGTTTCATCACGATCCGTCCAGTGGTTGAAGCGTGATTGAGTAACAAACATCCATCCATACTTACAAACTTTCGCGTTTATAATATTAGTAGGAAGTAGGATAGTAGAATTTCCCGTAGGAATGACATGTTTTTTCGGGATAAAAACTATGATTTGTCCTATTCCAGGACCTAACCTATATGTGTGCCAAGTTTCATCCTGATTCATCGAGTGGTTGAAGCGTGATTGAGTAACAAACATCCAAACTTTCGCATTTATATATCAGTGGGATGGGATAACGTTTGCCCATGACTCGGTCTGTTCTTTATTGATTAACTCGAGCGCCCAGAGGTGGTGAGTATGTTGCAGAGAAGAAAATAGCGTTAAAATATTCGCACTGAAATGAGTTATCAACAGTGAATAAATCTTTCTCAAGTCATTTATTACAGAAAGTATGTAAAATTTTATTTATTCAGCATTTTTATAAGCATTCAAATGGGCAATAAAAAATTTCCTCGTCTATGGTCTACTGAGGCGCATTTCGTGAAACCATTAAACCAACTTTATGGGGAAAATGATAAGTCCTCTCAAAAACTATAAAAAGCGGAATCCTCTCGTAAAAATGTTTTGTGTTCGCATTTTTATGAGCACTTGATCATCGATGGTGGTCATGAAGGAACTACCTACCGTTATAAGCCGTTATTGAACAATGTGTGCGTGGTAAATCCTACTAATGTCAGTATGGATTTATTTATTTTCCTTCAGAAAGGTTGCCTGGAAGAGATCGCTTTAAGCGATAAGGCCGCCTTTGTACACTTTCCAAAAATCTGTACCTATTTTATTGTTATCCTTAATTTGTGTGCAATAAAGAGTTTATCTATCTATCTATCTATGGATGGATGTTTGTTACTCTCTCACGTAACAACTACTGAATGGATTTTAATGAAACTTTACAATAATATAGCTTATACATCAGAATAACACATAGGCTACAATTTATAAAGATATTGTGTGAATTGTCCAAAATATCAAGTAAGTAGGAAAAAATCTACCATCTGCGAGCTATTCTGGCGTGCGCCATAAAATTGTCATAATGTTAGTTCTTTTCTACGCCACGCTAATATAAGCTACTCGAAATACTAATCCTGCGCTGACGAAGTCGCGGGCACCAGCTAGTAATAAATATTACACATATAAATACACTTGTCTAATCCCAAACTAGGATTTTCTCCTGTGCTATGGGAATTAAACAAGGATAGAACAATTCACAAATATAACATCCAGACCGGGACCAACTTGTACAAAGTTGTTTGATCGAAGTGAAGTGAAGTGAAGTGAAAATGTGAAGCCACTTTTACGTACGATTACCAATGCAACTTATAGGTGTGTGTGTATATAATTGTAATATCACCGTCTGCATATTACGATTATATACATGTATAAAAAATACCTAAAGTTGCATTTGGTAATCGTAGGAAAAAGTGGCTTCACTCTTTACGTTCTCATAAATTCTTGGCCAGAGAATGTTCTCGGGAATTTACCAAGAGAATAAATGTTCCAAGATGTGTCAAGTATTACGGTGAGCGTAGAGCCGTGGTAGCCGGTTGGTTGTGCACTCGCCTCACGTTCATGAGGTCGTGGGTTCAAACCCCGCCCGTACCAATGAGTTTTGCGAAACTTAAGTACGGTTTATTTATAATACCACAGGCTTTTCGGTGAAGGAAAACATCGTAAGGAAACCTGCATATGCCGAAGAAGAAATTCTTGAGGCGTATGTGAAGTTCACCAAAACGGCTTGGGGCACCGTTGGTGGTCAGGGGTTTGGCACAAAAGATCCTGAAGGGTCGTAGTGTCGCCAGGTCTTCCTGGCCCCGTACGAAGATAAGATAAGATACGGTGAGCGTACCAGCGGTTATGTTATGGCTAAAATTTGGAATTCTCTGCTATCCGATTTAAAATACATTGCATCAGGTGGATTACTAAAGAAAAAACTGGATAAGCATTCTTGTCGATGGGTGTAGACTAATGTACTGATCACGTGAGCGCTCTGTTCACATATAAATGGGCTTCCATTTCTGTAGACATAACTGTAATTTATGCATTGTAATATTTTTAAAATAAAGAACAAAAAAAAACAATTTAGATCTTGCGGTTTTACAGTAATAGAACACAAACCGTAAATAATACACAGTAACATAAAACTAGGATGTAATAGCAACATGAATGTATAGGAATATAAAACTAACTTAAATGTATGAATAAAAATTAATACCAAACGCGTCGATCAGCCGTCTTCGCCGTCCTTATTGAAAATATCCAAGTTATTTATACGTGAAGGCATCCCTTTTCGCGTTGCTGAGATACTCGCGTCCCTATTCTGATCATGTACCCGAAAACGTAACCATATAGATGATTTATAGTTAGGAAATTGTTTTCACCTAATTGTATTGTGAAATATTCTTCTTTCTCTAATAATCTATGTGGGTAAGCTTCCTGAACAATTTTCTGTTAGTATAGATTCCTTTTAGCTCATCACTGGGCCTGTGACAGCCCACATAAAAAATATTTCTAGTATTCTTGACAAACAAATGTTGCCTGCGCACAAAAATAACTAAATATAGTATCCTAGTAGTATTAATACCACAGTCTTTTGAAGAAAAACATCGTGAAGAAATCTGCATATGCCAAAATAGAAATTCTAATACGAGTGTGAAATCCAAGCACTGTTGGTGGACAGCCACACGCCAACTCTTCCTGCCCCCCAACTCAACGATCGCAGATCCATTTCCTAAAAAGAAATACACCGAAATCGGGACGCTGCGAATTCGAGACTCTCAAAGAATACGATGCAAATTGAAAATCTCTCTATTTGAAGATCAAACGGTCCCCAGGCCTTTGTGGATATTCCATACGAGCCTACATTTTGACGCTTATATAACAATATCCGGGCATTATATTCCTCGTATTATTGCTTTGTGTTGAAGGCTTAGCTTGCTCTATTTAACTTTGTATGTCGATGTCATTATATTGCGTATGCTGGATTGGATTTTGAGATGAAACAGATTATTTTATCGATGAAACAATGCAGAGCTTAGTGAGTAGAAGGATGAATATTGTTTACCATCTTTGTTAAGGAAAAGCATTAAGGAGTCATAAAATGATGTTAACATTCCACTTCTGATGTTGAATAGAATAGAATAGAATAGAAATAGGTCATTTATTCTTAGCTACGACACACACATACATGAGAAATAAACAGAACAGAAATGAATAAATTACAATTTAAAAATAATAAAGGTACCTATGTGTCGCAGCAATAAAATGGCGCTGACTCAGCATAATGCTGCAGCACGCTACGCGAACTCCAGAGCTGGTATTCTGTCAGCACCAGGTCAAGTGACTTCACAGATTTAGTTTTTAAATGTTGGTACATTGATTTCAACTTACTTACTAGAGTACCGATCATTATCTTATTTATTGACTTCTGGTCCGAGGGCGTTTAGACGCTAGAAGGAGGCAACGACTCTAAAATCCCTGAAATAGTGTGTGTATTTAATGTAAGGTTATATATCGTACGTATTTATAGGCTTAGATATTTGTCTATGGAAGCCTCCTCAACCCGTCTGGCCAGCGCGGGGAGTGTAGGCCAAATCCTCTGTCTGTCTCTGGCAGATGAGAGAGGGTTGTGCTCCTGTACTGGAGACAAAAATAACCTGATGATGATGATTTGTCTATGGGCTAAGTTGCCCGCGAATAAATGATTTTATTATTATTATTATCTCAAGCCGAAGAGGAAAGTGGACCATTTGGACAAGTAGACCGATGGGGAAAGTAGACCGATCGCTCCTGAGGGGATTAATCATAGACATTTATTTATAAAAAAAAAATTACCTTACAGATTTTAAATCACATCTTATGCTATAGACGAAACAGGCATTCCTCTCTCTAGCATTCCCTTACATTCTGTCATCAGCCGTCCCATGCCGTCCACAAACCAGTCACAAACTTAATAAGACTTGATCATGATTTGGTTTCATATATTAAGTAATATGATTTCTTTAGCTAACTAAAGCAAGCAAGGCAAAATGCCATTTCGTTGACCAGACTTTATTAGGTTACCAACAGAATGTACATCAATTATTGCTTAGGGGAATCTTACAATTGTACATTGGCCAGATGCCACCCCAATTATAGGCAACGACAGCATGCCTAGTTTGTGTTAGGTTAGTTATAATTATACATACTAGACTAATATTATACTTACCTATATATAAGTTAAATAAAATTACGATTTTTAAAATGTTAATAAATTACATGGTCAAAGGAATACACTGTAAATTAAAAAAAATTACATTCAAATTAAACACAAAACAAAATAAAACATTGATAGTCAAAAATTAGAAAATAAAATAAAATACATGGGGAATTCACATTTTTTACAATTTGTTGCGATTAAAAGTGAGAACAGTTTTTTTAAACTTATTAATTCCATAAGAATTGATGTCAATCTATGAACATTTGCTGAGTGCTTTGTACTGCCTCATTATCCTGTTTAGGGGAGAAAATTGACCTACATTAATTAGAATTGTCAAACTACCCAACCAACTATAAAACATGTCATCGTCATCAGCGGAAATATGATCACTGCTGAGCATTTGCCATAATCACCACGCTTGGTTGACGGATTGGTGATCGCAGTAATGAACTTAATATATACAGGAGAATGCTGCTGTCGTCGCCTTGCCTACATCCACGGGAAACCTCACGCCTTGTATATAATGTATTGTTTATCAAATTATTCACAATGCAATTACAACCTGTATTTCAAAACCAACCAGTGATGTTGACACACGCCAAGCCGCGCCGCACGTCCGTTTAAAAATACATATCGTGTGCGCGCACCTTATTTACCAATCAGCATTCAGCGGGGCAGTTGATTGAATGAACTACGTAAAATAAATATAGGAGACCCCTCTACCATGGGGACCTTAGTAGACCAACGGTGCGATCTGCTGTAAACATTTTATGATGTGTCCCCATAACTGAGACGCAATTAAAGTCGCGAGAAGCCAGACTGGTTAGTCTATTCTAAGCCGGGAACCACACGGTTGTGTGGTTCCCGGCTTAGAATATGGCCAACCCCAATATTCCCGTGGGTGTCGTCAAGGCGACTAAGGGATTGCATCAGCAGCGTTATCACCATGCTTAGCACGCGATCACCAATCCGCCTGCCAAGCGTGGTGATTATGGCAAATCCCCAATGTCGCAGCCCACCAAAACTAGTATTGTACTGGGGAGGCTTATGTTCAGCAGTGGACGTGTTTCGGCTAATGATGATGTTGAAGCCAGAGCGAGACATGAGTATAGGCAATATGCTTGGCTTCCCTTACAAGAATGAGTATAGGCAATATGCTTCTTTTACAAGACTAATTCTGTAGCGCTGAGGTTGTATACTACTAAAGGCGTGATAGATACTACTTCATCATCAGGTTATTTTTGTCTCCACTGCAAGAGCACAACCTTCACTCATCTGCCGGAGACAGACGGAGGATTTGGCCTACACTCCCCGCGCTGGCCAGACGGGTTGGGGAGGCCTGATTGATGTTTTATAATGTATTCCCTCAGTCGCCTTATACGACATCCACGGGAAGAGTTGGAGTGGTCCTATTCTACTCTACCGGAAACCACACGGCAACTACTTGACGGTAACTAATCTCTTTAGAATAGCTTACCTCTGTAAGGGATCACATTTTGTAACTGGCGTCGAACAGGATACCCATTTCGGAGCCATTTACAAAATTTGGTTACCAAATAGGACGAAAGGGAAAAGCCAAAGTCACGTTTACATTGACCCGCATCTAATTTAAATTATTGTATATTTGTATCCTAGAAGATTCATTCACACACTCCATCAAAATAAGATACACGTCTTATAACACATCGCATTCTGTACAATTATGAGGTGTTTTTCCTATAAGAAATATACAGAATGATAGGCGTTTTGGGCCCAGAAACCAATAACAAAAAGTAATAGGCCAATGAAGATAAGAACAATAGTTACTATGGGGTAGAGCCGTGGTAGCCGGTTGGTTGTGCACTCGCCTCACGTTCATGAGGTCGTGGGTTCAAAACCCCGCCCGTACCAATGAGTTTTACGAAACTTAAGTACGGTCTATTTATAATACCACAGGCTTTTCGGTGAAGGAAAACATCGTAAGGAAACCTGCATATGCCGAAGAAGAAATTCTGAGGCGTATGTGAAGTCCACCAAATCGGCTTGGGGCACCGTTGGTGGTCAGGGGTTTGGCACAAAAGATCCTGTAGGGTCGAAGTGTTGCCAGGTCTTCCTGGCCCCCTGAGAAGATAAGTTACTATGGGGGCAAATCTCAGTTAGATGTATTTTCGGCGTTATTGGCCTATTAGTACTTTTTGTAATTGTTTACCATAGTGGGTAATAAAGAGAATGCTAGTAGCGACCTGGACTACGCTGGCACGAGACCGGAACGAGTGGAGATAACTAGAGGAGGCCTTCGTCCTACGGGCGGACTGAATTTTTAATACCTATGGAAAGGAAATGAGAAGCAGTGGCCAGCAGTGGCCTTCTAGAGGCTGACATGATGATTAAATAAGCAATTATGAATCCAAATGGCGCGGAGAGTAGGTCGAATGGTTTTGTACCATATTCCCTATTCCTCTGAACTTTCATCCACATATTCGTCATTAAACCTGCACAGGGCTGTCCCCAGTTTGAAATAGTAATTTAAAGTTACGAACGGAACTGAAAAATGAAAATAAAACGTCGGAGTACCATCACTGTGTCGTTGATCGAATCGCGTCGCGTTGTATTGGCTTTAGCTATTTGCGTCGCTGGTTTATTTTCATAGTAATTTGTTTTACCGTACAGAACCCAACCCACTGGATGTTTGTTGACACGGCTGTATGCGACAGACATAAAATATAGTGGAGAACCGAGTTATAGGACCACGGAGGAACGCGACAGTTATCTAGTGGTCGCTTTTTAAACTTTTAGATAAATTGTTATATTGTGGATTTTATTACTGTCTCTTTTAGATAACTTTCTCTGTTAGATAACTGTCTCTGTTAGATAACTGTCTCTGTTAACTGTCTCTGTTAGATAACTGTCTCTGTTACATAACTGTCTCTTTTAGATAATTTACTCTGTTAAATAACTGTCTCTGTTATATAACTGTCTCTGTTATATAACTTTCTCTGTTAAATAACTGTCTCTGTTATATAACTGTCTCTGTTAAATAACTGTCTCTGTTAAATAACTGTCTCTGTTATATAACTGTCTCTGTTATATAACTGTCTCTGTTATATAACTGTCTCTGTTATATAACTGTCTCTGTTATATAACTGTCTCTGTTAGATAACTGTCTCTGTTAGATAACTGTCTCTGTTAGATAACTGTCTCTGTTACATAACTGTCTCTTTTAGATAATTTACTCTGTTAAATAACTGTCTCTGTTAAATAACTGTCTCTGTTATATAACTGTCTCTGTTATATAACTGTCTCTGTTATATAACTGTCTCTGTTATATAACTGTCTCTGTTATATAACTGTCTCTGTTATATAACTGTCTCTGTTATATAACTGTCTCTGTTATATAACTGTCTCTGTTATATAACTGTCTCTGTTATATAACTGTCTCTGTTATATAACTGTCTCTGTTATATAACTGTCTCTGTTATATAACTGTCTCTGTTAAATAACTGTCTCTGTTATATAACTGTCTCTGTTATATAACTGTCTCTGTTATATAACTGTCTCTGTTATATAACTGTCTCTGTTATATAACTGTCTCTGTTATATAACTGTCTCTGTTATATAACTGTCTCTGTTATATAACTGTCTCTGTTATATAACTTACTCTGTTATATAACTGTCTCTTTTAGATAACTTACTCTCTTAGATAACTGTTTCTGTTAGATAACTGTCACTGTCACTATTAGATCAATCAAAGATCAAACTATTAGATCGATCAATTTAATGTTAAGAATTTTGTTTGACATTTTTATTAATTAGTTATGGATGTTTAATCTTTTTTAAATTTAATTTGTTTAAAATTTGATTTGACCCGTAGCGGAAGTTATTAATAAAGTATGTCTATGTCTTTATCAAATATCATGTCGTGGATTTTACTTACATACTTTATGCCATAAAAAACTAGAATAACCGTTTAAAATTGTAATTTTATACTTTATCTCTTCATATTTGTTTATATTTTATGATCTAAAAATGTAAGGAAATCACTAGAAATATTTTTCGTGATTCCTGACTTCTATGTCATCAAACCCCTTATGGATGATTTTAAAAGCCCTAAAAATCCTTTTTTCGTGATACTAAAACTTTTATGTCTGATTATGAAAGCACTAGAAATATTTTTTTCATGATATTAAAACTCCTATGCGTGATAAAGACAATGTGTTCAACGATTATTCCTTGTTTAAGCACAGTATATTATTAAATTAGTTTCACTTACAAATGCAGTTGCAAGGCATTATAGTCCACTTTTTGACGCCTTGTCAGTTGATATTAACATGATAATGTCCGACTCCGCCCCTTAATGTGAACAATCAAGACGTAGTATCTTAATACTGACGTGGGCGTGTTATTTACAGTCCAGTAAGACGAGTTTAATGAAGTCGTAACTCGAACATCAGTTACGCAATGCATAGGTATGATATTTGTAGGTTTCTCATAGCGGTAGACCACCTAGATACATTCCCGCCTCCACACCATTCTCCCCCCGCAACTCCTCTGAGCGAGGACCAACGGAGGTACACTAACACATAACACCTACCAGTGAAGGTAGGGCAAGTCTCAAGGACTGAATCTACGATACCATTGGCCCCAGGCGAATTTAATTATTCAACATTTAATTATTTAACAGGCGAATTCAGTGTGGTTTCCGGATGCCGTGTGGTTTCCGGTAGAGTAGAATATGATCACTCTAACTCTTCCCGTGGATTTCGTACAAGGCGACTAATGGAATACATTATAAAACATCAATCAGGCCTCCCCAACCCGTCTGGCCAGCGCGGGGAGTGTAGGTCAAATCCTTCGTCTGTTTCCGGCAGATGAGAGGGGGTTTTGCTCCTCAGTGGAGACAAAAATAACCTGATGATGATGATGATGATGATATTAATTAAAGAAGTAAAGAGTCGAAGTAGGAAAAGAGGTCTCACTTTCCCTCTAGCAAATGGGAGTGTAGTAAAGAAATTATGACCAAAGTGGTTAGTCGGGGAGTTGGTGGTTCGGTGTGGGCAAGATAAGCCTGGCCACCTAGTTGAACACCACGGACATATTACCACCTAGATAAAGGGGGGACTAGTTAAGCTAGGTTCATTGGCAGCCATCAGTGCAGTCACAGTACCGGATTCGTTCCATCTCAGTTTTTAGATGGGCCAATGGAAAATATGAAAAATTATATAAAAAAGGTGACAAAACAAATATGAGCTGCTACAGACCAGTGGCACTCATACCAATATTAGCAAAAATATTCGAAAAATTTATCTATAGATCTTTTTACTCATTTTTCGAAAGTAATAGCACCACAGCAATATGGTTTCAGAAAAAATAAATCTAACTAACTATTAATGACTATTAATGGCATAAGATATTTTGGGATGTTTCTTAATTTTCACGGAACTGAACTGAAGGACCATTGACGCATAACTGTCGGAATACGGATGCATGACGGATTTACGGATGACGGTTTTTTAGACTCTGTAATACATCGTTTTTCCCCAAAAAAATTTGTAATGTCTAACATGTGCATGCTATTATATGGATGGTTAAATAGGCATGGTCTACCAGTTGCTAGTTATAAGATCCGACATTTGTACCCTATTTTTGCAAATAAATATTCTATTCTATTCTATTTTAGCACCTATATTTATTATTGCCCACATTCCCTTTGCTCTAACTTAATTAAACACCAACAATAATTACATCACAAAGTACAAACAACAACAAAAGAAAAACCCCAGCTGTTTACGGGAACCATTTCTCTAAAGTACAGTCGCGGAGATATTTTTCTCTGTTACGAGTCCTATTAAGAAACAGCTGTTCTAAAGGATTAAATTAAAATGGAGGAGAAAAAAAAGCTTGCGTTTAAAAGATGTGGTGCTGTGTACAAAGCGGCTGGTTGATGAGGGTTGACGCCAGACCGTAATCTCGGGTAATGGGTCAGATTTCTTTTTGGTAAAACTGGGTACCTATATCTATTTTATTATAGAAGTAGTTTTAATAAAGATACCAAAATTAATGATGGGAAATTCGCAAAAAAAAATTGAGGCACGAAATGTGGTCAGTACAAGAGAATGTCAATATTATATTAATCAATAGTAAAGGTAAGCAATTGCTTGATTTTAAAATGCGTATAATAAATTTGTAGGTTTTTTATAAGTCTATAATATAGTTTTATATTATTGACTAGCTGTGCCCGCGGCTCGGCTCGTGTGAACTACAGAATCCGTTCCCATTCCCACTCCCGCTCCCGCTCCCACAACCACAACCACCTTTCTCCACCCCTTTTCAAACGTCTAAGCCAACGCCCACGCCCACGCCCACGCCCACGCTCACTCCAATTCCCATTCCCACTCCCAGCTCCAAATGTAGTCCAAAACTCATCGCAATCTGAATAGTACAGAAATACTATTATTTCCAATATATTGCATACTAACATTACCTACTAATGTATTTGAAAACTAAAAATGTTTATAACTTTTGATTGAGTACACCGATTGTAATGAAATAAAGACTAAATGTTAAGTTAAGTTAAGCCCCATGTTTCTTTGAAAATTCCATCAAAATCTGTTTAGTAGTTTTTAAGTGATGCGTGTACAAACTCACAGACAAACAGACAAAAATTCCTAAAATGATCGAAATGTTCTATTACTTCAAAATCAAAATCAAAATATTTATTTTCAAAATTGGAATACATTATTCTCTTTTTGACGTCAAATTCTGCCTAAAACTACTCCACTTCCACCTGTATAACCGACCTTTGATTTATCTTATTCATTACAATCATTAAGTCTACCTATGCTGAGCCATCAAGCACTCCATGGACTTTTATCATTTAAGTAGTCATCTAACTTATAGTAGGCTTTCTTGCACAGATTAACTTTTATAGAAGATTTGAATTTTTGTTCAGACAAGTTAATAATTTCATTCGGAACCTTATTGTAGTAACGCACGCACAGCCCCACAAAAGAATTATTGATCTTAGACAATCTAGAATGATGTATTTGAATTTTATTATTATTTCTAAGATTTAAATTATGCCTCTCATTATTTAAGCAGAGTAAAGAAAGGTTCTGTCTAACGAACATAATGTTAGCGAATATGTATTGACATGGCACCGTCATTATATTTATTTCCTTAAATAATTCTCTTAGAGAATCACGACTACGAAGCCCATAAATAGATCTTATTACTCTTTTTTGTAAAATGAATATAGAATCGATATCAGCGGCACGACCCCAGAGCAAGAGGCCATAAGACATAAGACTGTGAAAGTAGCTAAAATATACAAGTCTTGCTATAGCTATATCTGTCAACTCTCTAATCTTTATAACGGCATATGCTGCGGAGCTTAGCCGACCTGATAACAATTCTATATGTGGACCCCATTGCAGCTTCTTGTCAAGGGTTAGCCCCAAGAAAACTGTATTATCCACAAATGCTAACTTCTCGTTATTTAATATTATGTCATTATCACATGTTTTAACACCTGGAAGTGTGAATTTTATGCATTTGGTTTTTTTTGAGTTTAAAACAAGGTTGTTAGCAATAAACCATTCATGAACTTGCCGAAGGGTGTCGTTCACATCATCATAGTTTTGGGCATGTCTATTAACTTCAAAAATCAGAGAAGTATCATCTGCAAACAACACAATCTTCGACATATTCTGCACCATGTACGGAAGATCGTTTATATAAACCAAAAAAAGGAAAGGTCCTAATATTGAGTCCTGTGGGACTCCTATTTTAATAAGAGATCCCTGCGACTTTTTACCGTTTATCTGAACCTTTTGAATCCTGTTTGTTAGGTAGGAGTTCAATAAACTAAGGTTTTTATTTTTGATACCGTAATGTTCTAATTTTAAGAGCAACGTTTTATGATCTACGCAATCAAACGCCTTAGATAAATCACAAAAAACCCCGATAGCATCGTGGTGCCGCTCAAAAGCATCAAAAATATTTTGCAGAAGAGCAGCACCAGCGTCCGCCGTCGAGCGGCCTTTAGTGAAACCAAACTGTTGGTCATGTAGAAGTTTGTTACAGTTGAAATGTACAAGCATTTGACTGAGCATGACCTTTTCGAAAACCTTGCTAAGTACCGGTAAGATCGAAATGGGTCTAAAGTTGCCAGGATCTCTTTTGTCTCCTGATTTGTACAATGGTATAGTTTTACTTAGCTTCATTAGATCGGGAAAAGTGCCATGATCTATAGAGAGATTAAACGCGAAGGCAAGATATGGTGCTAAAATATCAATGATGGAATTACATACTTTAACAGACATACCCCACAGGTCTTCAGTGGTTTTTATTTTTATTTGTTTAAAGGACGTTATAATATCCTGTGGGTTCACGTGCCTAAATTCAAATTCAGTGATGCAAGAGGGAACGTTCTTTCGTAGAAATTCCGCTGAAAGAGCAGCCGATGAATTTAAGTTTTCTGTGGTCTTTAGTGGTATATTAGTAAAGAAAGTTTCAAACTCTTGAGCCACCTCGGCATTCGATGTTAACGTGCCGCGGTCAGTATTTAGGATAATATCGTTGTCGCGAGGTTTGGTTCTTCCCGATTCGCTATTAATTATTGTCCATACTACTTTCATTTTATTTTCCGCGTTTTTTATTTTTTACTAATTAGATTAGATTTGGCAGCAATACAGACAGATTTAAAAATTTTAGAATAATTTTTTACATGTTCTTTAAAGTTGTAATCTTCGGGTCTTGAAGATCTATCTGCATATAATTGAAATAGTACGTCCCTACTTTTCCTAATACCTATTGTTGCCCAATCACTGAATTTAAACTTAGTTTTTTTTTTTTATTGTAACTACTTTGAAAATATTATTGTATTCAGTTTCCAATGTATCAAAAAACATTGAAAAAAATTTATTTGGATCACTTATCCTTAGACCCCTTCCCCCCATTTTTTTTTGCAAATATCTTCAATGTACAGACACGCGATGTTTACGATTTTGTTTATTAGATTTCCTGAAAGAAATACCAACTACAACAAAAGCCAGTTTGTTCAGCCAAAGCGTGCCTATATCCCGTAGCTAGGCGAACTCCGGGCCTCCAGAACTCCGGAACTCCAGGCCTTACCGAGTCATGCGAGGCTCTGATGGGGTGGACAAGTATTTCACTAGCTAATCGTGGTACCACAATTTGTCAGGACCGCGCAAAGTGGTGATACATCGTCTTTGCCTACCCCTCTGGGACCAAGCCGTGAGCATTATATATGTATGTTATACTCGTAGGAACCATAAAAATTACGGACTAGGCAGGCTAAAGAAAATAAGCAGCCCTATTCGAAAAGCACGCATTTAAAAATGTATAGCACTAAAATTAGTTTGTCTTTTTCTTCTTGATGTTTGACAGTGATAATATAAAATAATTTTAGTTATATCAAATTTTAAGTGTGTGCATTCAGAATTGGGCCTTGTAACATTTTTCGCTCATCTGAAACCATACGAGCAATATATCCCGCGCCCTACAAAATAGGTTCTGGTAGCAGTAAATTTATGCTAATAACTATGGTAGGCCGCGATGGGATACGCGCATGGATTTATGTCTCTCGCGACACTCGCCAGATTAAAACTTTCCTTGCCGACTTAGTTGAGATATTTGGGGCACATGTATAAATATTTATCTAAATGAAATAGCAACAGCATTATGCCTTATTCTGGTATGGCCACCTTCACGGACTGCGATTCGGTAATCGCTATTAGTTGAATTTAGTCGCAAAGAAATAAATTTAGTCGGTGTTTAAAAGTTACAGGGGTATGTTGGTGGCCATGCCAGAATAAGACTTATTACAATATACATAACTGAAACTGCAGTTGTGGATTCGATGTAATTTTGGAATCTTCACTAAACCGTTCACGGGGCATTACGAGGAAATTTTTAATAATCACATTTAAAAACAGCTTCGTAAGGTCTTTAATGAATTGTCGATTACACTTAGAAAAAAATAAGTAGCGCTCCTACTTATATATAAGGATAAAAATATACCACTATTACGTAAGTAGCCGGACACATTACTAAGTAGTGTGGTTACTAATAATGTGGCCGGCTACTGAATCAGTTGTACTGGTATATATATTTTTATCCTTATATAAGTAGAAGCGCTACTTATTTTTTTTTTCTTAGAGTATTCTCAATAAGTAGATCAATAGTTAATATGGCGGCTAATCTCAATTAGCTGTATTTTCCGGTGTTATTGGCATTTAAGTACCCACCTACCAATTTCAAGCGATTACAATAAGTATTGGGATTGTAGCCTTACAGTAATCTAGATTTTGCATAATACTAATAAAATAGGACTCTTTAGAGGCATTTTGAGGCCACGTACCTTTGTGTACCTTTCGAAGAAAGGATGATGGGCGTTTTGGTCCCAGCCACCAATAATTATAAGCGATACGCCAATGAAAATGTCTTATTTAGTAGAACAATAGTTACTATGGCGGAAAACCTCAGTAAGCTGTATTTTCGGTATGGGCCTTTTAGTATCCACCTACTTATAGCAATCACTTACAATAATTAGGGGATTAACACCTTACAGTGATCCAGATTTTGCATAATACTAATAAAATAGGACTCTTTTGAGGCATTTTGCGGTCACGTACCTTTGTGAACCTTTCGAAGAAAGGATGATGGGCGTTTTGGTCCCAGCCACCAATAATTATAAGCGATACGCCAATGAAAATGTCTTATTTAGTAGAACAATAGTTACTTTTTTAGTTAGTTATATTTGACGGCCTCCGTGGCGGAACGGGTAGCTCTCGGCCTGCCACGCCGGAGGTTGCGGGTTCGAATCCCGCTAGGGGCAAATGTTCGTATGATGAATATGAATGCTTGTACCCAAGTCTTGGATGTTTATGTTGTTTAAGTATGTGTATCCGTTATCTAGTAACCATAGCACAGGCTCTGCCTAGTTTGGGACTGGATAATTGGTGTGAATGTCTGACATATTATTATTATTACTATGGCGGAAAACCTCAGTAAGCTGTATTTGCGGTATGGGCCTTTAGTGCACATTACACTATTTAATTATGGCAGTAAATAAATGTTTTTCTTTCTTTTCTTTCTTTACAAAGATCCAGACTTGGTATAAAATTAAAAGAAAAATAACTGTTTTGAGACATTTTGAAATACAATCCAATTGTGATGCAATGAAAATCCCTAACATCCAAGTTTTAATACAAGTTTAAAACCAGACAAATCTTCAGTGCCTGCAGTCTAGTCGGTATCCAGTTACTGTGCAGACTTTGAAAGATTAATTACAAGCTTGCCGACTCCTTTGGGAGAGACGAGCGAAATTACAACGTTTCCTGACGTCTTTAGCAGTTTTATATTCTGGACGTCTTCCGGTGCTTCTTGGAGTCCGAGCTTTTGAGTTGAGGCGGAAATGAGGAAAGCAAGAATTAAAAAAGAAAGTATTTCTCCGTAGTTTTACTGCATCGCATATATAAATGAGAGTTTCCGAAAAATAAGTTGCATTTCGCACCCCGTACGGAGTAATAACAACGCTAAGTCGAGCGCTTTAGACACATTTTTGCGTGTATTGTCTGACAGTAGGAAGGAGTCATCATGATCATGTCAAGACGTCCACTGCTGGACATAGGCCTCCCCCAATGAACGCCACCACACACGGTCCTCCGCCTTCCGCATCCAGCCGCTACCGGCCACCTTCTTCAGGTCGTCGGTCCACCTGGCAGCGGGATCGTCCGGTCTCCACTCCAGAACTCGTCTGCCCCAACGGCCGATGAGTAATTGATTAAAATCGTAGGTATTTTCGTTTTATATAGGAGTAACGTATCTGTTAGATAGTAACTATTAAGTAATCTGTGCTCGTACTGCAGAAATTGCCGCGATATGGGGGGAATGTACCCAGAATTCGGTCGTGCACTGGAATGCCCTAATTCCCGTCTACGTGGCCTGCGGCGCTGTCCCGCTGCGACGTGACGCGAATCGCCGCCCAATTGCCTTTATCCGGTTACGACCGACTGGAACTGGTTACACGGGCAATAAGACCAGCGGAAGGATTGTGTAAGAGATTTCCGGATTTTCATAATGGGTACATTGAATTTGTAAGGGTTCTTACCTACTTATGTAATTACCTTCGTGCCTATACTAACCATATGAAAAGGCCTCAAACACTTCATACGGAACGAACCCAAACTACGTGACCCATTTTTACAATTTTCGGTGACCACTCGTAGTATATGCCAAACCCCCCCCCCCCCCCCTCTAGTTTTCACGTTATAATGCATAAATATGGTTTTAAACCAATTTTTGCAAACAGAAAGTTAAAAGAAAAAAAATTCTCATATTTGTCTTTATTAATACGGCGCTTGCCGCGTGACGCCAAGTGTGCGTGCATTCCTATAATTGTTAAAAAAATATCATCAAGAAGAAATAACTGTTAGTTTTCAATCAGCTGACGTCCGTATTGCCACCTGTGAGTTTAAAAAACCTAACCCCCCCATCCCTGTGACTAAGCGTGGTATTTTGAAGACCCCCTCCCCACCTAAACGGGTCACGTAATTTGGGTACGTCCCCATACAAGCGAACAGATTAGACCACCTATATTTCATTCCAGATTAATAGTCCTATGAAAACAAACGCATTTGCGTCTCGAAAACAAAATACACAATAGATGGTGTTCCTAAGTGGACCGCAAAGTTTACTTGGTAATACAAACCTATTTTTGCTGCTGGTGACCCTTTCATGTATATGTTACCGAGACGTAAATAGCGTTGGTTTTCATAGGACTATTAATCTGGAATGAAATATACTTCTCTTCGCACCAGCCTGTCCGTACAGTGCGTGTGTGCGCGAGAACTACGTGCCAGGAGGGACGGGAGTGTCGCTTCTTTCATCATCATCATCATCATCAGTCTAAATACGTCCACTAATGGACATAGGCCTCCCATAGAATACCACTTTTGGTAAGTTGTCCATTGGGGGATTTGCCATAATCACCACGCTTGGCAGGCGGATTGGTGATCGCAGTAATGATCTTAACATACACACACAGGAGAACGCTGCTGCCCATCTCTGGTGCAATCCCTTAGTCGCCTTGACGACACCCACGGGAAAGATAGGGGTGGCCCTATTCTAAGCCGGGAACCATACGGCAATCTTCTTTATGTAGTAATATTTAGATTCGGCTCCATAAAATGACACCAATATATATTTTTAAAGATATGCGAAATATCCATAATTTTGACTTTCCTTTAATTCGGTCTCCCTCTGTAGGCACAGAGTAAGCAATACAAGTATATACAGAAGGCGCACTCACTAAGAAAGTTTGTTCAATTTCTCCAAAAGTTACGTACAAAATTCAACTGAATCCTACGCGCATAGAAGTCAATCTGACTGAACCGCAAAATCACGTACACATTGACAATTGCGTGAGCTGGTACCTACTCTGAGAAAAAAATAAGTAGCCCTCCTACTTATATAAGGATAAAAATATACCACTATTACGTAAGTAGCCGCCCCCATTATAAATTGTGTCGCCTACAACTGATTCAGTAGCCGGCCACATCATTAAGTAGTGTGGTTACTTAGTAATGTGGCTACTGAATCACTCGTAGACTAAAAATTGTAATGGGAGCGGCTACTTACGTAATAGTGGTATATTTTTATCCTTATGTAAGTTGGAGGGCTACTTATTTTTTTCTCAGAGTACACTTTCGGATTGTGGAGTGGCGCACGACTTTACTCAAATGCGGCAGCGCCGCGCAGATATATTGCTTATTACAGGCGTATTGTAGGTTCGCCTCTGCTTCTAAAAAGCATTGAACCTACGAAATTCCCCCACAGTTACGAAGGGCCAGCAAACTGCTACGTAACACTAATCCCTCGTCACTCATACTTCAGTGAAGACGCCTTAAGTGGATTACTGCATTAACGTCGGAAAGATTTTGTGTTCGGTTCCATAATTCCTTCCAGTACCGGTCTACCACCTTTTTGATAGCTGTAGGCTGTTTATAATATTATATTTGTGGCGGTAAACACCACGTACCTCAGTTATTCTCTGGCATTGTTCATATTTAATCTTGCACTACCAGGTAGGTACGGTTATAAAAGAAGATAGCGGGTCTTGTGAAGTCTAAGCGAAACAATGATTGTTAAAACAGTAATTATTGAGTCTCCAAGCTGGTCGGCCGAGAAACGCTCTCCCGACAACATTATCAATTAGACATTATTTACTCAATATTTAAACTGGCCGGTTAAATAACGCTTTCCCGCTATCGTATAACTTAGACCTCGCAACCTCATTTATCAGAGTATCTGTTCAACTTATAATATGTGCATTTCTATTCTATAATAATCGCCTTGTACGGGAAGAGTTGGAGTGGTCCTATTCTACTCTACCGGAAACCACACGGCAACAATTGTATACTCTTTTAAAATACCATACACGAATAAGTAACTGATATGAAATATCTATATATATTTATCTTTATATTGGACGAGCCAGGGGAGGGGTGTGTTATTGTGATCACCGTCCAGACTATGTGGAGGTGGTGCCTGGTGGGCCAAAGTTGTTACTCCATACTCAAGTGACGGAGGCCTGCCTTAATTCACGTCAAAAAGTTCGGAAATAAATAAGTAATTCGATTTGCAAACGAAAGCCTAATTAAAACCTAACACTCTACACCAGTTTCAGCGAAAACAAACACGCCTCAAGCCCTCAACTAAAGAAAAATAAATAGAGCTCTAATGCAAAAGAACGAAAATGTGCCCGGAAATCTGAGGAAGATAAGCGGAATGGAAACCTGAGATGCAACGAGTGGGAGGGTAATCGATTTGGACCTGGCATTTATACAGAATGTAAATCAAATTGGCAGTTAACATCACACTTATCAAGTTATATCTGGTGTAAACAGCTTGCCTGATTGAAAAGTAATTTGTTTAGCACCCAGAACCTCCTCTATCTACTTATACTCCAGATAGTCAGGATTAGATCTCACCCAAATCTGCCCAGGTGGCGATCCAATGGATTAAAATAACCCCCCCCCCTACACCCCCCCCCCCCGCCCTTCCTCCCCCTACCCCCCCCCCCTTCCCCGTTTTGTCAGGTGAAACAATCAACAGAAGTTTGTCAAGTCAGGCATTGACGCGGAAATCAAAAGTTCCCTGATGTAAAGATTATACCGGTAATTGCGATACCTTATAATACCGGTTTGTCATATTTATATCCTTTCGTCCGTCTATCCGTCTGTTATGTCAAGAATGACCACTTCAACTTTCATCTAGTTCACGCTCATCAATTTAGACGCGAAGTCGCCAATATTAATGACTACCACATCCATTGAACTTACAAACTTATTGCATGCAGGAAGATCGCCGCAGGGGACTAAAACTGTAAGAGAACGGCCTATTTTAAATTTTCCTCGCTAAAAACTATACCCATCCTTTACTTTCATAGGAAACACTCGGATTTCCAATAACTGGATGTTTGTGCTATCGTATTTGCAGACTGCAGGATTCAGTTCGAAAAGAAATAAGTTTTGTTGACTTTTCTTGATATAAATATGAAGCTTGTATTACTGGAAACGTTCAGAAGAGATTCATTTCTGAACGTTTCTGATTTCAAAATGATCTGATATGTAGTATATTTGGAGATGTACGACTCGATTGACTAGTTTTATATCAATAAAGTGAGATCCCATACGGATCAATTTCGAAGGAAAAAAGAATGTGTAATTTCGATAAACGTTAATGTTCCAAACACAAACCCTAAGAAAATGATGATAAGTCTTATGTTAAAACAAACACTTGTTACTTACTACCTTTTAAACAATTTCATCACTGTTAGAGTTCGATTTATACAAAATTTGTGGTGAATGTTAAAGGGAGTATATTACTTCCAATGCAGCAAATATCGACAAAGTAGAAGATGAAGCCAACGTTTATAAAATAGTCACAGTACGCAAACATACTGGATCAACATTACATCCATCATCATTAATGCATCGTTTCCGGACTGTACAATACATAGACATACCCTTACCCACATGCCATATATACACAAACTATTGAATTATTAACCATACATGCTATCAATCGCAAGCATTGATTCACACGCTCACAGTCGAGTTGATAATTAGCAAATTGCCTCACACAATGAAACGGGTCTGTGTCCCACGTGACATTATCAATGCTGACATGTGGGTTGATGAGGTGTTTTGAGTGGAAGATGTATTTTCAAATGTAGTGGAATGTGAAGCCAGAGACAGGCAAACTAGTGCCTTTATTAAATGGCAGCCTTTTGTGATCAGAGGAAAAACACAAGAACATAAGCAAGTCAAATCTAGAAAATAATTCAGAGGCGATTCAAAAGCCTTACGGTAATGTAAAATTATTAGAGCCTTTTGGAAGAATAGAGTTTAAAATGTGTCATATGGAATCTATTTATATTTTTCTTATATTTCCGTCTTAAAAAATAATAAATACAGTAAATATCAATACTATAGTGGAATAAAATATATTGATGGCTTTGCATTTTTTCAACTAGATATCTTTCGTACGTAAAACATATCGAATCCCAATTTATGTTCATTGTATTATCAATTTCCCAACACAACCCACTGTAGACAGACCACACGAAATCTGCTGGCGGTGTCAGGTTGATGAATGCAGACCTATTGTTGTCGCGTGCCCCCGTGCCAATACCAGCGTTCGTGGATCCATCTTTTGGGAATTAATAGGTTTCTAAAAGTAAACAAATTTCCTTTTGTACAGTGATAAATCTTTGAATTTGTTTGGGATATGCAAGTACCTTTCCATAATAGTCTCAAAGGGAGTAATATTTGGTTCACTTCATCTGTTACTTTTAGTTTTATGAAAACAAGATCTGTGTCCTTAGCAGCCGCGTTACAGATTCGACTGTCGCATGTTTATCCGGTTAAGCGTCAACCATTATCAAATTATCGTAATCATAATCGATACGCTTGTTTACACTAGGTACTGGGTAAGATTTTAAACACCTCTCAAAATTTTCAAAAATCAGGGTTATTTTTATCCACAACTGTTCTATTTAAATGAATTTCCCTATAAAATATGGTAGAATTTTCAAAATAGCCAGACAGTCTTCTTCGTAAAGCGACAGCGAATTCGCGGAGATCGTCGGTTCCATAACTCACTGGCATGAATTATTGATAACCGTCGCGTCGCCTTGCTGTTGCGTCTTGCACAAACTCCAGGGATATTTGATGATATTTTATAAATAAGCGGCACAAGTGTTTGAAAATAAGACGATAGTGAACTCATCTGCAAAATGCATTTCGATTATACTAAATACCAATTACAGGACCAAAGTTGGTTTCTGACGAAAATTATATATTTTTGGCTGTTGTATTAAAATACTCGTAAAACTATTTACATAAAGTTGAAATTACATTGAAAGTTAAGAGCAGATTCTTAAATCTAAGGATAGGAGATTATAAAATAATGGGTTTTTTTTGTACTTTTATTTTTCCGTAAATTCATGCCCTTGAGTAAAGAGGGTTTATTATTACATCTTGAGATAATGATTTATATTAGAGGAATTCGTGTAATATAGGGTCCAATTTCAGTAAATAATTCATGCTGCTGTTAATGAATAAGCTAAGTACGAAAACTTTATGTTAATCAGTGAAATAAACTTATGCTAAAAGACTATCTAAGAGCCTCCTAAAATACACTCCGTTGACCTTCTTGACTTCAACAACTGGTATGTTATTTTTGATTTCCGAAATTTCCAGAGAATCCATTTCCCAATCATCGCCATCTGGTGATGGATCCTCCAGAAGTGCAAAGGCTACGTTCTCGTCGAGTACGCTTTTGTCAAAACCACCTTTTGGTTTCGGTTTCATGTTGACTTGACTTTGCTGTTTGGAGCTGAAAAATGTAAATTACTTCAGAATTTGCCGTAGCCATTTGTCGTAGTAGAGATAAAATTAAGAATAGATAATATACACAATGAATTACCAAGCAATATATGTATATCAGTTTTGGCATTACCTATAGCCTAGATGATACAGACAAGATCAGTTCTGGAGAAGTGACTAAAATGGCTTACTAACGATTAAAAATGGAAATGATAATTCATAATTAAAGGCCACTATCACCAGTTACTAACGAATGTTTAAATTATCTCTAAGGTACATACATATGCACTTGGTTGTTGATATGTTCTCTGACTCCACTTTGCTGTCTGATAGGCAATGCTGCCTTTTTTACTTGTCTATATGGATGAAAAGCAGGTAAGAGTTGAGGCTGAGACGGTGCAGATGTGTACTTATATTCTGCAGCTTGAATCTGCAGTGGAGCTTCTTCATTTATATGTGGTAGTAGTCCTTCTCGTTCTAGTTTCTTCTGCGGTGGTACAATTCTAGCGTTTTCATTCAAATTAATCTGCTTCATTTTCTGTTTTGTCTTAATCTTATTAATAAAATGCGTCGCTGCTTTATTTGCCATCTGGTTAGCCATCTCTTGTATATACTTTGAAGAAATTACTGTTTTAAATGTATCTACTATCTCATTTGGATCCAGTCGCATGAGTAGATCTTTGTTAATGTTGTTATTTTCACTAACTGCTACTGTTATTGTGTACAGAATCAAACATACTTGCACTTTGAAATACATTTTTTTTTCTTTAACAAAAATAACACGCAGAAAAGGCTTACAGAAAAGTTTATTGTAACATTTAGTAGATCATTGTAAAATACCAAATAATTACAAATTAGAAGAAAATACTCGACCTTTCAACACAAAAATAGCCAATAAATGTTGCATTTTTATCATTGCATTCTGTCATCAAATTGAATTTGATTGATTTGTTATCTTTCAAATTAAAATTTTATTGGCTTAGTCCCATATTTGTCATGGTTTATGTATGCTTGGCTTACTAAACGGTACAATAGTCACAGTCTCACTTAAAATACGATTTGAAATGGCCTTTGCTCTTTTAAAATACCTATAAAATGTTAGTAAGAGTCCTACTTTCAAGTCCAGTAATACAACTATCCCAAAATGATTTATTTACCAAAAATACTAATTTCCAATAATATTATCTTAGCAGTTGACAATTTAGACAGTTATTTATTAGTGGGGCAAAAATCTCTGGCTGCCGTTATGCAGAAAGAGATTTATATGATGAAACCGTTTAGTAAATTGATTTAACGAATGGTGCAAATTATACAACAATTCTGAAAGTCTATTTTCCCGTGATTTTCCATGTGATTATTAATTATTATAAACCATTATTGCTGTTTTACAAAATAAAATACCCCTATGTTTTATAAAATAAATATACTACAAATATTATACTTATTCATTTTCGTTATTCTCTTTCGCTACATGATGATGACCTCTTAAATCGTTGATTTTCCAAAATGTTATGTTCCGTTATGATATTTTTTTTGTTTCTTATCGGTTTTTCCTATGGTTTTAAATTCAGCGTTTGTGACTTTGGTATATATTCTAAACTATTGTAACTTAAAAATAAATCAAATTAAAGTGCAGAATGTAAGAAACTATCAAATTCATACATTTTATATCTTCACAATCAAATACCGCCTTCTACCAGTAAATTTAAGTGTGGTTATCGTATAAATACGGTTGAACTTCGCCAAGTTACACCCTTTTCATAGAACTAGCACACAATGGTTATTATCAAAGCAATCAATTGAAGTATAACTCAAATACAATTAGTAACTACAATATCGTTGTTGGAATCTATCAATCTATTTGCTCTATTAACAATTAATAGTTACTTCCTACAACCTGTACTACTTCTAAACTAGCGCTTACCCTTATTCTATATCTCATGTTTATAACTTCAACACTATTTCTTACATCAGCTAAAGGAATTCGATATTATAACTAAGCGAATCTTATATATGTCATTTCTTTATAATACTTGTTTTTTATCATATCTTTTTATTTTTCCTAAAATACATTTTATACAATTCTAAATCGTCATATTTTTAACGTTCAGCTTCTCGAATTTTCATTGTAGATAATCTTACCTTTTCCACCTCATATGTTATACTTATCTGTATTTAATATAAGGAATAAGGGTAACACAAAGCCTGTCTTCGTCAAGTATGTCTTTCAACTTTACCTTTCTCTTGACAATCGCAGTGCTTTCATTGAATTAACCATACCATTCGCCTAGATCGATACCGTTCTATAACCAGTAGCTTCCCTCTTCAATTATTGGTATAGTAAGGTATTCAGTGGTGTTCATGTTAGATGTGCATTATTAATTTCATCGAAGAGCCCTGCCGTAGAGGCTTTGTAAACAAAAGTTAGGTATATGTATAGTACAGTCACTCGTCAGTATCACCACATTCATATTAAATTGTTTACTTCCTTCATTTTTTAATATCTGAATGATTGCTTAGAGGTTGGTTATATTAAATTGAACAATTGTTATCGATAAAAATGAGTCATACTCAGTTCTGTACTACTAATATTAAAGAGGATTGTTATATTTTGACTGTTTCATGTTGTTTAGATAAAATTCACCAGTTTTTTTAGGTTTTCAGTCATAATTCAATGCACACTTAGTCTTAAAAGATTAGCACTACTTACCAACAGAGTTTCAATACTTCGCAACAGAGTTTCAAGTCTTGCATAAGGGAAAATAAAAACGTAACACATAATATTGCAGACCGACTGCTTTAGACTTGAACTATGCTAGTACTATAGAAAGCAAAAAGTAAATAAAACAGTGACTGTACTGACACAACAAACATTGTGATGTTGTCTAAGGTTCATACACTAGGATATTAATAACATAAATGGCTTTCAATTCAAGTGACTTACTAAACCTTCTGTAACTGTATCATACATAATGTTGTATAATATATAGAGAGCTTTTAACCTTGCGGGATTTAGGATGGATAATGAATTTGCCATAACGTGCAAGTAATTAAATATTACATCGGAAACTAACAAAAATGATATCTTCTGTAAAAATGATATTATTATTCTTGATGAGACGAGAATATCTGCATCCGGATGCTCAAGAGATGTACCAATAATCTAAACAATCCAGATAGAAAAGGAAGACCGACGACCTGTAGAAGGTGGCCGGAAGCGGATGGATGCGGTGGACGGAGGACCAGGGGGCCAATTCTACTATTTTCAACATTTATCGTTCGTTTAAACAACAGTTACGTTTAAGTTACAGTCAAACTCCTTTCTAAACTCAAATTGACATTCTACTCATTGTTTTACTTGAAACGATAACCGACGCAAGACGAAGCGCAGACGGAACGCACACGTTACTCAGCTATTAGGGACGAACCTAGTATTTATGTAAGTATTCGTTACTCGATTCTCGATTGTGCGAATTTCCCATAGATACGACATTATTTTTCTCGAAAGCGCGGGAAATGTTCGCGTTTAAAGTACATGTTGTATTATTGTTATTGATTATAAATTTTCGCATATGTTTCTTTTTGTTCATTGTATATCCATAAAATTGTAAGTTTATATTGTTTTAATTCTTATTGTATCATTTATTAGTTAAATTAAATTAAAATTAAAAATTGTCTATTGGTATCCGTATAAATAAAAACCTAAATTATGTATAATTAATTAATTAATATACTGTGTATTATTATACACAGAAATTTTAAATTATGTACTAAAGTAATGTAGTATTTGTCATACTCGAACATAATGCTGTTAAAAAAAATGAGTAGGTACGTATATAACGGTATTTCATTATGTAGTTCTTAGTTTATTACAAGTTTATTGAAAATGTACTTAACGTTTTTTATAATTAGTGTTATCTTTTCTCGAAATTACTTGCGACGATCTAGTGCCAGCCTATGTGAAAAATAAACATCTAATTGTTTATTAAACGCTGATTATTTCTATTACAGTTGAGAGTAGACCACATACTACTTGTACCTACTACCTATTTTGTGTGAAAATAACTTTTTTCTGCGTAAATTTAAGCGTAATGTCTGAACTGCGTGTGTGAAAAAGTACCTTCCTACCAACTTTTTAATAAACGCTATTTTGACAGCGTAGCGTTCCGTTTTTACCTGAGACAACTGTCAAAATGTACAAAAAACATTAGCATAATACGAAGTCACGGAACGTTCGTTTCATCAACGTCTGGAGTTTGTTTAAACGTTAGCTACGGCTGAAACGCAGCTGAAGTACAAACGTTGTGCGCAGCGCAATATGAAAAGTGTTAAAACCTGCGTTTCAGCTGCAGTTCAGTTGCGTTTTATGCGAAAATGCGGTAGTAGAACTGGCCCCCTGGTGTGGTGGCGTTAATTGCGGTAAGTTTATGTCTACGTCCAAGGTATGATATGGTTGTTGTTATTATGATATCTAAGACATTTGCATTAGTGTGCCAAAGGTAACGCCCTATGGTGTTTAATATTATGGTAAGAAATAAAAAATAAAGAAAAATACAGTAAAATAAAAATGGCGAAAGCAGTCGAAGGAAGGTCCTGCGATGTTGGATCGCACTAAGTAATGACACATGGTCTCTGCCTGCCTATCTGGAACGACGGCGTGAGCATTATGTTATGTTATTTAATAAATATTTCATATAGACATATCTTGTCTAGTCCCTCAATTCTGTACTATGAGAATTAGACAAAGACAGACTGTGCTGACATGTGAACATTTTACACTGTATCCTGTGGGAATCGAACCCACAACCTCTTTGGCTCCAGTCGAAACAGCTAAAGAGGTAACTAAACCTGCTAGAGCAGTGAAACTGATAAGTTAATGATGGGACAGTTCTAGATTCAGTTGTACACACAATTTCTTAGAAGACTTCTCGACATCCTCTTCCTTATCTTCCATCTTCGGTCACTCTCCCATTTGGTAATAAACAAAAACTTACCCAATAAATGCCAATAAAAGAAAACAAAGAGCAATCGACAGGCTATCGTATTAAATAAGAATGTCATAAAGAAGCGACATAGATGGCTAGAATTTGATTCGCCTATCAGGGAACTCGTAAAATGTTATGCGCTGGCCGTAACACGCCCGACGTAATTCGATATAGTGCGCGCTAATGGTTCGTTTGCATTGTCGAAGACGATTCGGTTTTATAGATTAGGAACATCAGTGGGCCAAGAATCGACCCTTGGGTGACCACTGGAATAATGAAATAAATTTTATTTTTATTTTCAAGTCATAGTCTTAGCTATCTATATAAATACATAGAAAAGTAACTATTTAACCTATCTATGTGGTTTCCGGCTTAGAATAGGGCCACCCCCATTCTTCCCGTGGTGGGAATCGTCAAGTGATTACACCAGGGACTGGCAGCAGCGTTCTCCTGTATATATTAAAATCATTACTGCGTTTACCACCTACCGCCTACCGAGCGTGGTGATTATGGCAAATCCTCCAATGACAGCCCACCAAAAATGGCATTCTATTGGGGAGGCTTATGTTCAGCAGTATTTAGGCTGATGATGATATTAACTTTGTAATACAAGAAATAAAATAATTGAAAATTCATATTTTGCTAATGTATTAGCAAAATTTGAATTTTCAAGTATTGAAAGTACATAAGATACAATTTTATTTGGTTAAAATAGTGTAAATAAATATATCAGATGGTCCTTTGATTTCCTAATTCAGCTATTTACAACAGCATGCAAATTAATTAATTAATAATAACGTATTTTATCGTTGCATCTGAAAACGTGATGTTAAGTGCACGCGCACCGAACAACGTCAATCTACAGCACGCTGCGGTCCGCTAGTGCCAATAAAAGTTAATGAGCCGGTTCGATTGTTCGGAATGTTACACTTGGACACATGTCGTAGGCCGCTGAGTAGCTTAATGTGAAAATATTGGTGCTTAAAGGTATCGGAACAGGTTGGTGTTGGAATCTCTTTTGGTCGTAACCATAAAACAAATAATAACGACGAAATAATGCGTGCAAGTTTTCTAGTGAATTTTCTATCAAAGACTTTAGAATAGACTAGAATAAAAAAAATATTTATTAAAGCAACCAGGGCTCACTTTGTTAGTAGACTTAATACTATGATAGTAAAAATATAAAAACACTTAAATAAATAAATTATTTTTTGTTCGGTGCGTGAATCACTTCGGCACCAACGATCTCTATGTACTAATAGATGGAGCGTTCCAAACAATCGCTCTGTTCCACGCAAGTAGCCACAGCTCTTTGACATTCACTTCAATTAAATGTTCTGAGTAGTAACTGCACAAGTTTCAAAGTGAATGTGTAAGAGTTGTGGCTACTTGCGTGGAACAGAGCGATTGTTTGGAATGCTCCATCTAGTAGTACATAGAGATCGTTGCAGTTTAGAGCATTTTGTACATCTTTTTATACGTGCAAGCTCTGGGCTAGCTATACTCAAAAATCTTATCAAATGTATGTATTTGTCTATGGACTAAGTTGCCTGCAAATAAATGATTTTATTATTTATTATGTCATAATAACGATAACTTCAAGTGGTTCAACGTTACGTCGACAGTACCGTGCATGGCTGAGTCATATCTCGGTCTGACGACGTCAGTGCGATATTCGGGGTGCGGTGACGAGACAACGCGCCTGGCAACGGGATGCGGCTGCAGACTTCAGTCGTGACATGAATTGAAAAAGATCTACCTCAGTTATACATATTTTGTCTAGATATTCAAATGTATTTTATTGTATATGTATAATTAGTAGGTCGTTATTGCACCAACAAATACAGTTACAAGCTTTAAAAATAATACAACCTCAGTTATACATATTTTGTCTAGATATTCAAATGTATTTTATTGTATAGGTATAATTAGTAGGTCAGTACAATACAATACAATACACTTGATTGCACAAACAAATACAGTTACAAGTTTTAAAAATAATACAATTTAGGCAGTGTTATCGCTTTAAGTTTTGGTATTACTTTATTACACATTATACTTGTCCTTTCGGTTACTCTAAGGTTGACTGGAAGAGATCCCTAAGTGGGAAAAGAGCGCCTTTGCATACAGTGTAATTCCTATTTTATTATTGTTGCTGTTGTTATTTTTGGTACAATAAACCGTTTACATAAATACATACATACATACATACATACATACATACATACATACATACATACATACATACATACATACATACATACATACATACATACATACATACATACATACATACATACATACATACATACATACATACATACATACATACATACATACATACATACATACATACATACATACATACATACATACATACATACATACATACATACATACATACATACATACATACATACATACAGTGCTTGTCGTTTTATTTCAGTTTTTCTGTCTTTTTAGTCTATTGCAGAAGTTCTCAAACTTATTTCGTCTACCGCCCACTTTGAAAATCAATTATTTTCTAGCGCCTCTTAAATTTAGGTGACATTGGTGATCGCAGAAATGATCTTAATATGCACAGAGGAAAAATGGATAAACTGTAGGTTTCGGGTTCGATTCCCATTCCGGTTTTTTTTACTCGACTTTTTTTTGTTGATTTTTCCATCATCATCAGCCTATATACGTCCACTGTGAACATAAGCCTGCCCAATAGAATGCCTCTTTTGGTGGGCTTTCCATTAGGAGATTTGCCATAACCACCTCGCAGTAATGATCTTAATATGCACAGGAGAACGCTGCTGCCCGTCCCTGGTGCAATCCCTTAGTCGCCTTAAAGACATCCACGGGAACCACACGTCACGTACTAATTATTTTTCTTAAATTAAACTTTTTTTATTTTACTGACGTTTTATGCCGTCGGCTCAGTGTACCACATCCAAAATTCTCGCATCGAACGCAGCCAGCCAGCGCATACCGCGCGTGCCGTGTATCTCACAACGCCTCAACGCGCTGTCCGCCTCGTCGCATCTCCAAAATTCGAACGGTTGACGTTCAAAATCGAATTGTTTCCATTTTTCATGCGCCAAACGTGCACGACAGCGATTGGTGCGTTGGGAAATCGAAATGGTGGGTTTCAAAAACATCTTGACTTTATATACAGGTCATACCATAAAACAAAATAGTTTCTCGCACCTCATAAGTCAGTTCAAGCTACATAACTGTGGAACGGTCTTCTTGCACACATTCGTGACAATCCTACAGTTAGATCATTTAAACTGAGATGCAAAGATCACTTCCTATCTAACTTGTTGTCATATAGTATATATATTACATACACACATACATAATGCTCACGCCTTGGTCCCAGAGGGGTAGGCAGAGACATGTATCGCCACTTTGCGCGATTCTGACACACCTCACTAGCCTCACTCACATTCATCAACCTTTTCATGCACCTCCTTTTATTTATATATTATTATATATATATTCTTTATTGCACACACAAATATTGTCAATACATTACATAAAGAAAAAAAGATGTACAAAGGTGGACTTATCTCTAAAAGAGATCTCTTCCAGCCAACCTCTACTGTGGGAGAATCTAAAAAATAAACGGGAGACGCGTGTTGTGCTTCTTTTTATATTACATTCCAAATCAATAGTCATATGGAAACAAACGCATTTGCGTCTCGAAAACAAAACAAATAATAGATGGCGTTCCTAAGTGGACCGCAAAGTTAACATGGTAATACAAACCTATTTTTGCTGCTCGTGACCCTTTCATGTACATATTACGGAGACGCAATTGCCGTTTGGTTTTCGTATGACTATTTGTTTGGAATGAAATATACATTTTGTGAGGCGAGTACTTGTAAAAAAATTACCTAATCTCTTATTGGCAAAATTAAGTTTGTTGCCTACCTGTATACGCCAGCAAGATAACACACGTAAATTCGCGAAAGATTATAGGGAACACGTACTCGACAACTGTGACTTTCCCTGAGCGAAATCAATTAGAAATATAAGAAGCTTTTGATAAATTATTTTTGTTTTAATAATTTATTCAGACAATGTCAATATGAAAAAGTAACTAAAAATATATATTGAAACTACGTTAGTGAAACATATATACTTACAATAATGTTTAAAATTGTAAACTTTACTTAAAAATCGATTACATTACAAATGTTTGTGTGTGAGACTGCTCCCCTCAGTCAAACTGAGAATTTAGTTTTGTGGGTTTTTTCTGTAACTTTATTAATGTTTTTTTAATAAAAGATTTTTTTTATTATTATTAACTTGTTAAGTCATGCACTGGTACAAGCAATAATAGACTTTAAAACTTTACATACTTCCAATGTTTAAGTACCTATATGCAGTTTAATAAAGGAATCCTAATGGAAAATCCTATTTTAAACAGAAATTAATTTAATATATTGTCTCGACGCGACAACGAAAAATACCTCTTTGCATTCGAATTACAAAATTAAATTCCAAATTTAATTTTATTACATTTTCACTGAACTCTAAGCGCATACCGCGACGCACGCTTAGAAATGTCGTAAACGCTCTAAACGGTATTTTCAAACCATATCCTGCGAAAACCAACTCTAGTGACATTAAAATAAAATTTAGTTGTTTGTCTTTTGTCCCACTCCTGATTTGCTAAACAAGTAGTTAACTATACGACTTTATTTTCACCTATATACCAGTATATAGCTAGTCTGTCTACCGGATAACTCGAAAGCTACTAGAAAATATAACGTAAAATTACCCGACAATGATAGAAATGGAAAATTCAGTAAAAAAAATAGAAAAGCTATAAAATATATTATACATACGAGTACATATCAAGTGGTATCACGGGACGAAAAGCAGACGAAAGAAAGTCGCTTTGCATCAAAGTGGCGATATTTCGTCTCTGTCTACACCTCTGGGGCGTGAACATTATGTATGCATGTATGTAATAAACCTCGCAATAGACACATTTTTACGATTTTTTCAATTTTTACAATAACCTCAAATACCTAACAACAATCATACTCATGCACTAGGTTATTGATGCTAATTTTTAACAATTTTCTAAAGATATATATATTCTGTGTTTTATGAATGAGAAAAACCCGAATTCTTATAATGGCAGCCATTACATAAGCAGGGCTAGATACTTGTTTTTAAAATTTATTTATTAGCAATATTTAATGTAAATAGTTAAATTTGCAAACAACGCCGGGAGGCGAAGTTCTACTCAGTATAATAACGTAAATTCCATATTTAAATGTCAATAAGAATTTACGCCATTTTGATTATGGGTGTAAAATGAATATCTTCCGTCTTGGTTTTATTAGATTTTAGTTGTGAACGATAGAGATGTATGAAATTATTGTCGACACATAAAGTGACGCAAACGCTTTTCAACTTATAACATTAAAGTAAATTTTCGCCACCCAATTTTTCATAATTCATTCATTGTAATGACAATTACAATGTAATAATTAATAATTTGTAATCATGATTACAAATTATTAATTATTACAAATATATAATAATAACACTTTATCACAATTTGTTAAATTTGTTTAATAAATTAGTTGGTATAATAACTTTCCTAAGTTTCCCTCTGAATTCAAATTTTGGATTATTAATTTAGTTAGACAGAAGCGGAGATGTTCAATATTAAATTATATTAAAATTAACTAGCTAAATTAAACCATCAAAACTTTATTAATATCTGGAGCAACAATATAATGTATAAATATTCAAATAACAATTTGTATAATAAATACTGGAGTACGAAACTAAATTGTCGCGCCTGAACCTTTAAAGAACCCTTAAAGAGCGTAGAGAAAGAGAAGATCTTATTGAGACCTCCAAGATTTTGAATAATCACTACAACACATCCAAGTTGAAGAATATATTTAACTCAAACCCCACTGAACGACTCAGAGTACATAATATGAGATTCATCATCATCATCATCATCAGGTTATTTATGTCTCCACTGCAGGAGCACAACCCTCTCTCATTTGCCGGAGACAGACGGAGGAATTGGCCTACACTCCCCGTGCTGGCTCGGGGAGGCCTGATTGATGTTTTATAATGTATTCCCTTAGTCGCCTTGTACGACATCCACGGGAAGAGTTGGAGTGGTCCTATTCTACTCTACCGGGAACCACACTGCAAATATGAGATTAACATCGATCAAATGCTCACCTGGACCCGCAAAGAGTTTTTTTTTAAGCAACAGGGTTGTATCCAGATGGAATAAATTGCAAGAATCTGTTGAAACTGCCACATCAATAAATATGTATAAGAACAGACTAGACAATTATTAAAAGACCAAATCAACTACTGATATGGTAATACCAGCTATAAGCTGCTTTTCCATTTAAAATCAAAAAAAATATATATAAAATAATTAGTAGGCACTAAATATTAATATAATAAACGGTACAGCTAGCCGCCGAATAAAGAGCTTTACTGCGATCACCAATTCGCCTGCCAAGCGTAGGGATTAGGGCAAATCCCCCAATGGACAGCCTCCAAAAGTGACATTCTATTGTTGAGGCTCGTGTTCAGCAGTGGTCGTTTTAAGACTGATGATGATTATGATATTTTTTATTGTTCATAAAGAGTTCATATGCCGTGTGGTTCCCGGCTTAGAATAGGGCCACCCCAAATCTTCGCGTGGGTGTCGTCAAGGCAACTATGGATTGCACCAGGGATGGCCAGCAGCGTTCTCCTGTGTATATTAAGATCATTACTGCGATCACCAATCCGTCTGCCAAGCGTGGTGATTATGGCAAATCCCCCAATGACCAGCCTACTAAACGAGGCATTCTATTAGAGAGGCTTATGTTCAGCAGTGGACGTATATAGGCTGATGGTAAAAGAGTTATTACATTGAAATTAAATAATTCAAATATATCTTTAAATATTAAAGAGAGACTTTATACCAGTCATTGAAATAAAATGGACATAATTATAATTAAAGAAACTCTATTATATTTAAAAGAACAAACAGCATTAAAAACAAAGTGCAGAAAACTAATTTCATGCAGCCATTGCTGTAAAATATTCATGAGTTACTCCACGATAATGAAGGACGGACAAAAGAAAAACCTCGAAAAAACTAATTGATTTTCGTCACTCTTCCCTCAAGTTATAATCACTTTAAGTAATGAGCGGTGGCGATAAACGATTATATAATTATAATCGCTTATCGCCACCGCTCATTACTTACGTTACGTAGGTACGTCATTTTAATAAATGCATGTATATATTTGCTGTATACGAATGAGAGGATAACTCTTAGGGCGGATTGCATTTATTCATTCATCATCATCATCAGGTTATTTTTGTCTCCACTGCAGGAGCACAACCCTCTCTCATCTGCCGGAGACAGACGGAGGATTTGGCCTACACTCCCCGCGCTAGCCAGACGGGTTGGGGAGGCCTAATTGATGTTTTATAATGTATTCCCTCAGTCGCCTTGTACGACATCCACGGGAAGAGTTGGAGTGGTCCTATTCTACTCTACCGGAAACCACACGGCATTATTATTAGGTATATGGCATTATTATTTAACTAATATTGATATTCCCTGTTTTTTTTTTAAATGAGATATAGAATACTGTATTTAATTGACAAACTACGGCTAATAGAAAAGACACTGGACCAACAAAATTCTATGTAGATTTGTTTTCTGATTCCGAATTTGCACAAACAATACATTTATACCTGTGTGGGTCGTGTGATTTTTTTGCTTCGATATATTGATTTATGCAATAAGAGTGAAATAATAAAATCTTATTGGGTGCAAATGTATATAATCTTATTAATTATAAGATCAGAAAATATAGGACTTATACTTTAAATAAAAGTACTAGATTTGTCGGAAAACCATCTAATCATTCATCATCATATCACCCTGTCACATATTTCAAAGTCACTCTTCATTTATATTGACATTATTATATACCCATAATACTACTGATTATTAACTTTTACAATCGTAGCTCAAAATAAAGCCTAAAAATTTTTCATGTATTTACTTCTCTTTACGTTTCTAACAATACACTGAAGTCGACAGTTTTCTGTCACTCGCACCACATCCCCACTTTGTTGTGAAGAAGAAAAATGTTTCTTCAATGTTTAGGACACGAGAAAGCACTCAGTACACGCCATTAAGATATTAATGGAGGAATTTATTAACTTGACTGATGATTCAGTAATTCCCACGCGTCATAAAAGTTGCATGAAAAAGTTGGAAAAGCACGAAGTTAGAACGATTTATACATAATTACTCCATCTTTAGATATGATTAGTCGTATAGGGGAGTCACATTGCAATGTTCCAGTTGAAATTGTATTTAAACACACTTCTAAAGATGATGGCAACTCACTTTTAGCCATCGACAATAACCCCATAGACCAACGATCTCTATGTACTACTAGATGGAGCGTTCCAAACAATCGCTCTGTTCCACGCAAGTAGCCACAACTCTTTCACATTCACTTTGAAACTTGTGCAGTTACTACTCAGAATATTTAATTATTTACTAAATATTGACATTATTACTAAATATATTTACTAAATATTGGGCCCGATTCTGAAGCACAATGTTAAACTTTGACAGCACTAAAACTGTTGCTATCTTTGTCACACAGTATTATGAAGATAAAGACGAAACTAATTTTATCGCTGTCAAATTTTAAATGCGTGCTTCTGAATCGGGCCCATTGAGCCAATAAAAAAATTGCTTATTTTTCAATGCACTGCAAGCAGCATGCGAGCTAGATAGTCTCCCTTCAAGTAAGCAAATATAGTACCTAATAGGTAAGTGTATGGTTTTGATAACAGCATAAGTTTTACACAAATAGCGACCAACCATCCTATAAATAAACCCTGTGGTTTTATTAGGATTACTTAAGAAAAAAAAAGTGTAATATAATAAATTTTATGGATAAAAATAAACAAATCAAATGGGAGCCAGATACAACGGGACCTTTCCTTGTTAATTCCGATCAATCACGACATGGCGCGACCTTGACCAGGCCAATGAGCGTACAGTTCCCTCAGCCCGCGCACGTCAGCACTTTGACAGAATTGTTTGCAAATAACAATCTATTAAAGCATAGAGTGAATACTACCTAATCATCAAATGGCTTCTCTGCTCGTTTGTTGAAACCTCTTTGTTGCCAGCGCTCATATTAACCAAGCTTCAGATTAGTTTTTGTTTACAACACCGCAAGTTTATTACTAGACATCGTCAGCTAGCAATTTAACAGGCGAGTGGGTGCGTTGATACTTGTCCCGGCGACGTAACCGCGCTCCACCCAGGTGCGATATTACACTCTTTGATAGGCAACAGGTGACTTGCTCGAACAAGGCATGCTTATAGAAACCAGAACATAATCTAGTTATAATAGAAAATACATAAAGTATGATGACATTGATCCGGCTCGAAGGACCACTCAAGATATACTCATTAAAATTTAAAACTTATTTTTATACAATACTAGCTGTTGCAAATTACTAATTATTATGTTTTCCCGTAGGAATGCGATGTTTTTTCGAGATAAAACTATCCTATGTCTTATTCCAGGACCTAACCTATATGTGCCAAGTTTCATCACGATCCGTCCAGTGGTTGAAGCGTGATTGAGTAACAAACATCCAAACATCCAAAAAACTTTAGCATTTATAATATTAGTAGGAAGGATATTAGTAAGATTATTTTTTACAAGAATAACATATAAACAAAGTGTAATTATTATGTAAAATAGCTAAGTACCAATCAATTAAATAACGTTTAAAATCTTAAATTCAATTACATCTTAGATAAAACAATTTGAAAAGAGGAGAGAAACCATTTTGGTTTGCAATATTTTTTTCACTCTGAATCAGCTTCAAGGACCATTTAAAATTACGTTTTAAATTACAAGATGTTTCCCAGTTAAATATTAAAAAATACTCGACTAAGAAGAGTAATCTTGAGAATTCGAAGGCAAATTAATTTTTGGATTAGTATCTCATCAAATTCCAATAAAATGTTTCTGTGCCCGATTTCTCGTTTTTATTTTTCTTTTAGGACCCCTTTGCTCTTTGAAGAGGCCTTCTGTACTAATTGCTTCATCTAAAAAATAAAAGGAATACCCGTCCGAATTCTGTGGTATCTTTGCGAGCGGAACGATAAGCGGAGCGTTGAATTCTATCTAACATAGTTTTACGAGAACACCATTTCATTATAATAACATTGAAACTATCATAGTTACGAGTAAAAAACCATTTTAATTAACATTTATCATGTTAATATTTTTTTCTTGCATTTAAATTACAATGTCTCATTTTCCGTATTTCAGTTTCGAGTGGTTTTTATTTAGTCCTTGTCCACAATTTTGTTCTGATATGGTCAGTATAGATCAGAATATTCTAATTATATGTCGCAAACATTTATTGACCGGGGCAAACGGGTACAAATTGTACAAAGTTGTCTGTCCCCAGTGGGAATCAAAACCATGACCTCTGGCTCTCGAGTCTAATAACCAGGCTACTAAACCAAAGAGGCGGTCATATATCATTGACTCAGTTTAATTATATGTAATCAATAATAATATGTAATAGGCCATTAAGGGAACGTGTTTTGTAAAGTTAACCCGATCAAATGCTTTCTGGAAGTCCATGATAGAGGATTTGCAATATACGCCAAAATGTTGAATGAAATTCCTTAGATTTAGTTTCCGCTTTTACTGAGGCCCTACCCCAAAGCCTGTAGATAATGACGCTTTGGCTGCACTCGCGCCTAACGACCTTTATATTATTTAGGACGAGCCCTTTCCTTGTTTAATTAATTGATGAAAACGCCTTTTTAATTTTCAGTTTTAATTAATCCCTATTTTATTTTTTCTTTAATTTAAGTAGATTTATTGTGAAATTTAAAACTGACCTTATCAGTCAGTAGACCCGATTCTAAAGGCACACATTTAAAGTGGGTATCATTTAAACGGTTAGCAAAAAATATTCGTATTTTTGTGAGCAGAAAAATATATTCGAACATTAAAAAGTTAGTAAGCAAACTTGCCGTGTGGTTTCCGGTAGAGTAGAATAGGGACCACTCCAACTCTTCCCGTGGATGTCGTACAAGGCGACTAAGGGAATACATTATAAAACATCAGTCAGGCCACCCCAATCCGGCTGGCCAGCGCGGGGAGTGTAGGCCAAATTCTCCGTCTGTCTCCGGCAGATGAGAGAGGGTTGTGCTCCTGCAGTGGAGACAAAAATAACCTGATGATGATGAAGCAAACTATGGCTAGCAAATCAATTAGCAATTTAAGTCATACTGAACTGCTCTAAAAAAATTGTATAGCCAATAAAATATATTGGCTGCATTGAGTGAACGACGTTTAATCAAATTTAGGCACTCAGATGGTATGGAGAATTATTTTACAAAAAGATAAAAGATTTTTGTTGCTAACCGAATTACATACGACAAACCATTCAATTACTAATTTTTTGAAATGTTGTTCGCAACACAATGGAACGAAAAGCGGGCGAAGGAAAGTCGCGTTGCGCCATTGCATTGCGCAAAGTGGCGATACATCGTCTCTGCCTGCCCCTCTGGGACCAAGGCGTGAGCATTATGTATGTTATGTGTGTATTTAAAATTTGACACCACTAAAATTAGTTTCGTCTTTTTCTTCATAGTACTGTATGACAGAGATAGCAACAATGTTAGCGCTGTCTGATTTTGAAGTTGTGCTTCAGAATCAGGTCTTGCTATTAAAAATACCCTCTTTTTCAGAACAGTGTGCATATTATATGTTATGTTATGTACGGTTACTCTAAGGTTGACTGGAAGAGATCCCTAAGTGGGATAAATCCGCCTTTGTACACAGTTTAATTGCTATTTTTTTGTATTGTTGTTGTTGTCATTTTTGGTACAATAAAGCGTTTACATACATACATACATACATACATACATACACACATGCATGCATGCATGCATGCATACATACATACATACATCCATTCCGTAGGCTTGCAGTGCGGTTTGGGGCAATTTGCTCGCCTAATCTACGGGAAATGTGTATAATTTATTTTATTTTCTAAATGAAAATACATACATACATACATACATACATATATACATACATACATACATACATACATACATACATACATACATACATACATACATACATACATACATACATACATACATACATACATACATACATACATACATACATACATACATACATACATACATACATACATACATACATGTTGGTACAATCGTAACGCCAACACTCATCTGAGTCAAAGAATACTAAATATTCTGAATAGTGCTACGGGCGTAGCGCGCGTAGCAAATAATGTTTTTTTTTATTAGGTACAACGAGTATGCAATCTCGTATAAAGTTTAATTTTCGCCGACTGCAAAAATGTTGAAATTAAAGTCGGTTCTACTCTTTCTCATTTTCACAATAATTGTAAAAATATGCTCGAGTATTTTTAAGTTAGGCAAATGCAAAAATGCACAGAGGATTAAAAATACTAGAGTATATTTTATTTACTTTACTTAATTAGGAATAGGAGTCAGGTGTAAACTGTCTTAATAAATAAATATTACATACACACACACATACTTTCGTAGAATCCGAAACAAGGGTGTTTTGAAACTAGGATTTTTAAAACATGCAGAACATATAAAACGGGTGCCGTGTGGTTTCCGGTAGAGTAGAATAGGACCACTCCAACTCTTCCCGTGGATGTCGTACAAGGCGACTAAGGGAATACATTATAAAACATCAGTCAGGCCTCCCCAACCGTCTGGCCAGCGCTGGGAGTGTAGGCCATATCCTCCGTCTGTCTCCGGCAGATGAGAGAGGGTTGTGCTCCTGCAGTGGAGACAAAAATAACCTGATGATGATATAAAACAAATTATACCTATCAACGGAATCCAACATATCTGTACCTACAGACCGTATCATAAATGCACAGCCAGCCAATTTTGATGCAGTGCGCAATTCGTGCACACTACGATGAACTCCCTACGGATATCCTGCGGGAGATATATCTTTGATATGCGTACTTAGTCTATATATATATATATATGTATATCGTAGGTAGATATATCGACAATCTCCGGTTGTCGTCTAAGGACATATAATTTGTGCACACTGGACCGTATTCACCCGCTCGCTTTACTAATGAACCTAGTATGGTCAGAATACTATCCTACTTCCTAGTAATACCTATTATAAACGCGAAAGTTTGTAAGTATGGATGGATGTTTATTACTCTTTCACGTAAAACTACTGAATTGATTTTAATGAAACTTTACAATAATATAGCTTATACATCAGAATAACACATAGCCTACAATTTATAAAGATATTGTGTGAATTGTCCAAAATATCAAGTAAGTAGGAAAAAATCTACCATCTGCGAGCTATTCTAGCGTGTGCTGCCAAAACCGCTAGAGTTACACTAATGTAATGTATGATGGAAATGTTTATCTTAAATAGTCCTACAAAAAAGCCCGCCACAGTATATATCTATATCTTATGTGTAAGCCATTATAGCCAAAATAGTGAACTATCATGATGAAACTTGGCACACATATAGGTTAGGTCCTGGAACAGGACATAGAATAGTTTTTATCCTGAAAAAACATCGCATTCCTACGGGAAATACATAATAATTTGTGATGTTAAGTTGTCCACGCGGCCGAAGTTGCGGGCAACAGCTAGTATGAAATATATCATATACGCTAGTATCAGAGTATATTTAATCAGAAAGTTTCTTTTATCTTAGTAAGTACCAAACGCAATATACTAGTCCTTTTAGAACTGAAAGTAACTTTAAGGTTGAATGGAAGAGATCCCTAAGTGGGGCCCTAATCCGCCTTTGTACACAATGTTATTCCTCTATGCTATTTTTAGTTTTGGTACAATTAAGTGTGTGGTTTCCGGCTTAAGATAGCGCCACCCCCAATCTTCCCGTGGGTGTCGTCAAGGCGACTAAGGGATTGCACCAGGTACAGGCAGCAGTGCCCTCCTGTGTTTATTAAATCCGCCTGCCAAGTGCGGTGATTATGTTAGATTAGATTAGATTAAATTTATTTATTTCACTTTTACATCTTAAAAATTCAATTTTACATGTCATTCTCATATGGTAAAAGGGATCGTCATAAAATAAAATAATGTACAAAATATAAATTACAATGTCAACAAATACAAATGTCAAATAATGTCATAGTATGTAACATACTGAGCCGTGTCATAAATGAGTTGTTTCCAGTAGACTAGAATAGGACCACTCCAACTCCTCCCGTGGATGTCGTACAAGGCGACTGAGGGAATACATTATAAAACATCAATCAGGCAACCCCAACCCGTCTGGCCAGCGCGGGGAGTGTAGGCCAAATCCTCCGTCTGTCTCCGGCAGATGAGAGAGGGTTGTGCTCCTGCAGTGCAGACAAAAATAACCTGATGATGATGATGATGATATAACGTACTATCTATGTCAGTATATAATATTAAAATAATAATTTTAAATACCCCAATGGCTTATGTCCAGCACTGGACGTATTTTGGCTGATGATGATAGCGTTTACATACATACAACGTAAGTCTCGATCAATTTTTCTCATTCATATCAGCCATAAAATAATACAAATTATTGTACTCCTCAGTATTGTTATTAATTGTATATCCCGTGGCCATTTTACTTTACTTAATTGCCCAAACGTGGTACGCTTAACAAGGCGGCGATGTTGTTCGCAACACATCACGTCACGGGCCGAAAAGCGGGCCAAGGAAAGCCACTTTGTGACATTAGATTGAGCGAAATCGTCACTGCCAACCCCTCTGGGACCAAGACGTGTGCATTTTGTATGTATGTATGTAACTACCCAACATAAATCAATTAATAACATGCAGTCTATTTCTACTAAAAGTCAATTATTATAACAATGTCACTGCAATAATCATAAAATAATCACGAGTGCCGTACAACGTTGCCATATCATCGCCATTCCACTCACAATGCAGCACTAACAAGCACTTTTAAATATAAAAAGAGTGTTTCCATGTAAAAACACTGAGAGAGCCCACTACGAGCAATTTCATTCTCTCTCTACAGTGAAAAATAAATCTGGGTCAGGTAGAAAGGGGTTGCATGCAAAAGCTACTACTATAGGTAAGTTGTTCAGAAATTTAATTATTCTAGATGCGGTATGAGCGGAAGAACGCTTCACATTTAAGCGTAGTTTCATAAGAACTATCTGACGCCACTTAGAACCTGAGATATTAATAAAGTAAATTTTTCTAGAAGCCATTACATCGGATGACAATAAAACGACTGTTAATATTTCTTCCAGTAACTCAGTATCACATTTAGAAATCATTCATGAAAAAAACATCTCTTTTTTACGAAAATTTTGATAAAAAAAATGCAATACTCGAATGTACTAGTATGTTCATCATATGGGCGAGGACAACGGCTTCTGCGTGGCGAACGGCGCGGCGCGTATGGGATTGAGTGAAATTTAGTTTTTGGGGATAGGGATGGGGTTGAGGTTGGGGTGGGGATTGGGATATTGAGAGTCTCAAGTCTAAGTGGGAGTGGGAACGGGGCGGATTCTGTAGTTCACGCGAGCGGAGCCGCGGGCACAGCTATTGTTATATAAAATTTAATTTAACTGTTTGTACCGTCATGGATTACACAGCCACACAAAAAGAAATTTCTGACCTGGAACTCTCATTATGTTTTTGGGGTCGCTGAATCCGAATTAGGGGTCATTTTCATCCCAGCACGTTTGGTCTGCCCATAGACTCAAACACCCTGAAATCTGCTATGTCCGTTGAGACCACAAACCTATGGCTCAACAGCATCGAGATAGGGTTATGTGGCTATTTGGTTATTGTATCATAAGGATTTAGAGCGAAAGGATTTGTGGTTTTACTTATATGATAAATTTCGGTGTTTTTTGAGGTTACGTCCGAACTGTAACGTGCTGGGATGAAACTGACCCCGGATTCGGATTCAGCGACCGCAAAAACATGACACATAGTGAGAGTTCCAGGTCAGAAACTTTTTTATGTGTGGCTGTATTATTGATGTTAAGTAATACAATTACTTAATAAATAAACATGATCGTAGCTTATTTTTAACCGTGTGGTTTCCGGTAGAGTAGAATAGGACCACTCCAACTCTTACCGTGGATGTCGTACAAGGCGACTAAGGGAATATATGAAACATCAATCAGGCCTCCCCAACCCGTCTGGTCAGCGCGGGGAGTGTAGACCAAATCCTCCGTCTATCTCCGGCAGACGAGAGAGAGTTGTGCTCCAGCAGTGGAGACAAAAATACACGGCAATATTTTTATCAATGTTCGCAAATAAATATATGGTTGATTGATTGAGTTCTTGGTTAAGAACAGAGCCCACAATGTTTCCGTCCAAGGCGACCAAGGGATTGCATTAAGGACGGGCATCAGTATGCTCCTGTGTATATTAAGATCATAACTGCAATCACCAGTCCGCCTGTAAAGCGTGGTCATTGCAAATCCCCAATGGACAGCCCACAAAAATTGTCATTCTATTGGGGAAGCTTATCTTATCTTCTCAAGGGGCCAGTAAGACCTCGCGACACTTCGACCATTCAGGATCTTTTGTGCCAAACTCCTGTCCACCAACGGTGCCCCAAGCCGATTTGGTGGACTTCACGCGAATTGCAGGATTGGGGAAGCTTACTCGTATGTTCATCAGTGGACGCATTTCGGCTCATGACGAAGTTATGTTCATCAGTGGACGCATTTCGGCTGATGACGATGACGAAGTATTTTAGTTCAGTTCCATTTAAACTTTACATCGGTGTTTCTGGAATGTAGGCTAGCGGTGGAAACGGCTGCAATTTGATGCGGCATCACGACCGCGCGCAGACGCTCCGGCATCTAGTTATGATGGCCGGTTAGTTAGATAGCTTCGGCGATGCATATTCAAGGCATTCAGGGGTTCCTGTTGCCATAACTTGATGTAGTTTGTACATTGTCGACCCCGTAGCCTAGTCGGTAGTACACCTGCCTGCGAAGCTCGGGTTCGCAGGCTCGAATCCCGCCCAGGGAAAACATTCGTGTGATGAACACTTGTGTTGCCTTGTGACTGGATGTTATTTATATATTATATTATGTATTTATGTATGTATATCAGCTGTCTCATACCCATATTACAGGCTCTGTCTAGTTTGGGATCAGGTGGCTTTGTGTGAAATGTCCCCACATATTTATATTTATTTTACTGGCAGTAACTGGATGAGAAGAACCGAAGATCGGGTCTAGTGGTGCACCTTGGAAGAGGCCTATGTCCAACAGTGGACTCTTTCGGGCTGATAATGATGATGATAATGATTTATTTATTCGAGAGAATTCAAACTATTAAAGACAGATGAAGGTGGTCAGTGGACCTGTGGACACAAATAATGTCAGATGGCCACGTATGGTAAGTAACGACTGGAGTAGTCCACAAGGCTGACCGCTTGAGCTTTCGGCATGGACTTCCGACATATTACATCTGTATATACACATTTTTAGGCCGTGAGCGACGTAAAATTGGCGGTAAGTGATAAGTGTCGCTTCTTTACAAAGTAATATTTAGTACTAGAGTACTAGCTGTTGCCCGCGACTTCGTCCGCGTGGACAACTTTACTTCACAAATTATTATGTTTTTCCCGTAACGGAATAAGGAACGGGATGTTTTTCGGGATAAAAACTATCCTATATTCTATTTCAGGACCCAACCTATATGTGTGCTAAGTTTCATCACGTGCCGTCTAGTGATTGAGTAACATCCAAATATCCAAACTTTCGCATTCATAATATTACTAGCTGTAGCCCGCGACTTCACCCGCGTAGACAACTTAACATCACAAATAATTATGTATTTCCCGTAGGAACTGGATATTTTTTCGGGATAAAAACTATCCTATGTCCTATTCCAGGACCCAACCTATATGTGTGCCAAATTTATGTATGTATGTAAACGCTTTATTGTACCAACAATAACAACAACATAATAAAATAGGAATTAAACTGTGTACAAAGGCGGACTTATCCCACTTAGGGATCTCTTCCAGTCAACCTTAGAGTAACCGAAAGGACAAGTATAATGCGTTTAGTACCAAATTTGATAAAGAAATGTACCTGTGTATGTTTATGTAATACTCGTATGTATTTTCAAACTTTTAATAAAGTTTGAAAATACATACGAGTATTACATAAACATAAATAAATTTCATTGCGATCCGTCCAGTGGTTGAAGCGTGATTGAGTAACAACCAAATATCCGAACTTTCGCATTTATAATATTAGTGTTATCTCTGACTCAGGTGAGATATGATGGGTGGTTAGTTAGGGAGCTATGCCAGTGCATATTCGGGGCACTTTGGAGATGCCTGAGGCCATAACGAGCGTAGTATGTAAACTTGAGAATTGCAATGTAAATTAAAAACTATCTTACTATAATACTAAACTATCTTTAGTTTGTCGTTATTGCAAATTCAGAATCAGCAAAAAAAATCTTGGAAAGGTCTGGGTCCCGTCTCTCTACGGCTAATAAAAAAGACACTGGACCCAGACCACTCGGCGTAGATTCCGAATTTGCAATAACGAAAAAAATACTTCAATAGGTTAGGCGTTTATGCTCTTTTGCGTCCATATGTATATATTATAGGTTTTTTAAAATTGTAATAGAATTAATGTATGATGTTTTTGATTATTTTCTGATTTTAAAATGTTTGACATTCTTTACTAGATATTGTAAATCTGTCATTTTTAAAGTAATTTAATATATATGCAATATTGTATGCCCGTAATGGGTAAACTATTAGATAAGAGCAACTTTCCGCAATATCATCTGCTATACAATGTACCTAATAGGTAACAATAAATGATTTCTGGTTCTGGTTATGACAACGTAGTAACTTATTTTTTAACTAGCTGTTGCCCGCTACTTCGTCTGCGTGGACAACTTAGCATTACACATTATTATGTATTACTAAATCCTAAATTAGCGTGCCGAGTCCGCGGTTCCGTTGGACTACAGTTTTTTTTTTTTTATAAAGTTCACATTTACTTCTTGTTTGTCACGGAATAAAAGATAATCATATAATTATTTACATTTTTTATATTTTAATATTGTGCAAGAAGTTAGGTATTTTCATTTAATGAAAAAAAATCGCAGGTGATATACCCTCCCCCCCCCCTCCAATTCCTTCTTTCCAGACCCTTTCGTTCTTACCTTCCCCATCTCCTTCGCACCACATTTAATTATTTTTTTAACTTCAATGTATAGATTCGTTCAATGTACAGATTCTGACAGCCCCTTCAAACGTCAGGGAAGCATTTCCACTCGGTCATTGTCGGGGATCGCTCGGCTTTTCCGCGACATTCTATTCCTGGGGAGGCCCCTGACTTTGACGCTTGCCAGTCCCCTGTGGAAGAATGCAAGCACTCTGAGAGGATATTAAACTCAAATCATGTGGGGAGAGGGTCGTGTTAGGAGGGCGTCGTTGCAAGAGAGGTCTAGGAGACGCAGTCTTTTTTTATTTTAGTGAAAATTATTACATTTTATATAAATAATTTGAAATATGTTTCCATTTGTTACTGAGTGCTCGAGTATTTCTGTTCTATCTATATGGAAAATTGCCAAGAGTGTTCACCCCACGATGAACGTTGCATTTTAAATGTATATTATTTTACAGGAGTGGTTTGCTTTCTGCATATATTTTCATTGTTACATACAGTGCTCGGGAAGTAGTGTTCTGAGAAGATTGAGCCTTGAAGGCTCTAGCTTTGACAGCTCAAGCCAGTTATACGAGCCTTAAAATCTTCAAGGCTACGTCTAAACGAATATATTCTGTATATAATATAATATAATATAATATAATATAATATAATATAATATAATATAATATAATATAATATAATATAATATAATATAATATAATATAATATAATATAATATAATATAATATAATATAATATAATATAATATAATAAATAAATTTTAGTAATTGGTAAAAGTTAACCTGAAGACTTTTCGTAATAACATGAGTTTGTGCCGTTTGACAAAGATCAAATTTTTGTGTGTGTCTCGTATATTATTATTCCGTGTGGTGTCGTCAAGGCGACTAAGGGATTGCACCAGGGACGGGCAGCAGCGTCCTCCTGTGTGTGTATGTTACGATCATTACTGCGATCACCAATCCGCCTGCCGAGCGTGGAGATTATGGCAAATCCCCCAATGGACATCTAACCAAAAGTGGTATTTTATTGGGGAGGCCTTTGTCCAGCAGTGGACGTATTTAGGCTGATGATGTATATTATTATGGAGGTAAATTAGCCAGAGTTTATATTTTGCTAAACTATTGTATGTCACCACGGCATATTTAACAGTGTATCTAATAATAAAAATTGTAACCGAAGTCTTATTTTTATCTTGTTCTGGACCGCCTCGTTGGCCCAGTGGATTAGTCATTGGACTCGAGCACCAGAGGTCGTGGGACAGACAACTTTGTACAATTTGTACAAGTTGGTCCCAGTCTGGATGTTATATTTGTAAATTGTCATATCCTTGTTTAATTTCGATAGCACAGGAGAAAATCCTAGTTTGGGATTAGACAAGTGTACTGGTATGTATATATATATGTAATATTTATTATTATTATGATTTCATTAAAATAAGGAATATACAGCATGAGTTTTTTATTTTATTTATATTTGGAAAGCTTACAGCCTAAGTGACAAAATATAATTTAAACTTGTGCAACAATTCAATTAAGAATTGCGCAGATGTGGAATAAACTGCCGACGGTCATTCGAGATAGTACATCGGTGACATGCTTTAAAACTAAACTAAAAGAGCAGTATCTGTCTCACTCAGTATAATATGATATGTATGTTTATTATAGTTCAAGTATTTAGTTATTATGTAGTCTATTATGCACTTATTTTGCCCCCCTCGCTCTTACTGCCTTGTCTCACACCTTGTAGGGTTGACTGGAAGAGATCTCTTTTAGAGATAAGCTCACCTTTGTACACACCATTTATTACTGTATTTAGTTTTAAATTGTGCAATAAAGTATATAATAACAATATGCCAATAACAAGCTTTCAGTGTAGGTAAAGAAATAAACATGACCCAACTCTTAGACTATAAATCCTAAAGTGCAACAAACTTACAATGCCCGGTGCCCAGCGGCCGGTTGGTGCAACTAATGACCGGGGGGTCCCCCGCCGGCTGTCATCGCCGCTTAGGGGATGGACGATATTGAAAACGGAACGCAAGTGCGTGTGTGTAATGGAACGGAACGTTCACGGTGGATCGGTCCAGTTTGAATTGAATCGTTTGTTTATTTATACTCGCAGTCAAGATATTCATGGTGAGTGATGATTTGGAGATGTTTTTTTTCTTCTGAAATATAGTTACAGGTTTATCCCATTTTTACACAATAGACCAGAAATGGTCGCAGTGATACAAGGTCTAGACTGAGATCTTGAAATAGCCCCAACTCGAATAATAATAAATCCCATTTTTAACATCAACTGCCACGTGGATTGGAAACCTTTGCGTTTTTTATTTTGTTCCTTATTAACCGACTTCAAAAAAGGAGGAGGTTCTCAATTCGACATTATGTTTTTTTTACTATCATAATCTTAGACATAAGACCCAGAATAAGGAAAATATGTATGTTGAACCTAATAAAGTATTATTATTGGAATGGTTTTTATGGAATTTGGCATGAGTAAAAATGAACATTGAACCTTCACAAAAAAGAAAATCAAAAGATTATTAAAAATAATTTATTCGGTCTCCTGAAAATTATCATTTACATTCAATTCAATTACTCTTTAGGCCGTGTGGTTTCCGGTAGAGTAGAATAGGACCACTCCAACTCTTCCCGTGGATGTCGTACAAGGCGACTAAGGGGATACATTATAAAACATCAATCAGCATCCCCAATAGAATTCCACTTTTGGTGGGCTGTCACCACACTTGACAGGCGGATTGGTGACCGCAGTAATGATCTTAATATACACAGGTGAACGCTGCTGCCCGTCCCTGGTGCAATCCCTTAGTCGCCTTAACGATACCCACGGGAAAATTGGGGGTGGCGCTATTCTAAGCCGGGAACTACACGGCCAATAACTAATAGTTGTACCAATTCCTATACATATAAGAAGTACTGTAGATTTCCCTCAATAGGTATAATAAAATAAATAAGGGTCGGATATACTCGTTACGAGTTTACATGAAGATAGAAATAGGATTGCCGTGTGGTTTCCAGTAGAGTAGAATAGGACCACTCCAACTCTTCCCGTGGATGTCGTACAAGGCGACTAAGGGTACAAGCGTACATTACAAAACGTCAATCAGGCCTCCCCAACTCGTCTGGCCAGCGCGGGGAGTGTGGGCCAAATCCTCCGTCTGACTCCGGCAGATGAGAGAGGGTTGTGTTCCTGCAGTGAATACAAAAATAACCTGATGATGATGAAGAAATAGGAAAACCTGTAACTCCCTTTCATACTGTTATCTTAAGTAATCCTAACTTTAAAACCCTCTAACGCAACCGCTACTACAGATCCATCTGTCATTGTTACGTCGATGCACCCGCTCATAAATCTCATCGGAATTTAATATCACGACCACCGCTCATAGCTCACCTCCGGCGCGCGCGCGGGTCTGCGGTAAATCTCAGTCATAACTTATTTATAAGTCGAATAACAGGTGCGTACTCAGGGGGTTTGAGCCTGCAAGGGCTGTGCCACGCCCGGTGAAAAAATTAGGGCATAACTACACATCAGATCAATATTGTACCATTTAGCTGCTCTGGGATTGAATTATATGTCCCAAGGTGCGATATTGTACTTGTAGCCATACTACACTTATATCGGCGCTGTTAAAAATAAAAACACAACCTGCCTGCATGCAAAAAGTCTTTATTTAAAGTTGGATATAAAAAATATTGGAATTCATTTAGGACTGTACTTAGAGTGAGTTTTTAAGCCGTAAAGTACTACACCAGAAACGCGGTTCAGTTGGTATAACGTTTAGTTATTTTATCTCCGCACTTCCTAATCTATCTATCATCTTTATTACAACAGCATAGGGTCTATGTAGTTCCAGCGGATGATCCGCGGCAGTCCGCTCTATGCAGAGCGACGCGACGACACGCGAGCAAGTCACCCAAAAATTTACATCAACAGCCGTGTAACAATCCACGTCACGAGTCTAAAAACTAGATATGCACAGAGTCAAAGTATACACCTCTGATCCCATAAACCTACTCTCAAATCTAGAACCTACTCTCAAGCCCGAGAGAAAATCTACCACACTTTTGATAGCACTTCGCTACAGATTTCCGCAAAACATTGTCTTGATATTAATCTATATTTGCATAGGTTCAAGGAACTTACCAATACGGGCCAAGGTTTAAAGCTCGACTACAAAACGAAGCGTAAACTGTACCGTCTCATTGACAAACGACAATCTGAATTTTTTTAACTAGCGCCCCCCTCCTGGATGCCTGCCTGTCGAAACCCCGCAGCTCGCGAACCCTGTATATCACGACTAAAATCCTTTGAAAGGCCACAATGGTCTTTTCTTCAGCTTTTATGAAAGGTATAATTATACAGCTGAAAATATACGGCGGTTTTAAGTAGCTCGACTTTTAGCGGGTTTTATATCTTAATGAATTATCATAGGGTACTGTTGTACCCGCCATAACCACATAGAGAGAGGTAACGATAAGTGGTCTCACTTATTCTGTAGTTTAAAAGGTCAAGTAAAACTTTTTACTTTTATTAAATCTGCGTTATTATCGTGACATCTAATAAATAAAATCGACCACATCGCGTGTCTGTACATTGAACATATTTGCAAAAAAAAATTGAGGGTTCTAAGGATAAGTAATAGAACACATTTCAATCATTTTTGGAATTTTTGTCTGTTTGTCTGTGAGTTTGTGCACGCATCACTTAATAACTAATCAACGGATTTTGATAGACTTTTCACAAAAACATGGGGCTTAACTTAGCTTAACATTTAGTCTTTATTTCATCGCAATCGGCTAACTCAATCAAAAGTTATAGACATTTTTAGTTTTCATATACATTAGTCAGTAAGGTTAGTATGCAATATATTGCACATAATAGTAATAATAACTTACATCAAGCACAGGGGAATGGGAAGGCTGAGGGGTGACTATGTAAGACACGTTATTTTTTTAAACTTTAGTAATGTATCTGAAGGCATAATATTGATACGACATCGATCTTTGTAAACCAAATAAAAGTACGCAAAAAGCAACGTACGTTCTATAGATGGTGTCTGAAGTTTTGAGGTAAGTCAACAATAGCAAGGCTTTCAAACTTCAATGCAAAACAATTCTGACCAAAAACGAGCTTTAGTCTTTAGATGAATTTTCAAACATAAAGCATGACACATTGAATTATATTTTACACAGTTATTTTGAATTATATACTAAAGTCGTACTCATACAAATTTTGTAGTAATTTATTTAAATATTTTTTACACTTAGATCATTCATATACCAAAAATATTTGAATGACATTTTTATTTTAATTTGACTTGTCTAATGGGGGACGACGAGCAGGTTATGTCGGGTTTGCACCGGCTAAAAACCCGCGGTGGCCGTCTCCGACGCACAGACGAAGGAACCCGGGGGCTCCACCTGGGCTTGCATCCGGGTGTCCCTCCTCCGTGCCCCCCCCGCACGCGCTCGGCGGCCCGCCTCGGGGGAAGACTTACTTCCTCCCCCCTCACCCTCGCGATGCATGCAGCAGCAACGAGGCCACCCCGTTGCTGCCGCCCTCGACGGGACTTGTAGACATAGACATATTTTATAGCTAACTTCCATTACAGGTCAAATAAAATTATTACACAAGTTATATTAAATCAAATTATAGACAGGCAAATTAAACAAGTCTTTAATCAGTGCGTCCTGCCTGTCATGACCTACGGTGCAGAAACGTGGACACTGACAGTGGGCCTGATCCACAAGTTTCAAGTCGCTCAGCGAGCTATGGAGAGGGCTATGCTCGGCGTATCTTTGAAGGATATGATTCGTAATGAAGAGATCCGACGAAGAACGAAGGTGACCGACATAGCCGAAAGGATTAGCAGGCTGAAGTGGCAGTGGGCGGGCCACATCTGTCGCAGAACCGACGGCCGTTGGGGCAGACGGGTTCTGGAGTGGAGACCACGGATTGGCACGCGCAGGGTGGGACGCCCCGCCGCCAGATGGACCGATGACCTAAAGAAGGTGGCCGGAAGCGGCTGGATGCGGAGGGCGGAGGACCGGGTGTGGTGGCGTTCATTGGGGAAGGCCTATGTCCAGCAGTGGACGTCTAAAGGCTGACATTATGATGATGATGAAATTAAACACAATCAAATTAATCATCAATAACTAACATAAATATAAAAATATCAAATAAAATTCTTAAAATTAAATAAATTAAGTTAATGCGTTCTGAAAGAACTCTTCAAAGCATTAAAAGGCCTGCTTCACAAGCCAGGCGCACAGTCAGTCTTAGATGCAATGGGTGCACAGAGCCGGCTTCTACGACACGCAGGGGATACCGTGGCTGCATTCCTCGCCCCATCCCACAGAGCCGCACTAACTGTAACCTACCAATGTTATGTAATGTTGAAATTGGCGATTCTAAGTATACTATACGTACTTATATATAAAAATACAGCAAAATATTTTTTTTTAATAAAAATTTGTCATGGATAAATGGGTATCGTTATGTTTCAATAAATCATTAAAAATAGCCTATACTATAGGTTTATTCGCCTATAGATAGATACTCTTTAACTATAAATAAAGCCATCCCTCTTCTAAGTCATAGTAAACATATTAGCGAGCAGGGTGGCTCGTTGCACTAATAGCCCGTGACGTCATAAATTGCAAGCAGAGGGGATGCACCGGGGCGATGACGTTACGCGTTCTGAAACTGCACAACATCGTGGACAAAGAAAACAGATTTTTAACTTTTAAACCTGCCATACATCTCATTAATTTTAACCTTTAGGAATATTGAGAATTCTAGGCTAAGTCGACTGTGTTTTGATTACATTTTGTTTTATATTAACCAATACAATACAATTCACTTTATTGCACAATCAAATATAGTTACAAGTTATAAAAGTTACAAATAGTACAATTTATGCGGTCTTATCGCTTTAAGCAATTTCTTCCAGACAGCGATTTATTTTATACATGACGTTAATCTTTTGGAAACACATGGCAAAGAGCGACCAGTTTCTACATTATACAATTAAGCTGCGGTAAAGTGGCATTGTCTAATAACAACAAAATAATTGTAATTATTTCAGTTTGTAAACTGCACACCCCTGTATTTGTAATTTCTTTTAAACTTTTATTTTCTACTACTAACTACTTTACTTTATAACTATACTACTTTCTTTTAAAACTACAACGCCGAGCCATACGTGCTAGAACCCAAAACCATCCGGTTCCTAACTTAACAAGATAACAAGGACTGAATTCCTGAACTGCGCAGTTCACAGATACCATGAAAAAAAAGATAAAGGAAATTACAAATACAGGGGTATTTGTAATTTCTTTTATCTTTTTTTTTTCAAATATTTTCAAAAGTTTGTGATTTTTGGTTAAATTATGAGTGCGAATTGTAATATTATCAAAAAATATATACATACATAATGCTCACGCCTAAAAATAATCATAAAACCTAATCACCAGCCTATAAGAGTCCACTGCTGGACATAGGCCACTCCCAAGGCTCACCAATAATCATACAACCTGAATCATGCAATATAATTTTATTACGATAAACATTTATAATAAAAACTATTCTACTCGTGTTCTAAGAGATAAATAATAAAATATTACAGGGAGTGACGTCGCTTCGTAGCTTTAATAGCCCGTGACGTAATAAAATGCAGCCAATAGGGATGCTCTAACAGAAAGGGGAAATTTTAAATACCGGTACAGTATACAACAACATTACATTATAAAACATCAGTCAGGCCTCCCCAGCCCGTCTGGCCAGCGCGGGGAGTGTAGGCCAAATCCTCCGTCTGTCTCCGGCAGATGAGAGAGGGTTGTGCTCCTGCGGTGGAGACAAAAATAACCTGATGATGATACAACAACAAACCCAACTGAAGGCACCAACACTTTTTACTAGAGATAGTCCATATGTGACTTTTGGCGAAGTTCGGCCGAACGGCTCTACCAAGTATCCGCTCTGGACGCAGTTGAGCGTCGTGCCCGAAGGCTCATTGGCGGCGATGCTCTGGTAAATACCAAGTTACAGAGCCTCAAACATAGTCGCAGTGTGGCCTGTCTTTAGGTTTTCTACAGGTTACATTTTGGGGAGTGTACCCAGGAATCGGACGATTTGATTTCCCCATCTCCGTTCGATGCCGTGTGGTTTCCGGTAGAGTAGAATAGGATCACTCCAACTCTTCCCGCGGATGTCGTACAAGGCGATTAAGGAAATACATTATAAAACATCAATCAGGCCTCCCCAACCCGTCTGGCCAGCGCGGTGAGTGTAGGCCAAATCCTCCGTCTGACTCCGGCAGATGAGAGAGGGTTGTGCTCCTGTAGTGGAGACAAAAATAACCTGATGATGATCTCCGTTCCATCACCGGACTACCAGGCGTGGGGAGGGACTTTAGACATACTACGCTTTGCTTCCTACGTTTTGCTTCCTCTTTCATAATGCGAACTGCTAAAGAATGGAACTCACTGCCAGCTTTGGTTTTTCCGGACAAGTACAATTTAGATATTTTTAAAGGAACAGGGAATGGGCCTCTTCTGGGTAAGCGCGTTTCACCTTCCGCCTCATCGTCACTTACCATCAGATGAGATGGGGTCAAGCGTAATCCAATAAGGAATTAAAAAAATATTTCGTTCTTAAATTTTGCTCTTTGATCCGCCTAGGCTGCGCCACATCACGGCGGATGCTCACAAATATTATGCAGTCAGGCGTTGGCCCTAAAACTACAACCCCAAGCTATACGTGCTAGAACCCAAAACCAGCTGGTTCCCAACTTAACAAGATTGGTTTCCTAGCTTAAAATGTAATATCGATTTCAAATTAACTTTATATGTGTATCTTTTTATTATTATAGTATGTTTAGTGTAGTTTAAGCTCAAAATTGTATTTATAAATGTACGTCATAGTGAGAATGTTAAGGGTGCAGACTTTAATTTATTGTATATGTTAATTGTTTAATGTAATTGTGGTCTGTATCTGTTGTTTCTCCAATAAATAATAATAAATAAATAAGACAACAAGGACTGAATTCCTGAACTGCGCAGTTCACAGACACCGTGTAGCTTAGTCCAGTTTTTGAACAGAATTAACAATTAACAGTTCGAAGTCTTGGATCTTGGAAACTCTCAACTCCGCGCGCCAAGAAACTTGGCTAATCATTAGGAATGAGAATCTCAAATGTTGCTAAGTAAAATCTGTCCAAGTTTTATCTGCAGTGGAACACGGACGGTGAGTTCGGAGCAATTTAAAAGTAGGAATCGAAGTGGAGGAACATCTTAACTTGTTTCGAGTTGAACAAAGCCAGTGGCTAAGGCTTTTTCTTTGGAGAACGTTGGGATTTTTAAGTCGTGCTTTACATATAAAGCCGAAGTCAAAAATCGTTATTCAGAATAAGACGAGGTGTCGCTTTCAATCTTATAGACACGCGAAGTTTACGTTAAATATTTATTTGCCCTTTTGCTGCCACGGCACACGCATACTATTTTAACCATAAAGGAACCCAGATGGCGTAAATTTTTTTCTTCCTTCATGATTTTAACTATGTTAAAAAAATTTAATTGTTTTCTCTAGTTCTTATAATTTTTATTTTATTTTTTTTCCTTTTTCTTGCTTTGTTGGTTTTTTCTTTGTGTGTGCCAATTATGTTAGTAAATAAATGTTTTTTTTCTTTCTTTCTTTCTTTATTTATTAGATAGATTTACCCATAAAAATTCACTGACACAATAAAAATTCACAAACAAATAAAAACTAATTTTTAAGACATACTTTTCGAGACTGTCTTTGGTACGTAACATATCCCTGTATAAGCTTTTTCCAAAAAAAAACGTGATTCTTAGTATAGATGACAATATATGTATACTTTTTGTACTAGATAGACTTATATGTATATTTTTTGTATAACAATACCTCGTGTATATCACACAGCTTCCTTCCTGCCCTAATTTCATATATTTAGATACTTCGTGTAAGTCGTATTGTATCACGTAGAGTTATTGTACAGTAGTGACAAATCTTAACTGTCATCCACCCATCTCACTAAAAAGAGCCGCATCTCCATTTTATATTCCCAAGGTGATTTTCTAATTTTGAAACAGCGCTAATCAATCGAGTTGTATAATTCTTTTATTACTAGCTGTGCCCTGTGCCAGCTCCCCTTGCGTGGACTAAAGAATCCGCTCCCGCTCCCACTCCCGTTCCCGCTCCCGCTCCCACTACAGCTCCAAATGTAGTCCAAACTCTTCGCAATATGAATAGTACCGAACATACTCGTACTTAGACAATTTATACAAGTTTATTCGAGCCTTTTAAATAAGTGTTTGTAAATATGTAATTGTCATATCCTTGTATTATTCGCATAGTATAGGACAAAATCTAAGTTTGAAATTCATCATCAGCACGAAAGAGTCCACTGTTGGACATAGGCCTCTCCCAAGTTTGAAATTAAACTCTGCTAAATTAAATAAAAAACCATAAGAAAATAGTACTTACTAAATATGAAAAGCTTATCTATTTGTCTTACCATTCCCCAGAGTAATGACGCCAAGATTTTGAACAATTATACGTAATATGTATGCTGGTCAACCACAGAAATCCTTTAAATATAGAATGGTGAAGTAGACGCGACATGCGTGCCAACAATTTGCAATATATTGCATAGACTATCAAATGCTTACTCGTTTCACGCCGAGTCAAGGTTGGGGAAACATCGACATAAAATGTGCAAAAATGCCAACATGGCATTTTTGCGCGATTTCTAACCACATAACTGCATCTCCTCACGTAAAGTATGACTGTATAAGTAAAAATTAGGTATGACTGCTCTATCTTGTTCCTTTACTGTCCGAGCCGCGCAGATGTGGAATAACTGCCGACGGTCATTCGAGATAGTACGTCGGTGACATCCTTTAAAACTAAACTAAAAGAGCACTATCTGTCTCACTCAGTATACTATGATATGTATGTTAATTACAAGTATTTATTTACTATATAATATATATGTGTGTGTAAAGTAGTTTCGGTATTTAGTTATTATGTAGTATATTATGCCCTTTTTCCCCCTTCGCTGTTAGTGCCTTGTCTCACACGCTGTAAGGTTGGCTGGGAGAGACCTCTTTTAGAGATAAGCTCGCCTTTGTACACAAAATTTGTAACTTTATTTACTTTTAAATTAAAATTTGTGCAATAAAGAAAGAATATATTATCTTGATAGGGTTTCTGTGTTTCAACATTCATATTTTAGGAAACTTGGTAAGCATTTGTGAATTAAAACATACCTTTATAAGTCGTATAACAAAACTACAGTAGCCATGCTCCTGTACCGAGCGCACTTATACTTGGACCACTGCGAATTGGTCTCTACACACGGGTAATCATATCAAACGCAATGTAATTAATGTTAACGAACACATTAGACGAGAAGTTGCCAATTTATGCGTTTATTGTCGCGACGGGCTACCCACGTGGTAGGGGACCAACAAATATTGGGAGTTAATTAGAGGATAACCTCTATTAGGCTTATTCCAATAATCCCCTGCGAAAAATCCCCTTAAGCCTGCCGATGCTCAAAGGAAACGCTAAGGGGATTTCTGGAAAAAATTCCAGAAATCCCCTTAATTTTTTTTCCTTCATAAAACAAATACAAACAACTAATAAGATATTCACAGACTTTTATTAGAGGTACGAAGTAGCCGTGGTAGCCGGTTGGTTGTGCACTCGCCTCACGTTCTTAAGGTCTTGGGTTCTAACCCCGCACGTACCAATGGTTTTTTTTTCAAAACTAAGTACGGTTTATTTATAACTAGCCGTTGCCCGCGACTTAACGTTACAAATTATTATGTATTTCCCGTAGGAATGAGATGTTTTTTAGGATAAAAACTATCCTATGTTCTATTCCAGGACATAATCTATATGTGTGCTAAGTTTCATCACGATTCGTCCAGTGGTTGAAGCGTGATTGAGTAACAAACGTCCAAATATCCAAACTTTCGCATTTATAATATAAGTAGGAAGTAGTATACCACAAACTTTTCGGAGAAGGAAAACATCGTGAGGAAACCTACATATGCGTATGAAAATTCTAAGGCGTATGTGAAGTACACCAAATCGGCTTGGGGCACCGTTGGTGGACAGGGGTTTGGCACAAAAGATCCTGAAGGGACCAAGTGTCACGTGGTCTTCCTGGCCCCCTAAGAACATAAGAATTAAGAAAATTTGGTGTTGTTGCTTTTGAGTCAGTTTTTAGGATTCCGTACCAAAAATGATAACGCGGAACCTTTATTGTACAACTCTGTCCGTTCGTATGTCACAGCTGATTATCTCTGCAACTACTAATGCTATCGATTAGAAATGTTTTAAATAATGCCTGCCCAACTTTATTGCGACAAAAAAAAATTTTTTTTTATCATAATTGCAAAAGTGAAAAGTGGGATATCGTATGAAAGAGCATCATTTGTACATTCTAAAATAGGTTTTCGTTTAATTCAATTCAATTCAATTCAATCACTCGTTATTGCACGATAAAAACAAAGATACAATAATATAGAGCTTACACATTTACATCTAGGTGGTCTTATCGCTAAAAGAAATTACTTCCACACAACCTATGGGTAGAGGATGAGAATAGCAGAATAAGGTAGGTTGTGCAGCTTAATTAAGGTAGGAGTATAGTTTATATACCAGTAAGGGCATAAATATATAAATATATACATACATTCATAAATACATATATAAATATATAACGTATTACATAATGTGATTGATAACGATTAAGTTATAAAATAAAGAAGTTTTCGATTCCATTTATGACGTTTAATTTTCGACTCATATTGAAAAATATCTGATAAAATCCACACCCCCCCCCCCCCCCTCCCCCCCACTCCCCCAAATTACTATCGTACACGAAGGAACAATAACAAGGCTTTTTGTATTATTAATTTCATTATTTCATTATTCTCTAGCTGAAAGCAGCTTTTAATTAACATTCCTAAAAAAAATACAGTTTTCCTAAGTACCTCGTCTTCCAACAATAGTACAACGGATCCAATAGGAGCAAACTCCGTACACGAGTTGTCCCGGAACTTTTACGTGACATTCATTGAAAGAAGAAGCTATAGTTCCTCTTGCCAACTGTAACCAGTCAGAGGTAAACTCTCACAGCCAGAAAGGCCCTCTCTATACATCATTTTATGAAGAGGTAGGGGCTAGTTTACAATATTATATCAAAATGTTATAACTGTACATATCCTCGACGGAAATAATGGCGTAAGCAACGATCTCTATATACTACTAGATGGAGCTCTGTTCCACGCAACTGCGGCTCCGGGAGCCGCAACTCGTTCACATTCACTTTGACACTTGTTGCTACGCAGAACATTTAATTATTTACTAAATAATGACGCTATTTACCCGTAATGTATATATCCTTCCTACTAATATTATAATAATATAGCTTATACATGAGAATAACACATAGGCTACAATTTATAAAGATATTGTGTGAATTGTCCAAAATATCAAGTAAGTAGGAAAAAATCTACCATCTGCGAGCTATTCTGGCGTGCGCTGCCAAAACCGCTAGAGTTACATATATGTAATGTATGATGGAAATGTTTATCTTAAATAGTCCTACAAAAAAAGCTACTCGAAATACTAATCGTGCGCAGACGAAGTCGCGGGCACCAGCAAAATCAAAATCAATATTTAGTAAATAATTAAATGTTTGAGTTGCGGCTCCCGGAGCCGCAATTGCGTGGAACAGAGAGATTGTTTGGAACGCATCATCTAGTAGTACATAGAGATCGTTGGGCGTAAGTGACAAACCACTGCTTTTCAGGAGACACAAAAATCTTTTTTTTTTTTTCATTGTCACTGTTACTATTTTGTTTGTGCACCTATATTAATCATGTCAAACGATTAACCCATGAGTTCTATTATCGTAGGGCTACTGCACCCAGTGAGTGAACACAGTCGATCGAGAGAGGGACGTCAACACCATAAGTGCTTCTATTTCTAACTTATAGCGTCGAACTCTTGGCGCTGGTGACTGCGTACTGTCAGCCGTGCTTTATTTTGCGGGCGACGTGAAACTGGGGGGAGATGATTAAATAGTAATATTTAGTATTCTTGGCCTTGAACATCGCCACATTTAAATTAAAAATGACCGATGAGTCTATGTGAACGCAGCATAACTTGGAACCCACCTCCAGCAAACTTCAAACGTTAGCCACTAACTTCCAGAGTACTTGCACAAGTTCGTATCTTGTTGAACACCTAGTGTCTAGCGTCAGCGCGAAGTGTCTGACACTTTATACACTGATTTCTAATATACGAGTAACAGTGGTGTAAAGTTGGGTGCTCATATGCTCAATGTAGACGGGTATGATGGTAAATGTTTGTAAAATGAAGAGATATGCAGGTAACGTAGGTGTTTATGTTTTACTAGCTGTTGCCCGTGACTTTGTTCGCGTGGACAACTTATTGTATTTCCTGTAAGAATTAGATGTTTTTTTACATCGTAACAGGACTTGAATATGTTATATGTATAATATTATGTATATTGACGAATGTATTATATAAATGAAATGAGAATTATTAGGAACTTTATTGCCCGCGACTTCGTCCGCGTGGACAAATTAACATTACAAATTATTAAATATTTTCCGTAGGAATAAGATATTTTTTCGGGATAAAAACTATCCTATATCCTATTCCAGGACCTAACCTATATGTGTGTCAAGGGTGTGCTGGCGTTTATTGGGGAAGGTCTATGTCCAACAGTGGACATCTAGGGGCTGACACGAGATAGAATATTAAAATCTTCGGTAAAAAATATTGCTGATCCCCCGTACGTGCTTTCGCGTTGTCTTCGTTTAAATAAAAAGGTTCCCAGACTGTATTTACGGCTCTTTGACCGCGGTAAACACAATGCGATGAGATAGGTCCATTCCTACGGAAAGGGTTCACCCTAAATGCGTTTCGTCAAAGGGCGGGAGACAAACGGATTCCAGGCCCGCGGCGCAATCCTAAACGGTTGTAAACGTACGAGATCATATTGCTCTCGGTGCTGCTGCGTTTTATAATTCGTCATAAACATCATAATCAGCTCTCAGAAGTCCAATGCTGGGCACAGGCCTTCCCCAATGTATACCACAACACCATGTTTCCGCCCTCTGCATCCATCCGCTTCCGGCTACCTTCTTCAGGTCGTCGGTCCACCTGGCGACGGGGCATCCCACCCTGCGTGGCCGTCGTCGGTTCATCTGTCGCATAATCCTACCCTACTTCCTACTAATATTATAAATGTGAAAGTTTGGATATTTGTATGTTTGTTGCTCAATCAAGCTTTAACTACTGGACGGATCGTGATGAAACTTGGCACACTTATAGGTTAGGTCTTGGAATTGGATATAGGATAGTTTTCATCCCGAAAAAATATCTTATTCCTACGGGAAATATTTAATAATTTGAAATCTTAATTTGTCCACGCGGACGAAGTCGCGAGCAATAGTTAGTTCGTAATAATTCTCAATTCATTTATTGTGGTATTACATAATACATTCGTCAATATACATAATATTATACATATAACATATTTAAGTCCTGTGACGATGTAAAGATAAATAAAATTAGCTGAAAAACGTTAAAGGAACTTTTTAAAGTAATCAATAGAGCCTATGTTACTCAGGATAATGTAGCATTCTAATGGTGAAAGAATTTTTGAAATCGGTCCAATAGTTTTTGAGTTTATTCGTTACAAATATACAAATCTTTCCTCTTTATAATATTAGTTTAGATACAGTCAACAGATTAACGCGAGGTATGCATTTGACGCCATTGGAATTTTAATTTATTAAATCTTTTACAATGAGCCAGTGAACAATATCATAATTTTTTTTTCCTCATAAAGAGTAATATATTTTCTATCACATAAAATACGTTGTGTCCAGGATTTCCGGCTGAAAGTGCGAACATACTACGTGTGTTTCCATTAAGGTATCCGCGGCACTTTCGGCCAAGAATGCTTTTTTGGCACATCATTGGACATTATTTAAAATACTGCGCAAGAACAACAGGTAAGTGCATAGCGCTTCAAAGAAAATAATATCTCCACTAGATTTTTACCCCTAGGTATTTGCCGTGTGGTTTCCGGTAGAGTAGAATAGGACCACTCCGTCTCTTCCCGTGGATGTCGTACAAGGCGACAAGGGAATACATTATAAAACATCAATCAGGCCTCCCCAACCCGTCTGGCCAGCGCGGCGAGTGTAGGCCAAATCCTCCGTCTGTCTCCGGCAGATGAAAGAGGGTTGTGCTCCTGCAGTGGACACAAAAATAACCTGATGATGATGATGATATGGCATTAAGGGCTTATCCAAACCAAGGCGTCAAGCAGGAGAAAGCTGCTCCTCTTAGCAACAGAAAATATTAAGTGTGGTCAATATTTGAATGTTGATCATCAGCTGTTTTGTGTGCCTAGTGTCTGCAGCTACTATGGTGAAAGAACAAGGCTAGATTTGGTTCCCAAAATGTTTAACACTATCCCACTTTTTTCTGGAAACCATTATAAGCATTAACAATATAACAAAGAAGTATAATTATTATGTTCGGTAAAATTCATATTGCGATTGTTTTGTACTACAGTTGGAGCGGCAGTGGGAGTGGGATAGGGAGCAAGAGTGGGATCGGGAGCGGATTCTGTAGTCCACGCGACCGGATCCGCGGACACAGCTAGTATAAAAAATTGCTCTGGACAAGCAGCTCGTGAAATATAGTCCAGGTACAGTAATTAATCTTTAGAACTTGTCACAAAGTACTAATTAAGTACACGTGTACATGTAACTACGAAGTACTACACCAAACAAAACATAATCTTCTCAAACAACGATCTCTATGTACCACTAGATGGAGCATTCCAAACAATCGCTCTGTTCCACGCAAGTAGCCACAACTCTTTCACATTCACAATGAAACTTGTGCAGTTACTACTCAGAACATTTAATTATTTACTAAATATTGACATTACTTAACCGTAGCGTCAATATTTAGTAATAATTAAATGTTCTGCGTAGTAACTGCACAAGTTTCATTGTGAATGTGAAAGAGTTGTGGCTACTTGCGTGGAACAGAGCGATTGTTTGGAACGCTCCATCCAGTAGTACATAGAGATCGTTGTTCGCATACCCTCGCCCGAGCTTACACGTCCTTCCATTAAACTGTGCCAAGGTGCCCCGGCGTTACCCGCCGTTAGCCGATGTTACCTGCCCAAACAGTAGTTTACAAGTGTGCTTAGTTAACTTAGTTTATGTCTTATGTGAGCTTAGCCAACTTAGAGTCCCCAAGGCTTATTTGTTGCAAATTAGTTTGCGTGTTCGGATTTTTTAGGGAATTAGTTTTTGGTTTAATTAGGAAGTTTTCATGAGGAAAATTGTAGATTAGGACCATCATAATTCTTCATTGTACTATATACCAGCTTTAAATGGTTATACCACCATAGTTCGGTCGGGGGAAAAGGTTGGCATTGGACCAATTAATGTAAAAATCTAAGAGACTTCTAACCCACACTTAATCATTTATGCCACATAAATTATAAGTGTGGGTTAGAAGTCTTTTAGATTTCACAACCACAAAATATGTTTTTCGCTGTTTTGTAACTAGTTGTAGACGACCTCCGTGGCGGAACGGGGTAGCTCTCGGCCTGCCACGCCGGAGGTTGCGGGTTCGAATCCCGCTAGAGGCAAATGTTCGTATGATGAATATGAATGTTTGTACCCAGGTCTTGGTTGTTTATATATTTATTTAAGTACTTATGTGTATCCGTTATCCAGTAACATATCACAGGCTCTGCCTAGTTTGGGACTGGATAATTGGTGTGAATGTCTGAAGTATTTATTTATTTACACTGAAAGAAAAATCTAGTTCTGTTTACCAGAATATTGCTAAGATAACTAGATTTTATTGTAGTATATGTGACAACTATTCATTTTGTAGACGTTACTAGAAAATTCTGGTTCCTCCATACCATATTATCTAGTAACGTAAACTATAATTTTGGTACATATTAATAACATATTTCGTAGCAGCAACAAACCTATCTGTAGCCGTAACATAACTTTAGTTTGAAGTAACTATACGGCTATGTTTTTATCACTATATTTTTTGTGCAGTTTACCAGAATTTTATTAGTGTTAAAAATCATTATAGTAGCCTGAAACTATCGGTTTGTAAATATTAAAAAAATATATAGTACTGAGTACTAAAATATATTGTTGTCATTACTATAATATATTGTAGTTATTACTATAATATATTGTAGTCATTACTATAACATATTGTAGTCATTACTATAATATATTGTAGTCATTACCAATCATATAGTTATGCGCACTAAAATATATTGTTGCCATTACGAAACAGTTGGGTGTATTAAAATATATTGTTTAATTTAACATATCGTCGGTGTATTGTAAATAAAGCAAATAAGCAATTTTTATAAAAAATCTATTTTCTACAAGGCAGGGCAGAATATAGATTTTCATAAAAAATGCTTATTTGCTATTTTCACAATACACCGATGATATATTAAATTAAACAATATACTTATTTTAATACACCCAACTGTTTCATAACGGCAACAATTATTTTAGTGCTCTCAAGTATTTTATTAAAATTTATATTCTGAACTAATGTTAGGGCAGAATATAATTTTTTATAAAAATTGCTTGTTCGCCGACAATATTATGATATTTAACATCAGTTTTTACTAAAACGACACATTTAAGATATGTAATATTTAATTTTTAAAAGGTAATTAATTCACAATCCTCCTATTTGGAGGCAATCGTCCAGTTTTCCCTCGGCTAGTCTTCGAATCTTTCATTGGGAATTACTGATGTAGGGTACAAAATACGCAGAAATATTTTACTTGCTAACTATGCTTATAAATTGTTGAGCATATTAAAAAATCTTAGAACCGGATGTCCTTTTGGTTGGATCTTCTTCCAGTATGTAGTTTATGATGATGTTCAAATTTTTCTGAAACCGTTATTCGAAAGCATACCAGTTTTTGCTAGATATTTAAGAGTCCCCTGCCTTCCAAGGTATATCCTGCAGTAAATCTTCAGTCTCTGCAAAATTGTTATAATTATTAGGCAGACATTTTACTAAATAACTATATAACAATAATGTTCCGAAGTGGACTGCAAAGTTAACGTCGTAATACAAACTTGTTACACTTACCAGCACTAGTAAATTAGTTAATTTCTTCCATTCAGCTAAGTTTTTGGTTAACTGAGCATCATCGTCAAAAATAAGGATTAACGTTTCCATATGTTCGGAGGTCAGCACTAAAGTTACCAAAATTATTTTATTCTCTGCAAAAACAATATTGTCTATTAAAACACATAGCAACAATGTAATACAAATAGGTATGTAGGTGCAGTCAACCGTATACCAAGCGTAACAAATGCGACTGTATGGCCATACAAGTCCAACAAAACGTAATGCTTGATGTGCTGTTGACTGTAGAGTTCTTCACAGTACAGGTAGGCGGAATCATGCAAAGGTATGGTAGGTACTTTAATGCAGCTAAGTATTAAAAGTCATCGCACACTATTATACCTACTCAACCCCGATGAGTGGAAAGCTTGTAGGCAATGCAAGCTTTCTGCAAACTACATTTACTGTGCTCAATTTATGCTTACTCACATTTCAGTGTTTTCTTCGAGATGTGATGGCATCGGGTTGAAGTCGAGTCGTTATAGTGAGCGATGACCATAATAAGTACAGTGCTGCACATTCTCAATTTCTTGTACACAGAAGTAGTTACACTCTAACCTATATAATTAAGGTGATTTAGGCTTGCATAGGAAAATAGATTAGATTAAAAACTTACCGGCGAATTTGGGAATGTACTCTGCTAATCCCCATGATTCTAATAATTTCGACATAAGAGGTGTCCATCGTCAAGTAAAAAACACCACAAATCCTGTTTTTAATCAGCACAATTCACAATAACTTATTTTTGTTGGGAGCTAGGTAACGTAGTCAAAGCGCGTCCTCGGTGAATGAAAGAAGAATGGCGCGGGCGCGGTAGTGTTCTTAAAACTTCGTTTGGTTTACGATAACTGGTAAATATAACAATATCGTATGGTAACTGGTACCAGATTTTTATTTATTATTACTATACAAGTCTATTTGTCATTATACTACTATATTGTTAACATAAATACTAAATTTAGTAAGAGTAAAAATATTGATGTTATTGACAACAATATAAACGGTTAAGGGAAACAAAAGTCTGGTAAAGGGAACTATACAAAACTAGTACCTTTAACCATTAATAGTAGTTTGCTTTAACCTGAATATTTTGTAGAGATAGCTAAAATAATGTAATCTTAAATAAACAGTTGGTTCACTGAACAAATTATTTTAGTGAACTTAATCATTTCGTATAGTGCTGTGCACTAAAAGCATATGTTTCTCAGTAACTAGATAACTATTAAACATAACTATATTTTATTGTAATGTTTACTATAATTATCTACTAGAATATTCTAGTATTCACAACAATGTTACTATTTGTCTCTACAAATAATTCAGGTAGATATAACAAAAATATGTTTATGTGCACAACAACCATACAATCTGGTAATATTGTAAAATATTTTTCTCTCCGTGTATTATTTATAATAACAGAATCCTGGAAGTTTCGCAAAAATAAAATATATTTTTTCGCTACGTATGAATTCCTTTTCGCAGCTCGTTAAGAAAACGGCTGCGATAACAATAGTTTAGTTCTAGTTTTTTAATAAGCATAATTGTAATCGACACAGCGAAATAAAATCCTTTTTCGTAACTATTGACAAAGATTGTTACGAAAACGGTAAAACGGTAAACGGAAGGGTTTAAACTTCTTTCACTTAAGGAGTCGAGCGAGAAATTTAGCTCTGAATTTCCAACAGTACCTATGTACTTGTAAAATTTCTTGAAAATGTTTTCTTATTTCAGTGAGAACGTAGATAGTTCAGCATCACGTCCGCTTTTTATATCCGATGGATCAACGCTGGCTGCAGAGCTGTTAAAATATGGACGGAGGTGAATACAAATGGAGTTCTCAAGAAGTCTTAATCGTGGATTACAACAGCTGTGAGTTTTTTAAATAAGAGTTTTTTGTTTTAAAATATCTTTATTTGTACTGCATAACATTACAACTTAGTGTAAATAAATCCTATGTGTAAATAACATAGTTTTTAATCACAGTTTACAGGCTAGTACGCCTCTTAAAACTTTAGGAACAGGCTGGTAGGTGACTTGTAATTAAATTATTTTAATACATATTTAAATGAAATATAAGTAAACTATAATGCTAGCTTTGTTGAGCTCTTTAATTTTTTTGCATAATTAGACTAAAAAAATAGTATTAAATTGTTATAGCTTGATTACACTAAAAAAAAAACAAAAAAAAAACATAGATTTTTTTCAATCTGTTTTTTTAAGAACATTCAGTAGAATGTGTGGTTGCATGAGTTTTGCTAGGCATACGTCGATGGATGCATCCAAATGAGCTAGATAGATTTCTGTCTTGAGTCTCTGGTAGCGTCGTATTGGAAAATCTTTCTCCTTTTTTATATAAATAAAAAATAATACATACTTACATACACATTTAAACATTTATTTATAACAAAAAAAACTTTACAAATTTTAGGTAGGTAATCCATTGCGGTACAATCACTTCTTATGCCATAGACGAAAGATACATACACTTGTCTAATCCCAAACGAGGATTTTCTCCTGTGGTATGTAAATTAAACGAGAATAGGACAATTTACAAATATAACACCCAGACCTGGACCAACTTGTACAAATTATACAAAGTTGTCTGTAATATTTTTCGTCGACTTTTGGAGGTAATAATAATCATCATCATCATATCAGCCCTTAGACGTCCACTGCTGGACATAGGCCTTCCCCAATAATAATGACGACGGTTAAATATGAAATGGTTCGTGTAATTTTTTTTTTAAATTAATTTATTTAACAATTTATTGCACACGCAAAGAAAAAACATACAAAACAATAAAAGTAAGGAAAAAAAAAACAACATGTACAAATGGTAATGATTATCTCTTTAAGAGATTTCTGCCAGCCTACCAGAAGCATTTTTTCATTTGATTGAGTAAGGTTGTTCAACTAAGTTGTCTACGTGGAGTAAAGGATTTGATCAAGACCTTTTTAACCGTGAACAGAAAGTCATCTTAACTCCATATGAGCGCACCAAAATCTTATCCCCTTGTACCAGCGCCGTAACTAGCTTCTCTTGCGCCTGGTGTGAGCTTCTATAACTGCACTCTTGAAAAGCCCACCCAGACTATTTCTGCGCCCCTCCAAGGTTATGCGCCCTGTGCCTGGGCACCGCTATCACTGCCCTAGTTACGGCACTGCCTTGCATTAAATCAACTATTCATCATCATCAGGTTATTTTTGTCTCCACTGCAGGAGCACAACCCTCTCTCATCTGCCGGAGACAGACGGAGGATTTGGCCTACACTCCCCGCGCTGGCCAGACGGGTTGGGGAGGCCTGATTGATGTTTTATAATGTATTCCCTTAGTCGCCTTGTACGACATACACGGGAAGAGTTGGAGTGATCCTATTCTACTCTACCGGAATCCACACGGCACGGTTACTTTAATTAACATACAACAAACAAGACAAAACATGCCAATTAATTAACCAGCATTTTTTGTCAATGTATGTCTTCATTTACATAAATACTTGATTCTCTCACTCTTCAGCTGCCCATCATACAAATCGTGCACGAAGCGTGTATCCGAACGCTGGGTGTATCGGAAACGTCAGGGACTTCTTTTGTGGCGGCCCCTACCCATTGTTGCGGCGGCACAAGTGCTTTTACCTTTCAAGGAAGACCTTGTTCATATGACGAGTGCTTGGAGATATACCTACAGCTTATTTATTGAAAGCTGGCGAGACGAACGGCATCGACAGTGCAGTGAATAGTTTTTGCCATTCTCTTTCTTTGCCTTATGTTATACGAAACAGAGAGCCCACCGCCGCTTCAGCTTGCTCATCCTTTCGACTATGTTCGTTACCCTCGTTCTTCGTCGTATCTCCTTATTACCAATCATATCCTTCAAACATAGTTTTAATATTACTTTATTTATAAAAGTAATATACAGTGCGAATGTGGAAGGAACTACAGCTAGAGGTCGTCCTAGGAGGACGTTCGAGCATCAAATTAGTAAAGTCCTCAAAAAGGCTGGGGTCCGCAATGAGAAGAATAAAAGGAGGTGCATGAAAAGGTTGATGAATGTGAGTGAGGCTAGTGAGGTGTGTCAGGATCGCGCAAAGTGGCGATCCATCGTCTCTGTCTACCCCTAGGGACCAAGGCGTGAGCATTATGTATGTGTGTATGTTATTTATTCCACATAATTAAAAAGGAACTTTTTTTTAGGATATTTTGGCTTGGTTACAAGACCTTTAAGCCATTAAAAAAGAATCGTACTGCGTACGCACACGCAGAGGAAATGTCTAGGACTTGTCATGTGGCGAAATGGCCTGTCATTTCAGACAGTCCATTGTACTACGTACTTCGGTACAAAGTATTTAAAATATATATTTTAATTTTGATACTTTTTCCTTTGTCTAAGTTATAATTGCTACTATTACACTCGTCTGCATGAACCTTATAATATTTGCAAGTTTTTGAAGTGATTTTATTGAGACTATAGTCATTATAGATCGTTCAGTTCACGACGGCATATCATCAACCGAAATACGTTCACTGCTGAACATAAGGCCATATAAGGCTCCCCAATAGAATGCCACTTTCGGTGGGCTGTCCTTTGGGGGATCACGAAGCTTGGCAGGCGGATTGATGAGAACGCTGTTGCCCGTATGTTTGAAAAACGAAACGACACTCACCTCCCCCCGCCAAGTTTACGTTGCCCGCAAAATAGAAGTAGGGCTGGCAGTACGCACTACTGGGCCGCCGCCCGCCGGTACAAAGTTACTACCCCAATGGAAAGATCGACGCTATTAGTTAGAAAGAGAAGCACTTATGTTGTCTCGATCGACTATGTTCGGCAGGTGGGTGCAGTAGGTGGTTCCCGGCGTAGAATAGGGTCACCCCAAATCTTCCCGTGGGTGTCGTCAAGGCGACTAAGCTATTGCACCAGAGATGGGCAGCAGCATTCTCCTGTGTATATTAAGATCATTACTGCGATCACCAATGCGTCTGCCAAGCGTTGTGATTATGGCAAATTTCCTAATGGAAAGCCCACCAAAAGAGGCATTCTATTGGGGAAGCTTATGTTCAGCAGTGGACGTATATAGGCTGATGATGATGGGTGCAGTAGCTGTACCATATTTTACGCACACACACAAATCTATACGGATAGGCCTGTAGTTCATAGTAAGGTGTGACAAAAATGAGTATAGAACCTAAGCTGAGTTATTAAATTCGTAAAAGAGGATTCTCTGCGTAGGCTCAGCCGTAGCGATTAGAGGTTGCGGCTGTATGTGCTAACCCCGAAGAGGATGAGCGGCGATATACAGGGGGGAGCGAGGGATACGGCGCCCCTTATGTTTCATTAACGATGGGATGCCATATAGACTTGTGATGCTTAGATATGGCAGTCAAGTTAAATAAATAACTGCACTCAAGCAACGGATTCCCACATTTTATATCATCATCATCATCATCAGCCTAAATACGTCTACTGCTGGACATAGGCCTCCCCAGTAGAATACCACTTTTAGTAAGTTGTCTATTCAGGGATTTTCCATTATCACCACGCTTGGCAGGCGGATTGGCAATCGCAGTAATGATCTTAATATACACACACAGAAGAACGCTGCTGCCCAGCCTTGGTGCAATCCCTTAGTCGCCTTGATGACACCCACGGGAAGGATAGGGCTGGCCCTATTCAGAAACCACGCTTTTTATATTATACCTTTACTAGTTGTTGCCTGCGACTTCGTCCGCGTGGACAACTTAACATCACAAATTATTATGTATTTCCTACTTACTTGATATTTTGGACAATTCACACAATATCTTTATAAATTGTAGCCTATGTGTTATTCTGATGTACAAGCTATATATATTATTGTAAAGTTTCATTAAAATACATTAATTAGTTTTTACGTGAAAGAGTAACAAACATCCATCCATACTCACAAACTTTCGCGTTTATAATATTAGTAGGATTTGTCAACTTTACGACTCGACCGTTGTCACTAATTAAGCAATGTATACAGATAGATAGCTTAGCATATATGAGTGTTAATTTTTTTTGTAAGTCGTCGCGGTGCTCACACAAACCAAGTCTAATAAATTGTAATTTATTAATTCTTTTCTGTTTATTTCTCATGTATGTGTTTGTCGTTGCTATGAATAAATGACCTATTTCTATTCTAAGTCTGGTTTTTGTTGTAAATCTGTTATCATCATCAGGTTATTGTTGTCTCCACTGCAGGAGCACAACCTCTCTCATCTGCCGGAGACAGACGGAGGATTTGGCCTACACTCCCCGCGGGTAACTTCTGTATAAAGTTAACACATTCCTGGATACAGCACACGTGACATGAGTTTATAATAGAAGCTAGACGACGAAACAATACGAAATACCACGTCCATAGATGTACTGTCAAATGGAAACAAAGACGTTAGGTTTAGTTAAAAAATGAAATTTAATTTAATTTATTTGCTAGAATATGATCACAAAAAGGTGGTAATATTGGTAAAATGAATCATGATATTCTGTCACATTTTGGGCGTGAAAGAAGTCCAATGTCTGCTCAGGTATCCGGTTATTTAAAATCACGTTTAAAGTCAAAGTCAAAATCATTTATGGCACATGAGTACTATACGCGTAATTTTTTGGCTAATACCGCTTCTTAGGTGTTAGCGTGTTATTAAGTCTATGGACATCCTAGACCAGGAGCGTCGACACAATGACCCCGCGTAAATCTCCTCGTCCCTCGCAGCCGTCGGACACCGGAATTCATAAATTATGATTCACTTGCTCACTGAAAACCTTTTTTATGGTAACGCTTATTCGGTGAAAAGCGGCCATTTTTATTTCACTCGTTTGTCGCTTAACGTTCTGTGTTTTTATTGAGGGGGATTTTTGTGTCCGGGCTCCCGTGCTATGTTCTTGTTACGCCATGTTATTTGGGTTGTTTTGAATTTATTTCGTGACAAATGGCTTCATTAAAAATATCTATATTTAAATACTTAATCGTCATTTTTTTATTTTATTTTTTCAAGTTTCATGTAGGCGTCACGGATTTGACAAGTAATTGAAAGCAGAAATAAAATACCTACATTTTAAATTACGTTCGAAATTACTAATTCATACGAGATATTTATACAAAAACAAAAAGTTTGCGTATCGAAAACCAATTATACAATAGACGGTATTTCAAAGTTAACGTGGTAATACAAACCTGTTTTTGCTGTTGCCCGTTTGGTAATCTAAGGCGTTTAAAGCTTATATGGACATGGACAATACCTCCACCACACAAGCAGGTAAATTGGTTAATATCCTAATACATACCAGCAGTGGGTAATATCTAAAATTATGTACTTAGTCCAACACGACTTAGCTCATGTACACTTAAAACTTTAACACAATCCGAAATATATTCACAGAAACAGCCTTTGCACATTAACTTATTACTATTAGTCATTAAATACATACTTGTTTTATATAATTTTAAACTATTATCAGTTACACTTCAGACATGACTTTTTACTTTTACTTACTTATCACTACGTACACCTTTATTTATTGATCAATACAATTTGCTTCTCAACAGTAATATTCATAACGGTACAACGCTCAAATATTTTAAACGTAAATACTTAAAAAATATAGAAAATATACCTGATTGCTTTACCTGACCCCTACTCCTAATCATTATCATCATCATCAGGTTATTTTGGTCTCCACTGCAGGAGCACAACCCTCTCTCATCTGCCGGAGACAGACGGAGGATTTGGCCTACACTCCCCGCGCTGGCCGGACGGGTTGGCGAGGCCTGATTGATGTTCTATAATGTATTCCCTTAGTCGCCTTGTACGACATCCACGGGAAGAGTTGGAGTGGTCCTATTCTACTCAACCGGAAACCACACGGCAACCTACTCCTAATAAATATAAAAAAAAGGATAATAACTTACTATTAATTAACGATCTCTATGTACTACTAGATGGAGCATTCCAAACAATCGCTCTGTCCACGCAAGGAGCCGCAACTCCTTCACATTCACTTTGAAACTTGTGTAGTTACTGCGCAGAACATTTGTGTCAATATTTAGTAATATAATTAAATGTTCTGCATCGTAACTGCACAAGTTTCATTGTGAATGTTACCGAGTTGCAGCTCCTTGCGTGGAACAGAGCGACTGTTTGAAACTCTCCATCTAGTAGTACAGAGAGATCGTTACATATAATGGATGTTTCTAGTCCTATTCTTATATGAATTAACTACATAAATACTTACATCAAAATAAAAATCTATATGAATATCTTTTACTAGTGATGTATTTTGGTTTATGATGACATTTCGTCTCCTGTCATAACCGTGATGTAAATGTCAGGAGGAGCAATAAAACACATCAGCGCCACGCACCCGGGTAACGTCTTTACTTTACATAAATTTTACATCTTTGACGTACGCAGTACGTAACGTACAATAATGCCTGTAAATATGTACGTGAAACGTCATAAAATTTACGAACTGTAAGGATATTCGCGGGGACTTTTTACATCGCCTCTGTTTATGGGTTTTCGTCTTAGGCGCTGGTGTAAGTGACAAGACTAACGTCTGAGTAAGCAGTTTTTTTGTACATATACAAAAAAAAATCATAATATACTCGTAGATCTAGATTCTGGTTCTTACTTTTCCGCGTAGCGAGTAAGGTACTGTCGTGGTGATTTTTTTTATTTCACTAAAATTTTGTTCAAAAAATACACTGAGAAAAAAATAAGTAGCCCTCCTGCTTACGTAAGGACAAAAATATACCACTATTACATAAGTAGTCGCCCCCATTATAAATGGTGTCACCTACAACTGATTCAGTAGCCAGCCACATTACTAAGTAACCAAACTACTTAATAATGTGGCCGGCACACCATTTATACTTATGTAATAGTGGTATATTTTTATCGTTACGTAGTAGGAGGGCTACTTATTTTTTTCTCAGGGTAAGTTTCTTAAAACTTTGCCCAGCGATTAAACTATCTACGAGTATTAGTCTGGTTAAAGTTCCAGTACAGCCAAAATGTATACTTCAATTTTCTCGAAATTGGTTGCGTTGATATCAAAATACACAGATACAATAAAAAAGTAGCGTACATTAAATACATCTATGTGGTTTTATCTCTAAAAGCTATGTTTTCCAGAAAACCAGTAAATTTTATAATTATGCTACTTTTAAAGAAAAATCTTTGTGTAACTTTGTTTTTAAAATATTGTTCTATTTTCTCCTTTCACACGTGCCTGAAGTTGTATGAAGCAGTAGGATGACATGAGCCGAGAAGTTACGTAGGCTACTTCTACTGGAAAATAAAGTTTTAGAGACTACGTTTAACCAGACCAGGCCCCAGCAGAAAATCAGCGCTGCACTTTCCGGGTGCAGCACTTCGCTGAGTTGGGGACCTCTAACTTGCACAGCATCGTCCACCCCTTAATTTTAAGATATGTTATAATTTAATTTAATTAATAATATATATAATAATAATAATGAATGTATTTATAATTGTTGTATAAGTGAATAAATATATTTTCTTTTCTTTCTTTACTGGAAAATAAAGTCACATAGGGCTATGGTGGTTCTGCAGGGTTAACTGCTGAATCTAATCGCTTACGCTTGTACTTTAAACCAACGAAATTATTTCGGTCTAAGGAACTAGTGTCGAATGACGAATTAAGTTCCGACATGTCGCGATCCCGATGTCGGTCGTGTCGTTGACGCGTGTCGGTCGTAAACGCAATCTATAAAACTGTCGTAAACGTTATATTGTGCGACATCTCGCCCACTTGAGAGTTTAAATCCTGTGAACCATTTGTGATTATAACTTTGTATACATTGTTTACAAATGACAAATCGTTTGCTTGGTGGTTCGGACGTTTGCCTCCAAGTACGAGTTGGTCACGTGACATATTGTGATAAGCGTTTGACGTCTAACTACGATAGATGTCAAACGTCTAACACGTCTAACTAGGATAGAATATAACAGAGTACGAAATGGCTTTGCAGTTCGATAGATATTATTCATACCTACATTCTTTATTGCACAATTTTAAAACTAAATACAGTTACAATCATTGTGTACAAAGGCCAGCATCTAAAAGAGATCTCTTCCAGCCTACCTTACAGGGTATGAGACATGGCTTTTTCGTCTATGTTTTTGTAGAATAACGCAATAAATTACTCAATTACTAGACTCTACTGTAAACAATATAAGTACGAAGTTGCAATTAACCGCGTCATATAACGAAAAACAGTTTTTACGCAGAAGCTTGTTCGTGTTAGTAATTTCGCTGCAACCCCACTGCAAATAACGATTTAACACGCCCCACCCCTTTACATTTGTGCGTAATGATTTATCTTGTTTTTTGTCGCAAATGTTCCTCCATATGAATCACTTTTAACAACATTATAGGTAGTTAATTTCTTTTAGGAGGGTCATTTGTGAGTACTTGATTTTAAAAGGAAAACATGTGTTGTAAACGGAGTAGTTTTAGGCAGAATTTGACGTCAAAAAGAAAATAATGTATTCCAATTTTGAAAAAAAAATATTTTGATTTTGATATTAATAATAAAATAAAATAATCTTTAAAAAATCCATATAGGTACAATCATCATCATATCAGCCTTTAGACGTCCACTGCTGGACATAGGCCTTCCCCAATGAACGCCACCACACCCGCGCCCTCAGCATCCAGCCGCTTCCGGCCACCTTCTTTAGGTCGTCGGTCCATCTCATCATGGTCATCGTCGCGCCAATCCGTGGTCTCCACTCCAGAACTCGTCTGCCCCAACGGCCGGTTATACATACAATAACTCCGCCAAACTGTATAATACAGTTTGTTGGCAGAAATTGTCCTCTTACTTTAAACATACCTATGGCAGAGAATAATCTACGTACAATATCGTTGCAGCTAATACTAAATATCGCTACGTAATGGTGAATAGCAAAGCAATTTACAAAGTTTTTAATTTTGATATTAGCACAAAAAAATTAAGGTTACGTTAATGAGTTTACTAGATATTTCTTATATTTAAGTTTGAAAATGTTTTTGTTGATTAAATTTCTTCTGATGCCTAGTGGGATAGTGTTATTAATGTTGAGTAGGTACCAAATATTGCCTTATTCTTTCACCATAGTAGTTGCAGACACCAGGTACGCAAAACAGTTGATGGTCAACACTCCTGGTGAAGCGAGCGTAGTAAATTGGTGTCAAATATTGACAGCACTTAATTTTTTTTGCTGAAAGTTGATTGCGCCGTTTCTTCTTCACAGAGCTAACACCTAGGAAGCGTAGTGTATAAAAAAAACGAGTGTAATAACTCATGTGCAATAAAGGACATTGACAGTATTCGCCAACAGATAATAAGGGAACGTACCCAAACTACGTGACGTACGTACTACGGGGGTTAGGTTTTCGTCACGTGGTCAATATCCTCTAGGGAAATTGCGTAAAAATTGTAAAAAATGTGTCACGTAGTTTGGATACGTAAAGGTGTAAAAACACAGCTCTGATAAACATGACAAATTTAAGTGATGTTTACAAAAACAACATACCTAAAAAAAATTACCGAGTTTGTGACGATGGTACATGGTACAAACTTGTTTTACCAGGTTTAAGACTAAGTGAGGTCAGTAAATCGTTCACGGGGCAATGTATACGCTTCTACAACAAACTACCAGAGGAAATCTTGAATATGACGGACAGAAAGTTTAAGATTCACATTAAAAAACAACTTTGTAAGAAAGCCTATTATAAAATAAACGATTATTTGAATGACAAAGATGCCTGGTACTAATGTTAATCCAGCTTCGCAAAATCTTTATTAATTGTATGCAAACTTGATTTTTAAAAGATGTGTTGCGTGAAGTTTGTTGCGCCGTTTCTTCTCCACAGCGCTAACACCTAGGAAGCGGTAGTCGATAAAAAAATGACGTGTATAAATGTACCAAGTGTACTCATATGCAATAAATGATTTTGACTTTGACTTTGACTTTGTCCGCCTTCGAAAGGGCTATCAGATAATGAAATAGATGTTGCAACAATATGCAATACATTTAAACTATCTATGTATGCATAGGTATTTAAGTATATTTGTATGTAAATTCAATTGTGTAATATTATTACTAAGTATTTACCATGTTCTAAAATTATAAATTTCTCTTCTTTCACCTGCAATACTCTGTCGCTATGTCTTTCTTATTTTCCTTCTGAAAGGTTGCCTGGAAGAGATCGCTTTAAGCGATAAGGCCGCCTTTGTACACTTTCCAAAAATCTGTACCTATTTCATTGTTATCCTTAATTTGTGTGCAATTAAGAGTTTATCTATCTATCTACATTTATGAAAACAGTATATACATGTGGGCATAGTTAGTGTCAAAGGGGTGCCATGGAACAGAGAATACTAAAGAGAGTTTTAGAGTAAATGACAAAAAGTGAATTAAAAAGTTGAATCATAATGCCATTCCATATCATTTTTGTAAATAATTAAAGTACTAGGGAGGATGGGGTGTTGAGGAGGTTAATTTGAATTTGTATCTGGGTGCCGCGGTGGCGTCGTCGCTCACTTCGCTCGCTTCAAGGGTTTACTCACAGAAACTAACATTACGTGGCGACCTTTGGCAGTTTCATTCATACAGCGTCAATGTAACAAGATTAAATTTGAGATTGTTTGTGTGGATCTTGTCGGAAGGGTACTAAAACTGTACGTGCCCGAGTGGTACCTACAAGCGCGGAGTCACCCGCTGTTTATACACTACGCTCGCGCACCAACCTCTACCGGCACTCGGCCGCTGCGCGCACTGCATCTACCCGGCTCGCCGAGGCACCGTACTGTGACGTGTTCGTGGACGGCATGGGACGGCTGATGACGGAATGCAAGGGAACGCTAGACAGAGGAATTCCTGTTTCGTCTATAGCATAAGATGTCATTGTACCGCAATGGATTATTTAAAATCTGTAATGTTACATTTTTTTTAATAAATAAATGTCTAAAGAATAGCGTCATGCTTTGTGGTATATTCTCAAGGCATTAAATAAAAAAATTACAAGTCAATAAATTAATCAGCTTATTTGGATTAAAATGTTTTTTAGTGTGGATATGACAAAAAAATAACAAAGTACCTACTTGCTGTTTAAATTGGTACTTTGTCAATCGTAACTATTAATTTTTGATGTAACAACTTCATCAAAAAATATAATAAGGTGGTAATATTGCGGTTTAGTTAATCACGTTGTAAAATTACATGACTTCAATTAAATTTAGACATATTGTCTCCTATACATAGGTATTCGATACTCAAACCTTCTAATTTAACCCTTAAAGCTTTCCAAGCTATCCTCAAAGGTTTTTTATTCAACGAAGAAAATAGGCGATAAAAATAAATTATGGTTTTTAATTTCGCTCCCATCGCAGCGGTACTCCCCTCCTAATGACAGAAAAACGAGTTTCATTCAACGAAATAAAATATTTTATTCCTATTTCCTAGTGCGTTTAAACATAATCTTGTAGGAGGTTTTGTACAGACATAACTTTTATAAGTAATACAGTTAAAAAGGTTGCCTGTAAGAAATCGCTGAAAGCGATAAGGCCGCCGTTGTACACTAAATTCATCCTTCTATGTAAGATTTGTTTTTATTAAAAATGTATATGTTTTGGTGCACAATAAAGAATATTTGAATTGAATTGAATTGAATTAAATTAAATAATATAAAAACTATACATACACACACTTGTTTTCTACTGTATAGTCAAGAGTAAAAACATGTACACTCGCAGCATAATAAATATGAACACTTTTTGAAAAATTTCATCCTTAGATTAGTTACAAGCAAAAAAATTTTCGTCCCATCTGGTATCCACTTTCGTAACTGACTACGAATTGGGAAATTTTATTTCACAGTTCGAAGCCTGTTTCAGAATCCCATCCCATTTAGAAACGTACGAGTATTTCTTAACTAGCTACGAAATGGGAAACTACATTTCCCTTTTCGAAGCCAGTACAAAGTGAGACTCCTACATCCCATTTAGTAACTAATTTCTTAACTGACTACAAAATGGGAAATGTAATTTCCCTTCGTCCCATCTGGTATCCACTTTCGTAACTAACTACGAAATAGGAAATGTCATTTCACAGTTCGAAGCCTGTTACAGAATCCCATCCCATTTAGTAACTTACGAGTATTTCTTAACTAGCTACGAAATGGGAAACTACATTTCCCTTTTCGAAGCCAGTACAAAATGAGACTCCTACATCCCATTTAGTAACTAATTTCTCACTGACTTCAAAATGGGAAATGTAATTTCCCTGTTCGAAGCCAGTTTCAAAATGGGACTTAACTTCAAAAATAATATTAATTACAACTTTAGCTCATATATTCTAGAGCAGCAGAAAATTAATTACAACTTTAGCTCATATATTCTAAACCATTAGAAAATTAATAATCCATCAGTCACCACTGGGTACCCACGACCTCTGGCACTCGGGTTCAATTATCAATCCACTACGCCAACCAGGCGATCAACGAAAATATTATTATTCTGACTGGGTAGAAGCTAAATAAATGTTTGCTTTCTTGCAAAATTAGGGTTCAATGTATCTATAAAAACGCCTGGCGTTCGCAATCATTATCAATGAATAATGAATCGCCAGCAAACAAGCTCATCAACATAAAACGCGACTCATTTGAAGACGTCAACGTGTTCATTATGAACACGTCGGCTAGGGTTGCAATTTAAAAAAAAATTCCCGAAACACTGGGAAGATTGGGTTGAACTTGAATCTTCTGGTGAACATTCATTCTATTCTCAAAGAACTGGAGATAAGAAATCCACACATTTTGTTAAAAATATTTAAGTTATTTCCTTTTTTTTAATAAGAGTCAGAATTCTTATATATACCGCATGTAATTCCACAAAAATAGAGTTAGTCGGCGATTTTCACTAAGGTTCATATTGTCACTTAAGTGCTGTCACTTTAGTGAGAATATGAACTTCATCATCGAGCTTATACAACAGTCAATTTTGGAGCAAATATTATTAAGGTTTCCCACAAAATATATAAAAATACCTATTGATAAAATACTTTCACAATTCTACCCTGGCAACCTTTTGAAAATTGACTAAAAGGGATCAAAATGGTTTTCTAGAATTCTATGATTGATAAATTCTTTATAATTCTTCACTTAATTGTAATTTATTACTTTCTGTTCTGTTTATTTCTCATGTATGTGTGTGTCGTAGCTATGAATAAATGACCTATTCCATTCTATTCTATTCTATTCACTTGGCGATGAAACTAGTAATTATAGATATATAGCAAAGGTAAAAGGTCTTCTTAGTTATGGGCAGAAAACTAAAACATATATATAAAACATATATATTTTAATACAATAGAAGAGACAATCATGAGTTAGCTTGTCGCCTAAACAGCACGGCAGTATTAGTTACTTGAAAACTAACGTTTAGTCAACAAGGGAATTGTCTCATTGATACTGGCAACTCCGCATAGCGACTGAGTTGCATCTTTATCTAGCAAATCCACCCCATTAACCCCACGGGCACGGTGACGCGGCAATTTATCAAACCCCCATTAATCTCTGTTGGAAAAGAAGTGCAACAGTGATTAACACTACTTGGGGTTGCTGTAGGTCGATTTCGATACTGAAGTCTTTATTAAACCCTATCAAACATATCGACGAATGTGGAAGGAATAACAGCTAGAGGTCGTCCTAGGAGGACGTTCAAGGATCAAATTAGTAATTTACTCAAAAAGGCTGGGGTCCGCAGTGAGAAGAATAAAAGGAGGTGCATGAAAAGGTTGATAAATGTGGGTGAGGCTAGTGAAGTGTGTCAGGATCGCGCAAAGTGGCGATATATAAAAATAAAAAATAAATCAATTTTCATAAACTATATCGCAGTTTAATTTCAAAAATTTTAAGTGCATAAATTCTTTTACAGAGTATAATTCTTTAGGACATAGGATAGTTTTTTATCCCGTGAAAACATCCCATTCCTACGGGAAATACATAATTTGTGATGTTAAGTTGTCCACGCGGACGAAGTCGCGGGTAACAGCTAGTTTTTTAATAAACTCATCGCACAGTAACTTTCTACTCAACTCTGGCAGTCTGGGGTTCACAGACAACGGGTCTGTGTACCCCTCGAGACTCGAGACCAAAAGTCGGTCTATCAATCAGTTTACTTACGTCACTTGCGCACTAAGACGTAGGTTATTTTTACATTTCTTTTTACTCTCTAATAGAATGACGGGGCCTGGCTGTGGGACCAGGAAAACTGAAAGATAGGCAATTCAAATATATTTATACAATACGATAGACTAAGAGATATTATTATTAATAACTTTTGTTACAGATCAGATCCAATTAATAACAACATAAAATAATAACACAATTCAATTAAATAAATATATAATCTTCTGTTTTTAATCTTCTGTTTTTTCTTCTCTGTCGTTCCCTCACTGCTGAGGATCGCGACCGTATAAAATGGGACTCCACGCATATCGGTCATTGGCCAGCCGCACCGCTTCATATAGGGATCCGCCAGCCACCCTCTCCACCACATCTGACCACCTCGTCGGAGCTCGTCCTCTGGCACGCCTGCCCTCTACTTGTCCCAGGTTAATGAGCTGCTCCTGAGCTTCAAGTTCTGGAAACCCTCCATAACTATAAAATGTCTGCTTGACAAGCCAGGCGCACAGCCTCTTTTTACACATATACACTTTATTGATGCACATACAGTTACAACTTTTAGAAGTGATGGTATAATTTAGACGGGCTTATCGCTTTAAGCGATTTCTACCACCTTTAGGTAAAAAATATTATGTCAGAGAAAAAATTCTTTTAATAATGTTCTGATCTTTTTTCTTGAAAACAGTTTAATTATTTTGTATGTAATTTCACATGAATATGAAAAATACTTTATTTGGTCTCCTGAAAAGTAGCATTTAAGAAGCTAATTATATAATATACTCATATACTCGTGATTCTAAAATTATCAAATAAATGTAATCATCATCATACTTATAATAGTTACTATTCGACTTTCTTTTATGATAACTCGATAATTCATACACCAAAATCTTCCTTAGAACCTCTACATATGAGAAAACTTACATAAAAATCTAATTACCAGCTCCGAAGTTATAGCCTGACAAACAAACAGTGATAGAATAGATTTATTTACTTGTGTCAGAAATTTATACTAAATTGTGTTTCTAATGAATGTGTAGTATAAATTAACATGATTTAGTACGTAATATCGAACGACATAATATGTCAGGCTACCGGTCGTAACTAACAATAAGTTTCAGTAATAAACAAGGCTGTATCTATATGTAAATTGGAGATCAGTTACCTGCGTCTGTCTCAGAATCTCATTAGCATAACATTGATATGTGGGAATATTATCTACATATAGTTGATTGTAGAGACGCTTCTTGTGGTACTCATTTAGTTTAGAACATTTTCATAGTACCGTATAGTGACTGAAGTAGGTAGGAGCTATGTTTTATACTTACAGAACATTGTTAACGTGTGGTTTTCGGTAGAGTAGAATAGGACCACGCCAACTCTTCCCGTGGATGTAGTACAAGGCGACTAAGGGAATACATTATAAAACGTCAATCAGGCCTCCCCAACCCGTCTGGCCAACGCGGGGAGTGTAAACCAAGTCCTGCGTCTCCGGCAGATGAGAGAGGGTTGTGCTCCTGCAGTGGAGACAAAAATAACCTGATGATGAACATTGTTGAAAAAAAGGACATGTCCCATACGTGCTGGCAATTCTTGACTTGCAAAACTGGAAAAAAAGCGGTCAAGTGCAAGTCTGACTCGCGCATCGAGGATCCCGTACCTTGATAGGAGATAACTAAGTTTATAAAGGAAATTGTATGATTTCTAAAAAAAACTGTGCTAGACATGGTTTTCATCATCATCAGCCTGAAAGAGTCCACTGTTGGACATAGGCTTCTCCCAAGGTGTGCCACTGAACCCGATCTTCGGTTCTTCTCATCCAGTCACTGCCAGCCGCCTTACGCAGATCGTCGCTCCATCTAACCCGGGGGTGTCCCACACTACGCTTGCCCAGTCGCGGTCTCCACTCGAGAACTCGTTTACCCCAGGTTTTATTTTTGCTGTAATAAGACCACTATCAATTCTAATTATTTCAGATTTTTTGCTGTTATTTTTTCCAGATATTATTCATTATAAGTTGAAAATTAAGCGATATAAAAGAAAACGAAAAGCTATTTTAGAATGTAAAAATTATGCCCTTTTATACGATATTTGACCTAGTAACCACACTTAAACATTTCGGCCCTTTTATGTAGTTGAGTGGGCATTTTAGTAGATAAATCGATTGCGATGAAATAAAGCCTATATTACTCCGAGTTAAGCAAGACCATCAAAATCGGTTCAGTAGTTTTTAACTGATGCGTGCACAAACTAACATACAAACAGATAAACAAACAGACAAAAATTTCAAAAATTATTGAAATGTGTTCTATTGCTTATTTTTAGACCCCACTTTTTTTTTTTTTGCAAATATCTTCACTGTCTTCAATGTACAGACACGCGAAGTTTACGCTTTTATTTATTAGATACTGCGGTTCTGGGTAGCCTTATACCCACTGTATAAAATGACGTCACGACTAACTGGGTAATAATAAGTTTTCCGTTACCTATTACGTACAATATAAATTTTCTATTATGATCCCATCGTAACTTTCGCAAGAATGTTGCCAACACAAAGCTGAGAACTGCCTTATAGGACATCGTTTTAGGAGACTTTCTATACGGTATTCAAAAGTACCTATCCCTTATTTAATTTCCATAGTAGATATATAAATGTACGTGTTTGAACTTATTGTTATTGAATAATAAGTACAATATGTAGTATTCGGTGCAGTTCAGTTACATGGATTCTTTTTATGTTTTAAGACAGCCTTGAAAGTGCAATATATTTCTTAAAATTCCTTCTCACTCTACCAACTTCTATTACTACTCCTTTTCGGTACATGCGGTTAGGATGTGGAACTCACTTCATGCTAAGAGTAAAGAGCATCATCTTTCACTTTCTTAGTATGTATATCTCATATTATTCCTCATACTTATGGTATTTATTTGAGTATATGTATGTATATGTATTCTATCTAAGTTTATGTATCGCAGATGTAAGTGTAGTTTATATATTTTTTTAGTATCGTTTGTTATGTATGTACACACATGTCTGCCCTTTCACGAAGTTTTCTCTGTCGCTGGTAGGCTGGCAGAAATCTCTTAAAAAGATAAGCGATATCATGTGTGCATGTTATTTTATTTCCTTACTTTTTTTGTTTTGTATGTTTTTTCTTTTGTGTGTGCAATAAATAAATAAATTATTTCTAAATCGAAACACGTCTTCTTATACTAATAAATAAAAAAATGCATATTCGTCTGTCCAAGACGGGATACCCTGTAGAGTCAAAAGAGTACAGCATTTTTAATATATTATTATTATTTATTATAATTGTTACATTATTGTTTTTACGAAAATTGTGCTTATATAACATCTTTTTAAACATTAGTGTCAGTAAAATTTAAACGACAAGACTCCATCACCAAGACTTTTAAAAATATTAACTTAACCTATTGTTTTAAAATGGAGACAGTTTTGTCTCAACCTAGCTGTCATCTCAAAAATGTAATGCGACGTCCTGCTCACCCACCAATAACTTTTTTCTATCCCGTCAGCGTTGCCAGCGAGTTTGAAAACCCACCAAAGATCCAAACTCAGCAAATGCCAAGCAAACTTGCCTTATTACATCGGAAGAATTTTAACGAGATGCTAACTAACTTGTTTACAAATTGAATTTCCGAACGGCAACAGCTTGTTGCTGATATAGATTAAGTTTTAAAAAGTTCGATGATTGCGTTCAGGAATCGAGGTTGTATATAATTCTGTTTGAAACACGACCTCATTAAACTGATTCTTTGTTATTCAATTTGTGTAAGTGGATTTGAGGAATTTTTTGCGGCGTCTGAAGAATACATTGTTTTCATTTTATTTTGCTGAGGGACAAAAAATATAATTGTACTGATGCAGAGTTTGTCTATATAGGTCATACCACGAATGTTTTTGATCTCCCGCTATTTTTATAATCTCCCACAGTGAAGGTTGGCTGTGAGCAAAGATCTCTATGTACTAGACATGAGAAAATCGGATCAAACAAAACTGACTTGTTATGTTATTCTTGATCGAAAACTAGAATATCAATAGTCAATAACATTTAACACTCGACTGTCGCCGTCTGCCGTAACAGCATTATATTACCCGTAAACAATAACAAGGAATTATAACAGCATTAATAAACTGTTCGGTATATCCATCAAATTGGAAACACTTAACAGCATTAAATTTATATTATGTACACACAGGGTATAAATGTCGAAGGGAGATTATTCGGTAAATATAAGAGATATATAAAAATCACTGATGTCGAAACTAATCGAGACCTAATTAACTACAACGATAACTTTTTTTAAAGGAAACTTTATACCTACATCAAAAATTTTGTTACACGATTATTTAACTGCCATTCGGTTCCGTGCTTAGAATAAAAAAATATATTTCAGGGGTTGCCCATCATCATATTAGCCCTTAGACGTCCACTGCTGGACATAGGCCTTCCCCAATGAACGCCACAACACCCGGTCCTCCGCCCTCCGCATCCAGCCGCTTCCGGCCACCTTCTTCAGGTCGTCGCCCATAGAGTGTTATTCCCAAAGATACCTTATAACTATGTTAGTAAGTTAATATTAGAACAATAAAAATGAAATTTTGGTGTCTTTGACAAGGTGGACGCGGGTCCAGTGCTGCATAATAGCACTGTCCACGTCCAGTCTCGCCGGCACAGTCTGCAGGAGGCTGCTGGAACTGCCCCTCACCCGCTGGATCAGGGAAGCGATACGCTTTCTAATGATAGCAGGGTAATAGGGTAATGGGTTACCCCCAACGATCTCTATGTACTACAAGATGGAGCGTTCCAAACAATCGCTCTGTTCCACGCAAGGAGCCCCAACTCGTACACATTCACTTTGAAGCTTGAGCGGTTACTACGCGGAACATTTAATTATTTACTAAATATTGACGCTGTTTACTCGTAGCGTCAATATTTAGTAATAATTACATATTCTGCGTAGTAACTGCACAAGTTTCATTGTGAATGTAACTGAGTTGCGGCTCCTTGCGTGGGACAGAGCGATTGTTTGGAACACTCCATCTAGTAGTACATAGAGATCGTTGGTTATCCCTAATCTTCCCGTGGGTGTCGTCAAGGCGACTGAAGGATCGCCCCAGGGACGGGCAACAGCGTTCTCCTACGTATATTAAGATCACCAATCCGCCTGCAAAGCATGGTGATTATGGCAAATCCCCCGATGGACAGTATTCAGCTGATGATGAATTAGGGCTATTGCAGAAAGTCTATGATTTAAATCATTATAAAGTCTGGTTATTATGTGAAGTAAGGTATCGGATGACAGGGCATCACATCATTGGTACATTTTAAAGTAGGTTTTCGTTTTCTTTTTATTCTCCGAAGTTTGCAAAAAGAAAAATCAAAAATAATTAGATACATTTAATCGAGGTTAATGTATATACTATTACAGGAAAAGTAAAACAGTGTCTCTAACTTGCAAAGTTTTTTAGAAATCAGCAAAAATCCTTTACAAATTTAGTTATGCGGTATTAAAAATGAAATTTATTGCGGGCTAATAATACCTTCATCATCAGGTTATTTTTGTCTCCATTTTGTCTCCACTGCAGGAGCACAACCCTCTCTCATCTGCCGGAGACAGACGGAGGATTTGGCCTACACTCCCCGCGCTGGCCAGACGGGTTGGGGAGGCCTGATAGATGTTTTATAATGTATTCCCTCAGTCGCCTTGTACGACATCCACGGGAAGAGTTGGAGTGGTCCTATTCTACTCTACCGGAAACCACACGGCATAATAGTAATAATACCTATATCTACTTACATAACTTATTAAATGTTTCTTTTCAAGGTACGTAGCGTAGGTCTGAATCACATTTGACCAGTTTTTTTTCCTTGGTTTGTGAACATGCAGTCTGACTCTAACAATTTCATGGATCGATTTAATGCGTGCCCATGACTACAGAATGACATGAACTTCTCAACAAAAGAGACATCCCAACAATATATTATTTGGTACAAGATTATGATCCGCGGCGCCCAATCATACGGCGGATTGATAATTTGATCCTCTTATAGGATCCATTATGGGGCAAATTGCGGCTGTGAAAGCGGACACACCGTACAAGGGGGGGACTTTCTCTAGACGCCATGTTGTAGGCGATGGGGGAAGTTAGAGTAGCTCTAATATTGCCCAACGTCAACAGTGGGCCTGATTCTAAATGCACACATTTAAAATTTGACAGCTCTAAAATTGGTTTCGTCTTTATCTTCATAATACTGTGTGACAAGGATAGCAACAGTTTTAGTGCTGTCCAATTTTAACATTGTGCCTTCAGAATCAGGCCCACTATAATTGTAAATAAATTACGTAATTTTACGATAGGTATATGCCGCTTTTATTTGAGCTAAGAACCAGGAATATGAGAAGTGTATTTTATGTACTTGTGGCGAAAAGTATGTCTTATCGATATTTCTTTTCACGGAATGTTATTAATTGTAAGCTGTGATAGATTATTTAACGCCCTAACCTTGGTATAAACTATTCTTATGATTAAGGATGCCAATAAAATGATGCAACAGTTAACACTTTGGTATAGTTTACTCACTTATGATCGAAAAGAAATATATCGACAGCAGCAAAGTAATTAGAAATTGTATTTTTTTATTGCATTATTATTATATAAATAAAAAACAATAATAAAAAATTTCAGCTATACATACAAGTATATAAACTATATTGTGCTAACTATATAAATAATTTAATAAATTAATATTAATATTTAAACATCTTTTTTTTATTTATAAATAAATTTAATAATATAATGTAATAAGTCTTTTTTTACAATTTGAAAAGAACTTTGCTGCCGTCGAAATGTACTTTACACCTTAAATTTATACAATGGCCGCCATTATTTTTTTATAAATGTAGAAATATAGTTTATCTATGAGTTATCGATAGTATAAAGTATCGACTTCAGCTCAGTACTTAAAAAGTTGTTATCGTGCCAGTAAATTGTCTAAGTCTGCAAATATTTGTCATGATTCCAAACTTTTACTGCGACATTGACTCCCCATGCCTTCGGTAATCCTAATTTGGTGCGTCCAATCTAATTGATTCATAAGAAGTACTCGAAGCCGTGTATTCAATACAGCATTAACGAATGTGAGTACTTTAATAATGACAATGTTCCAAATATTTTGAGATGGAATAAATTTGTTTTGAACCGAATGAAGAAAGTTATAGGTAGATAGGCATTCCCCCAATGAAAGCCATGACACCCGGTCTCCGCTCTCCACATACATGAACTACGGTGCAGAAACGTGGACACTGACGGTGGGCGTGATCCATGAGCTTTAAGTCGCACAGCGAGCTATGGAGAGGGCTATGCTTTTTCTGTTTCTTTGAGGATTATGATTCGTAATGAGGAGATCGGTCTAAGAACCGACTGCAGTTGGGGCAGATGAGTTCCGGAGTGGAGACCGCAGATCGGCACGCGGAGGGGGGCACGCCCCGCTGCTAGATGGACCAACGATCTGAAGAAAGGGGCCGGAAGCGGCTGAATGCGGAGTACCGGGTACCGGATACCACTTAGTTAACCACAATTTTTTTCAGTGTAGGTAAATGTATCAAAATTTTATGTGCAATAAAGAATTCTGGCTCTGAGTTTTTATACTTTGCACACGTTAAAAGACGATAAGTTATTCTCTATTTTGAAATAGACAGATGCCATACACCACTTGCTGCAAATACAGAGTAGAACAAGGTGTTTAGTTTCCCCAAGTTTCCGCTAATCACTCTCGTATTTCCGGTAATTACGGGAGGCTTACGGCAAGTAACGCCGCCGTTAGGTCAGGTTGCGTCCTCGCCTTTCTGTTATTGCCACAATAACCACCCTTTAGCGATGTCGGTTAACATTTACAACCGTAATGTAGTCTCATAGAGCAAGTAAACTAAACTCTACAATTATGAAAAAAATATGATATTATGTAATAAAACAGAACCTTAAGAATATAAATAAATGATATTCGCAAAGCTACGCACGCTACGCCGTAGAAATATTTACAGGTAAACATATAACGACTGGTAATTTCAGGTAGGTTACTTAAACGCTACGGTTAAATAATGTCAATATTTAGTAAATAATTAAATATTCTGAGTAGTAACTGCACAAGTTTCAAAGTGAATGTGAAAGAGTTGTGGCTTCTTGCGTGGACCAGAGCGATTGTTTGGAACGCTCCATCTAGTAGTACATAGAGATCGTTGCTTTGCTGTAATTTATTTCCCTGACATAATTTTGGTGACTTCGGATTTTAACCGTCATCGGCTAAACCTAAGATTACCCACCCACATTTGCAATTCCGAGTGGTCTCTCTACATTAATTTACTCTATGGCAGTCCGCCACTCAGTCGTATACAGGGTGGTTTAATAATACAATTACAGTGATTGTGTTGCGCATAGCCCTAACGCGTAGTTAAATTAAGTAATACTTAAGTGAAGTAGTTGTTAATTATGTGGCGTGATGGCGAGTACTTTGTATAAAATAATCTGAAAAATATATAACAGCTTTCGTTCTCAGAATTAATCTGGATAAGGTTAGTTCGACGAGCGGCCCACGAAGACTCCGCGCAAGTTATAAACTCCGCGCATTTGCCCAAACAGTCTGCGCTCGACTGTTAGCGCGTATTGCGTTTTAGTTGTTGCAAAAATGCCTTACGTGATTAAAACGCGTAAAAATGTACGAAAATGACTAAATAAATAAATAAATAATAAATAAATATCTCAGACATTCACACCAATTATCCAATCACAAACTAGGCAGAGCCTGTGGTATGGTTACTAGATAGCGGATAGACATACTTAAATAAATATAATAAACATCCAAGACGGGATACAAACATTCATATTCATCATACGAACATCTGCCCCTAGCGGGATTCGAACCCGCAACCTCCGGCGTGGCAGTCCGAGAGCTACCCGTTCCGCCACGGAGGTCGTCATACCTCATTAAATATGATAAAACATCCTCATCTTGATCCAGTCGATTGATGCCATAAGACATAGAGTAATTCCCGGTGGAGACAAGCCACTTTAAAAATTTTTTAATGCAGTGTTACTTATTTTCAAATATAAAGAAATGTTTCCTCTAAGAAAAAAAAAGCTATTAACAATATGAAAGGTACTTACCGATTACCAACAGCTTTTAATTTCCATCCAAAACCTTCTGGAATGTTATCCGGCGACCAATGCTCAGTTAAAACAGACCCATTGAAATATTACAACTATTACAACTGCGCAAGCGCTTAGTATGTACAACTGAACGTGTGGTTGACTGTACGCTCCGAATGCGTGCAGGGTTTACTACAAAGACACATAACATACTTAACTACTAGTAACTTAGTAGAGAAACAACCCCTGAACTAATTTATTTTTATTGCAGACCAAAGTTCTCGTTTTATTACCAGTAAAACAGGTTTCTTCTAGCGTTAGTTAAAATTATTTGGACCGACACAACCTTTGTGGTAAGGGCTATAAATAAGGTTGCTCTTAGAGAGAAAATGTATTGTATTGAAAAAGTCTGAATCTATCGTTGGGGTATTTATTCGTAGGAGCCATCGCCCTGCTTTTTCCGTTACGGAGATTCTTCTCTAGAATCGTTTGAAATGTTAGGAAAAATCTATCGTTTTTCGACGTAAATGCGAAAGAAATAAGGATCATGTGGCTTAATGGGAAAATTATACTTAGCAATAATAGTACAAACTTAACTTACATGAAGATAAGTGCGCCTTTGTACATCATAAGGTTTGATTATAATCCTATCCTACTAATATTATAAACTAGCTGTGCCCGCGGCTCCGCTTGCGGGAACTACAGAATTCGCTCCCGTTCCCACTTTGCTCCCATTTCGACTTCCACTCCCGTTCCTACTTCCGCTCCCTATCCCACTTCCATTCCCACTCAGACTCCCAATCCGAACCCCAATTTGAAACTGAATACCAACCCCAACCCCAAGTTTAAGATTGTATTTATTAGATGTGAAACTTTGGATATTTGGATGTTTAGATGTTTGTTACTCAATCACCCTTCAACCACTGGACTGATCGTGATGACACTTGGCACACATATAGGTTAGGTCCTGAAATAGGACATAGGATAGTTTTATCCCGAAAAAACATCTCCATTCCTACGGGAAAACATAATAATTTGTAATTTTAAGCTGTCCACGAAGTTAGCACAATGGTAACACTCGAGGTTTGTAAGAATAACACCACAACCTATATAATAAGCTAACGCGACATCAGCACGGTCATTCGATTCCGAACGTCGTCGTCGTGTCGGTTCTAGCGAAGATTTAATTTAACACTGAATGTAGTCGAAACCCCAGATATATTAACCAATATAAGCAGCCGAAAGATATTTGTGAAGTTTTATTTAAACGATACGTTACACATATCAGTCAAACAGAGATACGCAAAATATTCTCGTCTCTTCAACGAGCATTTTAACTTGAGCCCCTCCACACACGACGACAGCTGTTCGAGTGTGCTCGTGTGTAGGACCCTTTACTGACTGCGGTCGACACTGCCGCAGGCTTTGTGTTGATTATCGCCGCGAAAATGCGATTGTATTTTTTTTTAGAAATATAATATACAGAGTGAAAAAAAGCTGTCGGAAAGTAGTTTTAATATTTGAAGCGTTTTTTTTTAGAAAGTAAAATTGCATTCAATTATTTTTTTCTAAATTAGTTGCTCCAGCCGGTATTTAAGTGACAAAATGGCGGAAAGCATCAGCTTATAAGAAATTTTATGGCATTAATCGACAGTGTCAATAATGAATCAAATGTATGTGTGAAACATTGTATTCTAAATTTATTGGCTTGGTCATTGGACTCCAGCGCCAGAGGTCGTATGTTTGATTCCCGCTGGGGACAGTCAACTTTGTACAAGTTGGTCCCGGTCTGTTTTTTGTTATTGTTGATGGGTTTGCGCTGGAAGTTTCTATTTGTGAAATGTCCTATCCTTGTTTAGTTAGTTAATTACCATAGCACAGGAGAAAATCCTAGTTTCGGATTAGACAAGTGTATATATATGTAATATTATTATTAAAAGAAATACTAAATTTAATTCAACAATATTGAATATTAAGAATAAGTACAACAACGTTATAATTATAAGTATATTATTTTTAAACGACTATTCCATTGGTCTCCAAAAATATATTGAAAGGATTCATAATTCAGACCAATATTATTGTTACATGAATGGTGAAGACGCATCTTTTGCCCAGTTTTGGGCCTAGCCCTTTTACTATCTGTCACAATATCAGTTTTCAGAAAAGAAAAAAAAAACAGACAAATAAGTCGCCATAAGAAATTATAATGCAACTTGCTTGCCGTGTGGTTCCCGCCTTAGAATAGGGCCACCCCTATCTTTCCCGTGGGTCAAGGCGACTAAGGGATTGCACCAGGGACGGACAGCAGCATTCTCCTGTGTGTGTATGTTAAGATCATTACTGCGACAACCAATCCGCCTGCCAAGTGTGGTGATTATGGCAAATCCCCCAATGGACATCAAACCAAAAGTGGTATTCTATTGGGGAGGCCTATGTCCAGCAGTGGACGTATTTAGGATGATGATGTGCATCATAATGCATACATACATTTACATCGTGCAAAATTGAGAGAACACTTGCATGGGTCAGAGATGAGCCGTGGTAGTCTGTTGGTTGTGCACTCGCCTCACGTTCATGAGATCGTGGGTTCAAGCCCCGCCCGTACCAATGAGTTTTACGAAACTTAAGTACGGTTTATTTATTTTCGGCTTCGGGCTTTTCGGTGAAGGAAAACATCGTAAGGAAACCTGCATATGCCGAAGAAGAAATTCTGAGGCGTATGTGAAGTCCACCAAATCGGCTTGGGGCACCGTTGGTGGTCAGGGGTTTGGCACAAAAGATCCTGAAGGGTCGAAGTGTAGGATGTTATTAGAACAAACAAGGAATATTATTATTGATGTTGGTTTATTCACATAAGTTACAAGTTGTTGGCTGTCCGCCATTGAATGCCCAGAGAGTATATCGGTGCGTTTTGTTTGCTCGCCGACTGTCCTAACTCTCATACATGAGACACGAAGTGTCGCCAGGTCTTCCTGGCCCTCTAAGAAGATAAGATAAGACGGGTCAGAGATAAAATTGATCGAATGTACCTGTGGGAATTTAACTAACGATTTCTGTCATTCGGGGAAAGGGCCACAAACGCTAACGAGCCGGTCAAATCAAACGGCTCTCTTAGGAATTATTTGAGCATTCAATACACTATTCCGGGTTACGCTTCGTTTAAGCTTATAGAATGTGTTGTATTCGTATTGTAATAGCCGGAAGTTGTATTCGAACACGTGTAACAGGTATTGTGAGCTGCCGGATTTACATAGAACCAACGATCTCTATGTACTACTAGATGGAGCGTTCCAAACAATCGCTCTGTTCCACGCAACTGCGGCTCCGGGAGGCTCCGGCAAGTTAGTAAAAAAAAGAACAGCGGCAATATTTAGAAAATAATTAAATGTTCTGAGTAGTAACTGCACAAGTTTCTAAGTGAATGTAAAAGAGTTGCGACTCCCGGAGCCACAGTTGCGTGGAACTTGCGTGGAACAGAGCGATTGTTTGGAACGCTCCATCTAGTAGTACATAGAGATCGTTGCATAGAACCACTTAGTAATATCGCTGACTTTAGTGGTCAAACAAAGTAACGGTGCACTAAACGACGGACAACCCAACTAGCCCAATGGTGAAATATGTTGCCAGCTGTAACATAAAAAATAAAAAAAGATTCCGACGAATTGAGAACCTCCTCCTTTTTTTGAAGTCGGTTAAAAATAGCTGATTGGCAGCAGCGTTCTCCTCTTTTTATTAAGATCATTACTGCTATCACCAATCCAACTGCCGAGCGTGGTGATTATGCGAAATCCGTAAAAATTACAATTTACACGTCGTACAATTCACGAAGGCATCCCGCCCCCGTTGCTTTTCGAAAGGGGTAAGAACGAAATGCGGGGAAATTATGCGAACGTCAGTATCTTTATAGGGTACATATGCACTTATTGAATGTTAGTGCGTAACGATAGAACTAACACAGCAACAATATAACGCATACAATGACATGTAAGCGATTTGAGAGAGAGGGGTGGGGCGTGCCGTCGTGAACTGAACTAACTAATTAATTAGATTAGGTACCTAAAGAATATTGCAAGCTACACCCTTGGGTAAATTTATACTGGAACTATATAAAACTATAAAAAATACAACAATTTTTAATATAATGTATGTACCTATAAATTATGGCTAAATGAATAAAATGAAATGAAATGATATACTTGTACTTTTTATCAGTTTCCTTTGAGCTATAAAACAGGACTATACGAGGTAGCATCGTAGGCAAGCATGTAATAAAATGACAGATGTAATAAATTCATAGTAAATTTCAAATTCAATTTTAACGTGTTTGCACGTCGCTTCGTTGGAAATATTCGAGTTCGCATAATACATACATAAACATTAAAACAAATTGATATTTTATACAAGTGTAGCATGGAATTCTTAAAAGTGTGGACTGGCTTCTGGAAGCTATTCTTAATGATGGGATACGGTCAACTGGTAGATAGCAACCTTTGAATTGCTGTTTGCTGCGCAGGATGGGACGCCCCGCCGCCAGATGTCTCCTTCCATCACCGGACTACCAGGCGTGGTGAGGGACTTCATCCTTATGTAGTAGACATACCACGCTCTCGCACGAAGCGTTTTGCTTCCTCTTTCATAATGCGAACTGCTAAGGAATGGAACTCCCTGTCTGCTTGAGTATTTCCGGACAAGTACAATTTGTATCTTTTTAAAGAAAAAGAGAATAGGCATCTTCTGGGTAAGCACGCTCCACCTTAGGCCTCATCGTCACTTACTATCAGGTGGCAGGCTAGTTTTAGTGTCTCCTTATTGGATAATAAATAAATCCGTTATTACGAAATTGCTGTTTCTTTCGACGGATCTTATCCGAAATTCTTACAGAGTAGGCTAGAATCTATGCTAAAATAGGGAAGGACAAGTGTGTTAACAATATATTGCAGATACTATCAAACGCTTACTCGTTTCGCGCCGAGTCACGGTTAGGTAAAAATCGACAAAACATCTGCAAAAATTTCTAACTGCATCATCACTTACCATCAGGTGAGATTAAGGTCAAGCGCAAACCCATCAACAATAAAAAAAAATGGACCGACGACCTGAAATGTAAGCGATTTAGTGGCACTCCTCTAAATCGCTTACATTCCACTGGGCGGGCCGTAATGAACTGTCTGATCTATAATTGAAAATGTGTTTGTTTCCCTATATGAAGCTGCCATGGACATGAATCATAACCAAATTAACCAAGTCCAAGGCCTCGTTGAAATAAAAGGAAAAATACATCAAAAAAACAGCATCATTTCTCTCACCAAGCAGTAAAAACTTTAACAAAACAAAATCACCCCACCATCCATCTTAATTCACTTACAACCCTCTATTCTTAGAATCAAAATCCGAATGGGTCCTTATTCTCGAATCACGGCGTCGCGAGAAATGAGTCGAGCGATAATCGAATTACCACCCTCTTTGAGAGATAGTTTAGAGTTGTGGCGAGGGGTACACAATGCAGCTTTAAATGGAAAATGTATTTCGTCCCCGAAATGCATCCTGTTGAGGAGAGTTGCAACTTACTTGTTTGTTGGTAGGGGAAATTCCACCCATCATTTCCTCGTTTAATTAAAACTTTTAGTGTATTATGTACTTCTTGATTTATTTTTTGATGATTCGCACTGGCTAATACAAACATACTTAATATTACGACGTTAAACTCAACTTACACACTTACATTTTTAAAATATATAAGTACTAACCGGGGGCTCCGCTCGCGAGGACAGAATTATTGTTTCCACTTTCATACATACATACATACATACATACATACATACATACATACATACATACATACATACATACATACATACATACATACATACATACATACATACATACATACATACATACATACATACATACATACATACATACATACATACATACATACATACATACATACATACATACATACATACATACATACATACATACATACATACATACATACATACATACATACATACATAATTCTCACGCCTTGGTCCCAGAGGGGTAGGCAGAGACGATGGATCGCCACTTTCCGCGATCCTGACACACCTCACTAGCCTCACTCACATTCATCACCCTTTTCATGCACCTCCTTTTATTCTTCTCACTGTGGACCCCAGCCTTTTTGAGGACGTTACTAACTTGATCCTTGAATGTCCTCCTAGGACGACCTTTAGCTGTAGTTCCTTCCACATTCGCACTGTATATTAACTTTTGTCACTCTTCTTTCACTCATACGCTCTAAATGTCCAAACCAACGCAACATACCCTTCTTTTTCATAAAATTGAAATTTACTTAGTATTAATCCCCTTCCCCTTTCCTCCCGCTCCCGCACCCTACCACCCTCCTCCCCCCATCCCCACTCCAACTACCACTGCCACCACCACCATATTCCTAACTCATTACAATCTGAATTCCAAAGAGCTAATGCTCTAGAATATTCTAGAACATTCTGGAAAATCTTTAATATTCTAGAAAAGTTCTCAATATTGTCACTCACAAACGCACTTAACGCCATTCAGCACTATCTCGAGTTAGTATTAGTTAGTATACTGTTAGAAAGTTACTACGCCAGCGCGCTATCGACCAGCACCGAAAGATCGACAAGGTGACTTGTTTAATTCTTACTGAAATATAATTTGTAGGTAACAACGATCTCTATGTACTACTAGATGGAGCGTTCCAAACAATCGCTCTGTTCCACGCAAGTAGCCACAACTCTTTCACATTCACAATGAAACTTGTGCAGTTACTACACAGAACATTTAATTATTACTAAATATTGGCGCTACGGTTAAATCATAGAATACTTAATAATACTACGTATAGAATGGACACTCCCTTCCCCCCGCCAATCACAGCTTCCTCACCCCGCGCCGCAGTTTTGGGTAGCGTTTAGGGCACTAGCCGTCAGGGCTGTATGTATTGCTTGAAAGATAAAAGAGTAAAAGAATGATGGTGAAGTATTGTGCTGTAGGTGGTTATTTGATTAACAGTAATGACAAAAAGAGACGATTTCATTCTTTTCCTCCAGAAGAATCGAGGTAAGTAACATATTTTCCCTATTTATTCAAACAATTTGTAGGATTGAATTTTGGTATTATAAGTAATACAAATATAATTTTATACGTTTTGGTTTATTTTATTCTGTTTGATAATGTAAATAAAATGTTATTTGAGATAGACATTGGTACAATTTTAATCAATTGTATATTTATTCGTTTGTTGTACGACATTTACACATTTGCGTTAAGTCGCGAGACGCTCGCATCGATGTGGGTCTTTTTGAATTAGGTAACTTGTCACGCGAAATTAGATATGTTTTGTGACAAAACATATTAAATCTTAAAGAATTTAAGTAGTATTAGTCACGCCTTCAATTAAACCCCACGTTCATCATATGCATGAATTATTATAGCGCCCAACGTGGGGTTTAATTGTAGCGTGTAAGAAAATACCTGAATTCTAAAAATTTATAGATAAAGTTGGAAAAACACCTAGTTTCGTGTGACTTAATACATCAAGGTAATTTTTATACTCTGCAAATTTTATATTTTGTACACTTTAGACTTTAGCGTGTGGTTTACCGTACATACATTCGCATAATTGCCAAGTGTTCATGCTAGTAAAAAATTCGGTTGTGTAAGTTTTAATTTATGGCAGTCATGCATACACTTATCTGTCACAATAGATATCATGTCTTAATACTATCACAATAGATATCATGATTATTGACCACGTCGTTGGCTTAGTGGCTTGCTGTCAAATTTTAACGTTGTGCCTTCAGAATCGAGCCCAGTATATATTTTACGCAACCGACGTCACGTTTGAATTTTCACCTTTTTGATGTAATCGAAATTCAATGAGCGATTGTCTACCGACTTGCGCGGATGTGTAATTGCAGCATAATAAAAAGAAAAAAATGACATGTGTCATACAGTGGCGTGTGACGTGAGCTTACAACGTAACATTGTAGGAACGTTTCCGCAGTTCCTTTTGTTTGGCTATACAATCTTTTTTGTTTTTCAGATGTATATATTGGATTCAAGTGATTGGGCGACCCGACTTAAACAATAAAAGTTTAAAGAATTACCGCGTTTGCGATCTTCATTTCTGTGCTTCGGATCGTCTTGCAAAGAAATACTAAATAGATTAAAAAATATTATAATGTGCACAATGATGAGTGTCGTATTTTTTCCCTGTATGTCGAAAAATATTTTATTTTAGCACATGCGCCATGTTTAGTGATATATTTAAACCATAATGAAAGAAAGAAAAAAATACACGCGAGTAGGAATTATTCCATAACATTAGTCCACGACGCTGGCCCAATGCGGGTTTGTGTACTTCACATACGCCTTAGAATTATTAATTCTTTGGCTGGTTTCTTAAGGTATTTTCCTTCACTAAAACGTTCTTAGTTCGTTCTTTGGCCTGTGCCCGGATTCGAACCCTCGACCTCATAAACGTGAGGCGAGCGCAGTACCAACTAGTCTATCACTAATTCGTACAGTTTTGTATAGTTGCATAGAGATTTTGCATGTAAACATCGAAAGTTGGAAAAAAGATTGTATACCTACGACTTAAATCTCAATTAATCAACTACCTATATAAACAATTTTTATTTTTATGCACACTTTACGCCGCCATCACTGGTGCCCACGGCCGGTCCGCGCGGTCTGACACCCCTAACGATTGCCTTAGGCATGTGTGCGTGCGCTGCCGTGTGCGGACACGATTATTGTATTTGTGTAAGAATAGGTAGTCGATTTCCCGCCATCGCATACATTTTGGCACAAGTGTCCGCCCTGTGGTTAAATAATGTCAATATTTAGTAAATAATTAAATGTTCTGCGTAGTAACTGCACAAGTTTCATTGTGAATGTGAAAGAGTTGTGGCTACTTGCGTGGAACAGAGCGATTGTTTGGAACGCTCCATCTGGTAGTACATAGAGATCGTTGGTAGGTAACAGAGATCGTTGGTAGATAATTGTATTTTTTTTCGCACCGCTAATTTTGTTCGGTTGCGATCTTGCTTGAATGTGTGTGACACGCAGTCACTCGTCCTGCGCCCACCTAGCTATACGAACGTTTCGTACTAGCACCTAATTAAACGTGGATAACTCCCGGGAGCCGTGATTTCGTGACTAAACATGACTAAAGGATTGCACCACGGACGGGCAGCAGCGTTCTCATGTATATATTCATATCATAACTGCGATTACCAATCCGCCTGCCAAAAGTAGTGACTATGAAAATCCCCTAATCGACAGCCCACCAAAGGTAGCATTCTATTGGGGAGACTTATGTCCAGCAGTGGACGTATTTCGGCTGCTGATGATGATATAGTCATATAGTTCACTTTCCTTTGTTGTTATGTATGTCCAATAATGGAACTATATATATATATCCTAATTATTATATAATTTGCCGCGTGGGTTCCGGTAGAGTAGAATAGGACCACTCCAACTCTTCCCGTGGATGTCGTACAAGGCGACTAAGGGAATACATTATAAAACATCAATCAGGCCTCCCCAACCCGTCTGGCCAGCGCGGGGAGTGTAGGCCAAATCTTCCGTCTGTCTACGGCAGATGAGAGAGGGTTGTGCTCCTGCAGTGGAGACAAAAATAACCTGATGATGATTATATAATATTTCATTACATACTCATGTACATTATACATACCTACATTTGTTTATTCAAAAACTAGGTTTTTCTCCTGTGCTATGGGAATTAAACAAGAATAGGACAATTCACAAATATAACATCCAGACAGGGACCAACTCGTACAAACTGTAAAAAGTTGTCTGTCCCCGGTGGGAATCGAACCCACGACCTCTGGCACTCGAGTCCACACCAACGAGGCGGTAATTAATCATTCAAAAACAGGTCCAAACGCCACAGTAACGCTGTTCGTTACTTTCAGTATCATAAAAGCGCTAGGCGACACGTTTCAGTCGAGCGTGCCTGCGCCTGTGATAAATGTGCTAGAGATTTATAGTGTTCGAGCACAGGCAGCTCTGTGCCTGACTTCGAGCGTCCAGATTTGATATATTGCCTTTAAGGGCTTGTTACTGGGAATAGTTTTAGTGTTCGCGTTATTTATTTTACTGCCTTTTAGAATTGATCAAAGAAAGGGAAAGAGGACGCTCCAATAATATTAGAGACTCAACAAGAATCGTTTCACAAATATGGGGGTGAATATTCGAGCGTCTCAACCGCCGCGCCGTCATTATCGTCACCCCCAAAAGTTGATAAAAAATAATATATTTAATTAAACATTTCACCTGTGCAGAATCCGTGCACGGACCAGAAACTTGTTGTATAATAATAACAATGAACAGATAAAGAAAGAAAAAAAAACACTTGAATACTCACCTATACATTATAAAACATCAATCAGGCCTCCCCAATCCGTCTGGCCAGTGCAGGAAGTGTAGGCCAAATCCTCCGTCTGTCTCCGGCAGATGAGAGAGGGTTGTGCTCCTGCAGTGGAGACAAAAATAACCTGATGATGACTCACCTATGTATTCTTCGACAACTTCATTAATATGTATATTTCATTCATAACATTAAGTCAGTGTGACAAGATACTTAATTCATCATCATCAAATCAACCCTTAGACGTCCACTGTTGGACACAGGCCTTCCCCAATAAACGCCACCACACCCGGTCCTCCGCCTACCGTATCCAACCGTTTCCGACCACCTTTTTCCGGTCGTCGGTCCATCTAGCGGCCGGGCATCCCACCCTGCGCTAGGTACTTGTGTTCATATTAATAAAGCATATAACATACATATTTTTTAAACGTCTTTATTCCTTGACTGTAGCCTCAGAGTTCCTGTTTGTGTCAACTTTATTATAATGAACTCAATTAACTACTTTGTCACATGGTCACTGTGTACATATTAATTAAGCTGACGAAGGATACATATTTGTGAAACGATTATTTTGATACATATTTCTTTAAATATATTTATTACTTTCGATTGTTTCAATTAGTTACGCCATTCAAACTAAGTTCCACTCTTCCTTGGCCATAACCCATAATTCCACAAGACATTTTAATGTATCTGCCTTCCTATCTTGGACACAACGCAGCTGCAATACTTCTTCCTCTGGACTCCCACCACAAAGCTCGCTCCTGCAGTGCAAATCTTTTCTCCATGCGTTAGAGTGTACATTTTGACATTTATGGGTACCGTGCTGTCAGCGATATGGCGTTTTAGATTGATTTCAGTAAAACCATAATAAAATATATTGGATACTAAAATGTGTAACCTTTGTCTAACTATAAAAGTTATTCGAATATTATATTTTGATACTGACGTGATATGACCATAGCACACCCCGGCACTCCACACAAGCGCACAGATTTAATCACCTACTACCAACGATCTCTATGTACTACTAGATGGAGCGTTCCAAACAATCGCTCTGTTCCGCGCAAGTAGCCACAACACTTTCACATTCACAATGAAACTTGTGCAGTTACTACTCAGAACATTTAATTATTTACTAAATATTGACATTATTTAACCGTAGCGTCAATATTTAGTAATAATTAAACGTTATGCGTAGTTTCAAGTTTCATTGTGAATGTGAAAGAGTTGTGGCTACTTGTGTGGAACAGAGCGATTGTTTGGAACGCTCCATCTAGTAGTACATAGAGATCGTTGCCTACTACTATTACAGGAGCACTAACCGAGTCCTTACACGTGTGTGTGTGTGTGAGTGTAAATAATTTTAAGGCTGTCTGGCGAGCGCGATTGAGAGAGGGACAATACTACAAATTATACGTCAACAACGTAAGTGCTTCTCTTTCTCACTTAAAGCGTCGATCTCTCGGCGCCGGTGGGCCGTGCTGCCAGATGTGCTCTAATTTTCGGATTGTCCAGCCGCTTCCGGCCACCTTCTTCAGGTCGTGTCGGTCCACCTGGTCTCAACTCCAGAACTAATCTGCCCCAATGGCAGTTGGTTTTGCGATAGATGTGGCCCGCCCACTGCCACTTCAGCTTGCTAATAATGTCGGCTATGTCGGTTCACCTTCGTTCTTCGTCGGATCTCGTATTACGAATCATATCCTTCAAAGAAACTCCGAGTACAGCCCTCTCCATAGCTCGCTGAGCGACTTCAATCTTATTTATCAATCTCACCGTCGCGTCAGTTTCACCGACGCCATCTTGTCAATATTACAAGAAATGACACCTAAATTTAAACTTTGTTATTACACAATTAAACATTAATTTTCCATGCAACAGTCTGTTTTGCGGCATAGTATCATAGGGTAACATGCACAATATTGAAGGAATGAATTTGAAAACGGAATGACCTTTTATGCAAATACAGCTGGCACGTAGGTGACAGTAATCTTCGCCACTTCACAGTTTGATACGTTCGAATTTGTCATGTCAGCCAGATGTCGTCATAAGACAAAACACTGCGTGGTCGTCGTTTGTCATCTAAATGCAAACGACACGACTTGCCGATGACATTTGGAGGCGTAACACGGTCCGCGAACATAAATCAGTGTTCGGTTGTGTTCGGATAAAAACAATGGATGCCGTGACAATGAGCGGGCGTGACGTCTGCTTGGGCACGACATGGTGGAAGTCGGTACGGGATGGAAACTAGCACTTGAAATATACGCTGTTGAGAAATATTTTTCTAGAAAAATTTACGATAGATGACAAATAGTAGTAGTCGGCCCCGTAGCCGGTAGTACACCTGCACACCTAAGAAAAATATGTGGAGTGAAGTTATGTGACAAGAGTGAGGAATTCAGTGATACGTGAGAAGTGTGGTTTAAAAGAAGATGTAGTAACGAAGGTAGAGAAAGGTATGTGTTGGTTTAAGAAATTTACATTGCGAATGTGGAAGGAACTACAGCTAAAGGTCGTCCTAGGAGGACGTTCAAGGATCAAATTAGTAATTTACTCAAAAAGGTTGGGGTCTGCAGTGAGAAGAATAAAAGGAGGTGCATGAAAAGATTGATGAATGTGGGTGATGTAGTCAGGATCGCGTAAAGTGGCGATCCATCGTCTCTGCTTACCCCTCTGGGACCAAGGCGTGAGCATTATGTATATTAAACCTTTAAGCGGGCTTGGGCTAAACTCAAAGTGTCTCAGACCTATCTTGTCCATACTATTCTTACTGATACTGGAGTTCCTGGGACGATGCGAACTGACGTTGATGCTCGTTCGATCGAGCAGAGTGCGTATTTACTTTTCATTTACAGGCCATTACGTACTGAAAATAAATTACCAACTTGAATTGTGTTGATTCTTTAGCAAACTTTGAACGAAATTAAAAGTGATGAATTTTTAAATCGTTTCTAAAGAAGTTACAGAAAATATTACAGCGCTCGAGAAGATAATGGCGTGTCGAAACTTCTTCTTGCTATTATACAAACTTAAAGACCACGCTCTTCGATCTGCCCACGTGTATTCCCGTAGCCCAACAGCTGCAGAAGTGCACGATGTTATTTCAGTTATCAATAAATTAGTTGTATTCACAAACAAAAATTAGTACTGTGGTGATCATTCACACTAAATATGCTAAAACCGCAACGATCTCTATGTACTACTAGATGGAGCGTTCCAAACAATCGCTCTGTTCCACGCAAGTAGCCACAACTCTTTCACATTCACAATGAAACTTGCGCAGTTACTACACAGAACATTTAATTATAACTAAATATTGACGCTACGGTTAAGTAATGTCAATATTTAGTAAATAATTAAATGTTCTGAGTAGTAAATGCACAAGTTTCAAAGTGAATGTGAAAGAGTTGTGGCTACTTGCGTGGAACAGAGCGATTGTTTGAAACGCTCCATCTGGTAGTACATAGAGATCGTTGTAAAACCGAATAAACCCAAAAGACAAATAACCTAACACTGCTTCCATAATAGCTGCGACCTTGAAGACACTTCGGCAATTGACGACACGCAAAATTAAACCATATGCTACTCTCATACGTGCTGAAATACTGCGATATATTTGTTTCACTTTTACGATACCGACAAGTAACTTCTCCAGCACTGTATAACGTAAACTTTAAAAACAGAACGCAGCGACTTCTATTAGCGTGACGTCTAAAAAGTAAAATGGATGACCAAGAAAATGAGATGAGTAGCAAGAAACTCGAATGCATAATGTCTACTGTGCAAAAGACTTAAAACTTAAACACACACACACCAACTCAACCCCTCCCTCCCCCGCTCCCTCCCCCAACATAAACACTTTGAGACACTCTAGCCTAATAGCCAAGGCCCCAGCAGAAAACCAACACTGCACCTTCCGGGTACAGCACTTTGCTCAATTGGACCTCTCACTTTCACAGCATAGTCCTTCCTATAGATTTCATCATCATCATCATCATCAGGTTATTATTGTCTCCACTGCAGGAGCACAACCCTCTCTCACCTGCCGGAGACAGACGGAGGATTTGGCCTACACTCCCCGCGCTGGCAAGACGGGTTGGGGAGGCCTGATTGATGTTTTATAATGTATTTATTATATTTAAGCTAATGTAATGAATAATCCTATGTAATTTAATTAATGTATGTATAATAGTGACAATTAATGTATTTTGTATATTGTGATTATGTATGTGTCTAAATAGGATTTGTAAAAAAAAATAGCAACCGCTTACAAAAAAGCACAAACAAAACCCACACACTTTTTCGTGGCATGAACATCAAAGAAATATGATTAACGATGCCCGTGACAGCAAGCATCTTTGAGCTCTCCTGAAGAAACCCAATACTATTGATTGAGTCGCATTCAAAGCCAGGAAGGGTACGGAATCCCGGATTTAGGGGTGTACGGTTTCATACTCCTTTTGAGTTTCAAAAGTAATAGGAAAAGATATGCGGGTTTTAAATGAGAACGGAAATTGTCGATTTGGGAGAAGCGTTTGATTCTGTTACCCTACAGAATATACAATGAAATATACTAGCTGCTCAAATGAAAGAACTACACTGAAGAAGCAATTGTTGATTTGAACAAGATCTTTTATGTAGGTAATCTAATGCAGATATCAAAACATACAGGCATATACATACATACATACATACATACATACATACATACATACATACATACATACATACATACATACATACATACATACATACATACATACATACATACATACATACATACATACATACGCTCACGCCTTGGTCCAAGAGGGGTAGGCAGAGACGATGTATCGCCACTTTGCGCAATCCAAGGTCGCAATCCAAAACGACTCCTTCGAAACAACAGTATTATTAATACGAACGCACCAAGATCTTGTACCCGGGAACTAACTCATGTTTCTTTGCACTAACTCAACTTGTTAACGTGATCACGATCTTGTTTCAAACGATCGTGATCACGTTAACAAGTTATATTTAGGTAAGTATAATATTAGACTAGTATGTATAATTATAACTAACCTAACACAAACTAGGCATGCTTTCGTTGCGTATAATTGGGGTGGCATCTGGCCAATGTACAAATGTAAGATACCCCTAAGCAACAATTGATGTACATCCTGTTGGTAACCTAATAAATGAAAAAAAATAAAAAACGATCATAAAAATAATTACTTTAGCTAACATAAGTACAACTAACAAGATAAAATACCACGTTGAACAGTTTTTTTTGGTAAGAATTGTGCGTGTGCGGAGCAGGTCATAGCAAGTCAGAAAGGCTTATTTTTGGATAATCTAATTTTTTTTAGCAAAAAGGTCAAGGGTTAGATGTTAAATTATATAAAATTCCTGAAATAAAATATAAAATTCATAGAAATATGTTGATAATAATTATTGAAAAGAATCACTAATACAGCGACATAGTTTTGATGATAAAGCCTTTTAAATAAAGATGTATATATTTAAATACAAACCAATAGTCAAACGAAACCATTGTTATATTGCGTCTTGGTAAAAATATGTACACGCAAGGTTCACCAGCAGCAAAAACAGGTATGTATTACCATGTAAACTTTGCGGTCCACTTCGTAACACCATATATTATTTATATTGTTTTCGAAACGCAAATACCTTTGTTTTCATCTGATTGTTTATATGGAATGAAATATAAATAGTATGTTAAAAAAAAGGCTGTGAGTAAAAATTCCAATCCATTTTATAATTTAAATAAACCACCTGTAGTGCTATTCTCTAAAATACAAACTCACGTGCGAGTCTCACTCAAGTGACTTCACTCACTTCGAAACCTAATCCATTGGCATTCTGCAAACATTCTAGAACACTGTCGACGTAAAGTGAGTTCTTTGCTCACGTCACTTCGATAGTGCTCTGGAATATTTACAGAATGCCAATGGTTAGTTCCGAAGCAAAGATCTCTATGTACTACTAGATGGAGCGTTCCAAACAATCGCTCTGTTCCACGCAAGTAGCCACAACTCTTTCACATTCACAATGAAACTTGTGCAGTTACTACACAGAACATTTAATTATTACTAAATATTGACGCTACGGTTAAATAATGTCAATATTTAGTAATAATTAAATGTTCTGAGTAGTAACTGCACAAGTTTCAAAGTGAATGTGAAAGAGTTGTGGATACTTGCGTGGAACAGAGCGATTGTTTGGAACGCTCCATCTAGTACTACATAGAGATCGTTAGATAATAAGAGCCCGTCTGTAAACGTTTTTTAATTACAGTATATTTAAGCGCGAAAATTTAGATATAATTGCATTTCGATAACACCAAAACGGCTAGACCGATTTATTAAAAACTTGGTACAGTGGTGGATTACGTACTTATCATTATCACATTCTTTTAACATTAAATTTACCGCCGGAAAATTGGTACGCAGCTGGACATTGCGAGGTAGGAGCTGATATTTCATAAATCAAAATATATATTTATTTCAATCTAGTCCCACTGCAGTTTGCTTGATTTATCCTCAATAGAACGCCCCGCAGCGCAATACGGGCGGTCCTGAAACTACTAGCAATGATTCATGGCGTCAACTACTCCAAGTGTGACACTTCGGTTATAATGAGTTGTTTAATGCTGTACCCAAAAAGACACTCTGTAGTCTATTTAAACACGGGTTATATTTACAGAAATTTCTTTGTCTTACAAGCATTGACTTAAATGAAATGTTATTCTTAATTCATCATAAGCAAATAGATAAATAGAGTTTGGTTTTGTAAATGTTGTAAATATTAGAGATAAAATAAACTAGAGGAGTATGTGTCTCCGTTATCTAGTAGGTAACCATACCACAAGCTCTGCCTAATTTGGGACTGAATAATCGGTGTGAATGTCTGACATATTTAAAGAGAAAAACATTTCACATCACGATAATGCAGTAAAGAATAATGTCACATAACATTTATCAAATTAAAACTTTAAATACTGACATAAGTCTTAAAGAAACATAAGTCTTAGGTCACATGTATACAAATATACAGATAGATTTCTTGCAATCAAATAAGTATATAATTGTCATGGTTATTCTCCAGCAGTTAGTCTTCTTAAAATAAGCCCATGTTTATTACCCTTCCACCAGAGATCCTGCGATTCGCACATGATCCCTTTTAGAGTCATACAATGGGTTTCTGAAAGCTGTTATCTGATAATAAGGCTGATGGCAAGACATCACTAACTGTTGGGGAATATCCGCAGTAGTCAGTGACTTATTGCAAACTGATAAGTCCCTAGTTGCTACGGCTATTCCCTAACAGTCAGTGAAATCTTAAAATAAGCCCACGCTATTATTACTCTTCCACCACAGATTCTGCAACCTGCACACGCCCCCTTTTTGAGTCATACAGTGGGTTTCTAAAAGCTGTTCCGGTACCACACGACGCAATCGTTACAGTAGAATCCCTCCTCGTCAGCGACACAACACTATCCGTTCTTCTACTAAACCTTGGCATCATTCCTAGTCCGCCAATGCGGAAAACAGACGGGTACCGAATTTCTGGCATCTTGTAATAGTAGGCGTAGACCGCTCCCATTACTAAAACCACTGCGAAGAACATGGAAATTACTATCTTGCCTCCCAAACCTGCCTTGTACAAAGGACTGCCGCTGATTTGGGCCAATAAATTAGATCCTCCATGTGTGTATGTCAGAGGTTGGATATCGATCACTACTTGAGAACTAATGCCCTCGTATTCGCCTTTGTCTACAACCACTAACTGTACTTTGTCGCCAGGAAGTCTTCCAATATGATATACAACCTTATCTTCTCCATAATACGATACCATCTTTGCTACAACTTCTTTAAAAGCCATTAAATCAAAACTATTGCTTATAACAAAGTTGAGGAACCCACCACAGATGTAACAACAATGACCTGTTGGTTTAATAGGGTGAACACACTTTGGTATCGGACAAAATTTGGCTGTGCAATCCATCTCTGACAAATTTTCCTGACATGGACAACCAGATCTTGATGGACACTCCATGTTGGATATAATGATCCCTGTGTCATAATTGCTGTTTAAAACAAACATCTCTTCCGATAAACCAAGCGTAACTAAAAATTTGAATCTTCTTGTATCCACAACGTTGTAATTAACAAAATTAACTGATCGTACATACTGTATCATTTCTGGAAGGTACACAGTGAACTGGGAATTCGGAAAGTCAACTTCATCATCAAAGCATGGTATTCTTTCAGCATCTGGCGTAGCTTCGTTAAACTTCACTGAACTCCATACATCTGGCTGCAGCCACGCTGACTTTGACCTCGGCTTGTAATATACATTTCCATCTTCAGTACAGTTGTCGTTTGCGTCTTCTCCAAACGTGATCATTCCATCTGCCATGATGATTTCGCCTTCATTCGGCAACATCATTCCACCAACAGATAGGTCAGATTCTATTTTGATAGATGCTAGAACAGTTTCTTCAAAGACTACTGTTTGCTTTGAACATGGAAGTTTTCCGTCTTTGAAATTGATTGGCAAACTGAAGCTTGTATTCGGTATCCATTTTACTAGAGCTGCCGTTGAGGTTGAAATAAAAACCAAAAGCACAAAAACACTCGGTACGTACATATTATTGATAGCTTCGTCGCTGATCGATCGAATGCTGTTTAACGAATGGCAGTTTATTGAAAACAGGCTGTAATCCGATACTCATTGATGTCTGGTCGTACGTTATCAGAGTTCTGTATCACTCCCATAATAAATCCGCTGTTGATCTCGTGTTCATATTCGCTATTTTGGAGTTTGCTGCAGGAATTTATATAGATAAGTAGGTTAGCAATTATTTTGAGCTGTGTTAAGAGATCTGCAGATCAATCTGACAATCTCTTCCGAAGTCGTAAGTTTTATTGAAACGTAAATTACTTTGTCAATCTAGGTTCAGATTAAAGATCAAATCAAATCGAGAAATATTCTTTATTGTACCACTGTTCGTTACAACGACATCTACGTTTGGTTGTTGTACTACGAATGCCATCTATCGTCAGTCTTCGATATCAAACCACAAGCAATAGATTATCTTTATACTTTTTTATACATTACCGACATACACATAATTTTCCCTTGTACGTGGTCAAATGAGTTATATATAATAAAATTAATTTTAAACTTTAATCGTCTCGCCTAATCAATCATCAAAATCAAGACCTGACTTTCTGAAATCAACATACACTTATACATTTTTTTGGTATAAAATGTAACCTTTTTAACCATTGTCTCACACCCTGTAAGGATGGCTGGAAGAAATCTATTTTAGAGATAAGCTCGCCTTTGTGCACAAATGTGTAAACTGTATTTAGTTTTAAAACATGTGCAATAAAGAATATAGTATAACATAGAAGGATGAATCCTATTAAAACTAATAATTCATAAATTAACATACATAAAGATAAATATAATTTATATTTGTCTCCGGCAGATGAGAGAGGGTTGTGCTCCTGCAGTGGAGACAAAAATAACCTGATGATGATGATGATTTGTAAAATGCCCGAGTCAAGCGGGGCTCTGATGTACAAGTATTTCCCTAGCTAACCGTGGTACCACAATGTGTCCAACACGGAGACGACGATGTTGTTCGGCACACATCACGCCGAGTGGTATCACGGGGCGAAAAGCGGGAGAAGGAAAGTCGCTTTGCGACGTTTGTCAGGAAGTCTCGATACATCGTCTCTGCCTACCGCTCTTGAACCAAGTCGTGAGCATTATGTATGTAGTTAAATTGATATTTGCAAAATAATCGAACCTTAACAGCAATGGAAATAGGTAGCAAAATTTATTATGACAAATGAGTAAGAAAAAAATTCAAGTAGAATTAGTAGGAACGAGGCAGAAAATCCCAAAAATTCACGAAATAAATACGTATAAACAAAGGATTATCCATAATCCTAGAGGAATCGCTTTCAGTGGAATCCCGCGGATTACCTCCATCTTGAGACGGCAATAAAAGTCATTCCCCACCACGCACGGACCTATTACGAGAAACCTTATGATTTATCGCGAAATAACACCGCCACGTGGTTAAGTACAAACCATTAATGACTTTCGGAGGGGTAGAAATTTAATAAGACGCCGCGCCGTGCCAAGGAGCGTAGTTATGCAAATTTTATTGCTGGAAAAGCCTCACTGAAACACACGGGCTAATTACCTGCACGGGCCCTCTGAAACACAGAACCCCGTTTCTCGTATTAACTCAGCTGAGAAGCTGTGTCACCGAACTACCGTCAAACTATCACTGAAGCGACGTCAGCTTGAATTTATATTCATGTAATGTATTCATTTATTTTCATATATATTATATAAACGCTTTATTGTATCAAAATTAACAATAACAAATAGGAATAAAATTAGTATCCAATGGCGGACTTATCCTACTTAGGGATCTCTTCCAGCCAACCTTAACGTAACTAATAGGACTAATTAATGCCTTTGCTACTAATGTTGAGAATAGGCAAGTGCTATGCACTTACGCGTGCTAAACGCAATATGTGCGTGACGCTGTAACTGATTTGATTTAACCATGCAGGTAATTTATACCAGCGGTTGTTAATAGCAATGACACTATAATAAATACATATGTTGGATAACAATTGCCTTTTTAATTCACACCTACAGGATATGATAACAATTGCAATATAAGAAGACGTTTGCTTTATCTAAAGTCCTTTGATACAATTGCTCGAGGACTTCTTTAATCATCGTCAAACCGCAGCGCACACGGTCGCAATGCCGAGCCCTGTGTTTCCTCCCCACTGTAGTCTGGTGATCGTTACAAGCCTGCTGAAACGCACAATATGGTAGATGGGTAGATAAAGCGGTCTGTAAGTGTTTGGGTTTTACGGTTCCCTTCATATAAATTGCAGCGGGAAGACTCAACAACGCCCTGTTGAGAACTTTACGTGGTTATGATTTTGCTATAAAAATACGTTTTAAGTAATAATAAATGTATACAAAACGGTTTACAGTTCCTACAAGTAGAAAAAAATGTTTTTTAGAAGAAGATTTGTTGGTTGAAATGTTTATGAAAATATTGTTATTTACTTAACCGAAATATCGATAATCAGTTTGATAAATCGGTGTAGTAGAACCGCACTATCGATATGCACTATGGTTTCGTTCTGTTACGTCAGTTTTGATGAGTGGAGGATTTCTTAAAATGACCACGCTCGCGAACTGGTGATCGCAGTAATAGAAGAAAGGTGCTACCCGTCCCTGGTGCAACCCCTTAGTTGCCTTGACGACACCTACGGGAAGATTGGGAGTGGAAATATTCTGATCCGGGAACCACACGGCTTTTGATGGCGCCATCAAAGTTTGCATAACCTTTATTATTTGCTAACTGTTGCCCGCGACTTCGTCCGCGTGGACAACTTAACATCACAAGTTATTATGTATTTCCCGTACGAATGGGATGTTTTTTCGGGATAAAAACCTATATCCTATGCCAACACCTAACCTATATGTGTGCCACATAGGCTACAACTTATAAAGATATTGTGTGAATTGTCCAAAATATCAAGTAAGAAATAAAAAATCTACCATCTGCGAGCTATTCTGGCGTGCGCCATAAAATTATAATTTTAATGTCATAATGTTAGTTCTTTTCTACGCCACGCTAATATAAGCTACTCGAAATACTAATCCTGCGCAGACGAAGTCGCGGGCACCAGCTAGTGTGATTATATTAGTTTCTTTGGTATTAACTCATAGTCATGTAAATTAATAATGGTTATACAGGTTGTATAATAAAATAGACGAGCTGCATAAATAAGTAACAGAAAGACAGAACTAAGTGCATACTAGTATGTTATATTAAAAAGGTTTATGTAAAAATTCTTATCCGTTTTTTAATAATGCTATTTAAAGATTCAAGTTTAAATGAGACTACTAGATCTAAGTTATTACCCTCATGATTGACACTAATTTAATAACCAATTAGTGTCAATCATGCATGAAGGTAAAAACTTTGAGGTGACTTATGAAATGCGAAAATTATTTTCCTTCATGGTTGACACTAATTGGTTATTAAATTAGTGTCAATCATGAGGGTAATAACTTAGATCTTGTGGTCTTTAATTTAAATAAAACATTTTTTTAAATTAATATTGTAGTTATTTTTACTGTTGTACTATATTTATGTATAATATGTATGTGAGCAGCATACGAACGCTCTAATTACAATATTTTGTACCTACCTACCACAATGTCTCAGCATAACAGGTTGACTAGTACAGAATGCCTTCTGCATTAAGTGCGCCTATTGTGTGTCGGCAATAAACCTTTAATAAATTATATGCTTATTTTGTTGTGCCTACTAAGTGCAATAACCCCCAAATCCAGCTGATCTATTTATTGTACACCCTGTAGCAGTCGTAATTTCTAATAAAATTTATGTTTATGCTAAAAGGTTTCACATTTGTATGGGGGAAGACGTATACGCAATAAATACCCGATCCATTCCGGAACTATTACTAATTTACAACGATCTCTATATACTACTAGATGGAGCGTTCCAAACAATCGCTCTGTTCCACGCAAGTAGCCACAACTCTTCCACATTCACAATGAAACTTGTGCAGTTACTACTCAGAACATTTAATTATTTACTAAATATTGACATTATTTAACCGTAGCGTCAATATTTAGTAATAATTAAATGTTCTGCGTAGTAACTGCACAAGTTTCATTGTGAATGTGAAAGAGTGGTGGCTACTTGCGCGGAACAGAGCGATTGTTTGGAACGCTCCATCTAGTAGTACATAGAGATCGTTGCTAGTTTATTATTACTATTAGGACTATCGCTGCCTCTAGTCATTTTTGGTTATTACGAGTGGGACATTTATAACGGCTATATATTCTTTAACAAAGCAAGAGTGCACAGTCGAATATTGGAATGTGGAAGGCTAGAACTTGTAACTATTTTGATTGAAAAAAAATGAAATGATCATTTTTATTTTATTCATTTACTTGCTGTTGCCCGCGACTTCGTTAACAAGCTTCGTTACCATAACTTACGTATATGGTAAACCTAACTAAAAAAGACTGATTCAGGACTGAGGCGGCACTGATAGGTCCGAATGAACCTTTAGCCAGAGGCCGTGGATTCGATTCCCACTGGGGACAGACAACTTGGTACAATTTGTACAAGCTGGTCCCGGTTTGGAAGTTATATTTGTGAATTGTCCAATGCTTGTTTAAATCCCATAGTACAGGATAAAATCCTAGTTTTGGATTAGACAAGTCTATGTATATGTCTTTGGTTATGATGCCGTGTGATTTCCGGTAGAGTAGAACAGGACCACTCCGACTCTTCCCGTGGATGTCTTACAGGCGACTAAGGGAATACATTATAAAACATCAATCAGGCCTCCCCAACTCGTCGGGCCAGCGCGGGGAGTGTTGGCCAAATCCTCCGTCTGTCTCCGGCAGATGAGAGAGGGTTGTGCTCCTGCAGTGGAGACAAAAATAACCTGATGATGATGTATATGTCTGTATGTAATATTTATTTATCACGCGGCGTTATAAGTGGAGCTACTCGACCTGACGACACGACGACAGAAGACAGAGATACTTAATGCAATTTGGGGCCGGGGAGGGTCCGGTCAGGGGAGGGTCAGGAGCTGGTATGTGGGGGGAGAGGGGGTCGGTAATTGCAGAATTTTACATAATAAACATCGAGTACGTCCACATTCGTTGAGTTGCTTTGGTTTATACCTACATACATACTACATAATGCTCACGCCTTGATCCCAGAGGGGTAGGCAGAGACGATGGATCGACTCTTTACGCGATCCTGACACACCTCACTAGCCTCACTCACATTCATCAACCTTTTCATGCACCTCCGTTTATTCTTCTTACTGCGAACCCCAATTTACTTTATCAAGGTACTTTAAACTTCTTTGTAGTAAAAGAGGTCTAGATGGATTCGATTCCTATTGAGGATAGACGACTGTGTACAATTTAAAAAGGTATTTGTTCCGCCTCAACACACCCAGCCTTAGTGTCCTTCATTAATACAGCAGAAGCACATGACCTAACAAAAGGCAATTCAAACAATCGCGACTTCTCCGTTCATTGTCAAATGAGTGAACGAGCCAGCGACAAAGGACTCAATTTATCACGAGCGCCGAAAGGTCACGGACTTATTGTCGATCCCTCCCCAGGGAGCCCACCTTTACTGCCTATTGATTTGGGGGCTTTCGCCTTAATCTTTGGAAATTGGATTAGAAAGTTGAGTCGTTTTGACAGGCTCGCTTTAAAGTAACAAGTGTATTGTTGACTTTGTTCTAGTTGAAAATTAGTAGCGGAATACATCCGATTTGCCTGTTTTGATCATAAAAATTAGGAAACATTTATAGAGGTTCTACCTAGTGGAAACTGATTTAGGCAGGCATAAGTCTCATAAACTCAGCATAAGTAGATATAACCCCTGATACTCAATACAAGGGCGGCTGGCAGAGACTGGATGAGAAGAACCGAGGATCGGGTTCAGCGGCGCGCCTTGGGAGAGGCCTATGTCCAGCAGTGGGCTCTTACAGGCTGATGATGATGACTCAATACAATCGAGCTGATTTAAATACCTACTACTACAAGGGTACTGTGCCCTACGATCTCTATGTACTACTAGATGGAGCGTTCCAAACAATCGCTCTGTTCCACGCATGGAGCCGCAACTCGGTTACATTCACTTGACAGACACAATGAGCCGCAACTCGGTCGTGTATAGGCACTGTGGAAATTAATCAGTTGTATAACCGCGCAGGGTGGGACGCCCCGCCAGATGGACCAACGATCTGAAGAAGGTGAGCGAAGGACCAAGTGTGCTGGCGTTCATTGTGAAAAGCCTTTGTCGTTTTGCTTCCAGCTTCATAATGCGAACTGCTAAGGAATGGAACTCCCTGCCAACTTCAGTATTTCCGGACAAGTACTATTTGGATCTTTTTAAAGGAAGAAAGAATAGGCAGTTTACAAAAAATTTACGTCTAAGTGCTGATATCAACGATCTCTATGTACTACTAGATAGAGCGTTCCAAACAATCGCTCTGTTCCACGCAAGTAGCCACAACTCTTTCACATTCACAATGAAACTTGTGCAGTTACTACTCAGAACATTTAGTTATTACTAAATATTGACGCTACGGTTAAATAATGTCAATATTTAGAACATAGAGATCGTTGGCTGATATGATGATGATGATGATAAACGCAGATGATGTATAATGTAATTATATTACGTAACGTTATATATGTTACCGTTTCTGAAATATAAAAGCAATTAGTTGCAAATATCTGGCGGGCTACTAGTCTAATAAAATACATGCGACAGCAATAAATTCCCGCTCGCACACACAAAATATTAGACAAGTCTGGAACATTAATCTTCGCACCAAACGCGGCTAAAATGCGAGCTTCGTTTTGTTTTAATACGTCCTGTATATAGGAATTTCTTTAGTTCCTCCAACAGCAGGGATCAAGATTTAGGAATGTACCTAGTTTTTTTTTGGAGGCCAAATAAAATAGAGTTTTAAGGAAAACATACAAATGTTTCTGAGGCTTTTCAGTCAGATCTGAAATCGTTTTCGTGTTAATGTTCGTACGATAAATATGAATGTTTGTACGCAAGTCTTGGATGTTTATATATTTATTTAAGTATGTCTATCCGTTATCTAGTAACCATACCACAGGCTCTGCCTAGTCTGGGACTGGATAATTGGTGTGAATGTCTGAGATATTTATTTAATTTATTTATAGAAATGAATGCGATAGAATGGTGAACTAAGCGCGGCACGCGTGCCTACAATTTGAAATATATTGCACAAACTGTCAAACGCTTACTCGTTTAGCGTCGAGTCAAGGTCGGGTAAACACCAACAAAAAAGTTCCATATTGCCCGTTTTCAAACTGCATAACTTGATCTCACTAGATACGTGACCGCGAGGCAAAAAAAGATCCGAAGGAAAGGTCCGAAAATCGACACGCGCGAGACTGAAATAAACAAGTAATGTACCCCTTCTACCTGTATCCGTTTCTGTGGGTTTATTTGTGATAGTGATGTACTATTAAGTATTCTAAGGTGATGTGACCAAGGTCCAGAATTTCTTAGCGAACAGTAAAATTCCTAGGGATTGAACAATATTATCGACTTTCGAATGTATAGATGTTAATTAATTAAGTATATATATTCTCTTCTTTCACCTGCAATACTCTGTCGCTATGTCTTTCTTATTTTCCTTCAGAAAGGTTGCCTGGAAGGGATCGCTTTTCCAAAAATCTGTCCTATTTGATAGTTATCCTTAATTTGTGTGCAATAAAGAGTTTATCTATCTACCTATCTATCATCTATATATTCTTGCACTTTGCCGTGTGGTTTCCGGTAGAGTAGAATACGACCACTCCAACTCTTCCCGTGGATGTCGTACAAGGCGACTGAGGGAATACATTATAAAACATCAATCAGGCCTCCCCAACCCGTCTGGCCAGCGCGGGGAGTGTAGGCCAAATCCCCCGTCTGTCTCCGGCAGATGAGAGAGGGTTGTGCTCCTGCAGTGGAGACAAAAATAACCTGATGCTGATGATGACGATATACTTGTAAAAATATTTCGGCTGATAATGAATGATAACCAACATAAGGAAATGTGATTTAGAGAAATAATAGGGCGTGCCGTCGTGAACTAAATGGTCTATAACTGTCTACTTGCCCGTTTTGCAGCAGAAATATGTATTACTTTATAACCAAACATTCTCGTGAAAGCCTTCCTTCATATTCAGTTCGTTTCAATTCCAATAGCATTTAATATCAAGACACTTAACAAACTGCCTAACATTTAATTTTAACATCAAGATAAAAAATAAAGAGCCGAAACCAAAAGTTAAAGACGAATAAATTATCTACGCTTGTCTTAACATTGGAAATTATTATAAAGGGAACTGAGACGTTACTGTACCACCGTTTACTTGTGTTTTAATTTTAACATTCAAGTTTAAACCCTATGCTATGCTTATTTAAGATTCAATATTCATCGACGAATTTCCTTCATTACCGTCTTAATTGTTACAGCTATAGTTTCATTTGTTTTGCGATTTCGGAAGTGGTTAATGTTAAGGGATTGCAAGTCTTAAGTCTTTGTTTTAAGGTGGTGTTTGGTTCGTGTTGTGTTAATGTAAATGCAGTTTTTGACCGCCCGCTGTGCGCATTCGAGGTGATCATAACAAATCATCAAGTTGTTCTTTAGGGCGAGTTCACATTGTTGTAGAATCCTTTTCTTATACGATATGACAATTTCACATTTTTGTTTGCATGACTTCATTACAATACAATATAATATAATATAATATAATATAATATAATATAATATAATATAATATAATATAATATAATATAATATAATATAATATAATATAATATAATATAATATAATATAATATAATATAATATAATATAATATAATACAATACAATACAATACAATACAAATACAGTTACAGTTACAAGACTTCACAGACCCGAGGATCAGGTTCAATGACGCAACTTGGGAGAGATCTATGTCCAGCAGTGGACTCTTCCCGGCTGATGACAATGATGATGAATATACATATACATACACTTGTCTAGTCCGAAACTAGGATTTTCTCCTGTTCTAGGGAATTAAGGATAGGACAATTCATAAATATACTTAAAATCCAGACCGGGGTCAACTTGAACAAAGTTCTGTCCCTAGTGGGAATCAAACCCCGACCGCTTCGTTGCCCCAGTTACCCCAAATGTATGAAAAATAAATAACTCCATTCATTTTTCTTGCAAGTTTATTTGTATTTATAAATAGCTGGTGCCCGCGACTACGTCTGCGCACGATTAGTATTTCGAGTAGCTTTTTTGTGGGACTATTTAAGATAAACATTTCCATCATACATTACATATGTGTAACTCTAGCGGTTTTGGCAGCGCACGCCAGAATAGCTCGCAGATGGTAGATTTTTCCTACTTACTTGATATTTTGGACAATTCACACAATATCTTTATAAATTGTAGCATATGTGTTACTATGATGTGTAAGATATATTATTGTAAAGTTTCATTCAAATCCTATCCAGTAGTTTTTACATGAAAGAGTAACAAACATCCATCCATATTCGCGTTTATAATATTAGTAGGAAGGATAATGCGAAACAAGAAAGACTTCTTTTTCTTGCTCTACTAACTCTACAAAGAAATCTATGTAGAGCCTTAAAAGTTTCAACATGCCCTAACACCGTGTACACAGCTTTAAGCAAATATACCCCTACCCTTCTCTATAGTCCATACAACTATAGTCTTGCAGCATGACTGCTGATGAATCGTCTCTCACTTGTAGTAGATTTAAATTGCGCACCGCATGGGGCGGGGGCTATAATTTAATAGTCCAGTTTGACATTAGTACACGATACGTCATAGCAGGCTTTGACGTTTATTGTAACGTTATTCGCTAAGCAAACGCGTCTAGATTGAATTGTTGCCGTCTACTTTTCTCTATAATGTCTTGATGAACGATTAGACATCATCATCAGCTTGAAAGAGTCCACTGTTGGACATTGGATCTGGATCCTCGGCTCTTCTCATCCAGTCACTACCAGCCGCCTTAATGGTCATTCAGACCTATCAGTGCCGCCTCAGTCCTGAGTCAGTCCTTTATATTTAGGTTAAGGAATATTGTGTCATATTTCAACCGCAGTAAAGCTATCGCTACGTCATGAAATTTTACGGAACTGCACTGAAGGACCACTGACGCATAACTAATCGATATCCTTTACTGCATTTGAAATATGACACATTATTCCTCAACCTCACTAAAAAGACTGAGGTGGCACTGATAGGTCCGAATGAACCTTTACGCAGGTCGTCGCTCCATCTAGCCAGGGGGCGTCCTACACTACGCCTGCCCAGCCGCGCTCTCCACTCGTAATCTCGTTTACCTCAGCGGTGCAGTGTTATATGTCACTTAGTTGACAAAAAGTGGGGGCTTTTATTATTAAACTAGCTGGTGCCCGCGCCTTCGTCTACGCAGGATTAGTATTTCGAGTAGCTTATATTATGGTACACTACTTTGGCTATAATGGCTTACACATAAGATATAGATATATACTGTGGCGGATTTTTTATAGGACTATTTAAGATAAACATTTCCATCATACAGTACACATGTGTAACTCTAGCGGTTTTGGCAGCGCATGCCAGTGGGGCTCCCTTATAAAAGGGACCCCAGCACAGATTTACGCAAAAGCGTGTTAAAATATCTGTTCTCCAAAATTATTTTATAAATATTCTAGGTGTAGCCCGCGACTTCATCCGCGTGGAAAAAGTCAAAGTCAAAATCATTTATTGCATATGAGTACACTTGGTACATTTATACACGTCCTTTTTTATCGACTACCGCTTCCAAGGTGTCTTGTGAAAACTTAAACATCACAAATTATTATGTATTTCCCGTAGGAATGGGATGCTTTTTCGGGATAAAACTATCCTATGTCCTATTCCAGGACCTAACCTATATGTGTGTCAAGTTTCATCACGATGCATCTATAGGTTGAAGCGTGATTGAGTAAAAAAAAATCTAAACATCCAAACTTTCACATTTATAATATTAGTAGGATAAAAACAAAAACAAATTGCCGAAAATTAAAAGATAAAGTCTTTGGGAAACACGAAAATTTCAAGGGGCACGAGAGCGGGCATTATCTGAGATTAATCTCGTCAAAAACATCCGCCGTCTGTAGTGAGGGAAAATAATTTAATTTCCACCTTTTAGCCAGAACGAGTGGCACTCGAAAGAGTTTAGAGTTCTATATGAAAAGCAATTAGAATAATGAACCTGAAGGGCCGAGGGATCACCACCGGTGTACCAAGAAATCTCACTGCTACAGGGGATGGTAAATAAGAGAGATCTAACTGAAATGGTTGTCAGAAGAATGGTTTTGGTACCCTGCACTGTGTAAGGAACCCTCACGATTGTGAGTGTTAAGATTTTCGCGCCACGCAATCTGTGTAATGCGTGAAGTACCTTTTGTACAGTTTTCTAAAATATTTTTTGTGCACAAAACCTTTTTTTGACAGGAATCTTTTTTTCTTTTGCAATACAATGATGTATCACTTCAATACAAATCAAATTAACTTTTATTAAATACCCGCATGTGCCCGCGGCTTCGCTCACGTGGACCACAGTATTATTCTCCGCTTTCGCTCCTACTCCAACTGCCACCGCCACCTCTTATCCTCGCTCCGAACGTAGTCCTACAGTCAAAGTCAAAATCATTTATTGCATATGAGTACACTTGATACATTTATACACGTTAATTTTTTTATCAACTACCGCTTCCTAGGTGTTAGCGCCAGCCTAACTCATCGCAATCTGAATTCCGCACTTCTTTGTTATATAGTGTACACTTACGTAATGTGAGTTTGTGAAAACTATAAATTCGCATAATTTTTTAGTAAGCCGATTGCGATGAAATAAAGACTTAACGTTATTACGAATTCAGCCCAATAATTTTCCGTAAAAACTGGTTCAGTAGTTTTTTACGTGATGCGTGCACAAACTAACAGTAAAACAGACAAAATTTTCAAAAATATCTTAATGCATATCCTTAGATCCCCTAATTTTTTTCTGGAAATATATCCAGTGTCATCATCATCATATCAGCCCTTAGACGTCCACTGCTGGACATAGGCCTTCCCCAACGAACGCCACCACATCCGGGCCTCCACCTGCTTCCGGCCACCTTCTTCATTGTGTAGGCAGGTTGTGTTTTAGATTTTGTAACTATATGACAGGCACACACACTCACGCACATTACATATAACTTACTCTATATTTAATTATTTTTATGTCGGCCAGCACTTTGCTGAAATGAGGACCTCTCACTTGCACAACATCGTCGACGCCCTAATGGAGAATGACCAAAATTGTATGGGAGTTTGCCCTTGAACTTTTAACCTTGCGTCTGGATCAAATTGTCGTCACAATACAGGCAAAATACTCAGGATCATTATAAAAAGAAAATCGTTTAAATATTTAGTGGGAAAATTCAATAATCTTACTTGGAATAAAATCTTCGTTGGCATGCAGTTTTCACAAAACCGTGGGTATATAGCCACGATTAACCGCTCCAGATATTGATGTCATAGTGTTGTTATTAGTCGACGACGGTATTATTGCATTCGATACTACATTAGGCTCGTTAAAATAGATTTTGTCACCCAAATACACAATGTAAACAAACGGACCAAAACAAGTGTTGAAATCATATCGGATATGACGTCACAGTACGAAACCATAGTGCATATCAATAGTGAGGTTCAACTACATCGATTTAACAAATTGAATAATCGATATTTCGGTTACGTAACTATACTTTCATAAATATCTTTTAAGAACGTGTGTATCACTTTAAGTCAGTACAAATAGTGTATTTACAGTCAGTAAATGAAAAATATGATGGGTGTATTATCGCGCTAGTAACTGAAAGGTAGTATCAAATATTGTTGACAAATATCGATTATAACTATATATCGATTTTAATTCTGCTTTCACTACTCTAGTTGAAAAGATGCCGGTCGGCCGGCGGAAATCAATCAACGTTTATATTATATGTTATTTTTAAACTCCCTATTCCATTGGCTTTAAAAAAAATTTGAAGGAATTCATAATTCAGACCAATATTTTTGGTACATGAATGGTGAAGACGCATCTTAGGCCCACTTTTGGTCATTCTCCTTTAAGTTAGTTAAAGAAATAATTTGTGAATGTAATAATTATGTATGTAATTTATAATTGGCCGCCTCGTTGGCACAGTGGCTTGGTCATTAGTCACGAGCGCTAGAGGTCGTGGGTTCGATTCCCACTGGGGATTGACAACTTAGAATTTTTTTTACAGGATTGTCCGGTCCTTGTTAAATTCCCATATCACAAGAGAGAGAGCTTGGGATTAGACAAATGTAGTATAATATGTAATCATCATCATCATCAGGTTATTTTTGTCTCCACTGCAGGAGCACAACCCTCTCTCATCTGCCGGAGACAGACGGAGGATTTGGCCTACACTCCCCGCGCTGGCCAGACGGGTTGGGGAGGCCTGATTGATGTTTTATAATGTATTCCCTTAGCCGCCTTGTACGACATCCATGGGGAGAGTTGGAGTGGTCCTATTCTACTCTACCGCAAACCACACGTAATTACATCATCATCATCAGCCCGAAAGAGTCCACTGTTGGACATAGGCCTCTCCCAAGTTGCGCCACTGAACCCGAACCTCGGTTCTTCTCATCCAGTTACTGCCAGCCGCCTTACGCAGATCGTCATTACATATGTAATATTTAATATTCAAAAACAAATCATAAAAATTATATATACTTAGGGCATTTTCATCTTTACAAGGCTGTCTGTGACTATTTCATGAAACTTCATCAAGATATCGCATTCATTTCGTATATACACCTGTCTCTTAAACTCTCCCACCTTTGACACCCCCTATCAAGATTCCCACACCGTCGGAAACTCGTTTCATCTTCGTTAAAATCTCAGCCGTAGTAACCCCACCAGATTGAGGAGGCCATAAATTGATACAATCGCTCCCCACGGCGAGGCCTCGCGGATTATTAGCATAAATACGCACTTACTAAGCTAAACGCAAACATGACGTGAACTTGGTGTGCAAGGCCCTTAGTAGGGAGAGTTTTCCGTTTTAGGAAAATGGTAGGAATGGGGAAACTTAATTTTGAGTCAGAGGGCAGAGGAAGACGTCCCTGGTGGCACTTATATAAAAGCGGCAATATTATAAAAAAATAAAAAAAATTAAGAATATACTTATTTTTGAGATTTTTTTAAAGAAAATTCTTTACATCTTTACAATCAACGATCTCTATGTACTACTAGATGGAGCGTTCCAGACAGTCGCTCTGTTCCACGCAAGGAGCCGCAACTCGGTTACATTCACAATGAAACTTGTGCAGTTTCTAAGCAAAACATTTAATTAGCACTAAATATTGACGCTACGGGTAAATAGCGTCAATATTTAGTAAATGCGTAGTAACTGCACAAGTTTCAAAGTGAATGTGAACGAGTTGTGGCTACTTGCGTGGAACAGAGCGATTGTTTGGAACGCTCCATCTGGTTGTACATAGAGATCGTTGTTTACAATACAATGCACTTTATTCCACAAACAAATACAGTTACACGTTACAAATAGTAAAATTTAGGCGGTCTTATCGCTTTAAGCGATTTCTTCCAGACAACCTTTGGATAGAAAATATTATGCCAGAGAAATTGTAGGCATGCTGATGCCTACAATTTCTCATGATGAGAAAATTCGCATTCGCATGATTAGAAAATTTATATTTTATCTTTTTAATAATTGTAATTTTCTTAGTCTAAGAGGATGGTTCGGCTTTGGCATCTGCTCCGGGCCATAGAAACCGAAAAACGTTTTATTTTTGTAATTTTGTGAGCATTTGTTATTTTTTTTTACTTTTCCCTTTAATTATACGCGAAGAGTAATTCAGACTCCTATTTTGTAGTTTTTCTCGAAAACGAGCTAAATCAACTCTATGTACTTACTACTAGATGGAGCGAACCAAACAATCGCTCTTATTCCACGCTACTGCGGCTTCGACGCCGCATCCCGTTCACATTCACTTGGACACTTGTGCAGTTACTACACAGAACATTTAAATATTTACTAGATATTTACGCTATTTACCCGTGGTCCCGTCCATCTAGTAAGTACATAGAGAACGGTCTCTATGTATATAGACGAATACATGCCAAAAGATTCAACAGTTTTTATTTATCTCCAATAAATAAAAACTGTTGAATCTTATGGCATGTATTCGCATTCGTGGATTTGGGATTTACCACAAAATCTATCGACAAATAAACATATACGAGTATGTACCAATTTCAGTAGACCTATATTATGATCATTACTGCGATCATCAACCCGCTTGCCAAGCTGGTGATTATGGCAGAACTCCCAGTAGACGGCCAACCAAAAGTCGTATTCTATTTTTATGTAGCTAAAGACCTTTCAACGCGCCTCATCGAAGCTTCGGGAGACCGTACAGCTGGCAGTTTCTTCGACCAAAGAATCAGCTTGGCGATTCAGAGAGGGAACGCTGCCAGCATATTGGGAACCCTGCCTCGGTGCGGTGCGTTGGAAGACGTTGTACAATGTGTGTCCCCCCCCCTGTAACTTCTAAAATAAGAGAATGATAAAACTAAAAAATATATATGATGTACATTGCCATGCAAACTTCCACTTAAAATTGGTTTGAATGAGATCTAGTAAGTAGTTTTTTTTTAATACGTCATAAATCGTAAACCACAATACTATTATTAAAACATCGATCAAAGTTACAACGAACTACTATAACTTTTATATTATGTTACTTGCTGCTACGGAACCCTTCATGGGCGAGTCCGACTCGCACTTGGCCGCTTTTTTCCTATTGTCTTATTTATGTCATCTTCCCATCTAGTCTTTGGTCTTCCTATATTTCTTTTAAACAAAATAAACATTATAAAGTTTAAAATATTTTTGTGTTAATTCCAAAATCCCGAATGCGAATACATGCCATAAAATTCAAAAGTTTTTATGTAGCTAGTTTTCGAGAAAAAGTACAAAATAGGAGTCTAAATTACACTTGGCGTATGATTAAAGAGAAACATTTAACAACAACAAAAAATATATAGAGCAGCGGACGTATTTCGGCTGACGATGAAGTATATTTGATTCCGAATCAATGGTCATATAAAAACAAACGCATTTGTGTGTCGAAAACAAAATAATAATAGATGGTATTCCTAAGTGCACCGCAAAGTTACCATGGTAATACAAACATGTTTTTGCTGCTGATGACCCTTTCATGTCCATGTTACCGAGACGCAATCAACGTTGGTTTTCGTGTCACTATTGGTTTGAATTAGATTAGATTAGATTTATTTATTTCACTTTTCATGGCATTCTAATGTGGTAAAAGGGATCGTCATAAATAAAATAATGAATAAATTACAATGTCACCAATAATGTTATAGTCTAAAACATACTATCTATGTCAGTATATAATATTAAAAATACACTTGGTATTAAATTATCACAAATTAAATTAAACGTCAGAGGGCCCACTAATTTAATTTTTTTGAAAATTCATTTATGGAATAATATTCATTTTCCAATAAAAGGTTTTTGGAATGAAATATAGACCTCTTAGTGCTAAAAACATGCCTACCTAATAATGCAAGCTCAGCTTATGCTTACTTCGCCTGTTTCCATCAACATAAAACGTCTATCACTGTAATATTTATTACGGAAACGTACGTTTTATTATTATATTCATTTCGGTAGTCCGGCTCGGGTACCGGAATCCGGATGTGACCGGTAAGCCCCGGAACGATTACTCAGCGATATTTAAAGCTGATTTGATCGCATCAAGTTCTTTGTGATGACCGAACAGTTTCAGGGTAACTATTTCATAGAACAATCTCAATGTTACGATGTATCTCTAGTTTTAATAAATAAATAAAAAATACATTGTCGTATGAAATAGTGACTCTCAAGAGAAATGTCAGAGTAACTATTTCATAGAAAAACCATCTGCTAGATAGACAGGATAATGACTATATTTTATAAATTTGAAATGTACCATAATTATACGTTTGTATATACATATGCATAATCTGTAAAAGTACACAACATATTTGTTGCCAACTCGTCTTCTACAGATAAACCTCAGTTTTGGTTTCGTTAGAAGACTAGAAACTTACGATGTATCTCTAACAATAGAGATAGCACGTAAGTTTCTAGTCTTCTAACGAAACCAAAATTGGTATTTATAGTTTATTAGTTTATGCTTATTGTGTTATATGATTATTTAATATATAGTAGGTACACGCGACTACTGCCTCTCCATAATCCCTTGTCTTCACCGCAGGTTAGCTGGAAGAAATTTCTTTAGAAATAAGCTTATCCTTTTGTATAATTTTCTTTTCTTTGTGTTGTTATTTGTATATTTGTGTGTACAATAAACTATTAAATAAATAAATAGACACGGTTGTGTTAACTATAAACACGTACCAACTAACAAATGGTGCCAAGTGCCCCACACTAGAGCTGCCATCAGTAAGGAATACCGATGTTTTTTTCAATTCAATTACTCTTTATTACACGATAAAAAATACAATACTAAAGTACTTAGTAAATGTAAATATGTAAATATGTAAATATGGTACATCTATGCGGTATTATCACTAAAATCCAGACAACTTTTGGGTAGAGCACAAGAGAGCAGGGAAAAGTAAGTTATGCAGCTAGAGAGCAATTTCTGCCAACAAACTGTATTATACAGTTTGGCGGAGTTATTGTATGTATTTTTTGGAGTAATGAATAAATGTTTTTTTTTATTATTATTATTCTTATAGTTTAAATACAATAATTTAAGACGAGAATTTACAGCGAGGTAATGCTGCCAGCCTTTTGGGCACGCTCCCAGCGGTGGGGAGCCTGGAAGCCATTTTTTACCTCTAATCTTTTTGTTCCTTTTAATATTAGTATTCTAGTTTTATTTAATGTTTATTTCTTAGGATTTAGTATATTACTAAGAGTTATATAAAGTGACATTGTTACTAACAAAAGTGTATTAAAGTTATTATGTTTAAAAAATAATAATAATAATTTAAAAATACTTTAACAACAATATTTTATGCCTCATTCTTCAACAATTCAAATGCACTCTTTGTATAGTTCTGTGCTACATGACCTTATGCGTTATATTATATATCTTATATAATATATTATCTATCATTAACAAGGCGTTCTGCATATACGTGATGGAACTTTGCCCTCATCATCAATTAGGTATCTTCTAAGCTTAGAAATACGGACAATAAACCGTAACAATTAAAAATAAGGGTTATAAAAAAGATAAAAACTATCTTTAAATTTAAGTTTAGAATGGTATATTTGGGTCATTCCTGGGAGAAGCGTTCTTCGCGTCAGACTCGTGGCTTATATTTTTCCTCATGACTGGTGAAAACTAAAATGGGAAAATAAAGCTTAAATACGAGTCAAGCTATCGATAAGGCACTCACGTAGACGTTATAGATAACGTCATGAGATAAAATAAAAACCGCGAATCTGACGCGAAGGACGCGTCTCCCAGGAATGACCCATTTACCTTATCTCTTTATAGAGTACAAACTAAATATAAATAATCACATCGTTTTATATCTAATCTCGTCTCGTAAAACTTTAACTATAATTCGAAAAACATTCTAAAAGCAACGAAATATTCGGTTTTAGCTAGAAATTTTCGAACTCTTTGTCCCAGTTTCACAGCTAACTCTACCTACACTGTATCTCGAAACGACTCAATAGCGATCATAATCGCCTGTCAATAAGTCACCGTCGGCGATACAAATTGAATGTGTTAACTCGGCGCTATGTCGCGCTATTTTCGCTCTAAAGTGCTGAACATTAGACTAATGTCCGCGCTCTATCCACGTCCAGTGCGAATTGTTGAGCGCACAGCGCTAACAGCCAGTGGTAGATAGCATTTTATAAAATTTTGCCCGACTTTGATAAACCACCTATTTATCGAAAAAGTAATCTCTATTTTCGTTACAGTTTTAGAATGCATTAAGAACTTTTTTGTGACATAACTTGAACTACCGTTTAGTTTTTGTTTCATTGCAATCGGCTCACTCAGACAAAAGTTATGCAAATTTAACGTTAAGAATAAATAAATGAATGACAAACAAAATTACTATACAGACTCTTTAAACAATAAAAAAATAAGTTAGCTTTTATAGAAGCTCTTTTAAAAAGTTCTTATTACCTCGAGAGATGGCACAGACTGTATCATCAAATGTCCAAAATATGCGAGAATGTTTTCAGTAAACTGTGAAGAAAAGATACAATTTTTTTAAAATTACGATTGAATTTATTGCATGGAAAACGGGTACATTATGTGACTTAATTTGTTATACATATACATTGGTTTCACCGTAAACCTGCCTTTCCAAGCATATACAAAGTTTTAATGTTTATATGCTTAGACCTTGACATACACCTTGCTAAGTTTTGGATATCAATTAACAATATAGATAAATAGAACACCATCAATTGGCAACATTAGCAAGTTCAATTTTGCACCAACTGAAAAATCAATCTTTAAGTAAGTATAATGGCGCACCTCTCGGCGTGCCCGCACTCCTGCGACGAGCAGTATCTCCGCAATGCAATGTGGCCGTCGGTACAGCTGCGTTCTGGTCGCGCATGATCTAATGGAACCATTCGACACGAGAAGAAGAAGAAGTAAGTATAATGATTTTGTGTAGCTTTTTTGAATCTTGGTCTTAATATACAACTTTTTGAATGTTGTCGATCTCTGCATTCGCTAGTTGTTACGCAGTGCAGTTATCCTCGCCATCATGACGCTCGATTCGCCAGTTGCCGTGGCAACTTAATGAAGTTGCACTTACTTGTTACTTACTTCACAATAAAGGAAACTTAAAAAAAAATAAACTACATTTGCTCGTACAGAAGGGTTAAAATAATAAATTAATAATACCAAAGATAATATATACTAGAGTATAATACTGATTGTTCAAACCGCGTGGTTTCCGGTAGAGTAGAATAGGACCACTACAACTCTTCCCGTGGATGTCGTACAAGGCGACTAAGGGAACACATTATAAAACATCAATCAGGCCTCCCCGACCCGTCTGGCCAGCGCGGGGAGTGTAGGCCAAATCCTCCGTCTGTCTCCGGCAGATGAGAGAGGGTTGTGCTCCTGCAGTGGAGACAAAAATAACCTGATGATGACTGATTGTTACAAAATATTGTTACATCTATGCTGGACAACACTGGAATGAACACATGACGTAATTATGTGTTCTACGTCTATATGGTGACGTATCTGAGGTAGTGTTGTAAGTTTGAGCCTTGCAGCTCAAGGCTTCAGGATCCCTAAAGACTCATACTTTGAAGGGTCAGTGCCTTGAAGTCTTGAGCTAAAAGACTCTGAATCTTTTAAGACTTAAAACTTGTAAGCATAAAGGCTTGAAGGTTTGAGCTAGACCCTTCTAGACGAGCCTATGGCACCAAAGAACTAATATTTTTACAACGTTGACAGCTATGTCAGAGCAAAGATAATATGATAATATAAGAGGTTGCGGGTTCAAATCCCGCTAGGGGCAAATGTTCGTATGATGAATATGAATGCTTGTATCCAAGTCTTGGATGTTTATATATTTATTTAAGTATGTCTATCCGTTATCTAGTAACCATAGCACAGGCTCTGCCTAGTTTGGGACTGGATAATTGGTGTGAATGTCTGACATATTTATTTATTTATATTACTATGTCATAACGTCAAATGACGAACGGCATATTGTTATGTGGTAAAACAAAACCGAATCGTTTCACACCACCTCCGACAAATATTTGACACCATTCCCCACTTCCCCTGTCCGGCGGGGAAGACATACGTCATACGTCACCCGGGGGATACACACGTCATACGTTACAGGGGTGCGCGGCACGTGACGTGACGTCATTACTCACTGACGCCTGCCCGCTTATGGGATATAATTCAGCAGTGACCTACTATATAGAAAAAAAAAAATATATTTTTATATTTGTGTATAAGATATAAATAAATATAATAGTGCAAGAGGGAAGAGCTTGTTCATTGCGTTTTATTGCGAAACGCATATAACTGTCATCGATAAGCCAAGGGTGACGTTAATATTTATTTGTTTAAAGAACTTTATTGTGAAATATCTTTATTGTGGATCATAGGTATAGAAAGGATTACATGTCATAGAGCTCAGTTATGTCCCGCCACGTGGGCATACAACATTGTGTCGCAGTAAAGCATGCATTCAAAAACAAAGTTACAAAAAAAAATATTTAAGAGTTAATTAGATACAAATTGAAACCTTAAATTGAACCGTCACCAAGAAATTCTTCTAAACTATAATAAAATATTCTGTCAACAGGTCGTGGAGTTTTTTTTTTTAAATAAATTAATCTCATCTTCATCTTGAATCGTTTTATGGATTTTATTATACTAAGGGAAAAAAAATTACAAAACTAGCTTTGCGCACTTCCAACGAAGCTTTTCTACTAAAATCTATTATTCCTACACTTTCCTCTCAAAACAAAACGCTGATTTAACTTTTCCGTTCCAATCAATCCCTCACAAAACAAACTCAAGTGAATTTCACTAAAATAACAAAACCCTATTCACAGCGCCATCAATTTGCTGAGCCGAAATTGATCGTACCAAAACATCTGTTATAACTTGTCTAATTGGCGAAGTTGTTAACAACATAACCGATAGAAATTGTCGGGGTGTACCGAAACAAATGGTTATGAGGTCTATTCCCATTTGCACTGGAATTGCCATAGACAATCATCCAATATCAGACACCGAAAGTGGAAAAAAGCGGCCAAGTGGACAGACAGACAGACATGACGAGAATCCATAAGGGTTCCGTTTTTTGCCATTTGGCTACGGAACCCTAAAAAGTATTGCAAAGTTTTATTTCTATTCGTGAAACAACGTCATAAGAAATTGGAAAAAAATCATTACATACGTCAATTGGTTTAAATTAAACTCTGTTGTGACTATACTGTGCTGCTGGTTGCCTTCATGATTTTCCTTAAATATAAGGTTTTTTTTAAATTTATCATCACTCTGACTTTTAAACTAAGTAGAAACTTATGGCTTAAAAGTCAGTTTTATAAGTAAAAGTGTGCATGTTTGTTCGGTGTGTAAGTGTTGTGTTTGTGTGTGTATGTATGTGTGTGTGTGTGTGTGTGTGTGTGTTGAAAAATTTATTAGAGAGATTTGATATATTTACTTGTGTAATCCCGCATTAGGATTTTCTCCTGCAATTCTCTGTAACTCACCTCCGGAATTAAACAAGGGTATAATAATTTTACAAATATAAAATTCAGACGACTATGCTCGGGGTTTCTTTGAAAGATATGATTCGTAATGAGGAGATCCGACGAAGAACGAAACTCACCGACATAGCTGAAAGGATTAGTAAGCTGAAGTGGCAGTGGGCGGGCCACATCTGTCGCAGAACCGACGGCCGTTGGGGCAGACGAGTTCTGGAGTGGAGACCGCGGATCGGCACTCGAAGGGTAGGACGCCCCGCCGCCAGATGGACCGACGACCTAAAGAAGGTGGCCGGTAGCGGCTGGATGCGGAGGGCGGAGGACCGAGTGTGGTGGCGTTCGTTGGGGAAGGCCTGTGTCCAGCAGTGGACGTCTAAGGGCTGATATGATGATGATGAAAATTCAGACGGGGATCTATTTGCTGTACCAATTGCATAAAGCTGTATGGCCACTAAGCCAACGATGCAGACAAAAACAAGTTTTGAATTGTAAACGATAGGTTTCACAGTGCAGTTATCATCACCATATAAGCACAAAGATGCCCACTGCTGGACATAGGCCTTCCCTAGTTCCCTTCTCAAGTCGTCGATCCCTCTGTCGACGGGGCGTCCAATGTTCCGTTGTGCGGTCTCCACTCCAGAACTCGTCTACCCCATCGGCCGTCGTTACAGATGTGGCCCGCCCATTGCCACTTCAGCTTGCTAATCCTTTAGGTTATCGGTGACATTCGTTCTATGTCGGATCTCCTCAATATGAATCATATCCCTCAAAGAAACCCTGAGCATAACCCTCTCCATAGCTCGCTGAGCAAGCTTCATTTCATGTGCATCCTACTTCCTACTAATATTATAAATGCGAAAATTTGGATGTTTGGATATTTGGATGTTTGGATATTTGGATGTTTGATGTTTGGATGTCTTGATATTTGGATGTTTGTTACTCAATCACGCTTCAACCACTGGACGGATCGGGATGAAACTTGGAACACATATAGGTTAGGTTCTGAAATAGGACATAGAATAGTTTTTATCCCGAAAAACATCCCATTCCTACGGGTAATGCATAATAATTTGTGATGTTAAGTTGCCCACGCGGACCAAGTCGCGGGCAACAGCTAGTAAGAAATAAATACAAAATTCCAGTAGAAATGGGAATAAACCGTTACAGGGTGTTTGAGTGATCGCCTCGGGCTACGTAGAAACCCCCATCTTATTTTCACTCCTGCCTGTATAAATTTGTTACGTCAGATGATGGTCTATATACGAAAATAACGAATAAATACAATTAATATACACTCACGACCAAACGTTACTGAAAAAGTTTTTTTTTATACATTTGAGATAATTTTTAGCTGTTTTGTATCCATAAATAAAAAAAGTGCGCCAAGTTTCATCACGTTCCGTCCAGCGGTTGAAGCGTGATTGAGTCCATAAAACAGCTCAAAATTATCTCAAATGTATAAAAAAAAAACTTTTTCAGTAACTTTTGGTCGTGAGTCTATATTAATTGCGGATGCCAAGGTGGCCTTAGGTAAGAACTGATGCTGGCAGTCCGAAGTATGCATGTAGAGATCCAGAATGCAAAACGTACGAGCGTTTCAACCGCCGTCATATCCTCACCACCAAAAGTTGATGAAAAAGAATATATTTAATTAAATATTTCAACTGTGCAGAATTTGTACGCGGACCAGAAACTTATTTTATGATAAAAACGATGAACCGGTGTTGTCTCTTCTACTTTTGAAAGGGAGGATAATGACGGCGTTTGAAACGCTAGAATATTCACCCACCTCCTTGATCAAACTGTCACTTAACATCAAAATCTTAAAACGTAAATTTTTTTTGCGAATCCAGGGTTCTGATTTATTAGTCACTAGTAAGAAAAGTTTTTGAAAAAGAAAAATTCATGCCGTGTGGTTTCCGGTAGAGCAGAATAGGACCACTCCAACTCTGCCCGTGTATGTCGTACAAGGCGACTAAGGGGATACATTATAAAACATCAATCAGACCTCCCCAACCCGTCTGGCCAGCGCGGGGAGTATAGACCAAATCCTCCGTCTGTCTCCGGCAGATGAGAGAGGGTTGTGCTCCTGCAGTGGAGACAAAAATAACCTGAGTTGAAGAAAAGTTTGCCTTATCAGAGGTATGTTTGACGCTCTGGAAAAAATTTGCATAAAAACTAAAACACACTGTACACATTTATTCTCCTAAACTACTATCGCAGACTCACCAACCAGTTCGTACACTTTTGTGTCTAAACTATCGAGAGAGGGAGAACGTATACGCCGCTCTCGCTCTAACTACCACCGCCACCTCTCTTCAAACTTACCTTACCTTCTTACCTTCGCTTCAAACACATCGCAATCTGAATTTCGCCGAGCATTATACTTTGTCGTTGTATAGTGTACACAAATGATTGCATGCGAGTTTTTGAAAACTATAAATTCGTATAACTTTGTATTGAGTAAGCCGATTGCGATGAAATAAAGACTTCAGAATCGGTTCAGTAGTTATTACGTGATGATTGCACAAACTAACAGACAAACAGACATAAAATCCAAAAAATAATCTTAATGTGTTTATATCCTTTGACTCCCAATTTTTAGGGTTCCGTAGCCAAATGGCAAAAAACGGAACCCTTATGGATTCGTCATGTCTGTCTGTCTGTCCGTCCGTATGTCACAGCCACTTTATTCCGAAACTATAAGAACTTACTATTGAAACTTGGTAAGTGGATGTATTCTGTGAACCGCATTAAGATTTTCACACAAAAATAGAAAAAAAAACAATAAATTTTGGGGGTTTCCCCATACTTAGAACTGAAACTCAACATTTTTTTTTTCATCAATCCCATACGTGCGTGTGGATAGCTCTTCAAAAATGATATTGAGGTTTCTAGTATCATTTTTTTCTAAACTGAATAGTTTGCGCGAGAGACACTTCCAAAGTGGTAAAATGTGTCCCCCCCCCGTAACTTCTAAAATAAGAGAATGTTAAGACTAAAAAAATATATGATGTACATTGCCATGCAAACTTCCACCGAAAATTGGTTTGAACGAGATCTAGTAAGTAGTTTTTTTTATATGTCATAAATCGCAAACCACAATACTATTAAAACATCGATCAAAGTTACAACGAACTACAATAACTTTTATATTATGTTACTTGCTGCTACGGAACCCTTCATGGGCGAGTCCGACTCGCACTTGGCCGCTTTTTTTGATGTTGAAATTATTCAATGTACAGACACGCGAAGTTTACGTTATTATTTATTAAATTATTTGTGAAACATGAATTCATAAATATTATGATAAGGAACAGCATTAGCATGTCGTTACATGGTATAAAAGAACACATACAAACTTCAGTTATGATCGGAAAAACTGTATCCTTTTTATATAAACAGTCGGCTAACAAGGTATTTACTCGAAACGCCAGAATAATTTGGGACGGAACGCGTCCCCAGACAATACGAGACGTCCCGTTTTATTTTTGTCCGGGACATTTTATGCACGCAAATGATTTGCGGGTTCCGGGACAATCCCGCGGGACACACGGGATAAATAAAGTTTAAATTAAATAGTGATTGTTTAATTGGAATATGCGTATCGAAGTGAATGATTTACGGCTTATTTTGCTTTTAATAAAATATCGAATTATAAACGAGTTTTCGAGTGGAGACCGCGACTGGGCAAGCGTAGTGTGAGACGCCCTCCTGGCTAGATGGAGCGACGATCTGCATAAGGCGGCTGGCAGTGACTGGATGAGAAGAACCGAAGATCAGGTTCAGAGGCGCGCCTTGGGAGAGGCCTATGTCCAGCAGTGGGCACTTGCAGGCGGATGATGATCTTGAGCTCAACATTTGATTCACTAAATACATTTGTAACAGACATCCTAAATCAGAAAGTACCTGCAAGGTATAAGACATCAATCAATCATCAATCAATCAATCAATTTATTTGTAGTGACCATCTACGGGTCTAAAGTCTAAGACTTTATTATCAACATCAGCCGAAATACGTCCACTGCTGAACATAAGCCTCCCCAATAGACACTGCCACTTTTAGTGGATTGTCCATGATTGGGGGATTTGCCATAACCTCCACGCTTGGCAGGTGAATTGGTGATCGCAGTAATAATCCTAATATACCTACATGGGACATCGCGGCTGCCGTCCCTCGTGCAGTCTCTGAGTCGCCTTAACGACACCCACGGGAAGATTAAGCCGAGAAACGTTGATAACCCTAGCTTTTACCCAACAAATCGTTTTAGACTTCTTGATCTGTAATTGTAGAAGACAATTATAAATAAATAAATATCTCAGACATTCACACCAATTATCCAGTCCCAAACTAGGCAGAGCCTGTGGTATGGTTACTAGATAACGGATAGACATACTTAAATGAAAATATATAAACATCCAAGACTTTGGTACAAACATTCATATTCATCATACGAACATTTGCCCCTGGCGGGATTCGAACCCGCAACGTCCGGCGTGGCAGTCCGACAGCTACCCGTTCCGCCACGGTTCCGTCACGTGATCAAGAATAATTTTATCAATAATAAATTGTAATAATTAGATGAATAAGATTTTGAGTGTTATGTACACTAGAAATAGTAATAATTATTGCATGCTCCAAGGCAGATCACAGAGCCCATTATACAAATATACTACCACTAACATATGTGTATCGCAATAAAGTTTTTTGAATTTGAATTTAGAAGTCAACCCGGGAACTCGTGGAACCTACAATGACATTCCTGAATCTCTTACATATTAAATACGTTATCTTATAGCACTTATTGTCCAATTTATACACACTCCCATATAAAGATACAAATCATGTTTCGTTAAGTTGCGAAGTTGCGCTATTAAACCCCCCTAATTCCAGTTGTTAGTTTACCAGTTAAGGAACTATTAGCGATGGATGGTCCTCATTTCAGTCGGATAACTTTTGATTAAGTTTCGCAGAATAAATAGACTAACTTTTTCTATAAAGAAGCAGTAATTATGTAAGTTTTTATGGGATACATATTTACTAATGTTTATATAAAGGACAAGAGTACCTTTAAAAAGAATTACGTAAGAACAAAGTTAAAACTAAAAAATATTAGAAATTCATCATCATCATCATCAGGTTATTTTTGTCTCCACTGCAGGAGCACAACCCTCTCTCTTATGCCGGAGACAGACAGAGGATTTGGCCTACACTTCCCGCGCTGGCCAGACGGGTCGGGGAGGCCTGATTGATGTTTTATAATGTATTCCCTTAGTCGCCTTGTACGACATGCATTAAAATTATGTACGATTAAAATATAAAATGGAGAAAAAAATATATATACTCGTATTTAGACAAAATTATTAATCCTACTATCATACTAATCCTATCCTATCCTACTAATATTATAAATGCGAAAGTTAGGATATTTGGATGTTTGTATATTTGGATGTTTGTTACTCAATCACGCTTCAACCACTGGACGGATCGTGATGAAACTTGGCAACATATAGGTTAGGTTCTGGAATAGGACATAGGATAGTTTTTATCCCGAAACAACATCCCATTCCTATGGCAAATACATAATAATTTGTGATGTTAAGTTGTCCACGCGGACGAATTTGCGGGCAACAGCTAGTATAATGTAAATCAGATATCTTTCCTTTCTTGTATGCTGCGTGTTGTATGTATAATGAGTGATGTGAGTGATGTGAGTGACTTGTGTGTATAGTGAGCGGAGTGGTGTGAGGGTGACTGAATTGTTAGAGTAAAATTTATTGAAATTTAGTGGTTACAGGTCTATTAACATCTTCTTAATCTCCTTAACGTATTCGGTGCGTTTAAGGAAGAATATTGTTGAGCGTTTTATGGCCGTTTTATTGCACATGATTACACTTGGTACATTTATACAGATAATTTTTTACCGGCTACAGCTTCCTTATTAGTGCTGTGAAGAAGAAAACCTCCAGCAAAACTTTTTTTTAATAAATAAAGCAAAATAAAGTTAAACGTAATCAAACTTATATTTTTTATCGGTCCTCTCTTAATGAACAGACAGACAGACAGTCAGACCAAACCAGTTTAAAGGTTTTGACGGATCCTCAAAAAGTCTAATCCGTAAAAAAGTCTTTCTGTCTCTCAACGGACTTGGGGTCTTTTCCTTCTTTATTATTGTGAAAAGAATTCAAAATTAAAGTCGGTTAATTTCATTAATGAGACCATTGTGTCGGCTCAGACTCGACTCCGTCCCGCTTTATTTGATTTGTGACGATATTAATTTATTTAAAAGTCACCGCGGCGGAAAAATGGCGCGGATTATCATTTGCCGCCATTTTTGTGAAACGTAAATCTACTAGGCATGTTTTTTTTTCTTCTAAATAAAAGAGGCAAAGGAATTATGATTATTAAAAGTAGCAGTACCATAACGTACATCTTCGTATGTGACAGTAAATTTCAATGTACGGTTGGAAGTTATGACTGCTAAGCTCTAGCCACCATTCGTAATTCGGCCGTATCTCTTCTTGTTGTATTGAGTTAGGAACTAGATTTTTTTACAGGACTATAGGCTGTATATGGTATCAATTTCAACTTGATACCTGTAGCCGTTTTCCAGGGTCTTGAGACAGACGGTAAATAAAGTGGTCCTATAGGGGTTTCGTTTTTTTTCTTTTAGAATTACAGAACCCTATATATATAGAACCCTATATTTCATTCCAGATTAATAGTCCTATGAAAACCAACGCTATTTACGTCTCGGTAACATATACATGAAAGGGTCACCAGCAGCAAAAATAGGTTTGTATTACCAAGTAAACTTTGCGGTCCACTTAGGAACACCATCTATTGTGTATTTTGTTTTCGAGACGCAAATGCGTTTGTTTTCATAGGACTATTAATCTGGAATGAAATATAGTGTTGTTGATTCAACTGAACTTGTAACAAAATACGTTTATTTCTTTTTTCAGTGTGTTGAATTAGTTCACTAATGTTTTAAAGTTGTAGCATTATTGAATTTATATGTTAAGAAAAAAAATATCAGAAAAAACATGTATAGAATACAAACTTAACTTTGCTATTGACTCGTGGTCTTCAAAACTAAACGTAAACGCAAACGTAAACGCAAATCTACAAAAGTATCAAAAAATATATCAGAAAAAACATGTATAGAATTCAAACTTAACTTTGCTATTGACTCGTGGTTTTCAAAACTAAACGTAAACGCACTTTAACTTTACAGCTTAAATCTTCGGTTCTATTTAAATAATACCTACTTAACTTATGTACGATTCACAGATATATAACTATTATATAATGTTTATGCGAATGTGATACTATCGAGCAAAGTATGTTTACAACATTTTGAAGTAACTGAAGACCTTTGGCTAACATTTAAGGTGTAAAAATATTCCTTCAGTAAAATCAGAATTCAAGAAATAGACGCGAAATTGTACCAAATATCATCGTCATCATTTATAATATAAAAGAATTTGAACGTTCAAAGGCCTCTTTTGAAAAATTACAACACGGCCTCGCACCGGCGCGTTTTGTTATTGCTCCGAGAAATGTTTCGTTTCCTTTTGTGCTTGAAACGCAATATTTCAGTTACTGTCCTGGCCGTCAGTTGTCGGCAGAAATATAATAATGTTGGTTAAAATGAGACGGAGCTTGGTTTGTACCGTGTAAGAATTTAATAAGACTGTGCTGGTATCAATTTTGGTATTACTTGACAACACCACGATCTTATCTACAGGAAAATACAAGCCATGAAAAGAGGTAGAACTTTTTAATAAAAAAAAATTAAACGTTATAGGGATGGAACGTTGTACCAAAGAATACATACATAATGCTCACGCCCCGGTCTCAGAGGGTAAGGCAGAGACGATGAATCGCCACTTTGCGCGATCCAACATCACAAAGCGACTTTCCTTCGTCCACTTTTCGCTTAATATTTTTTTTTATAGATTAACGTTTTTTTTATTGTTGATGGGTTTGCGCTTGACCTGAATCTCACCTGATGGTAAGTGATGATGAGGCCTAAGGTGGAGCGTTGTACCAAAGAATACTAATTATTGTTACGTGAAGAAGCGACACCCACCTCCCTTCACCAGTTTTACGTCGCCCGCAAACTATTGTCTAATAACGGTGATTTGGTGGACTTCACATACGCCTTAGCTTGAAAGGTCGAAGTGTCGCCAGCTCTTCCTAGCCCTCTAAGAAAATCAAATACATCATATCAGCCCTTAGACGTCAGTAGGTAGTTATTGGGCATTCAAACTCATTTTGCGACCATAAATAAAACGACAACGCTACGCTGCCTGGATCAGGATGAAACGATTTCAGAACGTTATTGGGCATTCAAACTCATTACGAGCAAGCGAGCGATAGCGAGTGAAAAGAAAGAAAGAAAAAACATTTATTTACTACCGTAATTGGCACACACAAAGAAAAAACCAACAAAGCAAGAAAAAGGTTTTTTTTTTAATAGAACTAGAGAAAACAATTTAAAGTTTTTAACAGCGCTAAAATAGTATGCGTGTGCCGTGGCAGCAAAAGGGCAAACGACTCAGCATAATAATGCCTAGACCAAGGTGCTAGGCGATGATTTTCTGAAAAGTGATTCTGAATGCCCAATAACAACCTACTTACGTCCTCTGCTAGACGTAGGCCTTGATGAACCTCACCACACCAGGTCCTTGCCCTCCGCAACCTGTCGCTTCGGTCACCTTTCACAGGTCCATCTGGGGTGGCGGGGCGTCCCACCCTGCGCGTGCCGATCGGTCTCCACTCCAAAACTCGTCTGCCCCAACGGTCGTTGGTCCTGCGACAGATGTGGCCCACCAACTGCCAGTTCAGCTTCCTGATCCTTTCGGCTATGTCGGCCACCTTCGTTCTTCTTTGGATCTCTCCATTACGAATCATATAAGCTCAGTTCAGTTCATCACTAACATAGACTCTCCGAATCTAAAAAGAGACATCAGCCCCTAATTTTTTAGTTCACTGTTTGTTTAAAGAAAATAAAGTTTTTTTAAGGAGTAAGCTCCCCCCCCCCCCCCCCCCCTGCCCCCGTGCTCCCATGTAAAATGTTACATTCTTATGCCTTCTCTCCTACTAACGATTGCTATCAAACCAAGGCTTCGTACGTTTCTATCCTGTCTTTACCGGCTCATTCAGCTGCTTAAGGGGAACAAAGCCGACGGCTCAACGGCTACTTAGCGGAGGAATCCACACTTAAGTCTGCGTTAAGTGAGCGGTCGGCATTCACACGTCCATCTCACGTCGTTTACTTAACTTTATCCTGCGTTTGTTGCTTGCGTTGCTCGTTCGATCGCGAAAGGTTCTCAGGCGGACGAGCTTCGTTTGGGGAACAATGACTCTATTATTTTGCTATTTGACGAGAGTGTTGCAAGTGTATATACATTCATACAAGCACACAACGCTCACGATCTATGGTCCTAGAGGGGTAGTCAGAGACGATGTATCGCTACTTTACGCGATCCTGACACACTTCACTATCCTCACTCGCATTCATCAACCTTTTCATGCACCTCCTTTTATTATCCACGACGGAACGGAGACGAACACGCATACGTTTGGGTTAAAGGCAGTTTGTTTGTTTGTTTGTTTGTTTGCTTGTTTGTTGCCAACCATTGTTGCCATTTATCTCCAAAACTACTAGTCAGATTTTGATGCGGTTTTCAGTGATGAATTCGGGTTTGATTGGTGCATGTTCTTAGATATGTGTTACGGTGACAACTCACCAGGGGGCGCTGCAGTACACAATTGTTTGTGCAAACCAATGTTGCAATTTATCTTCAAAACTACTAGTAGTAGGAGCACTCACTGTGGGAGCAAATACCTACACTATGTGACAGAATCTTGTCGTTTTCTAAACACTTATAATTAAAAAAATAAACATCAACCACTATGTAATATCTTATATAATCTTGTTAGGAGGCCAGGAAGACCTGGCGACATTTCGACCAGTATGTATATTTCATTCCAGATTAATAGTCCTATGAAAACAAACGCATTTGCGTCTCGAAAACAAAATACACAATAGATGGTGTTCCTAAGTGGACCGCAAAGTTTACTTGGTAATACAAACCTATTTTTGCTGCTGGTGACCCTTTCATGTATATGTTACCGAGACGTAAATAGCGTTGGTTTTCATAGGACTATTAATCTGGAATGAAATATAGTATGTAGTATGTATGTATGTATGTATGTATGTATGTATGTATGTATGTATGTATGTATGTATGTATGTATGTATGTATGTATGTATGTATGTATGTATGTATGTATGTATGTATGTATGTATGTATGTATGTATGTATGTATGTATGTATGTATGTATGTATGTATGTATGTATGTATGTATGTATGTATGTATGTATGTATGTATGTATGTATGTATGTATGTATGTATGTATGTATGTATGTATGTATGTATGTATGTATGTATGTATGTATGTATGTATGTATGTATGTATGTATGTATGTATGTATGTATGTATGTATGCATGCATGCATGCATGCATGCATGCATGCATGTATGTATGTATGTATGTATGTATGTATATTTCATTCCAGATTAATAGTCCTATGAAAACAAACGCATTTGCGTCTCGAAAACAAAATACACAATAGATGGTGTTCCTAAGTGGCCCGCAAAGTTTACTTGGTAATACAAACCTATTTTTGCTGCTGGTGACCCTTTCATGTATATGTTACCGAGACGCAAATAGCGTTGGTTTTCATAGGACTATTAATCTGGAATGAAATATATGTATGTATGTATGTATGTATGTATGTATGTATGTATTTATGTATGTATGTATGTATGTATGTATGTATGTATGTATGTACGTACGTACGTATGTATGTATGTAAACGCTTTATTGTACTAAAAATAACAACAACAACCAATAATAAAATAGGAATTAAACTGTGTACAAAGGCGGACTTATCCCACTTAGGGATCTCTTCCAGTCAACCCGTCATGATCTTTTCTGTCAAACCCCAGTTCACCAACGGTGCCCCAAGCCGATTTGGTGCATTTCACATACACCTTAGAATTTCTTCTTAGCCATATGCAGGTTTCCTTACGATGTTTTCCTTCACCGAGAAGCCTGTGGTTATTTATAAATAACTATGTCTGCCTCTCTTATTTCAATTATCTCTCTCGCGGGTCTGCTGAAAGAAATCTCTCTCAGAGATAAGTTCGCCCTTTGTACTTGTGTTTCTTTTTAATGTAGTATTTTTGTTTTATCTGTGTGTGTGTGTGCAATAAAGAGTTAAAATAAATAAATAAATAAATAAACAGTACTAAAACCTCATTGATACAGGTTTGAACCCACGACCTCATAAACGTGAGACCGGTGCACAACCAACAAGGCTAAACAGCTTAAGCCGTGATAACAAACTGATAGCGTGGTATGAAATTTTCAGGAATCAAACAGACAAATAAGATAACAAAAACTGTATAACACAATGCATATAATCATATCGTGCAAAAACAGGTTAAAACACTTGGTGGATTCCTGAAAATGTTCTGTTCGCGTCAACGATCTCTATGTACTACCAGATGGAGCGTTCCAAACAATCGCTCTGTTCCACGCAAGTAGCCACAACTATTTCACATTCACAATGAAACTTGTGCACTTACTACGCAGAATATTTAATTATTTACTAAATATTGACATTATTTAACCGTAGCGTCAATATTTAGTAATAATTAAATGTTCTGCGTAGTAACTGCACAAGTTTCATTGTGAATGTGAAAGAATTGTGGCTACTTACGTGGAACAGAGCGATTGTTTGGAACGCTCCATCTAGTAGTACATAGAGATCATTGGTTCGAGTCCAATAACCAAAATACTAAGCCAACGTAGTGGTAATCTAGTCTACGATATCCCACTAATATTATAAATGCGAAAGTTTGGATGTTTGGATATTTGTTTGGATATTTGTTAGTCAATCACGCTTCAACCACAGGACGGATCGGGATGAAACTTGGCACACATATAGGTTAGGTCCTGGATGCGTAAAAGAAATAGACACCTAGGTAACTACTTGCTTCACCCTGACGAAGTAAAACAACTCAGTGCTAAAAGCATTGTGCAGTTTCTAACTGCTGCAAGGCTTAACATGGAACTATAACATGGTGGCGATCACAATAGATCAGAAATGGTCACTGTGATACAAGGTCTAGACTGAGATCTTGAAATAGCCCCAACTCGAATAATAATAATAATAGGTCCTGGAATAAGACAGGATAGTTTTTATCCCGAAAAAACATCTCATTCCTACAGGAAATACATAAAAATAATTTGTGATGTTAAGTTTTCCACGTGGACGAAGTTTTGGGCAACAGTTAATATATTCTACGATCTACATATTACCTATCTGTTTTACATAATCACATTTTATTCGTAATAATAAGACACGTGACAATCTCTTTATTCGATTCCAAACTTTGTCAGCGAAATCTTCAAAGAAGCCGGGGATTCGTTGAAATTCGCAAAATTCATGACAATGTTCCCTCGGAGATATATCGACGTGATTACGGACTTTAAAACTTTTGCGATTATCCTCATATCTTGGGAGGGGAGTCTTTTCGGTTTCGAATTGTAATGTAAGTTTGTTTGTGTGAATGTTTTAGGATGAAGTTTTGGGCTGGTAAAGAGTTTGTACTGTGACACTGTTTCTATCAAAAACGCGTGTGGCTAAAGTAACGTTTTTTTTTATTCTCGATGTTCCAAATAAATTAAAATATGTAACAATTAAGTCAACGTTAGAAGAATCGATACAATTATTAGCTCCGTTTATGAGACAAATACCTATATTTTCTTTAATTTTGTATATTGATGTATACACTATTTTTGACGTTGTATGTAATAAATAAAATTTAATTTAATTTATTTAACTTATGAATTATGATAGATAGATATGATATGATATTTTGAATATATCGACATTCTTTTGACTTGTAACAATTGTTATCAATAAAATTTTCATTTTCATTTAAATCGTAACATATTTTTCTTCAATAAAACACACGTGCGTGAATCTGGTGGCGCTAGTTGACATCATATCGAATTAATCATTGTACGCGATTCACAAGCCAACACTACCCCCTATTTTGATGTAGCAACACCTAGCTGTCAAAAATAGAGCCGTGGTAGCCTGTTTGGCTGTGCACTCGCCTCAATTTCTTGAGGACGTGGGTTCAAATTCCACCCGTACCAACGGGTTTTTGAAACTTAAGTACGGTTTATTGATAATACCACAGGCTCTCGGTGAAGGAAAACATGGTGAGGAAACCTGCATATAAACCAAAGAAGAAAATCTGAGGCGTATGTGAAGTCTACCAAATCATCTTGGAGCACCGTCGATGGACAGGAGTTTGGCACAAAAGATCCTGAAGGGTCGAAGTGTCGCCAGGTCTTCCTGGCCGAATAAAAATATAAGATAAGATAGCTGTCAAATAGCAACCGTAGAGTTTTTATTTTACTGTAACAACATAGAGTTATCCTCGAAGGCCTCAATTCTGATTGGCTGTTATAGAAGGCGGGAACGATAATTTAAATTCGATTGGTTGACATATTCCTTATTCATGATTGGATAACTTCATCATCATCATCATCAGGTTATTTTGTCTCCACTGCAGGAGCACAACCCTCTCTCATCTGCCGGAGACAGACGGAGGATTTGTCCTACACTCCCCGCGCTGGCCAGACTTGATTGGATAACTTGAAAATGCTTAATTGTGATTGGCCCTTGCTTCACGTACGTGGACAGAGTTGTTTGGTTGAGCCGGTCGGTCTCAGCTGATCAATTTTGTGCTGGAGACGGCCCTCGTCTAACCAACCTGACGGACAGAAAGTTTAAGATTCACATTAAAAAACAACTTTGTAAGAAAGCCTATTATAAAATAAACGATTATTTGAATGACAAAGATGCCTGGTACTAATGTTAATTCAGCTTCGCAAAATCTTTATTAATTGTATGCAAACTTGATTTTTAAAAGACGTGTTGCGTGAAGTTTGTTGCGCCGTTTCTTCTTCACAGCGCTAACACCTAGGAAGCGGTAGTCGATGAAAAAAATGACGTGTATAAATGTACCAAGTGTACTCATATGCAATAAATGATTTTGACTTTGACTTTGAAACTGTTGGTTTAAGTTCATTACGTTCTATTCGCCGAAAGCCCGACACACCCAATATGGAGTTTGTGGTAGCCAGCGATGGGTCCAAGTTAATGCCCACTTGTCTTTAAATATATACAAATTTTATAGGCAGACATTCTTATTGCTAAATGCAACCACAAACTCCCAAATCATGAGCAAACTGCGTCCCCTTGCCTTCGGTTTGCACTGCAATGAAAATTTCACTTCAGCCTCAAGAAATCTAATCTGCATTAACCAATAAATAGCAGACGGAATTTAAAAGTAACGGCCAGCCCAACCCGTCCAATAACCACGCCAACCCTGCATATAAACTGTCTTAAGCAACTCCTGAGAAGCCTTTTACACGAGGCCCTACACTTGAAGGCATCATCAAATATACATTTCGGGATATTAAGTCTGCGGGGGGCGGTAACGCACGACAGTGTACGGGTTGTCGGGTAACAGGACTTTGTCCGTGAATATGTATGAAAGTTGGATGTGGGAAGTCTGAAAGGGATTTTAGATGCGGCAGATAACTTTTAGATAAATCATCCGTACATAATGTATGTAAACGCTTTATTGTACGAAACATAACAACAACAACAATAATAAAATAGGAATTAAAATGACAAAGGCGGACTTATCCCACTTAGGGATCTCTTCCAGTCAACCTTAGAGTAACCGAAAGTATCACAGGAAAGGCAAAAATTGAAATTTTCTTTACTTACTGGTTGGCCTAGTGGCTTGGGCATTGGACTCGAGCGCCAGAAGTCGTGGTTCGATTCCCACTGGCGACAGAGAAACTTTGTACGATTTGTACAAGTTGGTACCGGTCTCAATGTTATATTTGTGAATTTTCCTAGCCTTGTTTAATTCCTTTCGTCCCATTTCGTAACCAAATTTCGTAACTGTCTACGAAACGAGAATTTAATTCCCATTACGTAACCGGTTACGAAATGAAAATTGCGTCGTCCCAGTTGATAACTAACTTTCACAAAGGCTACGAAACGGGAAATTAATTTCCATTCTGTAAACGGTTACGATAGCACAGGAGAAAATCCTAATTTGAAATTAGACAAGTGTATTATTTATATATTAAAATTTGATAAAACAAATTGTATGAGATAATTTTTTTTATAATTTTACGATAACCCATATTTATCAACGCCGTTTAATTTACAATATAATGTATTTTTAGCAAATTGGCGGCTGTTCCAGCGACAATATTACAAAATAGTAAAAAGTCGTTTCTGTCCATTGAATTTACCAAAAACTTTATCTTTATTTATAAGGTTTTATCTTAATACGATGTTAGGAGACTTGTTAACTAGATGAACTCTCATCCTAACATTTTAATGAAAGAATCCCTCGCGTGCCATCGTGAAGTACCTGTTAGCCGACATGCTTTCGGAGTTAATGATCATTTTCTTTATTATTAAAAAAAAAGCTGTGTTAAGGTATACTATTAATTTACATTTTTAATTACTACCACTACTAACCACTATTAATTTTGACCCTCGGATAATAATGATCCACCAAAACCAAACGATATTCAATATGGCATAAATTATTACAGCAAACAATAAAGCTAGTATGAAAACCCTACCGCATTCAACGACCTTCTGCCACTCCTAACTCCTTGGTAGGGTTGAGCAGGCAACCGTTTTTCCCTAATACTGCGGGTCCCCATTAATGATGCAAATGAGTGAGACGTCCTCACAGCCAGTAATCGAATCTCTCCGTTGTTCTGTTTGGCTCCGACCAGTGGAATGGAACGGAAGAGATTAGGAGTTTGAAAATGCAGTACTCATGCAAGTGAGAGTTGGGACCACTCTACTGGAATTTTGAAATTGTTTTTCTGATATTATGAAAGACTAGCTGTGCCCGCGGCTCCGCACTCGCGTGGACTCGCACTCTCAATCCGGCTACGACTCCGACTCCGAACCACGCCCGCTACCGCTCCTGCGCCCACGCTCGTATTTTATATATTAAAAGAGACATATATTTAGAAGAAGGAAGAAGACATAACGTAATACGAAGCAACGAAATAGTATACCAATGATAGCAAAAACAAGGACTAGAGAGTTCAAGGAAAGAGGAACTTGGAAAAGTTACGAGGAAACCTCTGCTAAATAAAAAAAAGCAGACGAAGAAGACTGACATTTCATTAAAACAAATACATAGACATCCCTCCATCACCGGACTACCAGGCGTGGTGAGGAACTTCATCCTTATGTGTAGATATACCACGCTCTCGCACGAAGCGTTTTGCTTCCTCTTTCATGATGCGAACTGCTAAGGAATGGAACTGCCTACCAGCTTGGGTATTTCCGGACAAGTACAATTTGGACCTTTTTAAAGGAAGAGTAAATAGGCATCTTCTGGGAAAGCGCGCTCCACCTTAGGCCTCATCATCACTTACCATCAGGTGAGATATAAAGCGTGGTGATTATGGCAAATCCCCGAGCGGACAGCCCACCAAAAGTGGCATTCTATTGAGGAGGCTTGTGTCCAACAGTGGACGTATTTCAGCTGATAATGAAGGGCTGCGTACGTTATTTGTTTCAAAATTACCCATATTTTTTCTGTAAATAAAACCCTCAATTAACAGCCATCAATTATCCTTTCTAAAAGGCTGTCTCAAATCGATTATCAACTTCGAAAAATTCCCAAAACAAAAATAAAAGTTTGTTTTCCAAAATGGCTGCAACTCAAACATAACTGGGTCAATATGCGGGCACTGGACGTTTAAAGTTCCCCTTATTGTGTTTCTTGGGGAAAACTTCGAAAACGGGGGAGACGGGAGCTATAAGTAAGCTTTTTATTTTATTTTTGTTCTGACAAGTCGGGAGATATCGATTTTCTCTAATTTGGTTTTATATTTATTTTTACTGAAGGAGTGTCTTATTGACTTTCGCTAATAGGCATTGCAGTTACAAAAAGTTATAATCCAAATCTCAACATCGTTGGACTATGAGTGCAGGATCCGACGAGGTCATCATCATCATCAGATTATTTTTGTCTCCACTGCAGAAGCACAACCCTCTCTCCGCGCTGGCCAGACGGGTTGGGGAGGCCTGATTGATGTTTTATAATGTATGCCCTTAGTCGCTTTGTACGACATCCACGGGAAGAGTTGGAGTGGTCCTATTCTACTCTACCGGAAACCACACGGCATAGATACAATATTTGAAATATTAAATTTAATTGAAAAATCCTATTAATTTAAACACAAGTAGTTGAGGATAATAATTAATAAAAAAATCATTTATTCATTCATTGTATTCAAAACAGTTTGTTAGCAGAAATTGCTTCTTACTTTATACATATACTAGCTGACCCGTGCCCACTTCGTCAGGCGGTAAACATTTTCCGACTACCAGGAAAAAGTCTTTTAATTTTTCGGGTTAATAAATAGCCTATGACACTCAAAAATAACGTGGCATTCTATTGGTAAAAGAATTTAAAAAATCGGTTCAGTAGATCCAGAGATTACCCGCTACAACATCACAAACTCACAAACTTTACCTCTTTATAATATTAGTATAGATTCCGTTTCAGGATCGAAAATATATTTACCAACAAATAGCATTACGAATACCACAATAATCAGTGTATACGTTGGTGTAATGTAGTAATGTGGATTATTAGTCAAGTAAAGACATTCGTTTTGTAATCGATCTTGGAAATATAGCATCAAATAGTTGTTAGTAACTATTATTTTCATTCGTGGTACAGAATATAGGTATAGCCATAGCGCAGAGAATACAAAAAATGACAAATCAAATAAAAAAAAATTATATTAGCAAAAAGAAAAAAGTTACGTCATTGAGTTTATACCTAATTTTGAAAGTGTTTCTATTAATTGATGCTGCATGGTATCTAAAAGTGTATGTATGTGTGTGAAAGAGAGAGAATGAATAATGTGTACGTAACAATAATTTGTTCATATCGATATTTGATATTTAAAATCATGTGCCGTACTGTTCCAAAATCATTAGCTAGCAAGAGACGGTTGGACATAGGCCGGATTATCCATTAGGCAGTGTAGGCAACTGCCTAGGGGCCCCGCATCAGCAAGAAGCCCCGCGCCCTGAGCCTTTTTGAAAATGTTTCTTAGAGTGAAAAGAGGAGCAGGCGTGGGCCTGGACGTGGGCGTTGACGTGGGCTTCGGGGTCTGAGAAAGTGAGTAGGCCAAGTTAGGACACGATAAAGGGGCCCCGACACGTGCATTGCCTAGGGGCCCCGACATGGTTAATCCGGCTCTGGACATAGGCCTCTCCCAGGCGCGCCACTGAACCCGATTTTCGGCTCTTCTCATCCAGTCACTGCCAGCTGCCTTACGCAGATCGTCGCTCCATCTAGCCAGGGGACGTCCCACACTACGCCTGTCTATAAAATAAATATGCTAACAAAAATTTAATAACACGGAAAAAGAGGTTGCAAATTTTGTTGCATTGATTTCACCCTCGATCCAATCATCCATACAAATTCGTCCACATGAATATTGGGCTTAAAAAAGATTAAGTTCCCCGTAATGAATGCACGCGTACGGGGCACTTTAAACATCATTTAAGCAGCTACAATGAATTCAATTAGCTGATCAAACAGGGGGCTTTTGTATCCCATGTCCCTTTATACCTCTGAAATTTTGTTTACTTGACGACTCAGGGACATACCTACCTACATATATTTCATTCCAAACCATCTCTATTTGCCTCTCGATAATATGTACATGAAAGGGTCACCAGCAGCAAAAACAGGTTTGTATTATTACCATGTATGTAAACTTTAACGTCCACTTCGGAACACCATCTATTATTTATCATGTTTTCGAGACGCAAATGCGTTTGTTTTTATCTGAATATTGATTTGGAATAAAATTAATATACACTCAGTGACATAAGATGATAAATGGCCAAGTTCGTACTGATTTTAACTTTATCGTCATTGCATAAGGTGCTATTATGCCTGAAAAAGTCAAAATCCAAAATCATTTATTGCACATGAGTACACTTGGTACATTTATACACATAATTTTTTTGCGACTACCGCTTCCTAGGTGTTAACGCTGTGAAGAAGAAACGGCGCAACAAACTTTACGCAACACAAATGTTTTAAAACCAAGTTTGAATACAATATTATAAAGATTGTGCGAAGCTGAAGCAACATTAGTACCAGGCATCTTTGTCATTTAAATAATCGTCTATTTTATAATAGGCTTTCTTACAAAGTTGTTTTTTAATGTGAATCTTAAACTTTCTGTCAGTCCTCTGGTAGTTTTTTTTTAATAAGTCAGACATTCACACTAATTATCCAGTCCCAAACTAGGCAGAGCCTGTGGTATGGTTACTAGATAACGGATACACATACTAAAATAAATATATAAACATCCAAGACTTGGGTACAAACATTAATATTCATCATACGAACATTTGCCCCTAGCGGGATTCGAACCCGCAACCTCCGGCGTGGCAGTCCGAGAGCTACCCGTTCCGCCACGGAGGTCGTCAGTTTGTTGTAGAAGCGTGTACATTGCCCTGTGAATGATTTACTGACCTTAATATATGCATTCTTTATTGCACATTAACTTTTACAAAAAAAAGCATACATGAAAAAGTTTACAAAGGTAGACTTATCTCTATAAGAGATCTTTTCCAGCCTTCACTGTGGGAGAAACTAAAACAAGTGGGAGATCAAAATAAGGACACTTTTTGACCGTTTTCGAAATAGACACCAATCAGGAGTGTTGTTCTAAACAACGATCTCATAGTCTTAGAAGTTAGTAGTATACTGCCTCTTACAATGACTATCCTATTCTCGTATTAATCATGTAGGTGAGTAATAAATCTTCAAAGCGTACAAGTTGCGAAGTATTCGTAAAACTTCGCCAGCTCCTCGAGTATGCTTGCGTGTTTGAGTTGGCAGGTTTTGATTTGGAACTCGGCGCGCGTGGATTTTGTTTACCTTCATAAGACGTAATGTTGTTGTGGAAATTATTGGATATTCTTAATTATAATACATTCTTCAGGGTGTCCGGGAAAGTGCACCTCCCCCGTGATTCGGCCTGTATGACCTAGATGTCGAAATGCCATGAGAGGTAGAGGGTCTGCGCAAGCCCTTAGACGTCTACTGCTGGACATAGGCCTTCCCCAATGAACGCCACCACACCCGGTCCTCTGCACTCCCCATCCAGCTGCTTCACCTTCTTCAGGTGTAACGTGAATCTCTTTTAATTTACGTTAATCGCGATTTCAACACAATCGATTCTCGATTCACTTTTAATCGATAATCGGTATCAACCGTAGAAGCGGCAACCCCTACGCGGCGACGCGAAACGTCACTGACTTCACTCGGTCATTTCAAATCTCGAGAGAAAAAACGAACAGCTGTTTTCGTACTGTCAGATTTTAATTTATTCCTTGGTGCCCTAAAACCACCTAAAAAGCCTTAATTACTCAATAAATAGTGTTCCCTATATTAAACACTAAATTCAGTTAATTTAGACCCCCGCTGTTGGGTAAGTGTGAACTGATATTTACCTATTTGTTAATTTGGCCTTGTAAAACTCTTTTCATAAATTCTGTTCTGATCTGTGTATGTTTTCCACTTGTTTTCTTTGGTTCTTTATGTCATGTTCTATTTTCACCTTCCTACCACTGTGCTATTCCGTTTCTAATCTCCATGTATCGCCACAATCAAACCACCCATCATGGCCCAGCTTACTTGCAATGGTGTGGAAAGGTGGATGCATGGAGACTCACTGGAAGAGGATCTAATCCCGCTAAATCTTCCAGGGTTCTAAGTTAACGTCTAAGTTAACGTCGAAGTTAACGTTGAAGCTCTCTTCACATCGTTGACCTACACTCTCCGCTACACCGTTTGGCCTTGGACCCCTTGGACGAGCTGCGGACACTCATTGCAGAGCCAGCACCTAGCCCTCATCGGAGACTCCTGCAGTCACCGTCCACACTACAGCAGGGACAGCCAGGCCAGTAGCGGAACACCTCTGAAGCTCGACCAAACCTAGAAACTGCCATCAGGGCGGTCGATCACGACCCATCTAAATCTTTAATAAAACTATCTTATTCTTTGTTCATGTCTTGGGTTTTATTAGCTACACAGCTCAAGCGTGACAGTGGCGCCTACAACGTGGTTTTGATGGTCAGTTTTTGAGTTTTGTTGAGCTTTTTGAGTAGTTTGCATTGTGCGCATACACATTGTAAAGTTTTGTTTTTTTACTTTTATTTTTGCTTTCTTTATTTGTGTGCTTGATAACCAAGTTTTAGAGTGTAAATTGTTTTGTAACTGTTGTAAAAATTTTTTTGTTTTAAATTGAAATTACCTTCAAATGTAAAAAAAGTGAACACTAGTGACGTTCCTACCCTTTCGATAATTTATAATCGATTCTTTATAACGATTGTTAATCGATATATTTTTATGTTTTGTAATCGATTCTCTTTAAATTAATCGAATCTATTATTGTAAACATTCTACATTTTGGTTATCGGTTATTTTTATTTTGCATATTTAATTTTTAGTTGCAATTTTTATTTTTGTTTTGGCTTTGCTTTATTTCATTCATTTTCATTCTTATTTATATTTTCATTTAAAAAAAAAAACAACTCTGTTATCACTACATTGTTACAGAGCGGAGTAGTAATAGTGCTTTATTTATTTGTATCGTTCACATTTGCCCAAACGAGTTTGATATCTGATATTTTTGTTTATTCCTTGCTTTTGTCGACATGGGCGATATTAAGTTTCTGTCTTTGCAAAAAGCAGAGTTGGCGTATGAAGTTGCAATCCGTGGGGAAACTCCCGCATCTACGGTTGAACAATTGCGAAAACAGATTGTGAAAATAGCTGCGTTACATCCTTCGGAGGATATTCTTGTTTCACCATTCGGTCCTGTTACTGATCTGGAAGCAGTTAAGGAAACATTGCTGAAACTTGACGATTTAGTAGCACAATTAAGTTTATGTTTTGATAGGAATATTTTATTGAGAGCTCAAAATTTAACACTGCATTTAAAATACAGAATTAGCAGAATTGATTGCTCTACTTGCGCGGAAGGACTTCAGATATTGTCGGATTGTGTAAATCGATTCGAATCGCTTAAATACAAACTTAAAAATATAAAACCGCCTGGTGACGCACTAGACAAAGATGATGACACAGATGCTGCTGGGACTATGACCCCTAATGTTATGGCATGTACAACGTCAAGTTGTGATAAAGGACTGTCTGATTTGTCAAAACTAAAATTCAACGGCAAAACGTGTGCACGTGCTTTTATTCAACGCGTAAACGAATTTTCAACAGCAAGAAGCATACCTTCTCATAAACTACTTACTTTTGCTACTGAAATTTTTACCGATGAGGCACTACATTGGTTTAGAAGCATTAAACATACCGCATCCTCTTGGAGTGATGTCTGCGAGAGACTTAAAGACGATTTTGGTCACGCTGATTATGACTATCGTCTTCTTGAAGAGATAAGAGCACGCACACAAGGTGAACGCGAAAACATTACTATTTACCTTTCTATTATGTCAGGCATGTTCTCACAGCTGGATAGGAAAATATCGGAGGAGGAGAAACTAGAAATTATTATGCATAATATTCGTCCTTGCTATGCCAACGTACTAACTTCTTCGTCTGGTATTAATAACATTGAAACATTGCGTTCATTATGTAAAAATTTTGAAAACATACAAGCCCGTATGTCTCAATTTCGAGAGCCGCCAAGAGTTTCTACTGAAACACTAGCCCCTGAGTTTGCGTATCAGTCTACGAGTACTAATAAAAACTTTAAAGATCTTCCGAGTAATAACCAAAAGTTTCATTACTCTGCTAACTACACTAAGTTCAATAAAGGGCATGGTAACTATACACAGTACAATACCCCAAACAACACAAACGCACAGACGAAACAACATTACTCGTACAATTACAATCGTAGTCAGGGTAATACTAATACTAACTACTCAAATTACAACAACGCAAATACTAATGCGAAACCTGTGAACACCATCACAAAGAATAACAAGTTCTGCCCACGTTGTCGAGTGGACAGTCATTGTCTTAGGAACTGTACAGCTGAACGAAAGATAGTTTGCTTTCGTTGCGGTCGTCCTGACGTTCGTTCAAATGACTGCCCTGATTGTCAAAAGAATACTCCAAATAATTCAAAAAACTAGAAAACCAGGATTGTAGTACATCTAATATTAACCATTTTGATGCTTCTGAATGGCAAAAATGGTTACAATTTATTAAAAACTTCTCTACAATTTACAAAGTTACTTCAATCCTGCTAGATAAACCTGAAAATGATACTAGACCTTATATTAAAATGAAAATTAATGATTTAAATGCTTGCGGTTTATTAGATTCTGGTGCTGCGGTATCGATTCTTGGCAATAATTCCCATCAGGAATTATTAAACGTAGGTCTAACCATTAACAATGGCGATGAAATTAGTGTTATTGCTGCTGGTGGTCAAAATTTAAAAAGCATAGGTTACATGAATCTACCGATACACTTTGAAAACGCTTTTAACATTATCAAGTGCTATATAGTTCCACAAATTGAAACTCCCTTACTACTAGGAGTAGATTTCTGGAGGAAATTTGAGTTGTGCCCCAAGTATATTGGCTCTATTGACATAACTCAAAACAGATTAGCTTCGTTAGCGATTTTAACTACGGATTTCGACAAGCATATTACTTCTATGGATAATCTAGTAGATTCACAGCGCCATATTGCAAACAATTTAATTGAACAATTCAACGAAATCTCTACAGAACGTAAGGGTCTAGGCAGAACTCATCTGATTACTCATCACATTGATACAGGTGATTCCCCTCCGTTAAAACAGAGATACTACCGTATGTCTCCCGAAAAACAGAAAATTTTGAAAGAGCAGGTTGATGAAATGCTAGGTCTAGATGTTGTGGAGCCTTGCGAGAGTGCATGGTCATCACCAGTACTAATAGTATCCAAAAAGAATGGTCAACCTAGATTCTGTTTAGATAGTAGGAAGTTAAATTCTGTTACCAAACGCGATGCGTATAATCTTCCATATATATCAGAGATACTGGACAATCTTCGCGATGCCAAATTTCTTTCTAGTATTGATCTGTCCAAGGCATTTTGGCAGATACCTATTGCTGAAGAAGATAGGAATAAAACCGCATTTTACGTCCCAGGTCGCGGCACTTTACGTTTTAAGACCACAGCCTTTGGTCTGACAAACGCACCTGCGACTCAGCAACGTCTAGTTGACATGATGTTCGGCCCCGAATTTGAGTTAAGAGTATTTGCGTACTTAGATGATATTGTGCTTGTAAGCAACACTTTCGAGGAGCACGTCTCACTATTGTTACGAGTGCTTGATAAACTGAAACAGGCAAATCTCACTATCAACATCGATAAGTGCCAATTTTTTAGGAGTCAGTTAAAGTATTTAGGATACGTCGTAGATGCTCAAGGTTTACGCACTGACCCAGAAAAAGTACAAGCTATTGTAAATTACCCAACCCCAACTTGTAAAAAGGACGTTAAACGTTTCTTAGGAACTGCTACTTGGTATCGCCGTTTTGTTCCTAACTTTAGCACGTTAGCGGGCCCTCTAAACAAGTTGACTACTAACAAAAAGACATCTCCACCCTTCTCTTGGAGCACTGAAGCAGATGCCGCCTTCAATAATCTCAAAAAATGTTTAGTTTCTGCCCCAGTCCTGGCCTGCCCAGATTATAGCCAACCTTTTGAGGTCCATGCCGATGCAAGTAATTACGGCACTGGCGCAATGTTGACGCAATTAATTGACGGAAAAGAGAGGCCCGTAGCTTATATGAGCAAGTCTTTAACTGGTGCAGAGAAAAACTATAGCATAACAGAGAGGGAAACACTCGCTGTTCTCATTGCGTTGGAGCATTGGCGTTGCTACCTGGAGAATGGACAAACCTTCACCGTCTACACGGACCATTCCGCTCTTCAATGGTTTTTATCCCTTAGCAATCCAACCGGTAGACTAGCTAGGTGGGGGGTACGTCTATCTTCATTTAATTTTGTCATCAAGCATCGTCGTGGAGTAGATAACGTTATACCCGACGCTCTATCTCGTGCGGTCCCCGTATCAGCAATTTCCACATCTAACTCAATTACAACTACAACCGATTCTTGGTACAAAACAATATACAACACTTGTTTAAACAATCCCAGTAGTCTCGAAAATTTTAAAATTAATAACAATTCCCTTTACCGTCTTTCAAAAAACAAGTCTCCTCTTACTGCTGAGTTTGCATGGAAAGAGGTAGTTCCTAGCGAACTACGTGAGAAAGTGATTTCTGAAAACCACGATGAACCTACTGCAGGTCATTTGGGAATTCACAAAACTTACCTTCGCTTGGCTCTACGCTACTTCTGGCCGGGTATGCACTCAGACGTTGTAAAATTTGTTTCAAATTGCCCAACTTGTCTTTCCATCAAATCACCTAACCATGCTACCCTGGGTGAAATGGGAAGACCAAAACAATGTTCCCGTCCATTTCAGATGATTTCAATTGACTTCATTGGTCCACTTCCCACTAGTCGAAAACAGAACTGTTACTTACTTGTAGTAGTCTGTTGTTTTTCTAAATATTGCGTTATGTTTCCACTGCGCAGAGCAACAGCTGATGCAGTGGTGAAACATTTAGAGGACTCTGTGTTCCTTGTTCATGGTGTTCCACAAACAATTTTCTTAGATAATGGTAGCCAGTTTATTTCCAAAAATTTAGAAAATTTCTTTAAAAAGTATAAAATACCAAATGTATTCTTCACACCAAAGTACACTCCACAGATAAACACAGTTGAAAGGTACAACAAAACTATTGTAACCTGCATTTCATGTTTCATAGAGAACGATCACAGATCATGGGATGTTAATTTGCCAAAAATACAATTTGCCATGAATAATTCTGTAAGTGAGGCAACAGGCTATACACCCACATTTCTCATTCATGGGAGAGAACTCGTCACATGCGGATCCCACTACATTGATCCGAATATCGAGGACGAAGTTATTTTCTTACCTCGCGACATTTACTGCGATAATATAGGTAATTTAGCAGGCATATTTAATAATGTACAGGCTTCTCTTTGGCACGCTCACGTAAAGAATACGTCTAGGTATAATTTACGCCGAAAATCGGCAGAATTTCAAATTGGTGACATCGTCTGGAAAAGAACGTATTTCCAGAGCGATAAAGACCAATACTTTAGTAAAAAGTTAGCACCCAAATTTATCAAATGCAGGGTGGTAAGTAAAAACTCACCTTTAGTATATGAGTTACATGACATGAACGGTAAAGACATTGGTACTTGGCATATCAAAGATTTGAAATTAGTTAGTAGTTATCAATAAATTACTTGCAATACACAGAACAGATTTTTTTATCAAAATTTTGTAATTTTTTTCCTCACCGATAGTCGCGTCGATGATTGTCACCTATTTTTGTTTTTGAAAAACGGAAGATTTACTTTAAGTCAACAGATCAATATGTCAGTTGCCTTTATTTATGATTTGGTGCCTCGTATTAATCAATAAATATTGAGGTTAGTTAGAAAGATGAATTTTGAAAGTTGAAGAATGTTTTGTTGATGTATGAATGGTAAGAGTAGTTCTTCTTATTTACATTATCGTTGGAATTTACTTATAACCTAGGTAAAGTACAACAAGAACGGCGTGATTATTAGGTTGAATTTTTCCTTTATTTAGTTAGTTTCGGATTTTTCTCCATAGGAAGTAAAATCCTGGAGGGGAGAGGCGAATCTGTAACGTGAATCTCTTTTAATTTACGTTAATCGCGATTTCAACACAATCGATTCTCGATTCACTTTTAATCGATAATCGGTATCAACCGTAGAAGCGGCAACCCCTACGCGGCGACGCGAAACGTCACTGACTTCACTCGGTCATTTCAAATCTCGAGAGAAAAAACGAACAGCTGTTTTCGTACTGTCAGATTTTAATTTATTCCTTGGTGCCCTAAAACCACCTAAAAAGCCTTAATTACTCAATAAATAGTGTTCCCTATATTAAACACTAAATTCAGTTAATTTAGACCCCCGCTGTTGGGTAAGTGTGAACTGATATTTACCTATTTGTTAATTTGGCCTTGTAAAACTCTTTTCATAAATTCTGTTCTGATCTGTGTATGTTTTCCACTTGTTTTCTTTGGTTCTTTATGTCATGTTCTATTTTCACCTTCCTACCACTGTGCTATTCCGTTTCTAATCTCCATGTATCGCCACAATCAAACCACCCATCATGGCCCAGCTTACTTGCAATGGTGTGGAAAGGTGGATGCATGGAGACTCACTGGAAGAGGATCTAATCCCGCTAAATCTTCCAGGGTTCTAAGTTAACGTCTAAGTTAACGTCGAAGTTAACGTTGAAGCTCTCTTCACATCGTTGACCTACACTCTCCGCTACACCGTTTGGCCTTGGACCCCTTGGACGAGCTGCGGACACTCATTGCAGAGCCAGCACCTAGCCCTCATCGGAGACTCCTGCAGTCACCGTCCACACTACAGCAGGGACAGCCAGGCCAGTAGCGGAACACCTCTGAAGCTCGACCAAACCTAGAAACTGCCATCAGGGCGGTCGATCACGACCCATCTAAATCTTTAATAAAACTATCTTATTCTTTGTTCATGTCTTGGGTTTTATTAGCTACACAGCTCAAGCGTGACACAGGTCGTCAAAGATTCTTCTGGTTATTTAAACGTTGGAAGAGTTTATAGACGACAACGGCTTCTTATCATCTGTGCTACATGTATCTTTCTCCATTCTATTACTTTGGGAATTAGGGAAGGATTACAATTCTAAGTGCCCGCCACGAAAAATTAATAACTGTATGTTCCGACTACCGAGTGTATGTGGATTGCGTTTCTTGTGTCACGACAAGCGACTTATGCTTAGTGGCACAAAACATGGTCTCCTTGTTATTTTTTGTTTTTATTACCATAAAATAAAAAAAATAAAAAAGTGACCTGGGAGCCTACTGCGTAAGCATATCGGAAAATATTCGTCGACGAAAAAAGGCTCTAACGGATCATGTGACATTTCGGATAAGCGTTTGGTGTCCAACTACGATTGCTATACTCCAAACGCCAAATATGTCTGTCATGTGACGCGTTTGGCGTCTATCATATAGTAATGCTTATTAAAATATGTCTAAATAGCTATTGCCCGCGACTTCGTCCGCGTGGACAACATAACATCACAAATTATTATGTATTTCCCGTAAGAATGAGATGTTTTTTCGGGATAAAAACTATCCTTTGTCCTATTTGTATGTGTGCCAAGTTTCATCCCGATCCGTCCAGTGGTTGAAGCGTGATTGAGTAACAAACATCCAAACTTTCGCATTTATAATATTAGTAGGATGATAACCCGTTAGAGCGTAACAAAATGGCTTTTTTCCGTCGACGATAATTTCCGAAATGCTTACCGAATAATGTAGATGGATTACCGTGTACGATTCTTTTTGTACATCATTATCCGTTCCGAGAAGGAATCGAATCCACTACTTGTGGTGCGAAGGTTAAGTTAACGAAGCCGTCCAGAAGAGCGCTAAAATATATTTAAGAATCTCAAATGATTATTTTAAAATGCAGAAAAACTAAAATCTTAATATAAACCTCTTAATATACCAATATAGAAGACTCCTGATTATTTCCAAATCGCTCACACCTTCCCCACCAAACACTCGACGAAATTCGGAAATTCCGAAAACTTCAGGAAAATTTCGGGAAAACTTCGGAAGTGTGTACTTGTGCGGATGTCACAGCCCCTTCGGCTTGTTTACGTAAGCAGGTGTTCTCGGAAGTTGGGAAGTGAGCGAACAGACACTCTCTCTTGTAAAGTTTAACCAAATCCACCGGGGTTCGGTAATGTGTTTGATTTGCGACTACATACCTACAAATAACACCGCATTGGTTTTTTAATCCCCTGCTTTGAAGTTATAATCAAAAAACTTGTACGTCGTACATTCTGCAGGATTTGTTATGACTCCCATTGTCGTTCGAAAGTAAAAAGGCTTTCAAATTGATACAATTCTAAGAAATCCAGAGTTCAAACGGCAGAAAATGTTCGAATGAAGCAACTGATGAGAAATATTTAGCAGTAAAGGTAACGTCACGATAAAATATAGACAGACATTCTGACCAGAGTATTGTCATTAATAGTCATACAATAATGATAATGAATGAATTTGTTCTAATAAATTGTTGAATTAATTTCCTCGCATTAGTCTTGAAAAGCACTATGTAAGCCTCGACTAATGCAATTCTTGGAATCTCATAGAAGGCTGAGCCTTCAAAATAAACTAATCATTTTATTCATATATACAAGAAAATCAGGGAAAAAACATTGAGAGAAACAGAATTACATAGAAAAAAACATATACTAAATAGGAACCTTTTCCTCTATACTCCCAAAGTCCTGTATATTCCCATGCTTTACTATCTCGAGAAATCTTTAAAGAGCCAACACCGCATGATACATTTCTCTAAGCAATAAATATGTCAGAGGATAGAATAGTGTGGAACATTAATAAAATAAATAAATATTCTTCTTTCCTTTTGCAGTTCGTTGGCAGAAAGTGCTCTATAGTTTTTAATTTCACAGCAACAATGGAGATACTATTAAAATCCACAGATTGGCTCAGGCAGACTCCCAAAGCGTCTTGTGTAGAATTGAGAAAGCATCAAATCAAACGACCTTCTCTTTCATCTTCCACAAATTGTTTGACGTGTCCGCAGCAATTTTCCAAAAGGTCAAACCAACTGCCATTTGCCATAAAGAAGCCTGGGGCTCGCGTGCACCACCGGCTCCTTGTTAGCTACTTGTTGACACTCGCTTGTCTGTGCACCCGTACACAATATTTATAGTGATGCCTTAATGCACCCCGCCGGCAGTGCATCGCGTGGAGAGGTGTCGATTCTGTAAAATTGAAACAATAACTCGAAAATCGAAACGAATACCGACGCTTACTGCGAATTAGATCACGAACGACTCTGAATAGGTATTTTGTAAACAAGAACAAGCCACTTTCGAAGTTGTGTGAGCTTCGTTGCTCGCATTCATTGGACTAGTGCTTGACGCTCTGAAAAATATCCTAGTCAATATAATCGAGTTTTTTTTATCGTTTAACTTATTTAAAGAAATTTACTAATAAAAAATTGTTTAAGTGCTTTCCTTTAACTACAGTTTCTAAGTCTAGATTTTTTTTGCATACAGCATAAAGTTACATAGTAAAAAATACATAATGCAATCAAATATTGTCATTGCTTTAAAAAAAAAGAATTTCATACTCATTCTTGGCCAACATGGTTTCAACCTACTGATGGTTCATTCAATTGTACACTATATAGATGTCTAATGCGTAGCACACTATAGTTTGTTTTAAACAAAACTTAAAGGAAGAAGAGATTATTGTTATTTGGAGTTGTTACTCCTCAAGATCGGCAAGATCCTCAAGATGAATATGAGGTATATGAATATGAGGTACACCAGAAAGTATCGAGTATGTGACGAAGTATCGATACCTAGTAAAGTATCGTAACAAAAGTATCGAGTACGAAAATACTTGGTATCGTAACGAAAGTATCGATACTACTCAGGTATCAATACTTTTTGCGGATCCCTAGTTGTTGTGAATACTACTGATTACGCATTTGGATTGATTTTTTTTCTTTTACGTGTGATTTATCGACTCCACTGTACTATAACAATGGAACCAAGCTTTGTTAAGGCAAATAGCTCAAATTTGCCCAGGATTGATGTATTAATGTTGGGCGATTTCCTCGCAACAAATAAAGAATTTTGCTCACTGAGTTACGAGAAACGTGAAAACTTCCTTGTAAGTAAATTTTGTATTTATCTTTACCCTAGATACAACCAACCTAGATATAATCAAACTTTTTGAACTCGTGCGAGTTTATTTTACTTTCATAGGTTATTTGCACAATAAACTTGTCATTGTTTATTTTTGAGGTGAGCTCCCTTACAGCTTGTATGTTGCTATTTTAGAGTTAATACCATGTTAATACCCGATAAAACTAGTACATTTCTGTAACTAAAAAACACTCCTCATAGTAAACACCTAAATCACCAAGTCAGTGTATATGTATTTGTTCTAATTAATTTCAATTATTTTAGGTCTTCAAGACCATCATATGGGGATGATGCAATCAGTTATGTGCAACTAAAACGGGAAGGAAACATTTGTACAGTAAAGTGCAAAATTTGCCCAGAGCATAAAGTCCATGCAAAACTATATGCTGTTACATTGATGGTTGATGAAGATGAAGAAAAAGTAATATTAATCGAATGCCATGATTGTGTTGCTCCCCAGGGCGGATGTAAGCATGCCATAGCGCTGCTTATGTGGATCCATAGACGAAGCGAAGAACCTTCATGCACAGAAGTTCAATGTTACTGGCGGAAATCAAAGTTATCAAGAGTTGGCACTACCTTGAAATTTATATCTGCAAAAGATCTATCTAAAGGTAGCCCTATATTGCCTTCTAACTCCACAGTTCTTGAAAAATTTTTTAGAAGAAGGACAAAATAGAAAATATGACAACTGCGAGCTACTAAAGTATCAACAAGATTATAATTGTAATAAACTACTTAGCGTCTCAATGCACCAACTTGTGCTTACATATAAGGAAGAGTGTTGTGACTTATTTTTAAGTAAAATTAATTTGACTCTTGATCTTATTAACAAGATTGAAATAAGACACACCAGCAATGAAACGGGAAATAATAAGCAAGAAACTAGGGAAAAAAAATCAAGAATACTGGACTGTTCATATCCCAAAAATATCCAATGATAGCAGGTTCCCCTGATGGAATATGTCAAGATAGCATTGTGGAGATAAAATGTCCCATAAGCAACAAAACGTATCTCAATTATATAAAAAATGGGAAACACAGCAAGAAATGCTTTGCCCAGGTTCAAATGCAAATGTACCTAAGTGGTCTAAATAAGTGTTACTTCAGCATCGCAGACCCAAATTTTACTACTAATAAAAATATAGAAATTATATGTATAACTTTTGATGAGCAATATATGTCAGGCATGAAAGTGTTATTAAATTTTGAAAAAACTTATGTGTATCCATTGTTATATAAAAGTATAGAATAGGAAATAAAAATGCAGTAATTTCATTTGTGTTTTATTTAATAAGAGAATCTTGTATATTAATCAAACCACAAGCTATAGTTATCACATCATCAAGAACTTTAACCAAACTTAAGATAGGCATGTTACTATTAACACCTTGATGCTTGATTTTAAATGGTGATGTAGAGACAGAATGTAGAAACGGCTTCAATGGTGATGTCATCTGATTTACTGAACTGACTATTGTTTGGTTAGCTTTACTTCTGAATGTTTTCCATGTGTGTACTTGAATTGATTTATCCAACACTCTTGGTGTTACTTGGGGAACTTCTACATTCTGCTGAACTGTAAAACAAATATTTTATTATTTAAGTGCAATGTTATAATTATGAACACAAATAGGAGATTACTAGGTCACAGAAAAATCTATGTAGTTTTGTGTGTACCAACAATGTACCTATGTAATAACACTGAGAATAAAATTAACTTTTTCAATGCTATATTCTAATAAATAAGTTAATATTAAATACCTGAACTACCCGATGCAATTTCTTCAAAACTTGATTGTTTTGTAACTATACATTTTTCTTCGAATTCCTTTTTACACTCTTCAAGAATCATAATTCTTGGTTTCTTAGCTATATAGGGTCGCTCTGTTGTGTCAGATGTTCGTGTTTTCCTGTCTGGTTGGCATATAAATTTATGGGGCATACATCCTGGTTTCATACGTACTTGTGATACTGACCCCATCACATGATACTCCATATAATTTCCATATCATTTGGCAACTGGAAAAAGAAAAGTTAACGATTAAAATTGTTATTAGGAATGATGGCCAAGACCAAAACAAACATAACCTCAATAAATTAGTTATTCCATAGCCTCAATATTTCAACTATTTCATATCAAACAAACATTTTAAGTATAAGATCTATCAATATATGATAACATACTCACATCAAAGTGGTCTTCACAGAAATAAAGTGGCGAATTCGTGACTACGTTGTTTCGCCGTGCGAGCTTTAACCAAACCATTTATCTCTTGTTCATAACTTGTTTGGAACATGTACAAACACTTTGTTGGGTGTTTTTATTGATGTGTTTTTACACTGCAGTACTGCACACCACATATAAACTTTGGAATTCATTTTTATCACACGAATTAATTGAATATTTTGTTGACTTTCTTCGTACGCATAGACACAATGACATGTTTACCTAACCGTGACGTCAGAGCCGACGCCATGACAGCTGCGAGCTGTTTGCGCGCAATATTGAAAAAATATTATCAAAATGGCTTTAAACTCCGTTAAACTTAAGTTTTATACCGAAATAAAGGTTTTTTCGTAAATAGTAAATGTGTACCTACATTACGGAAGAGGATTTCAAAATCTTTCGTCATGCCTATTTGGTACTTTCGGTTGATACGATAAATAACCATGTTCATTCTAATTTTTACTTTGTCGCTATAATAATAAGGTGCTAGGGATGGTCACAATTCGGAATTTGACTGCACTACTAGTAGTAATCGCTACCAAACATAACATATTTCGCAACTGTGAAAAACAAATGGAACGAGAAAGAACAGCTGACCTCAGGTCAGTGACCTGTTTGAATATCTAGATATCTACCTCGGCTTGTATTCCAATTTTAGTTACCTAGAAGATAAGAAAAACAAGTTTACAGGTCATAATAAAGCAACGATCTCTATGTAGGTACTACTAGGTGGAGCGTTCCAAACAATCGCTCTGTTCCACGCAAGTAGCCACAACTCTTTTACATTCACAATGAAACTAGTGCAGTTACTACGCAGACTTTTAATTATTACTAAATATTGACTCTACGGTTAAATTATGTCAATATTTAGTAAATAATTAAAAGTTCTGCGTAGCAACTGCACAAGTTTCATTGTGAATGTGAAAAAGTTGTGGCTACTTGCGTGGAACAGAGCGATTGTTTGGAACGCTCCATCTAGTAGTACATAGAGATCGTTGTAGTAAAGATAATATTTATGTACTAGAGTGAGTGAGTCAGGACTCGTGATTCTCACTGGGGGCAGGGAACTTTATATAATTTGTACAAGTTGGTTCGAGTCTGGATGTTATATTGAATTGTCCTTTCCTTAGGTACTTTGTTTCCATAACACAGAGATGTATATACCTACATGTAATATTAATGACTCATTAAAGGAATTTATGGTTCGGATTTGAAAGAAATAGGATCAGAAAGTACTGAAAAAAATACATTTGGTTATTTGAGATAAAATCCCGCCAGCCCATTTCCTCCATTTCGATAAAATTTATATGGGAACACCGCTGAAGTATAACCTACCAAACAAAAAAAGAAACATCAAAATCCATTCAGAATTGGCGAAGTAATCGCGTAACATACTAAAAAAACATACTGTCGAGCTGAGAACTTCCTCCTTTTTTGAAGTCGGTTAAAAAGAAATTCAAAGAACAACAATGCAATAAGAAACATGGCGGGCATGGCGGCTAGGGGTGTGAATGAGAATTATCTATGTTAAAGCAAGACAGGTATAACTGCCATTAGTTCGTTTCATATAACTGTTGTTACTATGAAAGTTGCGACAGATTGTAACTAGTTTCGTATTAGCGCCATCTGTTACGTAACACGTTCATGAACTCATTAGGTGATTACATGTAATGACATCTAGCGACGGGTAGTGTTACCACTTTTTACCTTCGCCACAACAAAGATAATATATACTAGAGTAAGATAAGCAATCCCCGAACAAAAAGTGTAAATCAAAAATTGGTAGCATAAACTTAGATGGCGCATTTGCTATCCAATTCTAAAAGTATTATCTAAAATCCGCACGGCGCTGGTGTTTTTAGTGCACTGTTTCTTAATGATTCCCAGTTGTGTATGAGAATTTTAGGAAATCTTTGTCAAAACATTGCATGCATTTTTTCTAACTTAGATTTTTTTCTTGTTAATACAAGTAGTGTATCACTGGTGATTTTTCTTCATACTGACCCACCGCAATGGCTCACCTTGTATATCACCATCAGCCGAAATATGTCCACTGCTAAATATAGGTAAGCCTCAATAAAATTACACATTAGGGATTTGCCGTGTGCTGACTGACGCTCCAGCTCCGACAAAGTATATCTTTTACTGCTTGCTCTAATTTAACACCTGCCTTGTCGATTTTGTGGAAACTGAAAAGGTATATTTTTTCACTGTAATAGGATGGTTAAGGCTTTCACTACTTCCTTTATACAGGTGAAGTTAAAGATTGGGACAAATATGTAGGCACTATTTTCACCATTTTTGGTAGCTATCATTACCCAGGAATGATAGTGGACATAGTATCTGCAAGTAGATAAGTGTTATGATTTGTTTGTGATATCATTTAAAATACACGGTAAGTCGCATAATAATTAAGAAAGCTATAAAACGTACCTTTGTTCTTATTAGGTCCAAATTGATTAATTAATTCTTCCGACAACCTATAAACCTCCACATAGTCGTTTTCGCTGATTTTACGTATAATATTAGCTTGATGCTGGATATCATAATAGTGAGCTTCTTCTACTGAACTTATGAATTGAAATGAACGAGCCATCTTTAAAATACGTCACTAAACACAAGTAACCACTATTCTGCGATAGAATAACTTTTATTTTCCAGTTCCACAACATTCGATCAAGTTTTCACGCACAAAATAGTAACTTTTTGCTAGTCGAATACAAGTACGAGTTGTAGATAGAAATAGCGTTCGTAATGTTGCTATAAAATACCATTCTAAAGTTATCTCATACAAACAAAAGTCGACATGTCCACTAACAGTAGTTACAACACGAAGTCGCACTCGAAAGTGTAGCGCTAGCATAGAAATCGAACGACTGTGAACTTTAATTAATGCAAATGTGAAATCTCACGGCGGATTTAGATTATAGTTGCTAAGTTAAGCTTTACAAAATTTTTCTACAGCAATTCCACAATATTCGTGCCAATTTTCACGCACAAAGTACTAAATCTTCGTCGAATGCAGACACGAGCTTCGAATTGAACGACGTGCATAATGTTGCTTCAGGATACGATTCTAAACGTCATCTCATACAAACAAACGTCAACATGTCCATTTAACAGTAGTTACAACCCGCCGCCGCGCCCGAAAGTGTGGCGCTGGTATAGAAATCGAACGACCGTAAACTTTACGGCATACGAATTTGAATTACTAAGCAATTTCGAAGTCGAGTTGCAAAGTTACTTTTTACAGAATCGCACTCCAGTCCCTATTTGAATTATAATACACTAGCTTTTGCTCGCGACTTCTAAGTTCTAGTTCTATGTTTCGATATTCACACATCCTGAATTTCAAAATAGATATCATTTTCGTAATCAACGTCCCTTAAAACCTCATAAATGACATAAATTCATATTAATTTGGTTTCGCATAGGAATGAAATGTTTTTTCGGGATAAAAACTATCCTATGTCCTACTCCAGGACCTAACTATATGTGTGCCAAATTTCAATCCGTTCAGTGGTTGAAGCGCGATTGAGTAAAAAACATCCAAACATTCGCATTTATAATATTAGTGGGATGTAACTTTCTCATGGAAAATCACAAAAATTATAAATGCCATCCAGTTTACCATCTATTACGACGGTAAAAAATCTTCGACACTGTCCTGAAATAAACAGATTGACGAGGTCACTAGATATGTTTTCAGTTTCAGGGTAAATCACTGCACAAGTTCCTCCCGACTGCCTCCAAAATTTCACTTGCACAATCCTTAATTTTACCTGAGATATTTTTATTGTCAGATTTTATGGAGACCCTTTATTTTTTTAATTATTATTCAACAAAATTTTACAATATATAAATTACAGTTATGTCTACAGAAATGGAAGCCCATTTATATGTGAACAGAGCGCTCACGTGATCAGTTCATTAGTCTACACCCATCGACAAGAAGTGCTTGAAGGCATAACCCCTTCATCATCAGGTTATTTTTGTCTCCACTGCAGGAGCACAACCCTCTCTCATCTGCCGGAGACAGACGGAGGATTTGGCCTACACTCCCCGCGCTGGCTAGACGGGTTGGGGAGGCCTGATTGACGTTTTATAATGTATGTATTCCCTTAGTCGCCTTGTACCACCCCTTGCTGATAGAAAATCGAAAAATGATAAATTGAATAATTCATCATCAGCGTACATAAAAGCTTCGCCAGGAAGCATGGTAAACAAGATATTCCATTCCGATGACCCTTGTGCCACCCCCATTTCTGTAGTTATCGGATCTGATCGATCGAACCATCAATTACAAGATAACCATATTTAACAATAAACTAATAGATTGACGCGGTTCTTGCTATGCTAAAAAACACTTTACTAAAACAAAATTACACCGATGCTGAGAAGTCACTAGCAAGTACATTCTGGGCAGTAAGAGAAGCACAACCCAAGAGATCAATTCTAGAGTCTTCGCTAAACGATTAAAGTCTACACGAGATCTCAATAGGATGTAAGGTAGTAATTAGTATGGGCTACGCAATCTACGAGAGAGTTTGCCTAGGATCTCAGGACAGTTACTTTACACTGGGCAATAATTCAGTATCTCTGCATTAGATTTATCATCAATTGTCGTTATTCCGTTACTGCATGTAATTTTGTACTCTATACCGTAAGCATTTCGTATAATAGCATTCGGCTTGTAACTGCGAATCAGAATATGTCACGTGACCCGTTAGAGACCATAAAATGGCATTTTACTTCAATCCGAAATCCCAAGTGCCGGCTTGCCTGGTCGTGGTATTATCAGAGTATGCTTTGCTATGCTATCTATATACGTTAAAAAAACAGTGTTATTTGGGAGTTGAATTAAGTAAACTCTAGGCAACTTTATAAGTCACATATTTTAACTAAGAAGTAGGTCATTTTCGGTCTCCCAAGCCATAACTAAATCAGTAAGAACAGAAATAAATTTCTCAAGACTACGTGACCGCATGAGCCGTGAAACAACCTCACTACGTGTTTGGCACTTGTTCCTGTCACACCACCCACGTAGCACCCAACTTAGGAACCACAAACTGACCTATACCGTAAAAATATCACTAGCCTCCAAAACATAGACCTTATTCCTTTGAGACAAGGAAAACGAGTTGTTGGAGAAAAGAAAAAGTAACTTGGAATCTTTTTAAAGTTGAAATCTTGAGCGTTGAAAAATCAAGAGTCGTGGATTTGGTCGTAAGAATCTTTTAGTTGGATAGTCACCGTAAATTTTGTTGGACTATAGATACCTATTCCTTTTTGAAAGTGCTATAGAGAGTTAAGTCTTGAATTTAACTGGTTTTACGGCCAAATGGAAGACAGCGTGAAAAGTGGCCGATAGCTATTGGATAAGTCGAAGGATCAGAAGTGGTGTTTCGCATGTGATCAGAAGTGGTCTTTAGTAATCAGTAAGTAATCAATATATTGCATTCCTTGGCGTTAACAGATGGCAAAAATAAATAGAGTTCGTCATGGACCCGTTTGAGCTCAGCAAGTAGGAAAGAGGAGGACCAACAATATTGTCGACGTATCAAGTTATTATTACAGGTAGACCAAAAATTTATATTAGATGATTAAATACCTCTTATCGTATAAAAGTTTCCTAACAGACATTAAAGTTTCTACTTAAATACATACAATACCTACTACATCAATTCTAGTATAAGGGAACTGTTCAAACGCAACCGTTGGAAATGACAGTCAGCAAGTAGCAACCTACTATCCGAAATGCTACTCTGCTGACTGTACGCTTTTCTTTCTCTCTAATCTTTAAACCTATATACATAATGTATGTACTATGATGTATTCCCTCAGTCGCCTTGTACGACATCCACGGGAAGAGTTGGAGTGGTCCTATTCTACTCTACCGGAAACCACCGGCAAATTACATTATAAAACATCAATCAGGCCTCCCCAACCCGTCTGGCCAGCGCGGCGAGGCCAAATCCTCCGTCTGTCTCCGGCAGATGAGAGGGTTGTGCTCCTGCAGTGGAGACAAAAATAAGCTGGAGATGATGAAACTATATATGAGTTGTAATAAATTATATAAGCTGTTCTTTTTAAAACTGAAATAATATAAGTATATGCGATAACTATAATGCTATTAGAAGCACTGAAAATTTTTAAGCTTATATATTAATGGACTACCAGAAGAAGGAGGCCGGAAGCGGCCTGATGCGGAGGGTGGAGGACCGGGTGTGTTGGTGTTCATTTGGAAAGGCCTATGTCCAGCAGTGGTCTAAAGGTTGGTATGATGATGATGAAGAATATCAAAGCTTGATAAAAGATGCCCAAACAACTTGATTATACTTTTCATATAGCTAACTTTAGAGCAGCTTAATTTTATAATGTACCTAGAAACTAGTCGCTCTTTTCCATGCATTTCTAAAGACGCTCTAACACCAAAAAATGTAAACAAAACAATGTCGACTTTGCCTTGACTTCTCAGTGCCCCAAAAGGTTAAAATACATTAGTGTAGGTGCTTGCAGTTTTCTATCAACCTTCAGAGTTCTCAACTCAAGTAACCAAGTCAATTTACCGGAAATGGAATTGGAAATCTCAACTGCACCACTTCATATTTTCCAGGAAAACCGTTTCAGAAATTCCTATACAGGCTTGGTAGTATCCAAGTGGCCCGTCAGTTTGACAGCTGCGCCCGGCGCAGTGCGGGGGTGAAGGGGACGGGGGGTTAGAAAAATATCGGCTGCAGCGTGAGAGAGAAGCTGTCACGTACATGGTACGTGCTCCCGTGCTTCTCGCGACATACAGACTGCAGAAGCGTGTAGGAACCTTACAGCGTGAGGCACCTCACTGCCAAATGGCCCAACTAAGGTATATGTACTCGTGAAGTAAGACATTGAAAATCAAAATATTTATTTTCAAAATTGGAATACATTATTCTCTTTTTGACGTCAAATTCTGCCTAAAACTACTCCACTTCCAACTGTATAACCGAGGGGAAGAAGTGGCAACAAACCCAACGGCACAGGGCCCTACCTTTGATTTATCTTATTCATTACAATCATGCTGCTGAGTCTACGTATGCTGAGCCATCAAGCACTCCATGGACTTTTATTATTTAAGTAGTCATCTAACTTATAGTAGGCTTTCTTGCACAGATTAACTTTTATAGAAGATTTAATTTTTTGTTCAGACAAGTTAATAATTTCATTCGGAACCTTATTGTAGTAACGCACGCACAGCCCCACAAAAGAATTATTGATCTTTTAACATTTCTATCATATTAACAGTGTAAAATGTGTAGTAGTGGGTTACTTATGGCTTATAATATTGCCACCCCCAATCTTCCCGTTGACGTCGTTAGGGCGACTAAGGTTTAAGCACCAGAACGAGCATCAGTATATGTAGTTCTATAAAACTTTCAAACGTTCAGAATGAAGGTTACATAATCAATGCTTATTACTTTTTCTTGTATCAGCTCATCATCAGCCTGCATACGTCTTCTGCTGAAATTAAGCCTCCCGATTGAATGCCACTTTTGGAGGGCTGTCAGTTAGGGGATTCGCTATAATCACCACGCTTGGCAGGCGGATTGGTGATCGTAGTAATGATTTTAATATACACAGGAGAACGCTGCTGTCTATCCCAGGTGCAATCCCTTAGTCGCCTTAACGACACCCACTTTAAGACTGCTTGTTCTAAGCCTAAGTAAATAATTTTAAACAAAAACAACAATACAATACAATACAATACACTTTATTGCACAAACAAATACAGTTACACATTATAGAAGTTATAAATAATACAATTTAGGCGGTCTTATCGCTTTAAGCGATTTCTTCCAGACAACCTTTGGGTAGAAAAATATTATGCCAGAGAAATTGTAGGTTGCGCTGATTAGGAAATTTAAATAATAAATAAGTACTTATATGACTATAATAAATAAAATAAAATAGCAAATATGTAAAAACAACATGAAAGTACTTACCTATTTCAAATATACATCATCATCATCAGCCTGAAAGAGTTCACTGTTGGGCACAGGCCTCTCCCAAGGTGCGCCACTGAACCCGATCCTCGGTTCTTCTCATGCAGTCACTGCCAGCCGCCCTACGCAGATCGCCGCTCCATCTATCCAGACGGCGGCCCACACTACGGATGCCCAGTCGCGGTCTCCACTCGAGAACTCATGCACTCTAGCGACAATCTGTTGTCCGGCAGATGTGACCAGCCCACTGCTACTTCAACGTACTAACTTTTTGAGCTATGTCGAAGACTTCAGTTCTCTGACGGATCACCTCATCAAATATACGTGTTTTTATTTATTCATTTAACCCTTACGCAATTTTATTTACGTTATACCACAAAATAGGCGCGCGACCGCCGCTTTACGTCCTTGTGGTTATACCATTAAGAACAAAAAGGCTATAAAATAATGTAAAAAAAAAACAACAGAAAAATTTACCAAGTAGAAGTTATTTCAATCAACGACGTTATGTTTGTCGAATTTTCACTATTCTCCCTACCCGTGTGTAGCGGGAACTGCCCAGAACGCGTTCCGGACATCGGTCGGGCAGACAGTTTGACAAGCTGTTTTTCACTAGTCCGACACCGTGCGATGTGAATGTGAGGTGCAATGTGCACTACACGTAACTACCATCCTTATTTCAGGGACTGGAATATCTGGTAGAGATGCCTTTTATATCTGGTAAAGAATCCGATAGACATAGGCATATATTTATTGATAACCTGAATGATCGACCCGTAACAAATTACGGGTCGGACATTTTGGTTTACACGTTATATTAATTTTAAAAATAAACATACATTCAAATTAAAAATAATAATAAATGAAATCAAAATTAGTTAGCAATAAGGATGATTAGAATTGTCTTATGTCAATGACATCTAGGGTTGTTGTTGTCTCTAAAATCTGCCAGCCAGGACAAGAAGCATAAATCCCCAGATTTTGTAGCTTCCAACCCGGAAATAAAAAAAAAAAAAATTTAAGTTACTCAGTAAATTTTTTTTTTTTAAATAACTTTTGATTGAAAACTTTAAAACCCGGACTACAAATATGATTGGGGGTAGGCCCAAAGTGGCCCTATTCTAAGCCAGGAACCATACTTGCGAAGCTCGGGGTCGCGGGTTTAAATCCTAGGTCAAACATTTGTGTGATGAGTATTTGTGTCTTTATGTAATTTATCTGTGTGTATGTTACTACTATATCAGCTGCTTTTACCCGTAGCATCCGTAGTACAAGCTCTGCCTAGTTTAGGATCAGATGGCCGTGTGTGAGATGTATTCATCATCATCATCATCAGGTTATGCAAGAGCACAACCCTCTCTCATCTGCCGGAGACAGACGGAGGATTTGGCCTACACTCCCCACGCTGGCCCGACGGGTTGGGGAGGCCTGATTGATGTTATAATGTAAGATGTATTGTTATTTTTAAATCCAGTTTTTTTTTTAAAACAAGCTCAAGTTCTATTAAAACGTACTCGCAATCTACGCTCAGAAACATAAATTGGGCTAGCTCTTTATTTACTCCGGGTACCCATTCACATCTCACGAAAGCACTCCTGAATTGAAAAGTGGCCATGCATCTTGGTAGTTACTCTGTTCAGTTGCTTTTACTTAAAACCAGTTCAAAGAGTTTAGAATCTGGATAAAAGGAATTAAGCTACTGTGACTATAACATTTTATGGATTTTATCCGAATTAAATATTTCAATGATAATAATAAAATACTGAGACTACAGAAATCTTATAAATAAAAACATAAAATTCGCGTGTCTGTACATTGAAGATATTTGAAAAAATAATTGGGATAAGTAATAGAACACTTTTCAATCACTTAACACACTTAACTCGGAGTAACATATAGACTTTATTTCATTGCAATCGGTTTACTCAATCAAAAGTTATGGACATTTTTAGTTTTCAAATACATTAAGTAAGATAAGTATATAATATAACAAGTAAGTATAATTTTAATGTTCGGTACCTACTATTCATTGTGATGAGTTTTGACTACATTTGGAGCTGTAGTGGGAGTGGGCGTGGGAATCGGCGTGGGAGTGGAAGCGGGACTGGGACTGGGAGTGGGAGCGGAAGTTGGAAGAGGAGCGTATTCTATAGTCCACGCGAACGGAGCCGCGGGCACAACTAGTTTATAAAATAAAGTCAACAGAAATGGAACTATATTTCATTCCAGATTAATAGTCCTATGAAAACCAACGCTATTTACGTCTCGGTAACATATACATGAAAGGGTCACCAGCAGCAAAAACAGGTTTGTATTACCATGTAAACTTTGCAGTCCACTTAGGAACACCATCTATTGTGTATTTTGTTTTCGAGACGCAAATGCGTTTGTTTTCATAGGACTATTAATCTGGAATGAAATATAGTTCCATTTCTGTTGACTTTATTTTATAAACTAGTTGTGCCCGCGGCTCCGTTCGCGTGGACTATAGAATACGCTCCTCTTCCAACTTCCGCTCCCACTCCCAGTCCCAGTCCCGCTTCCACTCCCACGCCGATTCCCACGCCCACTCCCACTACAGCTCCAAATGTAGTCAAAACTCATCACAATGAATAGTAGGTACCGAACATTAAAATTATACTTACTTGTTATATTATATACTTATCTTACTTAATGTATTTGAAAACTAAAAATGTCCATAACTTTTGATTGAGTAAACCGATTGCAATGAAATAAAGTCTATATGTTACTCCGAGTTAAGTGTGTTAAGTGATTGAAAAGTGTTCTATCTGGAATGAAATATACATTTGTATGTGAAAAGCGCTGACGTGATCTCTTACATTAATCTACACCCATCGACAAGAAATGCTTCTGGAATTCTTGTTTTAGTAACTTACTGATTCAGTATCTTCAATTCAGATGGTAGAGAATTAAATAATATGACGATGATAATCGTCTCACTCCCGTATTTCCTTTATTTTAGAACTTAGTCGTTATCAACCACATACTTTACTGGATGATATATTTATGTATATAAAATGCATCACGCCAAGTGGTATCATGGAGCGAAAAATGGACGACGGAAAGTCGCTTTGCGACGTTGAATCGCGCAAAGTGGCGATGCATCCCCTCTGGGATCAGGGCGTGAGCATTATGTACGTATAATATGTATACATTTGAGTATGTATTTATTTATCTGCCGTGTTATTTCCTGTAGAGTAGAATAGGACCACTCCAACTGTTCCCGTGGATGTCGTCAAGGCCACTAAGGGAATACATTATAAAACATCAATCAGGCCTCCCCAACCCGTCTAGCCAGCGCGGGGAGTGTAGGCCAAATCCTCCGTCTGTCTCCGGCAGATGAGAGAGGGTTATGCTCCTGCAGTGGAGACAAAAATAACCTGATGGTGATGACGTATATGTATTTGTATGGGTATGCCCTTACTGGTATAAACTATACTTATACTTTATATAAGAACAGAACCTTCCTTTTATGCTATTCTTATCCTCTACCCAAAGACAGTCTCACTTTAGATCTATCTAGACCGTCTAGATGTATATTGTGTAAGTTACTTTGTTATTGTATCGTTGTATTTTTGACGTGCAACAAAGAGTAATTGTATTGAACTGAAGCGTTTTGCATCCTCTTTCATAATCCGAACTGCTAAGGAACGGAACTCTCTGCCAGCTTGGGTATTTCCGGACAAGTACAATTTGGATCTTTTTTACAGGAAAAGTGAATAGGCATCTTCTGGGTAAACGTGCTCCGCTCGTGCTCACTTACCAGCAGTTGAAAGTGAACCGATAAAAAAAAGAATTGATGATGATGATGAAACGCTAAGTTAATCATTTTCATGATCGTTTGAAACAAGATCCTGATCAAGTTTAAAAGTTGGTTTAGTGAGAGAGAACAAAAGTTAGTTCAAAATTCAAGAGCGTTGAGGAGCTCGAGGGGGCGATGGCTGATTAAAAAAACTCTCCACAAGACTACTACGACCTACGACACTATCAAGATAGAATGGCGAAGTAGACGCGACACGCGTGCTAACGATTTGCAATATATTGCAAAAACTTTCAAACTAGTTTAGCACGGAGTCAAGGTCAAACATCTGCGTTAATTGTATCTCCTCACTAGAAACGTGACCACGAGGCATAAATGGTGCGCGGGAGGGGCGCGCTGTGTCCGAAAATCGGCACGCGCGAGACTAAGTATACAAGTTGCTATAACCGATCTATCTTGATAGGATTTCTGTGGTGGCGCTAAACAAGTGCCATCGATCTGCAGCTTTTTATTTTTTAATTAAATCATTAGTGTTTTAAGACCTTATCATATTATAATTTTTTCTTCCTATGTACAAGTTTTTCTTTTCGTGATATCCCAGTGACGATATGTGTGAGTGTGTCGAATCAAGTGATAGTAGGTACTTTATGATGGCAAAACCGAGAACCAAACGAGTCCCTCGCTGCACACAACACCGCTCGCTGTAACTTTTGAAAACCTTCAACGTAAGTTCTTTTAAAGACGAGGCTGTCACTGGATCCCCTTAAACACTTGCTCGGAAGACACTTTGAGCGTTATTAAGTGTAAATACTGGAACAAGTTTAAACTCTCGCAAGAGTTTTGTGGAGCAAGTGTAATGAGAAGCTGCAGTTATTCATAGCAGAAGTTTGCTAGAGTGAGTACGGTTACGGTACACTTGGATTCATTAGGCGTCATACGAGAACCTCCTTCACTAGGGAGAACTGTTCGCATATTAAACTTTTTCTCAGTTCGCTTCGCACATTCACGAATAACTTGTCTTTTATGTTTGTAAGAAGAAGAACTATCACCCTAATCTCTACCTAAGATTTATTTAAAAAGAATTTAAAATGACACTTCTAAAGATGATGGAAACTCACTTTTAGCCATCGACAATAACCCCATAGACCAACGACCCTATGTACTACCAGATGGAGCGTTCCAAACAATCGCTTTGTTCCACGCAAGTAGCCACAACTCTTTCACATTCACAATGAAACTTGTGCAGTTACTATACAGAACATTTAATTATTTACTCAATATTAACATTATTTAACTGTAGCGTAAATATTTAGTAATAATTAAATGTTCTGCATAGTAACTGCACAAGTTTCATTGTGAATGGGAAAGAGTTGTGGCTCCTTGCGTGGAACAGAGCTATTGTTTGGAACGCTCCATCTGGTAGTACATAGAGATCGTTGCTGGTCATTCGCCCGTTTATTAGGATGTTTCAAACCAATGATGTTATATAAGTAACTAGATTTCTAATCTGCAGTAAAAAAAAACGGCACCGCAAATGAGAAAGCTATACTAAGACGCGAGTTCATTTGCGATCAATCGGAAGACGACTGGCGGCCGTAAAACTCCTTCAAAATATTAAAATATTCTTCAAAATAACCTAATAAAATGAAAATTAAACAAAGACTTTATTAATTGCCGTGTGGTGTCCGGTAGAGTAGAATAGGCCCACTCCAACTATTCCTGTGGATGTCGTACAAGGCTACTAAGGGAATACATTATAAAACATCAGTCAGGCCTCCCCGACGCGTCTGGCCACCGCGGGGAGTGTAGGCCAAATCCTCCGTCTGTCTCCGGCAGATGAGAGAGGGTTGTGCTCCAGCAGTGGAGACAAAAATAACCTGATGATGATGATGATTATTAGTGTGCGTGAATATGGGTTTTATAGTTACACATGCAGACCTTTAGAGAAAGATTTTGTTCAGAATTCATGGTCTAGCTTAAATAAGTAGCGAGTCAATGCTTCAAACGCAATAACATTCCTAAGGCCAGCGTCGTAAACTGTATAGAAGATATAAACTGCAAGCAGAACGTTTAAAAGCTCTGCAGTGTTATAAATTTGGAGAAACCTACGGGTTTTGGAGCGCTGATTGTAAACTGGCGGCGCTTAGGGGACATTTTTGGCTCCAACGACAACGAGCTTGCCAAGAGGCGGGTTATAGAATTGATTTCATCTAGATCTGGAGCTGAGCTTTATATTTTAGTTATTTCAGCAGAGAATACTAAATATTACTACGAAAGGAAGCGACCACCTCCCCGCTAGTTTAACGTTCGCCCGCAAAATAAAGCACGGCTTACAGTATGGCTGCCGGAGAAAGCACTTATGTCACGCGCGCACACAAACGTGTACGGACAGGCTGGTGCACCTGTGGTAATAGTAGGTGATTGAATATGTTCGCTTGTGTGGAGCGTCAGGGACAAGCGTGGAGCGGGAACTAATAAATAATATGTGGGGGCATTTCACACACGGCCACCTGATCCCAAAACTAGGCAGAGCCTGTGATATGGGTATCAGACAGCTCATATACATACATAAATACATAATATAATATATAAATAACATCCAGTCATAAGGCAAACACAAGTGCTCATCACACGAATGTTTGCCCTGGGCGGGATTCGAAACCGCGACCCCGAGCTTCGCAGGCAGGTGTACTACCGACTAGGCTACGGGGCCGACAACTGGCTTACTGTTCTCGTTTTACTACAGTAATGCCCAAAATGGTCACGTTGTCGGCAATTGTATATATTCAAGTACCATCCGAGTTAAGAAATTTGTTACTAAATGGGATGAAGGAGTCCCATTTTGTAACTGGCTTCGACCAGGGAAATTACATTTCCCATTTCATCAAATAACACGGTTACCAAATGGGACGAAACTCTTTCTTCATAGCACCTTAAATATTTAATAAAATTTGCCAATAATATAAAATCTTAGGTGCATGTCGTACAAGGCGACTAAGGGAATACATTATAAAACATCAATCAGGCCTCCCCAACCCGTCTGACCAGCGCGGGGAGTGTAGGCCAAATGCTCCGTCTGTCTCCGGCAGGTGAGAGAGGGTTATGCTCCTGCAGTGGAGACAAAAATAACCTGATGATGATGATGATAAAATCATTACGGCTACGCAGGTATTATTTGACATTCTCGTGGATAAGTGCTATTAAACCAAATCTGACTTTTTAACTAATGCAAAGGACAATGCACAAATGGGAGTGAATAAATAAATGATTTAAATTTGAAATGCATCTACATTTTGTCTACGGTTTGATAGTTTATTACAACTCAAATAAAACCTCATAGTAATTATTTCTGCTGCAAATAAATGAACGTCATCCAAGCAGATTGGCCACAATCAATTCTCAGACGGAAATGTTTGCGAGAGGCGGCTGGGGCAAAAAATTAATGATGGGAAATCGGGGGAGATAAGGGAAAGTGATCAGTCTCCAGTCGCTGGGGAGGTTCGGGTAATATTGATACTAAATTCAGGGTAAGGGTACGATTGCAGGAAGTAAGGAAGCGCGGGTGAATGGAACGAGTTACTTTGAAATAATTGGGACTTGGGTTGGGAGGGGTTGGTTTTCTGTTGCGATTTGAAATTGAATTCGTTTCAAGTCAGTCTTTAGCAGATTGAACGAGAGGTATTTAGGAGACCGGTGTAGTCTTCTAAGGTAAATAAAAGGTATAATTATTTTCTTCCAATCGACGATCTCTATGTACTACCAGATGGAGCGTTCCAAACAATCGCTCTGTTCCACGCAAGTAGCCACAACTCTTTCACATTTACTTTGAAACTTGTGCAGTTCATACTCAGAACATTTAATTATTTACTAAATATTGACATTATTTAACGTAGCGTCAATATTTAGTAATAATTAAATGTTCTGCGTAGTAATTGCACAAGTTTCATTGTGAATGTGAAAGAGTTGTAGCTACTTGCGTGGAACAGAGCGATTGTTTGGAACGCTCCATCTGGTAGTACATAGAGATCGTTGCTTCCAATATACCTTTTTTTAAACAAAGATTTGACTGCCTGGTTGGCCTAATGGATTGGTCATTGGACTCGAGCGCCAGAGGTAATGGGTGACAAGTCAACTTTGTAGTTTCTATAAGTTGGTCCCGGTCTGGATGTTATATACTCGTATTTGTGAATTGTACCGGAAAAAATCTAATTTGGGATTAGACAAGCGCTCTGTTATACCCATAGATATGCAAGGGATGACGCTGACCAAAGTGCTGCATCAGCCCCCTCAAACGGTAGCCCGAGCCCTAGAAGCGCGACCTCCCGTCAGTCCATCATAATCCAAGCTTCCGAACACTCGTCCTTTTTATTCATGGATTCACCTAATATTAAATATATTTAGTAATATTTAATTAAAGTTTCAGTGTCGTAATTAAATCTTTTTTTTTAAAACGCAAATCCCGAGGTCCCGTATAACATTGGTGGCAGCGTAAAGGGATTGTAAAATCCGGGAACGCCTTCTTAAAATAAATTAAGTGTTGTGCGCCTATTTCTACAATAACGACGACCTATGAACAAAGTATTTTCCATCACCCCAAAGACGTCCACTGTGCAATAAGTGGCTCCAGGTATCGCCAGCAGCGCATTCTTCTCCTAGAAGTGCCCAGGTCCAGCACCGACGTCCAGAGGCTATCCAGTACCGTACCCAGTTCACCAGTTTCAATGAACAATGGACATCATTGCAGCTCTGTGAGTTAATTTATCCCGACTTTAATTCATCATTACAATAAACATTATAATTCCGTGTACAAGAACTTAAAGTAACAATCGTTTAACAGTTGTTATCAGTGCCAGACGCTGATCATACATTCATGCAACTTATCGATACAGCGAAGTGCGCCCACGTATAACTTTACTATAAACACACCTAGTGATTCTCACCCGACTCTCGTTTGCATTTTATATATTGTCACTATTTTAATTAAAGATGTCTAAAGAAGCAAAGAAAGATTTAAAATCCGAGTTACAAGATATCTCCCTGAATTTAATATTTAAGTTTGTAAAACCCTTTGACGGGTCCAGGGAGAAATTGAATGCTTTTCTGAATAATTGTAATAATGCAATAAATCTGTGTTCAGATAGTCAAACCGAATTAGTATTTAAATATATACTAAGTCAACTCGAAGGCAAAGCGGAAATAGCCTGTTCAATAAAAGAATTCGATAATTGGACCTCATTAAAAGATTTTTTTAAAAATCAATTCGGGGAACGCAAGCATTACGCTCACCTTCTAGCTGACTTACAGGAGTGTAGACAAGGCCAAGGGGAAGATGTAAATCAATTCGCCCTTCGAGTCAAATCTTGCTTATCAAAACTTCTAACAGAAGTCACAATCTCAAATATTAAGAAAACCGAATTAGTTGGCCGGTTAGCTGCTATGGAAGATTTAGCCCTAAACACCTTTGCCCTTGGACTGCACGCCAGAATATCTAGCATTGTGAGATGTAAGGAACCTAAAAACCTAAATGATGCCATTAACAATGCTTTATCTGAGGAAAAGTTACAACAATTAGCCTTCAAAAGAAATCCAACGTTTTCAAAACCTATTCAACAGAATAACATAAATCGCAAACCTCAACAACAAGTACCAACCCAACGCTTTAATACTAACGCGAGACAATCTCAAACATTTTGCCGCTATTGTAAGAAGATTGGTCATACCCTAGAAAATTGTAGATTAAGATAATCTAATAATGCTAAATATGGCAATGGACCTCGACCATCTTCTTTCAATAACAATGACGTGACAAAATTTTATCCACATATTCCTATGCACCGCTCAAATATGATAGAAAGTGAAGACGTAGTTGACTACGCTGAAGGTCAACCAGGGAATCATTTAAACTAAATCGTGTCTCGTTATGGCGCCAACCGAGACACAATGTATTCAGAATTAGCGCCAATTCATCCATGAAAAAATTTAATAAGACCAACGGACAGGGTAACCAGCCCCAAACTCACGGTCATCCAAATATTCACCAGACCAACGGACAGGGTAACCAGCTCCAAACTCAAGGTCATTTCACCATCTCTAAGACCAACGGACAGGGTAACCAGCCCCAAACTCACGGTCATCCAAATATTCACCAGACCAACGGACAGGGTAACCAGCCCCAAACTCAAAGTCATTCCACCATCAATAAGACCAACAGACAGGGTAACCAGCCCCAAACTCAAGGTCATCCAAATATTCACCAGACCAACGGACAGGGTAACCAGCCCCAAATTCAAGGTCATTTTAGAATTAATCTAAACCCCAATATACACCCAGACCAGTCCCAAGTTCCTAGTAGTGACGTCAAACGCACCGCACCTGAAAAAGAAAACAGTATATTAAAAATACACAACATAACAACAAATCCAACAAGAAAATATTTACCTTTCGTCGAAGTCCAAACGTCGATCTCGCCTAGACCACTATCCTTTCTTGTTGATAGTGGTGCATCGATTAGTATCATAATGGAAGAATCTATAGTAAATATGCCTGAAATAAACCGGGAACTCGTAACTTTTACTGGATTAGGAACAACCATTAACCCAATGAAATCTCTGGGTCATATACCTATTGACTTCGACTCCCTATCTCACCAGTTCCATGTCGTCACAAAATTAGATTTTCCCTACGACGGAATAATTGGCAATGACTTTTTATCAGAATCTGGTTGCAATATTGATTTTAACAAAGGTATACTCACAGTTAATAAAACAATACTTAAACTTAAATTCACTGAACCTACTTATACTATTGCTCCCCGTACTGAAACCGTAATAGAGTGCTCCGTGGAGAATCCAGAAATAAAAGAGGGTCTCATACTAGATCAAAATCCTATCGATTCATTACTTATTGCGAATTGTATTGTTCGAGTCAAATCTAATTCAAGAATCAACATTTCTGTCGTAAATACCTCGGAATCCCCATTGACTGTAAATTCTGACTTAAAACTAAAGATACTGCCCCTGGAGAAAAACGCCAGTTGCCAGATCTTTTATACGCCCAATTGCAATAACAACCTGATTAATGTTTCAGATAGAACTAATGAAGTCTTAAATCTTTTACGAGTACCTCACTTAAACCAAGAAGAAACTAACGCCTTATATGACCTTTGTTCCACGTATTCCGATATTTTCCACCTTCCCAACGATAAATTGACATGCACCGATATCTTACAACATGAGATACCTACCTCTTCTTCTGTTCCAATAAATACCAAATCTTATAGATTTCCTGACGTACATAAACAAGAAGTCCAAAAACAAATCGACAAAATGCTTGATGAAGGAATCATCAAACATTCTAATTCCCCATGGTCATCTCCAATATGGATAGTTCCAAAAAAAATGGATGCATCAGGCCAGCGCAAATGGCGAGTAGTCATTGACTACCGTCGGCTAAACGATATTACTATTGGTGACTCATATCCAATTCCTAACATATCCGAAATTTTAGACCAATTAGGCAAAAGTAAATACTTTAGCACCCTTGACCTTGCTTCTGGCTTCCACCAGATTAAAATGTCAGAAAAAGACGCCCCTAAAACTGGCTTCTCAGTACCACAAGGTCACTTTGAATTTAATCGAATGCCATTTGGCCTCAAAAATGCGCCGTCTACCTTTCAGAGGTTAATGAACTCCGTTCTCACAGGCCTACAAGGCATACAATGTTTCGTCTATCTTGATGACGTTGTTATTTATTCGTTTGACCTCGACACACACATGAAAAACCTCTGTAACGTTTTTGACAGACTTAGACATGCTAACCTGAAACTCCAACCAGACAAGTGCGAATTTCTTCGCAAAGAAGTATCTTATCTAGGTCATATTATTACTGATCAAGGAGTGAAACCAAACCCTGAAAAAATAAAGGCCGTCCAAGAATTCCCTCAACCTAAAAACCCAAAGGATATCAAATCCTTTTTAGGATTAGTATCCTATTACCGTAGGTTTATACCAGACCTATCCAAAATTGCTAAACCCCTTACAAACCTCTTAAAGAAAAATATTCCCTTCATTTGGCAAAATGAACAACAATTGGCCTTCGAAAATTTAAAAAACCGCCTAACATCAACCCCTATACTAGCCTATCCAGATTTCACAAAACCTTTCGTTTTGACATGTGATGCTTCTAACTTTGCTATTTCAGCAATTTTATCCCAAGGTCCCATAGGCAACGATAAACCCATTGCGTATGCCTCACGTACACTAAACAAAGCCGAATGTAACTATAATGTTACGGAAAAGGAATGTTTGGCTATCCTTTTCGGTACAAAAGTTTTCCGGCCGTATCTTTATGGTCGCCAATTTAAAATAGTGACCGATCATCGGCCACTCAAATGGCTGTTCAATCACAAGGATCCAGGATCTAAACTAATTAGATGGAGGTTGAAACTCGAGGAGTTTGACTACGAAATCGAATATAAAAAGGGTAAGATCAACAGCAATGCTGACGCTTTATCCCGATTCCCGGTCAATCCTATCATTCAAGAGGAAACCAACCCTCAACCTTCTACATCTACAGCTCCTAAAGAAACAGAACCTTTTCAAAATCCTATTCAAGAAACTAATGCCCCAGTTCAAGAACACGAAAGTCCTCAAGCTGATTTACCCCAAATTCTCCTTGATGACCTTCTTGACCTAGGTGCTTTTGACCTTAGCCCTTCTGAAGTACAGAATACTGAACTGAGTCCTTCCAATCTCCCCACCTTGTTAGGAAGTCCTAGCAGCCCTAAGGAAGCTACTCCCGACTCAAACCTTTCGTTTAACGATTTTGTTAAAGCATTTATAAATAGAAATGAAACTTTCAATACACCTATCATAGAACATAATGAAAGCCTACTTAAAAGCAAATCCAATGCCGTTCTGATTCCCACATCCATTGATTTTGACGAGTCGAATCCTTACCTTCAAGAAATCTTTTCTGTATCGGATAACTCTCCCGATATCCTCACGGGTGAAAGAGAACTTCATTCGTTCAAGAAGATAGAAAATAAAGGTAAAACCTACTATCTCCTATTCACCAAAGTCTATTACTTTGACAACTGCACATACCCAGAAATCTTCAAATGCCTGAAATCCGCACGTGATGATATTTTACTTACCGGTGACATAAACGAAATTGCCATATCAGATTTCAAAAATCCCTTTCAGCAACACTCCTACTTGAAAATATATGGCATGCTTATGTATTTATTTAATAACACAAACATAACCGTTAATATACATCACAATACTATTATTTATCCTGTCCCCACTGAAATAACAAAGATTCTTAAAGAGAATCACGATATCCCAATAGCGGGACACTTAGGCTCAAACAGGATGTACAGCCGAATTAAAGAACGCTATTATTGGAAAAACATGCGTACAGACATTGAGACCTACATACAAAATTGTAAGTTATGCCAGACTAACAAAGCTTTACGAAAAATCAATAGAACCCCCATGCAAATCACAACCACCTCTACCCGTCCATTCGAAAGAATCAGTCTTGATATAGTTGGACCCTTACCTGAAGCTGGACTTCCAAAACTTAAATTCATACTTACCCTGCAAGACGATTTAACTAAATTCTCTACAGCTTACCCGATCTCAAATGCTACAGCAGAAGAGACATGCGAATGCCTAATCCATTTCATATCTTTATTTGGAATACCAAAATCAATTCTAACAGACCAAGGCACTAACTTTACAGCCGAGCTTTTCAAACGCACTTGCGAATTTCTCAAAATAAGACAGATCTGGTCCTCACCTTATCATCCCCAAACTCAAGGCGCTCTAGAGCGAAGTCACTCAACCCTAAAAGAATATTTAAAGTCATTTGTAAATGATAACCAAACAAATTGGCATAAATTTGTATATACTGCTATGTTAACCTACAATAGCACTGTCCATACTACGACTCAATTTACGCCCTATGAACTCCTCTTTGGTCATAAGCCACACATACCTGATTCCGTCTTTAATTCATGTCCTGATATTACTTACCCTGAATACACGAAAATGCTTCATCATCGCCTGAAGATATCTCGCGAAATGGCTTTAAAAAATATTCATGCATCAAAAGAATGGTCGAAAACCTATTACGACAAACACTCTAGACCTGTCCAGTACAAAATAGGTGATTACGTCTATCTAAAGAATCATCTCAGGCTACGTAAAGCCCTCTCTCCGATATGGAAAGGCCCTTATAAAATCGTTAAAATCCATGGTAATAACACTCTCTCTCTTTTAATCAATCGACGACATGTGAAACACCACTACGACGAGGTGAAACCAGCACATGACGATAATTAATTACACATATATACGTAGGTTAAGACATTATTATATAGATATTATATTCTATTCTAGTTATTTTACGTTTTATTACAGAATGACCGTCGCACTTTTTAGTGTCATCTCGGCAAGTAACGAGAACCAATATATTGAATACATCACCAAGAGTCCTGGTATACTTTTTGATCCTGTTGGCTCACTGAGAGTCATTAATGACCAATTTCATATCGTTATTCCTGTAGAAGTATCTCCTATTCAAAACCATTTAGAGAATATTCATGAAGTATTTGGAACTATTAGATTTCAATGTCGTGAAAGTGATGAAATAGACACCTCACAGTGTCAAAACATGTTACAACCTTTAGAAGCACTTTATAAAGACATCATGAGAGACTTTAAATCTATTTCACATATCATATCCAATGGTGTATCTAAAAGATCAGCTTGGATTTCCGGAGTAGGGGTCGTATTTAAACACATATTTGGAACCTTAGACGAAGACGACGCAAAAAACTATGACGACGCAATTCGAGCTCTGTACAATAATGAAAAAAAACTCTCAGACTCAATCACGAAAAGCATCATGGTATCTCAATCCGCCATTTCTAATATAAATTACTCCTTACACGAATTAAATATTAATCAAGCCAGATTAAATGACGTCATCGACGTACTAACCTTTTCAATTAACAATGTATCCGAAATTGTGAATATCATGAGTTTTAAAGGGAAACTTTCTATGATATTAAATGTATTACAATCCAACTTGTTAACCATATCCTATAAAATTGAGGATTTGCTAAACTCAATTCTTTTTGTAAAAAGTAATACTCTGCACCCTTCCATACTAACACCAAATCAGATGTATAACGATATTGTAAGCAACCTGAAAATAATTCCAAAATATAGAGACCTACCTGTAAGTTTAGATTTAAGTAACATACATACTTTGATAAATATTGCCGATCTGGTTTGTTACTACTTAGATAATAAGTTGATATTTGTAATAAAATTACCTTTAGTTGATTTATTAGAGTACAACCTATATAAAAATATACCTTTGCCAACTCCACATAAAAGTGAAAAACCAGATTCCTATGCTATGATCTTACCTTCTGAACCGTTCTTGGCCCTAAGCAGAGATAAGTCATCTTATACTTTCTTAAATAATTTAAATAATTGTAAAACTATTTTTATACAAACTTATCTTTGTGAAGTAACAGATGTCTACGCTGTTCTTAATAACCCTTCCTGTGAAATCGAAATTGTTACAAAAGCTATAACTTCACTTCCAGAAAAGTGTCCATATAAATTTATTTTTGGAGATATAGACATTTGGCATAAATTGTACAACAATAATTGGGTGTTTGTGCAATCGAAACCCACAAAGCTTTCTGTAGAGTGTGAAAACAATGTCTCAGAGTACACTATATTCGGTACAGGTGTACTTAACATCCCAACTAACTGTATGGCTTTTCATAAAAATGTAAAATTAGTTAAGAAACTTAGTCCTAGCATTAATGTACCAAATATATTCTCAGATTTCAATATCATTAATGATAGTTGTTGTAATATTAATCGCTTTGGGAAACTGAAAACAGACTTTTCCTCTTTCAAAATTAAAACTGTAAATTTGGAAGACTTAAAATCTTTAAAAGTTATATCTGAGCAAACTATTAATGGTTTACAAACCTTAGAAGAACCAAACAATTTGTATAATCACGTCAGCTTTCCCATAATGAGTGTTTTATCTCTTTTTGCTTGTTTGTGTATAGTTACTTTATATTTGTATAAAAAGGACAAGTTTTCGTTTTTCTGTTCAAAAGGAAGTTTAAATATCAAACAAAATTCAGATAACAGTGATTCGGAATTGACTACTCTACCCCGGTTACGTGGCGAGTAAGGAAACTCACATTCTCCCGTAAGTTTCCTCTTAATCAGGGGGTTGTTATACCCATAGATATGCAAGGGATGACGCTGACCAAAGTGCTGCATCAGCCCCCTCAAACGGTAGCCCGAGCCCTAGAAGCGCGACCTCCCGTCAGTCCATCATAATCCAAGCTTCCGAACACTCGTCCTTTTTATTCATGGATTCACCTAATATTAAATATATTTAGTAATATTTAATTAAAGTTTCAGTGTCGTAATTAAATCTTTTTTTTTAAAACGCAAATCCCGAGGTCCCGTATAACAGCTCGTATGTAAGTGACGTGTGGTTTCCGTTAGAGTAGAATAGGACCACTCCAACTCTTCCCGTGGATGTCGTACAAGGCGACTAAGGGAATACATTATAAAACATCAATCAGGCCTCCCCGACCCGTCTGGCCAGCGCGGGGAGTGTAGGCTTCCTTCGTCTGTCTCCGGCAGATGAGAGAGGGTTGTGCTCCTGCAGTGGAGACAAAAATAACCTGATGATTATGATGATGATATATGTATATAAAATTTATTTATAAGAAAAATTAAGTCGTTCCAAAGATAATATATTACTAGCTATTGCCCGCGACTTCGTCCGCGTGGACAACTTAAGATTACAAGTTATTATATACTGTCCTATGTCCTATTCCAGGATCTAACCTGTATGTGTGACAAGTTTCATCCCGATCCGTCCAGTAGTTGAAGCGTGATTGAGTAACAAACATCCAAACTTTCGCATCTTATAAATAAAATCGTAGACATCGCGTGTCTGTACATTGAAGATATTTGCAAAAAAAAAATTGGGGGGTCTAAGAATAAGCAACAGAACACATTTCGATCATTTTTGAAATTTTTGTCTGTTTGTCTGTTTGTCTGTTTATCTGTTTGTCTGTTTGTCTGTTTGTCTGTGAGTTTGTGCACGCATCACTTAAAAACTACTGAACGGATTTTGATGGACTTTTCACAAAAACATGGGGCTTAACTTAACTTAACATTTAGTCTTTATTTTATCGCAATCGGCTAACTCAATCAAAAGTTATAGATATTTTTAGTTTTCAAATACATTAGTAGGTAAGGTTATTATGCAATATATTGCTTAAAGTAGTATTTCCGTACTATTCAGATTGCTATGAGTTTGGATTACATTTGGAGCTGCGAGTAGGAATTGGAGTGGGAGTTGGCGTGGGCGTGGGCGGGTGGGATTGAGAGCGGGAGCGGAAGCGGTAGCGGTAGCGGAAGCGGGAGGGGAGCGAGAGCGGGAGCGGAACCGGAGTTGGACCGGAGCGGGAGCGGGTATGGTACCTGTGTAATTTGAGTGTTTGAAAATTCGCATAACTTTTGACTGAGTTACCCGATTACGATGAATTTGTGGTATACGTATGCAACAAAGTAATGTTGGTCGGAATTCGGACTGCGATGGATTAGTTACGAGGACTGCATTTGGAGAGACGAGGGAAAGAGGTTTGAGGGGAGTGTTGAGGGGAGAGCTGAGGGGAGGGTTGAGAGGAGGGTTGAGGGGAGTGTTGAGGGAAGGGTTGAGAGGAGTGTTGAGAGGGTTGAGGGGAGGGTTGAGGGGAGGGTTAAGGGGAGAGTTGAAAATCTGGATCTGGACCTGGAACGGGAACTAGGCCTAGGCCTGGGCCTGGGCCTGGGCCTGGGCCTGGACCTGGACCTGGACCTGGACCTGGGCCTGGGCCTGGGCCTAGGCCTGGAGCTGGACCTGGACCTGGACCTGGACCTGGACCTGGACCTGGACCTGGACCTGGACCTGGACCTGGACCTGGACCTGGACCTGGACCTGGACCTGGACCTGGACCTGGACCTGGACCTGGACCTGGACCTGGACCTGGACCTGGACCTGGACCTGGACCTGGACCTGGACCTGGACCTGGACCTGGACCTGGACCTGGACCTGGACCTGGACCTGGACCTGGACCTGGACCTGGACCTGGACCTGGACCTGGACCTGGACCTGGACCTGGACCTGGACCTGGACCTGGACCTGGACCTGGACCTGGACCTGGAAATGGACCTGGACCTGGACCTGGACCGGGACTTGGACCTGAACCTGGATTTGAAGTCTGAGTGGAAGTGGGATAGGGAGCGGAAGTGGGATAGGGAGCGGAAGTGGGAATGGGAGCGGATCCTGTTGTCCACGCGAGCGGAGCCGCGGGCACAGCTAGTTTATAATATTAGTGGGATGGGAAGGGTCGTTCTTCGTTGGGTATTCTTCTTGGCTAGATTCCGCTAATTCAAATATCTACCTAATTACGCGTACACTACAAATTATCAGAGAAGCGAATGATTGTGATTGTAAGATTAATAAGGTATTTTCCAGGACAAAAGGCCTTTGTTTGTCTCAAGTCGATCGTTCCTTAGTTTGTTCTGATGTATGGTCTTAGATTGTTACAAAAGTTTTCATGTTTTCTCTACTTACTTGTAACTTTATCATTATCAGTCAACGATCTCTATATATGTTGAGATGGAGCGTTTCAAACAATCGCTCTGTTCCACGCAAGTAGCCACAACTCTTTCACATTCATAATGAAACTTGTGCATTTACTACGCAGAACATTTAATTATTACTAAATATTGACGCTACGGTTAAATAATGTCAATATTTAGTAAATAATTAAATGTTCTGAATAGTAACTGCACAAGTTTCATTGTGAATGTGAAAGAGTTGTGGCTACTTGCGTGGAACAGAGCGATTGTTTGGAACGCTCCATCTAGTAGTACATAGAAGATCGTTGTTATCAGTTATTATATTTCTTCCCAGCACCACAGATTACTTAACAGCAATCCTTTTGACAGTACATTGAAGGTATTATTAAGACTTTTTCCTATTAATAAGTTCCTTTACATATTTTGAAGGAAGTACTGCGACTGTAAATGGTCCGTTTAACCTTAATTGATGTCCACTGCTGGACATAGGCCTACAACCTACCCCTATGCCGGCCACTACCATCAATAAACTTTATATTTCATTCCAAATTAAGTAGCAAAAGAAAACAAAGCTTATTGTGTGTCGGAAACTAAATATGAAACTAAAAATGAAAGGAGCATTCTTGCATACTTTAACATTCTATGATACAGTACAGTACCATTTATCAAGATATGTAGAACTATTTGCTTTTTTAAGAGCTACTTTTAGGTACTTGAACATTGGGTTTGTGCTCAGTAGTTCCTTCAGAAATTCTTCCAGCAGTTCCTTCAGCTGTTCCTTCAGCAGTTCCTTCAGCTCTTCCTTCAGCTCTTCCTTCAGCAGTTCCTTCATCAGTTCCTTCAGCAGATCCTGCAGCCGTTCCTTCAGCAGTTCCTTCAGACCACACCCAGTCCTCCACCCTCCGCATCCACCGCTTCCGACCACCTTCTTCAGGTCGTCGGTCCAGCTGGCGGCCGGACGTCCTACCCTGCGCGTGCCAATCCGCGGCCTCCACTCCAGAACTTAACCTATGTATATGAAATGATTATTTATATGTTTCCTTCTTATATCTTATATGTTCCCAATCTACGTTTTCAACTGCCTCACACACAGAGACGAGAGAAAAACACCGCTCCGGAAGACAGTAGCAAGATTAATCGTGACGTCACCGGCGGATGCGGCGCGCGGGGACGGATGTGGAAGGGGGGTCTCGGCGCGGCCGGACGTCCGCTTCGGCGGCCGGCGCGCGGTGTTTGCAGCAAAGAGAATAAATAGTGCAAAAAATTTGCGCTTCATACTTGTTTAGGTAATTTGGTTCTGGTTCTTGAGTCTTGTAAGTAATAATTTAAAAAATAATTAAGAATAGATAACTTCATATTATTCGTTTTATTTTACTGGTAAGCGGAAGGGAAGAAGATTAAATAGATCCAAATTTATATTACTGTATGACTTTAGTATGTAAATGAATGACAAACAAAAAATGATAAAAAAAATGATGATGTTTACTGGAAGAAAACTCTTACAGAGTTACGTGCGCATGTGAGTTACATGTATAATTTTATCATCATCAGGTTATTTTTGTCTCCACTGCAGGAGCACAACCCTCTCTCATCTGCCGGAGACAGACGGAGGATTTGGCCTAACACTCCCCTCGCTGGCCAGACGGGTTGGGGAGGCCTTATTGATGTTTTATAATGTATTCCCTTAGTCGCCTTGTACGACATCCACGGGAAGAGTTGGAGTGGTCCTATTCTACTCTACCGGAAACCACACGGCAAGTATAATTTTATAACAATTTCTAATAGTAACCCAACTGTTATGCTGTGAAGTTTATGAAATAAAATAAATCAAATAAATAATTGTTTAAATAAATGTTTAAATGAGTTGTGTGACATGTAAAGTATAAATAAACAAAAAAAATAGGAAGGAAGGAAACCCGGAATACCCATATTAACATATAATGGGTGAGTGGCAGCTCCAACAGCCTCCTGCAGACTGTGGCGGCGAGACTGGACGTGGACAGTGATATTATGCAGCACAGGACTCGCGTCCACCTCGTCAAAAAAAAACAATAATTTCATTTTTAGTCCTTTAAGTTTATTAAGTTACTAATATAGTTTAAGGTATAATTGTTACGAGAACTAACACTATGGGCAACGCCTGAAATAAATTATTTTTATTTTAATTTACTATTTATTTATAAAAAAGTCGACGTTAGTACACAACTGCTACTACCGAATACCGATCCCTGGTAATGATCATCTATTCACAGGGTGTAGTGAAGGCAGCCAACAAAAACTCATAAAAGCCACTGCGTGTAACTCTCTACTTTAAAATTACAAACAGTCGGGCAAGTTTTAGGAAACTCATCCTGTGCTGTGGAGGGGACACGGAAATATAGTTGCTAGATGTGTCAAGACTTAGTCGTAGGGTATCCGATCTTTGGGGAAAAGATCGATCTTACGAATCGATTCGAAAATTGAAGATCGATCCAAATATCGAAGGTCGGACTGCCAAAAAATTAATTTTCGATAAGATTAAATCGAGATAAGAAACCCTACTTGTACTTGGTCGAGTGACCTGGTAACAGTGTGCATTAAAATTATATATTAAATAAAAGCACAGAATAGCTCTTTTAAAATGAAATGAAATCAAATATCTTTATTGTGGATCATAGGTATATAAAGGATTAAATGTCATAGTTAGAGCTCAGCTATGTCCCGCCACATGGGGATACAACAATGAAGTCTCTTATCTCTCAAAAATTTTGATTTTTGTAACGTGTGCTCCACTTTTACAGTGCGTCGAGGGTGTTTGTCGAGGCGCGTACCGATTGACTTATATTCATCAGACGCAAGAGTGGCATCCGAGGACAGGACGCGGAACGGTGGCAACGACATTGAGACAGTATGAAACTTTTTAAATATGTTTGAATGTAGTTTGTTTACTTTTAAGAATAAAGGAATGTTTCCTCTGAGTAAAATTTGATATCTTGAATCAAGTGTGATTTAGGTCAAGCGTATAACCACGAAGAATAAATAAAAGATGCCTTTAGTACTTTACTAATTAAGTCGTTTAAAGTAAACCTGACGTTTCTTCCCAGAATAACCATTTTCATTGTATTTCTATCTTTCTGTAAAGGCCATACAAAGAGGGAACGTCGCCAGCTTTCTGGGCACAATGCCCCAGTGCCACCACCTCGACGGCCTTTTTTATTACTTGTAGTTTAGTGTTAGTAGTATTTCTATTTCTTTGTTTAGTTATGTTTTAGAGTTTTTAAGTTTATCTTTTATTTAAATTATGACCATTTTAAGTTAAGGTGTAACTGTAGATTGCAACTTAAGTTGCCATCCAGTAACTTCTATATATCTAGGTATACTTCGCTCTGTGGTACCAGCATTTTGTAGTGGTTCGCACACGTACAAGTGAAGTTGTGAGAGTTAGAATGAAATGGAAGATGAGGAAATAATGCCCAGACATGAGCATGGAAGCTCATATTAGGAAAGTGCTATGAATAATTTTGTCTCTACGAGACTTACAACTTACCTGCTACGACGTATTCTACTCAACGGATAAATATATATTAGGATACTAGCTGTGCCCGCGGCTCCGCTCCCGTGAGCTACAGAATCCGCTCCTATTACCAGTCCCGCTTCCGCTTACGCTTTCGCTTCCGCTTCCGCTTCCGCTTCCGCTCCCTCTCCCTCTAAGTGAGTTTTAATGCGTAATTTATATTATAGATAAAAACGTAAATTTCGCGTGTCTGTACATTAAAGTGATATTGCCGTGTGGTTTCCGGTAGAGTAGAATAGGACCACTCCATTTCTTCCCGTGGATGTCGTACAAGGCGACTAAGGGAATACATTATAAAACATCAATCAGGCCTCCCCAACCCGTCTGGCCAGCACGGGGAGTATAGGCCAAATCCTCCGTCTGTCCCCGGCAGATGAGAGAGGGTTGTGCTCCTGCAGTGGAGACAAAAATAACCTGAAGATGATGTACATTAAAGATATGTGCGAAAAAAATATTTGGTTAAGATTGGAAAAAAATTCTTGCTAAATATTAGAATGTATAAAATATATTAATAATGATTTGATAATCTTTTATTTCATGACTAACACTAATTTTAACTTAATTTATTTAAAAAAAATTAAACAATATTTCTATAGTAAACGCGAGCGGAGCCGTGGGCACAGCTAGTAGGTATATAATATTTATTAATTTAATGTGAAACGGATTCAATTATACTTTCCGCTGTACCAGGACCCTAAAAACTTGTACAGTGTTGTAATTTTGTACTTTTTGCCGACAAACTCTTTAGCCGAGCTATTCGACTAGATTACTTGGGAACTACGAAGGGAGGTATGAAATAAATTGAAAAACATGCCGTAAGAAGACTTGTACGAGCCCGTCTTCATTTCCATTTATATGGGGGAACTTGGCGCTCGAACAACTTAGCGACTTGCTTACTTTATGTCTTATCGGTATTACAATTTTGAACTTATAAACAAAGTGCATAATTCTGTTAAAAATTCTTAACATGTCGCATGAGTTTGAAAAAAGTTATAACACACAAAGATTAAGAGACTAACGGACCAATTCATTATTGTAAAAAGATGTCGTCCCAAATCTAATAAATAAAATCGTAGACATCGCGTGTCTGTACATTAAATATATTTGCAAAAAAAAATTGGGGGGTCTAAGGATAAGCAACAGAACACATTTCGATCATTTTTGAATTTTTTGTCTGTTTGTCTGTTTATCTGTTTGTCTGTTTGTCTGTGAGTTTTTAAGTGATGCGTGCACAAACGCATCACTTAAAAACTACTGTTCGGGCTTTGCTGGACTTTTCACAAAAACATGGGGGTTAACTTAACTTAACATTTAGTCTTTATTTCATCGCAATCGGCTGACTCAATCAAAAGTTATAGACATTTTTAGTTTTCAAATACATTCGTTACGTAAGAAGCTCTAACTAGGACCGGTGCGGGAGCGGAAGCGGAAGCGCCAGCAGAAGCGGGAGGGAAGCGGGAGCGGGAGTGGGAATGAGAGCGGATCCTGTAGTCCACGCGAGCGGAGCCGCGGGCACAGCTAGTCTAATAAATAAAATCGTAAACTTCACGTGTTTGTACATTGAAGATATTTGCAAAAAAAATTGGAGGGGGTCTAAGGATAAGTAATAGAACATATTTCGATCATTTCTGGAATTATTGTCTGTTAGTTTATGCACGCATCACTTATAAACCACTGAAAAGATTTTGATAGACTTTTCACAGAAACATAGAGCTTAACTCGGTTTAACATTTAGTCTCTATTTCATCGCAATCGGCTAACTCAATCAAAAGTTATGGGAACTTTTAGTTTTCAAATAAATTACTTAGTATGTATATGCAATATAACAAATAACAAGATTGCGATGAGTTAGGACTACGATTGGAGCTGTAGTGGGCGTGGGATTGGGATTGGAAGTGGGATAGAGAGCGGGAGTGGGAACGGGAGCGGATTTTGTAGTCCACGCGAGCGGAGCCGCGGGCACAGCTAGTTAATAACAAAATTGTACCTACTACCTCTAGCGTTCAAGGGCTTTAAGACACTAGGATACATTAGTAACAACTGAGCTGTAACCATCTGCATTGATATGAAATAGATGGACGATTACATGCTCTCCTTATATTAACGAAAAATATATATCCAAGTAATGATTGTTGAGCGTTTGTGTGTGTGCATAAATTATTGTAGGGCTGTCAGCATTGAGAGGAGTAGCATTATACGTCAACACTTCTCTTTCTAACTTGTGGGGTTAGATCGCTCGTCGCTCCAGTACGGGATATGAAAAAATCTCTGATCCTTAATATTTATTGCTTTTTAAGCATCCGTACACAACACAATAAGGAACCATATTGTTTTATCATTAACTAGCTGTTGCCCGCGACTTCGTCTGCATGGACAACTTAATATTACAAATTATGAAATATTTCCCGTAGATAAGTTGTTTTTCGGGATAAAAACTATCATATATCCTATTTCAGGACCTAACCTATATGTGTGCCAAGTTTCACCTCGATCCGTCCAGTGGTTGAAACACAAAATAAAAAATCGCGCGACCGCCGCTTTACGTACTTTGTGGTTGAAGCGTGATTTACTAACAAACATCCAAAGATCCAAATTTTCGCATTTATAATATTAGTAGGATAATCTACAATGTCAATAAATTAATATCCATATCATTATAACTCAAATTGAAAAAAAAAACAATAGATCGACAAATCCAATAAAATTACCAATCACACGCAAGTAGCGAACAGAGGCAGCCCTGTATGAGTGAGTACTCCCATCCATACTTCTATTGTCCGGACTACGTAAGACTGGTGGGGAGGGGAGTGTTGCTTCTTTACATAACCAGTAATAGCAAAGATAACTTATTAGTTACTTCGTAGTAATAGTTGGTATTATTAGACGTTGCTGTGAGATATTGGGGTCAACATACATTCTGATCATTACGTTATACCTAATCATCATCATCATCAGGTTACTTACTGCCGGAGACAGACGGAGGATTTGGCCTACACTCCCCGCGCTGGCCAGACGGGTTGGGAAGGCCTGATTGACGTTTTATACCTAATATACTGGCCTATTCTGAAAACTAAGTCAAACGTGCAGCATAGTTTGAAACAACATAAATAAACCTTTAATATCAGTGTACGCAAAAAGCGAACATTTCTCGAAGGCGCTTCGTTTAACCATTATCACCTCGCGATGGAAATACTGTCTCTATTCCAGGCTAGCGTGCTGCACGCCACATTGCGTGATTGCGTGCCAGGAACCCGAAGGAACTCTGTGGTGAAAAAATAGAACTGTACTGGACGTGGGAAGGATTCTTACACAGCTCTTTCAAGATTGAAGTCATATACTTTCGATAATATCGTCAAATCATCACATACACTCCCATGTGACGTAATAAGTAGAACTTATGGGAAATAAGCATACACATGTATATATATATATATATATATATACATATATATGACACCTGCCCTTTTTGGAAAGCACTTTCCATTTGTGGACTTGAAAAGTGTTGTAGCTTCCGAATTCTGAATAGATACTTTTTCGCATATGGCTGTTTCCGGAGAAGTTCAACTGCAGGCGCGTATTGGTAAGAAATAATTAAAACATATAAACAAAGTAGTTATCACTTTACAGTTCAGTTCCTATGCAAATATTTGGACTAAAGTACGAGTACCTCGAGTTTAATTATTTTTTTAAACCCGACGATTTTGTGTTAATAGCTACATAGGCACGCGCCTGTTCAACTGTAACATGTTCAGCACAAAACGCTATCAATCCAACAGTAAACTGAACTAAAAGTACCAGGATCTCATAAGTCATAGCGACTTCCTGAACGCGACACCTGTGGTGGCGAGCAGTTTTAATAACCCTACCATCGCGAGATAAGCGCCTTGTGATTTATACCTCCCACTGCCTCGGGCGAGCGCGCTTAGTGAAATGGAGCGGAAAGAGACACCGTGGCGGCTGTAATTTAACTCCACATGACGCTGGGTGCTTAGTAATGTAAGATTTAGGTCATTAATTTTTTAAAAGATAACTCTACCTGGAAAACCAAGCGATTTACTCCTAACTTACTTTACCCTTTCTCACCTGGAGTTCTGGACAAATCTTGAATTAGAAAACTAACAACTTTCTTGTACTTCTACTTCTTCATTGTTGCCTCACTGTTGAGGATGCGTCCAGAGTAATGCACCTCCACGCACCTTCTGCATTCCTACTGCACACTTTATAAAAGGATCCGACCGGCGCCCTTTTCACAGGGTCCGGACCTCATTGTCGGATCTCGTACTCTAGCACCTTGCCTACTACTTAGCTCAGGATGAACAGTTTCTGCAAATCATGCTTAGGAGACCGCATAATGTATCTGAAGGAGCTTAGGGCTTTTTCATTACAGATATAACGATGTTGATCTCTTCGTGTGAGAAGTGGAGCATTAGTTCGCATGACTGTCCATGATATTCCAAGTAATCTTCTCCACATCTCAAAGGCATCATTTTCGGCTTCTCTCACACACCAGGTTTCAGAGCCATACAAATGTCGAGAAGATACCCGTTCCACATTGATGAAATAACTCATCCATGCTACCCCAACCCGTGGCTTACTCTGTCCTCTACATTAGGCATACTGCTGGTCGGATCTGCCCCACAGAACATAGGTACATTCTTCGTCCGTGCGTGTGCAAGTATACTTTCGCCGTCTTCTGAATTATCTGTTTGGGTCCGTCCGTATTGTGATCTTAAACAATGCAGTCAGGAAATGTAGGGGTTTCTTGTAACATGTGCCAAAAGAATAGCTGTTTGTCTTTATCTTTTAACATATCTCTTGATTAAGGGTCGGGCTGGGGAAATCATCACGGTCGAAGTCTGCTTGGTCTTATTAAGTTATTACTTTAAGTCTTGTAGACTCCAGGTTCTCAATAAGCACCAGGCTGTATTCCTTAGTCCCGACCTCTAACCCGAAGGATAGTGCTCCTATAGCCCCACTTTTTATTCTAAAAACTTTAAAATCTCTAAAATATTGTGAATTCACAGTTAAGGCTTCTAAGGTATTTGTCTATTGACCAAGTTGTCGGAAGATAAATGATTTTATTGTAATATTGTATTATACATCCCCGAATTAATCTCTTTTGTTGAATCTCCGATACAAACAGATTGGAGTTATGTAATGTCAGTTTTGCGGTATTTGCAACAATTCCAGCGACAGCTTCCAATAGGATGCCCAGGCAACTTGCAATAATGGCATTTTGCCGGCGACGAAGTGCAGTTTGCAAACAATTGTTATTCTGGCTTGAGGCAATGGTTTAATCTGAGTGTTTTAATAGATATCTAGTCGAATCCTGTCTATGTATCTCTCTTATTGTAAAGGATTATGATTATTTTATTAATATAGTCCAGTCATGGCGGATAATAACCTTAAAAATTAAACGTCCCTACGTCCTTGAAATGCAAGGAAAATTACCCTTTGTCCTCGTTATTAATCCTTAGTTTGTTGTGAATACCTATCTTCAACATCATCATCATATTAGACGTCCACTGCTGGACATAGGCCTTCCTTAATGAACGCTATCACACCCGGTCCTTGCGCATCCAGCCTCTTCCGGCCACCTTCTTCAGGTCTTCGGTCCACGTGGAGGCGGGGCGTCGCACCCTGCGCATGCCGATCCGCGGTCTCCACTCTAGAACTCGTCTGTCCCAACGGCCGTCGGTTCCGCGACAGATGTGGCCCGCCCACTACCACTACAGTTTGCTAATTCTTTCGGCTATGTCGGCCACCTTCGTTCTTCGTAATATAATATGGTATGTATGTATTTATGTAAGTATGTTTATTATAGTTATTATATATATACTATATATATATATATAGTTCAGCTATTTAGTTATTATGTAGTCTATTATGCACTTATTTTGCCCCCCTCGCTCTTACTGCCTTGTCTCACACCTTGTAAGGTTAGCTGGTAGAGATCTCTTTTACACACTCATACAGCTCACCTTTGTACACACCATTTATTACTGTATTTAGTTTTAAGTTGTGCAATAAAGAATATATATAATATATGTAATAAAAACCCATTCAAACTATTCCGAAGACAACCAAGCATTACAAACGCGAAAACAACAATGCACTGATGTGTAAATAATAAGGAAAGTTTCCGTTATTTGACAGACTTTTACTGTTCGGACGAGGAAAATTGCTGCGTTTATCAACTTACGTACAGGTCCGCACACAGTAAAGGGAGGTCATGACCCCCTGATGGTCATGGTCCTGTTTTAGATATGAATAACTAAAACATGATATTGATTGATTATTTTTTTTCAAATATATTACGATCACCACTTCCGACCGCCTCGCTGGCCTAGTGAATTGGTCATTGGACTCGAACGACACAGGTCGTGGGTTCGATTCCCACCTGAGCCAGCTTTGTACAATTTGTAAATGTTGATCCTGGTCTGGATGTTATATTTGTGAACTGTCCTATCCTTATTTACTTCCATACCACAGGAGAAAATCCTAGTTTGGGATTAGACAAGTGTATGTATCTATACATTTAATAAGTATTTATATGAAAAAATACTTTGACGTTTTCTACGCATTCTGAGTTCAATGTTGAATACAAATCGCACATGAAATCATAAACCGTCATAACTCAAAACAACATGTTATGAGAAAACACGATTTGAAAGTTTAAAAAATTATACAAACAAAACGGCTGAAAATAAGTAAGCAAATTTGACTTACTTACTTTTTAACTAAGATTATAAATAATGAATAAATATTTCAGACATTCACACCAATTATCTAGTCCCAAACTAGGCACTAGGCGAGCCTGTGGTATGGTTACTAGATAACGGATAGACATACTTAAATAAATATATAAATATCCAAGACTTGGGTACAAACATTCATATTCATCATACGAACATTTGCCCCTAGCGGGATTCGAACCCGCAACCTCCGGCGTGGCAGTCCGAGAGGTACCCCGTTTCGCCACGGAGGTCGTCTGATTATCTGTTAACATAATGAAAAACAAAGATAGAGGAAATCGAGTACGATTTTTTTTTTTTTGATAATTAATAACTCAACACATTTTTTTAGTTTTGATGGTCTGTAGTTTCATTTGCGAAATAGTTTGAGTAAAGCAACTTTTTAATTTTTATACTTTTTTTTTAACGAAGCCCCCATTATTTTGGAAGCTGGGCACGCATCTGCTTACATACAGGACAAAGTATTAGTTTACGGCATAAATCGGCGCAAATTGACAGCCGCCGTTACAAACGAGGATATAATACCGACCCTTGACAGCTTCTTACTGTAGGTATGCTTCCGCTCTCAGGATAGTTTTGAAACTCTGCAGCAATCGTAAGCAATTATTTGGGAAACTAAATTACCAACTGGACGCAATATGGACAGGTAGTTTGACAAAAAAAATACAGTAGATACATACGAGAAGTTAATACTGACTTCGGTTATTGTCGTACGTACTGAAATACAGACAGGACCATGTAACTAATCTAAGGTAGACCGTAGTCCTACTATATTTATAATATAATAATAATATAAGCCTTTATTTACTACAAACATTTTTTTATATTTTTTTATATCTATATTTACATATACATTCCTTTATGCAATAACCTATGTTTCATCTCCCTCTTCTTTGTTTGCAGTTTGTCTTGTGACAGAGGCCTCCTCCAAGGCTATATACTCGAATATATCCACAACCTACCAAAACCGCTAAAGTTACACATATGTAATGTATGATGGAAATGTTTATCTTAAAGGCCTCCTCCAAGGCTATATATATATATCCTACTAATATTATAAACGCGAAAGTTTGTAAGTATGGATGGATGTTTGTTACTCTTTCACGTAAAAACTACTGAATGGATTTTAATGAAACTTTACAATAATATAGCTTATACATCAGAATAACACATAGGCAACAATTTATAAAGATATTGTGTGAATTGTCCAAAATACCAAATAGGTAGGAAAAAATCTACCATCTGCGAGCTATTATGGTGTGCGCTGCCAAAACCGAGTTACACATATGTAATGTATGATGGAAATGTTTATCTTAAATAGTCCTACAAAAAAGCTACTCGAAATACTAATCGTGCGCAGACGAAGTCGCGGGTACCAGCTAGTATAAAATAAAAAAGGAAAACTTCAAAGTTTTATATAATTAAGACAGGTAATAATTTGTATTGTTTAAACTCGTAAGATTTTGATTTGAAAAATGAATTTATCCTATGTAAAATTTTTATTTATTTCTCGTAGCAAAAGGAAAATGCAATTCTTCTACTTCTATATGAAGACCGAGCTCATCTGGCAAATATGTACAGTTTCCGAAATAGCGACATCTATGGATTACATAATGTAACACGACCAAGTGAGTGCAAAGGTCACTTATAAAACACTATGAAAGCTTTTTACTCTTAGACCTCATAAACTACAAGCTTTCCATTAGATGGCGCTTATTTGTAACTTCAACTTCAATGATGGAAAAATGATGGAAAAGTAAAACCGTTAAGCGCCATTTTGTTGGAAACTTTACAGAAATTAGTATGTTAACCTTTTTTACAACAAAAATGAGATGTTATTTTATATGACGATCGATGAAGCTCGAAGAAAACCATCAGAATATGCAAATTAAACGTTTATTAAACAAAAGAATTACCCAGTCCCTTCCCTTTCGCAGTTTTACCTTTTTCTACAATCGATACCTTTTTTAGGGTTCCGTAGCCAAATGGCAAAAACGGAACCCTTATGGCTTCGTCATGTCTGTCTGTCTGTCTGTCCGTCCGTATGTCACAGCCACTTTATTCCGAAACTATAAGAACTATACTGTTGAAACTTGGTAAGTAGATGTATTATGTGAACCGCATTAAGATTTTCATACAAAAATAGAAAAAAAAAAACAAAAATTTTGGGGGTTCCCCATACTTAGAACTGAAAGTCAAAAATTTTTTTTTCATCAAACCCATACGTGTGGGGTATCTATGGATAGGTCTTCAAAAATGATATTAAGGTTTCTAATATCATTTTTTTGTAAACTGAATAGTTTGCGCGAGAGACACTTCCAAAGTTGTAAAATGTGTGTGTGTGTCCCCCCCCCCCCCCCCCCCCGTAACTTCTAAAATAAGAGAACGATAAAACTAAAAAAAATATATGATGTACATTGCCATACAAACTTCCACTTAAAATTGGTTTGAACGAGATCTAGTAAGTAGTTTTTTTTTAATACGTCATAAATCGTAAACCACAATACTATTATTAAAACATCGATCAAAGTTACAACGAACTACAATAACTTTTATATTATGTTACTTGCTGCTACGGAACCCTTCATGGGCGAGTCCGACTCGCACTTAGCCGCTTTTTTTTATATAAAGTTGAGGGCGTGACAAATCACATCTAATTAAATTACCCTCGATGTGGAAGTCCATTATGATGTCTATGCGGGACAGACGACTTGGCAAATTAGACAATTAATTAATCGAATCTAGAGACCCGCTCCCGCTTCGTAACAAAAGGGACTGTAATAGAGATTATTATTTTCTAAAACAAAAAAAAATTAAAATAACGTAAACTATTAATTAGATAAAAAAAAGTGTCACATTGTTTAAACAGATAGGCACTTGATTGATTTTGATCTCAATTGTTTTAAGACTAAATTTTAATCTCCATCAAGCCCTGGCTAGATGGAGCGACGATCTGCGTAGGGCGGCTGCTGGCAGTGACTGGTTGAGAACAGCCGAGGGTCGTGTTCAGTGGCGCGCCTTGGGAGAGGCCTAGCTATGTCCAACAGTGGCCTCTTTCAGACTGATGATGAATTTTCATTTAAAGAGACTAAACGAGAATAGAAGTCTTCCAGTCCTCCATTCCTCCAGTACCAAATCAAAATCCATTTTCCGGGCCTTCCTACCAAGGCATTTTGATTTGGTATCCAATCTCTATCTGAATTCTAGTACCTATATCAAAGGATCCAATCATTTTAAGACAATTTTTAACGTTTAGTTTTGAATTTATATAAGTAAGCATCAACTTTCTGAATGCTAAAAATTTCGCTCTGAAAGTTGGTGGAGGCACATCGAAGTGCGCGATCTAATGTAACCCAACCTACCCGTGAACAACCAACCACCTTAATCACAGTGCTGCATTCCGGAACTACATCGCGTTAGAAACGTGTTAATAGAATTTTTACTTCCGTTTTTTTTTAAAAGGCGAATAATTCAATACCTCAAAATTAGTGATGTCAATCGACTAAATCGATATTAATTGATTTTATTTTCTCATCGTATTATTTGGTATTGTTGATAGTAGTTTTTATTACGTTTTCAATAGGGTGGTGTAGGTACGAGTACGTATATTTTATCTTAATTATGATAAAATAAGAGAAGGACGCTCATGAAAATGTATCATTAAATTCAATTCATCCGAGAGTCACTCATCTTGGGGACTCACTCGTCTTGCATCCGGTGGCGAGGAGCAAACGGTGAATAATCTCAACTACATTTATTTTGAGCGAGAACTGTCTGTATGTAAGTTAAAAACAAAAGAAGTCTAGTAGTATTATTAAGTAAGTACCTATTCTTTGCTTAGACGATCTCATTTTGAATTACTATAGGTGCCTTGGCTACAAGCGAGCTATGTTTATTCCATTTTCCCGCAGAATATTAAAAGCCAAACACTTATAAATACAAATTGGTTAGTATGTTTATCCTATCACGTTGATTTTTTTCAACATAATACAGAATATGCATAGTAAATAAATATGTATATCGTTATTTCAAAATTAACGACACTTTGGAGGTATTTATATTCACATACACAGTTCGTAACTATAATATATATTTTTTAATTCAATTGCTTAATGAAAATATTAAAAAAAATGGTAAGTGTCGAAAATGCGACATGACGTTTGCGCGCGCGCCCCTATCGTTAAAATTTGATAATTGAAAATGCAAGTGTAACGATCTTGCGCTAACTTCTCTTTTATATTTTTCTTCAAATTAGTATTGAAAACGTTTTTATTTTCGGCCGCTTGGAGCATTATGGTAAACGTCGCCAATTGTTGATAACCACTTTTTGCTACGTCATCATCTAATAAATAAAATCGTAAACTTGGCGTGTCTGTACATTGAAGATATTTGCAAAAAAAAAATTGGGGGGTCTAAGGATAAGCAACAGAACACATTTCGATCATTTTTGAAATTTTTGTCTGTTTATCTGTTTGTCTGTTTGTCTGTGAGTTTGTGCACGCATCACTTAAAAACTACTGATCGGACTTTGATGGACTTTTCACAGAAACATGGGGCTTAATTTGGTGTAACATATAGGCTTTATTTCATTGCAATCGGTGCAGTCAATCAAAAGTTATGCGAATTTATAGTTTCCGAACACTCGCATACACTGCGAAGAATGTAGGGTGTAAATGCTCGACTGAATTCGTGAGCGGTAGCGGGAGCGGGCATGGTAACATGTAATGTGAGATTTTGAAAACTATAAATTCGCATAACTTTTGATTGAGTTAGTCGATTACGATGAAAAATCTGGATCTGGAACTGGATCTGGATCTGGATCTGGAGCTGGATCTGGAGCTGGATCTGGAGCCGGACCTTTAGCTAGACCTGGATCTGGAGCTGGAGCTGGAACTGGACCTGGACCTGGACCTGGACCTGGACCTGGACCTGGACCTGGACCTGGACCTGGACCTGGACCTGGACCTGGACCTGGACCTGGATCTGGATCTGGACCTGGATCTAGACCTGGACCTGGATCTGGACCTGGACCTGGACCTTGACCTGGACCTGGACCTGGACCTGGACCTGGACCTGGACCTGGACCTGGACCTGGACCTGGACCTGGACCTGGACCTGGACCTGGACCTGGACCTGGACCTGGACCTGGACCTGGACCTGGACCTGGACCTGGACCTGGACCTGGACCTGGACCTGGACCTGGACCTGGACCTGGACCTGGACCTGGACCTGGACCTGGACCTGGACCTGGACCTGGACCTGGACCTGGACCTGGACCTGGACCTGGACCTGGACCTGGACCTGGACCTGGACCTGGACCTGGACCTGGACCTGGACCTGGACCTGGACCTGGACCTGGACCTGGACCTGGACCTGGACCTGGACCTGGACCTGGACCTGGACCTGGACCTGGACCTGGAGCGGGAGCGGGATTGAGAGTGAGATTGAGAGTCTGAGTGGAAGTGGGATAGGGAGCGGAAGTGGGAATGGGAGCGGATTCTGTAGTCCACGCGAGCGGAGCCGCGGGCACAGCTAGTATACAATAATTTGCGTTTACGTTAAATAACGTAATTTATTTTTGTATTGTTTAATTATTTTCCTCGAACAAATACGATTGTTGGTGTCTGTATATGTTACTTGGCGAAATTTGTGTGTTAATTTTGAACGTCTATATTTTCTTATAGTATTAAGAGCGAGCTACACCTACACACTACAACTGACTACTCTACAAATAGGTACTTACTTGTGTGTATATAAATAACTAATTACCAAATATCTTAGCTTTAAAAAAAAATTAAACAAAATTGCATAACATATGTCAGATAATGATGGGAGTCGCTAGATGAGTACACCCTGCTTTTTATGATGATAAATGATATAGGTATAACAAACGCAGCGACAAAGTAGCGGGACCTTACTATGCAGATGCATTATTCAATTAGGCAGATAACACTTAAGATGATTACTGGTAATAAAATTGTAATCTCTTGTTTCCGAGACGCGCGTGGGCACATGCGAGAGATGACCGGTGTGACCCCACAGCCTCGCTGGCGCTGACAAACTTTGGGGTACCGATCTATACCTATGAGGGCATCGGTAGCGTAAGGGCCTATTATGGCGAGAGGTCCGAGTTCGATCTCCGGTCACGCTATGTACCAATGTTTTTTTTTAATAACTGCGGGCCCGATGTTGCACCACCCACGTCCGTAGAATATCCACAAAGTGACCTGGCCTAATAATATAGGATAAAATACGATTACCTATGGGCCAGATTCTAAAAGCACAAAGTTAAAGACAGCACTTATATCTTTTAGCAATAAAACTAATTATGAGTATTTAAACCTTCTCGATGGTATTGTACCATCGAGAAGGATTAAATCATGTTTAAATACTCATAATTAGACAAAGGTCACAAGTACGTACTATTATCATGAAGCTTTCTCTGTCGCTGGTAGGCTGGCAGAAATCTCAGCATTACATTTGTGCATATATTTTTTTCTTCCTTACTTTTATAGTTTGGTATGTCCTTTCTTTTGTGTGTGCAATAAAAATAAAAATAACTAAGTGTGTCATAAAAAAGGTTTATGTCAAAAATTCTATATTCTGTTAAATTGTGTTTTTCGTCAACATCCCGATTTTGTTGTTCTTACGATATACCTACCTATAATAGATTAACCCATTAATTGAACGCGAACCGGAAGTGCCGGATGTATTACTGTTATGATGACGAAGTCAGTTTTACAATTTAATTATTACTCAATTTTTATTGTAATATTTTATTCAGTTCTTAATTTATATACCTTTTATACATTGATATTGTAGGTTTTTGCCTGAATAAAGAAATTCATTATTATTGTTAATCCAGCTTATCTATTTATTTGTACACCTGTATACAGTTCACTAAATCTTCACTAAATTTTCGTTAATCTATAGAAAATATTTAGACCAGTGGATCAATTTCGTAAGACCTATTCAATCCCTAGAACGTACAATATTCAATTGTAAATTCTTAGAACAATCTCAGTACATTTTGTACTACGGATATGTGTTATTTGCTCGTCGTCGTTAAGCCAAGTCACTTAGCGAAATTGGATGACACATATATATGCCAGCCACTGGTACCTTTAACCCTTTTACGCTAGCGGGTTATCAGCGATCCCAGACTGATTTTTTAATATCAGAAAGTACCTATGATAAAGCTAAACGAAAAACGTGGTTGGTGGTGGTTGGGCTTGGGACCAAAAAAATGTTTACTGGAACAGAGGCGAAGCTTAGGGTACTAAATATTGATTGAGACGTGGAACAGACACCAGGGATAAATATCACCACCTCCTTAGGCATAAGACGGACGATGTATTGGAAGTTGAATCTGGATGAGCAAATAATAAATATGGGGTGTTTTACTCGTACGTTATTCGTGATAAACCTTTTCATACCGCCGCTCTACACATCTAACAAAAAAAATTACCTTACAAAATTATAACTATAGTGGATATCTATTCACAACCCCTACTAGTAACACCAATTACACGTTTGTCTATCAATTAAAATTGTTGAAAAAAATTCCGTGTCATTTTCAGAGGGATCCGTTCAACGGTTAAGTGTTGGAGTTTAACAAACTGCTTAATTAAGATCGTGTTAGCTCGGAGAGGGCGCAGTCTGGTGCGCGCGCGCGTCCCGTAACCATGTTAGCGCTTGCGCTCGTCGTTCTGGTACTCTCTGGAGCGCGCGCAAGAACTTTCAACATCACTCGCCTTATGATTCCCGACGTGGTTCCAGCTGACCAGGACGAGGTCGAAATTGAATGCCAATACGATGCCAACTTCACTCTCCTCAACTGGTTCAAAGGACCCAACGAGTTCTTTAGATACAAACCTGCTAATACACCCACCACCCGCTCGTTCCCAGTGCTCGGAGTCGGAAGAATAGAAATGCTGATGTGTGGACCGACTGCCTGCCGCCTCAGGCTTGGAGCACTAACTGAAGAAGCTACAGGCTTGTACAGATGTGACGTAGAGCGTGAGGGCCCGCCATACAGATTTGCGACCCTTTCAGCATACATGCAAGTCCACGGGCATGAACACAGGAGGCCAATGCTTGAGGGTTTGGCTGAAGAATACGGAGAAGACGATGAAATGCAGGCTTACTGCCGTGGAGCGCTAGATGCGGAACTTCGCTGGTACATCAACGGGCGGGAGCTTGAAGATATGAGAGGTTTAGCTACTCTGAAAAAGAATACCTCAAGATTATATTTCTCTGGTATTCCTCCTACGATGACAATGCAGTGTGCGGAGTTCCGCTATGGAAAGTTATCTGGGTCGAAGGAATCAAAAGCTCGCTGGAAGAATATCAGTCGCAGAGACGAGAGGGCTCAGGAACAGCGGAATGCGTCAAGTTCTATCAAGTGTTTAGGCATAATGAGTGTTTTTTGTGTTATCTTTAAACATGTAATATAAGCATTAGTAAATGAAGGAAATTATAATTTTACCAAAACTATGTTCCTATTTATTTAATTATTATTTGTAGAGATTTAAAAAAGTAACAAGTAATTTAAATTACGAAATTTCTAATAAAATCTGTTTGATAAAATAACGACTTTTTTCTTTATAAATATTTTCTCTCCTACCTATCAAGATGGTGATTTCCATCTTAAAACTAGTTTAAAGGTACCTATTATAGATACCCTACTAAAACTTGGAAAACGTAACTATGAATCATCTACTCGTAACATATGTATATAAATCACTTAAAATACTATTTATTATTTCTCAATTCATTTTTAACACATTTTTGTGTAATATAGGTCCTGTCTATAAATATATAAAAATATTTAAACTGAAATATATCATATAAAATCTAGTAAAATCGTATAAAAATTAAAAAAAATATATTATATACCTACATATAAAAAACACAGTCGCTCAGTGCTGTTTATTTGCTTATAAAATATCGGCTGACTAGGTACCTACTCGATACTAGGAGGGTGATTACTAGATTTTGGTACCTGAGTAGAAATTGATAAAAACTGTCATTTTGAGTATGTTTTATTCTTGTAACTTAGAATGGTGTTGTATTTTTCCTACATTACTATTAAAATATAATAAATATATGTATATCGTATTTTTTTTCACTAATTTCATGTTGCATATTACTTGTCATAATTGCGACTTTAGTAAAAAGGCTTACTTACTGGGTACTTTAACTAATATAAAAATAATAGTAATTATTATTGTTACATTATAACAACGAAATAATTTTCTGCATTATATATTTATGCAATAAATGTAATAAACATTAAGTAAAATATACTTGCGTAATAATATTATGTTATTTATATATTGATATAAATAACAGACAATATTATTATCAGGTCTGAAACATATTAATATGATGTTAATAATTATGGCGTTATTTTCTTTCATAATTTTAGTTCACCGATATTTCATCACATATTAGAAATAGTGCAACTCGATTCTCGTAAATTTTGTTTTCGATGCGATGCGTCACCCCGGCATCACTATTTCCAAGAAAAGATAATGTGACCAATAACTTCTGACGTCCCATGAATGTGGCAAAATTTAGAGATAATAAAAAAATGTTGAAATGTATCAAATTCTTCTGTCGCACATAAACATCAAGTACTATTTCGACAAGTATAGTATGCGTTTCTAATTGCGTTGTTGATATTACAATTTGTGTACAACAATTATTACGAAATGTTCTTGATGGCACTTTATCATTATTTTACTGGCAACACCAAATTTCAAAATGGCGTCATAAAACTACCATTCCCTCATATTGACAGCGCATTGCGCAAAGAAGCGGAGTTGAGTGTGCATGTTATACGGTTAAACATGTTAAAAAGTTTTACTGAAATTTTAGTTTTATGTTACATTCAGTGCCCAAATCGTCTCAAAGGAACTGATATATTTAACTTTTCTCCATCTTGATTAAGTGAGAATCTTAGTAAAATACCTAGTGAATAATATTGTATATCGTTTTTGTTGCAAGTCAGATTTTGGTTTTCATCCGTCACCATGCCTAAAGGAAAGAAAAATAAAGGAAAATACGGTGAGTTTCTTGCTAATTGTTGTGTTGCAAATGTGTTTTAATTGCTTTAGTGACGCGAACCTGGAATCCGCCAAGACGTGTCACGCGGCGACCTTGTGATTTATACTTTCCGCAAGTACTGTGACATGTCCACGTATTATTTTCACACGCGGTCGTAACTGCTGGATACTATTACCATGTATTGCCCTACCATATGGCTGTAGAATGTGCCTCGACTCTCTATTGCGACCTTCCTCATATTGCAAGCGTATGACAACTCGCGCCTTTACTTTCACGATTTCATAACATTATGAAGTATTCCCATGCTCTATTCTTTCGTGTTCAACACAGACTGCATTAACATCTGGTAAAGCTAAACAATTCGATTTTTTGTCGTATAAAAAACTTGTTTGGCCTTGAGAGGATGTTTCACTGTTTAGCATTATGTAATTTGACATTATCTCGTACATAACAATGTGTATTTTACCTGTTTACTTCCTAGAACTGGCATAGAAAAAAGGGGATTGTTTTCGCAATAGACCAACCTTTTTCAGGTACATTCCAGAACAAAGTGATTGAAAGTTGAAATCCAACCTATTGTTTCTGTTCACAAAACTTTCTATCCCAGTTCTTTGTTGTCCATTTTGCATTTGCAGATAACAAAGTATTTAGATAAACCTTCCTGTGTATTTAAATTTCAACTCCGGCCAGGTAGTTCGCAATTCTAAGTCACAGTAAGTTTTCTGAGTCTTTTTTGCACACTTGTTGTAATTATAAAGGCACAATAAATACATTTTGATCACTTTATTAGTTACGTATACCACATGATTCTACATGTCTTTAGCTATAATTTGCTGAATCCAACCTAGATAGCAAACATATGAAATTTCAATATTAGGTCTTATGTTGTGTTTTTATTACTAACTAGGTCCTATGTTTGTTTATTCACTTTATTAATCAAGTGGCTTTATATTAAAGTGATATGATAACCTGGTGCCATTGATCTTGTATTAATTAATAACATTAATAGCGAAATGAAAAGGAATAATATGTATATGGTGAATTATCCAAATCTGACAGTGTCAAGAAATTGGCAACACCTACATACAAGAAATTGACCATACTTAGTTGTATTGACAAAGGTTTATCAAAGGCTTTATATTACTCTCCTTTATCCCTTTTTAGATTATTACAAGTGTTAGCACTTCTGTCTAATCTGTATTTAAACTCAAAATATATACTTATTAGCTTTTTCACGACAATATCACTCCCTTGAATGCTTGTTCAACGCTCTCAATGACGTTTACCCTTTTTCGCGGATCTCTCGTGCAGTTTTATTTGCATGTAGTGATAGTCAATTGACAGTTTTTTAGGAATTTATATCATGATATTGAACATTAAATCTAAAAGGAACAACTATAGTTTGGATAAATGCTATTACAAGTAAATTCAGTTAATGCATACTATAAGCACAGGGAATAGCTTAGGATTAGAGGTCATAGATAATTAAACAAATTCCAGTTAATTTTCTCTATTGACATTAAAGCAAAAGTCTGAACCACAAAGTAAACAAAGCCACTCATGTGTTGTCAAGTCAACACTATTGTAACTTAGATTTGTTTATCATAAATAACATTGATATTTTTGACTAACATTAAGTTATAATAGTGATTTAGATGACCATAAGAGAAGACAGAAAACTTCTGTTAATTTTTTTTTGTTTCTTTTTACAATATTGCAATAGTGGAGTTTCTCATTGCTGTGCCTTTTTTAAAATTTATTATCATTATAGGTATCAAGATTAAATTTAATACACTACATGATTATGTAAGAAATTAACAGTTGCTAGGTAGTTTTGTTTTGAGGAAGTGAGATGAATGACTCAGCTGTTACAAAGGAATTTTCAAATTGTGTATATTACCAATTGGTTAACTAATGCAATGATGATGACATCATAGGCTACCATTAGGCATCAGTCTGCCTTCTCCCTTTCAAATAAGTAGTTTTCAAAATGAGAGTATTAAAAAAAATCATAATTAACCCAATGAGATAATAAAGATACTGCCTGGTTAGACGAGTCTTACAGAATACAAAAATAGAGAATATATATCTTCAGAAACCTGATTGTGGTTACAGCGGTTTATTGGGCTCTCTTTAGTTTTGACAAAATATCTATGCCAGAGGAAGTCTTGACTTTCTAATTACAATATACTTGATCTTTAAAATTTTATATATTAACAAATCGATTGACTAACCCAATGACGTAATAAGAGTTCGTATGATATTCATTTATTTATTTATTTACTTAATAGTTTATTGTACACACAAATATACAAAGAACAACACAAAGAAAAGAAAATTATACAAAAGGATATTTTTTTCAAAAAGCCAAATAGATCCAGCATCATTTAGAATAATTTGTATGTATTTTGTGAAGGTATATTTATTGTTTAATTCATAAACCACCAGGTGATAATGGAATTCCCAAGGTGCGAGGAAGCGAGATAGAAAGAAAACACCTAAATAAAAAGTTTTTAAAATAATTTAGTTTCATTTATTGGCTGCTTGTGATGAAATTCAGACAAATACATTATTTTTTTTTTCATATAAGTTTATAAGTACTTACCTTCTACCTTTGGCTTTTTGTGCCTATACATTTAAGTATTTCTCCTTTGTGCAGTAAAAAGTACTGAATTTGAAAAAAAAAAGATCCTGTATCGGTAACACTTATGGAAGACTTTTACAAGATGTTTTAAATTTCAGAGCACAGAAGAACGGAACAGCCATACTCCTCGGATGAGGATGCCGGCATCGACATGACCAACGACAACTGCTCAGAGACATCGGGACAGTCAGACCTCAAAAGCCTGGAAGCAGGTAAACCTAAAACTAATGTAATAAATAGAGCTGATTGGAGGGTTGTGCTCATTTGGTTGCCTTTATAAATTCAATGGGTATTACATTAGGATACACCATTATTATGTGACTATGGATTAACAAAACTTACCAAAAAAGATCTATTGCCTTTTCTCACTTTCAAAAGCTGAAACTAAGTTTTCAATTTTAAAGAAATAAATGTGACATTAATAGTACTTATGATGCATGGTATGTATGTATGTATGTATGTAAACGCTTTATTGTACCAAAAATAACAAAACAACAATAATAAAATAATAATTAAACTGTGTACAAAGGCGGACTTATCCCACTTAGGAATCTCTTCCAGTCGACCTTAGATTAACTGAAATGGTTGATTTTATTAAGGCGGTGGAGCGAGATTTTTTAGTTATGCTAATGAATAATACCTGGTTGATCTTATTAAGGCGCCTGGAGTTATATCACCAGTTACCCCTCCCTAGCAACACTGCTCAAACCTGAGAATATTGTAAGCACGTGTAAGCGACGAAATATATGCGTCACAGATCTGATATATTCTTAGAAACGACAGTTCAAAAAAACACGCTTTGTTTATAACCAATAGGTGATATTTGTACAGCTGACAGAAGCGTAGTTTTTCATGAATGTTTGCCGCCAATTTTCTTCACCAGTCATTTTACAGATCAGTAGTAAGATAGGCCAGAGTTTTTGCATTATTTACCATGTTTTTATGCTCGTTTTTGTAAAAAAATATTGTTAGCATTCAGTTGGCTGGTTCTAGTTAACCTTGAGTCAATCTAGTCAGTATAACTATTCAATATAATAAACAGTTCATGTCAAACATGAAATATACAGAGTGTACAAATAAATTAGACCAGCTAGTGTCGTAGTGTAATTTTTCAAATAAATCTTACATATATAAATATTACTTGTCTAATCCCATACTAGGATTTTCTTCTGTGCTGTGGAACTCAAACAACGATAGTCCCCAACGGTTCTGCGACAGATTTACTGCCACTTCATTCGGTGACCTTCGTTCTTCGTCGGATCTCCCCATTGAGAATCATATCATTCATAGAAACCCCGAGCATAGCCCTGTCGATATCACAGGCGTATTTTATAGAATGAATGCATGACATATTCTCTGTTTAGTATTTATACTGCAGCATCTTTGTTTTCTGACCTTGACACATAAATATAGCCTTGCTCTTTTTATAAGCACAATGAGTGGGCATAATTTGAACAAATGCCATTCCGTCTTCACTTCATTCGCAATTTTACCTGGGCTTGTTGAATTTTAGTTGAGTTCATGGTTAGAGACAATTTAAGCCAGATCTTCTCTGCAGAGAGGCTGGTGAACCCACCTATCTTAAATGATTCTGTTCTAATTGAAAAATTACTTGGGAAATCTAACTTTTTGGGACCCAAATAAGTGTTTTTTTAATAATGGTCTTGATTTTTTTTCTCTTGAATGGTTCAATGTTTTTTTATGAAATTTTACATGAATATGAAGGAACAATCGTGGGTGTCGTCAAGGTGACTAAGGGATTGCACCAGGGACGGGCAGCAGAGTTCTCTTCTGTATAGTAAAATTCATTGTTTATTAATATTATCATCAGAGCCCAGAGTTCTGAATATCCCAAAAGGTTAAAATAAATTAGCAGTACTGTGGTCAAAAATCCCTCAACGGACAGCCCACCAAAAGTGGCATTCTATTGGGGATGCTGATGTTCAGCAGTGGACGTATTCCAGCTGATGGTGATGAAGGAACATTAAACCGTTAGAAATATGTATTTAAATCATTATTTATTTGCCTTATTTTTTTTTTAATTCTGATGAGTTTGCGCTCGATCTCAATCTCACTTGATGTTGAAAAGTGGCATATTCTAAGTTAAAACCTTTTTCACTAGAGGTACAGACAGACTTACATACCAATTTTTGTATACCTAACAATAAGACCGTACTTTAAAAACTAAAAGCATGTTAACTAAAAACTGGTTAGTGATTGTATACTAATTGTCGCTATGTTAAAAATCTTGATCTTGTTATACTTAAATAAAGATTTGTGACCAGGTTGCAGGGCTGTGGTCATGAGCTGATTGCTCAATCATTAATTTGTTTATACTATATTACCAGTTATTGTATAAAGGTAGATAAAAAACTAATCATCATCAGGTTATTTTTGTCTCCAGTGCAGGAGCACAACCCTCTCTCATCTGCCGGAGACAGACGGAGGATTTGGCCTACACTCCCCGCGCTGGCCAGACGGGTTGGGGAGGCCTGATTGATGTTTTATAATGTACTCCCTTAGTCGCCTTGTACGACATCCACGGGAAGAGTTGGAGTGGTCCTATTCTACTCTACCGGAAACCACACGGCAAAAAAAAACTAATGCTAAGGGGAAATTAGTTTAATTATTGAAGATAACCACATTTTACTCAGAAACTTTATTTTATGTCATATTTTATTGTCGTTTACGTTTGTCGTTGTCGTCGGAGGTCGTGAGTTCGGTTCCCACTTTGGAACAAACAACTTTCTACAAGTTGGTCCCGATCTGGATGTTATATTTGTGAATTGTCCTATCCTTGTTTAATTTCCATAGCACAGGAGAAAATTTTAGTTTGCGATTAGATAAGTGTATATTATATTTATGAAACATCAATATGAAATGCTGCTTGCATAGATTGTAAACAGCCGCTTCTTTCAGTATCAACTATTATAATATGTTAAGACCAGACTAGACAATTTCTTAAAAAGAAAATCAAGTCGACTAATGATATGGAAGCACCAGATATAAGCTGCCTTTCCATTTCAAATAAAAATTTTTTTTACAAAATTATCTGAACTAACTAACCTAACAGATCAAAATAAATAAATAAATATCTCAGACATTCACACCAATTATCCAGTCCCAAACTAGGCAGAGCCTGTGGTATGGTTACTAGATAACGGATAGACATACTTAAATAAATATATAAACATTCAAGACTTGGGTACAAACATTCACATTCATCATACGAACATTTGCCCCTAGCGGGATTCGAACCCGCAACCACCGGCGTGACACTCCGAGAGCCCGTTCCGCCACGGAGGTCGTAAAAAGTAACATTTTATTGGAGAGGCTTATGTTCAGCAGTGGAAGTATTTCGGCTGATGATGAATCTGTCGAACCGAACGCACACAGACACTAGTTAAATGTTCAAGCCATTAAAGCCTTGTATTATTATTTATTACTAGCTGTTGCCGGCGACTTCGTCCGCGTGGACAACTTAACATCACAAATTATTATGTATTTCCCGTGGGAATGGGATGTTTTTTCGGGATAAAAACTATCCTATGTCCTATTCCAGGACCTAACCTATATGTGTGCCAAGTTTCATCACGATCCGTCCAGTGGTTGAAGCGTGACAACAAACATCCAAATATCCAAACTCGCATATATAATATTAGTAGGATTTAACTAAATCCACAATTAGCAATCACTAACCTGTTTTTAGTCATCCGGATTATTGCTGTTTTTTGAAGGTTAGCCTAATCATCAACGATCTCTATGTACTACTAGATGGAGCGTTCCAAACAATCGCTCTGTTCCACGCAAGTAGCCACAACTCTTTCACATTCACAATGAAACTTGTGCAGTTACTACGCAGAACATTTAATTATTTACTAAATATTGACATTATGTAGCGTCAATATTTAGTAATAATTAAATGTTCTGCGTAGTAACTGCACAAGTTTCATTGTGAATGTGAAAGAGTTGTGGCTACTTGCGTCGAACAGAGCGATTGTTTGGAACGCTCCTTCTAGTAGTACATAGAGATCGTTGCCAATCATAATTGAACTATAAAAAATGTATGACTGTACTGTAATGTATAGGTTAACTACTCAGCAAAGAAGACCTTGAGCTGCTAAATACAATAAATAGTGATTTCATATATCTAAATATAGCTCAGACATCGTTTTGGGCTGCTGTTTCTGACATATAGGTCATATATCGGTCTAGTTCTAATTAGTCTAGTCTAGAGTTATCTTCCTCTGTCAAGTTTGGAAATGTGCTGTGTAACGATTTCAGTGGTTTGGATAAGGCGGTTATCTCTATTAATTTTATGTTTCCATGTATTCATAAGTTGTTACATTTGAGTTGACATATTTTAGTTAGAATAAATTGTAATCTAATAAATAAAATAGTAAACATCACGTGTCTGTACATTGAAAACATACACAAAAAATGGGGGGGGGGGGTCAAACGGCCTGGTCACGGAGATTTTCGCTTCGCGCGATGCGATCGGCGACGCGATGCGCGACCAAAACAAATCTATAGGAATGTATCTAGCAAGCCACGCACAGCCGCGATGAGCGGTGCGGCGGGCGAATATTGCGGGGCGAATCGCCGCTTCGCAATTCGCGTCACCGTTGTCCGCGGCCAGGCCGTAAGGATAAGTAATAGAACACATTTCAATCATTTTTGAAATTTTTGTCTGTTTGTCGTTAGTTTGTGCACGCATCACTTAAAAGCTACTGAACCAATTGTGATGGATTTTTCACAGAAACATAGGGCATAACTCGGAGTAAAATATAGGCTTTATTTCATCGCAATCGGTTTACTCAATCAAAAGTTATGAACATTTTTAGTTTTCAAATATACTAGTAGGTAAGTTTAGTATGCAATATAACAAAGAAGTATAATTTTAAAGTTCGGTACTATTCAGATTACGATGAGTTTGAACTACATTTGGAACGGGGCCTTTTGCAATTCATCAAAAAGGGGTCAAACTGGTTTTCCCATACAATTTACCGTCTTCTGGCTAGCAGGGCCGTTTGGTCGTCAGGCCATGGGTACCACATGATACACACGGGTTTCGTAGGCGGCTGAAGTGGGCACACAATATGAAAATACTTGTGGAGACCCATCACAATGGCACACCATATGAGAATACTTTTGGAGACCTGTTTACAATAATATCAGAATACGTGTGGAGACTCATTACAAAGGCGGACGTAATGAGAATACCTGATACAAACGCACACAATATTAAACCTAAATACCTACAAAAGAGAGTGCAATTAAATTGTGCTGGTGAATCAAAACAATTTTTTGAAAAATTTGTAGTCATGATTGCACACTGCTTGTATTGAATATCTCTGCAATGAAGCTCTAGCTAAACAAAATAAAAAATAAAGTTGTCAAAACATAATCTAAGCAACTCCTTTCCGCGTCCAGAGAATGAGATCCAGGAGAAGTTCGAAGAGAAGGTACTGGAGGTGATCGACGCGCTGAGCGCTCGCTCAAACGCCGCGCGCGCGACCGCCCTCGTGTCCCTGCGCAGCGCGCTCGAGCGGCGCTACCTGGGCGCGCTGCTGGCCGGACAGCGCGCCACGCTCGCCGAGCACGTGACGCGCGCGCTCAGGAAGGGGCGCGACAGCGAGAGGCGTGCCGCCGCCGCGCTCGCGCCGCTACTCGCTCTGCAGGTACCTTGTGTTACTATACTTGTTACTGCTCTGCAGGTACCTTATCTTACTATACTTGTTACTGCTCTGCAGGTACCTTGTCTTACAATACTTGTTACTGCTCTGCAGGTACCTTGTCTTACAATACTTGTTACTGCTCTACAGTTACTTGTCTTACTATACTTGTTACTGCTCTACAGGTACCTTGTCTTACTATACTTGTTACTGCACTGCAGGTACCTTGTCTTACAATACTTGTTACTGCTCTACAGTTACTTGTCTTACTATACTTGTTACTGCTCTACAGGTACCTTGTCTTACTATACTTGTTACTGCTCTGCAGGTACCTTGTCTTACAATACTTGTTACTGCTCTACAGGTACCTTGTCTTACTATACTTGTTACTGCTCTACAGGTACCTTGTCTTACTATACCTGTTACTGCTCTACAGGTACCTTGTCTTACCTATACCTGTTACTGCTCTACAGGTACCTTGTCTTACTATACCTGTTACTGCTCTACAGGTACCTTGTCTTACTATACCTGTTACTGCTCTACAGGTACCTTGTCTTACTATACTTACTAATTATAACAGGCCAAGCGGGATGTGAATTCTCCCGCACCCGCTAGAACTTCAATTATAATACCCCCCTTTTTTTAGATCCAAGTCCATATAATTGTTAGTAAACATAAAAACTTTAATTACTGAACTTACGTTAGTGAATAATACAATAAAGCTAAAATATTTAAAAGGCATTTACAAGTTTTTTATTTGACAATTAATTTGACACTGGAGAGGCGAAGCCTCACCCAGTGCCTCAGCATAGCATCTTTAAAGCACGATATCGAACGAATATCTTGAGATAAGCATATTTTTTTCCTTACTTTTATTGTTTTGTATGTTTTTTTTGTGTGTGCAATAAATTGTTAAATAAATAAATAAAAAATACACGGATACAATAATAAGTAGCTTAGTAATACGTAATAGTAGCTTAAACATGTACATCTAGGCGGTCGTATCGCTAAACTTAATTTGACCTGTTAGTGTCCACTGCTAAACGTAATGCCTTATCTAGTCGACATACGACAGCAATGTCATTAAGGACGGTACTGGGCTAACTCTATTGTTTGCGATAAGAATCAGCAATCGGACAGATGGCGACGGTGGTAATCGACTTCCGTCGTCTACGAACACATTTATCAAGCTGGATGGATTGCCTCGTGTGGCTGTGGTTTACCAAACCCCCACAACCCATACAAGCAAACTGATTTGTATACATATACACCTAAATCCGCCAGAGAACTAGAGTTTTCGACATAGCTCAAATAGTTAGTACGTTGAAGTGGGCTGGTCACATCTGTCGGAGAACCGATAACCGTTGGGGTAAACGAGTTCTCGAGTGGAGACCGCGACTCGGCAAGCGAAGTGTGGGACGCCCCCTGACTAGATTGAGTGACGATCTGCGTAGGGCGGCTGGCAGAGACTGGATGAGAAGAACCGAAGATCGGGTTCAGTGGCGCGCCTTGGGAGAGGCCTGTGTCCAGTAGTGGGTTCTTACAGGCTGATGATGATGATACACCTAAAGCAGATAATACGTAAAAAAGCGACACCCATCTCCCCCCTCCAGTTTGACTTTGCCCCGCAAAATAAAGCAACGCCTGTAGTAGGTACGCAACTGGTTAAAAAGAGCACTTATGTATTGACGTATAATGTTCTTCCTCTCTCGATAGTTACGTAGTACCAGGCCCCAGGATAGTAGTAGAATAGAATATTCATTCATTGACTGCATCAAAACACAGTGCAACATTACTGTAGGAAACTAAGCACCACTCTATTGGAAAATAAAGCCCTCGTCTCGGATTACGTACTTTTATTTCCGTCTTGTCTCGTATTCAGTCGCTCGTCTTCTCTCTCGTATGTCATCATCGTCCCTGTCACCGTCACCAACCAGCCAGTCAGTCAGGTCATACAGTCTTTCTGTCTGTAACAATTACATATATAAGCAAAAACAATAGAACACTAGAACTAAAAGACGTGCACACGCCGGGATAGCGTCGATTAAATCTATGTAGGTGATTAATCGGTGTGCCTGAAGTGCAGAGTGAGACAGGCCTGCCTATCTTCGTCTCTGTCGTTCCCTCACTACTGAGGATCACGACCGTATAAAATGCGCCTCCACGCATAGCGGTCATTGGCCAGCCGCACTGCCTCACATAAGGATCCGCCAGCCACCCTCCTCACCGGGTCTGACCACCTCGTCCTCTGGCACGCCTGCCCTCCACTTGTCCCAGGTCGTGCTTGGAAGATCGCACGCCTGCCTATACTTAGATTTATAAAACCACTGATTGATGACGATTTTTTTCTGTAACCAGATTGGCGAGGAAGGCACGGAGGAGTTCGTGAAGGAGGTGCGGCCGGCGCTCGTGGCCACCGCCACCGACAAGGCGGCCTCGCTCGACACACGCACCGAGGTGAGAGTGCATACCAACATACATATCTACATCTACACTAATATTATAAAGAGGACAGGTTTGTATGTTTGATTACTCAAAAACTACTGGACCGATTTCAAAAATTCTTTCATCATAAGAATGTTACATTATCCCTGAGTAACAGACTATATTTATTAATGTAAAAAGAATAATAGAACCCGAGGTGTAAATATGCAATATAACAAAGAAGTATAGTTGTTATGTTCGGTACAATTCATATTGCGATTGTTTTGTACTACAGTTGGAGCGGGAGTGGGAGTGGGATCGGGATTGAGAATCTGAGTGGGATTGGGAGCGAGAGTGGGAACGGGAGCGGATTCTGTAGTCGAACGTACTTCGAACGTTCGGCGTTCTAGCGTGCAGTTGCTCACGAGATGTAGCGTAATACAACACAACGCACGCAGAACGCTCGAACGCGTGACCGAATCTGATAGATCCCTAGCAAATCATAATATTCTATTTACAGTTCAATACCTATTTTTACTTATTGAAAACGTTACGTGTTGTGAATGATTTTAAAATCCACTACGTAGCATTCAAACATGTCATTCCCCGGCATTGACTTGACAGGTATTGTTTTTGTGAAATAATATCAATATATAAATCAATGACATGTAATGAAACGAATGACATAATTCCGTATTGACGACGACGATAAATTAATAATTGAACACAATGCATAAAATTTTGAATAGTGGCTGTTTTTAATTTTTATTATTAATTTTCACGTGCCGTGTGGTTGCCGGTAGAGCATATATAGGACCACTCCAACTCTTCCCGTGGATGTCGTACAGGGCGACTAAGGGAATACATTATAAAACATCAATCAGGCCTCCCCAACCCGTCTGGCCAGCGCGGGGAGTGTAGGCCAAATCCTCCGTCTGTCTCCGGCAGATGACAGAGGGTTATGCTCCTGCAGTGGAGACAGAAATAACCTGATGATGATTAATTTTTATGTAAAAGGTGTTACCTAAATGTGATATTGTTGGCAGTGCTGCTCTTCGCTGGCGGTGCTCTGCTTTTTGCTGGAGGAGGACCTCACGGAGATCCTGGAGGTGATGCGCATGTACGAGACCATCTTCTCAGGCAGCTATCTCAAGGTGGGAGAGGGTTTTCAGCTTCAATTAGACGTAGAAGTCATACCATGAAGGAAATTTAATTTCATGATTGACACTTATTTTGCTTCGTGGTATAAATATGTCGGACATTCACACCAATTATTCAGTCCCAAACTAGGCAGAGCCTGTGCACAGGTATACCTTTTTTGCCTAACGACATAAATTATGTAGTTAGGCAAAAATGATCCAAACCAGCAACCAAATATAGCTGTGTGCTTACCTCAATCTTCTCGCGGGTGTCGACTCGACTAAGGGGTTGCACGAGGGACGGGTTTCCCGTTTATATTAAGATCATTACTGCGATCATCTATCCGCCTGCCAAGCGTAGTAATTATGGCAAATCTCCCAAAGGACAGCCCACCAAAAAAATAAGGAGATGTTAGGGTATATAGATGCATTGTCGGCCCCGTAGCCTAGTCGGTAGTACACCTGCCATCGAAGCTCGGGGTCGCGGGTTCGAATCCCGCCCAGGGCAAACATTCGTGTGATGAGCACTTGTGTTTGCCTTGTGACTGGATGTTATTTATATACGTATATTATGTATTTGTGTATGTATATCAGCTGTCTGATACCCATATTACAGGCTCTGCCTAGTTTGGGATCAGGTGGCCGTGTGTGAAATGTCCCCACATATTTATTTATTTATTTATATAACAGTTTTCCAACGATATTTGCCTACACTAAAAGACCGTGTGACGTTTTGTTAGCTTTACACTACCACACCGAAAGAGCGCAATCGTCAAATGACTTCCCTATACACCACCGCGAGGAGTACGTGGTGTTTGATAGTGTAATGCTGGGATGCGTTGGTGGAGCGATGAAGAAGAAGTAAGAACTCACTATACCAATGAGTTTTACGAAACTTAAGTACGGTTTATTTATAATACCACAGGCTTTTCGGTGAAGGAAAACATCGTAAGGAAACCTGCATATGCCGAAGAAGAAATTCTGAGGCGTATGTGAAGTCCACCAAGTCGGCTTGGGGCACCGTTGGTGGTCAGGGGTTTGGCACAAAAGATCCTGTAGGGTCGAAGTGTCGCTAGGTCTTCCTGGCCCCCTAAGAAGATAAGATAAGAACTCACTACATTGTTAATTGCACAATGTTTAAAGACCAAAGTCTTTAATCAGTGCATCCTGCCTGTCATGACCTACGGCGCGGAGATGTGGACACTGACGGTGGGCCTGATCCACAAGTTTCAAGTCGCTGTGGAGAGGGCTATGCGCTTTCTTTGAATGATATGATTCGTAACGAGGAGATCCGACGGAGAACGAAGGTGACCGACATAGCCGAAAAGATTAGCAAGCTGAAGTGGCAGCGGGCGGGCCATATCTGTCGCAGAACCGACGGCCGTTGGGGCAGACGAGTTCTGGATGGAGACTACGGATTAGCACGCGCCAGGTGGACCGACGACCTGAAGAAGGTGGCCGGAAGTAACTGGATGCGGAGGGCGGAGGACCGGATGTAGTGGCGTTCATTGGGGAAGGCCTATGTCCAGCAATGGACGGCTAAGGGCTGACATGATGATGACATTGTTAACTGTTGTTTATTGGTAATCAGATCACAATACTTGCCCTTAGTAAATAGAATAGACCTTATCATCCACTTACGTATTCTTATATACTAACTTATACAACACTATGTGCTGTTAACTATTATAACACTACGTGAGATTATTTGACTTTATTATGTTTATTTAATTATCTATATCTCGCGTCGTGCTATACCACAATGAATGTATTGTATTGTCGCAGGGCGACGGCACCGTGAAGGTCTCCGGGCCGGTGGTGGAGGAGGGTCTGTGGCACGCGGCGGCGCTGGACGGGTGGGCGCTGCTGCTGACGCTCCCCGCGCCGCAGCACGCGCTCGCGCTGCTGCACGCGCAGCCGCCCTCCTTCGCGCGCCTCGCGGAGCTGCTGGAGGCCTGCAGCTTGGAGGTGACACTACCAGCCGACCAAACCACCCACCCACTGGCCTACCAACCCACCCACCCGCTGGCCAACCAAAACTTTCAACCAACCCACCCACCCGCCGGCCAACCAAAACTGTTCAACCAACCCACCCACCCACTGGCCAACCAAAACTGGTCAACCAACCCACCCACCCACTGGCCATCCAAAACTGGTCAACCAACCCACCCACCCACTGGCCAACCAAAACTGGCCAACCAACCCACCCACCCACCAGCCAACCAACCAATCAACGAACGAACCACCCCACCAACATTGCAGTAGGCCACATGACCCCCGACACTTGACACACGTGCGTGCGTGCGCGTCAATAATAGTGGGGCAAAAAGGTGCACGAGAACTGAGAGAGGGACAACTTTATACGTTAATAACATAAGTGCTTCTCTTTCTGACTTAAAGCGTCTAGCACGTACTGCCAGCCGAGCTCTAATTGGAGGGGGGGGTGTACTCTTACGTAGTGTATTTTATATATGACTAGATTACATGATACACGATTCATAAAATAATATATTAAAAATAATAATAAAATAATTTCATGATATATGCTGGTAGAGAATGCTATATTGGCATATCGCCTTAAATTCATTCGTGATCGACTAGACGACATTAACAGATCATGACGAGAGAACATTATTCTTGCGTCTAAGAGCTGATACTGGAGATCGGGGAAAGTATACTGAGCTGAAGTGAAAAGGCAACGCAAGAAGTCATTATACATTGTGTCATTTATTTATAATGGTGTATTGCAGGTGCGCATGGCGGCGGGCGGAGCCCTGGCCATCGCCCACGAGCGCACCACGGAGCCCGAGGCGGAGGGCGAGGGCGCGGCGTACGTGGCCGCCGTGCTGCCGCGCCTCGAGCAGCTCGCGCGGGACTCGCACAAGTTCCGCGCCAAGCGCGACCGCAAGCTGCAGCGCGCCACCTTCAGAGATATACTCAAGTATTTCGAGGTGAGGCGCAGCACTATACACGATACCTTGTGACTACACGTCGCTACACTCAACACCGCACGGAGGTTGCGGGTTCGAATCCTTCTTGTTCTCTGTCGTTCCCTCACTGCTGAGGATCGCGACCGTATAAAATGCGCCTCCACGCATAGCGGTCATTGGCCAGCCGCACTGCTTCATATAAGGATCCGCCAGCCACCCTCCTCACCGGGTCTGACCACCTCGTCGGAGCTCGTCCTCTGGCACGCCTGCCCTCCACTTGTCCCAGAATGACGAGCTTCTCCAGGTCGTGCTTGGGAGATCTCACAATGTGACCGAAGAAGCTTAGAGTCCTTTCATTGCAGATAGTGGAGAGCCGTTGTGTGAGAGCCTAGTGGTTCGAATGCCGCTAGGGTCAAATGTTCGTATGATGAATGTAATTCCACGCAGCTAGATAAAATTAATTGTCAACGAATAACAAAAAACATGTAATCGTTGATGCGATGTTGTTCGCAACACATCGCGTCAAGGGTATCACGGGGCGAAAAGCGGGCGAAGCGACCACTTTGCGACATTAGATTGCGCAAAGTGGCGATACATCGTCTCCGCCTACCCCCCTGGGACCGAGGCGTGAGCATTATGTATATTGTTGCAGGAGGACGAAGTGCCATCTCTGACGATCCGCGTGGGCACGGAGTCTGTGTCGTGCGAGTCGTGGGGCTCGCGGGCCGCGTACGGCGCGCTGGCCGGCGCGCTGGGCGGAGGCCTGCGCACGCTGGCGCCGCATAATGCCCAGCTGCGCGCCGCCCTGGGGCTCGGCGAGCCGCTGCTGCTCAGCGCCGCCGGGCCGCGCGCCAAGCTCAACAAGTTGCAGAGGGTGAGTACACATACAATATACGAACGAAAGTCACGACCAGTAATGTTGAAATACACTGTCATTCAAATGATATGAAATGAGAAGTCAGTCTCCTGACATTTTATTGAGATACTAGCTGTTGCCCGCGACTTCGTTCGCGTGGATAAGTTGCGTAAGGTGCGAGTTTTATTGACCCGCAGATAGCCGACATGACAATTGACAGCTTTCATAAATCGTCGCTCTTCTAATATTATAAACAGAAAACTTCCCAGATCATTTTTGAAATTTTGAGAACATTCTGGACCAATTACAGTCACACATATTCATAGTTCATTTAATACTATTTAATATGTATTCTAGAACATTCTGGAAAAATCTGGAATATTCTAGAAAAGTTCTCAATATTGTCACTCACAAACGCACTTAACGCCATTCAGCACGATCTCGAGCCGTACAATGTGTTAAAAAAGGATGAAAGTATCCATCACACATTTTTACGACCTACATCCACCCACCGTAACCAAACTCCCTTACTTGCATGTGCAGACCAAGGGCTATCTACCACTGCAACCATGAGTGGGTTGGCAATGGGTGGTTATGGAGAAAAGGCTGGACATACATACACAACCTCTTTTTATATATATAATAGATTTGTGTTGTAGTGATTATTTGTTTTTTTTTTTTTAAATCGAAAGGCAGCTTGTAGCTGGAGCTTCCATATCGGTAGTCAACTTGGTTATTTTCTTTTAAGGAATGGTATAATTATTTCTCCATCTGACCACTTGTCTCTGCCCACAGCACCTGGCCAACAACGCGGCGTGCAAGGCGCGCACCGTCGCCCGCAACAAGAACAGGGACAAGCGCTCCGCCGCGCTCGCCCTCTGAGCGCGCCCGCGCCCGCCAGCGACCACACGCGACCTCCCGCGACCACGCGCGACACTTGTTAGTCTCGTCTAATCCCTGCCAGCGGGCACGCATACGGCTTACTAGGTTTTTCTATTTCACTCATTATACAACGAAAGTCTCTTATAAGTTTCTCTATCTAGTTTTTTTTTTTAAATTTATAATTATCAGTAGACTTATCACTATTTCCATTATAAAAAGTGATTGTGTTTTGGAAGTAATCTCAGAATAGACTGATTTTAAGACAATTGTCTAATATATAGGTTATTAAAGCTAGCCCTAAAATACCTTTTTTGTGCCCAAACTTACAACAACCTTCAAACTTTATTAAATCCTTCAAACCAGAGCATTGAATGACTAGCTGACGAGATCCTGCACTAGAATTCCCCACCAGTACTTCTTACCAACTGAGCATTGCAATCAATTTTTTTCAATCAGTACCGTTTGAACCAGTACGTACAATCTATGTGTTACGTCGTATTACATTATGTAATTTAAATGACAAACATGTCTAATAATGCAATTAGAATGTTTTAATAACACAATTGTGTACAATTTGTACAAGTTTGCCCTGGTCTGCGTGTCTAAGATTAGACAAGTGTACGTGTTTGAAAAAAATTATGATGCATTGCCTTATAACATATGACTAGGTCGCAGGTTCAATATCTGCGTATAGCTTGCAGGAACAGATCTTAAGTTGTCTACGTCTGGTATCCGTTTTTTCAGATCTTTCTTAAATCGATACATATTACGTAAAACTAGAGCTACATGTAATAGTTAAATATAATTGAGCAACTTATTTTTATTTCCATAATGTATAGTGAAATAGGAAACCTCCCGTATGCGACCTCGCTAATACAGCAGATTGGAACTCCAGAATCTCTTGGGATTAGACAATCATCGAGCAGCCGGTTCCTTTGGTAAAAAATAACATTGGCTATATCCAGATTTAGACGTCAGCCTTGCATGCCTTTCTATGTATACATATTTTAAATAGGTTTTTGGAATGAGGAAGTTGCAAATGAGTCCGACTTCGCATACATGTTTATATATTTTTTCTCAATTGGGACTGAGACACAAGATGATTTTATAGTCTTACCTGAATGTCAGGATTGTCTTTGTCCTGATCCCTATCAACAAAATTACATTTATGTTTAAACGCGTCGGTAGGTGGTCGCGTCTATTGATATTAGCTTGAAGTTAAGCTAGATTTCTAACCAAAGAAATTCTTTGTTTTGTAAAAAAAAAATGAAATCTTAGGAGCCTGCTGTCTCGCTCGCTAGATTACGTCGTAGTTGGGCATGTTTTAATTTAAATGTCATCCATTCATACGCCATGATTAACGGTCTCGTTTTTAATGAAATCCCATCAACATTGTAGTGAACCGTTTGCACTTGACTTTGGCGATTCTTGATATGTAGTCACAACAACTTGAATAGTGTGGTTTATTTTGCCTAAAAACTATTAAACTACTGATTTTTCAGCAATACCTTGCTTAAACTACTTGAAGAGTCACCTAGTTTAGTGCAAATGTGCATTATTTTCATTTTATATCATTCCTTGATATAATGACTCGAGTATTTCGAAGTGTTCATGTTATGTCCTCTCATTATTTGTTTTTCTAATTATATCACACTGCTACAATAATGTCATACATGTTGTTCAGTCTGGCTTGAACAAGGTTACGATGTGGAGCCATGTTCACCAAATTCCATTTCGGTCGTAAAAAGCCTAGTTAACTGAACGTATATTACGTATAAGTAAGTACGTATAGAACGAATATTCCAGATTTTCGAAAATAGTATAAAAATCAACTTTTTTTTTTACTAGAATGAAATCCAATTCTTTCGATAGGCCAGCGATACTATCGTCACGTCTCAATACTATCGATAGGATGGGTTATCGATAGAATTGTCCAGGCTGCAACCCTAAATGGAAGACACTGATGTAGCCTTTGTTTGACTCTGGGATAATGACTATTATTGTATCACAAATTTTACATATTGACTTACTCCATATCTTGGTGGTTTGGGCTCTGTACAGGTAACGAATGTCTTTATTCTCCTGGCTAATGGTCAATGTAATTGTTAGTATAGTATATATACTTTGTTATATTTATTTTGGTGGATACGTTATTGTGAACGTCTGATTATATTATTTGATGGTTGTGTAGATTTAGCTTTAATGTTACCAAGCGTAGCAAGTGTTGCCAAATCGACCTAACCAACAATTTTAAAGTATCAGACCTTCACAGTAATTGATATATTTTTATATTTAAATTGACGGTAGACGTTCGATATGTTTTATGAAGTGATCACAATATTTTAAATAGCCCAATTTTAGCACCATTATTGTTTGTGGTTGATATTATTTTATATAATTACGTAATCAAGCTATGGAGTGAGGAGTACTTTTTAACGGTTGATCTAATATATGATATGATTGTGCTGTAGACAAAGTCGACGTCACTAGAGGCGATTGTGAACAAAACGAGCAAAGGCTTCTGTCTGGTACTGATTTTGTATGCCTCCATGTTCCAAAAGGTTTTTACAAACCGTACAGTTCACGACGGCACGCCCCACTCCTCGCTTACATTTCATTATATGCGTTATTATTTTTGTGTTCTACCGATACTGGACGTTGTGTTAATTCCATGTGTCCCACGCTCATCCCTCGCGAAAGGTACCGGGGTGTGCCTTCGTGAATTGTGCGATCACTATACTTATCGCGCGCGCATTATGTTACTTATTACGATGCAGTTGTCAATGATTGATAGACGGAGCCTTTGGTTGTAAGAATATGTAGACTTTCATTATATCGTCACATCTATGGCAGAGTTACGAATCTGTCGTATTTAGAAAACATGTTTTTATTTATATATTGTCAAAGCTACGTAGCTGAGTAGAGATACGATCTGAGAACAGTGTGTGAATATGCATGTATATGGATCCGCCGAAATCAGCTCGCAGTCTTCTTGCTCGTGACTTTTTCAGATTGGCAACTTTGCCTTGGATGTGACGACTTTCATTCCTATTAATTTAACACCATAATAGCTATAAATGTTTTGTAAAATCCTTTACAATGTTTCTCGTGGCGGCGACTTCCAGAACTCTACGAATATTATGTAGTTATACCCGAATCGTCATCGGGCACGATATGACAGTGCAATTCATATACATATGTGTAAAGTTTCTCTGTAAATATTATTTTAATTTATATGTACGTCACAGCGGCCGCCTCAATTGTCATTAATGTGGAATGTTGAAATAATATTTATTATGAGAATTAGTTGTTTTATTTTAACTACGAAGTCCTGCGTGAGGAGAACTTATTTGCCACCCAGCTCGCGAACGTAGCCGACCGATGCTTCTCTTCCTAACTTACAGCGTCGATCTCTCGGCGCCCTCGCTGACGTAGTAACTTTGAACCGGCGGCGTATGCCTTATTCTGGCACCATCACGGATGTCCACTTACGAACATTTTTGAAACTGATACATATATATATATATATATCTCAAGTGTGGACGTTCTGGGAGAGACCACTTGCTCCTGAAAGGAAATTGTACTACAGGAACTGAACTCCCAACTATGTAGTTTGTCCGAAGAAAAAAATCCCCGGTAATACTACCCGTTGAACCATGCGGTTGTACAACGGGGTACAGATGGTCCGTCGACCTCGCGATTCAAATAAATGCCACACGTCTTGTGTAAAGAAAAACTACAGGAAATGAAATGAAACACAAATATAAACACATGACTAGCTTTATTCTCAGACATATCTCCCTCTCCAGCATCTGCGCCGTCCCAATCGAACCATACAACAATTAAACATGCTACTTATACACTAGACATGGTCACTCCAGGCACGTGGGCTGCACTCCTGCGCGCACGCATGACTAGAATAATATGATAAGCAATGTCTTCAATATACATATTATAATGAAATTATGAAAGTTATAAAAATACTTTGTATTTCTCAACCGTCTCCACTAGTTAGCCAAGGGTTATCGTAATGTATGTAATATTTTTTTTCTGTCAAAACGAATAAACATAACTTTTGTCCTACTGTCTGTTTGTCATGGGATAACTAGATAACTACTGGACAGATTAAGCCGACATTTGGTCACAGATATAATTTAAAAAAAACCAGAGTTATTCCAGGAACATTTGACAAACTTTATAGGAGTTTTAACTCGTAAGAAAGATTTGCAGTAACAGAAGTAGCTATTACTTTCCATGGGTTTTTGCTAATTGATTTTGGTGTAAACAGTATTAGTATAGTCAAGCTAGCATATGATGTAAATGGTGAGGGTTAAGCTACATACATACACGCTCGCATTCACCGCACATTATGAAATTGGAACTAAAATCGGACACAGTTATATATTTCTCAAATCAACATCAATTTGCGTTTTAAATTCATGGCTAAAACTCCCGTGTACCAATTTTGCCTAGTTTTTATGATAAAAAATGGTTGAAGTTACCAATTTTTTATTTAAATCAAAATTGAATTTTTAACTCATTATATTAATGCTATAGGAATAGGTGCAAGCATTAAAATGGCGTAAGAATGCGTAGTTTGAAACAAAAATCTAAAAATGTGACAAACTATGATCTGAAAAACTAGATCTAGTCCTCTACGACAAACACATTAAAATCAGATTTATTTACCGCGGAAGTTCGTAGGTATTACGACTTAGAGGTTTTAAATAATACAGGTCCATTTTGAGAAAACGTCACTTCATAATAAAAAATTTAATACCGGTCTGTCAAATCACCGCGCCGGGCAGCGCGCCCCCACCACGAACAAACACAAAAGCTCGACGCGGGCGCTACCTCATACAAAACACGCGATTGTGGGGCTCAGCCCTTATGTGTTTGCAACAGGAGTGCAGACCAACCAATTCGTTGCTCGTTTTAAACATCTGATAATGAAACAAATGGATACAGCCTTACCTAACTTGGTACAAAAGTTATAAGCTCGTGTGTCAGACCAAATACTGTAGCTAAACCATTGATATATTAAATATGAGCAAACGCTTTTCCCTCGAAACAATTTGCAGCTTGGTAAATGAAACAACACAGCAGAAAAGTACAACTCTCTGCCTCCAGTGAAAAAAGGCCTAACTTAGAAAATGCTTCTACGTAAGACCAAATAAATTAGGGACATTTTCTTGACAACGGTTCAATAGTTTTGACATGCATATGACGGAACATTGAAACCGTGTTCAAAAATAAAAATCAGAACATAATTAAAAATAATTTATTTGGTCTCCTGAAAAGTAGCATGTGATCATGTGCAAGCAGGAAGCGGTACACAATTTTCGTCCAAATTGTTTTTGTTTATTTTGGTTCAATAAAGCGTATACATGCATACATATATTTCCTTGTCTCGGTAACGTATATGTTATATAACAAAATGTATTAGCCGGTTAGTCCATCTATTGCTCCTAAAGTATTTCCCCTAGGAGCAATACATATCTATGTATTTCTACTACATTGTGACGACCTCCGTGGTAGCTCAACGGTTAGCTCTCGGCCTGCCACGCCGGAGGTTGCGGGTTCGAATCCCGCTAGGGGCAAAAATGTTCCTATGATGAATATGAATGTTTAGTCTTGGATGTTTATATATTTATTTAAGTATGTGTATCCGTTATCTAGTAACCATACCACAGGCTCTGCCTAGTTTGGGACTGGATAATTGGTGTGAATGTCTGAGATATTTAAAAAAAAAACATTATCCAAACACCCTCAACTACTACATTATAAAGCATGTTGGATTGTACTAGTAGTAATAAATGGATATGTATTGCTCCTAGGGGAATACTTTAGGAGTAATAGATGGACTAACCGGTATTACCATGTTTACTTTGCTGTCCACTTAGGAACACCATATACTATTAATTTTGTTTTCGAGAAGCAAATGCGTTTGTTTTAATATGAATATTGATTTAGAATGAAATATTCATACATTTTCTGCGACTTAAGGAAAAACATAAAAAAATAACACTTTCAAATTAACCGTTATTTAACTATTTGCCAAGTTATACCAGAATTTAATAAGGAAGCGAAGGGTTAAGTTTTAAGCATTGAGAAGATTTAAGTTTAGCTACAGTCCGCCTGAATTTCAAGACACTTATTACACAGACAATTATTTTACAAATATTATTATGTGGTCGTAAACACGAACGTTCATACGAACAATACTCAATCACACACCTTTAGCTATCGACTAATAAGTTCATAGACGCCTCATGCTGGCAACACAGCCGTCTTACATGAGATGAAGCATCCAGAGCCGTAAAACACATTATTAAAAAAAAATTACATGTGATGAACTCTAGGTGTCATGAGTCACCGCGCACCAATCACGCACAACGTTACCTTATTTCCAACCAATCATGACTTGGCGCGACCTTGACCGGGCCAATTAGCGTGCAGTTCCCTCCGCCCGCATACCTCAGCACTTTGACAGAATTCTTTGTAGAATTGGGAGTCTATATAGTGCTTATTAGTCGATGCTTGGAGCTCTTGAGTATTATTCAAATTTAAGTATATGACATTTATGTGGGCTGCGTTCAAGAACGGAAAAACATATTAACTCAGGCAATGAGGTTGAAATAAAGGAAAGACTGACTTGACAGTACTCCATATATGTTTTTCGTAGCTATCTTTGAAATATTTGTGAAACCGACCATGTCTGGATGGCTTGGCTTGTATTGTTTCAAAGCTAAATAGTTCAATATGACCATCCAAATAAGGTTTGTTGCGCAATTGTGGCGAATTCAGAATTCTTCATATTTGAATTTGACATTTCACGTCACCAGAGTAATAATTCACTGACCGTTCTCGAACGCGCCCTTAATAGTAGGTAATTTATTCTAGTGCTAATCCGCCACGCATAGTAATGCAAAAATGTATATAAATAAACATTTACTAATTTCTAAATAAAATAATTTCGAATGTAATAGTTTTATACTTGATGAAGGCATTTTTATATCTATTTGATTTTTGATACACTTTTTTTTTATTGTAGGCACTGGCGAGCCGGATCTGGGACTATTTTTTAATTATTTTTTTAACATAGACACGTAGACATGTATACTTTTTGATATCTGAAATACACTTAGTTTTTACTGTACAATATTAAATGATTATTTTACCCATCCCAGACAGCTTACTATTGTCATAGTTATTAAGCTAACTGTATTAGATGGCGCTAATACTCGAAGAAACCGTTTTTCAGACAGTTGGAGCACATAATGTCACGTCACAAATGATTGGATTAGAGCTGGGTCGCCAGCCGAGTTAAAATCTACGGGGGTGAGGAGGGGGAAAGGGGGGGGGGGGGGGGGTTGAAACCCAATTACAACCGTTTCTTCCAAGGTTTGTGCGGGTGAAAACAAATTCCTTTAGATTATATAAGTTATCATTATAAAACATCAATCAGGCCTCCCCAGCCCGTCTGGCCAGCGCGGGGAGTGTAGGCCAAATCCTCCGTCTGTCTCCGGCAGGTGAGAGAGGGTTGTGCTCCTGCAGTGGAGACAAAAAGAACCTGATGATGATGATATAAGTTATATAATATACGTATAATCTAAAGGAATTTGTTTGCACCCTTGGGTGGAATGAAATCTGTGATAACTGGGTTTTATCCTGGGTGGTTATTTATTTCTGGATTGGAATACTTTGGGTCTATAAGTTCCGGGAAATTGATTTTATCGAAAACTGTGGTCAAATAGAGTATTGGCGCCCTCTATTGTTACTCAATCAGTAAGCGAGCCAGCTCAAAGGGAATGGGCAGATCATACAACCTAAACTAGGTACTGTATTGATTGTTCAGACGTAATTCGATAGTCACGGTGGAAGTGTCACCAGTCGATAATTCCTTATTAAAGATATCCTAAAAAATCAAACTGACGTAGCTACCACATGACCTGATGCTAAAAAAGATATATCAGAACCGCCCATTCCCTTTCCCCGCATACATGTGGACAGAATCAAATGTTTTCAGTATATCCAAATTAATCACAACTTCTTGTTTATATTATTTGCTCTAACACAACCTATTTTACCAAATAACGAAGCAATTATGAGGTATCAAGTCTTAAGGCAACGGTGAAGGCAGTCTCTCTGCGTACAGGTTATTATAGTATAAATATCATCGGATCATAACATTAATGTCCGGAACACACAGAAGGCGACTGCGTGGCGGAGGCGTGGCGGTAGCGGTATACTACATACAAATCCCGCTTCCCGCGGCGGTACTATGTGTGAAGTGTCTTATACTCCGAACAACACAAAAAACCGGAGCACGCCTCCGCCACGCAGTCGCTTTCTGTATGTTTTGGGCTTTAATGTGATATAATAGCTTTTATATAAATATCAAAGGCAAAGTGCCTGACAATTGTTGAGCCTTATCACAGTGAAATAGGGCTCAAAAGCGACCAGGCATTTTATTTGACAACTACTCAACTACTTCTCTCCTATATATCAAACATTTTATGATCCGAAAGTAAATCTAACGGTGATATGTTAACTCAAAAAAGGCTATTTATTTTACAGTGGTCAAAAGATGTGACGTTTCCAGGAAAGAACCAAATTGTAAGTCAATAAAGTCGTAAATCTTTAAAAATAATTTTCCGCGTGCACACGCTGTATGTTCTAAGAAATTGCAACGTCCTTTGGTACTTTCCCACTTAAAATTATATGGATACTTAAATTTAAGTGACTACTTAACATTTAACGACTTAAACAACATAGTTATAGTAACTTAGTGACTTAGGCCATAATAGGGTAACATTAATAAAATAGTGTAAACTACATTGGACAGAAGTTTAGTTTGCATCTTAAATATGCAGTGCATACCAATGAAAAGGGAACCCTCAACTCATAAACTCTAACTCTTTTTAAGATTGCCCACGTGATGGCACCGACTTGTTATAATACATCCATAAGAGTAAAAATAATTTCCTCCATCGTAATTAGTTACGTTATACGACCGAGTAAAAATAATTCCTCCGTCGCAACCGGTTACTTACGAATAAAAATAACTCTCCCATCTAAACCGGTTACGTACGAGTAAAAATAATTACGGTTGTCTCGTAATTAGGTAGAAATTCGTCACCTGAGGGTTTGCTTTCCGTAGTAATGTCATGCATGTGACGCAATATGTATATAAAAATTAAATAAAAATAATATGTTCTATGCTTTTCACTGCGTACAGCAATTATAATAGTAAATTTAATATTAAAATAACATGACTTGCATTTGGCAATAAAAGTTACAATCGTCATCGCAATATATCATAAGACTAAGCAAGAAAAATAAACCGCTTTTAAAATAGAATATAATAAATATACCGGTTTTCAAGACCAACTAAAATTTAACTGCCATGAATAAATAAGTATACAATTGATTTAAAAATAGGCTTAGTTTAACATTTCTACACACTGAGCAAACATCTTCAAGCAGTTACCTTCTTTGGTATCGTATGTTTATAGACCGTGCAATTCACGAAGGCACGCCCGCAACTTATGGCCGCAGGACGCGGGGAGTTAATCCGAACCTATTCGACGTCAGTATGTTAGTGTACGTATGCACACATTGTTGATTAAGTGTGACTAGACAGAATTAACGCAGTAACAATATGACGCATACAATGAAATGAGAGCGATTTAGAGTAGTGGGGCGTACCGTCGTGTACTGTGCGATCTACAGCCATTTACACATGCCAGTCAACACACGATATTGGTAAGAAACTGTATACGGTGTGCGGGAGGGATAGCTCTTATTTTCAGGGACTGCAACCGTAATGAAATTACCCGTTATATTCGGTAATTAATCCGTTATTCAGTAACTTTCAAACCAGTTTTGAAAACTTGTAAGCAGTATAAACATTTTAGAGTTAAATATTCTTTACCGGTAAAAGTTATTTACCGGTTTTAAAAGTTCTTCACCGCTAATCATGCAATTTATTGCCAAAAAATTAATCCGTGACCTGTGACACACGATCGCGATGCAATGATCGCGTCCGTCATAAAAATAAAAGGGGTTTTGAATTCAAATAAAATATATATAATATTTAAATGAATAATTTTTTTATAATGTGATAGAATAAAACCGATGAATATATTTTTATATTAAGATAGAACAAAATTTGAAACAGGTAATGCAGTTGTCATATTTAACGGTATTCATTAAAAACCGGAAAGCAGTACCTGGATATTTTGTGAACACTGTAACCCCGGCCAACGCCAACACCCTTCTCCTCTTACCAAAAAAAGTATTACGCAGATATGCGAATTCAAATCCCTAGCATGTGTAGGCCTTACTTTAAACATAGGGTGTGTGTACATCCATAAAATATAAATTTGTTTACATTTACTACTGTGCGTATATACAAATACCCCTTAACCATAAAATAGAGCAATTTACTCTGGCAATGTCGACCTTTGGTACAGTTGTTTTACCAAAACCAAACAATCGTAGTCTAAAAACACGAATTAACATATTTTTTTTACACATTTAACATCGAGTTTTATTTTATTATTACTAACTTAATCTTTTTCTTCAGCTAAAACAGCAATTCGACACATACTTTTATTAAATCCGGAATAATAAAGTGGCTAACAAATTTTTTTAGTTTTAAAATATTTGATTCAAACCAATCTTCTTTGACCGCTTCTTTGGAATTGTAGCTTGGTTGTACAAGTTGGTCCCAGTCTGGATGTTATATTTGTGAATTGTTTTATATAGAGTACAGAACGACATCCTGAAAGTTTTAATGGACAAAAGAAAGAACACTATAAGTGAGAACTTATGTTTGTTTATTATCATGTTAACGGTTTTTTATTCCTGGGTTTACGCTTGACCTGAATCCCACCCGATGCCTAACGTGGAGCAAGCTTACCCAGAAGATGCCTATTCACTCACACAACACAGCTGTACTTGTCAATACCGAAGCTGACAGGGAATTCCATTCCTAGTCTATCCACGTAATCTATTTATTATTCTTTAATGTACACAAAAAATACAAAAAGGGTTTTCTTTAGTTAATAAAAACTATTCTTCTCCACCGGTTATATTTGAAAGAACTAGTTTAATTTGAACCAAATATTTTAAAACATAAAATGACCACTTCATCAGCAAAATATTTCATTAGCGCTGCAATTTCCAGAGCATCATAATCGCTGTTTAAATAATTATTTTGCTAACCAAAACCTTTTTTTTTCAGGTATTTTATACTGGTGTGACGAAATACTTGCAGTGACTTGTCACAGAGGTGTCAGTATCGAATATATAATATCATTGCGTATTTAAAAAAGTCATACCAAAAAGTATTCTATACCGAATAGTATGGTCACCATAAGTATTTCGATCCTATTAAAAGTATGCCATTCTGCTAATGTACGTAGCAGCTAAAATCCTAATACAATTCCTAGTACTGCATATTTACACATAGGCAACATGATTGGTCGTAATTTTGCTAACATGATATGAGAAAATTTGAAGCCGTTCAAGAACAAATAAAATAAAACGCCCTCGCATTCCAGAGATCGTAGGTTCGATTAAAAACAGTAACAACCCCATCGAATAAATTTACATTTCCTAGGCCGTTGCTGTAATATTTGACTAGATAATAATGAAAGCTGTATCAGAAACGTCTTTTGTAGCATAACTAAACTCATGGATTAATTCAATTATTTATATAGAATAAACACGAAACTTAGACATGCCTAAAGTTTTTTTTTCTTTGTATACCATCCCACCTTAAATATTATATTTTATTATTATATTTCTTCAAAGTGTCTGAGCGGATCGCACTGCTAGAAAGAGAAAACTTATTTAAAACAAGAAAGTTGTTACTCTCTAGATAGTATCTGGACAGACACTTTGTTCAAATAGCGTCGGTATATTACCAAATCAATTTTATTCCTATATTGTACTATTTTGTACAGGTACTGTATGTTAAGTACGGCGCAGTTGGTGTGAATGATGCATAGGTTGAAATACCGTCCAAACCATAAACGCAGTAGACCAAAATCGTCCTAGCCAAAAACGACGAAAATGCAAATTGCGTGCACTTACAGCATATTGGGCTATAAACGTATGTATGGACGGTGTGATTTACTTCGTTGATGGTTTGTACGGCAGCATACCACTGCTTACTGCGGAGTGGAACTAATCGACTCAGGTCCCAGAACTCAATGCTCCATCAACTAGTTGCTATAGTTACGTTGGTACATTGATTTTTTCCACTTTACCTGCAAAAATAATATTTAATTGTTATAATTGGGCTAAGTAACTGACTACGTGGAGACCTCAATACACTCATGAGCAACATTAACGGAACGGATTTCATAATTGTTATTTAGCTTTAAAATGTGCAACAAATAATCTTTATACTGCTTGAACAATTAGTGGTACACGATTTTTAATGTTTTTTTAACTTCAGGCCATACCATGAAGGAAAATATTTTTTCGCACCTCATAAGTCACCTCAAAGTTTTTACCTTCATGATTGACACTAATTGGTTATTAAATATTAGATACCAGATGACATTTTAGATCTAATTTAATAACCAGAACAATAAATAAATTAGATCGAAAATGTCATCTGTTATCTAATATTTAATTACCAATTAGTGTCAATCATGAAGACTTTGAGGTGACTTATGAAGTGCGAATAATTATTTTCCTTCATGATATGACCTTTAGAAGGGTGAAAATATAATTTTATTTCATCAGTTGTATTTGTTAAATACGACTATTAATAAAATGTCTTGTTTAATAAAATTTAAAAATCAATGAATTTTTGGCGAAAATGCGAATTTTCAGCACATCTGTCCATCTGAAAGGGTAGAAACCGGAAACTTAAAATTGTCAGTGGATACTCACTCCCCTACCGGCAGGTGAGTCACTCGCAATGCAGCTTGGGCTTCTTGCACTCCACCTCATCCTCCTCCTCGTCCTCGTCCTCCCACTCCCACTCCGGGTCGTCCGGGTCCGGCTCCTCCTCTGCGCGGGACGAGTCTTCGGCTGGCAACTCCTCTTCTACCTCCTGGGAATTAAGCGAGTGTTACTGATATCCTTGGATGAGCGGCAGTCATTCTATTGAACGTATTGTTATGGCGTTTATTCGTTGGTTCGAGTCGCATTAAGGAAACTCTGTACAATTTGTACAAGTTGGTATGTATGTATGTAAACGCTTTATTTTACGAAAATTCACAACAACCACAACAACAATAACAAAATAGGATTTAAACTGTGTACAAAGGCGGACTCAGCGATCTCTTCCAGTCAACCTTGAGTAACCGAAAGGACAAGTACGAGTATAATGCGTTTTGTACGAAATTTTTATAAAGAAATGTACTCATAATAAAGTTTGCAAATACATATTACATAAACAAACAATATTTACATAGACTATACACGAATAAGTAAATGATACAAAACAAATATTTATATATTTATAGTATATACATACTCATACTCAACACATAATTATAAAAGATACATATACATATGTTCATATATACTACTACATAACATATCCCAATAAATACTTATTAGTAGTTTATATACTGCAATATAAGTCAGCTCAAAGCACCGGTATTGAACCCATAGTATGTTTTAGGCTGTTTTAAATGACAGCAGGGAGGGGGACTTTCTAACGTGGACAGAGGGTTGGTTCCAGAGCCTTCCTGCTTGTTGGTCCCGTTTCTGGTCCTATTTTTATATTTGTGAATGGTCCTGTCCTTCTCTAACTCCCATAGCATAGGAAACAATCAAAATACATTAACATATCGTGTATCAATGTATCGTACAAAGGTCCCTCCACATCTTACCCCACTCAAGAGGTCCGAATTAAAAAAACACATCGCAATTAAAGGCCCCTTATGAGTCGAAATTGAAGAGTCGTATCGCTACTGCCGACGCAAAAGTTAAGTTGAAAGCTGCCTCAGGAGAGACAACAAGTATGACGTTCTTGCGGTATGAATATCTCTGCGCACCAACTCCTCACGCTGCCCCTACCTAATAATAGTATTGGAGTTTGCAACAGCATCCTGGCCAACCCAAGAGGGGTTGAGGAAAAACGAGAAAGAGAACAACCCAAGAGATTTTTTTATTAGTTGATGGTAAAAAACGAATGTAATTTTCCCATAAGGGTGACTGTTGGACACAGGCCTTCCTCAATGAACGCCACCACACCCGGTCCTCCGCTCTCCGCATCCAGCCGCTTCCGACCACCTTCTTCAGGTCGTCGGTCCATCTGGCGGCGGGGCGTCCCACCCCGTCATATCCTTCAAAGAAACCCCGAGCATAGCCGTCTCCATAGCTCGCTAAGAAATCCACTAATAATGATAAAAAAAAGCTGAAAAGTCTAAGTTACTAGGAGAGAAGAGGTCAGAAGAGATTGCTGGGAGCGTATTATATGTAACCGACCTGAGCGCGCTGCATGACGGCGATGGGCGGCGCGTTGCAGTGCGCGGCCACGCGGCGCTCGATCAGGTACGACACGTACTCGTCGTACAGCAGCCGGATCAGGTGGAACGAGCCGAACGACGCCGCAGATCTGCGGACCAAAAATATTAGTAACATTGTGAACCACAAAAATAAATAATAGTAATAGATACATTTTACGCCAGTGCAGTCTGTAGGTGTCAAGACTTGGTCCAGAACGTGAGCTCGCAGATAGCGGATGACAAGCCGGCACTAGAGGGTATCTGAACATGAGCTCGCGAGTGATGGAGGACAGGCCGGCACTAGAGGGTACCTGAGCGTGAGCTCGCGAGCGACAGAGGACAGGCCGGCACTAGGGGGTACCTGAGCGTGAGCTCGCGAGTGATGGAGGACAGGCCGGCACTAGAGGGTACCTGAGCGTGAGCTCGCGAGCGACAGAGGACAGGCCGGCACTAGGGGGTACCTGAGCGTGAGCTCGCGAGTGATGGAGGACAGGCCGGCACTAGGGGGTACCTGAGCGTGAGCTCGCGAGCGACAGAGGACAGGCCGGCACTAGGGGGTACCTGAGCGTGAGCTCGCGAGTGATGGAGGACAGGCCGGCACTAGAGGGTACCTGAGCGTGAGCTCGCGAGCGACAGAGGACAGGCCGGCACTAGGGGGTACCTGAGCGTGAGCTCGCGAGTGATGGAGGACAGGCCGGCACTAGAGGGTACCTGAGCGTGAGCTCGCGAGCGACAGAGGACAGGCCGGCACTAGGGGGTACCTGAGAGTGAGCTCGCGAGTGATGGAGGACAGGCCGGCACTAGGGGGTACCTGAGCGTGAGCTCGCGAGCGACAGAGGACAGGCCGGCACTAGGGGGTACCTGAGCGTGAGCTCGCGAGTGATGGAGGACAGGCCGGCACTAGAGGGTACCTGAGCGTGAGCTCGCGAGCGACAGAGGACAGGCCGGCACTAGGGGGTACCTGAGCGTGAGCTCGCGAGTGATGGAGGACAGGCCGGCACTAGAGGGTACCTGAGCGTGAGCTCGCGAGCGACAGAGGACAGGCCGGCACTAGGGGGTACCTGAGCGTGAGCTCGCGAGTGATGGAGGACAGGCCGGCACTAGGGGGTACCTGAGCGTGAGCTCGCGGATGACGAGCGAGGAGTAGAAGGACCAGTCGAGCAGCAGGCGGCGCGCGCGCGCCGTGTAGTCGGGCCGGTGCTCGTGCGCGCCCAGCGCGGTGCGCACGCACGTCTCCAGCCACGTGGCCCACTGCTCCAGCGTCGCGCCGCGCCCCAGCGTCGCCTGACGACAACACATTTTGCTACATTATTTTAATTACAAAATAGTAAGGAAAGTCAGCTGCTTACATACACTGTAATCGACTGCATTATAATACGAGAGCAGTAAAATAACCGCATGGAGAAAAATACACTTCTCCAGCAAAAGTGAAAATGACGGTAACATTCAAGCCGCGGCACCTTGAAGTCCGCCTCCAGCCGGTGCGCGGTGGCCGCGCTGCCGCACGAGCACGCCCACGCGGCCTGCTCGCGGACCACCCGGAAGTCCACGCGGTTTAAATCCGCCAACATCTGTAATGGAAGCACTATATTAGTTGATAATATTTGTTAACATTATATTGCGCTGGCCTGCGCGCGATTGTGTGTGTGGAGAGTGTGTGCAGTGTGTGTGTGTGTGTGTGTATATACCTGCTGTATCTGGTGCTGGTTGTTGAGCACGGCGCGCGCGGCCTGCGCGAGGTGGTTGAGCGAGGTGTACCGGCGCAGCGCGGCCGCGAGCGCGCCGGCCGCGCTGGCCTGCGCGCGCGCCGCGACGGCCGGCGCGCCGCCCGCGCCCGCCGCCAGCGCACACTCCAGGCTCTTGGCGAAGTTTCGGATCGACTGTACAACACAGAGGCGCACTGCACAACTTTCTCACACTCCCTGACTGACATAGGAACAAATAAGTAAAGAAAAGGGATATAGATAGTGTTATCGTAGGTATTGGCTTGCAAACGATAATTGTAGCTAAAACGATTTTTGTTTGCGCCCGCGCATGCCGCGTGGCACTGCCGCGCGGGGCCCCCGGCCCAGTCGGGCGACGCGGCCAGCGCAGCCTGCGGGCACGCCCGTTTTGATAACTCGGCCGCGCACGCGCTGCGGGATAGATCGCGGAGGAACTTGTACCCGAAAGTATGTTCGTGCTGGTTACGAGTTGAGGGGGGGCATGGTATGTAAGTACCTGCGTCAGCTGCGGCGGAATGGGCCGGAGCACGTCCGGCAGCAGCAGCTCGACGGCGCGCTGGTAGAGCTCCAGCTCGGCGCGGCGCAGCCAGTCGGCCACGTCGCGGCGCGCGGCCAGCCGGACCAGCACGCGGCGGCACAGGCCGGGCGGCGGGCGGCGCCAGAACGCGCGCCGCGTGCGCTCCACGCCCGCCGTGTCCAGCGCGGCCACCGCCTCCAGGAACTCCGCGCCGTTTTCGCTGTGGGATGAGACAGGTGAAGCCGATGCGTTTTGAACATCTTCGTTCTTTGGTATTGTACGGGGAGATCCCGGGTGTCAGCCAGGATCCGCAGCTTGTGTGTAGTCGGTGGGATGTATCCAGAGATCGTCCGGACGTTTATTTAGTTAATGTGAGTTGAAAGTTGTCCGTCTCCGACAGATTATTTTAGTCTCCACTGCAGGAGCACAACCCTCTCTCATATGCCGGAGACAGACAGTAGGATTTGGCCTACACTCCCCGCGCTGGCCAGACGGGTTGGGGAGGCCTAATTGATGTTATATAATGTATTCCCTTAGTCGCCTTGTACGACATCCACGGGAAGAGTTGGAGTAACGCTGTCGCGTAATTGACCAATTATTTGTAGTTATGGATGATGACGCGCGTTTCCACCAAATGTAGGACGCCGGGCAAGCGGAAAAGTGTGCGGTGTTCCACTGTACAGGTATCGTTTAAATATAAAAAAATTGGTAGTATTTAAACAAAAACAAAATAAATGCGCGCACCAAAACATCATACTTAATAATACTTAATACTTAGGGGCAAAATAAAAAACTATTTTAATTAGGCATAAAACTGATCAAAAAAGGTGATCACTCCCTGGCATAAAACTGCAATAACCGGTCGATAATGTGACCTGACACAAAAGAATACTAAAGATTTTCACTAACCGGTCAGTGTCAAAATAGCACGAGTCAGGTGGTGTCATCTGAAATATAATCTATAACTACGGTCAGAATTGCATTAACGAGTCTATGGTATCACGTGTCACAATAGTGCATTAACCGGTCGGCGGTCTCACGTGGCAAAATGGTGCACTAACCGGATGGCGGTGTCACGTGGCAAAATGGTGCACTAACCGGATGGCGGTGTCACGTGATAAAATGGTGCACTGACCGGACGGCGGTGTCACGTGGCACAATAGTGCTTTAACCGGTCGGCGGTGTCACGTGGCGCCAATGGTGCACTAACCGGTCGGCGGTGTCACGTGTCACAATGGTGCACTAACCGGTCGGCGGTGTCACGTGTCACAATGGTGCACTAACCGGTCGGCGGTGTCACGTGGCGCCAATGGTACACTAACTGGACTGCGGTGTCACGTGTCACAATGGTGCACTAACCGGTGGTGTCTCCTGAGCGCGTGCAGCGCGGCGCGCGGCACGTCGTCGGGCAGGTCGTCGGCCGTCAGGTCGGGCGGGTCGGGCGCCGACACCGCGCCCAGGTACTGCCGGTGCGCGACGCTGGCGCCGCCCACCGAAATCTGCTCCGGGTCCCGTTCGCGGGGCTCCTGACACGAGACCAGACACGCATCATATTACATGTCTCTGCTTTGAGTTTGATACCAGGTTTATGTATTACTAGATGGGCCCGCTAATTCGTATGCGAAGAATACAATACAAGCCACTGAAATACATGGCTCCCCCACCTGCCTCTCTTCTATCGAGTGTTGAATAGACATTAATATAATTATTTTCCCTATTTTTAATTTAGAATGATGGAATGTACAAGGGTGTGTGTGAATGTCCACAAGAGTAGGAAGAAAAGAGATTTGAGGGGTGCGGAGGGGGATGGGGGTTACTTGCATAAATCGAGTTGTGCAGAACTATAAGTACTATAGTTACCTGTTGATCGGATACTTCTGTCTTGTCGTCCAGAGAGTCGTGCCTCAGCGGCGAGTGTCCCGCGCTGGCCTTGGCGCGGATCCCGTAGTAATGGTATTTAGAGTTCCCCCGCGTGCCGAGGCGGCGCGTGCGCAGCCCGATGAAGACAGACCGGATGAGCTTCCCGAAAGAGGCGGCGTTGACGGGGTCGAGGCGGTGCGCGGCGCAGTGGCGCAGGTAGTGGGCGTACAGGGTGGACCGGGGGAGGGACACGCCTGCAGACAACATATATTTTTAGACATCTGTTTGATGCCGTGGAAGCCTGGTTGGTTGTGCACTCGCCTCACGTTCGTGAGGTCGTAAGTTCAAACCCCGTACCACTGAGTTTTTCGAAACTTAAGTACGGTTTGTTTATAACTAGCTGTTACCCGCGACTTTGTCCGCATCACAAATTATTATGTATATCCCGTAGGAATTAGATGTTTTTCGAGATAAAAACTATCCTATGTCCTATGCCAGGACCGAACCTATATGTGTGCAAGTTTCACCCCGATCCGTCCAGTGGTTGAAGCGTGATTGAGTAACAAACATCCAAACTTTCGCATTTATACATTTACCACAGGCTTTTCGGTGAAGGGAAACATCGTAAGGAACCTGCACATGCACATGCCAAAGAAGAATTTGGAAGGCGTATGTGAAGTCCACCAAATCGGCTTGGGGCACCGTTGGTGGCCAGGAGTTTGACACAAAAGATCCTGAAGGGTCGAAGTGTCGCCAGTTTCTCCTGGCCCCCTAAGATAAGATAAGAAGCATCCGTAACTGTATGAATTTACTAATAGCTCCTACAAATTATCGTAAATTGTACATAGGTATAAGTAGCGACCAACCATTCTACAAATAAACCCAGTGGTTTCAGTAGGATGGCTTAGAAACCAAAGGAATAATTAAAAAAAAAACCATTTTCTTATGGGATATAAGATAATTGAACTTTAAAAATAATAGATCCCACTTTAAAAAGCTTAGTTTTAAAATTAATAGTTGCACTTTAATTTTAATACTTCTTACTAAAAGTAAATTTAAATTATTCTATTTGCTATTTACATATATATATATTTTTCACTATTTATTTCCACTGTTTTGACTTTAAGTCTTTGTTTTAAGGTTTACTGAAAGAAAACTCTTACAGAGTTAAGTGCGCCTTTGTACATCTTATGTTTAAATGAGTTGTGTGACTTGTATTTGTGTACAATAAAATATAAATAATAATAAAATAAAAAAATGTCTTGCTGAAAAACATATAGCTCTCACATATCGTTGGCTTTCAGTATAATTTTAATTCTTTAATATCGATTAGTTTGACGTATATTATCCGAAATGTTTACAGAATAAGCGCGCAGTACCGTGCCAAGATCAATATAGTAGTGACCCTAAAAATAACAGCATTTCTACTGTTCTGTACTATGTTAGAGCCGTGTTAGCCTAGTTCGTTGTGCACTCGCCTCACGTTCATAAGGTCGTGGGTTCAAACCCCGCCCGTACCAATGACTTTTTCGGAACTTAAGTACGGTTTATTTGTGAAAGAAAACAGTTCGGTGAAGGAAAACATTGTAAGGAAACCTGCATATACCAAAGATATTCTAAAGTATGTGAAGTCCACCAAATCGACTTGAGCACCCTCGGTGGACAGGGGTTTGGATCAAGAGATCCTCCAGGGTCGAAGTGTCGCCAGGTCTTCGTAGCCCCTAAGAAGATAAGAACTACACTGCCCTCAGGAGCAAGTGGTCTACTTTCCCAAAATGACCACTTCACAAAATATCAATTTTCCAAAGTGGCGACTTCCCAAAATGTTCATGCATATGATCCGACTAGACCCTATTACCCCCAAAATTTAACATCCGCAACAATAATAAAATAATAACCTTTAGTTAGTAGTTTAGTTAAATAAAAATATTTAATATACAGGTGTTACGTAACGTTATAAACAACATTAGGCAAGGGGACGCACGGCGATATTCGGTGAAAGGAATATTTCACTTTATAAAATGTTCGTGAGAAAGTGGGCAATTTGGGAAAGTGGGCAATTTGGGAAAGTGGGCAATTTGGGAAAGTGGTCATTTTGGGAAAGTGGTCATTTTGGGAAAGTGGTCATTTTGGGAAAGTACAGCACTTGCTCCTGAATGGTATAATGTAGCGTTACTTACCCTCCGCGGTCTCGTAGTGGTCTAGCAGCCACTGCACCGTGGCGGGCGGCATGCGCGGCTGCGGCGCCGGCCCCCCGCCCCCCGCCGGCGTGTTGGGCGACGCCGGGGACTCCGCCTCGTCGCCCGCCACCTGTCGCCGACACGTCATCAACGTTCGACCAATGGGAGGTCACACACACTCTAACCAACCTCGACACAGGTGACGCCACTGGCAGCGTATTCGTATATTATACTAGCTGTGCCCGCGGCTCCACTCGCGTCGATTACACAATTATTGTTTATTATTTCCCGCTCCCGCTGCCACCGTCACCTCTTATCCCTCACACCAAACATAGTCCAAACTCATCGCAATCTGAATTACGTCGAGCATTACACTTCTTTGTTGTTTAGCGTATACTGACGTGATGTATGCGAGTTTTTGAAAACTATAAACTCGCATAACTTTTGTTTGAATAAGCCGATTGCGACGAAATAAAGACTAAATGTTACTCCGAATTAGGCACTATGTTTTTCTGAAAACTCCATGAATATTGGTTCAGTTTTACATAATGCGTGCAAACAAACATCGACAGAGATATTTTATCGTCAGCCGTGATTGATTTTTTTGCCACACTTTAAAATATACATAATCCTCACGCCTTGATCCCAGAGGGGTAGGGTTTGAAAATATCGATGAAACTAGTGGAAAAAAAAATCCGCTACAATCTAAATAATAAGCTAACCTCTAGTACTGCAAACTCATTTGTGTACCTGTTTTTTGACTGCAATTTATTTTTCTAGTCACTAAAAATCAATGAAACCAGTCGTGTACGTCGCTGGACACTGTCGCTGGACACTCACCACGACACCGTAGGCGGTGTACTCGGCCGAGGAGGCCCCGCCCCAGCCGCTGTCGGCCGACGTGCCCTCGGCGGCCGGCGCCGCGCCGCCCACGGCGTACACCGGATACGACCGCAGGTTGTCCCTGATTATTTAATACAAATAGTTTATTGATAATTTTCATTACATGTCAATTTAAAATTAAAATATGTCAGATGAAATTACAACAAAAATAATATTACAACAAAAATAGAATATTTAATACAATACAATACACAAACAAATACAGTTACACGTTATAGAAGTTACAAATAGTACAATTTAGGCGGTCTTATCGCTTTAATGTCAATAGATCTTAAAAATTAAAAATATATTAGTATTACACGAATTTATTCAGTTTGTAGAACTCGTCCAAACTGTAAAACGCGTGCTCGATAAGCCAGCACTTTATCTGCGTCTTAAATGCCCTTAGGCTTCCGATGTTCGTGGCGTGGTAACCGGTTGTATACCGGAACATCGGAACATCTATTTACTCTCAGGTTTTCGAGACATTACGATACTAGGCAAAGATCTATGTAAGGTTTGGATCCGTTACTTTGATAAGGGAAGCGCAGGGAGCGGAAGCAGGAAGGGGGAAAAGGACGTCGGTTAGTTTCGCGGTAAGTCAGTCAGTTTATGTTTTTTTATATCACACGACATTAAATATTAATAGTAATCAAAACATTTATTCATGTCAATAAAATACATACAATAATTTCGCCAAATTGTATAATACAGTTTGTCGGCAGAATTTGCTTTCTTACTTTATACATACCTAAGGCAGAGAATACTAAATATCACTTCGCACCTGTGGTGAATAGCGAAGCAAATTAAAAAAGGTTTTATTTTTGACTAGCTGTTGCCGGCGACTTCGTCCGCGTGGACAACTTAACATCACAAATTATTATGTATTTCCGTAGGAATGGGATGTATTTTGGACAATTCACACAATATCTTTATAAATTGTAGCTATATTATTGTAAAGTTTTATTAAAATCCATGTATGTAAACGCTTTATTGTACCAAAAATAACAACAACAACAATAATAAAATAGGAATTAAACTGTGTACAAAGGCGGACTTATCCCACTTAGGGATCTCTTCCAGTCAACCTTAGAGTAACCGAGAGGACAAGTATAATGCGTTTAGTACCAAATTTGATAGAGAAATGTACCTACTTTTAATAAAATTTGAAAATACATATTACATAAACATAAACGAACAATATATACATAGACGATACACGAATAAGTGAATGATACAAATATCCATATATACATAAATTTATACACATAACATATAAAATATAAGATATATACATACATATATATATATATACATATGTTCATATATACTATTACATTATATATCCCAATAAATACTTATTAGTAGTTTATATACTGTAATATAAGTCAGCTCAAAGCTTCGGTATTGAACCCATAGTACTTTTTTAAGTTGTTATTAAAGGACATCAGGGAGGGGGACTTTCGAACGTGGACAGGGAGTTGGTTCCAGAGCCTCGCTGCTTGTACGGTAAAAGACTTGGTGTAACTGTAAGTGGCGTGAGTAGGGAGGCCAAGTGCTCGTGTATCGCAAGAACGCAGGCGATCACCACTAGCTTCCGCAAGGTAGTGAAATCGCTCGCGAAGATAGAAAGGTGCTGAGGGACTATATAGAACATTATAGAGAAGTGACAACATATGTGAGTTCCTGCGCTGTCTTATCGGTAGCCAGTTCAACTGCTTCCGATACTCCGAGACATGATCGAACTTACGCAGTCCAAACACATACCTGATACACAGGTTTTGCATGCGTTCTAGTTTGTCGACCAGTTCTACGGTAGGGTCTAGGAAAGCTACGTCACCATAGTCGATGAGGGGAAGTAGTAGTGAGCGCGCGAGCATAATCTTGGTGTGAAGTGGAAGGAAGTTCTGCAGGCGTTTCAACGAGTGCAGGGACGCGAAGAGTTTGCGGCTAATCTCATTGATATGGGCAGTCCAAGAGAGAGTTTGATCCATTATGATACCCAAGTTTTTGACAGTAGAGGAGAAAGGAATAACAGTTCCGTCAAAAATTATATTAGGCGTCACTATGGATTTAACTTTCGAAATGAAATGGGAACTTCCAATAACAATTGCTTGAGATTTAGCTGCATTTACTAGAAGACCGAAGTTTCTCGTCCACTCTGATATGGAAACTAGATCAGCATTGAGTTTATCAATTGCGACAGAGAGTTCACTAAAAGGAGCTGCTGCGTAGAGCTGCATGTCATCGGCATATAAATGGTAAGAGGAGCGGAGTGTTGCCGTAATGCCATTGATGAAAATAGAAAAAAGGACAGGAGAGAGTACGCCACCCTGAGGGACACCAGCGGTCAAGCCACACCAGTCAGACTGCTGACCATCAACCCTGACCATCTGTTTGCGATCAGATAGATAGGACTTGAACCAGGAAAGAGCCGTTGGAGAAAGGTTTTTCGTTCTGAGCACCCCCTGAAGTATATCGAAATCGACTGTATTAAATGCACTGTATCCATTCAGTAGTTTTTACGTGAAAGAGTAACAAACATCCATCCATACTTACAAACTTTCGCATTTATAATATTAGTAGGATTATTGACAAAAAAAAGATGGAAGTTAAATCAATGAATTTACTGGATAATTGAAAGTGTTTTTGTGAGGCAATTTCTGGAATTTTGTGCAGAAATCTCCTTTGCGTGTCCTTTGAGCACCGGAAGGGGATTTTAGCAAGGGATCATTGGAATTAGAAACCACAACCTCTGGCGTTCGAGTCAAACGACCAACTAAGCCAACAAGACGGACTTCGGAAAAAAAATCTGGTTAACAAAAAAAATTGCTCACATATGGGTCTGGTGGCCTTGGGTATAGATCTCTTGCGGCTCCACATACTGCACATGGTAGTTGACTCCATTACCACCCTCGCCTGTGAAAAAAAAACATATTTCATCATCAGCCAAAATACGTCGACTGCTGAACATAAGCCTCTCAATATATGCCACTTTAGCGGAGCTGTCCACTGGGGGATTTGTCAAGCACGCTTGGCAGGCGGATTGGTGATCGCAGTAACGACATTAATATACACAATAGAAAGCTGCTTCCTGTCCCTGGTGCGATCCTTTAGTCGCCTGACGACACCCACGCGAAAATTGGGGGTGGCCCTATTCTAAGCCGGAAACCACAAGACAAATATTTAACACAAGAATATAGCTTTTAGTAACAAGTTAGGTTAGTTAAACGATTATTGTTAGTTACCATAAACAATATTTAACTAGAAAAGATTATATTTTAATACAGCAAAACTGTTAGTAGGTATATGGTGATGAGGATTTTAAAACAGATAACCCTGTTTAAAAATATATGTTAATATCCATCATATATACTTTCTTTGTTACTAAACCCCGCTTTAAAAAATACAGCCCGACTAATTAATCCCTTCTCTCCCAAAACAAAAACCCACAACACCTCCGAACGACTCTAGTCTGCGTCAACAACTTAGCTAACGCGACACCCAGGTCCCAAGTACCCAGGCACCAGGTAGCAACTCACAAGGGTAATAAGAGCGGTAGCGCGGCACCTCCATCTCGTCAGAGGTCTCCCAGGCAACTTGGACGGACCTACTTGCCATCGCCCAGGACATCCTAACGATATCCTGTACCACTCTAACTCGCGCGCCTGTCTCGCGCCCGTCTCGCTCGCCACCCCCGCCCCATCCCACCTGCTTGGTTGATTGTGAGAGAGATGTAAGCTATATAATTGCAAACTTTCCCTTTGTACATTTTATTGGGCCGACGCTGTTTTGCCAGATTTAGTTTCACAGGATGTTGTTGTGACCGTTCTTTGTTAAAAAAATTAACAACTAAAAACTGTCATAATATCCAAAATAAAAATATTATGTCGGAAATTGAACTATTATTCAATTCAACATTAAATTATCTCAAACAAGTCAGCTGCTAGGTGTAACTCGTCAGAAACAATATTAACACCAAATTTTTAAGTTTAAATACCTAGAATAAATTATGTAGACTAAAGGGTTAGTATTCAGAGTAGTGATATTTATAAAAATTAATCATCAAGTTATTTTTGTCTCCACTGCAGGAGCACAACCCTCTCTCATCTGCCGGAGACAGACGGAGGATTTGGCCTACACTCCCCGCGCTGGCCAGACGGGTTGGGGAAGCCTGATTGATGTTTTATAATGTAAAAATTTATATTTCATTTAATTGAGAGAAACCAGATAAAATCCATAACTTTTTTGCTAGGCACCTAATACTTTGGGGAAAACATGTTGTGTATGGTAAGTGCACTATTTTAAATGACAAAGTTCATTCTGATTTCATATTAATCATCATTGGACTTATTCAATATATAAACTACCCAAAATATAGAATATACCAATATAATTAGTTATTAATTGCGACTAAAATAAATATTTGGCTAGTTCTGTTTTTCTCTATTTAAAAGTTAATATCATTATACTGAAAAGTAACCTTAATCCCATCCCACTAATATTATATAAATGCGAATGTTTGGATGTTTGTTACTCAATCACGCTTCCTTCACTGGACGACTCGCGATGAAACTTGGCACACATATAGGCTAAGTCCTGGTAAACACAGGATAGTTTTTACCCCGAAAAACATCTTATTCCTACGGGAAACCAAATTAAATTCAAGATGTGTAAATATCAAAACCTACGCGGTCGAAGTCCCGGGCAAAATTCTTAATATGCTTATAAGGTTTCTTCCAAACTACTCTATTTGATAATTATTTTACGTTTATAGAAAAAAAAATGATTTGTTTAAAGTCAAAAAGTTTTGCATGTATCTATGGACATTCTATGAACATCCCATATAAATATCACAAAACGAAGCACCCAATAAACAGGGTATTATAATAAAGCAGTAGGTGCGCGCGCGGCACGCGTCCATCAAAGGTAACCAGCCCCGCAGCGCAGGTGCGCGATCGTATGTCACAATGGGGCTTACTTATCATGGGGCAAATCCATCCCCATGTAAGATCCATGTAGCCCCATTGATAATGACCGCTCAGGTAGATAATCCGAAGGGGCATTGATAATTATCCCGTATTACTACTTTTTTTTATTCATAAATAACCCAATCTAATAAATAAAATCGTAAACATCGCGTGTCTGTACATTGAAGATTTTTGCAAAAAAAAATTGAGGGGTCTAAGGATAAGTAATAGAACACATTTCAATCATTTTTGGAATTTTTGTCTGTTTATCTGTGTGTTTGTGCACGCATCTCTTAAAAACTACTTAACAGATTTTGATAGACTTTTTACAGAAACATGTGGCTTCACTTAACTTAACAATTAGTCTTTATTTCATCGCAATCGGCTAACTCAATCAAAAGTTATATACATTTTTAGATTTCAAATACATTAGTAGGTAAGGTTAGTATGCAATATATTGCAATATATATAATAAATAACCGTATTTCCGTACTATTCAGATTGCGATGAGTTTGGATTACATTTGGAGCTACGAGTGGGAGTGGGAATGGGAGTGGGCATGGGAGTGGGCGTGGGAGTGGGAGTGGGCGTGGGAGAAGGGGAGTGGGTGTGGGAGCGGGAGCGGAAGCGGGAGGGGAGCGGGAGCGGAAGCGGGAGTGGGAATGGGAGCGGATTCTGTAGTTCACGCGAGCGGAGCCGCGTGCACAGCTAGTGTATAATATAATTGACTACTTTTTGCCCGCGAATTCTTTAGCTTGCGATACTAGAGATGGGTGATGGATGATAGACCCACGGGTGGGTTAAAATGGCCAGGGTTCAAAGTTTCGGAGTGAAAGCGTGGCGGAGGCGTGCTCTGGTTTCTATGTTGTTATAAAGTCCAGACACTGCCAACCGCCTTACGCAGATCGTCGCAGATCCTTCTAGCCAGGACACACGTCCCACACTACGCCTGTCCAGTAGCGGTCTCCACTGGAGAACTCGTTTACCTCAGCAGTAATCGGGTTTCCAAAAGTTATGATCAGCCCACTGCCACTTCAGCGTACTAACCCCTTGTCGAAAATTTTAGTTTTCTGGCGGATAACCTCTTTCGGATCCTGTATTTTAGAACCGCGGTACGGCACGCGCAGGGCGGGAAGCCCCACCGCCAGGTGGACGGAAGACATGAAGAAGGTGGCCGGAAGCGGGTGGATGAGGAGAACGGAGGACTGGGTGTGGTGGCGTTCATTGGGGAAGGCCTATGTCCAACAATGGACGTCTAAGTAGTGATATTATGATGATGACTTTAGAACCGAGGATCGCGCCTTGAGAGAAGCCTGTGACCAGCAGTGGACTCCTTCAGGCTGATGATGTCTCATAACAAAATAATAGAGCTGCGAGAAGAGTGATTCTTTGGTGTGTGATGCGCTTGAGTAACAAACATGCACGCTTTTCATCAATAATCGCAGATTACCTTGTACATTTGGTAACAGAACTTAACACTACCAGGTAAGGTTCAATTTTAGAGTTGTATGATGTGTAATAAATAAGGGGTGTACTTAATAAGGTATCAGTTTGACAGGTAGCGAGATAATCAGATTGTGATATCAAACGTCAGGGGGTTGCATTGTTGTTGTATTCCTATTATTCGGACAGTCATTCAAAGGCTTCTGAAGAACGCTGTGACCCTAAGCTTTGGAGATAAACTGTTAGAGATCAAAGGAAAAAGTTTCAAATGCTCACATGAACGCGGTAAACCTGCAAATACAGACGTTACTCTGCTAACAGCTAACAACGGGTAGAATAGAATAGGTCATTTATTCATAGCTACGACACACACATACATGAGAAATAAACAGAACAGAAATTAATAAATTACAATTTAAAAATAATCAAGGTACCTATGTGTCGCAGCCATAAAATGGCGCTGACTCAGCATAATGCTGCAGCACGCTACGCGAACTCCAGCGCTGGTATTCTGTCAGCACCAGGTCAAGTGACTTCACAGATTTAGTTTTTAAATTAATTTTTTAAGTTTTTTGTTTTAAATTTTTAATTTGTAATTGGTGTCAGGCCTCCGTCACTCGATCGTACCTACCGCGTAAGTACCTACACTTTCAGTCTTCCCCGGCATGGTTCTCGCTCCGCCCGTACGGAGTAATAACAACGCTAAGACGAGGGCCTTAAAACACAATGTTAATGTGCTGCGCGGTCAATCGAATGCCAGTAGGTGATTAAAGCGTATGTATTTTCTTTTTACTAGAGCGTGATGTATCTCTTACGTAGTAACTATTAATTTGTGACCGATGTAACCATTCCAGCTAGCTAGTAAAGCGGGCAGCAGTGCCAGTGACGCGAGACCTAGAGACGTACAGTACAACCACGTTTATACGGCTTACCGATGTACCTGCACAGTCGACATTTGATCAGCGCAGGAAATATTACTGACCAATCAGGACATTCCACGATAGCGCGGTGGAAATTCTGCGCCGCTATTGGTTGATTGTAGTGGCGCACGCGCGGGTTGACGTGTGAGTGAGCCACATCAATGCCTTGCAGTTTACAGGAGCGCAAGAGTGTGATAGAGAGACAACGAGGCAAACAATATTGCACCTTTTTACTATTACGCAAAGAACTGAATATAAATTTACTCAACGTTTCGTGTATTATCGGGGACTGTCTGTTTCTTTCTGATTGACGAAACGCCTTATTTTTGTGATCGTCTACAGTATGGGAACTCCCTGCCCCCTCCGATACGGCTTCTCCGCACCTCGGTTACCGATTGGTTACTGACAGTACAGGGCGCGAGTGACTGACACACACGAGTCCAATTGTGAACGCAAAAATAACTATGTGAGAGACCAGACTGCCCTAAGTAAAAAAGCGATGGACTCGAGAGAACTGTTATGTCCAAGAGTGGACGTTTCTAGGTTAATGGTCATCATCATATCAGTGTTTCGTGGTCCACTGCCTAACGCTACCCCACCCGGTCCTCCGGTTGACGACGATAATCAAATCGCTCCCCAACTATGTACTAACACTGCACCCTGCACAGGCTATAATTCACCACACTCTCCCAGTGCGGGTTGGTACCTTGGAAGTCCTTCATTGACGTAAGCAGACTTCCTCACATGTTTTACTTCACGTAAAAGCCTGCGGTATATTAAACCTTACTTACAGTCCGAAAAGCTCATAGCTACTGGCCTGTACTTGAACGTCAGGCGAGCCAACTTCACTCTGGTGATGATGAAAAGAAATAAAATAATTAAAACAGCACAAAAAGCAATAATACATAAACATGTGCCCAAACCAAAAGCAAATGATAAAAATAAAAAATAAACTTGCATTCTTGGTCACTGAGGATCTCAACCTTCACTGGCACTGGTTTGAAGTCTTCATCCCATGCGCCCTGCACTGTACCACAATTCGCACAACAAATACATAAATAAATAAAAATAACAACAAAAATGTGCTAATAAATAAAAAAAAGTGCTAACACACATCTAAGTAACATGCTGAGCTAGTTTACTTAACTCCTCAACCCTCCCCCCCCCCCCCCCCCCCATCATCATTTTTAAGAATAAACATGCTCTACGTCAACAATGTTCAAGTACTTTGAAAGCTTTCAGAACAGCTTTTAAAAAAGATTTTATACAGTTTGAAGCTGGCATGGTTAGTATGCCAGCTTTAATACTGAAAATTCACAGTGGCTCGATTCAGGTGTCCGGGAGTGCATTTGTTAGCTGCCTGTCTAATTCCCATAGTAGAGAAAAAAATCCTAATTTATAAATATTTATAATTCATCATCAGGTTATTTTTGTCTCCACTGCAGGAGCATAACCCTCTCTTATCTGCCAGAGACAGACGGAGGATTTGGCCTACACTCCCCGCGCTGGCCAGACGGGTTGGGGAGGCCTGATTGATGTTATATAATGTATTCCCTTAGTCACCTTGTACGACATCCACGGAAAGAGTTGGAGTAATCCTATTCTACTCTACCGGAAACCACGCGGCAATATTTATTATTAATTTTCTAAAAATTTACTCTCCCAAGCTCTAACATATTTCAGTCCATACTTTGTAGCTACTACATATTCATATAACTTGTTGCTTCATGTGGTTACAAAAGGTGCCATACATACTTACTACAAAATACCCATTAAGCTCTCCAAACACTACTAAAACAGATTTCTTTACATTTCAAGTGGATATTTGCGGCTACATACGATGTTACCTACAATTTTAAAATATGTGTTGCATTTTCCCTTCGAATTCAAATTTTCAATTCTTTAATTCGTCTAAATCTCAAAGTTTGCTCCCCAAGCTCTACTTAAACAGACATCACAGTCCATACTTCTGCACTATCTAATGTGTATCATATAATTACAAATATACAATACTCACTTGCGACAGTGATGTACGTATGCTGCGCTTCGGCGGTAGGACTTGACTGACCAGAACTGTCCCCGTTGACCTCCACCACTGTACTCGAAACCTGCAAATGGACAGTTTGGATTCTTCATCTACCGCTTCTTCGTGAGTTTCCACGCAGTTTAAGCAGATATGGGGTTTTGAGGAGCTCAACATAATGTTTTAAAGTCCTCACGCAATTACAATGATATGATAATTTATCATTTTAACTGCGAAACAGTTAAAGGTCAACAAGGTTCCGTCCCATGCAAAGTGGCTCAGTTGCAATTCCTACTTTGGTGAAATATATATATTTATATAACGTCCACTGCTGAACATAGGCCTTCACCAATGAGCGCCACCACACCCGGTCTTCTTAGTCCCGCTTCCGGTCACCTTAATCAGGAATAGTACGGCTGATGAGAACTGGGGGCCGTGGTTTTTTGTTGCTATCCATGGGGGAGATTTAAACATAAGATCAAACTGGACAGACGTGTTGGGCAGACCATTCTGTTCGCGTGAGAATTATACTAGTCTAGTGTACTGGACAATTCGTAGAGAAATAATAGCAACTGAACACAAACCACGCATGCTGTCGTTGCCTATAATTAGGGTGGCAATTAGCCAATTTACATTTGTAAGTTTCCCTTATAAAATAACTGATGTACATTCTGTTGGTGACCTATTAAATAAAATAAAAAAGTGCTATGTATTCAACATTTCCTTCCGATAATGATTCAGTAGATACTAGAAGGCGTTTCATTGTGTTAGATGGCGACACCTGCGGGAAATCCTTGGCGAAGCCAGAGTATACATAGTCCACAAACAAGGCACTCAGAAGAAATCCATACACTCAGCAGAAACTCGCAACCGGTGGAACTACTGGTCAAAAAGTCGTCGTAGTCATCATCATCATCATCAGGTTATTTTTGTCTCCACTGCAGGAGCACAACTCTCATCTGCCGGAGACAGACGGAGTAGAGTAGAGTAGAGTAGTCATGATTCCCAACAATCAAAGACTCTTACTTTATGCCAAAGAATCCCCCCACTCAGCAGTTTTAAGGTTTTCTAGTGGGGATAGAATAATCTTGTGGTACGTGATTCAAGGCATGCTTTAATCCCGCCAACGATAGTCCAGCTATTGCAACTCTAGGAACTAGGTCGTCGGCCTCTTGTGCCTGGTGATTATACTGGGTCTCTATTTCTGTAGACAGGGCCTTAAAATAGGTAAAATGGTAGTATTCGGTAGAGGCCTATCACCCATTGAGATATAATATCGTCATGTACGCAAATAAGGTATTCATGACGTGGATAGACTTATTTCCACGCAGATGAGTCTCGTTCGAAACAATTAAAGGTCATTATAGAGGAATCGCCATCCTCAGGCGTTTCTCTCTTTTAAAGATACAAGACGACCTTCCACCTCCACACACCCACTAACTTACACCCTGAGACACCCCAGCCCAGGCCCCAGTAGGAAACCAGCGCTGCACAACATCGTCCACGCCTTAATGTTAAGTTAGAATAAGAAATAACTTAATTTGATTAACATACGAATGTAATGTCTAATGTAATGTTGTATTTTAGTAAAAATATATATATTTTTCTTTCTTCCATGCGACGTATCGATGCGAAAAAGATCGGAAAAAAACGCTTTGGCGTCTGTCTCTCTTTCGTGGCGACCTGCGGCCCCGTCGCAGCGTCAGATTCTCACCGTACCGTCTAAAGTAGATTCTATACAAAACGGAGTCATCCAATATCGTCCCCGCACCCCTACATCATACCTAAGAAGGGTTACGGTACAATGGGAGCGAAGGGCTTCTGAGAATGAGGTTCGGTGATATAAGAGGGAACGTCGAACGAACGTATCGTACACCACTCTTAGATAACTGATACATTGCTCCGACAGTCTACAAAGTCCCCCGTTGTAAGTGTATGTAAGCGTTACCTGATGTATGGTGTGCTGCAGGTGTATGGAGTTTGGCAGCTCAGGGATGACGATGAGATCTCGCACGGCCGTGGGCACCGCGCTGGGCGCAGGCGGCGCGGCGGCCGGCCCGCCCCCGCCTGCGCCTGCGCCGCCGCCCCCCGCGCCCGCCCCCGCGCCACCCTGCACACCCATGCCACACAAAACCTACAACATCACACCCATACAAATGACACGACCTTCCAATAGTGACCCTTATTTAAAAGGTTCAGGAAATAAAGATGCCATGTTATCTAACAAATCAATAGAGTTTGAAATACATTATCACAAAATACAAAACGCATTCACCAATGAACGCCCCCACACCTGGTCCTCCGCCCTCCGCATCCAGCCGCTTCCGGTCACCTTCTTTAGGTCTTCGGTCTCCACTCCAGAACTCGTCTGCCCCAACGGCCGCCGGTTCTGCGACAGATCTGCGCGCGCCTACCTTCGTCCTTCGTCGGATCTCATCATTACGAATCATATCCTTTAATAAAACCGCGAGCATAGCCCTCTCCATAGCTCGCATCATGATTTAAACTAGACGTTTTGTTACCTGCGCGGGCTGCGCGAGCCTCGCCGCCATGTCCGGCGAGGCCGGCGGCGAAGACTCGACTAGCACCTCGTCGCCAGCGCACTCAAAATCTGCAACAAAACGTCACAATTTAACAAATGTAGTGACGTCCTTGTTTAGCTTGCTTTACTGTCACATGACCATCCTTCGCAGAACCGATGGAGGTTGGGCATTCCCGCCTCCTCACCAGTCTCCATCCACAACTCCTCAAAGTGAGGATCAACAGAATTTTATTTTTTATTTTTTTATTTAACATTAATAAGAAAATACATCACATGTCTTACATAACTCACACATAATAAACCTCTCGGTCACAGCGGGCCATGCTAACGTTATAAAGAAATTTAAGTACAGAACAGATGACAAAATAAATGTATCTATGCAACACTAACATAACACCTACCAGTGAAGGTAGGCAAGTCCGTGGTACTAATTCTACGCTCAGGTAAATTAAAGAAGTAAAGAGTAGAAAAAGTGGTCCCACTTCCCCTCTAGCCCATTTGCTAGAGCAAGCTAGTGTAGCAATGAAATGATGACCAGTGGTCAAGCGGATGGTTTGGTGTGGCCCATAAAAGCCCAGCCACATAGTTCAAAACCACGGACGTACAGCGCCTGCATGACGCAGTGAACTGTGACGGAGTAGTGGCACTATTATGCCAGTAGTACACATGGCAAAACCCCTAAAAAGCTCGGAAGTTGTGGTTTGCAACCAGATCAACAAAGAATATCGGACGGTTTACACAATCTAGACTTAGCTAGTTAGCATGAGTTCACGTTCCTAGTCTGAGAGCTAGGGCAGACGAGTTCTGGAGTGGAGACCGAGCACCGGAGGGAAATGGTGTGGTGGCGCTCATTGGGGAATGCCTAGCAGTGGACGTCAACAGGGTAATGAAGACTGTCATAGAACGAAATATGGTCTATGCAGCAGGTCATGCAAGCCCCCTTAACAAAAGCCTTGCTTCGTGTCTGGTTAGTACAGGCACGGAGCAAGACACCTACAGGAGGCATGAGAGTTAATACTGTCCCCAATATAACCCTCATGCCGGAGTGGGTAGAAGTCTTTACTCCCGCAGATTTCGTGAATTCGATTAATCTTTTGCAAAAAACAAGTCAGAATCATAGAAATTTATTTATATCGAAAACTGATTATTTTTAACAGTAAATCATAGATTATACTATATTCTCTAATATATACAGTTTCTTTCGTCCAAATTCGTTTCGATACCAGCTCACTTTGGATTTCAAATTCAAATGCTCACTCGCGCGGTCTATGACGTCATCGAGGGAAGTGCAGCGGCAAAGCATTTTTTTGTAGTCGCCGTAATTTATCTATACGATGGTATAACTATTACATTTCTAACTTTTAAACTCTAGTTACACGAAGTACTCGAAAGTACACATTTCTCGTAATGCAACTTGGATTGCCTTAATGTTACACATTCGTCGAATTCACGTCAAAAAAATCTAATGGTTTATTTCAAGTTGCGCTATGTTAACGCTTTCAATACAACAAAATGGCCATATAGCAATAGGAGCTAACAATAACTTTACGTCGACATAATACTCCCGAAATTTTACTACTACCTATGTAGTTTTTTATTAATATTATTATTTTTTATTTTTATTTACAAAAAATCCGTAGTTAGAATCGTCAATTTCAAAATGTTATTAAAACCAACGTGGAGGAATGTTACAATAAATGTTTTCATTCATTTAGTCAACATCAAAATTGATTACTAATTCAAAATTAAAAGATTCATAATCATGAAAATCAGTGTTTGTATGGAACAGTTTAGTACCATCATCTACCTCCACATATTATGAAATAAACAAGTGAAGAAACTGTCGTCATTTTAATTTAATATTCCCAAAGGTTACCAAACTCAGATGCCTTCTTTGGCATCAGAGCAAAATAATACTTAATGAACATTCTTCTGATTCCTGAAATTGAGCAACCTCTTTTCTATTGCTGCTTTTCATTGACTAAAAGTTAGTCTGTTTCAGTTTACAATTCAGCAAATATTTTTTTAAAAATCAAGTCAAATTAACTGCTTTAGTAACGCCTCTTTGGTTATTACCCTCTTGGCTTATGACCCTTTCTATCATTTAATTGGAATAGGGGAAGTAATCCCCCTCTACCTACCTTCCAATGTACCTGTTTGTAATTATTTTAATAATGAAACCTTATATAGGTATAGCACAAAGAATAATAATGCAAAATAATTGTATTCTTTACCTAAAAAGAATTTGTAATCCACTTTTGGAGATATTTTAATAAACAGACAAGTAGAAAATCTAAGTGACCAATTTTCACAGAAAAATTCAGCTTCTTCCTTTGAATTTTATAGTTAGTTTAGTTCAAAAGGGACAACATTCAGTGTACTAAAATTATTTTAAAGTTAAAACAAATTGATCAGTAAATCAAACATATTACATAGAAACATAGAAAGACTGGAATTTGGAACTTTCAATAATCTAATTAATCAAATTCTAGAATACTGAATAATATTAATATAAACAAGAATGGTTTGTAAAATCACTGCATAATGCTATCCCAAGTAATAGAGATGTTATTGATCTGCCGGGCTCGACTCCGCTCGCACAGAGACGAGTATCCGAGGAGCGTATCCTGGCAACACCTCATCCGGCCCACCTCCGCACCTTCACCCTCCAACACAAATATAATAGCACTCACTCTCAAGGTAAAATACATGTTCAAACGCCATTTCAGACATTTTAGATGCACAAATAAAATCAAATTTGCTAATCTAACACTTTCACACAAAGACAACACATTATTGTGACTCCACAGTAGATACTGTATCTTGTATTGATCAAACAACCGTTTCTATGTTGATGTGAACATGTTAAATAACCTTGCTGTTTTTTTAGGTGCTTTACAGTAGAAGTTTCTGTGAGTTGTGTAATTTTGTGATAGTGTACGGATATACTAAGGGTGCTATGCAGGTGCTTTGTCACGGTAGGGTGGCACCACCTGCCTTTGTGATACACATGGTTGAGCAATACCCCAATATCAGTGAAATGCAACATTTAGTGAATTGTTTTGTTGCCTGGATATTTATTGTAATTATTGTGGTAATAACGGCTTGAGGTTTTGAAACAATGGTGACCATAATGTACAGTCATGGTTTGATTAGTCACATAAAAATGTAACAATGTTTAAGTAGCATGATAAGACTAGTTCTTACAATATAGACTCTAATGCAGTGTAATAAGGACTTAAGTATACATTAGACTTTGTCTAACTGTACTTTTAGTTGTTGTTCTTGAGATTATTTGCAGTATTATGTAGTTTTTGTTGTTGTAGATTTTTATTTTGCACATATTTGTATTCGTTTTTACTCCCTATTACATAATCGGTGACTAATTGTGATTTTTTTGAAGGTATAAGTACACTTTACATTTGATACAGTATGGTCTCTATCAACAATATTTATGTATGAATAGATAAATTGTATTACATAAGACTCCGAATGTTTTACAGGTAACACGAGGGCAGCTGAGCCGCGTGCCGTGCCTGGCGCCGCCGAGCCACCCTCCTCGATAATATGATAAAATTGATACGCAATCGGTGGCCGGGGATATAAGTCGCAGGGGCGATGGGAGAAGGAACTTTACCGCTTCCCGCCATTCGTGCAGGACGTCCCACACTCCGGCGGCAGTTTTTATTATTAGAAACAGACAATTTAGTGTACTTCTAACGTATTATATCAAAAATAAACCAAACCCACCTGCCAGACATTCTTCGACCTGTCAAAATCCTCATTTCTCCAAACGATAGTTAGACACAATTTTTAGATTTAAAAGAGATTTCAATAGGGCTCAAATTCTAAACAAAATGTCAATAGATCTTTTTACAGTTTTTATGTAACTCGATAAGAAAATGACTTATCAATGTTGTTGTCTTGTTGCTACACCCGTTTCCTAGGCTACGGGGTCCGGGTAAAAGTGGAAAAAAAACGTGATGGATTTGGGATGACACTTGGGGGCGCTAGTGTCGCAATTGATAATCGGAATAAAAAAATCGGATACACGCTCAAAATTATTGATTTCAGAATAAATCGATTGAATGACGCCCTCGCATTCTATAAATATATGCCCTCCAAAAGGCGTGTACAACACTTGTCAAACATTAACAAAACTAAAGATAATATATTACTACGTGTCTGGCTGACCAGGATTTTCTATTTATTAAGAGATGTATCATCATCATTATCATAGCTCATATACGTCCTCTGCTTCACATTAGCCTTCCCCAATGAATGCCACCACACCCGGTCATCCGCCCTCCACATCCAGCCGCTTCTGACCATCTTCTTCAGGTCGACGGGCCTGTCCAGTCCGGTAAGAAATGTATCACCATCCAGATTTTGTAGCCTTCACAAATATTCGGCAGTGCGATATGTATTTCAAATTTCATCATAGTGCGGTAGATTATTCACTAAATCGATTTTGAACAAACTTTTTAAAAAGATCATTTTCGTGCTACCCCTAGTTCAATTTACTCACGGTAAATTTTATTTTTCTATAATAATCAGTATTAAATATTACTTCCCGGCTCATGGATTGTACATGTTGTAGGTAAAGGCATCAAACTAAAATGTTTTTTAGTAAAGTTATACGTAAGAGGGGCATTATCTAGCTATAAGAAGTTTTAAATTAAAGAAACAACTTAAATAGTAGGTACCTTCATAAGTTTCAAAAATATACACAAAATGGCTTTCATCATCAGTAAGCTCTTCTTTCTTAACACTATTCATTGATATTTTTGTAAAAGTTAGCAAAGTTTTTTCGTTCATTGCAACTTTAACGTAACTGCGACTCCAAGGTTACCAGATATTATGAATACTAATCAAATCAATCACCTCAGATATATCTCCAAGGTAATTGTTTATTTATTTACACAAATTGATGAATTTCACGTGACATTTGGCAAAAAATTGTGATTAGATTACTTTTTTTTTGTTTTATGACGCCAAATAAATCTAGATGGCCTTTGGCTGCAAGGAGACTGCAAATTAAATACTTTTCACTGTAAGTACTGGCTGAGCAACGAGAAATCGTGGTGGTATTGAGGGTGGTAGATAACTAGGAAGTGTAGAGGATCTTTTCTATACTCCGTTTATCTAGAAATTTCATGATTTTCCATAAATTCTTATTAGAGAGATTTTATCCTTATGATTGACCTATCGATTGATGCCATAAAAATACGGGTGGATACAACGATCTCTATGTACTACTAGATGGAGCGTTCTAAAACTACACACTGATTTAGAAGTAGGTGCTCAGAAGTTGTATGCAGTATATAAATAAACTAGCGACCCAACCCTGGCTTCGCACGGGTTGACATTTATTTTGTTAAACCTTTTGGGATGAACGTAGAGTAAATGATTTTTTATACTTTTCTTATAAATTTTATATTTTTAGTGGGAATCCCTAATTTTTTTAATGTAATAAATATAGCCTATGTTACTCAATGATAATCATTATCATCATCGCCCTAAATTACGTCCACTGCTGGACCTATGCCTCCCCAATAGAATACCACTTTTGGTAAGTTGTCCATTGGAGGATTTGCCATAATCACCACGCTTGGCAGGCGGATTGGTGATCGCAGTAATGATCTTAACATAGACACACAGGAGAACGCCGCTGCCCGTCGCTTGTGCAATCCCTTAGTCGCCTTGACGACACCCACCGGAAAGATAGGGGTGGCCCTATTCTAAGCCGGGAACCACACGGCAGAATAATACACAATGATAATCTAGCATTCTAATGGTGAAAGAATTTTTGAAATCGGTCCAGTAGTTTTGAGTTTATTCGTTACAAATACGTTTGTATTCGTTATTGTAACGAATACAAACACACAAAATAAATCCTATTTTTAATATTAGTGTAGATGTACATTCCCGCGGTCGTGACTACTTCGACGTCCATCGCGCTTGCGTCGCCAGACGGCAATGAGCCGTGGGCCACTGTGTGAACACCTTTTCCCTGTGGGGCGACGCTGGCCTGTCGTGGCGCATGGCCGTGCATGGGCCAATGTGTACTGGGGCCTTTAGACTTGTCGTGTCTTTCATCAAATGAAAGGCCTAGGTGAGATCTTCATTTCAGATGAACAGAGTTTTCACGTTAAATACCTGCAGCTGTACCAAGTACAGCCTACCCAATTTCTTTTCAATAATTTACATTGCCAGGCCATTTTACGTAGATGTTATCAAGTTTTCGAGTTATCTTGCGGACAGAAAGACAGCCATAACGACACACAGGCGGACAAAAAAATATTTCTCGCGCGGTGAGCCACGCAGCATGCACACTTGTATCACAACTTGTACACTGTCGTAACGAAACATAGGTACCTACACATAATAAATGGGGATGCATGAGTATGGCGACTGCTTCTTGTCTTGCTTTATATTATGATAAACATTAATATCAATCATTCATTCATTTATTGAGTGAGAAATTGCAGTTGCTACCCGTGCAATATCAGGGTAACCTTGGTCTGCCTGGTTAACCTTATATCAATTATTAAGTATTCTATGCTTATATGTCTGTGGAACATTGTAATCGAAGAAGATATAATGTTGTAATAGTTTCTTGTTGACGGTTAATGAACCAGAGTTCGAAAGTAAAAGTGAAACAAACATTGGTATTTAGACTGCTACAATGGATGTCGTTTTCGCCGTACACCCATATCTTAATATCTTTATTTCCTTTTTCTTTGCTACTCTTGCTATTCTGTAAAGCGCGTGCGTGTAAATGCAAAAATGCTTGTCTATGAACAAGACCATAGATAACATGAAAAGGCATTGACGTTTAATGATCGATTAATTTGATTCTGTGTTGGCTGTGTTGGTTAATTTCATGTATGAACAGAAAAATTCTATAATTTCTGTGGTGTATCTTCTATATTATATGGGAACAAAAAGAAATCAAAATGAATATAATTGTGAAAAAATTGCAAGGTGGTGAATGCACTTTGGAGGTAACCACGCCATGATTTCGTGTGTTCTGTGAATATGCCTATTTTTAAGTTTCCTTATAATAACTTAGAATATAACCTAAACTTAATTGCTAGTTCTGTGTAAATTCTACCACCATTATGTATTGAAATAGTTAACCTAACGATAAAGAAATTATAAGGTTAATCGCCGCCAATAATTTAATTTATTAATTAATTGGTTAATTCGACTTGGTCATTTGACTCGAGCGCCAGAGGTCGTAGGTTCCATTCCCACTGGGGATAGACAACTATGTACAAGTTGGTCCCGGTCTGGTCCTATATTTGTGAATTGTCTCAGCCTTGTTTTAAATTCCATAGCACAGAAGAAAATCTTAGTGGGTTTAGACAAGTGTATCTAATATTATTTAATATTAATTTTCAGGTGCTACCTACAACATTTATTTCTGATATAAAACGTCAGGTGTCAATAAAGCTTGGCATACCAGTAGAGGAACAAAAACTGCTCCTCGTCGGCAGAACTCTAGCCGATGAGCAGACTGTGCAGTCATACCCTTCAATAAAAGAAGGTACCAAATTGAACTTAGTTGTGAAAAAGGCAGAGGGAATTCTGGAAGCATCCATTAAGTACTTTAAAAAGTCGGGCATGACCGATGCAGAGGCTGTCAGTGCGTCTAATCGTCTGCTAAGGATTACACAAGAGAAATTCGATAGGCTGTCATGGGATGACGTTGAGAGGTTAGCATTAGATTGCTTGCTGGATGAGGAAGGACAGAGCCAGCAGAGCAGACCAGCCGTGGAGCCAGAGACTGAATGTGACGATATGTTCTCCTTGTGACCCAGCCGAGCTCAATTATTTTTCTTTGAAAACCTCAAGAAGTGTATTTTTAAATAATTTTCTATTGAATTGTGTTTTTCATATAGCATGATGCTCAGCATGAGAGATGTTAGGAAAGTTTAATTGTAATTTTCTATAAAAAAAAATACATTTACTTATTTTTATTATGGGGATAAAAGTCGATTTGCAAATTGCTGTTATGCCTATATTGTTACTGGTGTATTTAAATCTTTGAATTAACTTGTCTAGTCTTGCTTTTAATAGTGGTCATTGAGAGGTTCAATTAGTTCTTTTATTTTTATAATAGGTTACATTCTGGGCACCATATTTACAATTTGAATTAGTTGTCTCTTTTAAACAATTCAGGAAGATAGAGAGAGAAAAGTAGTTTAGTGTTGTGAAATAAAAGCCCAGTATCTCAAACAAAAATTTGCATTTTCGAAAAACATTTAACTTCATTTCATGCTATATGAAAAACACTCAAGGAGAATTACTAAAATTGATTAAATTATTGAAAGTTTTTTAAAATTCAGTTCTATTGTGTATTATCCTTGACTAGGATAAATAGATAACTTACTAAGATTATAATTGTTGTAGGTATATGTACATATAAGGTCATTCAGAATTAACGACATTTGAGGGATTTGTATACAGGTTTTACCCAGGGTGTCCCTAGCAAGTTTTTCAGTTGGTGCAAAATCTCATTATGACCCAACCCCCCCCTGCTCCTATACGCAATCCACATACTTAACATAACATAAAAATAATCAACATAGTAAGAAATTAGATTTGTAATTCATAAAAAAAAATTACTGAGTCGATCAGTGTCCTTGCATTTTCGGCGCCACCCTCTAGGAACGGCGCCCCGCCCTAGGGCCACCCCTAATTATACTTATTAAGCACAAATAAGAATTATACAGCATGGAAAAATTAATTCAATTGTATGAAGGTAAAGTACAGTGATGGAATGAACAGATTCTTTAGTTTCTAAATACATTAGTTCAGTATGCTGCGAGTACATGTTACCTTTTCAAACTACGCCACAAAACAGATATGCATGGAAAATTATGTTTGTTTGATTACAAAGTTTAAATTTAGGTGTCATTTCTGTAATATGGACATGATGGAGTCGGTAAACAAAACTTAAAATTTTGTCTAATTTTGGTAATACCGTTCTATACTTTAAGATGATGAACCTTTTCATACCACCATTGTACCTTAACTATCGAAGATAGCAAACTTTACTCAAAGTGGATTTTTATTAATTTATTTATTTTATTTTATAAACTTCGCAGCATAACAATTAGGTTACTATTAGAAATTATTATAAAATTATACAGTCAATAATGAAGTTCAACATAATTACACAATTTAGATTAATGACAAACTATGGAGAAAATACAGATAATAGTAGATACAATGATAAATAGGATATTTGAATAAGAAATATTACTAAAGTGTTTTTATATACCATTTAATTTAAACTTAATTAATAAAATGTACATCCACCTGTGTGTATTGAATGTGTAGTGTATGTGAGTGAGTGTTCAGGAAGTGTCTATGTTGGTGATATGTGTGGTAAGTTGTATAAGGAGACCATGGGCCCGATTCTGAAGACACACATTTAAAATTTGACAGCCTAAAAGTGGTTTCATCTTTATCTTCATAATACTGTGTGACAAGGATAGCAACAGTTTTAGAGCTGTCAAATGGCTAGATTAAATCCATGTATACTGTTTTTTATATTTAAAAAATATATAAAAATAAACTCCTTTGGGTAGAATTTGCTATCTATTTCTAAGTTAATGCTTAGTAATAATGTATTTGGTTAATTTTAAATTTCATAGTCTTCCATTAATTGTTTTACAGTGTTCATACAAGAGATTTGATTATTAAGCGCGAAACACAGAAGAAGAAATCGTGGCGGAGGCGTGCTCCGGTTTTTTGTATTGTTCGATGAGATACGTCACACGGAGTATCGCCGCAATAAGCGGAATTTTGTATTTTGTATGGAGTGCACCGCTGAAGCCACGCCTCCGCCACGTACTCGCCTTCTGTGGTTCGCGCTTTACTATGCATTGGTGCCATTAAAGTGCAGTTTTTTTCGCATTTATGGCGGTTCAAGCATTTGATTTCTATTCCCTTCAGCTAGGATTCGTTTTTCCATCCGCATAATAATAAAATGACTACTAGTTGCAGTATACATGTAACTGCCAAGTGTAGTTAATTTTGAACGATCTTGTATATCTACATGCTATGTATTGTGTGTAGAGATACATTTGGTGTAAATAATATTTTTTTTATTTAAGTAATCCTTGTAAGAAGTTTGTAGTCATCTAGATGCATTTTTACACTAGCATGCGTAGCTGTTAGGACATGACTACATCAGCACGATCCGGCAACGACACAGTAATAGTAATGACTGAGGTCAGCGCAGAGCTTACTGCAAAATGCTCGAGCGTCCGCCGGCTGCAGCGCGGTATTTTTGCTTTTATAGCGACGTACTCACTAGGCAGCATTTGACGCGCAGGATGTTCGGCAACGTCGCGAAACGTTGCCAGATGCCACGTAACTTTGCTAGATGGCGCGAAACATGACGCGCGCCATGTTGTTTGTTGCAGTTCCTTTTTCTTTTCTTTGATGATGATGCCACTATAACGGCTGAGATCAACACTAGCTCAGGCGACATGTTGCCACTGTTCATATGAGGACAGACAACGTTGCCCAACATGTCGCGCCACATGTTGAGCAACATGTCGCGCGTCAAATGTTGCCTAGTGAGTACGTAGCTTAAATCCGCCTAGTATGCGCCGCGGGTCGGTGATGCCCGAGCATTTTGCAGTCACGTCTGCGCTGACCCTTATGAGTAGAGATCGTTATCGGTGGCTCAAATCGGTAGCATCGGGAGGGTCAGCATAATAGGTGTTACAATTATATTTTTTTAATAAAATGAAATTAAAGAAGTTTTATGGTGAGACACTTCATTTATTTAAAATACAACAAATATTATATTACTGATCTTGTCATCAGCGCAACCACAGTTGATATCATTTTGAAGAAAATTAATAATATAACTTACTTTATTTATTGACTCTGTGTATTTTTATTGTGTAATAAAAAGTAATTGAACTGAATTGATAAATCTCATATATTTATTTACACAAAATATTTTATTCCGTGTATTTCTGTTAACTGTACAATGCTACCAAAACAAGCGAAAGATAACGATGTCTAATTATGAGACATACAGTATGGCAAGTCCTTGTCCCCCGCCGATTCGGATTCCCCGCGCACCAGTTACCGATTGGTTACTGGCAGGGGCGCGCATAATGATTTTAAAATGCTTTAGTAATAGCTTTTGGGTTTATCTTAATAAATAGGCGTAGATTATTGGTTTTTAGTCTTGTTAGTTGTTATTCCCCTGGCGCATTTTATTTTAGAAATTATTACTTTTAACAAATCTACTAAAATAAAATACGCCAGGGGAATCGACTGAGACGCCTATTTTTAAGTCTAACCCTATTACAGATTCTCTACAAAAATGAGTTTTTATAGAAATGTTAATAAGAAAATTCATATTACAATAGTATCTGTGAATCGACACAATGATAAAAACAAGTAATAAAAGTTGTGATTCTCAAAAGTAATTCCGTTTTCATTTTATAAATAAAAAAATATTTTTAGATACAACCACGTATGTAGTGAGCTTGTAAAACGACAGAAAATCCAATAAATAAATCTTGTATGTTTAAATAAAACGTCTCATAAGACGTAGTGTCACTGCAAGTCCATCTATACCCCGCCTATTGACGTAGTGTCCACGAACTTTTTAAAATATAAACATTCAATGCGAGAAAGAAAAGGCACATACGCATGAATGACGCTCATGAGTAAACGGGATATGCCAACCCTGCCGTATTATGGCCTCACGCATACATACAAGCGACCGCTTGTGTACACAAAAGCACAAAATAAAAAATATACAGAAGGACCGCTCCCACCTTTCTCGAAAATAACTACCTAAACTTGCCTGAGTGACTAGGGTTGCTACTGTATTGATTCTGAATTTTGAAAAGGAGTAGATAGTTTATGTTTACAAACATACATACATCGATTCGTTTATACATGCATACGTACATCTTATCATGTTTACATGCCTTAGAGAGTAGCAGATCATCAAATATCCATAAAAATATGCCGACGCCACAAACGACGAAGATTTCAATCTCAACCAAATGTAATAATGGTGTAATAGTGATCCCACCAAAACATAAATGTGAAAAAGGCACCAAGTTCGACGAAAACATAAATGTGAAAAGGGCGCCAAGTTCGGCGAAAATGATTTGAGATTTAAAAGGGTGACAAGTTCCATATCCGTTCCTTAAATAAAAGCTACACTACACGCACAACTACGTTTAATCTATTTTATTAAATTACTTTAAAATTATTTATTTTAGATATAAACAAATATATGTGAAACCATTTCATTTAATATGTCACACGGTACAGTTTGTAACAAAAAAAATTCGACTTCATCGGTCCAGTAGATTCGAAGCAAATCGGTTGTAACAGACGGACAGACAGACATACTATTTTCAAAACAAGAAAGTGTATGTACGTAAAAATATACCTACGTTATGTGTTTTTAAAGTAGACAGATAAATAAAAAAATGGTATATTAGAATATTATTATAAAAAAATCCACAGGTGTTACAAATTATTGACTGAAAAATATTTTCGTCGATTGCGACATTATTTAAATGAACGATTATTGTATCTCAACGTGTAGGCACAGGTTTGAGTAGTATTTAAACAACCAAATACACTGCAACCATAATAATACCGTGTATTCATGTTCAAAAACAGCCGCGCCATCACTTATGATATGATACTCGCGATTGAGTTCTGTCCGAGACTGCCCGAGAATGCCTGTAAACGTAGCGTCAATGATGAGAACATAGGCGTGCGAGAAATGGCGGTTTGTTCTAAGCGGGCTCTTTGTCTAGCGGCGCGCGACCGCCGCTTTACGTACTTTGTGACAAAAGGTAATAGCTGTCCATCTGAGGGCAGTTACACTGCGCTAGAGTCTTTTTAGCTCCAGTATCCGGCCGAAGTGTGGTTCCAGCTTGATTTGATACATTTGGATACATAATGAACAGATAGGATAAACCTGAACTGATTCGTGTAGTCTGGTCTCGATGTTTCTATTAGATTGCATTTTGGCAGAGTCACAGTATCTGATTTGAAATCTGACTATTCAGAAAATATGTCCTGAAAAATTTACTATTTTGTACTCGAAAATTAGAATTTGTACTTCAGCTCTCTAAAAATTCGGTATAAAGACATTGTGGGTTACCAGGGATCGGAATTAGGTAGTGTCATTTATGTGTTGCTTCGAAAACAAGACATGGAAGATAAATATGGACATTCTTTTTCACTTTCAAATCCCGGGATCACATGAGTAGATTGAATTGAATTGATTGAAACATATCCAATTAAGAAAAGATAATTTCATATTATTTGTAGTTTATTTTACTGGTAAAAAGGAGGCGACAGATGATTATAGATTACTAATATAGGTTGTCACAGTTGTTTTACACTCAAAACGATTCTGAGCCACAGATGAAAATAAAAAAAATAAAAAACTTTCCAAATTTCCTTTATTACACCCCAGTGTGTCACATTAATTCCATATACATGTATCTAACATCATAATATAAACATACATTTTGATGGCAAGTTAATTAATACATAAAAGTTGCTTATTATCTAACTACATCCAACCTTTCCATCTCTTTGTACAACCCAGTCGTAATAACCACCATCATTTTCTTAGTATTGCTACAAATTACTCCACTCTGACTCCAGAGTATTAATGGAGGTTCACAGTGCTGAAGTAAGATAAATCCTCATATAGGCCTGTCGACATCCACTGCTGGACATAGGCCTTACCCAATTAACACCATTACATCCGGTTCTCGGACTAGTGCAGGGTTTCCAGATGTATACAAGCGGATTCTGGTATAGTACGTACAATTCACGATGGCACGTCCTACTTTTCGCAAGGGGTTCTCAGCGGGACGCGGGGACTCAAGGTCAGTTTGTTAGTGTACGTATGCACACTTATTAGTGCGTAACTACAGAGCTAACATAGTAACAATATAACGCATACAATGAAATGTAAGCGATTTAGATTGAAAGAGGCGGGGCGTGCCGCCGTGAACTGTACATACGCTATCGATATTCGTGTTATTGCTTAGCTATCGATAGACAACGCTGCCTCGAATCAGAATTGATGATTCAAATCCACCCAAAGTCCATCCAAGTATCCAAAACCATCAAAAACACAGGATTTTCATCAGTTAAATATCTTGGACCCCTCCATCCGTACTCTGGGTAGCCACATCAGCCCCCTACCGAAACCATCAGAACAGTCGGCGTCAGATTGGTCAAAACATCTCAAGTACCTATGTCAAAAGTATAGAATAACACAAGTTTACTTTTATATAAACATCAGAATAATATTGTTGTAAGCATCCAATAATCAATTTTTTTAATATACAGGTGGATAAAATCCAATGGATCTACTGAGAGCAGGATATCTTAACCGACGTGCTGAGTTTTATTCAAGCAAAAGAAGTCGGCGCGACGCCTCCGGCGTTGTCCTCCCCAAAATCTATGTCACATTGTAAGAGAGTCAATATCCCTGTGTAGATTTTATCTAAGATGCTTAGATCAATCTGATGCAGAATGTACTTTATTTCTAAGTTCGGTTGCTTTAAAACATATCATCCATACAATACATACAAAAGTGTAGTTTCTACAGAATTCGTGAGAACTAAAGAGATCATTGTTTTTGTGATTCTACGTATAAATAGTGGTCATCAATTATCATATAAAAAGTGCGAACGAGATGTATTGCTTCGTCCCGCTCGCACTTGTATCTACTTCATAAGAGCGCGTTGTTAAACACGGGACAGAAAGATTTGACTTCAAGATCTGTCCTAGCCGCAGGGCAATACTTATAAACAGACCTAGATTTTTTTCTGACATGATAACTTTCTATTTGCTAAGGTCGATACTTTTACAGTCTACAATCATAGATAATTATATATCTTGCATTGATATGAAGATAATGGCCATTGTATACATATGCTTAAAAAAAACTAGGTCTGAGTATAAATTATTGGTATCACCTTATTGTTATAACAAAAAAAACCTGTTCACGACCCTTGCACGATTGGTTTTTTTATACTTGATAAACTCTGGCCAGCACGTCCTCGTCATGAGAGCAAAGGGTTATTATAGTGAAATAGATGTAACTCGAAGCATATTACTTTAAATCTTGAAAACAGGCATCTCAGCTGATTCCCCTGGCGCATTTTACTTCAAAGAAGATTTGTTAGTAGTAGTGTACTTTTAACAAATCTGTTAATTTTTAATAACTAGCTGTTACCCGCGACTTCGTCCGCGTGAATAAATTAACATCACATATTATTATGATTAAATTATAATACCACATGAAAATGTTTTGCAGGAAGTTAATTATTTTTTCGTTAAACATTTTACCCCTCCTCTTCCCCCTCCCTTTCGACCTCTACCCTACCCTTCCTCTACACTTTCTCCCAACCCCCCCCCCCCCTCCCAACCCCCTACCCACATTTGTCTTCCCAGCCCTCCCACTCCACCCTCTATCGCCTTTCCCTTCCGCTTCCCTAATCCCTACCCTGTACTCTTCCTCTTCCCATTGAAATAAGGGAAGGGTAGAGGGTAGGTATTGACCTACCCTCTACCCTTCCCCTATTTTTCCCTACCCCTTCGCCCATTCTCTCTTTCCTTTCTCCACTCAGAGTGCTAAATTTTTTGCAACCAGGCCATTGATGTTGGGTAATCGCCCCTGTCCGATCTTGAGGAGCATGTCTAATACTTGAGCGTGAGAGTTGCCACCATGTTGGAGGTTATGTATAGATAAGTTAATACTTTTAAAAAATCTATGAAAATAAAACGCGCCAGGCGAATCAAGTGAGACGCCTGTTTTTAAGAATTACCCATCATTGAAGCCACTTAAACCGTATCGTGAAAAGGTCGTTAAAACACCCTGATGTTAAAAAAAAAACTTGATAAGAGTGCCGGTCACTCTTGCTGTGATGTGTAAACACTCGGTAGCTGGGTCATAGACTAGTGTGCTATAGTTCGAGGCCACGAGAAGCGATAAAAAACGTAAACAAAGTGACCGGTACCTAGCAAGGGAACCTTGATTTGATAGAACTTCGTACAGAATGTAGAATGCAGTTTTTGATTTTGACATTATTACTTTTGGTGGAAAACCCCTAATCTATATGGGGGGACACACGATAACTTTAAAGTACATTTTGATGATGAAACTCTATACAGTCAATTCTGGTATTTATTTTTAAATTTACACTAATCCATAATTAAGAATTGTGTAAAATCTACTTCCATGAACATCAATTGATCGCATGTCTTTGGAATGTGGCGACTATCATTAGATGCCATGGGGCTTTGCTGCTAAGAGTATGAATCTCAAAATTAATTTAAAAGAGCAACATCTGTACAGAGTTTCATCAAAATCGGCGAGTGACACCTCGTCATTCACTGAAGGATATGCTTCGTAATGAGTAGATCCGACGAAGAACAAAAGTCACCGACGTAGCCGAAAGGATAAGCAAGCTGAAGTGGCAGTGGGCGGGCCACATTTGTCTCGGAAGCAATAGAGCCAGACGAGTTCTGGAGTGGGACCGCGGGCCGGCACGCGCAGGGTGGGACGCCCCGCCGACCTGAAAGTGTCCGGAAGCGGCTGGATGCGGAGGGCGGAGGGCCGGGTGTTGTGGCGTTCCAATGAAGCTATGTCCAGCAGTGGACGTCAATTGTAATTTGTTACTTTCTAGTAAATAAAGTTATCAACTAACGCACGCAAAGACGATGAAGTATATAATGCTACGGGGAAGTGAGTGCATTCACTCTCACATTCCAAATACTTCTTAAATTCTATGTATATTCTATTCTAAATATATATATTTACATAAAAGTTTGTATTACCACGTTAACTTTTCTGTCGACTTCCAAACACCGTCAATTGTTTATTTTGTTTCAGAGACGCGAATGAGTTGGTTTTCGTGGTGTCAATTGTGTTGGAACCAAAAAATATATTTTCGTAAACATTTTTAAAGCTTCTCGTGCGACTACTTAGGCGAAGTCCGTTAGTGACAAGCGGTTTACACATCAAAAAGTCACTAACTTTCAATGTATTCGAGTCTCAGAGGCACTTCTCTTAACAATCTACGTTCAAACAATCACAACCCTTGACATGAGCCAAAACTTTACCACTGAATACTTACTTTAGTTAATATCAAGTGATTATTGCAAATTTTTACTATAAATTCATCAGACATATCAAAAGGTTTACAATCAATGAGTAGATTTCTATGTACACAAACATAACTAAAAAATAAATGCTAAACAAAATATTATTTTTCATTTCCGAAACTTAAATTTATAATAATTGTGTGTCATTCAAATAAAACGAGTGTAGTAAAATAAAGTATCTGAGGTAATCTTAAAATCTAATATCTATATGTACCTATGAAAACTATTGGTCGTAGAAAATACGTATTTTATTGTATTAGTGTGAATACTCTATAAAATAATTAAAAGAGTACGTTACGAATAAAGCTTCTCACACGCTGGGGCGGTGGCGGTGACGACCAGTGGTGATACATCGTCGTTCACTGCATTTCCCTGCAGCCCTTTTTTTTTATTGCTGATGGGTTTGAGCTCGACCTCAATCTCACCTGATGGTAAGTGACGGTGGAGCGCGCTTACTTAGAATATGCCTAAGTCTTGCTTTAAATAGATCCAAATTGTACTTGTCCGGAAATACTGAAGTTGGCAAGGAGTTCCACTCCTTAGCAGTTCGCATTATGAAAGAGGAAGCATAACGCTTTGCGAGAACGTGGTATATCTACTACATAAGGATGAAGTTCCTTTCCATGCCTGGTAGTCCGTTGATGGAAGAGGGATGGGGGAATCAAACCGTGCAATTCCTGGGCACACTCCCCAAATTGTAACCTGTAGAAAACCGGAAGACAGGACTCTGTCTCGCACTGTAGGTTTTGTTGCAAACCCTGCATTCTTGCCTCAGTTCTAAAAGGTATTAAATCCCTTCTAGTATTGAATGGGTAATATATACCTTGCTGGCAGGCCGTCACCGCAATCGGCCCAGTGTGTGGGTGCTCTAAGGAAAAATTGGTGCAAATTGCTGGCGTATTGGGAGATTTTGTTTATAAAATATTGGCACAAGTCTGTCACGTTATGTTCCTGCGAGAAATTCAGAAAACTCAAGAACTATTTAATATACAGGATTTCCTGCATATTGCATTGAACTTTTTCTCCAAAAGGGCACAAAGTCGTATAAATTTTGAGGCGATGTTTTTTTCCATAGCATGTTTTGCGCCAAAGATATTAAGCACGTCTTTCTATCATTTCAGTTCTGGACGAAATCTAGTAAACTATCTATAAATACACCAACAATCTACAGCAAATTTCGAATGTATACATGTTAAATTATTTAAAAGTTTCAAGCCACGTTTTTCATGGCAACTGTGGCAGACTAATATTTTCAAACTAATGTATGATGGGTGTTTTGTATGGAACCTGGAATCATTCGCTAATAGTAACCAATAACATTAAATGATACGCCAATGAAAATGTCTTATTAAGTAGAACAATAGCCGTGTGGTTCCCGGCTTAGAATAGAGCCACCCCAATTCATCCCGTGGGTGTCGTCAAGTCGACTAAGGGATTGCACCAGGGATGGGCAGCAGCAATCTCCTGTGTATATTAAGATCATTACTGCGATCACCAATCCGTCTGCCAAGCGTGGTGATTATGGCAAATCTCCTAATGGAAAGCGCACCAAAAGAGGCATTCTATTGGGGAGGCTTATGTTCAGCAGTGGACGTATATAGGCTGATGATGAAGTAGAACAATAGTCATTATGGCGGCCTCAGTTTGACGTATTTTCGAGCCGTTTAGTACCCACTATAGCAACAAGAACCGCTTATGCTTAGAATCGACGGCCATTGGGGCAGACGAGTTCTGGAGTGGAGACCGCAGATCAGCACGCGCAGCGTGGGACGCCCCGCCGCCAGATGGACCGACGACCTAAAGAAGGTGGCCGGAAGCGGCTGGATGCGGAGGGCGGAGGACGGGGTGTGGTGGCGTTCATTGGGGAAGGCCTATGTCCAGCAGTGGACGTCTAAAGGCTGACATGATGATAGCAACAAGGTGAGGAGAGTGGCGGGCCGATCCTTATATGAGGCAGTGCGGCTGGCCAATGACCGCTATGCGTGGAGACTAATAAAAGCAACAAGACCTTTTCATTGGCATATTACTTATTGTAACTAGTTGCTATTAGTGGTTGTAATAATGGGCCCGTAACTCCGAAAATACAGCCAACTGAGATTAGCCCCAATAGTAATTACTGATCAGTAATCAGTAAACTTTATTGCATTCCAAAATGTAACCTGTACAAAACCGAAAGATAGGACTGTCTCCCACTGTAGGTTTTGTTGCAAACGCTGCATTCTTGCCTCAATTCTAAAAGGTATTAAATCCCTTGTGGTATTGAATGGGTAATATATACCTTGCTGGCAGGCCGTCACCGCAGCCGGCCCAGTGTGTGGGTGCTCTAAGGAAAAACACTCTACAATGATCTACTTAGCAAGACCTTTTCATTGGCGTCGTTCATCGTTATTATTGGATTGGTACCAAAACGCCCATCATCCAATATAACTTAATTATAACTCACAGAGCATTAGAACTCACAGATAGTACTCGCCGGGTACTTATACAAGAGCAAGTAGAATTTAAAGAAGGTTCACTATGAGATCTAAAAACCACAATTAGAACTCACAAAATCACTAACATAACCACTTGGGCCAACTGAGTGTTTAGAGCTCACTATGAGATCTAAGAACATCATCAAAACTCACTAAGAGTAGAACTCATGAGAGTGCTCAAAACCCAAAAATGCTTAGTATTTGACCAGAATGCTTAGAACTTCTCCAGAATGCTTAGAACCCGTCCAGAATACTAAGAACTCACATAGAATGTAACATTAGTTGCGTCTAGTATAAAATCAGTCGTAGTCGCTGTCCTCCTCCGCCTCGGACACTGATTCAGATTCAGAGCTGTCGGGGTGGTTCTTCGTGATCTCGATACAGTTGTCCGCGTCTGTCAGTTTCCTCAGCGATCGCCCTGGAATATTACACTGTTATTAGATTCCATTCTTCTGCTCCAATTGAACGGGGTCGCCATACTTACACACAATCAATACAAGCGAATAGATTTAATAACAGGAGCACCAGCCTGTTCGCGCATGTGTGTGTGAGTAAACTATTGTAGGGCTGGCAGCAGCGAGCGAGCGAGCAGCGGACAACGTTTTACGTGCGTGGAACAGAGCGATTGTTTGGAACGCTCCATCTAGTAGTACATAGAGATCGTTGATTGCTCCGAAGTTAGTACAGACGTGTCACAAGTTGGTCCATTGAATTTGGTCCATGAAAACGAAGAGTTTCCGTATAGTGCGCGGTGAATATGTTTACCTGTGACTGTGGTGAGCAGCCTATTCTCGTTGCCCGGCGGCATGTTGGTGGGGCCCAGCCTCTTGGCGAGCTCTCGCGCGCGGTCCGCCCCCGACACTGGAACGTTCACGTCAAAATACAATCAACTTATTGCATAATCTGTGAAGTCACTTGACCTGGTGCTGACAGAATACCAGCGCTGGAGTTCGCGTAGCGTGCTGCAGCATTATGCTGAGTCAGCGCCATTTTGTTGCTGCGACACATAGGTACCTTGATTATATTTAAATTGTAATTTATTAATTCTGTTCTGTTTATTTTTCATGTATGTATAACTTTTTTCGCGACATTATTTTATTTAGTAGTCATACTCTCATACTCATTTATTTCAACCTTTTGGAACGTTATTGAATAATGTTATGTCAGAGTTAACAGAGTTTAAAAATATTATAAATAAAAACTATAACTCTGTAATATAATAATTTAACCGACACAAGTAAATAAATAATTTATTGATAATGGGGTTTTTGAGATATTAATTGCTTCAAGAAATATAAACAAAATCGTCGAAGATCAAAAAAACGTTTAGATTTCCTTTAAAAATTACCACAGGAGGCTGTCGATTGGAATGACCGGAAAAAGAGAGAGGACAGCTTATTAGCTTGGCACTGCATGCACCAGTGCCCCACAACAGAGAGAATTTATTAATTTAATTGAAAATAATGTATTGAAATAATGTTGTTATCTAATTCAATTTATTTAATATTTTTAAATCCTGATTTCCTGACTCGTGTAAGTATTATTGTATTACTAACAGTTATGGATCTTTGACATCTAAATAAATTTAATAATAATAAAAAACAATTGTAAAAAGGTGTCAAAAATACCTTTGGAGCCCTCTGGGCTCGAGTCCTCCGTCATGGCGACCCGCTCGGTCCTGTACACGCCGCTCACAAGATCCCACACGAACAGGCACTGCGGACGGCAATAGACAATTAACAATTAACACTCTCCAGATCAGAAGGACCAAGCACAGAATTACTTATTTGTAGGGGGATCAAGCAGGGTGTCCGACAAAGAGCACCTGAGCAAGTACCGGACACCTCTCCCGTGATTCGGCCTGTGTGACCTAGATGTCGAAAGGCCATGGGAGGTGGAGGGTCTCCAGATCGGAACATACCATATCGCTTTAAGCGATATGGCCGCCTTTTTACACTTTACTAAAATCTGTCACGCAAAGAGTTTCTATCTGTCTACCATAAACAAAATGACAAAGTACGCAAGTTGTCAGAGTAGCAAAATGTCAGATTCCTAAATAGCATAACGTCAAAGACACAAATCGTATAACAAGCAAGTTGACCAAGTAGTATTATTTTTGTCATTTAATCAGCTGGGGGGCCTTACTTTGTAAACATTGCGGCATTGCTCGTAGCCAAACGCTTATCAGAATAAATACGATGACCCATCCAACCCTTATTTATAACGAATAGGACATTTTGTGGAAAGGTGATTTCTTTTCCAATCTGGACATTTCATTAACAGGACACTAAAACCAAACGTCAAAATGGAAAGTCGCACATCGGTTTAAAAAACCACCATTATTGCCCAGCGCTAGCTCGTAGACTTCACAAACGCCTTCTTCTTTTTTTACGATGTTTTTCTTCAGCGAAAAGCTATGTATTGTCCAACCTGCAACCGTTGGAGACAGTAGAGTAAGTAAGGAGAGCCGCCGTAGGAGAGAGTAGAGTAAGGAGAGCCGCCGTAGGAGAGAGTAGAGTGGGGAGTGCCGCCGTAGGAGACAGTAGAGTAAGGAATGCTGTTGTAGGTGAGAGTAGAGTGAGGAGCTCCGCCTTAGGAGATAGTAGAGAGTACTGATGTCACCTCTGCGGCGTACTGCCGGCGGTGCAGCAGGCACCCCGCCTCCCCCGGGCGGCACGCCTCGCACCCCCCCGCGGCGCCGTTCTCCTCGCTGGCCCACATCCACATCGCGCACAACTGCAAGCAACATACAACACATATCAGAGTCCATCACCTTTACGGAAATACGTCCACAACTTTTGTTGTCATACAAGTTTCAGACACCAGTATCTCGCAAAGGTCTTTATGATTTTATGACTGTATTCCGCTCTTGTTTTTCTTTATCTGTAACCTTTGTGTAGAGAAAATAAAGATATATTTTTATTTAAAAAAACATATAATGCCACTTTTGGTGGACTGTCCATTAGGGGATTTGCCATTACGATGCTTGATTTGAAATTCCCTCCCACCTCACCCCACCTCATTCCCCGACGCCCTTTACCTCGGTCCCTAAGTGTATATATAGGGATACGCAAAAAAATAAAAGTATCGATACTGTACTAGATACCAGTATCGCATCAAAAGTATCGATACCGACGATAGTATCATACGAAAAGTATCGATACTACTCAGTATCGAGTACTTTTTTCATCACATTAGAAACCGTGTCTCAAAATAAATAATAAAAAAAGTATAATACCAATAACAATATTCCGTCTCTATTTATTTATTACAATAAACATTGGTAGATGTAAATATGATTATTTTTTAAACCCCTAATCTTTATCATTGTAATCAGACCATAATCAGACATAAAAAGTAATTTGTCTTTAGACAACGACATCATATTTTAATATGATAGGGGTTTCCCCTAAATCTATCTATCCCGATCGAGAGGGTCGTTATGCATCAGGAAAGCAAGAAAGAAGAACGGTAATGAGATGACACTATGAGTATTTGCCGCATTTACACACGCGTACGGAGCTAGCGCTGGCATATTTTCATCCCTGTCGCTGGACGATTAGCAAAACAAAGTAGGTCTGGTATCGGTACCCAAAAAAGTATCGAGTATATGAAATATCGATACTTAGTAAAGTAGTAACAAAAGCATCGAGTACGAAAATACTTGGTATCGTAACGAAAGTATCGATACTACTCAGATATCGATACTTATTGCGGATCCCTATGTATATAGAATTAAACAGTGGATCATTGTACTTTCACTTACCCCCGACAGACATCCGCTGGAATGGCACACATCGATAACATGGCAGCCCCAGTCGAAGCAGTAAACGAACTTCTTGCCGTTGATCTTGCACAGCCGCCCGCACACCTCGTTGCATAATAACTCTGTGTCTAGCGACCGCTGCTGGGCCCGCAACGAGAGCGGCGGCGGGGAGTCCAGGTTGGAGCATATCCGCTCCCAGGCGCCCGAGCTGACGGCCTGCAGGGGGGCGTAGCCCGCGCCGTGCGCCGTCAAGTGGAGCGCCACGTGGTACCCCGATATGCAGTCGTCTGCAATTTGGGAACAGTTCACAGATTACAGAACATCGATACTATATCAACACTTCGCACATGAAACTATAGACCGTCATAACTAAAAACTTGCAGTGTGAGTTATTAATACCAAAAAAAACGTACTCGATTTGCTCTATCTTTGTTTTTCATTATGTAAATAGATAATCATAGTCTTAGTAAATAAATCAAAATTGCGTACTTTTCTTTAGCCGTTTTGTTTATATACTTTTTTAAACTTTTAAATCCTTTTTTAAAAACATGTGTGAATGGTGACGGTTTATGACTTATTGTACACAATGCAACAACACAAATCACCCGAGTAAATGGTTACACAATGTGGTGAGTTCCGTCAAAATATATGTATTGTTTATTGTAATATTTCGCAAAAAAAAATCTTGACTGGGCGAGCGATGCGAGGAAAGATGGGCATACATATAGGCAAAGGGGTGTTATCGCTTCCAGCCAACCTTTTTGGTGAAGGGCAGAGAGTATAATAAATTACCTTCAGAATCCGTGATGATCGACGTAATTTCATCGTCGCTCTCGACGAAGTACCTCGTGAAGAACTTACTGCACTTAGAGTTGCCAGAGTGCACCAGGTAAGGGTCCTGAGGGCTGAACGGGCAGTCTGACAGCGTCTTCGATGTAGAGTCGTGGACCGCTATCGTCTTTAGAGAGCCGTCGTCCAGCATTTCGGTCACCCTATTTATAAACCAAATAATTGATTATTAATTCATCATTGCCGTGTGGTTGCCGGTAGAGTAGAATAGGACCACTCCAACTCTTCCCGTGGATGTCGTAGGGAATACATTATAAAACATCAATCAGGCCTCCCCAACCCGTCTGGCCAGCGCGGGGAGTGTAGGCCAAATCCTCCGTCTGTCTCCGGCTGATGAGAGAGGGTTGTGATCCTGCAGTGGAGACAAAAATAACCTGATGATGATGAATTCATCATCATCAGCCGAAATACCACTTTTGGTGGACTGTCCATTGGGGTGTTTGCCATAATCACCACGCTTGGAAGGCGGATTGATAATAGCAGTAATGATCTTAATATATACAGGAGAACGCTGCTGCGCGTTCCACTACACCAGGAACGGGCAGTCGTCTTGACTCTCCCACGGCGCGCCACTGAACTCGATCCTCGGCTCTTCTCATCCAGTCACTGCCAGCGGCCTTACGCAGATTGTCGCTTCATCTATACAAGGGGTGTCCCACACAACGCCTGCCAAGTCGCGGTCTCCACTAGAGAACTCGTTTACCCCAATGCTAATCGGTTCTCTGACAGATATGACTAGCCCACTGCTACTTCAACGCACTAACCTTATGAGCTATGTCGAAGACTTTAGTTCTCTGGCGGATCACCTCATTTCGGATCCTGTCCCTTAGAGAAACTCCGAGCATAGCTCTTTCCATGCCCGCTGAGCGACCTTGAGTTTTCAGACTAGTCCCACCGTCAGTGTCCACGTTTCGGCGCCGTAGGTCATTACGGGTAGGACGCACTGGTTGAAGACTTAAGATAGTATCTTATCTTCATAGGGAGGCAGGAAGAGCTGACGACACTTCGAATCTTCAGGATCTTTTGTGCCAAATCCCTGTCCACCAACGGTGCCCCAAGCCGATTTGGTGGACTTCACATACGCCTTAGATTTTCTGCTTTGGTATATGCAGGTTTCCTCACGATGTTTTCCTTCACCGAAAAGTCTGTGGTATTATAAATAAACAGTACTTAAGTTTCGAAAAACTCATTTGTACGGGTGGGGTGTGAACCCATAACCTCACGAACGTGAGGCTACTCTCTTAATATAGTATATTTAATTTATATTTGCCTGTACTCCGCTTCGCTGTTGTGGTCACATTCCAGAGCAGATGAGCTGGAGTTCTTCAGATGTGACGTCGGAGACGGCGGCCTGCCGATCTGATTGTGGGCCCTCAGCACCACGCTCTCCACTGGAGGCGACTTAGGCCTCCTCGACTGGCTCTTACTCGTCGAGCCAATGAAGTACTTCCTGTTACTCCTTAAAACTCTAAACGGCACAATATTCTCGTTGTTATCCTCACAAAATTCGTATTTCTTATCGGCTAAACGACGTTTCCTAAACATACTCAGTTTCTCGCATTTCGTTTCAGTCTCTTCAACAAATTCGTACGCTTTCTCAGCTATTATCCTGAAATAAAATTCATTTATTGTATTAATTACAAGAAATTTGCAGCTTGAGTTTCAATTTAATATAAATTTCAATCCTCTGTGGGTGTAATGTCCAACTGTCAAGATTTCAAAACGTCCAAAATCCAGTGTGTACCCACCCGCCAATAGAAACCAATTACAATTTTGAAATATTCTTTTAAATTAATATCATCTCTAATACAGATTATTATTATACTAATTATTGTTCTATTTAATAAGACCTTTTCATTGACGTATCACTATTTGTAATTGGTTTCTAATAGAAAGGTCGAATACAGTTTTATTTACTTTCAAAAATAAAGAAATGTTTCCATTGAGTAAAATTTGTCTTTAATATTTAAGGAACTTTCCGTCCATCCATTTTCCATTCGTTCGTTCTTTCTACAATATATAAATCTAAAATATTAAAATGGTCCAACCTGTGTGTTTCATTGAACCGCGACATGCTCTCCGCAGGCCGTCTCCTTGGGGACCTCAACGGAGGACTAATAAGTGTCCTAATGGACGGCGACGGGCCCTCCCACTCCTCAACTAAATTATGCGATATCGAAGATGCCTGAATGCACAGCTCTTGGCCCATAACATCAGGCAAATGCACAGGCCGAGACATTTGATGCGGTTCAAACTCCAAGTCAGAAAAGTCTGCTAGAATATTCTGCACAACATTGTTCTGATATTTAGGTGACTGAAATGCAGCGGAGACGTCGGATGCTGGAGTACTTGGGTTCATATCTATAGAATTTACTTCTTCTCTATCTAAAGTTGATTTATTATCCTCTTCGCTTCTGTCTGGATCCGGTTTCACAAAGTCTATTTCTAATATATGAATGAAATCTGTGTAGATAATGATTTGGTTCGAGTACGCTAACTGAACTACTGGCTCGTACATGCTTGAATCTGATGTGCAGAAAAACTTTGTGTGGATTGCGAAGTTGTGTTCCAAACATCTTTTGCCTATTGTCAAATCATCTGAAATCAAATACTTTCAATCAGTGCTTGATTACGGTACCAAAAATTACCTGTACAGTACCAGTTATACCGGTATTTGCATGTGCTCTAATCAAGTACCGGTTCCTAATAGAGAACTTATATTTCTAAAACCGATGCTGTTATCAATAAGTAAACAAAGCCGGTACGTAAATATTTATCGAACATTGGGGGGTGCAATTTTGCTAACGTAATTTATTTTACACAAAATGCAACTGAACTGCAAATGCACAAATAGTACCAGCACTGTCTCTAGTACCGGTAAACAAAAATAGGTACCAGTATTTCAAGCTCTGCTTTAAATCACCGCTTATATATAATCACCGCAGGCAGTGTTTGAAATATATTTATTCCCTGAGACAATGAAAAGTTAAGTTTACAATAAATTATTTAAAAGTATACAGACATTTATTTCAAGAGTATGCAAGTTTCCTCACAACGTAATCCTAGATCGAAAATCCTGTAGGTATTTAGTAAAAACATGAGGTATATTTTTAAGATTTTTTTTTTTAAAACAGATCATAAGGAAACACTAAATGGTCATATTATGCAGACCTCAGTCTGACAGATGCCTGATCGGATAAGGGACTGCTCAATATTATGTTTATATCGCCGTTGTGACCTGCCTTAAAGATGAGCTATAAAAATGCAATTCAATAACTCAAAATCTTTGTTTAGTGATTCTGATTAGACAATAAAAGTTATGTTACAAAATTGTATATTTACCTTCACTTCTTGAATATGCTGCGCATTTCTTGCATCCCAAGCGAGGTACACCAATCACACTGAGGCAAGATCTTTCTGAACCAGAGTCTCTGTAAAATACATTTCATAATACATTACTTTTAAGCCTGATTTCAGATAAAATTACATACATATAACAATTACTTATTTACATTACAACATCGAACTGTCGTCTGTTTGCCCTTTTTTCGACCTCCTCCTCCTCTCTATCTCTCACTTATCCATGTTTTCCCTATATCCTTTAGCTCGTCTCCCCATAATATATAATTATATGTTTATTTAATACCAACTTCTGCTGAGCTATGTTTATCCCTTTAAATTATTTTGTGGTGATTTTATAAGCTAAATCAGTTGCTTACTGTTCAGTAAAAATAATCATTTTATCAGACTTATTAAAGTGAATAAGATCAATTATTAATAACTCTACATTTATAAACAAGCAAATGTGATTACTAACTGTCTAGATAGTCTGTTTGTAGTCAAACTCCATGATATCTTTAAAACTATGTATAGCAGTTGTTTCAGGGCCATAAATAATTCATAAACACATACACTTGTCTAATCCCAGATTAGGGTTTTCTTCTGTACTGTGAGAATTAAACAAGGACCAAACTATTCACTAATATAACATCTAGACAGGATTGATTCAGTCATGTTATATAATATAACCAAGCCACAAAAGCAATGAGTTGCATAATATATGTTAAAAATACTATAGATAATTGAACATAGAATGGCTCAGAGGACATAATACGAGATTACAAAGATACATTGCTAAACCCTCACGAAAAAAATTAAGCAATAGAGTTGTATCCTGAGATGGCACAATTTGCCAGAATCTGTTATATCTACCACATCAGTAAACATGTTTAAGAAATAAAGAAAGAAAGTAAAATAATTATAGGAAATAAGAATAATGTGTAGTATTTTTAATAAAGTTCAATTAAAATAGTAAAGTAGATACAAGGACCTCGAAAAATAAATATTGATGTTCCTAGAATAAAAAGTTCTAAAAATACATGTTTAAGAACAGACTACATAAAATAACCAAGTCTACTACTGCTATGGAAGCAGTAAAATGTAAAGGCAGCTTACCAGCTGTAAGCTGCTTACAGCTTACCAGCCGTAAGCTGCCTTTACATTTTGAAATAAATATAATTCCCATAATAAAAAAAACTATAGAGGTGACTCACGCAATGCCATAAACAACAAGCACCCCAGGGTTGTGTTTCCACTGCGCCATAGATATGGTGACCTTGCTGTCTACAGAGTCGTCACCGAACAGCGGCACACTGTGCACCTTCCGGACTTTGCGGCCAGGCACCCATGACAGGAAGTGTAATCTGGAATTAGATGGCTATAGTTAAGTCATGTATGGACTACAATTGTTATAATTATTATTATATGTTTGTTGTATTGTACAGCTTGAATAGTATTTGATGCTGTAATTGTCTTTTGTCTAAACAAAACACAATTCTGGCATGACGAGTTTGTCAGTTGCAACGAAAGCTGGCCTACACTGGTGAGACAAAACTTACAGGAAAACACATGAGGATGCCTTTGTCTAGCAGTGGTATGAACTCTGAGCAAAATTTATAAATAAATTATACATATAATACAATTTAAGAAAATGTACCATCAACTGCATAAGCTTTCAGAATGGCTAAAAATAATAATAAGACTACATTCAATAACAACAATTGGAGGAAGAGTCTGCCAGACAAACATTATTTGACCACTTAAATTTTATTTTTCCTATGATACTTTGCTTTACTTAGTTGCTACCACAGCTGATATTGTTATTTAATGACAACCTAATATTGTTGAAGAAATTATTATTCTTAAGGTTTAAGATCATTTAGACTTAAAACTCCATACTCACGTAAACTTTGAGCTCTCTCTAAAGTACACCTGTGTGTTGCAACTGTATGTGAAACTGAGTAGATATTGGCCACACTGTGATAGCCCCATAAACACATGCCCACGAAGGTATGAGCGTGGGACTATGTCCATCAGACAGAACCGCAGTCGCTGTGGTATCCTCTCGAACATCTTACGACTCCTATCATTCGCCTTCCTAGATGTGCAGCCAAGTATCTAAAGGAAAATACATTATTAAAATATGGCATTTTTTCTTGGTTTTTTTTTGACAATTTGTCAAATTTTTTGGAACATTCAGTAAAATGTGTGGTAGGTCATGTGTTTTGCTAGGCATACATCCTTTCTTTATTCATGATCAGTGAAAAACTTTCACTGTTGAACATAATCCTCCAACAGAATGCCACTTTTGGTGAGCTGCCCATTGAGGTAATTGCCATAATCACCACATTTGGTGGGCGGATTGGTGATTCAAATACCTAGAGTTCTATCTTGAATATTTGTTAGGTTTGTCTTAGGGAATCTTTCTCTTTAGCTGGCGAATGTGGAAATTGGTAATTTCTTCAGCCTTTGCATAAGCATGTAAATTTTTTTTTTCACCTGATGGTCAATGACCACTGTCGATCAAGGATACGTTGCCGCCACACGTTGAGGTCTAGGATGAAAGGACTTTGTGCCTTTAACACTGGTTCTTTTATCCTTCTGACCGAAACACAGCAATGCATGCATAGGTAGTTGACGGCAGCAATAGGTAATAATACTAAATTTAAAGTGGGAATTGTGTCAAAAAGCTACCTGAGCAACAGAGCTTACGACTTCACCATTTTTGCAACAGCAAAATGTTTCGAGATTTATAGCTATTTTTATTAGTAATTTTATCTAATCGTACCGGATAATGTTTCGTCAGTATCCGAAATATGCACACAGAACAGTATAGAAATAAGAATACCGAAAAAAGGACTAAAGGAAATTATAAAGGAACAAGTTCAGGACGAAGCTTATAATTTCAAGGTTTAAGAGTTTATACATACCTCTCTGTTAAACAATTTGTGAACAATATTACTACTGTGAATTGTGTTGGTCTTGGAGTTATTGGATAACGACATTTTAATGTCATTTTTATAAGAAGAATCGGAATTTTCAGACTCCTCAGATGCAGAATCCATGATCGTTTACGTTTGTTTGACTTTTTTCTGACAAAACAACAGTGCTACCAAAATGAAAAAAATAAAAGCATCGGAATTTTGTACTTATTCCCATTCATTCAATCATCATTCCCAATTTCATTCATTCGTACAATTCACGGCCCTTGATTATTCTATCCCTATCCACGGATTTGTATTGCGTCCTTTTCTACTAGAGTGACAACACGATTTGGTATTTAACAAAGGACATCCAATGTATTTCATTATTTGGTGAACTGGTAGGTACGATACGTGCCGAACTTTATGGCGGAGTACATAAGGTCAGGTATCAACGGGGAAATATGGGGGCGACGTGGGATCGGCACTAGGCGCTCGTCTCTTACTTCAGATTTGCAATAAAGTTGGGTGTTGTAATGGTATACTGTCAAGTGTACAGTCGACCACATAACACTTTGGACTGTTCTTATCTCGTGCGCCATAAGATTCGAAATCGAAATACAAGTGTTTCACCTGACGTGTGGGCGACTTTATATTACTGTGTCTGTATGAGTATTGTTACCACCTACGTAATAATAAAAGGTCGAAAAAAGTATTTAATTTTATTTATATTTTATTATGACATAGTATAGTGTAATGGAATCTAATAAATATTTATACAATATAAGAAAATTAATACCAACTACCTTTTTTATATCAAATTCCAATGCGTTGGTTATAGTTAAGTTTCATCTGGTAGTATGCCACCATAATAAATATGGTCCCAGAATTTGTCTGTACTTGGATTAGTAATAAGTATATTATCTTTGGTTGGATCATAGATGACGAAATATCAACGCTATATTCGTTATTTTCAGAAACATTTATTTTAAGGAAATCCAAAACTTCTCTTATCATAAATCCCAAATTACAATTATGGGTTGTTAAAACTCTTAAAATGTTAACTACAAACTACTAAAATATGTCACAAAAATGTATAAGCTTTGCCTTTAATAATACTAGAAAATGTTGATGTTTTGATTTCATCTTATCCGATGATATTCCAGACAAGTATAATATATTCATCAACGAGTTATTTTTATCACAGCGTTGCATTTTAGTTATTTTAGACAATTTTTAGATAAAACAATAAAACTGATTTAAATTGAATCCTAAATAATTTGAAAAAATTAAATCGTGTAAAAAGTGAGCACTTACCATTGAAAATATGGGAGGTATAGACAGCATTTTGTTTATTCTCTTCTTGAGTGCCCCAGCAACAGTTGTGAAATCATCTGGTTTAAAATGTAATCCGCAATCTACTGTATATTGCATTATGTGTCCTGGTACGACATCAACCCATTTCTTTTTAATTCCTCCATGTTTAGGAAATCTAAAACAAAAATATGTTTATGGTCACCCTACTCCATAAAACAAATTGGTTTAATGTTGACCAATCATCCACATTGACCAATGGTGGCGCCGCAGAGATACCATTACATAAATTGCGATATACTACCATAACGTTGACTATTAAATTAAATTAGAATATAGACACATTAAAAAATATAAAATCAACGTAGAACTCAAGAGAATATTTAAAAATATATATATTACTGATTGCCGGTTTAATATAATAACGTAAATAGGAATTAGAACATTAACACTAAGATGAGAAATCCTACCAGCACGAAAGTATTTTTTTACGCTTGCAACCATTAGACAAGGACGCAATCCTGTTTAAGACCCTCTCGCTCGAGACCGTTTTTCGTTTAGTATTTTTGTACAATGAGGATGGACTCTATGATATGTTTACAAAGTTCATTTAACGTTGAATTAAATTCGACGGTGCACAGTCTTGTTTACTACTTATAAAGTCTTTGTCCTATCTATCTCATGCACTGATATTAGCCTAAACGAGACATCCCTTGATTAACCCGTTCTCTACAAACAAACCATGATTATCAAATTTTTGGTTGCGCGGGTGTATCCGAATGAAAATGTCTTATTACATAATCTATGGTACTTATTTTTTAAATCGCTGATTTGCTGACTGTGACTTGTCTTTGCTTGCTAGCTGTGCGGTTTTTCATATTTTTTCCGTTTATCGAATCAAATAAAAAGAAATAAAATACAGGTTCCTTCTACGTTTAAGGATTTATACTCGCAGATTTATACTGATATTTCTTGTAATAGAATGGAACCTATGACTTTGGGAAGTCCGACTCATTCTCCATCGGGGAGTCCTAACGTGGGATATTTGCCACCTTTCCTCTTGGGTGAAATAAATCCGCCGACAACTCCTCGAACCAACAGCTTGTCTCCTACGAAAGGGCGAAGCCTTGCTTTTGGTAAGTTAAAACCCAAACCTTTAATATGCAGCTGTACTGCAATGGAGGGTCAGAGTGTACAAAAGGGGGCGCTATGGAAAAAAACTGACTGGCGTGAAAAATTTTGGAGACCTTTTAAAAAAAAATTTCTTACGCCCCCTTTTGTACACCCTAAGTCATACCTTTGACGCAAATAATTTTTTTTTATTTTTTTTAAACCAATTTACACTTTTTCACAAATCTATAACTTTATTGTTGTTCAATACAATACATTACTATTTCTGTTTTATGTCACAAATTTTCCACTACTCCACATTACTTATTTTTTTACGGGTTATGGAAGAACATTTTTTAGTTTTGTGGGTTTTACTTTTATTTTTTATGTTTTTTTTTACAGGATCTCCCACAAGTCCATCACAGACATCTACACCCGAACAGAAATTGTACCGGCAGAGTGTAAAGATGCACCAACAAGCGATATACAACCAACAGAACATGTTCACAAATATGCCACAGTCTCCCAATATTTCTTACTCAAGCAAACCCTCCGGCCCACCTATAGAAGACTTATTTGACACGTTGAAAAGCAACGAGCCTTCAGTAAACAAATCAATGTTTCAGGACCATAGTTTCCTAGGATACGGCAACAATAACTCAATGCTGCAGAATTCTTATTTAAATAATGGATCAGTTAATAATCAGTCCTTGACGACTCCTTGGCAAGATGGGTGCCAGGAGCATGATGAGTACTGGGTGACTGTTTTTGGTTTTCCACCGAACGCAGCCAATACAGTGTTGGCACGGTTCAGTAATTGTGGAGCTATACTAGGTAAGAATAAGTATTTTTTTATTTTAATGATTTAACTCCGATATATAAATAAATATAAACTGCTGCAATAGAATGGTACTTTTTGTGGGCTGTCCATTGGGGGATTTGCCATAATCTTCATGCTTGACAGGTGAATTGGTGATCACATTAATAATCTTAATATACACAGGAGAATGCTGCTGCCGATCCCTGGTGCAATCCCTTACTCACCTTGACAACACCCACAGGAAGATTGGGAGTGGCCCTATTCTAAGCCAGGAACCACACAGCTACAGAAAGCTAAACGAGAAACCAACATAAACTAAAGTTATTTAGTTTTATCACTCTGACTTTATTCCTCCACTTTAATGAAATACATTTGTTTTAACACAGACTAGTGCTGCTATTGGTATGTAGCATTCATGATCCTCTTAGTTTGAATGTTTATAACCACATTGTTCTTTCTCATCTTTGTGCATTGCAAGGAAGTGTAGTAAGACTAACATTTGGCATACTTGATCTGTTTCCCCCTTAACACTCTTGGCATTGGGGTTATCTAGTTTCCCTGACATTGTGCCTTAAGGATCTGAGCTGTTTCATTAGGACCTGAGCTCTGTTTCAAGTACATGACTTATCCAAGTTCAAGATTTTTTTTTATATGGATCGATCTCTTTGCATTACAGACAAACAGTACCCGACGCAAGGCAACTGGGCGCACTTAAGGTACGCGACACGAGCGGAGAAGGAGCGCGCGATGGCGCTTAGCGGGCGTCAGGTGCTGCCCGGCGTTATGGTGGGGGTGGTCTCGTGCCGGGAGCCCCCTAGGGTCACCACGACTAGCACAGGCTTCACATCCCCTGAAAGGTACACCAACAGCCTATTAATTTGTGTCCCAGGCTGTGGTATAGGCCTACCCTAATAACGGTCATATACAGCCATGGTAAAAAACCGAGTGTGGGTTCATGGCCTTCTATTTTTATCCTTCCTACTTGATTGGTAGCTTGTGTCAAATTACATGGGTTTACATGTGAGGATTTATATTCAACCGCCAATCTGCTCTTCAAAACGGCCGCTCAACATTCATATTAATAGCAGTGATGCAGCTCACAATTTGCTCAAAATAATAAAATAATGGTATAGCTTGACGCGAGATATAGATAATTAAATAAAGATAATAAATTCAAATAATCTCACGTAGTGATATTATAATTAACAGCACATAGTGTTGTATAAGTTAGTATATAAGAATATGTATCTCTCGAAAATTAGGGTTAGAGATCTGAATTTTGGATATGTGGAGCACAAATTCGAGTACAAATTTTGTATTATTACAGAATTTCGATATCTTTTGTAGTTTCCGAGATATGGCGTGGCCCTGCAAGTCACTACACGTCATTTTGGCAGAGCCACCAATATACCCCTAGAGCTATTAAACGGCTGAAGTACAAATTCTAATTTTCGTGTACAAAATATTAAATTTTCAGGACATATTTTCTGCATAGTCAGATTTCAAATCAGAGACTGGCTCTGCCAAAATGACGCAAGCGTTTATTTTGTTGTTTCAGACAAGTGGGAGCTAGATCTCTCTGTCCCACTCCCACAACCTCTGCACCAGTGCCACAGCGGTCCAACGGAATCATCTCCAAAGCATTAGACTATGTCCTCGGCTGGTGACGAATACTTAATGAATTAATGTAAACCAGTAATGCAAAAAATGTTTGGATTTCCTTCTACAACAATAATGACTGATTTCAATAACTGAAAATGTAAATAACTTTCATAAGAAATATGAAATTGAATATAAAAATTGAATAATAAGAAAAATGTTAAGAAAGTAAGTTAAAATAAAAAATAATGTCTCATTTAAATTTTTTTTATCTTAAAATTAAAATTACACTTAAATTATATCTCTTTATTTCTAAATGTTACATACAAAATCCTAAACTTAAACATTTTGTTATTCGACAATATTATGAGAGGTTGCTGATGATAACAAGATTCAGTGTTTTGGTAACCTCTATAATTTTTTCAGGTTCTATGAACCTATCAAATTTTGTACAGACAATTATTTTTGATTTCTGCGAATCTATAAAACTTTTTAATGTCATGATGAGCAAGTCGCAAATTTTAGTAATATTTTGATGTAAACTAAGTTACTGTTATTATTTTGCTATTAATTCATAAGATTTGTTATTGTTCGTAATGATGATTTTAATGACTAAACTTGAACAATAAATACATAAAAATCAGTGTGAGTTCAAGGTCTAGAATTTGATAACATTGAATGAATTTCATCACACCTAAACATAAATACTATATAGAGGTACGTAGAGTATTTTTTACTTTGGCTGCTCTATAGTTGCGTTTGCAAGGTCTGTCATTTTAGGATACTTGATATTATGCTTGTCCAGTTCGCTTTGGGACCACAGGATCATACGCAGCAGACTGCAGAGCTTCGGGTTAGTATACTCCTGGTTTTCCATCTTCAGTATTGCTGCATTTAATTCACTTGCGATCTGTTAAATAGTCACTCTTATCAGGAATCAGGATCAACCTATGACTTAATATGAGATTTTACTATAAGTTGAGAGTAAAGCAGTTTTAATTAATATGATATTATTGTATGGCCTAATTGTTAAGTCCTGCAGTAATTATTAATCTTTGGTCCTGCTAAAGATTTAAAGGCTAATGTATAAGTGCTCGTGAACAGTTTGACATGATTTCATTTTATTTTAGTTACAGTTAGCAGGCCAAGTGTGCTAAGCAGAATTGGAAAATTCGCAGTGACAATGTATAAAAATTAGTATCCGACCGAAGATTCGGTTTCGGCCAAAAATATCGAGTTTCGGCCATAGTTTCGGTTTCGGCGAAAAATCAGCCGAAACTTCGGCCGAGCCTTAAACTTTGGCCGGGCCGAAATTTGTGTTGTATCTATTGTAACAAAACAAATCCATTTTATATTACATACTTTGTTATTTTTTTTTATTATTATTTCATTTAACACAAATTAACTTCATAACAATAGACATTTTAACAGGTGTAAATAAAGCAGAATAACAGAAAGCTTGCATAGCTTTGTAATGTAAATTAGCATTAAATTAACATTCTTGTTTCATAAATATAAGTCGGAAACAAGCCATAATCAACAAGACATGTAATAAAAGGAGATAATCCTGTATATTTTAACTAAACAGTACAAACCTTTTGACTATGTGAAGGCAGCAACAAGTCTGCAAAGGGCGACGCATGAGGGTCTGGAAACGCCAGCAGTGCAAGAGATCGTTCCAACTCTGTCAGCGCGTTGCGGTCGTTGGCGCCGGCCTCCGCAAGCGTAGCGCTGGCGAACGCGAGCGCCTCCTCGGCCCGCCCCGCGCGGATTAACTCTAGTAGTTGCAGTTGCTGGAATATAATGATGTATTATTGGCGATACTAAGATTTACATGCGCACTCTGTGCAGCAGAGAATGCTGACGAGAATTGTGCTGAGTCGAGATGTCGAGAAATGTGATGTTCTTGCACTAATTGTACTTTCATATATTTACACAAACTGTAATGAAGCGCTGGGGTGAATATTTGGGTTGTCAGGGATTTTAACATATATCACATTCTAGTGAATGTCGAAACCAGTGTTATTAATTTTTTGTATACATGATATTATGTATCACATCCTGGGCTGATCATTTTTGTCAGACCATTGATCTACACTATCCTAATTCTTCTGATTAACTAGGATCGACTAGGAAGGTGTGTAGAGCTGTTAATAAGAGCATGTTTTTTTCTAAAAGGCAGTCTTCAGGATCAAGTTAGGTGGAAAGTGAGGGTAAAGAAATCGACTAAGTTGTATATTAATCACTATTAATCTTTGAAAATATATCCTACCTGCAAATGAAAATACAAATATCTATCATTGTCCAGCAATTCGGGATGTAGTGAGTTGACCATGGCGATAGCATCAGGGATGCGTCCGTTCTGCACTGCCTCACGTATCATAATGCGCTCATCCAGAGAACTGCATAATGCTGGCTCCTGCAGTCCTGCCTCTTGTTGGAACTTGAGTGCTGCTTCTTTGAAGCCCTCTGGAAAATTAATGTTAAAATTAAAGTGTGTTAACAAAGAGAATTAATTAAGAGAGTTATCTCTTCTCTGTTTTTCAAATAGAATTTTTTACAAGCCCTTACATCTTGGATAGAACTTAGCTGGTAATTTTCTTTGCACTGTGGCTATGTGTAGCAAAGGCTAGAATAACTCGTACAGAACTGGTGCAAGACAAGCATCAGTTTGTATATATAATATATTTATTTAATTATAAATATATTTCTATGATTCCAAACTAAGATTTTCTCCTATACTATGGGAATTAAACAGGGATAGGACAATTTACAAATGTAACTTATACTATACAAATTGTTTAAAGTTGTTTGTTAGCATTGCCACTACACCTGGTCCTCCGTCTTCTGCATTCAGCCACCTTCAGGTTGTCTTGGTGTTCATTGGGGACATAGTAGTGGACAGCTAAGGGCTAATATGATGATGTTTGTTACAAGTGGGAATCCAACCACCACAGAGATCACGCCACAAAGAGCCACTCAATAAAGAGGAAAAATGTGTGAGTTTGCCTATTGCCACATTAGTTCACTATTGTGATGCCTATTATTTCTATAGGGAGTTAACATATTTTACTTATATTCCCATGGTAAAGCCAGATATGGGCAATACAATGGTTATAAAATCAACTAGAGGCAACTTTACAAGTTATGAAATCGCAGTATAATATACTACATATTCCAAATTGACTTAGATGCTTAGCAAAAACTCTTAAGGTGTTAACTAAAACTGGTTGAAGATTGTTGTTAAGCTAAGAAGAATATAAGATAAATTCTGGATTGAGTCTAGTTATGTGCTGGATTTTAGCTAAAATCCAGCTTTTGTTATTATCCTGAAACATATAAGGGTACACAAATAACTTACAGGAAACCAACAGAGTCCTAAATGTTGACTTTCTAAAGAGATGATAAAATATGTATATTATTTACAAAATTATGGTTGGAGAACAAAGACCACAACAAGTATATAATTTTCGTGCGCTTCTGTATTTTGGTCCACACAGGAGGGGTCCCAGGACTCCTGTGGATGCCCATAAGTTTAAATAAAGAATTTGAACAGTACCTGTGACCAGATAGTTCATGATCAACATATTCATGTCAGTCCTTGATATTTGCAAGTCGTCTGATTTGTTGCGGTCGTGATATTTACGGCTTTCCTTACTGCTTGAAGTGTTGGTCGACGTGTCGAAACTCATATTTAGATTACTAATCGTTTTGGTTTGTAACAACAATGGATAATGGACTAGGGGTACAAATGTTTAGAATTTGAAGATGACAGCGATTTTGAGCAATATCCACTGCGTTTATGTTTCACGTAATGCAACGCTGAACTGTCATTGTAGATCTCATTGCAGTGTATCGGAACACAAATGAACGAATGGAAAAATGATACTTTGGATAATAATAAGCAGAGGAATTAATTTAATGATAAGATCTTAGACAAATGAATAACAATTCCATAATCTAAGGATAAGATACTATTAATACTATGTCATACTATCTTATAATTGATACCTATGTAATCTAAGGATACCTCAGAAAAATAAATAAGCAAAGGAGACTATGAATAAAACATCCAACATTTAATATTTTACTGGTGTTTCCCTTAGTCGCCTTGTACGACATCCACGGGAAGAGTTGGAGTGGTCCTATTCTACTCTACCGGAAACCACACGGCAACAATGCAATATAATAAAAATAATATTTCCATTTTATTGTGATTTAAAATAGACAGTGATAACGAGGGATCGGAATTAGGTATGTACTAAAATAACATGATGATGAAACATCAAAAAGTTTATGCCATATTATTTGGAATAGTGAATTCAATCACATCTACTAAAACACACAGAGTAACTTTAGTAGCATTTGCAAAATCTGTCATTTTAGAGTACTTGACATTATGCTTATCCAGTTCGTTTTGGGCCCACAGTATAAAGCGCACCAGGCTGCAGAGCGTAGAATTGGTGTACTCTTGGTTTTCTATTTTCAGTATTGCTGTATTAAGTTCACTTGCGACCTGCGCAATAGAGAGGTGATTTGTCCACGTTATATTTTATTAGCATAATTTGGCCATAGCTGGACAAAAGTTATATCCTATGTTCAGGTAATTTATTTTTGGGTTAAGGCTTATAAAAAGTTGCAAGAATGACAGACACATTCATGTTTAAGTAAGTATATTTAAGAATTGCAGGAAACTACTGCACATTTACTTTAGCTACACAACTTTTAGGTATAGAGGGCAACTTAACATCAAAAGCTTCAAATGTTAACGTCACCTGCATCCTGCAGATATAGTTATAAAATTGGCTTGGCTATAAAAATCATTCATGCCTTGCTGCAGCGACTCCTGTATGAATTCTAGCCAACATGTCTACCGGTCTTATGAACATTACTCCCGTATGAAGGCAAGATTTCGTCCAGGCGACGATGATGATTCAATTTTGATATCGCTTATTATTTTTACACGGTACATACCATCTGATTAAGTGGTAGTATCGACATGTCGGCGAAGGGCGATTTATGGGGATTTGGAAAAGCCACTAATGCAAGAGATCTTTCTAATTCTGTGAGCGCTTTGGGGTCGCTGGCGCCGGCTTCCGTAAGCTTAGCGCTGGCAAACGCGAGCGCATGTTCGAGCCGCCCGCAGCGGATCAGCTCTATTACTCGCAGTAGCTGCAATACATATAATGAAGTGCTATATGAATAAACTAAAATGAAGTACTTTAAAAATAATCATTGATTTGATGCACAAAGACTGACGTCGAATTTAACACAATAGATAACTGTGTTTCACTAACATGTTTTAATGTATTATTTAGCTTCTTCCCATTGGTGAAAGACAATTTAAAAATAAATATAAATTGCCCATTAAAGGTGATGGGCATTTTTGTACAGAACCACCACCCACTAACAGCAACCAACAAGTGATACGTTAATGAAAACGCACCAGAGAGCTAATAAAAAGTAGACTTCCTTTACGTTCAAAAACTGGTTATTATTATGAAATGTTGGCATGCGAAGTAAAAATTCATATTTAAATTTTTAGCAATCCAAACCCTGGCGCATAGTCTCTCTAACTTTACCGCGGCACGCTCCGACTTTAGCGCTGTGGTTTCGTATTGTGTTCTGTGGCTGTGGTCACAGGGGTCGCAGCAAACTAACATGCTCGGCGCTTTTATTTGTTGGCGAGGATAATAGCACAGACTGCACAGACACTAATTTATCATGTTTTTCTACAGAACTATACGACGAAGAAGAGGATTATACGACCTACCTGCAAACGGAAGTACAAATATCTATTATTGTCTAGCAGTTCGGGATATAGCGAGTTGACCATGTCAATAGCGTCTGGAATGCGTCCATACTCCACTGCCTCACGTATCATGATGTGATTATCCAGAGCTGCACAACGTTGCTTCCTGCAATCCCTCCTGTTGGAAATTGAGCGCGGCTTCTTTGAAGCCCTCTGCCAAATACGTTTTAAAATTAGAGGAAGAATTTTATTTAAGTAGGTATAAAGATAACAGATTACAGGTAGTCATATCATAATCAAATGACTCGTATCTAAAACGCTCTTAAATCTAAACCATGCATAACTCATTCATTAGTTCATTACCTACTTATCTACCTATTCATTAGCTAAGTACCTAGTTAGAAATTAATATTGCTTTTAATTCTTTTTAAAACATACAAAGCCTCATAAAAATAGTCTCTGGTAAAACTCAGATGACTTTTTCTTATAGTGCAATAAAAAGTATTTGCAGTGAAATAAAAAAATACAGATAATTCGAATCCATTGCTCATTTGTCATATATTAATATTGACATTACATGCAAACGTCGAATGTTTAGTGATAATAAGTAGGTAACAATTTTTATGTAAACGTAACGGTGCTGCGCTGGTACTTTAGAACTAAATTTCAGCAACGACTACTATTAATTATTTGATCAGGGTCTGTCGAATCTGTCTCCGCGGCAGCGCTGTAAATTTTTCCGAATTAATACGTTGCAACATTCCTGTGAAGTAACAGAATAGTGCAACCTTCAGAAAAATAATACCTTATTCGCAAGTTCTATCTCTCCTTAAATAAACGGGGGGATGTTTGCTGGGGAATTCTAGTCTCCCAACCAAAAAGGATATAATCTCCCAACCATATAAAAAGCAGTAAAAACCTCCAAGTTTGGAGGGGATCCTCCCAATGTGGCAACACTGAGCTAAATGAGCTGAGAGTGTTGCTGTTTTTTCTCTGCAGGCAGATTAGAAATCTAATTACAAGATCATTGTATGAATCATCCATCCTAGCTATCCTAGATATTACAGAACAGTACCTGTAACCAAATAGTTCATGATCAACTTATTCATGTCAGACCTTGATATTTGCAAGTCTTCTAATTTGTTGCGGTTGTAATATTTACGGCTTTCCTTGCTGCTTGAAGTTTTGGTCGACGACGTGTCGAAATACATTTTTTTATCATTTGTTAGGTAAACCAATTTAAAATTTGATTTCTATTGAAAATTTGGAGATAAGATTACAACGATTTTGATTTGTGCATTAGCCACTGCTGCGTTTATGTTTCACGGAACACGACGCCGCTGAATTTACATATTGTACATATCATTGCGCTATATGTATCCGAACACAAATGGACGAATGATAGAGCCGTGACGAATGATACTTGTAAACCTAGTATATATTATCTTTGATCCTAGTTGTAAATTAAATAACAGTTTAGAGAACGAATATCCGGTATTGTTGTTCTGTGATGATTCACAGAACAGATGATTCAAATGACATCATTCATTTTGGACCAAAAACTGAAAGTGCCGGCCAGAAAAAAAAGTGCAATATTCGGATAGACACACAATTCCTAATTTCCTATAGGTATTTTTTTACTACGACACCAAACTTGTGTGCCCCATAGTTATGTTGTTACGTTGTTACACAAAGAGGATATAAATTCTTACATGCTATTAAAATACATTAAAAATGTTATTACGGTGATGTTATTTCAAGACATTTGATCATGTATATTGTATTATTTTGTACTATGAAAGAATTGTCATTGCTAATATACTACGCGCCGCAGACAGAGCGTTACAAATCAGAAGGCCACATAAGGTTTGGTTTTTGGTAAGGCAATTTTCAATCCCCTGTAAGTTTTAAACGGAGGACAGATCAAATCAGATTTTTTGCGACTAGGTTCGACTAATTCACCTGACCAATCGACTAAATCAGTAGCTCGCTATGTACTGTGGTTCTGGTGGTATGAGGTGGCCATGCCGTAATAAGCCTTAGTCTGGCATAAATAAGGTTTAGTTTTGTATGGGAACTTTCAATGCCACCAACAAACCCCCTTTAACTTGAAACGGCGGCAGGCCTGTCTCACTCCAGACTTTGTTTACAAAAATCGCGGTGCAGGGTCGACCGGACAAAATCAGTCGGTTGCCGCCCGCTCGATGTGATGCACGCGCGAGTGGTGATACATTACAGAAATTATTACAGGCGATATTGTATCACTTTCGGTTGTTAAAACACTAATAAAAAGTCGGATTAATTCCATGTAAAAGGGCATTTTCTGTTTTAATCTAGAAAAGCTATGTATTTATTAATAGTGATGGAAAGTTCCCGAACTATGGATGTGCCTAATGAGAATATTCTCGAAAATATTAGTAACAGTAGAACATTGTAGAAAGTTCTAGAAATATCAGTTTGGTGTGCTATGGAAAAGTATGGAAGGTTCGAGAAAAGTCTGAAAGTGTCTCGAATGTTCTAGAACATTTTAGGTACATCATATGGAAGGGTCGAGAATGTTCTGGAAGGTCATGGAAAGTTCTAGAAGGTGATGGACTTTGAGGAAAGTTAGAACATTGTAGAAAGTTCTAAAAATATATCATTTTGGTGTGCTGTGGAAAGGTATGGAAAGTTCGAGAAAAGTCTGAAAGTGTCCGAAGGTAAGACTACTTGGTAAAACTACTGGGAACAGCCGGAATGTTCCACAACTCTTTAGGTACATCATATGAAAAGATCGTAAATGTTCTAGAAGGTGATGGAAGGTTTTAGAAGGTGATGGACTTTGATGAAAGTTAGAACATTGTAGAAAGTTCTAGAAATATCATTTTGGTGTGCTATGGATAGGTATGGAAGGTTCGAGAAAAGTCTGAAAATGTCTCGAATGTTCTAGAACTTTTTAGGTACATCATATGGAAGGGTCGAGAATGTTCTGGAAGGCATGGAAAACTCTAGAAGGTGGTGAACTTTGATGAAAGTTAGAACATTGTAGAAAGTTCTAGAAATATATCATGTTGGTGTGCTATGGAAAGTTCGAGAAAAGTCTGAAAGTGTCTCGAATGTTCTAGAAGGTCATGGAAGGTTCTAGAAGGTGATGGATTTTGATGAAAGTTCGATGAGTCCTCCACATTGATCGGTTCTATCTCCACCGTCTTCCACCGTCCGGAGACTATAAGCCGCAAGCCTCGTCTTGCGATCATTCAGTACAAACTCAGAATTCAATTCCCTCAGAACTCTCAGCTACAATACTAAAAATAAAATAGATACACCAAAGTTGCTCACTTACTTATATAAGTATGCGGGAATTTGTAAAACAAATAGTTTTCGGGTCTAAAACTATATTTCAAAAGTCATTGTTTAAAAAGAGTAATAGATACTTTTTTACTACCCATAAATACTTAGATTAAATTATGGGTTTATAAGATGACAACCCTAACGTTACACGTGCCGCGTCTGAACGAGATAGAGTTATACAATAGAAAGGGAAGCGTAGTTTAGGTATATTTTTGGTACCTAAACGCCGCTTTATACGGAAGAGACTTCTGTCCTACTATTTAGTATTCTGTGACGGCGGACCGATAAAATCTAGTTTCTTGCGACTAAATTAGACTAATTATCGACATTTGTTCTATCTATTCAGAATTGCAATCCGCTGGCTGGCGGAAACCAATAAACGTTTTTATTATGTTATTTATAAACTCCCTATTCTATTGGCCTTAAAAAAAATTTGAAGGTATTCATAATTCAGACCAACATTTTTGGTACGTGAATGGTGAAGACGCATCTTAGGCGCACTTTTGGGCATTCTCCTTTGGACTACCCAACGGGGCAACTGGGATCAGAGGTTTTAACCTGGGAACCAAATTCCCACTGATTTTTATAGTAAGGTGGGACGAAAATTCCCAGTAGTACAAATACTATGTTGGTAGAACTAGTGGGAACGCTCCTATTTCACGCATTTCGGTATTACAGATGACAGGGTCTCATGTGCGAAACCCTATTTAGCTCTTGGTAGTCCAGGGTGGCACACCACTACAACCCTGAATTAAAAAAAACTATTTAATGGGTGTTTAGCTAAATTTATTTTCAGTTCTTAAACGCCAATAACCTACTAATAATGAGCTGATAATACAATTTAAAAAAGGCCTATCCTAATTTTTTTTATTGAATAATGCTTGGTAACAAATCATATCCTTTTGTATTCAATAAAAAGTTACAACTAAACAATATGAAACAAAAATCTCAATAATGCATGTCTTGAAGCTTAACCGAGTCACACAGAGACACTGCCGTAGTGCTATCGGTACATTATTGAGAGAAATAACTTAAGAATTTAAATAAAGCTAATTTAACATTTTCTAAATAAGCCATTATGTATCAGTATTATAGTGAGTAATTTTGCGGGTTTGACTAAGAGCGTCTTAAGTATATAAATATACAATGTAATAGAAACAAAGGATAACCGAACATTCTGATACATCGAGGCCATCTTGTCATAAGAAATTACGCGTACAGTGAACTGTAACAACTAGACAAGGGAAAAGAAACTAAGGTCATCGCTCGCAGAACGCCGCGACACCGGTTTGGCGTCGTCCACAACGATTACAATTTAATATAATAAAAAAAAACTTTTTTCTTCTTCAGCGTAGACCTTAAATAATCCTTTCAGACAATATCTGTCAAATTACAAAGCCATTTTTCACGTCATGTGACATACTGTTATGTATAAGCGTTTGGCGTCTAAATTTTATTTCATTCCAAACCAAATAGTCATACGAAAATCAACCCTATTTGCGTCTTAATAACAATACATAAGGGTCACCAGCAGCAAAAACAGGTTTGTATGACCATATAAACTTTGCTGTCCACCTAGGAACGTCACCTATTATTTATTTTGTTTTCGAGACGCAAATTCGTTTGTTTTCATATGACTATTGATTTGGAATAAAATATACAGTAACTAGTAACTAAATGCTTATCAGAATATGTCGCATGACGTTACGAGTCCAAAATGGCTTTGAAGTTTGACGACTATTATCCGAAATGCTTACAGAGTAGGCCATTATACACCATGCGCATACGTGCGGAAAAGCATGCAGAAAAGTGCAGACGTGCGCAGAAGTTCGAAAATATGCGCACAGACGTGTGCATGCGCACTACTTCCGTAATGGCTGACACCACAGGAATCGAGATGTCATATTATTCTTTATTGTTCAAACCCTTTTTACCCTCCCCTGTCAGACAGATAACATCAAAAATACATATGTTTTCTATGTAGTCTATAAAAAGTTTTTATAGTCTCCTGCAGTGATAACATGACGATATGTCAATCCGGGGCCAAGGCGCTAAGTGAGCGATCACCTTTACAATTCATACTAAAACTATAATTCGACAACACTAAAAAAGTACAATAAAAATTATACCAATCAAATTATGGCTACCTAGTCGCAAACAGTTGAGGATTAATGATTTCATCAGGCACTCTGCGTGAATTTATTAATTGCATTAGGTTATAACTAACATCCTAAAGGTTGTCGCATCGTATTTAGGAAATATACAAAATTCAAGTCAACATTTGGCTCCACATCTAATACGACGCGGTCCCATCCTAATAAGCCAGTGAACCAATAATTTGTTATACCCAATGTATATTGCTAAAGGGCTTTAACAACACCGAGCAAGGCATCTTGCTGGTAAATCCTCAAGTTAGACATTAGTGCAAAATATTTGCAGTAATTTAATCCAATATTATGAATCGGTTTTCAAATCTTCAGTGCAAATGGATATTGTCCAATAGACGACTATTTCAAAAATCAGTTTCTAGCCTATTGCAGCTACAACTGTGGGATAGGTATCAAAGAAACTTAGCCTGTTTAAACTGAATGGATCAAATGTGAATAATTACGTTTTCCCATACACAAGTTTCAGCCATTTTGCCCCATTCCATATTGATATTTGGATCGGAAACGACTTTGACAAGTTTAAGCCATTTTTCCTCCATTATCGATGGCTGAAAACTGAACGACAGTTGTCAGTTTCGACGCATATTGTGAAATATACAAATGGAAATATAATTTTTTTTTCGTATAAATTAAAACATGAACACATAAATAAAATTAACCCGTATTTTAATTGTATGTATTAGTTTTTTAACAGTTTAAAGTCATACTAACAAAATGAGCCCTGGTTGTCAGAATATATAATTTATCAATAAGATTCTATAGAAAAAAACTAGTTTTTTTTTAAATTATTAAATGATAATAATGTTTTAAATATTAGTTTATACTCATCTGTTCATGTTTCACAGTTTTTATCTTACTTAATTAAAAAATCTTTACCAAATGCGTATTTGTCATTACGAGTCGAAAGGGACGGTCCAGCCACCTTACCCAATCCTCCATCAGTCTATGAACACAATTATCCTGCGAACCTTATCTAAAGCATTAAAAGCTAACTTATATGTGGCATGAACAAAACTGTGGAACTTAACCCAAACAATATTGTGAAAACTTTGTTGAACGAAGATATTTTTTTGTCACATTCAAATAATCAGTTGCAATCATAAATCAAGAGAAGAAAGGAAAATAAAGAAGCAGGGCTGGCATGATTAAAACAAAACACGTGTTTTAAACAGTGTTTAATGTTTTAAACAACGTTTAAAACACATGTTTTAAAATAACTTGTTTTAATCATGCCAACCCTGTAAAGAAGTTATGAATAAATGAAAATATTGCATTAATCAAAGCAATATATTGCATGCATTTCACAATATTAGTGTTGGGTAAACTCCACTGGCAATCACAATGTCTTGATCATTAGGATACTCTATTTCCGCATATAATATTCACATATACCAAAATATGTTCGTCTTGATATACTGCAGTGTCGCACCGCGCCGCCGACTCCGTTGTTATTAGGACAGATCTGGAATAAACAAAATTATTGTTTATTAAGGAAAATAAATAATAATAATTATTATTTCCTTTGCCCGCTTTTCGCCCCGTGATAGCACTTGGCGTGATGTGTGTGCGAACAACATAGCTGCTTCCGTGTTGAGACACATTGTGGTACCACGATTAGCTAGGGAAATAATTGTCCGCCTCATCAGAGCCCCGCTGGATCGCGCAAAGTGGCAATTCATCGTCTCTGCTTACCCCTCTGGGACCAAGGCGCGAGCATTATAATATGTATGTATGTAACAATTATTTCCTATATATTTTACACATACTTTTGTTAATTGTAAACAATGATATGGAGATACACGGGACCAACTCACATATTGTCTGGCCCAAAGGTCCAATATCCTAGAACTAATAATGACATCTACTTTTATTCTTTGTGCACCAAATTCTGCAACGGTATAACATGCCTGCTGAAGAAGATGGTAGTTGTTTTATTGGTGCAAGTATGTTATTTATTATAGAGAAGTAATTAATAAAATGGTTTGCCATTATTTAATTTGGTTAGCAACAAAAATCTGCTGTCAAATCATTTGGACAGCATACAAAGATTTGGCTTGCAATAAATTTGGGCGCAGTTCGTCACCGCCATAGACGTCTGGTTATCTTCTACATCGTTTTATAAAATAATTCTGCTTACAATTTGAGTGCTTACCAAAATTTGATTAAACATGACTAGTTCATTTCAGACAATATATTTAATTGTCTATAAGTACAAAATTATAAGAGCAGTCCAGCATGTATGTGTGTGTCGAGCTATGAATAAATGATCTATTCTATTCTATTCAGCATAACTTTAATTGCTGATTGATTTAGAAATGTTTGCTGGCCGAAAGTTGCTGACCAACTAGTAATTTTGGTTGACCGAATACATTTTTCTGCTCACAAAAATACGAATATTTTGCTGTTTAAATACCCTTTATTATATATTGTTCTGCCCATCGCGTGGTTTTAGAGGTATCAGGTACTAGTCCTAGTCTCTAGTATTTATAGAGAGTACATGTTTAGTTACAGTGTATCGATAACGCGAATTGTGGTGAGACTATTGAGGAAATGGAATACTATCGGATGTCAGTAGCGGCTACGTTATCGATAACATTGTTGCTCATAATGAGAGCAGATTGGGCAGTCCAGTAAGTTCAGAATGAATAAATCTAACTACAGCCTGTTAATATTACCCCACTGTTAAGGGACAGGCCTAACCTCTCCACTAGGGTCCAATGCAGGTTGGTAGACTTCACATGCGCCGAAAAAGAAGATGATATATTATCCCAATATTATTATAAATGCCAAAGTTTGGATGTTTGCTACTCAATCACGCTTCGACCATTGGACGCATCGGGATGAAACTTGGCACACATATAGGTTAGATCCTGGAATAGGACATAGGATAGTTTTTATCCCAAAAAAATATATCATTCCTATGGGAAACAAAAAATTATATCTATTTTGAAATTCAAGATGTGTAAATATCGAAACCTACACGGACTAAGTCGCGGGCAAAAGCTAATTATGTATGTTGCAAAGGTGAAAAGTATTGTGTTGCGTATGTGCTTGGGTGAGTTGAACTTTAACTTGAAGTAAATTAGTTTGAATTTCAATATTTCAGTTTGGGCAGGAACCGATTATACATATGTATTCCTGATTATATGTAATATTTCTTGGACACATTCTTCATTACTGTTCGTGTCGTTCTGAAGGGCCTCGGTTGACTATGAGAGGAAGAAGGGATCCTTCCTATCCTCATCGGCATGTGTAAAGGTCTATGGGGTCTTTCTTGGCTGGGACAATAAATAATGAGTCGTGACTCACAGCTGGGCACTAGGTCCTGGTGCATGTGGTGCTCGGCGTCCATGCCGATGGGCATGCAGGTGGCGGGCGGGGGCCGGCGCTGCACCTGCAACGTGCACACACACATTCGTACATTTACAATTATTAATGTTCTGTGCAGAGAATAAGTTTATGGGGGTTGTAGCGTATATAATAAATAAAATAAAACAATACACTTACTTGCTTATTTATATGATTACGATACGAGTGTATTTTTATTTATATGATTATCTTATGTATTTTAGTTTTTTATAAAAAAAAATGGTCAACTTGGGCGGTGTTGTTAGCTACGCCGACGATATTGCTTTGCCTGAGAGAGCAGAGCATTGATTTTCTTCTGAGACCCCTTACATATGTATTTTTGCCTCTATACTGGCATTATGTTGTGTATGTGCAATAAGTTAAATATCGAATTTGAGAAGTATGTCTTCCCATAGACCGACATATCGCTGATGTTACCTGGTCAAGGTTGAAGCGCACAAAGGCCTCGTACTGCTCGGCGAGCTTGGTGCTGAGCGCGGACTCGTACTCGGCGCGCAGCGCGGCCTCCTGTTCACGCAGCATCCGCTCGCAGATCATGCGCACCTGGTACCATAAACTTAGCTTTAGAGTTGAGCTACATATACCATTTGAAAGCCGAGGTAGCCTAGTTGGTTGTGGGCTCAAACCCATCCTGTACCAATGAGAACTGAAGTATTTATTTTAAATTAGCTGTTGCCCGTCACTTATTGTGTATTTTCCGTAGGAATGGGATGTTTTTTCGGGATAAAAACTATCCATGTCCTATTCTAGGACCTAACCTATATGTGTGCCAAGTTTCATCACGATCCGTCCAGTGGTTGAAGCGTGATTGAGTTACAAACATCCAAATATCCAAACTTTCGCATTTATAATATTAGTAGGATACCACAGGCTTTTAAGTAAAGGAAAACATCGTAAGGAAACATGTATATGCCAAAGAGATTCTAAGGCGTATGTGAAGTCCATAAAATTGGCTTGGGACAACATTGGTGAACAGGGGTTTGGCACAAAATATCCTGAATGATCGAAGTGTCGCCAGGTCTTCCTGGCCTCCTAAGATACATACACCACACGCGCAATACTCGCTCATAGTCTACTCCACGCCACGACTAAAAGCGCTCGATACGGGGCCATACCAAACATGAGATTTGTAGAGGTAAAGAGCGGTGCGGCGAGTGATAGAATATTTTAGAGTAAAATAAATTTATTGCCGTTTAAATTTACACATGGTACTAAACAATGTATTATAATATATCAGGCGATGGAGTAAAGACCCAGTTTATGCTGGTAAGGGCCAGAATTTATAGTACAGGTCATTAATTTTCAGCCACCCTTATATCTTGAGTTCACAAATAATTACAAAAACACTAGAAGAGAAAAAAAATAAAAAAGGAACAATTAAAATAGTCATTGGGATAAGACTATTCTGTGAAAGTGTGTGTGCATAATTTAATATGTTTCTATGTATGTATGGTTGAGTATGTGCGTGTGTTTAAATAATATATAGCAGAGTTAAACCCAACCCTTAAACACTTTGGCCGTGTGGGTCCTGGCTTTGAATAGTGCACCACCAATCTTACAATGGGTGTCACCAACGTGATTAAGGGATGGGCAAAAGCGTTATGCTGTGTATAATAAGATCATTCCTGTGATTACAAATCATGGTGATTATGGCAAATCCCCCAATGGACAGCCCACCAAAAGTAGCATTCAATTGGTCAGGCTAATGTTCAGCAGTGAATGTATTTCGACTGATGATGAAACTCTAATTATCAGAATATTTAACAATTGTTGAAAAGCTAGGGTACATGAATTTTTTTTATTCCAAATCACGGCAGTGGACGGCCACAACTGTTGCAGAACCGACAATCGGTGAGGCCTATGAGTTCTGGAGTGGAGACTGCGGGCCGGTACACGCAGCGTGAGACGCCCCGCCGCCGGAAGGGACTGGATGCGGATGGCGGTGGACCGGATGTGGTGGCGTTTATTTGGGGAAGACCTATGTCTATCAGTGGACGTCTAAGGACTGTCATGATCGCTCCAATACATACCTGTTTGAAAGTGAACAGCGCCCGGTTGTGGACCTTCTGCGAGGCGTGCGCGGCGCGGTGCGGCGGCGAGGTGTCGCCCTCGCTGCCGCTGGACGACGAGCAGGAGGCGGCGGCGCCGCTGGCCAGCCGCAGCTGTCGCCGGCGCTGCAGCCGCTTTATCTCGTCGCAAATCTCCTGTGCCATGCGCTCTGTGGAATGGTATCAGACAGAGTTCGAAGTGATAATTATGTAGATAATTATATCTTGACAGTATTGATAATAATAAAAATCATACAACAATTACTTAAATGCTAACGCTATCACAGTCACTTTACGTGTATCCGAACGTGATCGCCCATTTCCACGCACATATCCGAACTATGAGTAATGTTTTGTAAATGTGATTACTAAAATTACTTGTTTAAATATGTATGTTTAATGTCTTTCTTTACAAAACATTTCAGTAATGAAATTATCATTTGTAAGTCAAAAATTAAAGAGATCAAGTTATGAATCAGCATGGATAATTATATGATAATTATTAGATTAGATTCATTTATTTCACTTTTACATCTTAAAAATTTAATTTTACATGTCATTCTGACATGGTAAAAGGGTTCGTCATAAAATGAATTAAATACAGAATATAACAATGTTAATGTACATAACATACTATGTCAGTATAAATCAATCTTGTAATCAGCATTTTTTTTTATATTTGCATTATTATTTATTTTGTAATTTGTCTGTAAGTCTTCCTCAAAGTAAATAAATAAATATGTATTAAAATTAAATTTCAAAATACACTTGGTATTAAATGATCACTAATTAAATTAACAATTAAGGTGACAAGTGCAGTGCGGCGCGTTACTATCTTCAATCCGGCTCGAAGGACCAAATGTTGAGGATGGTGAGGGCTGCAGAGCAGAATCTAGGTATTTGGAAATAATAAATCACCACTTTTTCTGACAATATAATAAGAACACAAAACAACTAAATTTGAAAAAAGTATAAAAAGAATATAAAAACAGCCAGCAATAAAAAAAGGTCAGCTCGTCGCCAACAACCTTCGTTACGAAGTTCGTGCCCTCCGCCTATACGTCGACCGAAGCTTGACATATCATGATAATTATTAAAGAAAATAATTACCTTGACAATTTGGAATCCTGGTATCAGATGTATGACACATATGCTTGATTGTAAAATAATTTTAATAGTTTATTTGAAAAACCTACACTAATTAACTTTTTTGGTCAGTATGCCTGCTTCTTATTAACAAAGTCAATCACCTACAGTGGGGGACTGAGTTAAAAGGGGCTGGGGAATGATGGTGTGGTGCAACAGGAGGGAACATCAAACATACATATTGCATAGCAGCACTTTTAGATAACTGTCACATTCCTCTGATTGTCCTTTAATTCAGTCCTCCACTGTAGTATAAATCCATAGTAATAAGATGTGTACCTATTCTAGTACTACAAAGAAAACAATAATTTAAATAAGCAGATGATAATGTCTGCTAAATGTGTGAACCTACAAAAACTATTCTGGCTATTTTGTTAGGAATGGTGTTTTGTAAACATAAAGGTCAAAGGTGAAAGCATAGCAGCCAAAATGGAATAAGCTGGTTAACACATTTAGCCAATGATAATATAATAAATAAATAAATATGACATAATATACATACACAATACACTTGTATAATCCTAAACTAGGATTTTCTCCTGTGCCATGGGAATTAAACAAGGATAGGACAACTTACAAATATATAACAACATCCAGACCGGGACCAACTTGTACAAAATCGGAATCAAACCCACGACCTCTGGCGGTCAAGTCCAATGACCAAGGCACTAGGCAAATGAATATTATGTGTTGTGTGTGGTGAAGGAGTGATAAAACTGAGATATGATTTTATTGTAAAAGTTTCTATTTTATATTTGAAATCTGCAAAGGATCAAGGTTTAAAAATTGATGAGATTTCGTAAATACTTTAGCAAGTTAACATTGAAAATATGCATGGTGTGCATTGCAGACCTTGCATTTAGTAAATAAAAAATAGTACAGGTAACAGAGCTAGTCACCTTAAAATTGAGATTAATAGCTGCAAAACAGGGTATGACAATGTTAAAAGCTTCATAACATAATCTTAAATACTTATTGCCTGATTGCAACACAAATAGCTCTTTAATGAAAAGTTAAACTGTGGCTTATTTAGTAGGAAAATCATTTGCTTTTCTATTTGTTATTCAAAAATAATTAAGATAATTATTAGTATAATATCAGTTCCTTATCTTTTAGGTCCTATTTGTACCAACGTTTAAAATTGACACGGAAGCAATAATAGTTAAAATCCATTCATATGTATGTATGTAAACGCTTTATTGTACCAAAAATATCAAACAATAATAAAATAGGAATTAAACTGTGTACAAAGGCGGACTTATCCCACTTAGGGATCACTTCCAGTCAACCTTAGAGTAACCGAAAGGACAAGTATAATGAGTTTAGTACCAAATTTGATATTGAAATGTACTTTTAATAAAGTTTGAAAATACATATTACATAAACATAAACGAACAATTATACATAGACAATACATGAATAAGTGAATGATACAAATATCTATATATACATAAACTCATACATATAAATATATAAGATATATATACATATGTTCATATATGGTGGGTCCTGATTGGGTAGCCAACAGCCAATTACTAGCCATGATTTATGAATAGGTAAGTATAAATTGTAGATATAGACTGTAAAAAAGAAGAATACAAAAAGTAAGACTGTCTTACTTCTTTGATCTGTTTGGGAGAAAAGAGACAACATGAGAAAAAAAACAGGTTAGGACAATATCAATAAATTAGAGCATCATTATCATTAATCAGATCTGGGGGAGGTGCTTCCCACGCTTCACCTACAGCTATAGGCTCCAATCCAGAACTCATTTGCTTGATTAGTTGTGACAGATGTGGCCTGCCCACTGTCCCTTAAACTAATCCTTTTGAGTTATTTCAGTGACATAGTTTATTGTTAGATATCTTTGTTACAGATCGCATACTTATAAGTACTCAGTTTTTTTCCACATACCCACATGTGAGTCACAAGTTTACTGAGCCCAGAACCAACTTGAACAAATTAAAACAAAGTGCCAGACACAAAGAATGTGGCAAAAATCCAAACTCTAGGCCAAGAATATCCTTTAAAACAATAGGCATTGTTAGATGTAACAAGTCGGTACCAAAGCTAAGGAAATCCAAGACTTAAATTAGTGTATAGTGTATTAAAAGCTGTAGTAGTTGTAACAACTTTTTTAACAGGACTGCTTAACAAAGTCGGTTTTATTTTGAAACCATGAAGTAGTAAAATACAACAAAATGTTAGCCTTGACCTAAACATTGATAAATTGGTATCAATGACAAGTGAAAACAATGTCAAAGATAGGGAAAACTACCATGCAGCATTTCGAAATCTCGCATTCTATTACCTTATAATTCTATTTAATGCCTAAATTCAATACTACTGCCTAATACGCTGTTTTTGTGTGAAGTCTGCAATAATTTGACACTGTCCTGAGATTGCAAAATGGTAAAATCTGTAGGTGGAGACAGCTAGGTAGCAAAATGTACGTCCCACATAAGAAATCCCAAGTTTATAATCCATCCATTACACATGAATAGCTACATTGGTATGGTGGACAAGCAAAAAAGGGCAAAAACCAACAAAAGGACGAGATTCCGCCCAACGGTTTTTACTCATTCTGTCTCGCTTTAGCACGATAAAAATACACATGAAACAATGGCGATAAAATATACAGCTGACTAATATTTATGATTGACATGATGGATTAGACTATGTACCTATATTATATTTTTGGATAAGTTCGAAAAACCTAATCATCATGCTATTTCTAAGTCATTACGCGAAGCTAATGTAAAAAATAAACAAACCTGGGGTCAATTTCGCAGGTGCACTGAGGGATTCTCCGAACACAGAAGGCTTGACTTCACACACTTTGATTCCAGGACTGGTGCTAGACCCTGTGGCAAAAGGAGCACATCTTCGCCGTTTAGCAGGCATTTGGGCCATCGACTCCCAGTCCAAATTTCTTTTGAGTGTAGCGCACGCCATTTTCTTTCTACGCCCAACGAATGTTCGTCCTCCGATACAACTACTTGAATTTGATTTGTCACAAACCTTTTAAAAATCGAAAATAATATTAAATCGTACCGTACAATATAACTATAATATCAATTTAGATATTTATAAACTGTTTTCATAAAGGATTCCTATAAATATTGAAGATTATCGACGTTGTTTTTATTTCCAAAAATCGGCAGCGACTAGCTCACTTTTTTCGACTCACTCAATTTGGCCTTTTGTTTTTACAGTTCTACCAACCGTAAAATTCTAATGACCATAGACAACTTTCTTTTTTCATATCTTATACGGCTATTGCATCGAGTTTCTTATATCCAAACTGAGTCGTGTTTAGTGTTCGTAAATTTTTATCTGCATGTTGTTTTGCGGGCTGGATGAGCATATACAATAATCATCAAAAACTTGTTGAAATCTAGTCCTTACTTTTTTCCGTTGTGTTGTGATTACTGGGCGTAGTAATCACAATTGTATCCGAATTTCCTTGACAGCTGATTGTGTGTGGCTGTTTGACAGTTGAGCAGAGTGATGAAATTTTAGAAAATTGTTTTGACTTGTGAGTCATCTTGGTTGTGTTAGTCATTTTTCAACATTTTATTAAAATCCCTAAAACCTTTGGGAACACCCAATTTTTAAAGGGTTTAGTGCCTGTACCTTTTTTGTGACAAACGTTTTTAAAGCCGCCAAACTGGGGAACGAAATGTCTTCGTCTGCCATGGAAAGTATCCTTTTAAAAAATATATAACTAAATTTTCTTTCAGCTATTTTTAGTGATGTAGTATTATAAAAGGTCTAATTGTTCTGTCTATATGAAAACATATTTTACTTTATAATGATTCTTTAATTTTTTTGATAGTTTTGACCCAAGGTCATGATCTCAGTTTGTGCTTTTGTTTCTAATGCAAAAAAAATGGCCTGCCATTTCCTACCTAGTTTGTATAAAGCATATAAACACCTTGTAGTCTATGATCCTTACATGCATACGTAGGTACCTTACTGCAGTGAAGAATAGTATTAAAAGCATATAAAATAATAAGGTATGAATACATAGGGAAGACATTGCTTTATTATTCGTCATATGAATTAGGCTAAGAATTGTTGACTAAACTCATATCTAATTGTTTTGTGTTTCAATTAATTTCTATAATTAATGTAACTTTGGGATGAAGACATGGACATTATTAGGATCGATTTTCCCTCATAACAACGGACTATAGTCCACCATGCTAGGCCTGGATCCCCACAGTGGCTCAGTACAGGTAGACAAAGAGTTTAGTAGAGAGACTGCTATGTGTTCCACCTGCTAAGTATGAACTAGTGGTGGGCAGCAACACCACCAGTTTGACGTCTAGTACTACAGACTATTCTGTAAAGGTGTAGTTAACAGTATATTTTGACAATCTGATGAATATTGTTACAAACCAGTTAATTTTCGCTGATAGGTAATTTATACATTTTTTTTTTTTTATATTTAAGACAAACTACTTATGTAAGCTTTGTTGAAAAATTTACTTTTGGGATGCAACTAGTCCTGTATAATACAGAACATCTTAATGTATATCATTTATGTGAAATATAAAGAATTATTAGTAGTTAATTATAGGGTGATCAAGTATAAAATCTTGTTGACCATGTAATTATATTGCAGCGAGACTGTTTGTTAAGCAGACAATATTACAATATGAATGCATATCGGTTAAATTGTAGACAATATAATGATTGTTTGCAGAACAAGGGTTGCAGCCTGATTTTTAAATATTGCAAGCCAAATCTATGTATGCTGTCTGAATGATTTAACAACAGATTTTTGTTGCTAACCAAATTAAATTATGGCAAACCATTTAATTACTTCTAGTTAATTACATGCTTTATTATTATACATAAAATCCTTAACTAAAAAAATCAGAACACCTATTTAATTTAAAATTTGCGGTCAAAGAGTTAGAGAGGAATTCAAAGAAATGTGAGAAAGAAGAGAAGATGGAGAAGGAAAAGGCCAAGAAGGCGATACAGAAGGGCAACATGGAAGGCGCTCGGATACATGCAGAAAATGCGATACGACAGAAGAATCAAGCACTGAACTATCTGAGGATGTCGGCAAGAGTTGATGCTGTGGGCAGTAGGGTACAGACTGCACTTACGACCCGAAAGGTATGATTGTTTTTATATTTTCAGGTTAATATTGTCAAAGTTTCTGTTTAGGGTCCTTTCATAGACTGTGTGACTGGACTCCATGGGGAAGGAAGGGAAGGGGCGTAGTTTGGGCGATGTAGTAGTAAGGAAGTGTTAAATCTACACATAGCATATGTGGTGGAATAATGTAACTGCATATACATATTGTTGTTTGAAAATGTGCTTTATTGGTAGTAGCAATAGCTCAATTTTCAAATTACAGTAGAGCCGAATATTCAAGTAAAATTTTATTGCATTGATGTCATCATTTTATAGGATGTGCAACATACCATAACATTATCGATGCCCCCCTCAGTGAACACATTTAAATACAGACTAGATAAGTTCTTCATAAACCAGTGTTACAAGTGACAATTCAAAGACTTAAATAAACCAGTTCAGATATAGGCATCAGCAAATTGCTGCTTGCCTATTATCTCTATAATAATAATAATAACATTTTGCAAGAAAAGGGGTATAGTATTTTAGGCTTTCACACTTTTATAGGCTTACATGTGAATATTGTTATTTACTTTTAAGACTGTGTACCTTAAAAAGAAAAGGATAATCCTTGAATTTAGTAGATACAAACATATCTTTTGTATTTACTCTCGCAAATCTCCAGTTATTCACCAGCCAGCACTATCACCAGTCTTTCATTGCCTTTCTCTCTACCTGTGACATGTTATCCTTATAACTATAATCCACAATAACCACTTATATTTGTATATATATAATTCTCAGGTCACAAACTCGATGGCGGGCGTAGTAAAAGCAATGGACGCTGCGATGAAATCGATGAACCTGGAGAAGATATCCACACTAATGGACAAGTTTGAGAGCCAGTTCGAGGATCTGGACGTCCAGTCCTCATACATGGAGAATGCAATGTCACAGACAACCACAACTACTGTACCACAAGGTGATGTGGACAACTTGCTGCAGCAAGTGGCTGATGAAGCCGGGTATGTAATTTCTTTTTTCATCAATTTTATCAAGTGTATTGCTTATGAAAAACATTGCAGTGTCTCACCTCTTCATTGTTCCTGAAGATCTATAATACTTACATATTCGAGAAAGACATCACCCTCCTAGAGAATGTGCAGAGGAGAGCTATAAAACTTCCACATGCTTTTAAAAAGATTGGAATACATAACTAGATTGTCGCGCCAGAATCTTACTACTCTTTAAGGAAGCACACAGAGAATGAAATCTTATTAAGTCCTTTAAGAATTCAAACAATCACTACAACTTAAAGATCCAAGTTAAAGATTTTTTTAACTCTAACCCCATTGAACAATCAAGATATAAATGGCTATTTGGCTGGTTTTTTTTATTTCCACATGGGGAGCTAGATCTCTCGCTACGAATTTGAATATAAATTTGTCGGGAAATATCTGAACATATTATAACAAATGTTTTGTATAATTTTATTTATTTATTTTATTTTAAATGGAACGGCAGCTTATTGCAGGTGTTTCCATATCATTAGTAGACTTTATTATTTTCATGTTTATTGATGTGGCAGTTACAACAGATTCTGGCAAATTGTTCCACCTGGAACAAGTTGTATAAGTTCATTATTTTATCAGTTTCAATTAAATCATAGATTACATATTATACTGCATAAATTTTACAAGGCGTAATATTATTTAGAAAAATACTAACGTTTATCGTGCGTTTGATCAATTTGATGGTTTTCCCGTATTCATGTTTTCATACCATGTTTTAGCAAAATCGGTTTGGCTGTGTTACATATTATAGTAACAAACATCCAAACTTTCATATTTATTAGATGTTATCTTTCTGACATCAAGTATTTGTCATTCTTTATCGTTTATCTAAATGCATCATTGTTTTGTAATTATAATTTTGATTATGACAAGTGAACATGGTTGTTAAAATCACGTCACTGTACATATTTGGATGATTTAATCAGTGCATACTTGAACTTGATATTTACCGGCACACTCAGTCATATTCAAGTGAACTATTAAAAATAAATGTTTACTTCACCATATTTTGAATAAAAGATTTTGACAGATCCCAACACATGTATAAATATTATTTTAATCCTTTTTTCTCTTAAATTCTTTTACTATCCTACAACTGCATAACCATAAATAATGCCATTACAACAGCATACACTTGCCATATCCCAAATTAAGATTTCCAGCCCTATGGGAACTAGATTCTTCACAATATAACTTGTTCAAAATGGACATCGACTCCATGACCATTTCACCGGATAATGACCACTTCTGGAAATGGTCATTGTCCGACGAAACACCTAAGTTCGAGGCAAACTAATGTTTTTGTTGTTGTTGTTTTCAGGTTGGAACTCAACATGGAGCTACCATCAGGCGTGCCCAGCACTTCCGTGGGCACCGCGACTGTCGTGTCACAGGAACAAGACGAGCTTACGCAGAGACTGGCCAGGTTACGGCAGGCCGAGTGACACAATATTCTTATAATTACTATACAGAGTTAATGTTAAATATTTGTGTAAGTTTCGAATCTTGGACCCAGGGTGCACTCAATAGCTTTATACGTGTCAGCTATATTCTTAAAGTACATTGACTCTGTAGCAAGAAGTCAAATTTGCGATACTTATCGCCAGTTATCGCTCGTCAGTCACCTATGCAGCGCGTTTCGTTATTTTTATTGGTTATAATTATTTGTAAGTTATGTCAAGTTTGGCACAGATGGGGTCAATGTACTTTTATGCATACACCCAATGAGAAATTCCATCATCATGGTGGCCCCTGGTTTATCTATTTATGAGCATATGCCTCCTACTTCCTCTGCATGTCAGGATAACTTATGTCAATCTCATCCAGTCCTGGCCTTCATGTCGCCTGATGTCGTCCGCCCAGAGCATGGGCGCCTGGCCTTTGCCTTGTGTATAACTCTGGATCTCCACTTTAGGACTCTCCTGCTCATCTGCGTTCTTTTTTGCTATGGTAGCAATGATATCGCCCACGTCTCCTAATCCATTTAGATCATGACACCGATGATCACAGGCAAAACGCGATGTAGTTTCCCGAAATTGTAAAAGTATCGAGGGCGTGCAATCTTTTTGTACCAATAGCTATTCGCACCGCGCGCAAATTTAACCCTTGTTTCGAATTGAAAGAAACCTACAGAACAGTCCACTTGTTGGTCTAATGTAGGTTGTAGAGTCAGTGAACCTCTATATACAGGGTTTGAAAGCTTTCGGACTTCGCTGGATGCAAATAAAATTACAATTTATACTCGTAGAATTCGAAAATAAAGTAATGAATAACAACACGTTGGCACCCGCGTTGTATATTTTAGAATCTGTGAAGAATATTTTGATTATTCTATGATATTTAGAAATATTTCGCTGTGACTTATAGTTAGAAAATCAATGTCTGTACAACTTAGACATTCTAATACGATACAAACAATTATTACTTAAGTATCAACTCTCATTCCCAATTGTAATGTTAAACTAAGAAGAAACAGAAAAGGTATCAAATATTGTTTTTTTTAACAAATACAGATTTATGACGTCATCTTGTCCAAAAATAAATTCTGTTAAGCACCTAAGTTAAGTTTAATGCAGGATAGTGGTTAAATTTTGTTTATTTTTGTAAAATATATTATTATTACACTTATGATTAGGAATATATTTCGTTTTCTTTCTTACCAAAAAAAATTCAGTATAATTAAGTTTTTAGTATTTTTATTGTTGTTATTAATGAAAAAACAAGGAAAGAAACGCGCACGAGTCGTTAATAAAAGTAACAGTGTATCAACTAGACCTAGTAATACGCAAGAAACTGTAGTTGGACTACATTTGTCCTTAAAAACTAAAATTATCCGAATGCAAGCTAAGTTTGCTCTAATATAAAAAGCTGGGCTTCTAATGGCTTTATCACACAAATCACATTTATCGTATAACAATTTTGTGACGTGGACCTTCCATGTCACACATGAAAAAAATTGCTTAAGGCTGAAATGCACCCTTAAATTCGTAATAGATAACCTTCGTTCACCGAAATAAGCCCTATCGCAGTACTGGTAAGAGATTCCATAGTAATCGAAGAGTAGATCTGTGAAACCAACACTGAAACACTTATTTCGAGAACCGATGGATATTATTAAACTATCATCTACATATATGGCATTGGTATGACTTAGTAAAATTGTGAATACTATAAAGGAACCTTTTACTTTGGTAGTGGGGTGTTGTTAAGCGTCTCCATTGTCTGTAGTCTTGAAGGATATCTGGTAGAAGATCCAATCTTCAAGGAAGGAAGGCACAAACGCTTTGCTCTTCGTGTACTTGACAGGAGGCTTCAGTTTGGTCAATTCTTGCTCGTATAGCTCCAGGGATTCTGGAGATGTAGCACCATTTCCCTGCCAATTGTAAAACATGGTAAATCACTTGCAATAACCAGAAAGTATGTACCTTGTATGTCAAGTACCTTGACTACAAGGTGCATTTTAACTTGGCTAAAGTATTTTTAAATCATTAATTGATAGAGGTTTTTCCATTTAAGAAAAATGACACCCTCATAGGGATCACATAATTCTCATTCTCTATCTCTAATGGAAGCTAAAACTATCTTGTAAAGTGCCTTCACTTTCCCCGATGTGGCAGAAGCCAAGACATTGTTACAGATACCAATTTCCATACTCCAGCCAGTCATAATAAACTGTATTCAATTCCAAATACATACATGCGTCATAAATTTCCCGTTGGGATTGAGGATCTTGAAGGCTGCCTGCAGGATTGTGATCATGAACTCCCACAGCTCGCCACAAGCAGACTCCGAGATGGGGATGTCGGTGAGGTCCCCGAATATAAAATCCACCTTCTTGCCTTCTTTTATGAACTTGTTCACAGTCAGCATGCAGTCTTCAACTATTATCTGGAATTTGACTAAGAATATAAATCTAACATACCAGAAAATGTGGATGATTGTTTATTAATTTGTTATATACTTTTATAGCTTAACTTTTGAATTAACAGCCTTATGAATGACAACATTTGCATTAAAACCTCATTCATGTTATAAAATCCTTTAGATATTAATAAATTTTAGTCGGCAATAATTTTAGTACCCAGCATGAATGTTAGAAAATCAAGCATGATTTCGATAAACGTATTGGAATAAAACACAGATAGACTTAGAAACAATTAAATAAATAAAATTTAAGGCAAATATTATTCCATATGCAATACACAGAATAGTCTTAAATAATAAAACTTTACCGTAACACCTTTACTAATTTATTAATTAGGGAATGCAATCCCGCAAAAAAGTAAAATACATAAAAATAGAGAAAATTTAAAGGTAGGAATTAGTTTTGAATTTTTAGGCACATAATTAAAGTAAGATGTCAAGTCGTTTTGAGTCGAAACAAATAAAAAAAGATTTAAAAAAATAAAGAACGAAAAGACAAAGTATTCAGAGTTTTGTCTGAATTTGACCCGATTTTATCGCGTTCAATTTCATTTTAATTTTACCTCTATCATTGGATAAAGTGCTAGGGTTGATCACTAATTCGTAATGTGACTGGGGTATTGGGGTATTGATTGGGGTCAACCTTCTATCAACGTACAGCGCAAGTGGGTTTAGACCTTGACATTTTGACTTGCATCACAACAATGATGTTCTAAAAGTAACTAGATTTCTAATCTGCAGTGAAAAAACGATAACGCTACTGAACTCGCAATATTAGAGGTGAGCTCATTTGCGATTATATTAATTAAGTAGCTGTGCCCGCGGGTCCGCTCGCGTGGTCTACAGAATCCGCTCCAGTTCCCACTTCTGCTGTCGTTCATTTTCCCACTCCCACCCTCGCTCCCGCTCCTCCTACTCCTCCTCCTCCTCTTCCCCCTCCCACTCCCACCCCCCCCCCACACACAAACAGACAAAAATTTCAAAAATGATCGAAATGTGTTCTATTCCTTATCCTTAGACCCCCCAATTTTTTTTTGCAAATATCTTCAATGTACAGGCAAGCGATGTTTACGATTTTATTTATAAGATAATAGTCGAGAGACCAATACCGTGCGTGCGACGCCTTCAAAATGCCAAAGTATTCTTCCAAATGATCTAAGAAATTAGAAATTAAACAAAGATATTGTTAATATGCGTGGACATTACTTTTATATTTACACATGCAGACCTAGACGTTTCCTGAGGAAGATTTCGTATAAAATTGTCTATTTTAAATAAAGTCAATAGCGTTGACAAAGGATTATTTAAAATTCCATCCTTGAGGATTCCATCCTCAGCAACAGCTGGTATTAAAAAGGTTACTGAATCTATAAAAGAAAATTACTTCATAATTTGGCCCCTTTCTCCTCTCGAGCACGTCTCCGCAGATGGACTTGAGGTGCCTGTTGCACGCACTCATCACTAGTTCGTCGATCTCCAACATCCACACGAACTTGGGCTTCTCCTTCAGCAGTTCGTATAACAAGGCACCGTCGCCGCCACCTAATAATAAATGTCAGTGCCGTACTGTAGTCAAGGCGAGACCAGAATATTTACATCCAAGTCAGCCAAGACCAAAATCTCTACATCCAAGTCATCCATTATGAAACCCATGGAGACCCGTGTCTATTATACAGGCATGATAAAAAAATGCAGGCTATTTTTTGTAAAAACTTGCACTGTAGAATAAAAATAAAATTGGACTCTTTTGTTTGATAAAAAAAAGGTTAAGTATGCTTTAGACTCTTCCAAGTTTTACGAAAAACACTGACATGATTAAAAAAAATACACTTTTTTGCTTCTAGAATGATTTCCATATAATCTATATGATGAAATTTTTCAGTATTTTTAACATCTGAATACTTTTGTGCTGGGATCCACTCTGTCGCTACGAAACACACACGTAATCAAACACCTCTGGTTCGTACAGCTCGACACATTTCTATAGGGCGCATGAGCGGTGATCTTGTAGCTTTTGCAGAGAAGAACGCCTAACTATGGCGACTCAAACGTATCAAGCGCGGTTAATGTTCAACGGAACTAGTAGCGAAATTTCCTCTAATTACAGAGTGTGAGAAAGAAGCTACTCGCAACATCCAAAACTGACATCTCGCCTCTCCAGTCAGCTTGTGAAGTCAAATTCAAAATCCTTTATCAACTGTGAGCACGGCTAGTTTAATAATATTTGCGTACAAGACCCATATACTAAATATTAAATAAGCGTCAGATTTTCACCAGTCAGCGTATTAAATTTATTCCTTGCCACCGGCTCCCGAATGATACCCAATTATGGTATGTGAAAAGTTATATTTGCAGTGTGATCTTATATGATAAAAACAGCCCACCATATTAATATCCTAGATAGATGTTAAAATGAGATGATTCTTCCTTACCCAAAATGACGATTTCTTTCCCTTCATAACTCTCTTTGCCTCTCTTCATAAGAGTTTCAGTGTAAACAAGGTCAGCCTCAGAAATATCTGCAAAATAAAATTTTCAAAAAAACAATATAAGTATGTGGCCGCCAAATCGTTAAATCAGACACTCAATTGCATGGCTATTATATGGCATAGTTATTAAAATACCGGCGTTCAATTGAATGGCTGAAGGATGCTTAGCCAAAGAATAAAGTAATAAATTTTTGTTATAAACTTATTCAAAAATAATCATTATGATACCAACTAAATGGTTACCCAGGTGACCAAACACGATTCTTGTTACATTATATATATTTTTTAATTTACCTATTTTTAATAAACTTCCGAATTTTTAATACACTTCCGACTTTTTAAAGACTGATGTTTTTTGCCAGTGATCGGCGGTAGTATTTAATGGTTTTCGTAACATAGAGTTACGTTGTCATCCGACATTTCAATGTCAGTGTCATTCAGATGTCCATATATTCATACTCATTTGACGTCACTAACTCAAAATAGAACACCCGCTGATCACTGCTAATTAACAGTACTTGTATTTCCATTAAAAATACACAAATAAAACTGGTAAAATCACATTGGATTTATGAATGAATTAAGTCAAACATTCTTACTCTGTAAATCATCTAGCACCAACATATTGCCCAAAGATTTGGAGTGCACGATCTGCACCCGCTGGAAGGGTGACTGCTCGTCGAACAGAACCCCATCGATATCGTACTCCAGCAGTCTCTCGTCTGGAAAACATTACAATTGGTTCAATTATATTGGCTAAATTACTCATGTCCCAAATCAATTGACACATCAAGTATTTGAACAACTTTATTTTTAGGTTTATTTCATCAGTCTGTTTATGTCCACTGCTGGACATGGACCTTCCCCAATGTTAGTTAACCTGGTTCTGAGTGTGTTAGTATGTCTTAGGATTATCAGTATTTACAAAGAGTAATATAAAATAATTAAAAGCAATGGTTTTTGAATGCCAAAAGGGATATAAGCAAAATAGATTAATAGTGTTAAGCGCTTTATAACTAGCAGCAAAATAGAATTGCATCATCATTAAATCTCAATGAAGGATGATGACTTGACAAGGGCTGCAAAAATAATTAACACTGCTAATTTTCCCATGAGCGGTAAAATAAAACTAATTGGCAGAAATTGAAATAACGCAATGAAATACTTGTGGCGAGTGATTACAAAGGGTGATTACACACTGGTCTCCCATACAAACCTTCAATTCCAATATCTTAAAACGGAAAGGCTGATTCTGAATAAAGTTTTGTATACATGTAAGCAGGACATGAAATTGTTGAACAGAGACAAGTTTCTAACAGCCCTCCTAACAACACTGTACAGGAGCTATGACATACGAAACTGTTCTGCTTATATACTTTTTGGATGCCAATTGAACATAAACATGGATTAGATATTTTAAATGGAAATAATCATGACTTACCTGAAGTAGGATAATACCTGCCAAACAGGCATCGCTTTAGTGGAGGGTAAGCTTGAGTTTTTATGACGCTGATGTATTTTTTCAGCTGACTTTCCAATACTCTCGCCGACTATTGAAAAAATAATTGATAAAAAAGAAAAGTCAAACCAAATAGAATGCGGGTAAAACTAACATGCACTTAAAACTTTGCAGTCTGAAGGGGGGCAGAGGTAAGGTTGAGCGTCTTCTCAGATACTGGAAGATTCGTTACTAGTTAGTCAACATCATTGGGAAACAGAATATATAAAAAAAAAAACATGCTTACAATTGTGTGTATGATGTAGAAGCTAATGGGATCTAAATCACGTTTTGCTATCTGAGTTGTGTCTAAGTGCAAAATCTAGTACTTAATTAAAAATATTATAAAATATAATACATTTTCTGATTTATTAAAAAGGGTACTATACTATTTAAACTATCTATGTATGTACATATATATGGACTTTGGTGCAATAAACAATTAAATGCTCAAGCATCATACAATTACTAAAGTTATTTTAAAAGTATGGTGTATAATAAGATCTTATCACTATACAGTAAAAAATAGAGGAATAATTAGAAAATATAGTAATATTAAAAAATACTTATTTAAATGATAATAAACATTTTCTATTGTGATTGTGACTGAAATGACTAAAAATAGCAGATTAAAATATATTTTTAAGACAAAATCTAAAAGGCAAATATTTGAAAAAGAAAACATTGTGCTGTTTCAGCCAATGCCAACAAAACTTTCGTTAGAAGGATATAATACTGGCAATACCAAACTGAGGTAAAACAAATATTTTAAAGTAAATGAAATTGAGTGGGTTGTGGGCTAACCTGAACTAGTAAGGTAAACATCAAATTTATAACCACGTTTGATGGTCGGCAATAGTTTAATTCTTTCGCAGTCCAATGACATTCTTACCGAACTTTCCAGTAGTTTAGAGCACTAGAAAATAAATGTTACGCTCAACCTTTACACAACTAATGCAATAAATTTATCTCAACACTGGAAAGGTGAAAGCAGACTCCAATTTATATTTTTCCTCACCTTTTCAAGACATTTTATTTTCTTAAAATATTTCTGTACTCTTTTGAATACAATATTGATCTATGACTTAACTGGAACACTGGTAAAGTCAAAATAGGTCTGTCCAATATTACCTTTCTTTTGCTTTTCAAACAATAGAAAATATAAATAATAATTCACCTTTCCAGTAGACATGAATGTATTATATTTAAAACACCATACTGCTTTATTTTATAATTAATTAAACTTTAACTGGTTTATAAATTAAATCATATACAAGATTTGAAAAAAGAAATGCGCACAGCGTTTTTTTCGCGACAATACACTTCCACAATGAAAAAAATCTTTCAAGATATTCGTTGGTAGGTGGGTACACCTACTTATTCAATAAAAAATTTGTAGCACATCTGTAGAAAAGCTATATTTATTCAGTGATAAAATATGAGTGCGAGAACGTAAGCTAATAAATTAATATGTCGTTACCTTGAAGTTTATTAATGGTTCTTCCGAATCCTCTTTATAATATTCAATGTTGACAGTGACGAGGCCGCGATCGAACAGTCTCACGGACACGGTGGAGCCCCTCTTGCCCGTCAAAAGCTTCAGCGACCCACCTTCCACTTTAATTTCCGCGGCTAAAATAAGACTCGGTACATAATCCTTAAGTACGTTTTCCAGCTGACTGAAAATGGTTTTCTGACCGCTCTCGTCACCCAAACGGGCTGGATCGACGGAGAAATCTAAAAGCAACGTTTGGACCGACATTTTTAACTTTGAACGGAAGTTGTATTTTTGTTATATTTACGGATAAAATTGGACGGGACCGGGAAAAAGGAGTGATGGAAAGAAAACCCTCCTTTCCTTTCGGTTTTACACAGTAAAATTGATTTTGACATTATGACGTTGACGTTACAAAAATGTTACGAGAAGTAAAAATATTATAAGAAATTCGGATACACAAATTATTTAAAAGAATATGTATATCCATGGACATGACGCTAGAGGTCGATGGTGAACGATCGTTGTTGATCGAACGTTGTTATCTGTTCCCAAATACTTTTTAAGTATTATCTGTTCCTTCAAACTAATTGTATTAAATAGTCGTTGGTAAATCCCCTGATGGTCTAGTACCCTTTGCTTTCTGAAATTACAGAACAAACAAAAGATTTGAAATTGTTAAGCTGGTAACACCGCATGCATCTGTCTTTTGTAAAAATTGGGATCAAGAGATTCTTGTGATATGGCTGGAAATACAACCGAGGAAGTAGAGGTGGGTGGAATTAAATAATATGAACTATAGAATATACCTTCTGTCTTCTATCATATTTTTTTATCCGTAGTTTCTTTACTTTCGGCAATCTTTGCTGATGTGGCTTGACGAACTTTCACTGTAGCATTTGTTTCGAGTTAATCGGGTTTTTACTGAAAAAAACGATTAAATACATAAATAAAATACGTATTTAACAGTGTTTGGGAGGCTCGACACTTAGTTTTATATAACTATTTATTATATTATTAAAAGTTGTAGGTTAGGTTAGTAAGATATGACCTGTGTATTTAAGGGGTCTGCTACCACCGAGACTAAGGCCGCAGCTAACAATGAAGTGCCGCCGGAGTTCCTGATCAAGCATCCGCTGCAGAACACCTGGAGCCTCTGGTTCTACGATAATGATAGGAACAAGACATGGGAGGAGAACCTTATTGAACTCACTACTTTCGACACGGTGGAAGATTTTTGGAGGTGAGTAACAAACTGATAATGAGCAAACGTGGTATAACTTTACTATGATTGCATTTTTTTTTAAATCCTTGTTATCTTTGCCAATTGGTTAAATAAGTTCGAATAAGTTTATGCACTTCATCAAGAGTTATAATATGTAAAACAAATTTAAAGATGTACTTTACAAACACTTATGTTAATAGGGCTGCATTTGGTAGTGCTGTACATAGACTGACTCCGAATTTAACATAATAGTGTTCACTAAAATACATGTTTTAATGTGTTTAGTAGCTAGAAGATAATATTATAATTGTTAATTTAATTTATGTTACAAAATTATTTTAATGACATTTAGGTGGTGAACATTAACAAAACTAGTTTGGCTTAGAGTAATAGTAACCTAAAATGCTTGTTGCTTTTCACCTGTGTACCTATTTTTTATATTTTTAAGAAGATAACCTAATCTCACCAAACTTTAATATTTGTGAAGTTATAAAAGTGTTATAGAAGAATAAATGAGCATGCAATTATAATACAGATAAGAGAAGTGTACAAACTATAGCAAATTTACACTTTTCCAGCTGTTAATTTGTTGATAAACCTTAATTACAGATTATACCACCACATCAAGCTCCCCTCGGAGCTGCGTCAGGGTCATGACTATGCTGTGTTCAAGCAGGGTATCCGCCCTATGTGGGAAGATGATGCTAACAAGATGGGTGGCCGGTGGCTCATCAGTCTTGAGAAGAAGCAGCGGAACTCTGACTTAGACCGGTTCTGGTTGGATGTGGTGAGTCATATCAATGTTGTCTTATTCTAAGTAGCCAGCATGCATGGGCTTGCATACTGCTTGCGTTAAAACAAGATGGAGTGATGTCTCAAAAGGAAAACCAGCAATAGTGTCTAACAATGTTGAATTGGATGGAAGTAATTATTGAGGCACTAGCCTACCTATCATCATTTAGTCGTGTGGTACAAACAAATCAAGTAAAATCCATTAAAGCCATAAAATTTGATATGTAGAGTTGTATGTCCATGTCTGGCCATGTTCAGATTACGAATGATGGCTAGTGGCTCAACAATCATTGATTCCAACCATACATACTGTTTTTTTTAAACAATACATAATCCTAGCTTTGTGGTATTTGCAGGTTCTGCTTCTAATTGGTGAAAATTTCGAACATTCAGACGAAATCTGCGGCGCTGTTGTGAATGTGAGACCAAAGATTGATAAAATTGGTGAGTCCAAGTTGTGACCTAATGATTTTTTTCTGAACCAAAATTAAAAATAAACCTTATGTGGAGGCAATAAAATCTAAATCTTACAGTTTAGAGGACAGCTCAGAGTGGCATATTATTAATTTACCTATAGATTTGTTATAAATCTGCAAGTTCAAAGTTTATTTTCACTTATGTAGGTATCTGGACAGCGGACACTTCTAAGCAGCATGCCAACATTGAAATTGGCAAAAAGTTAAAGGAGCAGCTCGGCATCCACGGCAAGATCGGCTTCCAGGTCCATAGAGACACCATGGTCAAACACAGCTCGGCAACCAAGAATCTTTACACCGTTTAGTCGCCAGTAAATTATTCGTACATCAAACACAATGGCAGTGTAGGGTAGCTTAATGGAATTTGAAGGGTTGTGAGGACCTGTGATTTTAAAATAGATTGTCCGTGGTATAATTAATCAGTCTACTTTTTGTGACTATGTGATTATCACTTCTTGACATTTGAAAGCTGTTACTGATTCTCATAAAATCGTTTTAGATGTGAAAATCAAAGGCAGCAGATGATGTTGATAATTTTTTTTGCCTAGGCAACACTATTGTTCCAAGTAGATCTTAAAGCAGTGAACTTCCTCAAACCTTATTAAAGCTTACTATCAACATTAAAGGGAAAATCTGTAATTATTGTTGCCTGGTGGACTTTATCAGTGTCCAAATAAAAAAATAATAAAAAAAAGATGACTACCAACACATAACAGTCATAATAGTATATAATATAATCACGGTGGAGCCTTTCTCATAAAATTGCGTTTATATTAGTGTGATTACATGCACTATCTTTATAGTATTGTAGTCAGAGGAACAAGCTAATTTCGAAAAATAGTTACCACTGTTCTTAAAAAAATCTTTTAATTATATACTGGGCCCGATTCTGGAGGCACACATGTAAAATTTGACAGCGCTATAATTGGTTTTGTCTTTACCTTCATAATACTGTGTGACAAGAATAGCAACAGTTTTAGTGCTGTCAAATTTTAACATTGTGCCTTCAGAATCGAGCCCACTGTTTTATTATTATTTATATAAATACATTTAATAACACAACCATTTTTTTAAAGAACATCGTTCACTCTTTTTTCTTAATTGGCTTGTTCCTCTGATCACAGTACTATTAGTTTAAAGCTATCATACCTGCTGTTGTGTTTACTAAAATAGTTTAAAAAGAGTTTTTTTTTATTTAACAGAAGTAGTATTGTTTAGGTTGTCACTTTATCGTTCGTCTCGGAAGAGCTTTATTTACCATCTCCCGTTTTAGGGCTTCCCTACATTCTGCCGTCCAAACCATAAACTCGTAAGTAAAACCGTCCTTACCATAAATGCAGTACTTGGCACTTACTACGTTTTTGGCATGGACGGTTTAATTTACTTTTGTGGTTTGAATGGCAGATTTATCGACGCGGAATCGACGTAAGTCGATCGCAAACCGACTGCGGTCGGCGTCCAAAACTTGCTGTCAGAAAATCGTCCACGCGGTTTCGTCTTCGGTCGATGTCGAAACTTATTCCCATTGATATAGGGCTGTAGAAGTAGTAGCTGTATGTAATAAGTTTCGACATCGACTGAAGACTAAAATGCGTTTTGTGTATTTGCTGACCTTATCTTTAGGGCACCGATTGCAAAGAAACAAATACAAGTTTCACGTATTGTTTTACTTTTTTGATTACCATAATCACTTTTAGACATTTAAAAGCAATTGTCGATTCTCGTCTGTTAATTTTTTCTATCGATTTCTGAATTAGTCATAATTAGATGTTTTTTGTAGGTACATATAACATTACATCAGTATGATAAATGCATCAGTGTAATACATTCTGCCCTCGATATTAGCTTGCAAATATGTACTTACATGGTAACTTAAGGTATCCTTTTTTTAAAGTTTAATATCTGTTCCTACCTCAACACTGGCTGAATCACTTGCCAAGTAGAAGTGGAGTGATTGGAATTATTCATTTAGAGGTCATAATTGTTTTCAAATGTAAGAGTTTAAGTGATTGATCATGGTAATTCATAATCATGAAATTTCACAATAAGGGGGCTGACCAGCTTAATGCGATTCCTTGTCGATGATTAATAAGCGTGGGCGAGACCCTTTGTCACGGACTACTAAAATTTAAGTCTGATTTTTATACTAAAGCTGTGCTCGAGTATGTTTGTTGATATGGCCACATAGATTTAAGTTTGCGTTTACTCAAAATAAGGCCTTAAGCCGCCTGTTGAATGGTAAAAAGTTAAAATAGTTCTAATTGTAACATAATTATAACGATATTTTTACATTATAATAATTAACAGTTATACCGTATCATTTGTATTCTACCACGCTTTAGACTTAACATGTTGCATTAATTCTAGTTAGTTACACGAAATCTCTTGCTCCTGTAACAAGCACCATTTTGAATTGGTACCTTGTCTGTTACTCAAATTATTTTGGTATTTTATAAAAAAAAGTGCTAAAATATATTTTGCCTTTTCTTTCATATCATAAGCTTCTTATAACTGGACATACGACTACACAAAGAAAAGAAAAAGTCGTGATTGGACCCAGTTATGCAGTAATAATCCAACCCACCAGCAAACTGCTCCATGGAATCCCAAAAATTTAATGAACTGAGCATTTTTAAATTTTATTCAACTGAAAAGAGAGCTAGGTTCGACTTTAAAGCTCGATATTTTAAAAATAATCGTTTTCTGCATACTGGGCCTGTTGGATTGTACCATCGAAGGTTTATGTCTCACTGGTACCATTGACAACATCAGGTTAAATTAAAGAAGGATTAGAATGATGGCTACACCCCACCTGTCCGTCAGGCACCACATTTGGACAGTGAGATCGACTACACTTGCGTAGCACAGCACCGCATTGGACGGTATCGGCCTCGGCGCACCGCTACTCCCGCCCGCACCCTTTTCCATTCGTATACTTCAGCATCTAACTACAAGATAGACAAGAGCAATGAAAAGGGAGCAGTGATACTTTATAAAGAATTCAAAATCATCAAGAAAAAGATCTGCATAAGTACTGTATGTGTCGATCCCACGCCCGAATCACCTTCACACTGCTGCCAAACGAGCTCGATAGACTGGACCGCACGCGACAGCATTGGTGATATAACAATGACTTTACTTTGTTGTTGTTGTTGTTATTTTTGGTACAATAAAGCGTTTACATATATACTTGATTTGTACCTGCGCTACTTGGATTTTTTTTCCAACCAGTCCTAGTAGAACTAATAGTAGGATTGGTTGGACTAACCCCGACTTTACGTGCGGAGATGTATATATAATCAGCCTATAGCTGTCCACCACTGGGACCTTCGACCAGCTACTCCGTAAGCATCTCAGACAGATGACATCCGTCAAACTGCAAACCCATTTTGTACTCTCTAAAGGGTCTGGTGTTACATTCGGATACGCGTTTGAGTCGTAATTACGTAGATGTATATTATACGAAATGCTTACCAGGGGCACCTGTTTGTAGAGCGAGGTATTCGTACCCAATCCTCGCCTAGTGACCGTTTACCACCGGGCTATACCACATCAGATTGTTAAAAAAAAATAAAGTAAATAAATCTGTCTGTTCTTTATATTCGCAGTGTCTGTATTTCGGTCTTCTACAGGTTAATTTGGAGAGTGTGCCCAGGAATGACACGATTTGATTTTCCCACCCCCCTTCCATCACCGGACTACCAGGCGTGATAAGGGACTTCATCCTTACCACGCTCTCGCACGAAGCGTTTTGCTTCCTCGTTCATAATGCGAACTGTCACTAATCAGGTGAGACTGAGGTCAAGCGCAAACCCATCAACAATAAAAAAATAAAAATATATGGAGTGTCGGGTGTTGCCCAGACCTTCCATTCTTGAGCTCTCGACTTAGTAAGGCTCAAACTTTACCCTTGAAACAATGTAGGTCAACCAGCACTCGGATAAATAAAATAAAAGCAAAAGTCGAATTAAAATGCCATTAAGATTGATAGCGTTTGATGAGTGGAGGAAAATGTATTTGCTTTTTAAATTCAATGTAGGTCTGATGGTTTTATTGCCCGGGGTAAACTATGTAAGTTATGTATGCTTAAAGCATAAATATATCAAAATTGTATCTCTGCACCCGCAACTTAATTCTCAATTACCATTTTCACTAGCAATAAGGTAGCCCTTTTTGTCAGGTTGTGGACCGTCGACCTGAAGAAGTTGGCTGATGGAAGCAGCTGGATGCGGAGGGCGAAGGACTGGGTGTGGTGGCGTTCATTGGATAAGGCCTATGTCCAGCAGTGGAGGTCTAAGGGCTAATATTATGATGTTGAAAAGGTAGCCTGGACGAAAGGCTGCCACTTGTACATTTACTGTATATTAATTACTCCTATGTATTTCTGTGATTGGTGTGTCATAAAGTATATTCATACATCCCGGATCATATTATTATCAGCACCTGTATAACGTTTACTGCTAGACAGGCCTTACAGTAAGACATGTCTGTTTAGTAATACAGGCCTTTTATCATATTTCTTAGGGGGGCAGGAAGACCCGGTGACACTTCGACCCTTCTGGATCTTTTACAGCGGTGCCCCAAGCTAATTTGGTGGACTTCACACACGCCTTGGAATTTCGTTCTTTGGCGTATGCAAGTTTGCTCACGCTGTTTTCCTTGACCGAAAAGCTTGTGGTATTTCAAATAAACCGTATTTAAGTTTCGTAAAACGCATTGGTACGGGCGGGGTTTGAACCCACGACCTCATGAACGTGAGGCGAGTGCACAAACCAACCGGCTACCACGGCTCTTAGAGTAACCGAAAGGACCAGTATAATGCGTTTAGTACCAAATTTGATAAAGAAATGTACTTTTAATTTTTAATGACAGTAGTCCTAGAGATCGATAATAAATAACTAATTGCAGATCCACAGCACATATTTATTTCCACCATTCTATTATTTTCGAGTATGCTTTATTTTTATCCAATGTATTTATTTTATGCCGTCTGGTTAGAAAAGGGTGACCCCCAATCTTCCCGTGGATGTCGGTTGTCATGGTGACTAAGGTATTGCACCAGGGACGGGCAGCAGCGTTATCCTGTGTATATTAAGATCATTGCTGCGATCACCAATCCGCCTGCCAAGCGTGGTGATTATGGCAAATCCCCCAATGGACAGCCCACCAAAAGTAGCATTCTATTGGGGAGGCTTAGTTCAGCAGTGAACGTATTTTGGCTAATGATGATCCAAAATAAGATGAAGGAAAATAAAGTAAAATAATGTTAGTAATAATAAAAATTTAATTGTTAGAGCTAAACATTTAAGAAGACGAAACTGTTTACTTATAATATGGTGCATGCTCGAGAATTCGTCTGGTTTCTGATCTCGGTTTCTACGGTTTCTTCTATTTTATGGACTGTTTCTTCGGCGCCTTCGATACCCTTATGCACATTTTCTGAAAATAATAATGTTATTTTCATCGTTAGCTTATTGAAATATGAAAGAAGAGCGACATAATTAATATACAGTGCGAATGTGGAAGGAACTACAGCTAGAGGTCGTCCTAGGAGGACATTCAAGGATCAAATTAGTAACGTCCTCAAAAAGGCTGGGGTCTTTCAGTGAGAACAATAAAAGGAAGTGCATGAAAAGGTTGATGAATGTGAGTGAGGTGTGTCAGGATCGCGCAAAGTGGCGATCCATCGTCTCTGCCTACCCCTCTGGGACCAAGGCGTGAGCATTATGTATGTACTATTACATAAAGTTCATAAAAACTTGAATATGACGGACAGAAAGTTTAAGACACATTAAAAAGCTTTGTAAGAAAGCCTATTATAAAATACACGATTATTTGAATCACAAAAATGCCTAGTAGGTACCTATTAATGTTACTTCAGTTTGCACATTATTTTTAACATTGTATACAAACTTGATTTTGGACTGGCATTGGAAGTTTGTTGCGCCGTTTCTTCTTCACACTTTGGTCGATGAAAAATTTAACGTGTAATAATGCACCGAGTGTTCAGTCAGTGCGCTGTGATAAATAACCAAGTTCATTCTATTTTAACTTTATCATAGGTAATTAGACAAGATGCTAGGGCTGGTCATTTAATTCGGAATGTGACTAATGAGTTAGACACTATAAAACACCACCAACATCATTCATTGCGATATAGTGTGCTGAGTCAACTGCCCCATAATGTGGCATTTGATTCTGATTCACATCAAGATCGAAGTGTCTAATTTTTAATTTAAAATCAACTAACATACTTAGTTTATAATTATAAGATTCTGCTAACAACAATATGGACAAAGTCTGATATCTATAAAATTTTTGATTTGATTTAAAAGATTTTGACTTTGACTTTGAGTCACTGTTTGGACATAGGGTTTTGTCAATGCGTCCACGTCTTTTCAGGCCGCGGAAAAACGGATTTCTCATAAGAACACTTGTCCGTCAATACCTTTTTCTTTTATAATACGGAACCAGCAAGGCACGAGTTCTACTCGCACTTTTTACACTATCTTTATTCCGTAGACTTAGAAAGTTTGGAAGAACATACAGACAAACGCACATACTTTGCAAATAGGGATTATGTTTTTGAGATAATTGTAAAATTTTTATAATGGAAATGTAATTACATTTCAATATGTCTCAGTTAAATAAGTCTCACACAAAATATAAGTTATGCCAAATTACAGGTAAGTACCTGTTTTAACAGAAGCTCATTCTGCAGTTCTGCAGTCATTTCAATATGTCATTACATTACCATTATAAAAATTTTACAATTATCTCAAAAACATAATCCCTATTTGCAAAGTATGTGCGTTTGTCTGTATGTTCTTTCAAACTTTCTAAGTTTACGGACTGCGCAGAACTGCAGAATGAGCTTCTGTTAAAACAGGTACTTACCTGTAATTTGGCATAACTTATATTTTGTGTGAGACTTATTTAATAACTTTAATAGCGTCGCTGTAAACTTACCAACAACTTTTTCTTCAATCACTTTCCCCCTGCCCATGCAAGAGTTCTCTTTATCTCGCATAGATTGGAACATGCGAGCAAAACGTCCTTTCTCTTCCAACTTATTCACCACTACGTCCACATCTTCACAATTTTCAGGTTCATTATGTGCATCAATGCCATCTTCACTTCTCACTATAGGCATAACAGCTTGAGTTTTTGAGGTTTTATCCGCTTGGGGACTAGATTTGTCAGAACCACAAGGTATAGTTTCGTTCTCTGATTGACCGTTTTCACTTTTCTGTCCATCGTCACTGTGCTTGCTCAAACCTGGACTGATTTGAGTTAAATCAGGGACGTGCAATAATTCCGGTAGTATCGGGGTCTTTGGAGGCGGAGAGTTACTTATTTCAGCGATCTTATCTGGTACTGAAAGAATTTTCTTTTCATCCCCGTGGAATCCAGGACTCATTGCTTGAGTTTTCTTCAAAAACTCTTCTACAACTTCTGCCTTTTCATTGGCTTTTTCTTTAACGACATCAACTTTTTCTTGTATTTTATCATTTACTACACCCATATTTTCATGTAATTTGTCAGTAACATCTTTCGCAGTATCTTCAATTTTATGCTCAGCGTCTTTGATCATAGTGCCCATTGTATTAATAACATTCATAGATTCAGCTTTTATAATCGCAGACGGATCCATTTCATCTTTATTTAAGTCGTCGATACCGTGCGTGCTTCCTGTTTCAGCCTCAAGGTCGTTTATATTTACTATGTGAGAGCCGCTGACATTCGCCTCCAATGAGTCTATCGATCCGGTCTCCTCGTTTACATTTCCATTCATGTTGTCCGCGTTGAGATGTTCGCCGACGTTAGAGTTGGTGATGTCTTCGTGCGTTGGATGCTCCTCTTGTTTATTCATTCCTGGTATTTTCTGCAGCGGCGGTAGCTCAGTTAAAGATATCTGTCTACTTTCTTCATTGACCATATTAAAGTCGTTGTTAGTGAAGTCTGCGTTGGAGCCCTTCGTGGCTGTGAGTAGAGTGTGACAGCCGCCGCAAGCTACATTGTCGACGACGAAGCCATTCATAGCAGTGACCCGCTTCGGTGAGTATTGATTGGGGACAGCCTCGTTTGAATTGTCGGCGTCGTCAATTTCCTCCAAACACAGTTTGTTGTTTCTTGACTCGCCACACGTGTACAGTAGCCCGTTATCTGAGGATTTTGAAAACAAATATGTGTTAGAGGACCGTACGTGTGAAGAGAAAGGCCAGTACTGATCATTACAACCCTCGTCCGAGTCATTTATTATGGTTGACGTGACAAAGAAATTGTAATAAAACCCATTACGGTTACGGCATAAAATCGATTTGAATGCGTGTCGGGGTAATAGAAATAGCCCTTTTAGTGGACAAGGTCTGAATCGGTGTGAATACATACATGTAAATAAAGGTGATTTTTGTTATTTTTTCATTCTTGTGAGTGGTGTGTTTAATTTGCTTTATTGAATGACTTAATTTGTCTATTGGACTTCTCATATATTATTTATGTAAACGTAAGTTAAAAATAGGACAGAGTAAAATATGATTAAATGTAATTTTACATTACATAGGGACCTATTTATTATGTAGTATATATTTTGTTATGGGGTTGGTGTCCTCAATCCCCAGGTCTTTGTTTTAAGACGTTATAGACGACACGACACCTAAAACTTCGCATAAAATCTTTCCCCTCAAAAGTCCTGGGTCAGACGACAGTACTCTATGTAAAACTAGGTCAAGTTAAGAGCCGGGTACAGTACCGGATACAGAAGCAAAACTTTGATTAATGAACTAAACTTATACGTCTTTAACAATGGTCGTCATTTGGGTCATAACTTCAGCTCAAATCAATCCTGGCTTTGAAAATGAGTCATAGGTACGGCCTAGGGGCGGCATACTTCAGGAGGCGCAGATTTTAGTGGGCGCTAAAGAATATTAGAAGTAAATATTGCGCTTTGATATTCGTATAAACCGCCAAGTGTATGATTGACGTAATACTCGAGTCACTTGTGGATAGAGTTTTGCTAAATCTCATTTGGGTAAAGGTTTTAAGTCCCCATTGAGAGTTAGTAATACCACAGATGTCTTAATAGTTATTTCGTAATACTCCTATCCTTTATACCTATGTGTTAGTTGCACGGGTGGCGAGGCGGGCGTCACAAAGTCAAGTAGCCTATACTTACGAAAAATATAAATCCGGCCCTGGGTCAAATAAACTCAGATTCAGTCGGAAAAACATATAATCAAACACAGCAACTAACCTGTAACAAACGCTGTGTGCATGGCACCACAAGCGACCAACTTCAACTGGAACCCATCGAACATCTTCTCCATGTCAATCTCCGTCGGTTGCATCACATGTTCCACATCCTTGGGCATCCCCAACTGTCCTTTCTCATTGGAGCCAAAAGCCAGGATTTTGGTCTCATCCATGGAGAGCAGGAAAGTGTGAGCGGCACCGCAGCAGGCGCTTTTCATAGGAACGTTGATGTGTAGGACCTCAGGCACGTAGATAGTGGTACTAGTGTTTGGGATGCCCAGTTTTTGGTTATCGTTGTCACCGGTTACAAAGACTGCTCCTTGGGCTACACATGTGGAATTATGAATTATCTATAATTCTGAGACTTGAGGCGTGAAGCTACTTTGTGTACGTTACATGCGGTAGTTTATGGCAAAATTGATATGTAATGGATGTTACTTTGAGCTAGAAGTAGAAAAATGATATGTAAAATTGCTCATCGATTATGGAATTATTTTCAGAGATATTCTAAAAAGCTTAACATCGACGAAACCCTTTGATACTATACATTTTTAATGATTTTATATCGCTTGGCCAGAGGCCAAGTGATATGGCCGGGTGGCCAGCCTGGTGAGTTGTGATTCATAGTAGTCCACCACGCAGGTAAAGTACAGCGGGTATGACACACACTAGGTGTGAGGGTCGACCTTCGCCATCAACTTAATATTATAAGCTCAATATAATCTAATTCTACGAACTAACAATTTTAACAAACTGCTGAGGTGTGGGCGCGGAGGGAACTTTACGCTGAGTGGCCCGGTCAGAATCGCGCCATGTCATGATTGGCCGAAACTAAGATAACGTTGCGCGCGGTTGGTGCGCGGCATCTTGTGCAACACATACCTAAGACTGATGTGTTGGCAGAAGTGTTCGCCTGTCAATGATCTAATTCCACCAGTGGGATGTAAAGACGGAAAGTTTCATTTAGGCGCTTTGTAGGTAATCGGTAATCACAGACTACGAAATATTTAAATGGAATCAATCCAAAATCAAAGTAATATGACATAACTCACATGTGATAAACACAGTGTGGTAATAACCGCACTCGACGAATGCTATCTTCTCCATGAATTTGAGCTCTGCGAACTTAACGCTGGACCTGGTGTCCTCTCCAAGACCCAGCTGTCCCTCGGAGTTGGATCCGCAAACATAAACGCGACCATCGTCTGTGGGTCAAAATATATGGGGGTCATTTACGAAGCATTAAATTCAGAAAACAAGCATTCAATCTGGATGCGATTAAACTCTACCACACTTTCAGCGTTTGGCATCCAACTATCTACGATAGTTTGGCACATAACTAGATAGACGCCAAATTCTTATCGGAATAAGTATGTCACATGACGCGTTACAGAGTACAAAATGCTTTTTTATTTCAACGGTTATTAACTTCAACAAGGGTTGCCATCTTTAAAGTCTGCTAACCAGGACAAGAGCATGAAAACCCCGGATTTCGGAGCTTACAACCCGGACATGTCAACAGACTTTTTTTTAAGTTACTCGGTAGAATAAAAAAATGTTTTAATTGTTATAAATCAACTATTTATTGAAAACTTTAAAACCCAGACTACAAATGAAACTCCGCCCGGACGCCCTGTAGGCTAGGGTAAATCCTAGGGGAAAACCCGGAATTTATCAGAATATGTCGCGTTTGAAGAGGCATTATGTACTCCCTAACCGGTCGTATAAAATGCCTCTTTAGTTGGACGGATATTTTAGGAAAAGCTTTCGAAGTTTGCCTCCAGATTCTTTACACATCTCTCTTTATTTGTTAGATGAGGACCTTGGGTAGTTATGGACACTTGTTCTTACCTGTCACTGTCTACAAGCATCATGTAATAGGACTGAAATAAACAAGTTCCTGGCGGCCACTGTACTTCTGTTAACCTGTAAGAGGATAACCAGTTACCAGTAAGTATAGCGGTGTGGTTGCTGCCAGCGGACACTTGCTTGATGCCAGCTGGCTCCCCATCCAACTCCACGTACTGGGGCACCGAGTGGTGTTCCATATCTCCAGTACCGAGCTGACCCTCGTCGTTACAGCCGACTGTGTAGATTGCGTTTGTGTCTGCAACAAAAAAATAGACGTAAGAGCATATAACCTACTGTCCGTCATAAAAAATAATCAAGATTCCTTTCCTTTCTCGTGTGGTTTGTTGATGATGACTCATCTGATTAGTGACTTATGGTGTATAGAGCCTATGGCTCCATTGACACTTGCTTGATTACTTTAATTTTTGAATGCGTTTAAGGGAAATAACCTGCAGTCGGGAGATGTTGCTCTTGACATGAAAGTCGATGCTTTAGGGACTTTGAGGCGGATTGATGGCACAGGTCGAGCTGTTACTCCAGGTATAAGTATTACCATCATATTGAAGTAAATGTAAGGAATATACATAGGAATTATGAGGCAACAGACCTGTGACGAAGACAGTGTGCGCGCGCCCGCAAGCCACGAACAGCGCGCGGTGAGGTTTCAGCCACTTGACGCAGCTCGGTCTCGTCACCTCGTCTTTGTGGCCCAAGCCGAGTTGGCCCCACGCGTTGCCTCCGAACACGAACACTCGCCCATTCTCTGGTATACAAAAAAGTTATTCAATAGTCGTGGCACGTTGATCAACAGATGATATATGGTCTTTGGAAACTTAGTATACCCGAGCGAGATAACGTCGTTAGGTCGTACGGCATATGATAATGCTCTACTCATCGCTGCACAAGATGGCAACAATGGAGTCGTTAGAAATTTACGGCTTATCACAGCGCTGTGCTCATCACCGCAAGATGGCGATTATGGGGTCATTAGAAACTTACGGCATATGACAGCGCTTTGCTCATCACCGCAAGATGGCGATGATGGGGTTATTAGAAACTTACGGCATATCACAGCGCTATGCTCATCACCGCAAGATGGCGATGATGGGGTCTTTAGAAACTTACGGCATATGACAGCGCTTTGCTCATCACCGCAAGATGGCGATGATGGGGTTATTAGAAACTTACGGCATATCACAGCGCTATGCTCATCACCGCAAGATGGCGATGATGGGGTCTTTAGAAACTTACGGCATATGACAGCGCTGTGCTCATCACCGCAAGATGGCGATGATGGGGTTATTAGAAACTTACGGCATATCACATCGCTATGCTCATCACCGCAAGATGGCGATGATGGGGTCTTTAGAAACTTACGGCATATGACAGCGCTGTGCTCATCGCCGCATGAGATGGCAACGATGGGGTCGCTCTTGATAAAGAAGTGGCTCGGTTCATTTTCGGCGAAGTGCGACTTGCCGAATGTAAACACGGCGCCCGTCTCTGTGAACATAGTGCATAGGTATAACCAAAGATAATATATACTAGAGTATAACCTTATAATTACATACATACTTTTAAAAGATAATTAATGTTGTATCTGGTAGAACATTTTGAGCATATAGATTTCGCATAAAACTAAAATGGTTTTGAGGCAATTATTAAGACTATTTTAATTTTTAAGATTTTTGGGTAAGTATTTCGTATCTCCGTAGATTTCCCCTTTTGCAAATTTTACGTGGTTTTTTTTAAAATGTGGTGTGCCTTATTTATTAATAAATATTTTATATTCTTACCTATATAAACGTGGCGTGTTTTGAATTTTTATTAAACTTTTATTACCTACGTGGTCATTATTCTAGGAAAGGACATTAAATACAATATGCGTGTGAAGTTTAGTAATTAACATATCCATTATGCCTGAAGAAAGCCTTACGATGACGCCAGAGGTCACCAAATTATAACCCCCGAAAGTCTTTTACTCCTACACAAAGAACTAACAGCTATTTCGGACGCTCGCACGTAACTTCCGTTGCTTGACCTTGCCAGAATTGGCCGAAGGTTGGCTACCCCTTAATCTGATGTGAAGAGATGGTATCATGTCCACAATTAATTTTCTTTGTTAAGAAATCGAACAGTAGGCGGTAGGTAATGTAAATAATAGTTTAACAAATAAATACAAGTTTATTTTAACGTGGCGGCAGCATACCATCTGATGGGTAGTAGCAACACCAGTACACTCTATTTTGCTGTGTGTAACAATGCAAAGGCAACACGGAAGATATGCTTTGTGTGTCTGTAATGGGATCGCATGCATAACGAACGCCATGGGATTCGTTAGTCATTTTTATTGTAAGGAGTCTTTTTAGAAGTTTGGTGTCTACCCAAACTTCCCAAAAAGCAGCGGCGATGTTGTTCGCAACACATCACGTCAAGGGATCATGGAGCGAAAGGCGGGCGAAGGAAGTCGCTTTGCGACATTGGATTGCGTAAACTGGCACATCGTCTCTGCCTACCCCTCTGGTCTTATACAAAGATTGACCTATACGCATTATTATCATGATGATGATGACGTTCTTTATTGCTCATATTTAGAATAAATACAATTATTAAGTGTTTTATACAAAGGCGAGCTTATAGCTAAAATAGATCTCTTCCAGCTAACTCTACAACCCTATTATCATCATGTCAGCCCTTAGACGTCCATATATGCATAGGCCTTCCTCAGTGAATGCTATCACATCCGGTCCTCCGCCCTCCAGCCGCTTCCGGCCACCACCTTCAGATCGTCGGTCCACCTGCCGGCGGGGCGTCCCACCCTGCGCTTGCCGATCCGCGGACTCAACTCCAGAACTCGTTTGCCTAAACGACCGTCGGTTCTGCGACAAATGTGGCTCGCCCAATGCCACTTCAGCTTGATAATCCCTTCAGGTATCTCGGTTACCTTCGTTCTTCATTGGATATTCTCATTATGAATCACAGCCTTCAAATACACAAAGAATAATGATAGATAAATAATGATCCCCAACTCGTCTGGCCAGCGCGGGGAGTGTAGGCCAAATCCTCCGTCTGTCTCCAGCAGACGAGAGAGGGTTGTGCTCCTGCAGTGGAGACAAAAATAACCTGATGATGATGATGGTGATGAAATAATGATTTCCCATGATCAAATTACTTGTTACACCCGAGTAGTGTCGACTGTTTCTATTCTCGTCCTCAAACTTTAGTTATCTCTCTGAATTTTGTTAATAACTTTGCAAATAAACAAAAGAACCCCTTATTGTTTTGAACTGAAACTGTCTTTTACGAACTGTAATACACATTAATTACTTAACATACTAAGTACCTGTTATGTTAATTTTGGCCTTTTCGTGAAATATTGTTAAATACTTTACCTCGCTACTTTTATCAGATTCTAGAACTTTATTAGCCCCTTGAAATATGACCTAAGGTCACATAATCTGTAGCTCGTTCATTACTTTTGGCTGAAATTATACAATTTATTCGGTAGGTCTTTAATATTCATGGGAATAATAGATTCGATTCTGAAGAACCATTTAAAATTTAACAGCACTAAAATTAGTTTCGTCTTTATTTTCATAATGCTGTGCGACAGGGATAGATAGAGCCAAATATTGTCGCTATTATGAGTAGGTAATCGATTTATCTGAAATGTTCTAAATGTTAGGTACGTGGCAACTTTATTCCGTTTCATGCTGGATATTTTCGATAGCTACGGGCTGAAATTAAACCGTAGTAGAAATTAACAGACACTTTTATAAATACCTACCTACATCTTTGTTTTATCATTTAAATTCATTAATTAAATCGCAAGTGTTCATCGCGAAACCGAATTAAATTTACCCCGAATAATTTTTCAAAATTTCAGTCATTTAGAAATTTATTTATTTAAAATATTGCAACAGTTACGAGCAACTACTCGTAGCCCCAGGGAGAAAACCAGTGTCATTATATTATTTAGAAAAGTGCTTCATATCAAGGAATTTCGGTTAAAGGTCTATCTAAGTTTTTGTGGTGAGTCCGGCTACCCCTTTAACAAGAAAATATCCCGTATATAAATATATTGCTAATTCTAATACAGTCCACTACGATACGCTAAATTTTTTGGTCATTTCCATTGCGCTACAATAACGTTTATGCTATAGACAAAACAGGCATTCCCCTCTCAGAAGTCGTCGAGTCGATTAGTCAGAACAGAACGCTATATTCTTGTATATCATGTAACTATAGATCTCATTGGGAGGCTCTAAGGCATTTTTCAGAAATGTAGCAATATGTGCTTCTCGTAAATATGGGCCTGTTCATTGAGCGTCGAGTTAGCCCAGTAGTAGCATGCAAAACGAGCATTAGCATACCATTACATGCATTTTTACTATATTTATTATGGTAATAACTCAGAGTACAGTGTAACATATTTTTCCGCAGCGGAGTTTGTTTAGCATGGCATAAAAAAGTTAACTAATTTGTAAGTGTACGTCGTAGGCAGTGTGCGGGTTCCGTCAATTATATTTTTAAAGTGTTCCTGAAATATTTCGGAAAATTTGTTAAATTTGAGTTTCTATAATTTTCTGCTCATTACCGGAAAGTAAATACAAGCCAAAATTAAAACCAAACTCAGATTACATAGCATTTCTCTTTGATCAAGACAAGATTCCTTCTACACAATTATTCTAACTTAGGTATATTCAAAAATCTACAGTAAGTTCAGGTACCTACTACATATTTTTGTTTCGTTAGTAATTTTATAGATAATATGTAATATGATGACCTGTGTATGGGACCGAGTCCGGAAAATCGATAGGTAAGTGTAGGTAAATGTGGTCGACACCCCATTTTGATTTATAATACCTGTGTGATTAGATTTAGAACCCTAACCCGGTCCTATTAGGTATTAGGCCTAATATCGACGTCTCATTCTTTTTTTATTATTGATGGGTTTGCGCTTGACCCCAATCTCACCTGTTGGTAAGTGATGATGAGGCCTAAAGTGGAGCGCGCTCACCCAGAAGATGCCTATTCACTCTTCCTTTAAAAAGATATAGATTGTACTTGTCCGGAAATACACAAGCTGGCAGGGAGTTCCATTCCTTAGCAGTTCGCCTTATGAACGAGGAAGTGAACGCTTCGTGCGAGAGCGTGGTATGTCTAATACATAAGGATCAAGTCCCTCACTACGCCTGGTAGTCCGGTGATGGAAGCGGGGTGGGGGAATCAAATCGTGTAATTCCTGGGCACACTCCCCAAAAATTATCCTATAGAAAACTAGCTGCGTATTGTTGTTGTTTAAAAACCTATATTGCCACAAATACATATCGTAACGCAAGAAAAGGTTTTAAATAAGTAGTTTGGTAAGTATGTACATACTTTTAGTTAACCCTAAGGTGCCACATACCAGAGACTCTGTACTTCTTTGTTTTATAAGATCTAGGGTAACAATGATTTAGGCAATTGCTGAAAACCTTCACTGTGGTGAAATAGGCATATCCAGCGGATGATCCGCGGCGAATCCGTTCTCTTCAAAGCAGCAGAAGGTACGCCGCTCAACGATTCACATCAGCAGCGGTGAAACTTCTCATCGCACGCGAGAGTGCGGTATCACAGACAAAGTAATAAAAGCTATAATAGCTTGTCGCTGCAGTAGATCCGCCGCTTGGAATACAACACTGGAGGATATTCCCCTCTAGCAACGGTACTAGGACCATCGGAAAATGATAGGTTGGTTAATGACGGCAGGCGGCCCCGTGTCAGAGCCTTATCCAAGAATAAACACGTTAGGGTCATGCGCCGTATCGAAATGAGACGATATATGTACGAGAGACGGTGAATACGTTCAACGACGATAGGTAAAGAATGTGTTGTTAGATTTATAATGTGTTGTTGTATAAGTATGAGTGAGTGAATCCTAACGCAGAAAATTTACAGCCTTATCCAAGAACATACACATCATGGGATTCAAAATTTAGACCATCAATAACTTACCGCATGGAGCACTTAATATTGGACGAACTGACAAGCGAACCCTAACGTATGCTGGGGCAGCGCCGCCGCCGGGGAGAATGACACGGTAATTTATTTCACTTAATCTTAAAGCCATGCTGGTTGTAAGTTATAATCATTTAAAGTTTTTAAAAGCTTTCTTTTAAAGTATTTTATGGTTTAAAGTTAATAACTCATATAAATCAATCAATTATATGTATAGGCCTTAATAATAATGCTATGAACAATGTAGATAAATACTAACCCGCCGAAAGGGTTGAAAGGAGTGTGGCTATCTATTTACCAATTATTATTTACCTACAATCAATATTTTTATTATCTATTTTTAATTTATTTTATTAGAGGCGACCATAATAGACCACGATAATTGTCTAAAATTTATAGTAAGTGTGTATGTTTTTTGATCAGAACAAACAAACTAGACGTCAGATCGACTAAGAAATGTTAGTTCGTTCATATTTCCGCACAAACTCGTTCCTACACTGTAAAAAAATATATATTTTAAAATTTAATGAAGTATCTCAATACGAGCCTAACAAGATCTTGTTCCACTAACTCAACTGTCAACTTGGTCACAATTTTGTTTCAAACAATCATAAAAATGATTGCTCTAGTTCCCCCAACTGATCACCCTCTAGTTTGATTTTGATTTTGATCTAGCTAACATACAGCAAAATGCCTCTTAGTTGACCAAAGCTTTTCAAGTATAATTATTTTTTAAGGTATTTAAAATTCCTGCCCACTGCACATTACGAGTATAAAATGATAAATGAATGTAAATTTTAACAGATCACCTGGTATGTCATCAGTCATGGCGGCGGATTATGTGGTGTAAGTTGCCATGACCGTGGATCGACCGGCCGACCGCGGGGCGAGAACTGAACTACTGACGACTGACCGCTCGCTGGCCGGCCACGTGCCACCCTCTGGAAAACCACCACTGTTGATTTATGTGGACATAGAAACGCCTGGAAATGACCGCCTTTTGTATACATGTTGATAAAGTTAAACTTTATCAGTTCTGTCCAATTATATTCTGTAGGTAACTACGTGAGGCTAGTGAGGTGTGCAGGATCACATCAAATGGCGATCCATCGTCTCTGCCTACCCTTCTGGGACAAAGGCGTGAGCATTATGTATGTATGTAGGTTACTAGATTTCTAATCACACAATAAATACTAGAGGGTGATCAGTTGGGGGACCACTGCCGGGCGTTCGACAAGGGGAGAAAAGTATGGAAGCGGTAACAGAGGCGTTTCACGTAAAGTCTCAAGCAACAAATATTCGGATAATATCTGTCGATCTACAAAGCTATTTTACACTCTCTAATTATCGTAGATAGATGCCAAACGCATATCAGAGTTGTTAGATAAGAAAGAAAAAGCGCTGAATGAATTTTGATGAAATTTATATAGGACCACCTCTGAAGTATGACCTTCCATACAAAAAACGAACCATCAAAATGCATTCAGAATTGGCGGAGTAATCGCGTAACAAACATACAAAAAAAATATACCGTCGAATTGAGAACCTCCTTCTTTTTTGAAGTCAGTTGAAAATAAGCAAATAATTTTGGTGCGGAAGCTTGCTACGACCGGGCGGCGTAGCGCGTAGCACCGCGTAGATTTCTAACAAGGCAAGGTCCTCAGGTGTTCGGCTCCAAGATCTCGAGGCAAATAACTCTTAACTAAACTGTGCCCAGATGTTCGGATCCGATTTGATTCCTTGTAAAATGCGAGTATGTTACTAAGCATTGAAAAATAACCTGTACTTTTGGGAAATGGCTTTGTATGGAATTGAATGCTATCTGGGAGGAATTTGAAAGGGGAAGGAGGAAAAGGGAAAATTATATATTTGGGAAAATTCTTAATTGGCATATGAAAGGTAACGGACATGCTAAATGGGAGGGAAAAGAAAAGGTGAATATAGAAAAAAAATACAATAAATTAAAAAAAAAGATTATTGGAAAATTTATGAAATAATTTATTACACAATAAAAAGTTTTAACAAGGTCCTCGAAATATAAATATCGAGGGTCCTTAGGGAAAATAGTAAAAAAAAAAAAAAAATCCTGTACTTTTTTGTTTCGACCAAATTTGTGTTTAGTGGGAGAAATCGCCATTCGTAATAGCCGTCATTTGATTATTTTCATCATCAGCCGAAATATGTCCACTGCTGAACGTAAGTCTCCTTAATAGATTGTCTCGTTTGCTGGGCTGTCCATTGGGGGATTTGTAACAATCATCACGCTCGGCAGGCGGATTGGTGATCGCAGTAATGATCTTAATATACACAGGAGAATACTGTCCTTCCCTGATGTAATCCCCTAGTCGCCTTGACGACACCCACCAGGGGAATATTTGGGGAGGCCCTATTTCTAAGCCGGGAACCACACGGCCATTTTAAACGGAATTTATATAAACGTAAATCAGTGTGAGTGTTAAATAATAAGTAACTGTAATATATATGTCGTAGGTTCCTGGTTCCGCCGAAATGTGGGCTCCCAAATGAGTTTAACGCCGTTACAAAGTTAACACGTTTACTGACTTCAATGACACTACATGAAATTACACTACATCATCAAGTAGCGATTTTAGAAGGCGGACGATCCGTCAGCGTAACGCCTGCGCACCGCACGCCTTTCCATCGAAGACTGTCTCGATTATGCGCCTGCGCCAGTTATATCCGACGTTCAGTCAGCGCGTCCTCGCGACGATAGCCGAACAAAGCTGAACGGCGAGCCGAACATACACTGTGCCTTCAAATCAGCTCCTCTTTTGTCATTTCGCCGACATATATGTAACTGCAACATATCTTAAAAAGAATCAAAATGAAGCCGGTCACCTAGAACTTTGTTCGTAACTAAATCAATGACATCTCAATTTCTTCTATATCTGTGTACAAATGTTATTGTCGTACAATAATAGTGACCACCGCCCCAAGACCTACCACCCCCCGACGAAACATCGCAAATTGTCACTCCAAAAAGGACAATAGAGAGTTTTCCATGGATCCAAATAAACTGGGCGCGGGTGGTCAGGTGAATTGTTAACCCGAGGGTTGTTTTCAGTTTGCACGATCACCGCAAACTTTGTAAGCAAGTGGTTTGTTTTGGGACATTTATTTGTTTTCGATCTATTACCAATATATCTTTGCTATTACCCATATTATGGTAGTTGTGGCCAGTGTTGGGAAGATCCAGTAGTGGACTTTAATATAGACTAATGATGATAACTAAAGGTTGTGTGAAGGATATCGCTTAAAGCGATAACACCGCCTAAATAGTATTATTTTTTAACGTCTAAAATTGCTAACTGTATTTGTTTGTGCGATAATGTGTATGTACAGGTAATGGAGAATGCCCAAAAGTGGGCCTAAGATGCGTCTTTATCATTCATGTACCAAAAATATTGGTCCGAATTATGAATCCCCTCCATTTTTTTTTATAGCTAATGGAATAGGAAGTTTAAAAATAACATAAAATAAAAACATTGATTGATTTCCGCCAGCCGACCGGCATCTTTTCAACTAGAGTAGTGAAAGCAGAATTAAAATCGATATATATTTATAATCGATATTTGTCAACCATAGTTGATACTGCCTTTCAGTTACTGGCGCGATAATCCACTCATCACGTTTTTCATTTACTGACTGGAAATACAGTATTTATACAGATTTAAAGTGATACATACGTTATTACAAGAGGTTTATGAAAATATTGTTACGTAACAGAAATATCCATTATTCAATTCGTTAAATCGATTTAGTAGAACCTCACTATTGATTGGCACTATGGTTTCGTACTGTGACGTCATATCCCATATGGTGTCAACAGCTGTTTTGTCTCCTTTTGTTTACATTATGTATTTGGCTGAAAAAATCTATTTTAACGAGTCTAATGTAGTGTCGAACGCAATATACCGTCGCACCAAACTATGACATCAAGATTGGGAACGGTTAATCGTGGCCATATACCCACGGTGTTGTGAAAACTGTGCGCCAAGGAAGATTTCATTCCAAGTAAGATTATTCAATTTTCCCACTATATAGTTTAACGATTTTCTTTTTATAATAATCCTTAGTATTTTGCCTGTATTTTGACGACAATTTGATCCAGACGCAAGGTTCAAAGTTTAAGGGCAAACTCCCATACAATTTTGGTCATTCTCCTTTATGTAATTGAATTAATATATTTATTTCAGACCTACAGTCCATATTTTGGTTAATAGTAATAATTAAAGCTTAATAACTAGATTTGTAGAAAACTTAGCGTTTACAAACGACCAAATTATTGGGGGATTTAGGATAAGTGACATTAAAGATAATCTTTTGAAGTTTTGTCTGTTTGTGCACGCGTCACGTAAAAACTACTGATCCAATTTGGATGCAGCAGAAAAACATGGATAGGGCTTAATTGAAACTGTATTTAGTTTTTATTACATTGTAATTAGCTGACTGTATCAATACGACATTCTAATCAGCTGTATCCATTGATATACGAAGAAGTATGCTTCTCAGTGGGATTCGGATTATGATGAGTATGAGAGTTAAAAAATATAACGAGGGGACAGAGATAAAAAAAAATAGCATCAGTATATATGCCAGTGGTCTGCGCGTACGCAGTCTTGGACACAGTTAGTTTTAAAGATTTCAACCTCCAGTAACTTTGCGAACCTTTCAATTGATTTTGTACATCCAGTGTTACACCAACCGAAAAGGAAAACTGACGCAAACAGCCTGTAGAATATTTGGTTATGTATTTCTGTTCCTAAAATATCCTAACGGCCAAAAGAGTATGAATTAACTTTTAGTAATGTACCTATACAATTTATTTCTTACAAGGCCATTTTCAATAGTAAATGTATTTATATCTAAACCATATATAAAACCATGAACATTTAATATTAATAAAATACTTCACCCCATTCAAATAAAGGAAGTATCAAGGAACAAGGAAACGGAAACTCTACAAATAGAGACGTCCTTCAAGCCATTGTGCGAATCGCGAACACTTTCATTTAATATCGATTACGTCGACATGAACCTTGAACATTATCGATCAGAGCCCAGTTTGCACGGTAAAATGGAATTTATAGGTTTATAATAAGATATACCAACTGCTTATAAACGACAGAAAACTATCCGGTTTACGTGGTAAGTAGTGCTTTTCTATAAAATACAAACTCACGTGCGAGTCTCAATCGAGTGTTTTCATTCACTTCGAAACCCAATCCATTGGTAATTCTGTTAGCATTCCAGAGCACTGTCGATGTGAAGAACTAACTTTCGTAGACAGTGCTCTAGAATGTTTACAGAATGCCAATGGATTAGGTTTTTAAGTATGTAAAGTCACTTGAGTGAGACTCGCACGTGAGTTTGTATTTTACAGAATAGCAAGCACTATCGGGGTTTTATATGGATCTGACCACGTCCACTCTTTTGTGTTCTTGTTCAGATTTCGATTATCTAGCTATACAGGCGCATCAAAATGTGTCCTTGGTCAGTGCATAGTATATTGCGATTACACGAAGTTATTTAAATTAACGATTTCCATTCACAAACATTAATGAGGACTGAGGTGATCATTGTTCCTTACAGTCTAAATATCATTAAAACTGAATAAATCGAAAAGCCAAATAACCTAGCGCTGCCATAACGGGAATTGTGTCAAAGGTTTTAAATGTAAAAAAATATATATTATTAAATTATATCTTGATTATTTGTGCTTATGATATACCACCTCTTAATCCTACTGGTCTATCAAAATCCTGCATATATTATGAGTTAATTTTAGCACTACTACCTAAAAAGGAGCCAGAATTAACAAAAGGTTGGATGAAGAAGGTGGAGTATTAGAGAAAACGTATGTCCTGTAGTGTAGGTACGAGTAGGATGATACTCGTAACCTGCAGGGGATAAGAAGTTTATAGATGCCATTGTCAGCAGTCACTATTATGCAGGTATATCTTGCTCTTTCTGCCGATTACAATTTGAGTTGATGCCACGGTTAGAGGAGACACAGTGCTTTGATGTTTAAACAGTAAGCCACCGGCATCCGTTAAAAACCTGTAATAAAGTATCGAAATTAACATTTTCGGTATTAATCTCAGTTCAAGCTCCGTATATACAATCGCTATGGGAATAAGAGTGACGTCGACCGGTGGCAAGAAATCTCAAGAAATTTCTTTCCTTCTTGAACTTCCATGTCGTGAACCTTTATTAATCTAAATCCACTAATAACACCCATAAATAAAAGTTCAGGAACCTCAAATAGTTCATTACCATAGGGTAAACGGCTCATATCTAATAAATAAAATCGTAAACTTCGCGTGTCTGTACATTGAAGATATTTGCAAAAAACCAAATTGGGGGGTCTAAGGATAAGCAACAGAACACATTTCGATCATTTTTGAAATTTTTGTCTGTTTGTCTGTTTGTCTGTTTGTCTGTGAGTTTGTGCACGCATCACTTAAAAACTACTGAACGGATTTTGATGGACTTTTCACAAAAACATGGTGCTTAACTTAACTTAACATTTAGTCTTTATTTCATCGCAATCGGCTAACTCAATCAAAAGTTATAGATATTTTTAGTTTTCAAATACATTAGTTAGGTAAGGTTATTATGCAATATATTGCTTAAAGTAGTATTTCCGTACCTTACTATTCAGATTGCGATGAGTTTGGATTATTACATTTGGAGCTGCGAGTGGGAGTGGGAGTGGGAGTGGGAGTGGGAGTGGGAGTGGGAGTGGGAGTGGGAGTGGGACTGGGAGTGGGAGTGGGCGTGGGGGGTGGGATGGGAGGGGAGCGGGAGGGGAGCAGGAGCGGAACCGGACCTGGACCTGGACTTGGCCTGGACCTGGACCTGGACCTGGACCTGGACCTGAATCTGGACCTGGACCTGGACCTGGACCTGGACCTGGACCTGGACCTGGACCTGGACCTGGACCTGGACCTGGACTTGGACCTGGACCTATACCTGGACCTGGACCTGGACCTGGACCTGGACCTGGACCTGGACCTGGACCTGGACCTGGACCTGGACCTGGACCTGGACCTGGACCTGGACCTGGACCTGGACCTGGACCTGGACCTGGACCTGGACCTGGACCTGGACCTGGACCTGGACCTGGACCTGGACCTGGACCTGGACCTGGATTTGAAGTCTGAGTGGAAGTGGGATAGGGAGCGAAGTGGGAATGGGAGCGGATCCTGTAGTCCACGCGAGCGGAGCCGCGGGCACAGCTAGTTATTGAAATATTTCTGTTAACTTGGAGCCAACGTCTTGTCCGAACAACCTCCATACATAATTAACTCAGTTGCGTGAGACGTTCAAATGCCAATGAACTAGTGGGAGAACAAAGAAATTTGGATTCATTTTCATGTCTACATTTAATAAGTGTGATATAAAAATATATATTAACAAAGTTAAAAGTTCAGTAGCTTAGCGTATCTTGGGGGGTCAAGTTCCAAACGAGTTCCATTGTGTAAATTAGTCATAGTCCATAATATTCCAGCTTTATCTGCATAAAAATACATTGACCCTATGTATAACAAGATTTCGAATAACATAATAGTAAGTTATGAATAATATCATCACTGGCAGTGTGGTTCTCGGCTTAGATAGGGCCACCCTCGATCTTCTCGATCTCGTCAAGGCGACTAACGGATTGCACCCGGGACGGACAGCAGCGTTATCCTGTGTATATTAAGATTATTCCTGCGATCTGGTGATCGCAGGTACTACAAACATTTGCACCCATAAAATAAAATCATACGGGATAAGGCTGAGCTGCTTTGCAACCTCATCAGGTTATTTTTGTCTCCACTGCAGGAGCACAACCCTCTCATCTGCCGGAGACAGACGGAGGATTTGGCCTACACTCCCCGCGCTGGCCAGACGGGTTGGGGAGGACTGATTGATGTTTTATAATGTATGATGATGTATAGGTAAACAGCAAATAATAATTAGGCATCAATAATGATATCGCCGTCATCCGATATACGTCCACTGCCTAACATAAGCCTCCCCAATAGAATGCCTCTTTTGGCGGGCTGTCCATTGGGGGATTATCCATAATCACCACCCTTGGTAGGCGGATTGGTGATCGTAGTTATGATCTTAATATAAACTATTTTTATTGTGATACTTCAAACTGAAAACACAAGTAAAGAACGCTGCCGTCTGTTCCTGGTGCAATCCCTTAGTCGTCTTGTCGACACCCACGGGAAGATTTTGAAGTTGGCTCTAGAACTACACGGGTCCTATGACGTTACAAATCACGTCACAATTTTCCCAGTAAGTCCTTATAACGTGAATCACTTTGTTTGTATCTAGGAGGTGGTCTGACACCTGATCGATACAGGCTAACAGTGACGGTGCGGTCCAACAGATCCTAAAACCTCAACTGGTCGCGTGCACGCGAGATCGCAATCATATCAGGGCATGATGCGGTACTTTTTTCAGTTTTAGCGTGTTGGCGTTTTGCTCTATTACAAGTGATTTAGTCATACCTACGATATTTATTCTGTTGCTGTAAAACCTTGGAGATTACCAATACATACATATACAATGCGCCATATCGAGTGGGTTGGTGCGGTACATACATACATACATACATACATACATACATACATACATACATACATACATACATACATACATACATACATACATACATACATACATACATACATACATACATACATACATACATACATACATACATACATACATACATACATACATACATACATACATACATACATACATACATACATACATACATACATACATACATACATACATACATACATAATTGGTCCCAGAGGGGTAGGCAGAGACGATGTATTGCCACTTTGCGCGATCCTGACACACCACTAGCCTCGCTCACATACATCAACCTTTTCATGCACTTCCTTTTATTATTCTCACTGCAGACCCCAGCCTTTTTGAGAACGTCATCAGTTTGATCCTTGAACGTCCTCAGGACGACCTCTTGCTGTAGTTCCTTTCAAATTCGTGCTGTAAATTGTCACTCTTATTCTTACTCTTAACGATTTTCAAAGCCGGGTTGTCTCACATAGTTTTTATAGACTCTGTTTTCCAGGAGAATATGTGCAAAACTTTACAGACTCGGCTTAGACGCTGGCTCGGATTTTCTTCGCGGGGGCCTACCCCGGCACTCCATAGAAGCGAACAGATTTAATTACCTATTACTACTACAGGCGCACCAGCCAGTGCGTACACGTTTGTGTGTGTGCGTCAATTACTTACTCATGTGCTAGGGCTGCTGCACCCACCGCGCGAACACAGTCGGTTGACAGAGATAAAACCATACGTCAACAACATAAGTGCTTCTCTATCTAACTTAAAGCATCGGTCGACGAATAACTTTTGTAACGACAGTAGTGTGTACTGCCAACAGTGCTCTGTTTTGCGGGCGACGTTAAACTGTCGGGGGGAGGTGAGTGTCTCTTCTTTAAGTAGTAATATTTAGTATTCACTGCTTGTGCGCTGTCACTACGAAACATACATGTAAAAAATCGAACCACAATCTGACAAATTTAGATACGGCGTATGACCAGTGGTCTCCCATCAAGATAGAACGGTTAAGACTGAACTGCGGAAAATGTTTACTTCAGTTCCGCGTCAGAATTTTCGAACACAGCGCGCCCCTGCTGCGCACTCTTTATGCGTCGCGGTGACGTTTCTAGTGAGAAGATTTAATTATACAGCTAACTGCATTTAGCGGTTTCTAAAAACTGCGAAATATCGCATTTTTGCTGATTTTTGGTCGATGTTTACGACATTAACTCAGCGCGATAGTTTTTACAATATATTGCAGATAATTGCCACGCGTTTCGGGCCTACTTCACCATTCTATCTTGATAGGGTTTCTGTGAGTATGACCTTAAAGTTCTGAACTGGGTTACCGATTACCTTTAACATCAGGGGGTAAACAACAAACAAGTTTATGAATTGCTCGCATGACCTTAGGTAATTGTGGCCCTGCGTAGCCGTGTTTTACGAACATCCTATATTAGAAGTGTTTTATTACACTGGTAGGATTCCAGTGTAGTGCTCGCGTTGGTTGTTATAGTTCGCGGCACGTTAAATTCCCCAAAATCCCCTCCGAAGGGGATTTTTGGACTTTATATCCAGAAGTCCCCTGCCGATGCTCAAAGGAAACGAAAAGGGGATTTTTGGAGAAAAAAAATTCAGAAATACCCTTATATATATATATATATTATTTTTTTTATTAAACAAATACAAACAACTAATTAGATAATCACGGCCTGTAATTTTTATAGAACAATTTTCACCAGTGTGGACACAAAATCTTTCATATCAGTGCTGAAGTTATAAATCGCACAATTCACGATGACACTATATTTCGCGAGTCAATCTGAGCCGAACGTCAGTATCTCAGTGTACATATTCACACATTAAAACTAACACAGTAACAATATAAGGCATCTTATCTTCTTAGGAGACAAGGAAGACCTGGCACTTCGACCCTTTGGGATCTTACGGTGCCCCAAGCCGATTTGGTGGACTTCACACATGCCCTAGATTTTCTTCTTTGGCATATGCAGATTCCCTTACGATGTTTTCTTCACTGAAAAGCATGTGGTGTATAAATAAACTTAGTTAAGTCTCGTAAAGCTCATTCATACAGGTGGGGTCTGAAAATATAAGGCATACAATGAAATGGGATTTAGGAGTACGGCGTAGCGTCGTGAACTATCCGCGAACGATACGTGCTGCGATCTCATCTGTTACTGTCAAACAGCAATGCTTGCGTTATTCTGGCGGAGAAAAAAAATTATCTGTAAGGAATAAGAAAAAAGTAAAGAATTATGCCATATTGTAACGTGAATCTCTTTTAATTTACGTTAATCGCGATTTTAACACAATCGATTCTCGATTCACTTTTAATCGATAATCGGTATCAACCGTAGAAGCGGCAACCCCTACGCGGCGACGCGAAACGTCACTAACTTCACTCGGCCATTTCAAATCTCGAGAGAAAAAACGAACAGCTGTTTCGTACTGTCAGATTTTAATTTATTCCTTGGTGCCCTAAAACCACCTAAAAAGCGTTAATTACTCAATAAATAGTGTTCCCTATATTAAACACTAAATTCAGTTAATTTAGACCCCCGCTGTTGGGGTTCTAAGTTAACGCCTAAGTTAACGTCGAAGTTAACGTTGAAGCTCTCTTCACATCGTTGACCTACACTCTCCGCTACATCGTTTGGCCTTGGACCCCTTGGACGAGCTGCGGACACTCATTGCAGAGCCAGCACCTAGCCCTCATCGGAGACTCCTGCCGTCACCGTCCACACTACAGCAGGGACAGCCAGGCCAGTAGCGGAACACCCCTGAAGCTCGACCAAACCTAGAAACTGCCATCAGGGCGGTCGATCACGACCCATTTAAATCTTTAATAAAATTATCTTATTCTTTGTTCATGTCTTGGGTTTTATTAGCTACACAGCCCAAGCGCGACAGTGGCGCCTACAACGTGTTTTTGATGGTCAGTTTTTGAGTTTTGTTGAGCTTTTGAGTAGTTTGCATTGTGCGCATACACATTGTAAAGTTTTGTTTTTTTACTTTTATTTTTGCTTTCTTTATTTGTGTGCTTGATAACCAAGTTTTAGAGTGTAAATTGTTTTGTAACTGTTGTAAATTTTTTTTTGTCTTAAATTGAAATTACCTTCAAATGTAAAAAAAAAAGTGAACACTAGTGACGTTCCTACCTTTCGGTAATTTATAATCGATTCTTTATAACGATTGTTAATCGATATATTTTTATGTTTTGTAATCGTTTCTCTTTAAATTAATCGTATCTATTATTGTAAACATTCTACATTTTGGTTATCGGTTATTTTTATTTTGCATATTTAATTTTTAGTTGCAATTTTTATTTTTGTTTTGGCTTTGCTTTATTTCATTCATTTTCATTCTTATTTATATTTTCATTTTAAAAAAAAAAAACAACTCTGTTATCACTACATTGTTACAGAGCGGAGTAGTAATAGTGCTTTATTTATTTGTATCGTTCACATTTGCCCAAACGAGTTTGATATCTGATATTTTTGTTTATTCCTTGCTTTTGTCGACATGGGCGATATTAAGTTTTTGTCTTTGCAAAAAGCAGAGTTGGCGTATGAAGTTGCAATCCGTGGGGAAACTCCCGCATCTACGGTTGAACAATTGCGAAAACAGATTGTGAAAATAGCTGCGTTACATCCTTCGGAGGATATTCTTGTCTCACCATTCGGTCCTGTTACTGATCTGGAAGCAGTTAAGGAAACATTGCTGAAACTTGACGATTTAGTAGCACAATTAAGTTTAAGTTTTGATAGGAATATTTTATTGAGAGCTCAAAATTTAACACTGCATTTAAAATACAGAATTAGCAGAATTGATTGCTCTACTTGCGCGGAAGGACTTCAGATATTGTCGGATTGTGTAAATCGATTCGAATCGCTTAAATACAAACTTAAAAATATAAAACCGCCTGGTGACGCACTAGACAAAGATGATGACACGGATGCTGCTGGGACTATGACCCCTAATGTTATGGCATGTACAACGTCAAGTTGTGATAAAGGACTGTCTGATTTGTCAAAACTAAAATTCAACGGCAAAACGTGTGCACGTGCTTTTATTCAACGCGTAAACGAATTTTCAACAGCAAGAAGCATACCTTCTCATAAACTACTTACTTTTGCTACTGAAATTTTTACCGATGAGGCACTACATTGGTTTAGAAGCATTAAACATACCGCATCCTCTTGGAGTGATGTCTGCGAGAGACTTAAAGACGATTTTGGTCACGCTGATTACGACTATCGTCTTCTTGAAGAGATAAGAGCACGCACACAAGGTGAACGCGAAAACATTACTATTTACCTTTCTATTATGTCAGGCATGTTCTCACAGCTGGATAGGAAAATGTCGGAGGAAGAGAAACTAGAAATTATTATGCATAATATTCGTCCTTGCTATACCAACGTACTAACTTCTTCGCCTGGTATTAATAACATTGAAACATTGCGTTCATTATGTAAAAATTTTGAAAACATACAAGCCCGTATGTCTCAATTTCGAGAGCCGCCAAGAGTTTCTACTGAAACACTAGCCCCTGAGTTTGCGTATCAGTCTACGAGTGCTAATAAAAACTTTAAAGATCTTCCGAGTAATAACCAAAAGTTTCATTACTCTGCTAACTACACTAAGTTCAATAAAGGGTATGGTAACTATACACAGTACAATACCCCAAACAACACAAACGCACAGACGAAACAACATTACTCGTACAATTACAATCGTAGTCAGGGTAATACTAATACTAACTACTCAAATTACAACAACGCAAATACTAATGCGAAACCTGTGAACACCATCACAAAGAATAACAAGTTCTGCCCACGTTGTCGAGTGGACAGTCATTGTCTTAGGAACTGTACAGCTGAACGAAAGATAGTTTGCTTTCGTTGCGGTCGTCCTGACGTTCGTTCAAATGACTGCCCTGATTGTCAAAAGAATACTCCAAATAATTCAAAAAACTAGAAAACCAGGGTTGTGGTACATCTAATATTAACCATTTTGATGCTTCTGAATGGCAAAAATGGTTACAATTTATTAAAAACTTCTCTACAATTTACAAAGTTACTTCAATCCTGCTAGATAAACCTGAAAATGATACTAGACCTTATATTAAAATGAAAATTAATGATTTAAATGCTTGCGGTTTATTAGATTCTGGTGCTGCGGTATCGATTCTTGGCAATAATTCCCATCAGGAATTATTAAACGTAGGTCTAACCATTAACAATGGCGATGAAATTAGTGTTATTGCTGCTGGTGGTCAAAATTTAAAAAGCATAGGTTACATGAATCTACCGATACACTTTGAAAACGCTTTTAACATTATCAAGTGCTATATAGTTCCACAAATTGAAACTCCCTTACTACTAGGAGTAGATTTCTGGAGGAAATTTGAGTTGTGCCCCAAGTATATTGGCTCTATTGACATAACTCAAAACAGATTAGCTTCGTTAGCGATTTTAACTACGGATTTCGACAAGCATATTACCTCTATGGATAATCTAGTAGATTCACAGCGCCATATTGCAAACAATTTAATTGAACAATTCAACGAAATCTCTACAGAACGTAAGGGTCTAGGCAGAACTCATCTGATTACTCATCACATTGATACAGGTGATTCCCCTCCGTTAAAACAGAGATACTACCGTATGTCTCCCGAAAAACAGAAAATTTTGAAAGAGCAGGTTGATGAAATGCTAGGTCTAGATGTTGTGGAGCCTTGCGAGAGTGCATGGTCATCACCAGTACTAATAGTATCCAAAAAGAATGGTCAACCTAGATTCTGTTTAGATAGTAGGAAGTTAAATTCTGTTACCAAACGCGATGCGTATAATCTTCCATATATATCAGAGATACTGGACAATCTTCGCGATGCCAAATTTCTTCTAGTATTGATCTGTCCAAGGCATTTTGGCAGATACCTATTGCTGAAGAAGATAGGAATAAAACCGCATTTTACGTCCCAGGTCGCGGCACTTTACGTTTTAAGACCACAGCCTTTGGTCTGACAAACGCACCTGCGACTCAGCAACGTCTAGTTGACATGATGTTCGGCCACGAATTTGAGTTAAGAGTATTTGCGTACTTAGATGATATTGTGCTTGTAAGCAACACTTTCGAGGAGCACGTCTCACTATTGTTACGAGTGCTTGATAAATTGAAACAGGCAAATCTCACTATCAACATCGATAAGTGCCAATTTTTTAGGAGTCAGTTAAAGTATTTAGGATACGTCGTAGATGCTCAAGGTTTACGCACTGACCCAGAAAAAGTACAAGCTATTGTAAATTACCCAACCCCAACTTGTAAAAAGGACGTTAAACGTTTCTTAGGAACTGCTACTTGGTATCGCCGTTTTGTTCCTAACTTTAGCACGTTAGCGGGCCCTCTAAACAAGTTGACTACTAACAAAAAGACATCTCCACCCTTCTCTTGGAGCACTGAAGCAGATGCCGCCTTCAATAGTCTCAAAAAATGTTTAGTTTCTGCCCCAGTCCTGGCCTGCCCAGATTATAGCCAACCTTTTGAGGTCCATGCCGATGCAAGTAATTACGGCACTGGCGCAATGTTGACGCAATTAATTGACGGAAAAGAGAGGCCCGTAGCTTATATGAGCAAGTCTTTAACTGGTGCAGAGAAAAACTATAGCATAACAGAGAGGGAAACACTCGCTGTTCTCATTGCGTTGGAGCATTGGCGTTGCTACCTGGAGAATGGACAAACCTTCACCGTCTACACGGACCATTCCGCTCTTCAATGGTTTTTATCCCTTAGCAATCCAACCGGTAGACTAGCTAGGTGGGGGGTACGTCTATCTTCATTTAATTTTGTCATCAAGCATCGTCGTGGAGTAGATAACGTTATACCCGACGCTCTATCTCGTGCGTTCCCCGTATCAGCAATTTCCACATCTAACTCAATTACAACTACAACCGATTCTTGGTACAAAACAATATACAACACTTGTTTAAACAATCCCAGTAGTCTCGAAAATTTTAAAATTAATAACAATTCCCTTTACCGTTTTTCAAAAAACAAGTCTCCTCTTACTGCTGAGTTTGCATGGAAAGAGGTAGTTCCTAGCGAACTACGTGAGAAAGTGATTTCTGAAAACCACGATGAACCTACTGCAGGTCATTTGGGAATTCACAAAACTTACCTTCGCTTGGCTCTACGCTACTTCTGGCCGGGTATGCACTCAGACGTTGTAAAATTTGTTTCAAATTGCCCAACTTGTCTTTCCATCAAATCACCTAACCATGCTACCCTGGGTGAAATGGGAAGACCAAAACAATGTTCCCGTCCATTTCAGATGATTTCAATTGACTTCATTGGTCCACTTCCCACTAGTCGAAAACAGAACTGTTACTTACTTGTAGTAGTCTGTTGTTTTTCTAAATATTGCGTTATGTTTCCACTGCGCAGAGCAACAGCTGATGCAGTGGTGAAACATTTAGAGGACTCTGTGTTCCTTGTTCATGGTGTTCCACAAACAATTTTCTTAGATAATGGTAGCCAGTTTATTTCCAAAAATTTAGAAAATTTCTTTAAAAAGTATAAAATACCAAATGTATTCTTCACACCAAAGTACACTCCACAGATAAACACAGTTGAAAGGTACAACAAAACTATTGTAACCTGCATTTCATGTTTCATAGAGAACGATCACAGATCATGGGATTTTAATTTGCCAAAAATACAATTTGCCATGAATAATTCTGTAAGTGAGGCAACAGGCTATACACCCACATTTCTCATTCATGGGAGAGAACTCGTCACATGCGGATCCCACTACATTGATCCGAATATCGAGGACGAAGTTATTTTCTTACCTCGCGACATTTACTGCGATAATATAGGTAATTTAGCAGGCATATTTAATAATGTACAGGCTTCTCTTTGGCACGCTCACGTAAAGAATACGTCTAGGTATAATTTACGCCGAAAATCGGCAGAATTTCAAATTGGTGACATCGTCTGGAAAAGAACGTATTTCCAGAGCGATAAAGACCAATACTTTAGTAAAAAGTTAGCACCCAAATTTATCAAATGCAGGGTGGTAAGTAAAAACTCACCTTTAGTATATGAGTTACATGACATGAACGGTAAAGACATTGGTACTTGGCATATCAAAGATTTGAAATTAGTTAGTAGTTATCAATAAATTATTTGCAATACACAGAACAGATATTTTTATCAAAATTTTGTAATTTTTTTCCTCACCGATAGTCGCGTCGATGATTGTCACCTATTTTTGTTTTTGAAAAACGGAAGATTTACTTTAAGTCAACAGATCAATATGTCAGTTGCCTTTATTTATGACTTGGTGCCTCGTATTAATTAATAAATATTGAGGTTAGTTAGTAAGATGAATTTTGGAAGTTGAAGAATGTTTTGTTGATGTATGAATGGTAAGAGTAGTTCTTCTTATTTACATTATCGTTGGAATTTACTTATAACCTAGGTAAAGTACAACAAGAACGGCGTGATTATTAGGTTGAATTTTTCCATTATTTAGTTAGTTTCGGATTTTTTCTTCATAGGAAGTAAAATCCTGGAGGGGAGAGGCGAATCTGTAACGTGAATCTCTTTTAATTTACGTTAATCGCGATTTTAACACAATCGATTCTCGATTCACTTTTAATCGATAATCGGTATCAACCGTAGAAGCGGCAACCCCTACGCGGCGACGCGAAACGTCACTAACTTCACTCGGCCATTTCAAATCTCGAGAGAAAAAACGAACAGCTGTTTCGTACTGTCAGATTTTAATTTATTCCTTGGTGCCCTAAAACCACCTAAAAAGCGTTAATTACTCAATAAATAGTGTTCCCTATATTAAACACTAAATTCAGTTAATTTAGACCCCCGCTGTTGGGGTTCTAAGTTAACGCCTAAGTTAACGTCGAAGTTAACGTTGAAGCTCTCTTCACATCGTTGACCTACACTCTCCGCTACATCGTTTGGCCTTGGACCCCTTGGACGAGCTGCGGACACTCATTGCAGAGCCAGCACCTAGCCCTCATCGGAGACTCCTGCCGTCACCGTCCACACTACAGCAGGGACAGCCAGGCCAGTAGCGGAACACCCCTGAAGCTCGACCAAACCTAGAAACTGCCATCAGGGCGGTCGATCACGACCCATTTAAATCTTTAATAAAATTATCTTATTCTTTGTTCATGTCTTGGGTTTTATTAGCTACACAGCCCAAGCGCGACAATATAAACCTTAAACTTTTTCCATTGCATATAATTTCCACTGCTTGTAGGTATAATATTAGTAAAGGTATCGTAACCTATAGTCCATTTTCCATTGGAAAACTAGTGACTTCTCTTTGAAGGAAATAATATTATCGTTGTATCTAAAATACCTCATGTAGACAAATTTTTTTGGTTGTTTTTTTATTTTTATAGTCTATAAAATGGTGTTAAAAACCAACCATAAAACTGACTAAATAGGAGGTATCTATTTTTAAAACAACAATAATACTCGTACACGGCCTTTAAGAAAAGTTCAACATTTGTTGTGATGTAGAAAATGATTTTAAGTAAATTTGAAGTAAATAAGATGAAAAGTAAGGTAACAATTATATTGGATAGTTATCAGCCGGTCCAGCATCAGGCTTTTGGTTCAAGGACCGTTCGTTAACATAACACGTGGTGTCCAGTCGGATCCTATGAAGGGATGAATGAAACAAATATTGTTGTGGGGTTTTAACTGCCTCGAGAGGCTATAATTAAGAAATATAAGAAAACATCTATTAATCTAATTTTACAATGAAGAGTGCACTTTATGATTATGGCCAGAGAATAAGTTAATTATAAATAAGAAAACTCACCGGTACCGGATTTCATGATGATGCTACCTAACGTAAAATTAACATCGTCCATACACAAATACCGTGATTAAATTTAGCACGGGGGTAGTTATTAATCGCACTGTAAAGTTCGCTGTTTTTTGATATTCGATGATTTTAATCACACGCTCGATGATACGATTCCGCTATGGAACCTGTTGGTTCACAACCGCAGAATGATGGACGTCCTCAGCATCTCGTGGAGAGAAAAACGTGACGGAGATCACCGCATGGCGATCAGGTACACAATCTGTGCCGGGAACCTTTCGTCTGCTGTCCGAACGCGCTGTTGATGGCAGACCTCTCTTTTGGATCTTCAAACGTCTCTCGTCGGGAACATGTGGTCGGACATCTTCTTCCTTCACGTGGTTGCGATTCAAGATGGACGCTCCATTAAAAATAAACTACTTATACTTTAAGTTATGAAGTTACATGGCAAATGTTTAAATCGTCAGACGCCTGAAGGGCATCGTTCTGACGGAATGAGTCCGTGGAGTTTGCTAGCCGAAATACTCAAGCCATGTCCCGAAAGTATGCCGGGAACTAAAATGATACGGGCGTATCGCGCGAAACTCCAATCCAGACTGCCGCCCTGTCGTTTTTCATCGTAAGAGATTTATTTCCCTAGGTCGATGTCGACTGCCGACCTCCTTGTCTGATGGGAGTAAAAGACAGAGACAGCGAATGCCGATCTTTATCGATTGGCTTCGTGACGTCTCTCAGCTGTCATAAGAAAATAGGAATGTACTCGCTTTTATAATTAAAAAATAATGAAACTACAAAATGTTTCCAAAATCAAAATATATGTTTATCAGGTGAAAGGTAGCTATATGAAAAGCATGCCTACCAAATTTCGTTCCAAACGAAACGGTAGTTTAGGAGATACGAGCGAGAATAGTTTAATGCTATAATTCGCTCAATTCTACTATTAAATGATTTAATTGAAACCTGATAATGTGAGGTAAGCTGTATGTCAGCATTACCGACAATGTTGGATGGTAATATCATGAGTTGTTGAACTGAAATGACACAAATTATGATCTTGTAGTTTTTTGTATGTGATTTATTTATTCAAATACCTTCAATTTATATTTTAATTTACTGAACTTATTTGTTAATTAAATAGTGTTTTGATGATATAATGTTATATTTATTAAGTTTAGTAGCGCTTCGCTACACATTCCAGTAGAGAAAGAATTTTCAAAAGTCAAAGTTATGTTATTTCTGTCTTAGTTTGCATAACGGTTATTCTGTCGTGTGTATAACGTTATCCGAGTTATTTATCACATTGTTATAGTACTATTTCAAGACGAATGTTAATTACTTTTACAACAAAAAACATAGCTGAATTGTGCCTGGTTTGCCTTATTGTTATAAATACTGAAACATACGTAAAACATTTTATACACTACATCTTTGACCGCAAATTGTTTAATATTCTTTTTCTTGCATACTAGACATATGTACCAAGCATTGTCGATTAATCGGTTATCTGCGTCTTATTTAGAGACGACGACGGTATTTATTATAAAAAAAAAATACATGCAAGAATTATGCTTTGTTTGTATAATTGGAATAAATAATGAAACATTCGTAAATCATTTTATATTCTTATCTACATCTTTGCACGCAAATTGTCTAATACTATTTTTATACATCTTATCTTATCTTCTTAGGGGGCCAGGAAGACCTGGCGACACTTCGACCCTTCAGGATCTTTTGTGCCAAACCCCTGACCACCGACGGTGCCCCAAGCCGATTTGGTAGACTTCACATACACCTCAAAATTTCTTCTTCGGCATATGCAGGTTTCCTCACGATGTTTTCCTTCACCGAAAAGCCTGTGGTATAAATAAACCGTACTTAAGTTTCATAAATTTGTATACATACTTACTAGATATGTACCGATCATTGCCGAGTAATCGGTTAAGCCGACTAATCAGTCTCTCAATCGGCTTATTTAATATCTAATGTTATTTTATAAGAAATTCTATTATTTATGGCAAAATTCTATTATTTTTTATTGATTTGAAAAAATCATATTGTAACCCTGGCCCAAGTAATCTTTGCCCGTAAGTCGGTTGACAAACGAGGATCTCTTGTACTATGGGAATCACAGGACAAGCCAGACAATATACAAATGAAACACACAGAGCAGGACCAACTTGTTCAAATGAAACACACAGAGCAGGACCAACTTGTTCAAATATATCTGTTCTGAGTGGGAATCAAGCCCACAAGCTTTGGGGCTTGAGTCCAACGACAAGGTCTATTTTGGGAGTTATATTTTGATGTATGGACGTTATAGTATTTAATAATTCTGATTTTCTCTCGTTGTGTGTCTAGTTAATTATTAAATGTTTAATCGTTTGTGCCTTCGGCATCGGAGAAATAGAATTCCTCTGGCTTTGTTGTAGTGATTTCTTATTGTTTTCCATTATATTTAGTTTATTTATATAAATGGCTTATTCCAAATAATAAATCTTATGAATAAAATCGTAAACATCGCGTGTCTGTACATTGAAGATATTTGCAAAAAAAATTTAGGGGTCTAAGGATAAGTAATAGAACACATTTCAATCATTTTTGGAATTTTTGTCTGTTCGTCTGTGAGTTTGTGCACGCATCACTTAAAAACTACTTAACGGATTTTGATGGACTTTTCACAGAAACATGGGGCTTAACTTAACTTAACATTTAGTATTTATTTCATCGCAATCGGCTAACTTAATGTAAAGTTATAGACATTTATAACTTTCAAATACATTAGTTACGTAAGGTTAGTGTGCAATATATTGCACGTAATAGTATTTCCGTACTATTCAGATTGCGATGAGTTTGGATTACATTTTTTACAGAAAAGGGGAGTAGGTGTGGGAGCGGAAGCGGAAGCGAGAGCGGGAGAGGGAGCGGAAGCGGGAGCGGGAGTGGGAGCGATTCTGTAGTTCACGCGAGCGGAGCCGCGGGCACAGCTAGTGCTTATTAAACGCAACTGAATAAACTCGTAACCGTTTTATAACCGTTATTCGAAAGCCATAAAGTTGATATTACTTACTATGATTATAGTTTCAGGCTTGAAATAAAACTGGAATATGCGTAACTCTTTACCTTAAACCAAATTATTTATAGCTCTTTACTGATTCTTAATCTTTGGTTTAGGAGGCAAAGTTAAACTGGTTTTACTAAAGTGGTCGGTTGTTTGCTGTCGGTTGCCATGACAACCGTTATCGCAACATCTTGCGAGCTTGAAAATATAGCTGATTAGGTCATTGGGTCGTTGATCCTTTGCTGATTTATTGTAATAATTCAAGCTAAGATCCTTATTTTGAGGCTAAACGTTATCTTTTATCAAATTTACATAAATAGAGTAGGTATTTGGCTTGATAAAGAGCGCGTGTTTCACAAATGTTCGTAATCATTCGTAGGTACCTACAATATTCTTTAAATGCACAAATCAAGAGGGTTTATTTCCGTGAAAATTATACGTCTAAACCTTTAATATATATAACATACAAGCTATTTCAAAATTATTTATACAAACTTTGAAGCATCCATATACATGTTATACCTACGTATAACGCTATACATAAAAAACATAGGTTCGTGTTAATTTTTTTTTGATAAACATGTATCTTTTTCAATAGGTATACAATTTGTAGTATCATTTAAAAACATTGGTCTCCAATAACGTAGGTTTATAATTTAATTTAAGACTTTTATTATTTAATCGTTTTCGTAAACTATATATCTAATTTGTATTCTGTTTTAACTGACTATATATTTTTTTTTCTGGGTAGGTACCCAGAAAAAACATGTATTGGTATTTTTCAGAGACGCTAACAACCGTTGATTTATTACAATGCATTTGTTCCATTCATATTGTTTATAAATACATTATATGTAAGTACATTGGTGTAGTAGTGGTCAGGAACTTGGTGACCAAACTTTAACGAACTTTTAAGGTAATTCCGTTGTCTTACCATGATAGCTGACTGCGATGAATGTGAGAAATTAACATTTGGAGATATAGTATAAAGACGTCTGGCAGAGACTGGATGAGAAGAACCGAAGATCGGGTTCAGTGGCGCGCCTTGGGAGAGGCCTATGTCCAGCAGTGGGCACTTACAGGCTAATGATGATGATGATGTATAAAGACTCGTACCCACGCCATTTCATTTTAAGCAGGTTTTTAGGACAGTGAAGTCAATTTACACTAAGGAAAAAAAAAACAGAAAGTTTGTTACTTTAGTTTCACTACTCGACACTAGATGGCGCTACACAATTAGTGGTACAGCGATCTGTTTTTCTTTCTCAATGTTCTCTGTTGCACTAGGCGTTCCTCATCATTATGCAGTAATTGGTACAGTACTAGGCTTCGCAACGTTTACACTACCGCCGGTCACCGGTTTGTCCCAGCTAATCAAAATGTTTGTATTGCCATTATAGCGGTGTTTTTTTTTATTTTAATTTGTAGTACCTACTGTTATTTACTGCTAACGCCCTGTAAAATAATCGTTCTTTGATATCGCTAAAAGATAGAAGTAGGGCTAACATTTACGCGGTAGGTATTTTAAACAGTGATGCAATTTCAATTAAAAATACAAATATACAATAATTCATGCTTAAATGTTAAACTGGTGCATAAATTACATGTTTAGGATATATTTTCAAACATATTTATATTCAAATCACCTTAGTTTACAATGTTTAAAGATTTGGTAGTGACTCTGTCTCGCTAAGTGCATAAACAAACAGCCTGAGTATAACATCGCACAGTTCACGACGCCGCATCCCACTCCTGTAAATCGCTTAAATTTTATTGTATACGTTATATTGCTACTGTGTTACCTAGTTCTTATCGTTCCGCATTAATCATCAATGTGTGAATACGTACACTGACGCTCGCGAAAAGTAGCTGCCATCGTAAATTGTTCGATCTATAACAGAATGTTTGTTTCTGATCGTTCTTCTGTATTATTTTACAAGCTGTTGCCCGCGACTTCGTCCGCGTGGACAACTTAATATTACAAATTATTATGTATAAATTTCCATACAAAGTGGCGCCACGTTGTTAGCAAATTAACTGCTTTTAACGTTTAATTGAGTTTCCCGTAGGAATGAGATGTTTTTCGGGATAAAAACTATCCTATGTCCTATTCCAGGACCTAACCTATATGTGTGCCAACTTTCATCCCGATCCGTCCAGTGGTTGAAGCGTGATTGAGTAACTAACATCCAAACTTTTGCATTTATAATATTAGTGGGATTCTGTGGTCTTACATTACGTTACAAAAATAATCTAATGTTACAAAATAAAACAAAAGGATACTCAGATGATTCTTTATTTGGATACTTATGACTATGATGAAGTGAACATTAATTTATACTTATAGAACATAAATAATAAAATAAGCATATGTTGTTCCTAGAGTCGTACACATTAGACGCCAAGATAGGCACCTGTCATTATAACTTAGTATGTAAACAATTTCGATGCATGCATGAAATTTACCTGAGGATTTAAGCGTTTACCAAATAATATATAAAGACTGCAAGAAAAGCCGTGTAATCCTTTCTTAAATACAGTTTTTTTGTTATATTTTTTCGTACCGGTATTTACTATGTTACCGGTACTTTTATCGGTATCAGAGGGCCTACGCCGCAATCATTTCGGATAATAACCATCGAACTAAAAGCAATAAACGATTGTCATGTGGTTCCCGGCTTAGGATAGGGACACCCCCAATCTTCCCGCGAGTGTCGTCAAGGCGACTAAGGGATTGCACCAGGCACCAGCAGCGTTCTCCTGTGTATATTAAGATCATTACTGCGTTCACCAACCCGCCCGCCAAGCGTAGTGATTATGGCAAATCCCCTAATGGACAGCTCACCTTATGTTAACAGTGTACGTGTTTGGGCTGATGCTGATTCAAATATTAAAGAAGAAAAATTCACACCTTTACAAACGACCTAATAGTCCAAATGCTGGTTGCTGGTTAAAATATACTTTAAACCTAATTTTACTCAAATTCAAAATCGACATGACAAGTTAGAGTTAAACTGTTTTACGTGTTCCAGTAAATAGTCTTATGAAACGAGTTACTTTAAACATTATCTCACATTGAGGTAAGAGAAATAATACTATTTTATGCATTTTGTTACATAATAGACTAGTTTTTACACCTTTTACACTTAAATGTACGTTAATAATTATTACTTAAGCTACAATTTCACTGGTCAACGTGTCGTAATAAAAAAATGACCAAATTAAATACAGCTGTAAGGTATACTTCGAATCGACGCCGTCCATCTAGCACGGATCATCTCGCTACATACCTAAATAAATAAAAAAAACTAAAGTATGTGCCAGATATATCTGCATAAAAGTACAATGACCTTATCTGCAGCAAGAAGCGGACTTAGCGAGACTTATCGCTCGTTATACAAAGCTGTCGCTGTCCATGGCAAAATTGCGTATCTGTTGTATTCACAAAAACGCTTTCATTTGAGCAAAACGTTTCAAAATTATACAATATGTATCGATGCAAAAAATCGGAAACACTGCAACCCACATCCATGTAAAATTGTTGTTATTGCAAATTTGGTATCATAAAAAAAAATTTCGTCGAATAGTCCGAGTTCAGTCTATGGCTAATAAATAGTAGGAGCCAATACCATTCGATATCAACGATCTCTATGTACTACTAGATGGAGCGTTCCAAACAATCGCTCTGTTCCACGCAAGTAGCCACAACTCTTTCACAGAACATTTAATTATTACTAAATATTGACGCTACGGTTAAATAATGTCAATATTTAGTAAATAATTAAATGTTCTGAGTAGCAACTGCACAAGTTTCATTGTGAATGTGAAAGAGTTGTGGCTACTTGCGTGGAACAGAGCGATTGTTTGGAACGCTCCATCTAGTAGTACATAGAGATCGTTGTTCGATGTAGATTTTTTCTGATTCCCAATTTTCTAAAAAAAAAAAACATCTTTTTGCGTCGTTGATATCTTGTTAAAGTTATAGCTGCGAGTAATATGAAGATGTATGACCTGAGAACAGTATGCGAATATGCATAACCATTGTCTATAGGTATATGAATCAGCCCACAGTGAATATTCTTGCTTTCCTGTTATCGATTTTTTACAGTTTCGCAAATTTTCCGCGGATGTATATTTATGTAGGTATTAGTTACTTTATTCGACTTCTTGGGGTTGAAGTGCAGATGCAGAAGTACAGATGGGGTTAGTGTGCTTTTATGCAGATGTAGCTGGCACGTACTATAAGTGCCTACAAATACCTAATCGAGTAAAATGTGACTAAATAAATGTTCGAAGATCGTGCTAGGTGGACCAATCGTTAATGAGGTTGATGGAAGTCTCATATGAAAAGATCTCAAGGTAAAAGTAAACTTGCCCTTGAGTTAAGTGCTTTGAAAGCGAATTAAAGAATATCTGAAGTAAACCTTATTAGGTAAAAGCGGGTATTATAAGCTTATATTAAGGGGATTATACTGCATTTATATGAAATCATACTTAGAGACCTACGACGCCGAAATGTGGACACTGACAGTGGGACTAGTCCGAAAACTCAAAGTCGCTGAGCGCGCTATGGAAAGAGCTATGCTCGGAGTTTCTCTAAGGTACTGGATTCGCTAGAGAACTAAAGTCTTCGCTCATAGACTAACTACGTTGAAGTGGCAGTAGTCTGTTTACATCTGTATACATTAGCGTTGGGGTAAACGAGTTCTCGAGTGAAGACCGGGACTTAGTAGGCGTAGTAAGTAAGGGACGCCCCATGGCTAGATGAAGCGACGATCTGCGTAAGGCGGATGGCAGAGACTGGATGAGAAGAACCGAGGATCGGGATCAGTGGCGCGCCTTGAGCAGTGGACTTTTGCAGGCTGATGATGATGATGATATTTAGAGAAAAAGTGGAAATAACCAACCACACATGTAGGTCACAAGGGGATGAAACTTTTTAAGTAATTCGCGAAAATTAATTAACAAACCCAATACCCACATTTCTTTCGGCAGTCGAGTAAAAGTATCTAAGATGATTTCGTTTTATAAATGCAAGGATACAACGTATTGGCAGTAAACAGAATTCACTAATCTAACGTATTTTAAACTTAATTCTAAAAACGGATTGGAACGTAATCTAAATTAAAATTAATGATGAAATGCCAATATGAAGTACGACACATTTTTTTTTATTAATTCTTAATTATTTTTGCGATATAAATATTATACTTAAAACGATGAGAAATGTTAATAGTATATTAAAAATAATGTGAAAAAATACTTAAGGTATTAAATTAAAAGTATTTAAAACTAAACTGTTCACTATAAATTTTATATTAAATTTATAGTTTACAAATTATTATATTTACGTTACGAAAATAAGTAAACAAACTAGACTGTGAATCAAATAAAATTATGTATAACGTATTTAAAAATAGATACTTAGATGAAATAATCTTATTGACTAGTTTTATAAATATAAAAAATATACATTTGCATAGTAATTATTTAGGTAAACTAAATATGTATAAAATATTAACTCCATCCACTGAATTTTATTTCAATATATAATTTTACTTGCATAAATATAACTTTATAGTTTATGAAAAAAGTTCAGAAATCGCTATGATAATAGAGGCTTTTATCTATAAATCTAAAGCATTTTCCCTTATATTCTGGCTACTCTATAGAATGAAAGAGAAGAAGAACACAGAACTAGACTTGTCATTAGCAGTATAATAATTATAGTTAACTACAAAGCATACTAAACACCTATATCGTTTCAGAATATCGTAGTGGAATTAAGATCTACGTGACAAGGAACATTTTTGGAAACTTCGAAAATTTTGGAAGGGACAAAAACATGTCGGAAAATTAAAAATAAATTGGGATATTATTGTGAAATAATAGACAACTCTCTGAAAATTACAGAAGTTATCTGAAAACCAGAAGTTGACGAATTTAAACAATAATAGTTAATTAATTCGTTTACGAGACCCTGAACCTCCAGTTAGAAAAAAGTGGTTTCAATTTGATTGATATGTTCTTAATCTCTATGGGTACATGGAAAGTACAGTTTCGGTGGTTGTACCCGAAATATATAACATATCAAATGTTTATCAGATTTAACTGAAACCACATTTTTCTGAGTAATGGTTCCTGAACACGGTTCAATTCAGAAATCTAAGAATTCATAGAGTATTCTATTCGTTCCAGTACGGCGTTTTCGAAGTTTCCGATCAGCAATCATAGACTAAATATCCCTTCCTCTGCGCCACAACCAATCATTACCCAAGGTTAGGTCGGGCTAACGCTACAGGGGGAGGCGGAGGCATCATATCGAACTCCTCCACTATAGTCTTCGGATGCAAAGCACTGATGTTATTATCCACTGTGTAGGTTCTGGCGTGCGTGTTGACCAGCGCTGGTGGACTGTTGTCGAGCCAGTCGTTCTTGTCGCGCAGCCGCTTGCGACGAGCGACTTGCTTGTCACGCAGGTGGGCCAGTCGGGCCAGGTGCCCGTTGACTTGCTGGGGACTGAGGCCAGTGCGACCGGAGCGCAGGATCTCGGAGTTGCGGAGGTAGGAGCCTTCTGGGTCGCGTCGGTTCCATTGGTAACTGAAATTAGGAAAAAGTAACAATTATTTCCCTAGCTAACCGTGGTACCATAATGTGCCACACGAAGGCGGCGATGTTGTCCGCCACACATCACGCCAAGTGGTATCGCGGGACCAAAAGCGGGTGAAGGGAAGTCGCTTTGCAATGTTTGTCAGGTTCGCGGAAAGTGGCGATACATAGCCTCTGCCCACCTCTCTGGGACTAAGGCGTGAGCATTATGTATGCTTATACGGATGCTAATATACTGTCTTGATACGAGTGAAGACAAGGGAATTTTGACGTAAAGACAAAAAATTCTATGATGAATGAATTCTAATTATCCAAGTGAAGAAACTGTAGTAATTTTCAAAGAATTCTAGAAAACTAGTTTATCATCCTTTAAGTCCTTTTCTCGAAAATCCCTTAGAGCCTGTTACGCCTCCTTATGCCTCCTATAGATGCATGTTTTATACATTTATCATCAAAATTGTTTCTCTCAGGGAACGATTCGGGCGAGATATGGATAGAATCTCGAACAAAAGTGGATGTTCACCGCCCTCTTAGCACTGTCGTGTTCGGGTTTGAAGGGTAGGAGAGCCAGTGTATAACTACACTGTCTATAACCAGACACACGAGGCATTCTAACTTAGTCCTCAGACTCAGGGTTATAATTCACCTATTGGCTGCAGTTTATGGGCGACAGTGGTTGCTTACCAACAGGCGCCGTTTGTCACTTTTTAAAAAGCTTTTATTTACTTTGGATGGCGAGCATCTTATCCTATTCACCCTAATAGTTTCCCGGGGAGAACCTTGGTTCAGGGAAAAATGAATCCCGATAAATCCTAAACTTTGAAGGTGCTGAAAACCATAATGAGTTTAGTTGGTAAGTAGAAGTTGTATGAAAGCTTCGGTAATGGGAGAAGTTTAATACCAAACAAACATAAAACTAACAATTTGGCTGATTCCAGCTCGTTGATAATGAAGAAATATTGGAATGTTCGTAATATAAATAAGGGGAAGGGACTAATGATATATTACAAAGAGATCTGGTTATGATAAAGTTGTTAATACATCATGTAGTACATGTTTGAGGGAAGTTTAATAAATATGCAACTTCCAACTTAAAACGGTAAAACTTACCGGATGTGAGAGATGTAAAGCTTCCGGTTACAATTCGATTAAAATACATATGATCGTAGATTATAATACATTCAAAATTGATTGATCGAGAAGACTTGTGTTTTTCACTATAATAGTTACATACAAGTGGTAAATCAAAGAAAGGCAGATAAATATATTATTATGAAGATCGTACTTCTGAGTTACCAGTCTAGTATTACAAAAATGGAAAAGGGTTTTTGTCATCAGTAGACTTAAAGTCGATAACTCAAAGTCGATAAACTACCTCTACCATGGAATCCATTCCAAATGTTCATTCGAGGATCGGCGATAACAGCGTCTGGTTATCAGATTCCTTGCATAGAACAAAAGTATAATAATGTATCCGATATAGCTGAAGGGATTAGCAAGCTAAAGTGGGCGGGACAAATCTGTCGCAGAACCGATGGAGAATCGGATCGGAGCGACGCCCCGCCGCCAGATGGACTGACGACCTGATCTGGATGCGGAGGGAGGGCAGAGAACCCAGCAGTGGATGTCTAAAGGCTGATATGATGATCCCGACAATACACTTACCCCGGGAACGGTCTCGTGAGCCGTCTGTGCGCCGTGGGCCGCGATCGTTTCCTCAACTCATTCGGCCTCAGGTCGTACGCTTTCGGATTATTTCGGATCACGTTCCTCGAACCGTAGGTCCTTTGATTCAACCACAGCGGGCTCGGTCGGAGGTCGTAAGCCTTCGGGTTGAGGACGGGGTTGCTCGTGACGTCATTCGCTCTCGGGTCGTGGATCTCCCGGCTGACGCTTGGTGCGGTGATCTCGTTGATCTTGCCCATGCGCTGCCAGCGGCGGCGGTACTCCTTCACCTTGTGCTTGGGCACTTTCTTCAGTTTCGTCTGGCAGACGAACAGGCGAGGTTCGTGGCAGCTGCGTGGTGCCCATCTGTCGAATAAATATGTAGGTAAGTGTTGTTACATTGCGTTGTGAGTTATGTTTGTTGACTTAGTAGATGATATTGTCTTCCCCCGCGGTGCTATCCGGTGTTAGATAGAAAGATAAACTCTTTATTGCACACAAATTAAGAATACTCGTAACAATAAAAATATAGGTACAGATTTTTGGAAAGTGTACAAAGGCGGCCTTGATTAATTTTCCCGTAAAATATGGAAGCTATAACGTTAGGGCAGCTTAACTTCAATGATCAATGATGACGATAGTACGGCTACTGCATCCAGTAGCATGCGAACATAGTCTGATCGTGAGAGAGACAACGTTATACGTCAACAACATAAGCGCCTCTCTTTCTAAGTTATATCGTCGATATCTCGGCGCCGATCGATAGCTCACTGGGTCGTAGTAACTTTGCACCTGCAGCGTCTAGCCATACTGCGGCGGCCCAGTAGTGTGTACTGCTAGCCGTGCTCTATTTTGCGAGCGACGTTAGACTGGCTGGGGGGGAGGGGGGGGGGGAGGGGGGGGGGGAAGGGGGCGGGAATGTCGCATCTTTACGTAGTAATATTCATCTTTACGCAGTAATATTCAGTATTCTCTGCTTTTGGTAAACAAGTTTTATATATATATTGGATTTTAATGGATATGAATCTTGGGTACATAATGATTCATCTATCTGCTATATATTTGACCCATTTTCTTCGTAAACATAACCCAAACAAACACTCATTCGTCAAAAGTTTACAATCCTAAATCGCATTTATGGGTCACACATCGCCATCTGTTGTTGGAATTTAAAGGGTTTCCAACACAATGGGCCAACATAATTCGGTTTCACCATAACACAGGCGAATCGTAAAACTTTTATATTGGTTTCGCGATCGATCTTTGTTTAGCAATACGGTTTCGGCCAATAGTCGTCTGCAGTATAAATTATTGGATGGCGCAAATGATAAGCGGAAAGTGGCTTAGTTTGCTACGGCGTGTTTTTATTTACAAAACTCGTATTTATTTATGGCTGCTTATTAGCATAATAGAAACAAAAAGAAAAATGGCGATAAATCAGTTACTTGCAAGCAACAGCTGATAACTCTTATTATTTTTTTAATGCTGCAGTGTTAAATGCAGCTTAATTTAAGAAGTTTTTGTCCGTTTGTTTGCCTGTCCGTCGTATAACAAGAAAACTACTAAGCCTATTGAGCTGAACTTTGGAAGCTATTACGTAAAATTGTCCGGAAATCATAGGAAAATTATGAAATCGATATGTATAAAAAAATTCTTGTCTAAGATATTTCAGGGAAGCTAAAAAAGGTAATTGGTGGAAATCTCACGTTGTGTACTTATTTGAAAAACAAAAATGTTCTCAACAGTCTAGAATAATGAACTCTGCTTTCTGTTTTATTTTAAACAGACTACTTGCACTAAAATACGATACATAGTAGCGTTATTTGCACCATTAATGGTGCTGGTCAATGGTGCAGATGATACTAGTGGTGTAGATGATACAAATTAAAATCGTACCCTTGGTAGAAGAACGTAGCATTTTCAATATATTTTGTATGAAAGATACGACTATCTTCTACGAAGTGTACGAAATAGTACCTATTTATTTCATTTAGCCTGCAGTCTATTATATATAAGTCTAAAAACAAAATCTTACTCCAAATACGGATTTATATAAATAAAGTCCTGATTCCAAGCTGTGACCCTGATTCGATTGAGAAATTGAGGCGTCTGAATCGCTTCCGCCTATGAGTAGCACCGCCATTAATCCCAGTTCCGCGAACGGTTTCGAATTGAATTCCTTAGTTTAGGGCCGGCCAGAGTTCGCCAGTCACGTCCCTGGGCCCCTCCGTCCTTGGAGACGACTCTATACAAGTCCCCGCATACATTTGTCACAAACTCTGGAGTTTATTATGGAAGCATATTAACAAATTTAATACATCTGCGTATGTAATGCCTAACAGATGAAGTGCTAGGGAATTCATTAATTATTTTTTAAGGAAATTTATATGGGAACGCTTTTGATGAATGGTGTTAGGTATGTCAGCAAAGAATTAGGATGTAAATCATTTCTCGGTCAATTTGTTTGAGTAGTAGTATTTGTTAGACGAGGATGAATATTCTATTGAGGTTTCAGTTCGGACAGTTATGAGAAATAAAAAATATTGGACCTCTAAAATGTAATAAGTTGATTAAAATACAATACAATACCCTTTATTGCACAAACAAATACAGTTACAAGTTTTTAAAGTAAAAAATAGTATAATTTAGGCGCTCTTATCGCTTTAAGCGATTTATTCCAAACAACTTTTAAAAATATTAAATATTTACAATTTACTGTCAAAGTAGAGCAGAAACATACTATTAGGATTTTTTTTTATATTTATAATAGTTAATATCATACAAATATATTATATTATATCCATATACATATTATACTTACACTATGTCTAAACCCAAACTAGGATTTAATCCCGTACAATGGTGATTAAACAATGATAAGACCATTCACACAAATATGACACCCAGAATGGGAGAAACTTGTACAATTTGTATAAAGATGTTTGTCCCCAATAGGAATCGCACCTTTTGATACTTGAGCCTAATATAATAAATAACTGACATACTAAACCGACGAGGGGGTCAAATTAAAAAAGGAATAAGGCTGCCACTTACTCAACTCATTTACTCAACTTACTTAATTCATTTACTGTTTCAGTTTCCAGTTTCCAATACAGAATGAAAATTTTCCATTAGGCAACCAGTTGTCTACTAAGAATTTGTATTTTCAACGGAAAATCATTGGTTTTACTCAGTTGTCTACGTGGAATAAAGTTATATTTATCCAGTTATTATTTTTGTGATTGGTGTGCAACGAAGTATATTCATTCATTTGTTCGTTCGTTCATTCATCCATTCATATATGGACGAATGGATGAATGAACGAATGACGGCAATTCATTTATTACTCAGACTAAAAATGTAATCTAAGATTTATTCATTCATTCATTCATTTGTTTGTTCATTCATTCAAATAAGGAGAGAGATCATATAATACCTATAGAGAAGTTCAGGCATCATAGCGATGCAATGCCACTGCAACTCCTCGGGGGAGAGTTTCTTCATCTTGGAGAAGGACTGGTAGTGCATGCGCTTGAGCTCCCCGCCCCACTTCCACGCACGCGCACCGTAGTCGTAGATCCCGCCGATCCAGCGGCTTGCCTTCTCTAAAACATGAATCAAACGGTAGGTACAACGTGAATTATGTTAGATACGAGTAAGAATGTTAAAAACAATACAGAATTGTGAGGAATTATAAAAATGAGGTTCGTTCTGACTATATGACAAAGATTGGTCAAGAAGCTTCAGGAATCAAGAAGAAATTAGAAGCTTCGATTATATAAACCTCTTTTTAAGAAATCGATGAGCCAAGCTACTCGTATGTTGTCCGTCTGTTTGGTAGATAACTCGAAAACTACTAGACCGATAGAGAACATACTCGTACATCTAAAAATGATAGAAAATTATGGAAATTCCATGGAAAATTTTATTTTCCAAGATTTTCTCAAATTTATGAGGCGGAGAAACGTACACCAAAGTAAACTGATTGACAAGATGACAAAAAATGTTGCCTTAAAAGTTTAAAACCTTTTATATCTTTCGTCTCATAGGTTTATTTTTTTATTTATTGATCAAAACAGTAAAGATACATCTTAAATTTCTAGTCTTCTTGATTTGTAAAATCAGCCGGTACTAACCAAGGTCAGGCTTGTTAAGGTAGGTGCGCAGATTCCTGTCTTCCCACCGCGCTGGCACCGACAAATTGCTGTCCCGATCCTGAGGACAAGTTTAAGTCTCTAGTAAGTATACCAGGTTGTAAGAACGGTCACTTCGATATTTAAAGTGTCTACTGAATCAATTATTGTAAAAAGGGTAAATCTGCCCGGTTCATCAAACATCGCGGCCCTATGGAGGTGTGAATCGGTGCGATGTGCGCCGCCCGCGCCGATTGGGTGAGCGCCGAAAATGCAACGACACGTCGTCTATGTTACATTCTATTATTACTTATTACTTTTATTTTCTTTTTATTAATTACTTTTATTTATATTACATATTATTATTATTGTACTAGCTGTTGCCCGCGACTTCGTCCGCGTGGACAACTTAACAATACACATTCTTATGTATTACGTGTTACTAAATCCTAAAAGAAATCTATTAATCTGGTTATGCATTAAAAATATTAATATACATAAAAAAACATACTATCCAATTGAGAACCTCCTTTTTTGAAGTCGGGTAAAAATTTGCGTTCCGGCGGTGGTTTCGCCCGTTGGACCACAGTTTTTTAGGTTTCCGTAGCCAAATGGCAAATAACGGAACCCTTATGGATTCGTCATGTCTGTCTGTCTGTCTGTCTGTCTAGACTACTACGTGTGTGTGTCTAGCTACGGAAACCTAAAAAACTGTGGTCCAACGGGCGAAAGTCGATTTGTCTGTCCGTCCGTATGTCACAGCCACTTTATTCCGAAACTATAAGAACTTACTATTGAAACTTGGTAAGTGGATGTATTCTGTGAACCGCATTAAGATTTTCACACAAAAATAGAAAAAAAAACATTAAATTTTGGGGGTTCCCCATACTTAGAACTGAAACTCAAATTTTTTTTTTCATCAATCCCATATGTGTGGATAGGTCTTTAAAAATGATATTGAGGTTTCTAATATAATTTTTTTCTAAACTGAATAGTTTGCGCGAGAGACACTTCCAAAGTTGTAAAATGTGTGTCGTAAGAGAATGATAAAACTAAAAAATATATATGATGTACATTGCCATGCAAACTTCCACCGAAAATTGGTTTGAAAGAGATCTAGTAAGTAGTTTTTTTAATACGTCATAAATCGTAAACCACAATACTATTATTAAAACATCGATCAAAGTTACAACGAACTACAATAACTTTTATATTATGTTACTTGCTGCTACGGAACCCTTCATGGGCGAGTCCGACTCGCACTTGGCCGCTTTTTTTTTAAATAAAGTTGACATTTACATTTATCATGAATTAAAAGATTATCAAATAATCAATAATTTTTTTATATTTTAATATTGTGCAAATTAGGAGATATTTCCTTCCCACCAATTTGTCCTTTCCATATCCTTTCTTTCTTTCCTTCTCCATCCCCTTCCCACAACGTTGAAAACCCTTTCCCCACCCCTACCCTCTACCTACTCCTACCTCTCCCCCTTCCCTTAACCCACCCCTTCCTACACCCTTTATTTACCACTGCCCCCTCATTTTTCCTCTCTTACCCTAATCCCTCTATTCTTTTCCATCCGACTTCCTTCCCCTCCTATTCCCTTCCTATGTTGCATATCCAATTAACTGTACAACAAAATGTCTGTCAAACTGCTGGACATGCCTTCCCCAATGAATGCCACAACGCCCTACAGATCCAGCCACTTCCGGCCACCATCTTCAGGTCATCCATACACCTGGCGGCAGGGCGTCCCACCCTGCGCGTGGGACGTCGCGTCCCACTCTAGAACCCGTCTGCCCCAACGGCCGTTCGGTACTACGACAGATGTGACCTGCCATTTCAGCTTACTAATTCTTTCGGCTATGTCGGTCACCTTCGTTATTCATCGACTCTCCTCATTACGAATCATATCCCTCATAGAGACCCCGAGCATTGCCCTCTCTATAGCTCGCAGAGCCACTTGAATCTTGTGGATCAGGCCCACCATCAGTGTCCACGTCTCCGCGCTGTAATCAAGACAGGCAGGACGCACTGATTAAAGATTTTTGTCTTTAAACATTGTGGAATATGTGACGTAAAGACTTGACGCAGTTTTCCGAATACTGCCCACCCTAACTGGATTCTTCTGTCAGCTTTTGAAATTGATCCTACCCAACTATATTGTCTGTCCTAGGCAGACGTACTCCTGAATAGCTTCGATATTGACATTGTCGACGATCACCGGTCTAATACAGGGCCACTAATTATCGAATAGCGAACTTTTTGTACCGAGACTTGTGGAAATACCTGAAATACATCAGCTAAAATAAATCTATAAATGAGCTTTAAAACATCTCTGTCACTTTCTGTCAAGTTCTTGCAACGACCAGTAATGTTGAACTACACTTTCATACAAATGATATGAAATGAGAGGTCAACTTGTATATCAGCATCCTGACATTTTATTGAGATATGACTTATACCAGTATGAGGCCCGAACTCAAAGCTATTAAACAGTGAAAAGCCGTCAAATTCTGTTCAGCAGTTTCCAAGATTAGCCCGTACATACATACATACATACAGACAGATAAGAATTTTTTTTATTATATTTTTGGACTCTACTGGTCTTCAGTAACGTCCGGGCAGTGAAATTTTTTTTTTAACTTCAATGTACAGATTCGCTTTTCTTTTGTTTTTTCTACTCTTTTATTATATGTATAGATTATTTTTATTATGTACGAGCCGCCCCTGTATTCGTGATCCGTTAGAGCAGGTAATAGAATAACAAGGTGGGCATAAGAGCCCTTTTTGAATTTATTTATTTTTATTTAAAATACTCTTACAGCACCATAACAGTAAATCCAGTTCGGCACTGCAAACCACAAATTACCTTTCCTAATATTCCCCACATATTTAAATTAATAAATAAGTGATTCATTTCACGTAAGGTAGTTTTTCCTAGTTTTCAGGATAAGTAAAATAAAATTATGAACACAAAACAATAGATAACTTGTAATATTTCCATGTACAGCTTTGCTGATAAGAAACTATTCTGAAATAGCTGTCTGGCATAAAAAAATTAATGATATGTGTGCGTTACGTCAATTGACACACCATCAGTTAGTAACCTGATGGTTACTCATCTTATTAACAAAGCTGTATGATCATGAAATGCATTGGCTATTCTATAATTCGACTCACGCTTGACAGCGAATGTATTCCCGCCGTAAATTTAGGAATGTCTATGATTCGCGCTGCACCGTTTGTTTCTCGTTCGAGATCTCGTTCAAATAGAGAATAATGTGTTGATTTTGTTTTCTAACCGAAAATTAAATACTGTGAAGTGCAGTTTATTGAAGTTCGGACTTTTATTTGTTGGCTGACGTCATGAAGGAAAAAAATATATAAAAAATATATTCGCGCCCCATAAGGGCGAGGCGCCCACTAAAAAGTTTTTACCTTTATAGCTTACTCAACGCTTCAACGACTTTTGGTAGTACAGAGTACAAAATAAGAACTATTTAAAATCTTGCGCCCTTAGGTGTTGTATATATACTTAATGGAGGGTCGTTGTCTCGTTCAGAGAAAATCAACAAAACAACTCGTCCATCATATTTGATGAAATACAGGAGACAGTTTAAATTAAATTTTCGAAATATTAAAGACAACCATCTTAAATGATGAAGTTACTCAACACCTTGAGGTGTCAAAATGTTTGATCAAAGTGACTGATGATGCCATTGCTTGGCCTACATTTGTGTATGATTATTTTTAGACTTAAAAATAATACTGCAGGATTACTTTTTGTCATGGACAGTCCCGTAAATACAATAGTGCAGATACGAGACAAAAGTGCAGGAATTGCATCTAGTAACGTAGATTTCTGACCAGAGGACGGACTCTGACGGTCAAGTGGTGCTATAGATTTTTTTATATTATGTTTAGGCTCCCTCAGATTGCGCATATGCACTGGCGTTTTGCTAGATTAAGGCATTAAACATGAGCATTTTCATATCTAAAAATTGATATGATTAGTTGATGACTTAATTAACAATCATATTGCTTTAATTGCTTCTTACATATACTTTTTTAAATTATCAGTAAGTATGCCACATTGACATTGCAATTGTCTGCATTTCATTGCAACATCGTTTTATGTTTAGGCAAGCCCCTGCAGTTCGACCGGCAATAATAGTAGATTTAACTATGATTTTAAAGAGGGTCCACTATATTAACACTTGAATTAGGCCCTGGAATGACCGACAACCTCTGTTTGTGACAACAACAAAAATATTAATCACTTAAAATCAAAGACAAGATTTTATTTAATTATTAACATTAACAGTATAGAAAAGATCTTCAAGTGATGAAGAAGTTTATGTCTTAGAGAAGAAAGGGTCAACAGCGTCCACATTACCCCCGGGTTTGAATGGTATGGCAAATCGAGGAAAATTATTAAAGAATTTTAGACGAGTCGTAGAACATAGAAATTTGGAGGTGTTTAAGAAAAGGTAACAATCCAATAGATCAGCTGTATAAATGACAAAAAGAACTAAGTATAAACCAAAGTATATACTTAAATATGTTATGAAAAAAAAGGGTTTGTGAAAAAGTTCCTTTTCGTTTTTGAATAAAAACGTTTTGAAAATTTAAGTTTTCTGACACGGTAACTGATAAAACCACCTGATGTGTACTGTCAAAGATTATAAATGTGGTCAACTTGTTTTGTTGTTATTTATTTATTGATTAATTCATTTTTATTTCATATTATATGCTGTTTTTGTCGTGCTTATGATGTACCATACCCCTTAACTGTCTGGTCTATTTCTTTGTACATCGTGTCTATTTTGCAGAATATCTATTGCAAAATAATTTATTGTAGATACGTACTACAATAGTTCATACAGTGTAGGATTTACGACGTCTACAAGCAGTTTGTCTATTACTAGAACTCCAGGCCCTACTTTGTAACGAATTGTACATAAAATTAAACAATAGTGGCCATTGACAAGCTAAAGTTCATGAGGATGTTTAGTTTCTCAATTTGTCTGTAGTTTTATATCCTGCTGGACCGTGAGTTTGTTACGTCAGCTGAAGTTATTACAGGTTTGGTAGGGTCGGAAGATTGTTGTGAACCTTTATTCAAATTTTTGTGATTTATTTAGTATTTTATTTCTACGAAATCGAATATGTCACAAAAATATACTAAATAGTGTAAAAGAATTTTGTATAACAGAAGGTCACCATGTTGTTGGTATGCGAATAACAATGCTTTATTAAAATTACTATAAACATTCTATCAACTATCTGTCTAACGTGTTCTATGAATGAATCTAATATCGCATATTATTCATAAGTTCTTAATGAATTGCAATTCCCCATCATTGCCTCTTCATATTACACTTTAGCCTTTTCAATTCGATTCTAGCAAGTGAAGTCATCAGGGAAACCCTGGGTATGCCTGAGTCCTCATTGCCAATTGTCCTACTTTTGTCACACTTGTGCTAATACTTGCCATTTCTAAAGAGCCGCTGTGACTGGCGACACTCATTACTATTCTGAGAACACAAGTACGGTCCAAGAAATTTGCAGGGTTTTGAACTCTATTATATAATTGAAGTTATCGGAATTCAGTGTCTGATACAGATGTTAAAGGTCCGTTTTATATTGAAGACGGTCGTCAAAATCAAGCGACAATCGCAGTTATAGCTAAATAAATAATACTTTACAGTATATTTGAGGAATATTTACAACAAGCCCACCTGATCGTTTTGCATTAGTCTGATTAGATGGTTATTCATTACAATGTAGATATTAATTTATACGAGATCTTTGTAAAACGGTAACGTAATTCAAAACTGGTTAATACAACTTTGGTTTCATTATCATAATATAAACTATGCATCAGTGTGAATTGCACAGGTAAGTGATTAAGTTTTATTGAGGTATCGTTAAAGGTATTTTACAACCAAGGTTAGTACTGAATCATGAATCTGATGTAAGCTTTAAACATAATACCTGAGTAGAAGAGAGATCATGAGGAGTAAATTCTAGTTTGTATGTATCGGTCATAACTTAATGTTACAAAATGCAGAATGTTTTTGAAAATGTATCAGTTTCCTTCTAAATATTTTGGAGACATTATAAAACAACCATATCTAAATATCCTATTAAAACGCTTGCATCTGGAAAACTTTACTGAATCAAGTATATCGGAATTATCGAGTCCATTATTACAATTATCAAGCACATTAGTTATCTAAGTTGATACCTAATAGAAAGAATCCGGATGAGAACATAAATAGATTCATAAGACATTGAAAAAAAAGACTAGAATTTTTTTTAAAATAAATGGTTTAGCCTAGACTCAAAAGTAGACTAATTAACCGAATGACAGTGAGGACATCCAGTAGATCGCTGACCCGAAGAAGGCTTCTGGCAAGTATCAGTTGAAGGTATTTATAGGATACATGCCTATGTTAAATATCATTGAGCTAATAAATAAAATGTAAGCAAATGTTACGGTTAATAAAATCTGCTTGATGAATAGAATTTAAATAGAAAATACTAAACAGAAGGTCAGTCTATCTTCAAAGTCAAGGGTGATAAACTAAACCGCACTCCAGACTTCTAAATAACTACGTCTAGGCATATCGTTGAAACTAGATAGCAAGAATTCATGATTATTCCCTAGACTAACCGAATAAAGTAGATATGTACAAAACAATTAAAGACATTTTTATTATATATGTCATGCATGACCTCTAAGAGATTGTGTAGTTTAGTTATTTTTATATGAAAATATAACTTTATAGCGCTTGTTTCATTTATATTAGGATCAAAACTCGACAACAGCACAATAGAATCCAGATTCCTGCATACGAGTATATTTTCATCGTTAATTACTTTAGTTTAGTCTGTGCCTTACGTATGCTTTAACTCAACCATAGATACAGGTTATACGGAACTCTATGATTGGATGCACCTGCTTAACCACATGACTGGGTAACGAGGTTTATTTTCGAATGGAAAGAAGATACATTGGAATGCAGTGGAAGTTAAAAGTGGTGGATAGAAACAGTGGTTTGCGGGTCGTAAATTACTTTAAAAGATTTACAATTTTATATTAACGAAAAACAGTAAGGAATTTTTGCTACTAAGCACTGTTCATGTACTAAAAAATCTATATTCTTTTATTTGTAAAACCGAAAATTATTTTAGTGATGCATTTTATGACGAAAGTGGCAAATAAACAAAACTGACAAACTAGCGAAACTGGCGAATAAATGAAGCTGATAAACTAGCACAACTGTCGAATGACAAAAATCGACAAATTAGAAAAAATTACGGATTAGGTAAATGACCAGTGATACATTAACTCATGTTGGTTGAGTTAATGGCATTGATGATAAAGGTAAGTAAGCTAGCAAGAAAGATCTGGATAGTTTGTTGTAAGTATTTAGCTTTACTGATTCGCGAGAAATATGAAGTGGGAGCAGAGAAATATAGAAAGTTTATGTATGTTTTAATAAGACGTGCAAAATAACAGAGAAGTTTCAGCTAGATGGATAGAAATGTCATAGACTATAACGCATAAGCATAATGTATAATATTAATGAAAATCATAAGAACTACTCATAACAAAATAGTTCACTGGTACAAGGAAATAATAACGTTGGATTTTTTTCTTTAATGACAATCTAGCTCAAAGAAGAAGAGTAACTGTCTATCTTGCAATGTAAGGAGAATGAAATAAAAAATCTGGACATTATGATTCTATCAGTTAGACTACACCCACTTCTAAATGTTTCAAATCTAGGACATTTCGAGGAAATACATTTGTTGAGCTAAATACCCAGTTCTTGTAAGAGATTTATGTATATCAATACCAGTATCGATTAATTGTTAAATGATTGTAAGCGATTGATGACTATCCTTGCTTAATTGGGTATTCCAATCTAGGTCGAAATGTGTGTTAATTATAGCAAGTTGTTTTGTTTATTTAATTGTTGGGTAATCAATTTGGTAATAAAAAATCTGGTTGCTTCAATTGATAATTTTTTAAAGAATCATGGAATATGCTCTATACATTGTGGTATACGAAGTAGATAACTTAGATTGAAAGATCATGTTATGTTCATTCATTTTATATAATTCCTTTTATCTAGCCAATTCAGAATCATGTAGATGTAGGTAATTTATGATCAACGTTTTCTTCCATATATCGTCGCAAATAGATTTATTTATCGTATTGGGTCTTTAGGGTAATTTTAGGGGAGATGTGAGTATAACATTTCACACACTAATAATATCAGATGACCGTATGTTTGTTTAGACAGTATGCATTTTAATTTGTACCAAAACCGAGACAGCTGTTTTCTAATTGAAAACCTAAATGCAAAAGAGTTACGGTGTGTATCCTTTTGATTGATAAATCTCTCCAAATGTAGACACATGGTGTCCTATGGCTTAGTCTAGTCGGTACCTAGCGGCTAGTATAGTACCCAGTGGTTATTGGCCTACTGGCCCGAGGACAGAAATAGCTCGTCCGATCTGAAAGTTTACATTTATGACTCTAGTACAGATGTTTATCTTGTGTTAATAGTTAAATATGATATAAATCTTGTTTAGCCGACCTCGCTGCCAGAAATTTGTGGTTGGTGGATGTTAGGTTACCAATACTTTTAATTAAGGATATATCTTAATTAATTTGTTGTGGTACTCATTAATAACACGTATCACGTTTGTCCGCTGTTATTCCAGTTTTCTTAAAAAACTCATGATCTTGTGGTAAAATGTCTTTCGGCTTCTTAATAATGTAATTACATTCAGATCCGTTTTGTTGTCGAAGAGGAACTAACTAGCGACAAAACTAGGTGATTTCACATTTATTATCTTAGATAGTACTTGTGTAATAATAAATCATCTTTAGTAGGATCATTTTCATTCAATTCCTATTTATAGATGCAATAAAATTTTCTTTTTCTTCCATTTGCAAATACAATACAAACAACATTAATGTATTTAGTTTTAAAATTATATAAACAGCCTGCTATCTATTATTGTATAAAACTTTCATTTTAAAAATTAAGTAACTCAAATTTGTTATATTTGTAACTAAAATATATATATTTTATTTTAACAACTAATTGGTGTTTCATTACCATAATCTTGTTTATTTTATCTAACAAATTTCTCTCAACACTAAAATGAATTTATTGCATGTACTTAACAAACGTGTGAAATTAAGTGGGTAGAATAGAAACGATAAAATGTATCGTTAACGTCAAAGAGAAAAGTTTTGTCAGTTAAAATAGCATGACTGATTGAAGTCGATTTATATCTGTCATTTCTTTACTCAAAAATATCTTTGCGAATATTTGTATGTATCATATTCTGATTTGATCAGATTCTTCTTGACCAGTTTATCAACGATCAAGACTTCTTGTTGTCTTCCTGTCATCATATTTCAGGGAGGGGTTATCATATATTTCTCACTGAACCTGCACGATCTCATTAAGCTTCATCCAAGAGATGTTTACAACATCCTTCCCTTTCATCGTTGATTGGCGATGTTTCATATTTTGGTTAAAGCCATGCGAAAGTACTTTAGTAGGATAATTATTAGAAACTTCATCTAAATATCAATATATTTCAGAGTTTCAGATAGATCTTGGTCCATTAGGACAATTATATCTGTTTCATGATCATTCATTACAGGATATTTCATATATTTTCTTTCAAAGTGTTCCTATGGGTTTCATTACAATGGATTCATAAGGGTCAGAATTTATTTAAAAACACTGAGAGATGCATCATCATCTCGGTTTTTAAATAGCATTCTTTTATCTACAGATAGTCTTTTTATAAAAAGCAATAAATCCGCTCTAATAAAATTAATGTCATAAAGCTGCTTCACAAATAGAGGTGCGTTCATAAACTGAGGATGCTTTACAACTCCGACTTGTGTGGCGGCAGCATCAAGTTCGCACGTAGATACTTGGCCTTCATCCAGCGCGCACGCACTTTCATCTTTCACTGCTGTTAAACCTCACATTAATTTAGGTATATTCGTTGAGAAAGCTGACGTCATAATTACTTGTGTATAAAGCTGTAGTTATTAGAAGACATTACCACAAAGTACGTAAAGCGGCGGTCGCGCGCCGCTAGACAGAGAGCCCGCTTAGAACAAACCGCCATTTCTCGCACGCACACATTGACGTTACGTTTACAGGCATTCTCGGGCAGTCTCGGGCAGAACTGAATTGCGAGTATCATAAATGATGGCGCGGCTGTTTTTGAACATGAATACACGGTATTATGATGGTTGTAGTGTATTCGGTTGTTTAAATACTACTAAAACCTGTGCCTACACGTTGCGATACAATAATCGTTCATTTAAACAATGTCGCAATCGACGAAAATATTTTTCAGTCAATAATTTGTAACACCTGTGGATTTTTTTTGATAATAATATTCTAATATACCACTTTTTTATTTACCTGTCTACTTTAAAAACATATAACGTAGGTACCTATATTTTTACATACATACACTTTCTTGTTTTGAAAATAGTATGTCTGTCTGTCCGTCTGTTACAACCGATTTGCTTCGAATCGAAAAAAATTGTTACAAACTGTGCCGTATGACATATTAAATGAAATGGGTTTCACATATATTTTTTTTATATCTAAAATAAATAATTTTAAAGTAATTTAATAAAATAGATTAAACGAAGTTGTGCTACACGTGTAGCTTTTATTTAAGGAACGGATATGGAACTTGTCACCCTTTTAAATCTCAACTCATTTTCGCCGAACTTGGCGCCCTTTTCACATTTATGTTTTCGTTGAACTTGGTGCCTTTTTCACATTTATGTTTTTGGTGGGATCACTATTACACCATTATTAAATTTTGTTGAGATTGGAATCTTCGTCGTGTGTGGCGTCGGCATATTTTTATGGATATTTGATGGTCTGCTACTCTCTAAGGCATGTAAACATGATAAGATGTACGTATGCATGTATAAACGAATCGATGGATGTATGTTTGTAAAGATAAACTATCTACTCCTTTTCAAAATTCAGAATCAATACAGTAGCAACCCTAGTCAGTCCGGCAAGTTTAGGTAGTTATTTTCGAGAAAGGTGAGAGCGGTCCTTCTGTATATTTTTTATTTTGTGACATTACCTTAGCTACATTAAGTTTAAGATAAGATGGAATGGCAGCATGTAGGTATTTAGTGTCAGGCAGCACAAGAAGCCATGACACGTGATCACTAAATTTTATAAAGCGCGTTGATGAAAGTTGTACGATAAGCTTTTGAATCTCTTATAATAGTTTTATGTTGCAATTATTAATCAACAGTTAGGAAATGCGTACATCTAAAACTTTAGAAGAAAGAAAAAAATTAAAGAAGAATGTTAAAAAGAATCTAATTTTATTGGCTATCTATCCAAACATCAGAATATCCGACAAAAACACAGAATTTTACCAAACTGGGAAGGTACAAACCACGATGTAATCTAAATGAGATAAATGAAACATGGCCATAATAAAAAGTTGGTATGAAAAGAAAGATTTTTAAAAGGAACACGAATTTGCGTTGGAGTAAGAAGAATGATAGTGTTTACATAACGAATGAGTTTAGGATGACATCATATAACGTGCTCATTTTATGTTATAGCATTCACCACTGAAAACTTTCTTGCCAACTGGGTTAATATCACAGTACAACAACCTCTATTAATTTTTTTATAAGAAAGCTAATAGAAGTGAATTAAGTTAATGATTGAACACGTCTGCAAATAAGAGGAAATACCTTACGAAGTGCATTTCCGTAGCTGTTAATACACAAAGTAATACTATCTATTCCGACCAATGTATTGCAAATAATGAAAGACATGTATAGAAAGACATTAAATTGACTTCTTGTTTAATGGTGATTCAAAAAGCCTAGATAAACCCCGTCAAAATATATAAACTACAGTAGTAACAGTTGCTTATATCTATGTTAAAGTTTAATGAATTATCGTCTAGATGTGTCAGTATTAAATTTGGCGAGTCAGTTTTTATGTCGGTTTGTACGATATAAGCAATATTTATTCAATAGATGATAGTGACAGGGTATCACTCCATATAATTTATATAATGATATCAATGAATTTGTTGAACCATTGTAATTGATAAAGATATCTATAGAGACGTATAGATATCCTACTAAACGCTTTTACTTAGCTAGAGTCCAAGTTAGAGTGAAAGTAGTGAGGACATCGCTTGAAGATGTAGCTACCTGCGAAAATAAAAAACACGTTTGCAAGTTTTCACCCCAAAATATTTGCTGACATCAAGTTGATCTTTCAGAATCATATTGCGAACCCAATGACCTGAGAGACGTTGTACAAGAACAAGTTGAAAAAGCTATTGAATAAATATTCAACTTTGTGTTTGCACGAGCTGGAACCTATTCAAGGACATTCTATTCCAGTTGCTATGTAGTTCCAAACATAGACATTGCTACGTGTCACGTCTATGTCTGGAATTGGATTCTTCGCATTGTTCATCGGTCGACGAGAGAGATTTACAGAGTTATCTAGCTGATGTTTCGCTATGATACGACGACATTATTGACCAAGTCCTTTGTTTCTGAATTTAAATGTACTTACGGGTTTGTGATTGCAATACTGATTTCTTTAAACCTAATCTGCATTTGCAAAATAAACGGCAAGTCAATGAACCCCTTTGTCGTCTGTATGTCTTGATAAAAATGACAGATCTGTTTTATTTATTGGAATATTTGGGTCAGTACATTTGATCCTCTCAATAGATAGCACTAATGGTGTCTTATTAACTATCTTTAATATTGAGTTGAAGCTCATAAAAGTTGACTAAATCAATGCGCATGATAGCCCAAATTTTAATTTAGTGCAATATTATTCTCTAAAGGAAAAGTAGTAGAGTTATGTTGACATCTTTCAAAACATTCAGAATTTTTTTAGAAGTTAACGAAATAGGCAGAAGGTACTTATGTATTATATGACACTATTGACTTTATTGTTAACAATATCATTCGCAAACCTTGTTTCTTCTTGTTTTTCACTTTATCTTTGTTTTAGACCATAGTCTATAATAACATATTTTTATTGAGGAAAGTTACTCCAGCCCAACTTCCCCCAATAAAAATATTGTGATCGTTGAAATTCGAGTCTACAGTAGTGTGGCAGATTTTGTCACTTTCGGTTACAATATTCATTCATGAAACATAATAGTCATTAAATCAATTTAGCCTTGTTCATCTATACTAGTTATTTATGCACATTGCACCTACTCAACGCTATTATACAATAGATCTACATAGTAACAATTGCACTATACTATAACCGGTATTTTTATAGTACCGTCTCTATTTAAACATGATGACATACTTATTTATACTGCCTTGGTCAGTCAGGAGCATGGGAACCTGTACGAAGGTCTTACCTTTTCATACTACATTAATAGTAGTCGCATCATTCAACCAATTACCACCTCGTGTGACGTGTGTGACCTATTTAACATTTATCACAAGCAACAGTCATATTTTATTTTTGTTTGCCTGTGATGGCGTCAACCATGGCGCCTAGGCGTCGCTATGGAAATATAGGCTAGCTAGGTTTGTGGTCGGAGTGATATGTTGAAGCGAGTGATCAGTTACTTTTAACTGAGATGAGATATGTAGCTAACCTATCTAACAATAAGTAGGTATATTAGTTCTCATCGTTTTTATAATCTCATCTGTTTACCACTATGCAATTATTTCTTTGCATACTTGCCAAGTCCAAATTCTTGATAATTGTTAACTGATATTCACAAATCCAGTAACATAATTTGCCTATTTAATTTCTTCTCGTTTTAAATCTAATCAGTTAATATGAGTTTGATTGACCTGCCGTTAACTACCCCGTTTGTTATTCATGAGAAAATAATATGTATCATAGTTGTAAGTTGAAATTATCATTAACAGTGTCATGATAATATCCTCACAAACCAGCCAAGATGTTACGCCCCTTGCATTTTATTTTTACGTACCTAGCAAAGTCAAAGCTTTTAACTTGAACCTCACAGTTACTTGACATTGTGTGAGTCTTAAGAGGCTAATGTTCCATTCAATAAATTCAACAAGTTACACTAGTGTTCAATAAAATGTGTTTTTCATTCAGCCAGAATCGAGCCGACACTTCCGGCTTTAAACATCTTTCGGCCGAATTAATGCGATAAGTAAAATATAGACTTAATTAAATAAACAGTTTACGATACGATCAATTTTTTTCAATTTACCACAACACATTAGAACAGTTGGAAGGAGATTCCCGGACATGTTACACGTCTCGTCTAAATTGTCAAAGTATACGGCCGAAAGTACCGAAATCAAAACTTCAGTCATACATCAGACACTAGATTACACAGCCAAGCTGCGACCGGCAATGTGACGCGTAAGATGACTTCATTGCAATGTAATCCAGTTTATGTTTGTATTATCTCCTTAAGCTGCGTCTGAACCTTACTTACGTCATATGATGACACCTGAAGATGACGGCATTAAGAGTGATTGAGAGACATAAGAGTGGGTATCAAGCAAAGTATGTTATCTTATTGTAATGACTAAGCTGCAGCTAAGACGTTTACGCAAAAGGAAGAATAATATAAGTTAAATGTTTATACTAAGTTTTTAATAAACAAAAACTTACAAAAAAGGATTAATAAGCAAAAAAGAGTCTAAGATCTTACAGAACACTAGTATAAGTCCTGAAAACAATATACAAAGCTAAAATTTATGAGAATCGCATAATTGAAAGCAAGAAAGCAAGCAAGCAACCGAAAGGTTGAAGCTAGTAAATAAATATGTTTCGAACAAATCAAAACATTGAAAAGAAAAACCTATAAGTTATTAGAAAACGATCTCAAAAATTCAGGAGCACCAAATTAGCATGCTATTGTTTTTGACCACCACAACATCTATACCACCCAACACATAAGGTTAAATATTATAAGACTGTTTGAATAGAAGGTGAGAGTGTAAATTGGTTAATAGGGCGTTAACATCCACTTGACATTAGTCAATTTCGAGGCCGTGGTCGTGTTTCGCGGTAATGGCTGCAAGGCTCTGTGTAACAAAAATGTAATGTCATCAACTTTTCCTGAAAACGGCAAAACACGAAACTACCCAAGTAGCATTTTACTCCATTTAAGAGTACACATTTAGTTCCCATGTGAACTTAAAGCATTATTACAGTTCACTCGTGATGTATAAGCTGCATTATTGCGATTAACACCACCTATACCTGTCTAAGGGACTTATAGGAGTGTAGAGTTATACTTTTATACGGTTGTTGGTGTTATAATACTCTAACAACTGTCCTTTAGTCAGCCGTCTGACTAAGAGCATTATAGGAGGGTAGAGATACGGCAATCGCTGTTTAACGGTCTACTTGTACGATGTTATACAGATAGCATATTAATAGAACACACGTGGTCATTTATACAGCCAAAGGCTGTTATGTTTACTTGTTTTAGACTGTTATACAGCTAGTAGCTGTAGTAGGAGTTGTTTGTGGTCATTAAAATAACCTTTTTTACTATCTGTATAGAAGTGTTTAAATGGTTCACATGTGCACTGTAGGCTGTTAAAAGGACTACATGTGTTGTCCATTAACTTCAATAGCAGTTTATTTGTCCACAAGTACTACTCTTATTTGCTGTAAGCTGAACATGAATGTGAATGTGATATTCTATTACACTTATCCCACAAGCTGACGTGTATTGTGTTTAATACGTCGCGTGCAAAAATTTGTGAAAATGAATAAAAAATCTTGGAAAATAAGAGCGATAACCGGTGGAATAAGAAGAAAAATTGCAAAAGAATATTCGCAAATTCGTCCCTCTTTATCTAGTTTGTTTACATTCTTTTAAATACCTCCTTGAACAACGTAGTGTCTTTGTAAGTGTAAATACTCTGACACCAAACTGTGTGGCTCACACGAAAACAAAAAGTGTTTTTTGTTAGTTTGTTACAAAATTTGTACTTTAGGTATTCATACTTGACTTAGTACCTGGGCTAGGCGATTTAACGGACAATAATTATTATTGCGGATCTCTAAAATTTCAGTATATGAAAGAATAAAACGATGATCACAATTGACCTGAATTACATCTTAAAGCTGTACATAAGTTCACATTAGAATACATTTATAGACATTGGTTCTGTAGTGGTACAAATGTGGGACTTCATATAGCCAACAGCATTCTAACAGAACACATGTGAACCTATATACGCTCTAGCCGTATTTCATTTCCACCATTTTGTTCACGTAACCTAAAATATTTACCATATAAATCTCCAAAATTATCATGCAGATTTATCACAAAATACGCAGATAGAGCGATTGAGTTTTGGTTTCATGTTTTAATTAATTACCGTAGTATAATTATAATGCCAATATAATATCAAAAACTGAAAATTGTAGATTTCCTCTCAGCCAGTTTTAAATATTTTAAAATGAATATCGCGTTTTTACAGAGGCGCGTGAATATTTTAGCTGTAAATATGTATACATTTCACGATAAAGTTGCATTCCCATGGCATTTAACATTATTAAGTATTTAAAACAGGTATACTTACCGCGTGTTATCATAAATTTTTATCCAATTGATATCCGCCGGAGTTAATGTTTCTGATGGCCGGGCGTACACACAAAACCAAACTAAATGAGGAAAATTAATAAATAAAAGAAATAATTTAGGACACACGTGAACTTTAGGTAGCACTGGAGTACTTTTGTGGGATTTTATAACTGTGAAGGCTGTGTATTTAGCCACTTGTTACTCTTTATTACGCTCATGGACGTTGTATGGTTCACATGTGTCCCATATAGCGCCGTAAGTCAGCCTTTAAGCCCGATGTTACTACTTAAACTGCTAATATAACGCTAATGTACAGCCATAGTGAACTTAAGGCTGTCTAATTTGTGCCCAAACTGGTTCTATAAGAGCTGTATAGCAAGCTATACAGCTCTTATACAGCTGACTTACACAGCTTGTGGAGTACATGTGAACCACTATACATCTTATATAGAACCCCGAATGCCACTTGGGTAATTACTAAAGTATAGAAATTAGTTAATTTATTAGTTAAGATTTCAGCCTCTATTGACGAATAAATTATAATTGCAGTTATCAGTGGTTCCGACAATAATCGGCAAACAAAAAATTGTAACTACAGCCTATGTAACAAATCCTATTAATAGGATATTATGACTTTAATAACATAAGTAGATAAAGAATGAAAGTAGAAATACCTAGTAGCTGAGTTGCTTGTGATCCTGTTCCACTTTCTTTGAACTTACTAACCATTGTTGTTTATGTGATAGTGTAGATCTTATTTAAGACGATTAGATAAGAAGCTTAATTTGGATTTAGACAAAATGTCAGACATTATAGGTGTCTGTTCTATATTTTATTTATATTATTATTATGTGTGTCTGCTTTGATTGGTTGTCGTTGCAATTTCGAAAAAGTTTACGTGGTCTTAATAATAGTATGCTTTTAATAATTAATGTATTAATCATCTTACTGTTAAAAATGAGCCGAATAATAGAATAAAAAAAAAGACTGTTTTTTTTCGTCACTGACAAATGTTTGTAACACAATTTTGTTAAATATTGACAGTGTTTGAATGCTAACTACTTACTCAATACATCAACTTCTATGATTAATTGTAATAACTGCTTATTCACGACTTCAGTGACCGTTCTAAAATTTCCTTTGTATTATGTAATTCGTTGGTGATTTATATTTGTAGGGTCATCGTGAAATAAGTAAGAATATTAAAAATCTAAATAAAGTTAAATGCATTGTCTGTATTTGCTTAGGAATTTTTATCAAAAAAGAGTAAATTGACTTGATGGCTTTTGTAGTGAAAGAAGACGATACAATGGATCAATTTTATTGACAAAGAATCTAGTTGGGCAGGGCAGCATTTAGAAAAGTCTATAAGGTATTGGACTAGGTATTTACCAGGGGTTGTGCTGTGGAACCTATGGGATCTTTAATACAGAGATCATCATCAGCAATGAAACTGTTTGTCCCAAGATAAATTAGGCCACCAGCTTAACGAGCTAGAGGAATGACTGATGACAGTTTAACGTCTGTCAGGACGGATTGATGTTAATTGATTCAGTATTCATGGTCTAACAACTGATTTCGACCTATTTTATAATGATTTGCATTTAATCGCGTGTCAAAATTAGTTAAGATGTGCAAATCTAATTAGTTTAGTTATATTGCTTGTCAGGGGCCGTTCTGGTTGTTAGAATGTCGCTCAAAGCGAATGTATGTAGAATTCATTATAATATTTTTGGGAAAAGGTACAATTTGAAATAAAATGGCAATTCAGTTTTTTCTCTCAAGTCTTCTGACTGAAGATTCTCAATAACTTCCCAGTTAAAATAATATAAAGACCACTTAGACTCCAAAATGTTTTAGAAGCTTTAAAACCACTGACATTTATTTTATATCTTCTAAGATCTTAGTCTTGTTTGGTACATTGTTGAATACGCCGGTCATAGACTTAACTCCAAGGTCGATAATGCCAATTTATAATGCGATGTCTCATGTGAGTACAAACTTTCTACCCTTGTATGTTCCAAGTCTAAGGTATTTAGCTTCAGGCAAGGCTATGTCACACTGGGATATTGATTTATGCACTGCGTTTCTTCTTGCCCAGTTACTGCACGCTGTAATCGAAAACAATTAAGAATAACGTCAGCTTTTGATTATTTGCGTGTTTAATTAGAATCAATAACGGATGTTACGTGATTATTGTCAGTTTCTGTTGAAAAAAGACTTTCCTAAATTTTTACATTTAGATTTTCATTTACAATATAAACAGTCTACTAATTTTGTTTCTAAGAATCAGTGTTGTGTGTTTAGTGGTTGAGTAACGGTAAGTGTAATCTGTTGTGATCCTTGTAATCTCAGATTACAGGTTAGCTGTCTCGGATGACGTATGCTCCATTGTAAGGCTTTGTAGACAATACCATGGGCGCCACACCTAAGTCATTACAAAATAACTTTTTTAAATACAATATCAAATGTAAATATTTATGAGATGACGATTGTTGGCAACTTCAGCGTAGCGGCGACGGCGCGCAGAAGTGTCGCATTCCTGGCCAGTGTTTATATTAACAACATTAGGCTCGTTGACGACTACAACAAGAGTTCTTTGTTTGTGTCCGTAGAAATGACTCTATGTTTAAATGAAATGTAAAAACAGTGCGGATTCATTCTCTGTACAGAACGGTTGTCATAAAAAAAGTCAGTGTGATAAAAATAAGTGTGATTATTGTGGGAAACGAGGTCATTTGGAAGCTACCTGTTCTCATAAAAAGAATGCAATTAAACCAGAGAAACAAGAAACAAAATTTATTTCAACAGCAGATCCGCGCAATAAGTTTGTAAAAAAAGTATTTGTAAACAATTTTAGTCATGAGGCGTTTATTGATACAGGAAGCAGTTGCTCGCTGATATCGGAATCATTGATAAAGAAAAGTTCTTTAAAACTTATCTCACTGCCGTCCCCGATTTTGTTACAAGGCTTTTCAAAACAAAATTCCAAATATGTTGCTTACAAAGTAACAATTGAATTAAAAATAGATTCTGTGAGTTTGACCAACGTGGATTTGTACGTGATTGATGATCTAGTAGGCTGTGAGATTTTAATTGGTAGAAATGTAACGGAGCGACCTGACCTTATGTATTCACGGATAGGGGACGTGCTTAAATTTGATTATACCAAAACATTTTCTGAATTTTGCAATAATGTGAGTGAATTTGAGTTAAATGCCGACTTATATCAAAATGAATTAATGATTCTTTTTCGGAAATATAGCGATTGTGTCGCCAGAAACATCAACGAGCTAGGAAAAGCAAATAATCACGAAATGGACATTAATTGGCAACTTCAGCGTAGCGGCGACGGCGCGCAGAAGTGTCGCATTCCTGGCCAGTGTTTATATTAAAAACATTAGGCTCGTTGACGACTACAACAAGAGTTCTTTGTTTGTGTCCGTAGAAATGACTCTATGTTTAAATGAAATGTAAAAACAGTGCGGATTCATTCTCTGTACAGAACGGTTGTCATAAAGAAATAAACCGTGCATTAAATAACTTAAACGAGTTATAACTATTGTACCCTCTAAGTCGGTAGTTAATATCTAAAAGTTTTAACACGATGGTGTAATAAATAGATAGACGATAAATTAATGTAATTTGAATTGCTAAATAGTATTTTGTAGTGTAATTTGAAACTTTTCGGCAAAATTCTGCTTAGAATTGATATGAGCGTGGTAGGTAAAAACATCTGGTCGGAAATAATTTGAAAAAATATCTAAGTTTGATGATGATGTTCTCAAGTTATCATAGATTATGGTATTCAAAATGAATGATTTACTGTTTTTTAATGTTTTGTAGGAAGAGTGGTGGTTATAGCTATATTTACGGCGACAAGCTCTAAATTGATCCCACCTGATCTAATCTGATGATGATACAGACTATTTATTTTAGTCCAAGGACACGAACGATTGTGTTTGTTATGTTCAATTTCCTTACAAGTTACCCAGAAATACTATAAAATAAAAGAAGCCTTTATTCTACCACTAACTTTTTCCTGCGACTTCGTCCGCGTAGGTTTCGATATTTACTTGAATTTCAAAATAGATATAATTTTTGCTTTCCCGTAGGAATGAGATGTTTTTTCGGGATAAAAACTATCCTGTGTTCTATTCCAGGACCTAACCTATATGTCTGCCAAGTTTCATCCCGATCCACCCAGTCAAACATCCAAATATTCAAACTTTCGCATTTATAATATTAGTGGGATTAATTATTTTTACAAATATTATAAAAAAGCAAAATTTGTACGCATAGACAATTAAAATAAAAAAATACGTTCTGTTGCCGTTTCTTATTTATACAGGTAATTATATGTTTCGATAGAGATAAGTCATAACTGCAACCGCAGACGTGTAAGTTGATAACTCTTTCCCTCCCCACCCCTTCCCTACCCCTTTTCCTCTCATTTGAATAGCAAGTGTATTTTTAAAATTGTTTTAACATATACTGACATTATTTTACAATGATCCCTTTTACCATATTAGAATGACATGTAAATTGAATTTTTTTAAATGTAAAAGTGACATAAATAATCTAATCTAATCTCCCCTCCCTTACTCCTACAGTTGCGAACCAAACAATTGCAAGCATTTCTATAAAATAGAAATCACAATAACATTCACATACGATCAAAAGAAAATCGTACTCAATTGTTATATACATATAATAATGTAATCGAAGATGAAGGAGATCAAGATCACGGTCAAATCCATTTCAGTTACGTAACTTATGCTATGTATGGTACAAATCATAAGGGACGAGCGCTAAGTTCGGAATTGGCTGGATGTGGAAGGCGGGTGGTGTGGTGGGGCGTTCATCGGGGAAGGCCTATGTCTAGCAGTGGACGTGTAAGGGCTGATATGATAATGATGATGATGCTAAGGCAAATATCTCCAAAATCGTTGTTGGGTCAGATTTACCTGATCGATTGGTTGATAGGGCAAGAAATTGAGTAGCGTAAATGAGATAGGGGACATAGTCAAAAGAAGAGAATCGAACGTAACTAAGACTACTTTCAAATGGCAACCACGTGGCTAGAGAAGACAAGGTTGGCAAACCGAGCTCAGGACAGTAAAACTAACTTGGAGCCAAGCCATTTCTAGGAATGTAAATAAGGTGTGGCGTTAAGAAATATTTTTTTAATACTGGCTTCATGTAGTGTTTCTCAACTCGTGATCGAATACCCTTATAAATAGTTACAACATGCTACGTGAAACTAAATAAAGGAAGAAGCGATCTTTGCTCTCTAAATAAATTAGATACCGCACCACGACAATAAATTTTTTTTTGCTGCATTATGCACTATTACAGTGGCTGTTATTCAGAGCTTCAGAGATCAGTATTTAATTGCAAAGCTCTGAATAACAGCCACTGTAATAGTGCATAATGCAGCAAAAAAAAATTTATTGTCGTGGTGCGGTATCTAATTTATTTAGAGAGCAAAGATCGCTTCTTCCTTTATTTAGTTTCACGTAGCATGTTGTAACTATTTATAGAAGACAGTAGAAGACTTCCGTAGAAGACAGTTTTATTTCATTAAAAAAAGTAAAATTTTAAGAGAGTTGTGTTGCTAAAACCTATTTGACTGACAATTGACTAGTGTTGACAAACTATAAAAAAATACTAATAATCGGAAATGATACAATCACCATTTCGGTAAAACGTACCTGTCAAAAGTAAAATGGAAATACCACTCGATAATTGGCCTTTCATTTAAAAAGGACCTTAATTTAACATCTTATGGTCAATTTTAGATCGGTATACGTTTATTTGACGCCCGTTTTAGACAACTGTTTACTTCATGCTAACTACTAACCACTCTACGCTTATCTATTTCAGTTCTTACGCAGTCCCTTTGCCTTTAACATTATCATCAATTACTAAACAACTTTATTTTTGCCTTATCGCACTGACTTGTCTTCAATTTTCACCTGTACACCTCTTATTAGAAAGTCTTTTAGATTAGATATGATCGTATGTTGTATGCGGAGGTAAGAATGTTCTTGCTGTGACGTAACCGATGCATTTGTCACAGTGATCGAATGATTTGTCTACAGTGTTTGTATCCAAGTTGTGTATTTGTGTCGCAACTTTGGTCACTTTAAGCAGATCCGAGGTTTACTGTCAATGTAACATGATTTGGAATGTTTGTCCTCCAATGTAGCCGATGATGATGTAGTGACATTTTAAAATGTTAATGAGTTACGGGTATTTAAAAGTATTGATACTACATTACTTTTAAATACCCGTAATTCATTGTTAGTTTAATAACGAACGAGTAGTTTTTTTTTATAAATGCTCTAAGAATTCATAAATGTAAAAATACAATATGATTATTAATTGCAATACATTTTGCTAGATTTGTAGTCTAAAATATAACTATAAGTGAAATGGCCACATAAAATTTTGAAAAATTAGATAATTTGAATATTGAAACTTAATATATTAAACGAATAAGAGACCTACTTTTAAAAATAAGATCCAAAAATTATCCATTTACTCACACTCTTTCTATGAATAAATTTAAACTTTATAATTATTAAAATGGGAAGTGAAATAAATCTTCGTTACAAGAGCAGTCTACAACTAGAGATGCAAGATAAAAATTACATGTTAAGTGAGAAACGACGACATGTGCCCGACTTCTCCATTAATAAAGCCTAATTAATTTATCGTCGGACATTAATTAAGTTATTATATTAATTAGTCAAGTTTACGTCTATGACATCTTTAATAAAGGGTTCTAGATTTATATAGTTTAAAGACTTTTAGTATAGATTAGTTAATTTAATAGTTAGTTTTAGTTTACTTTCTTAGTTAGTATTTTTTACTAAAGTTAGAGAGAAAAAAATTACAGAAAAATAAAATAGATTTCCAAATATGATATTGATAATTAAGGTTCTATTTAATGAATGACATAGGACAATGATAGCAGTGCACTAAGTTCTAACGAGAAATGGACTACACAACATACCAGTTAAAAACCTTTCCAGTCACCATCAGTTGAAGAAACTGCTAGCATAAAAATATGAGTAACAAAAATGCAACTGACATAATATTTTATTAAGGTGAACTATATTAGCGAGGACTATAGAAATTAGGTAAGAATAAACAGTTTTGTACATTTAAGTGAAGTATAAAAGATGTTAGCTTCTTATATACTTTACCACAGTTTGAGGTGAACGATCTATGCAAGAAACGAAGCTGAAACAAACGAATATATTTAGACACAATTAACGATAATAATATTTTAAGAAGCTTCCGTACCACGAATTGTACTTATGATTTATGTTTACGGTATGCAGTTAAACCTACAATTAAAGTACTTATTCACGGATAAGTAAATTTAGATATATCTTGTTTGGAATGCGCGGTTGGAATTATAAGGCACTCAAATCATATAACTTTTGTTATTGAAGATCTTATTTTTAAATAAGATTACATCATTAATTCATTATTGATTGTAGACTCGCCATCAGTATTCCAATCTGGTATCACCATCAAACTATCACTTACTTACATTTATTTGCCTTTAGCTATTAAAAATACCGAAGATATTTGAACAATAGGTAAATTTTTGTGAAATAATCATTTTTGCATTTATCTGGAGTTAAACCGATAATCAAACGTTCCAGCGCCCTACGGATTGGAAATTAATATATGTTGCAGATATTAATATACGGATTGTTGATGTAACACATATACTCAACAATATTTAAGACATCAATTCAGTATTACATACATGTACATTAATGTCATTTACTATTAATGAGACCCCTTAATTTTATTTACTCGCTAATATTAATATTCTGGAAGAGATCCCCACGTAGAATAAATGAATTCAATGCGAAAAAGTATTATTAATTAGTAACATAAAGACTAAGCCGAAATATTGGTGTAATTAGCTGACATATTATTAAAATCATAATTAACGAGTAATAAGGATCATGAGAAACTGTGAAAACTATTATCATTATCAACATTGCAACCTTTATTTGTCTTTGACTCTGCATGCCTTGTTTTTATCGGATCACAACTCAAAAAAACTTCATTCAAAGTGCGATACAATTTATCACTTTTGGAGGTTATGGAATATAAATTACAATTTATAACACAGGGACAATCGTTATTGCATCTTCAAAGTGTCATCACTTCTGATAGAATAGTAGAGTCATCATCTGTATAACTAATCATGTACAAAAATAGCAAAAGAGTAATGATCAAAAATTACCCTCGCATACTATCACTAGAACGATTTAGACATCTCTAGCAAGGCGTGCCAAAGTCATTGGTCATCCTGTGTTATGCTGGCACCGCGCTGCACTCTTCTAGGAAAACCCAGAGGTTTAATTAATAGGGGATAGCGTATTATGCTGTTTCATGTTCTGTTTTGCCTGTTGCTTCTAGTGAATTGTTCCTTCTGTGCCGGAAAGAAAAACGAGAAGGAGGCGGTTACATAAATGGTCCTTCCCTATCAGGTGGTCACTCGTGGGAGTGACCTTAGATGGCGCCAGCAGTCGACAAAATATTTTATTAATTTTACATGAATTTATTTACCGACAATTTTCGATTAAAAAAAAACCATTTCTCTAGATTACCTATGACTTGTGACAAAACGTAATAACATTTAGCTAATGAATTTATATGCTCCAACTTTCTTAATGCTAAAACTTGCACTCTGAATCTTCAAGTGCTACTCAACTCCAAAGCGACCACCTAAAATAGAGTTTCTGAAGACGTATTCAAGTCAAAAATTTATATGTACGTGTATGTCAAAGGCTTCTTCAACAAAACACTGAATAAGTATTGCTTTGTTTACCAGCTAGGCTACCAGGTATAGACATCACCGATTTAATGTATAAAATTGCTAAGTAAAATACCAAAGTTATTACATCATTTGTTTTTTAAAACTCTCTGCGCTTTTTACTTGCACCTGCAACAAGTCGTCGATCTGTCTATAAACCTCCTATTTATTAGAGAGGCGTGTAGCTGTAGATCAAGTGTCTGATCCAATTAACTAAATACTAAAACATAATTTAATTAGTAACATAAAGCAGACGTTTTGTAAACATGGTTATATCGATAAGGAAGCAGCCATAAATTCATGAAAGGTAATATTACGGTACAAAGTGGTAAAACTGAGACAGCCAGGTGCTCACCTGACTATACTGGGCACTGTCACAGACATTGTTGTGGGCAACGATCCCAATGGTTGGGTTATAGATAGCCCTAAAGACTCAACAGTAATGAATCATTGAAGTACTAATAACCATAAGATACTCTAGTTACTAATGATGTATCTCATCATCAGAAGAAATACGTCTACTGTTCAATATAAGTCTCCCCAATAGAATGCCACTTTTGGCGAACTGTCTATTGGGGGATCTATCATTATTAACACGCTTGGCAGGCGGATTGGTGACCGCGGTAATGATCTTAATATACACAGGACAACGTTACTGCCCGTTCCTGATGCAATCCCTTAGCGCCTTAACGACACCCACGGGAAGATTGGGGGTGGGCCTTTTCTAAGCTGGCAATTACAATGCTTAAACAGAACCTTAATGCATTTGTATTGTGGCTGCTCTAAGGCAGGCAAAATAGAGATTTGTGGCCTGTAAGACCGAACCAGAACTAGTATATAAGCCACTCATAATTTGGAATACAGTTTTTGTATCCAGCGTAGATGTATAAACCCTAGTAATCCTAATATGTATCGCAGCTAATGTCAGACTATGTTGAATATAATAGAGACAATAGTCTTCCACGCAAACGTGCCTATTGTTAGCATATACGAGACAAAACAAACGTGACATTTGATTGAGATGTTGTTACAGTTGATTAGACAGACCAAACACAGAACATACTAATTAGTAATTACTGAGCCGTTGGACAACCCAAATGTATAGAACCACAAGGCTTTAGTATAAATACCTATATATGGAAAAACATATTAATGAAATACGAAGAATAAATAAGATCTCGTACCTGATAGAATTAGATAAAGGTACGAACAAAACTGGCGAAGATGGAACAATATTGGAACAAAGTGGAAGAGTAAGAATCTAACATTCTTTTATTTAGCTCATGATATAGATATCTACGGGCGCTTATTTTATAAAATTCTGTCACGGTTATACATTAAAATCCACAATATACTCTTTTTTTAAGGTTCGAGGCTGGCATTGTCTTTTTTTGAGTCAAAGTCAGCCTCGTAAGGAAACTCGTACATTACTTAGGAAAAAAAGATGAACATAACACTTCGATTCCTACCAAAGCCGTCATATATAGAGAGGGTGTTACGGAAGACGCAAAATAGAGACATCCCTTACCAGATGAACCTGAACCTGAAGGAAGTGGCTAGAACAGATACACAGCCAAAAGCAAAAACTGTAACGCAGCGAAAACAAAAATATGTATTGTTCGTCAGTTTTTTAATATCATCATCATCATGTCAGCCCCTAGAAGTCCACTGCTGGACATAGGCCTTCCCCAATGAACGCCACCACACCCGGTCCTTCGCCCTCCGCATCCAGCCGCTACCGGCCACCTTCTTTATGTCGTCGGTCCACTTGGCGGCGGGGCGTCCCACCCTGCGAGTGCCGATCCGCGGTCTCCACTTCAGAACTCGTCTGCCCCAACGGCCCTCGGTTCTGCGGCATATGTGGCCCGCCCACTGCCACTTCAGCTTACAAATCCTTTCGGCTATGTCGGGGAGTTTCGTTCTTCGTCGGATCTCCTCATTAAGCATCATATCTTTCAAAGAAACCCCGAGCATAGCCCTCTCCATAGCTCGCTATTTTTTAATATACACCGCTGACGAAGAATACATTTTTATAAAAATATTCTTTGGATTGATTCTATTGTACTTGACTTCACAAGCATTGGAGAAAGCCGACGTCCAACAAATGGCAGTGTGGTTCGAGGCTTAGAATTGGGCCACCTCCAATCTTCCGTAGATTCTACTGTGCATATTAAGATCATTACTGCTATCACCAATCCGCCTGCCATGCGTGGTGATTATGGCAAATCTCCCAATGGACAGCCCACCAAAATATCATTTGATTAGAGAGGCTTATGTTCAACAGTAGACGTATTTCTTCTGATGATGAGATACATCATTAGTAACTAGAGTATCTTATGGTTATTAGTACTTAAATGATTCATTATTGTTGAGTCTTTAGGGCTATCTATAACCTAACCGCTGGGATCGTTGCCTACAACAATGTTTGTGACAGTGCCCAGTATAGTCAGGCGAGCACCTGGCTGTCTCACTTTTACCACTTTGTACCTTTCATGAATTTATGGCTGCTTCCTTATCGATTTAACCGTGATTACAAAACGTCTGCTTTTTGTTACTAATTAAATTATATTTTAGTATTTAGTTAATCGGATCAGACACTTGATCTACAGCTACATGCCTCTTTAATAAATAGGAGGTTTATAGACAGATCGACGACTTGTTGAAGGTGCAAGTAAAAAGCGCAGAGAGTTTGAAAAACAAATGATGTAATAAGTTTGGACGTATGGCGGCTGATGATGACGTCCAACAATAAAATTCGCCTGGCTTGGATAGGTTGCTTATAATAAGTGTTGATACGTAAACAATCCATTTCAGTTCAAACTAATTCAGTAAAAATTATCCCAATAAAAAAGCGCAATAAAACCGATTTCACGTTCAGAATGAGGTATGGCAAGTCATTATCGGGAACTAGTTCAGGAGCCATAAAGTTGGGAACATATAGCCTTTATAGCCTATGTCGAACGTGTTTATTGGTGCTTATATCAGGATCTCGCTAATTGTGGTTCAAAAGGTGGTTACTAAGGTGGTTGACTTCTAGCAAGTATTAAACATCATATAGGTGTAACTTAGTGAGAAGGCGATGCTAATTAATCAATGCAAAGCTTGATTCGATTGCTTAACAAGTCATCTTTCCTAGCACCCCTAATTTTATATTATCTTACTTGATCATGGAATTTGTGCACCTTGACATCTAATCAAAACGGAAACTAATAATAAGTTACTGAATTTTCAGCTCACTAACTAAACACAGCATAAAAATTAAATAAAAATTATACATAATAAATGACTCCAAGGCTTCCCACCGCTGCTGGTATGGTGAGGCTGATCCTCTGAGCGAGGTATTGTCCAGTCCTTTAGTCATTTGAGGCCTCGACAAGATGCTGGATAGGAAACTAGTTACAAGAAGTGCCAATAGTCTAAACACATAAGTACATTTCCAGTCTCAATATTGTATTACATATAACAAGTTGAGTGATGTACAGAAAATTAATAGTTCTTGTAATAATTTATAATTGATATTCTTTAACGTTGACATCTTCTATTTGCATTGCGAGTATACAATATTTTTTCTTTATTATATAATAGTTCTAATTTTACAAATTAATTGTCTTTAAAATTGTTTGCTTATGCAATTGTTATATTGATCAAATTAGCTATAATATCAACTTTTCGGGACCTGGAGCAAATAAATTAAATTTCATTTCAGAAATCGTGTTCAAATGTCCTGTCTTAAACACGTCTGGGGAACTATAACTGGCGACCATGGCCGTTTTCATTTCAACGTCTGGAGGACAATAAAGCACCAATATACGATGATTCAATTTGATTAGCTTAATTTTGATCGATTGATGGTTTGGTTGGTAATACCACAGGGCGGACACTTGTGCCAAAATGTATGAGATGGCGGGAAATCGACTACCTATTTTTACACAAATACAATAATCGTGTCCGCACACGGCAGCGCACGCACACATGCCTAAGGCAATCGTTAGGGGTGTCAGACCGCGCGGACCGGCCGTGGGCACCAGTAACGTTGTGATGGCGGCGTAAAGTGTGCATAAAAATAAAAATAGTTTATATAGGTGGTTGAGATTTAAGTCGTAGGTATACAATCTTTTTTCCAACTTTCGATGTTTACGTGCAAAATCTCTATGCAACCATACAAAACTGTACGAATTCGTGATAGACTAGTTGGTACTCACGTTTATGAGGTCGAGGGTTCGAATCCGGGCACAGGCCAAAGAACGAACTAAGAACGTTTTTAGTGAAGGTAAATACCTTAAGAAACCAGCCAAAGAAGTAATAATTCTAAGGCGTATGTGAAGTCCACAAACCCGCATTGGGCCAGCGTCGTGGATTATTGTTATGGAATAATTCCTACTCGCGTGTATTTTTTCTTTCATTCATTATGGTTTAAATATATAACTAAACATGGTGCATGTGCTAAAATAAAATATTTTTCGACATACAGGGAAAAAATACGACACTCATCATTGTGCACATTATAATTTTTTTTAATCTATACATATATTAAAACAGTAAAAAGGCGTTTATGTACATTAAAGTAAAAAAAATTCAGACCTTAAGACCAGTGGAGTCCAAAAATATGATAAAAAAAATCGTGTCTATGTATGTATGTCTGTACGGGCTAATCTTGGAAACTGCTGAACAGAATTTGACGGCGTTTTCACTATTTAATAGCTAAGGATAACAAAGGATATTTTCGAAATTTCCACATTTGTTTGGGTAAATTTTGTATTATCACAGGAGTTTTCTGACTGTAGCAACATCAAAGTTGGTACTGCGTTTCTTTTTAATTCTTTGCAAGACGATCCGAAGCACAGAAATGAAGATCGCAAAAGCGGTGATTTTTTAAACTTTTATTGTTTGGTCGCCCAATCACTTGAATCCAGTATCTGAAAAACAATTTTTCTTTAGTATATACATCTGATAACAAAAAAAGATTTTATACCCAAACAAAAGGAACTGCGGAAACGTTCCTACAATGTTACGTTGTAAGCTCACGTCACACGCCACTGTATGACACATGTCATTTTTTTCTTTTTATTATGCTGCAATTACACATCCGCGCAAGTCGGTAAACAATCGCTCATTGAATTTCGATTACATCAAAAAGGTGAAAATTCAAACGTAACATCGGTTCCGTTATTTTTAATTTAATTAAATATATATTTTATGTATTATACATTACATTTGTCTAATCCCAAACTTGATTTTATTCACTTCAGATCAGAACGTCTCATTCTCCTGTACCATTGAAATTAGATAAGGACCAATTCACTAATATAGTACCCAGAGTAAGACGAACTCTAAACATGTCTATACATAAAAGGAATCGAACTCACGACTTCTGGTACTTGAATCCAATAAGCAAGTCAATAATCATGATATCTTCAACAGAGGGAGTCCAAACATTTATTTTTATCTTCGTGTATGCATGATTGCCATAAATTAAAACTTACATAACCGAATTTTTTACTAGCATGAACACTTGGCAATTATGCGAATGTATGTACGGTGGACCACACGCTAAAGTCTAAAGTGTACAAAATATAAAATTTTACAGAGTATAAAAATTACCTTGATATATTAAGTCACACGAAACTCGGTGCTTTTCCAACTTTACTTACAAATTTTTAGAATTCAGGTATCTTCTTACACGCTACAATTAAATCTGATGATCTGCAGGTTCCTGAATAATTCATGGTTATGATGAACGTGGGGTTTAATTGAAGGCGTGACTAATACTACTTAAATTCTTTAAGATTTAATATGTTTTGTCACAAAACATATCTAATTTCGCGTGACAAGTTACCTAATTCAAAAAGACCCACATCGATGCGAGTATCTCGCGACTTGACGCAAATGTGTAAATGTCGTACAACAAACAAATAGATATACAATTGATTAAAATTGTATCAATGTCTATCTCAAATAACATTTTATTTACATTATCAAACAGAATAAAATAAACCAAAACGTATAAAATTATATTTGAATTACTTATAATACCAAAATTCAATCCTACAAATTGTTTGAATAAATAGGCAAAATATGTTACTTACCTCGATTCTTCTGGAGGAAAAGAATGAAATCGTCTCTTTTTGTCATTACTGTTAATCAAAAAACCACCTACATCACAATACTTCACCATTATTCTTTTAATTATCTTTCAAGCAATACATACAGCCCTGACGGCTAGTGCCCTAAACGCTACCCAAATCTGCGGCGCGGGGTGAGGAAGCTGTGATTGGCGGGGGGAAGGGAGTGTCCATTCTATACGTAGTATTATTAAGTATTCTATGGTAATACTACGGCACTCCGAAAAAAATCCTGCGAAAGCATTTCGAAATGTTTCCCTTCAAAGTAGAATCAGCAGTCGTTCACAATCATCTGATACCGACAGACAGCACACTTTTATTTATTTTGCAAAAATATAAACATACGTCTACAAATGTATGTTGCAGAGGCCAATCATCAGATTTACTGACGAGTTTTTGATATTTTCATTCACTTCACAAGTACACATGACATACTCAACTATATTTAAGTATAAACACAAACAAACGTAGTCGTAAAAGGTTTAGTCCTACTGTTGTGATAAAAATCATTTGTATCGTACCTGCGGATTAAATTGTATTTCGTAATATTGAACTACAATTTCATACTCCGTACTATGTAAGTAGTAAGTCTAGTATTATGGGGATACAGTACGCTTAAATATATTTATTATTCCTTTTTAATAACCATTAAATAACTAGAAAGTGTTGTAAATGTTAATAGATTGCGCTGTACGAACCTAGTTGATACACACAGCTGCAAGTAATTGGATCCCAAACACACATTTATTCGAGAAAACAGCGTGGTGAGAGAGGGATGCAAAACATTGCGTTGATTTTGCATGTTTCTTTGCTGCATAAGTTTTAGTTCTATTTAGGAGTGAAAATCGATTTAGTGATAGACTTTGTATTTTAATAAACATACATTAGTAGGTACATTAATATGTACATGCAACTAGATTAAGAATATAATTATATAGTAATAGTAGTAAACTAGTCAAAGTAGTATATTTTTTATTTTCTCGTGCTATAACTTTTAAAGTGCCTGAATTCAACACTGCTGCAGAAACTTGAAAAATAGTAAGTTAGGTAAAATGGTCACAGAAAGTTAACTATATAAATGCTCTCTATGACATAATAAGGGACTACCCTTACTAGGTAAGGTACGTGTCTTCTAGTACTAGCCAGTAGTACAAACGTGCGATTCAATATAACCAATCAATGCGACTGACTGACAGAGGCAATTGACCCTCATTATAATAGACGAAAATAATCACCCATTAATTTTATTGGCCACCGGTGGTGATCGACATGAACTAGACGATATTGAAACATAATGTGATAACATTCTCCTTAATCAGAAAGGGATAGGAGACATTTTCCTTATACGTGTGAACGATGGAGACGATTAGGAGTGTTATGATACAATTTGATATTATTTCGATGGACCATTACAGGTTTTTGATGATCTGATAGAGTTACAAAAATAAGATATCAAGGTTCAATAACCTCGTTTCATTTTTGCTATATCATGTGTTCATACACATGAGTCTAAAATATGCAAATTCTTATGTTGAATAACATAATGCTAGAGACTGTAACATAAAGCCTCATCTGAGATGATCTGTTGAATTACAGTCCGAGATATGTACATCATAATAACATAACTCAGTCATAATAAAAATTATCTATCTAATAACTTTACTTAAACTTATTGCCGTCTTGTTTTTTTAAAACTGAATATTTCCTAATTTGCTTTTGTAAATGCTGCAGCATTCTATTTGTAGTGTGATTTTTAGTTGATTTAAGACACACTCATACATTTGTGAGCATCAATTTTACAGAAACTTCTTATCCTTGTATTGCTAAATGAAACACCGTGACAAAAATTAAAGAAAACATCGTTTGACCTTTACCATTCTTATTGTACAGTGTATTCATGTGTTTCGATAAGTCCAATGTCAGTTCTCTATAAAGTGGGTTATGTATGTTTGTCCGGTACACATCTGTACATACACGTAACGTAATCGACCTTAGACTTCGTAACATCTCCATGGTTTGGGTTGTTTTATCGATAATTGTCTCTAATCGTTTCATGCGATTCAAAGTTGCTAAAAGCCATTAATGCAATCGCTACTTGCTGAGTGCCTCATGTTTACTGCTTGTGAAAATTTTCTTGAGTTTCATCAGTTTACCTGTAAACTAGCTTTTGTACAAGGCTTCGTCCGTGTCAGGGAAGAAGTGTGTGAAAGTTTTTCTTCCACTTTTTTCAGGAATCATTTTCTGTGAAGCTTATTAGTTTGTAAACAAGAGATTTGTCAAGAAATTTGGCAAACAGCGAAAATAGCATCAAGGTTTTAAAGTTATAAGTAAACAGAATAGCAAACGTTGTTGGATTTAATTAATATTGCGATTTTGTACACAAATGAACACCGTATATGTCTGTAAACAATCTTAACACCAAGGACGATGGCAGTGGTTGTAATCTACCTACCACAGTTGCTCAAATTGATTTCCAAGAAATTATCAGAGACAAGTATACACCATGAATACATATTGACACATTACAGCATTCAAGACCCTGTAACGATACCATTCGCCATGCAAAGTGCATTCCAGCAAAATGAACTTCCAAGACATAAAATGCAAATTATTCTAAGAGGCGCCGAACTTGTTACGGTTACTGGAGTAATTAATGCAGGATGGCTGGGACCTAACTGATTTGACATTCTACAAAATTCCAAAGTTGATTCAAAATTCTCGAATAGATAGCACTTTATAATTCTAATAAGGAAGTGCTAAATGTACCTAATTGAAAAACGTAAGAACGTTAAACTTGATCTAAGTGGAAGAACACTTTGTCAAGCCTTGATGCTAAGAGGCCCTTTGAATGCTCTTACAAATCAGTGACACCCTTAATAGATATGATATCATCACACATTCACACTCAGTCATCAGAAAAGCAATTGAAGCACTAATAGGTGTTGTGTAAGCAACAAGAGATGATGTCAACAGTCCATAGAATTGATCTCAATCGTACGAAGAATGTGACACATTTATGGGCATGAACCCAAGTGGTATACTAGTTTAGGACAATAGCAATATGCATAATGGAAATGGTCCCAAATTGATTGTAGGAAATTATAGGTTAGAAGAAATATAATCAAATTTACGTATATTAAGCGATCAAGAAAAATTACGTATTTTCAGTGTTATAGAGTTTATATGTAAACAATTATATAATCTACAAGGGATATTATGCTTCTTTAGAAAAATATAGTTATACCTTTCTAATAAGTTTAAGATTGAAGGAAAAAATCACCCATCAAAAAGTTTTTACCTAGTCTAACTAAATTAAGGGCGACCCGTTGGGTAATGTAAGTAGTTTCTCGTTCAAAAACCTCTTGAATAATAATTTTATTAAACCAATAACTTTGCATAACCATTCATCCATTCATCTTCTTCTGTGCGTGGGAGATGGCCACCGCGGCCCTTTAGTCAATGCAAGCCCGACATAACCTACTCGTCCCCCCGAGGCGAGTAGATATGCAGTAATAGGCATTTCCCCGCGACAAAAAAAAAGTACTTACTGCCATAATCCATTTTATTCAAGAAAATGTTTGTACATGTTCTAAATTTATATGTTAGTAAAACAATTTACGAGCATAAGTGCGAGTTTAATGAAAAAAAGAGCTTTTAGCTAAAAGTGTGTCACATATACCATCGGCTGGTTTCTCTATTGAGATATTTAATTTTATGTCTTTCAATTAGATTCGCGAAGGTCGCGTGAGTAATGAAATGGCCGTGAAAATAAATAGTATTAGTGATGTCATCTGTGCGTAGGATGTGCGTGAAATTGGGAACATTGACTTTGCATTAGAGTGAAATTCAGAAATAGTAATTTTTTTATGTAGTAAGGTACTAGAAAACAATCATGTTCAAGTGCATATTCTTATTAAAAATAAGATTTGAACACGGGAATAATCAGATGTTTCGTTGATTGGGACAGTTTTTACAATCAGTAGTGATGGAGATGATGAGTGCATCGCCTAGTTATCTTTCACAAAAAGTTGATAACAGCTGATTGAGGAAATGAAATAGCATTGGGATAACAATAATGAAATTGAACAATATAAACATAGGACGACCTCCGTGGCGGAATGGGCTAGCTATCGGACTGCCACAACGGAGGGTGCGGGTTCGAAACCCGCTAGGGGCAAATGTTCGTATGATGAATATGAATGTTTGTACCCAAGTCTTGGATGTTTATATATTTATTTAAAGTCTATCCGTTATCTAGTAACCATACCACAGGCTCTGCCTAGTTTGGGACTGGATATATGGTGTGAATGACTGAGATATTTATTTATTTTTTATTTTATAACGTCGGTACTTTTAACCAAGCCTTTTGTAATGCGCACACAAACCTTGCTTTCTTCTGTTTCTCTATCCAGCCTCTCTCTTACCTATTCCGAGTCAGATCAGAGACTCTTCTCTCATGCACTTAGATCAAATTAGAAAGTAATTAAAATTCTTTTTTTATCTCGTCCCCTATTATATTCATGATAAAAGGCGACGAAATAGTAAATAGGTCTACCAAATTCCACAGTTCAGTGTAGTAACATTAATCCATCATAAACCTGACTTGTCTGCGAGTTTGTTTATAGGTCTGTCCTATTTTCGCGTCCAGCGAATGGTATTGTAAAATTAGTCGCCTCCATAGCGACGTACCTGGAACACTGCAATCGTCACGATGTTGGCACGTTGCTGGGGAATCCAAATAACGTGGGCCCATCGATAAAAGTTTATTTCTTCCTACTGTTTGTGGGCCGGCTAAACCAGATCATACGCCGGTTTACGCACGGTAATTAGACCGTGGTTTGTGAAAGAGAAAACTTGCGGTTAGCAGACACCAGGCCTTGCGGTGCTAATCGGGAGTTTTCGAAGACAGTGTCAACAGGAGTTTGTAAAGACCGTTGGAAGTGTTAATATGATTTTCAGTGGGGCGTTGGTAGCGTAGTGGGGTAGACGCGGCTTTCGAGTGTCATGCTGAGTGACAATTGAAAGGGTCAGTTTGAAAATAAATAAATAAATAAATATCTTATATGTCTTTATCCGTTTCAAGAAAAAAATACATATTTTTATCTTAGAACTAAAAAATAATAGTGTAATCCTAATAACTTATTTTTTTGATAAACAATACCAATTAGACCCTTCTCATTCTGACTCGTTCAATTGCTAAAGTTATCTGAATAAGTAATCGAAGTTAGGATTATCTTATTACTATACCTGTTAGATTTAGCGCTGTACACAAATACTTACTTACCATACCGTGTCCCAACATGGAGGCGGCGATGTTGTTCGCCACACATCACGCCAAGTGGTATCACGGAGCGAAAAGTGGACGAAGCAAAGTCGCTTTGCGACGTTGGATCGCGCAAAGTAGCGATGCATCGTCTCTGTCTACCCCTCTGGGACTAGGGAGTGAGCATTATGTATGTGGGTACATATATAGATATTATAGTCCACGATGGCATGCCTCGCTAATTTTAAAGAGGGGTGAGCGCGGAACGCGTGGATGACCGTCAGTATCTACGTATGGACACATTGTTGATCAGTACATAATGATAAAACTAACACAGTAACAATATAACGTATATAATACAATGTAAGCTATTTAGAAGAGCGGGGCGTGCCTTCGTGAACTGTATGATATATATTTGCATGTTATTAGTTTGTGACGTAAAAAGCCTGGTAATCATCTCAACCCACAATGACGATTTTCAAAAGCCAATTGAGTGATAGCCCTGGAAGGGAGAACTCATACGTAGACACACAAATCATAACATTCCAAACGCTACATATCACTTGTTACTTATAAAAATATACGCGAGTCCAATATAGATGCGTTGTACGTCTGTCTGTCCATTACCATTGAACTTTTTAAATATAGAGCTGGATAGATAGATGGACCACCGTGCTCGGACGTGGGATACAACAATCACATTGCTATGGTAGAATGTTTATGCTATCGCTTTACTTTTATTATTACAGATACATGTAGGTATAATAATTCTGAAGTCAACCATGACATGGGGGGGCATTTTGTTGTAAAGTGATATGAGAAGTATATCAAGTACAGTATATCAGTTTCTAAATGCCACAAAGCTTAGCAATGGTGGCGATCACAATAGACCAGAAATGGTCGCAGTGATATAAGGTCTAGACTGAGACCTTGAAATAGCCCCAACTCGAATAACAATAATATCAAGTACATTAAGTTGTTGGTAAACGTTAAAACTATCATATTTAAATTTTCTTTACTCATGTTGCATACAAATCTGAAATGGAAATCATTCAAACCTTCATCAGGTCGGATGTTATTTTAAAATATTAGAAATTCGAAATCGAAAGCGAAAATACTAGAAAATTCTTCAAATTCTTTAAATAGATCCATTCAACAAACCCACACAAGATGCTTTAGTGGACAACGAAGGAATATTAAGGGATGACGACGAGTTGGGTTGAAAACTTGAGATGAAACTGAAATCCAAAGAAATCTTTACTAGCGCAGAGTAATAGACTAAATAAGAGAAACTAAGAACTATAACAAAAGATTCAACGAACTATAATACGAGTTGTGACCTAAAAGACGCATTTGAAGAAATAAAAAAAAAACTTCGTACTGCTTCTACAATAAGCTTTAATGCACGTTTTACTTTCGATACTATTCAGAAGCACCAAGACAGGTGCATAGCTGCACTCAACGCGATTGACCCAGTTTATGCATCATCTACTTTGTTTACGTCGCTTAACGAATTGTTTTGTCTATAGCAGCATCAAAGTTTATGTGTGCTTTGAAAATAGATAGGAATTAGTTATTGGTGAAAGTTGGGATAAATCTGGCTACCTTATTCCCCTTAATTTGTATATTGAATGACGTCCTTTAAATATTGTAGCATATTGACGAATCAAACCTATAGAAATAACCCATTTTACTTCTGTATCCATATGTACGCCTTGATTCTAATTAGCGTTTAAAATTAAGCCAGTAAAACGAATTCCAGCTATTACCTATTCTTCGAATGCGGTCATGTCAAATAATGTAGTAAGCCTTTGAATGGTATGACTTCATAAGTATTAAAATCCTCATGTATTGTGTCAAAAGGAAGTCGTATTTCACAGATGCGATCTCGTAAGTAGTCTCTAACACAAACATAATAATGGTTTCATTAAAATTCGTCCAAATGATATTTATCTCGCATGGTTACTTAGTTCTTGGAAGCGTGAAACGAGACAGTTTTGCATCGCTATTCCACCAGGATTGGTTGACCTGAAGCATTAAATTGCTCTCACTCCGAGGAGTTCCTTTTAGCCTTTAGCCAGAGAGGGTAGGTGGGTCTTCATATTTCAGTCATATATTATTAGCAAACACTGCGTCTTCGCTAAATCTATGCGCGCCTATTTCTGACGTATTCACTATTCATATGTTAATGTCACTTTGGAATGTCTCAGTGGGGTGAGCAGATTTGCGATCGACGACAAATGAAACGACAGATACTCTCACGGTTGATTTAGTCTCATGTGTACGAGTATCTAAACGATGTTATTATTGGATGTTGCGTAATTGCATCGCTTCAGTTGTGCGTATTTATGACATTTAGGAAGACATTGATGGATAAATAGATTGATATATTTTAGAATATGGTACATCTTAATTAATTTGATCTGGATTTGTAATAGTAATCCAGAGGCATTTTAGGGTGCAACGCTTATAGCATTTCAATTGAAGTACCGCACGCACTAATTTAAAGATTGCATGTGATACCTATTAGGCGACAGTAAAAGATTCTGACGGAATTTAGAAACAATTAGTACTTAATCGTTTTATTCATACTTTGATTAATGATTACATATCCATAGTAGAAAATTAATGGAAATAAAGCCTCTTTTTCGCAACAAAAAATTTCTGTATGAGAAATATTTTGATGGAACTCGAAAATAAACGTTAGAATATGAATTCTAATCGTCTAATTACACAGTTCTTTCTAATAGTACTTTAGTATACTGTCGATATATCTAATTAAGGACACCAACAAAGTTGCCTGCACTTCTGACCACCGTGTTTTTTACAGCGATCTAAACAGTTATTATAAGGCAGAGGTGAAGGACATTCTCTTAATATGTCATCCTTCCAGCCTCACAACAGGTCTAATATTTAGCAAATGCGTCAGATGACAGTTCCATTTGGCGAGATCGTAATGTTAAGGCCGATTCACTTGAGTTTACTGCTTTCAATGAATTCGAATCAAACATATGACTGGGGGTATTAAATTAATATTAGCATTATTGTTTTATGTCTCTGTTATTTCGCTCACTAGCATCCAGTATCGCGGCGTTGCCTGCAAATTTTCGGATTTCTTCTTATTATTAAAAATCGTATCTTCTCTAATAATAAACTGATAGTTTCGGTCTGTGCAAAAAACTAAGATTCAAAAGAAAATTTCTACATACATAACAGAGTAACAATCTGAAAAGCAATTTTAGCAATATAAACACAAGCTTGTGTGTTTATATAAAATTAATTAGGTATCTACCATATTATGTAAGACCATATTTTATATTAATAGCCTGCTAAAAACCGGTCATAGATAACAATTCAAATTAATGTTTTGTATCTGAATACTAGCGTAGGAGTTCAGTAGCCGCTTCTTAATTGCTATTTGTCTGCATTTTTTTCTATTTAATATTGAGCAAATACAGGTTAGTGAGTCCATAATTTCTGGTCAGTTAAACAAAGTTAAATAATATAATCAAAATATACAGAATCTACTTTAAGACTTGAGAAAATGTTTAAATGTAAAAAAACCTAACCATCTATTTGATTATTTTTATTTATGTATTTTCCCCCATCTCAGCGTCGTCCCCTTTTCAGATAAAGAAGGGAACAAAAATATAAATTTTGTCATTTTACTGTTATATCAGCTATGCAAAGAAGAGGGTGCACCGATGAGGGAATATAGGAAAACTCCAAATCTTTTTGACAGAAAGCTACCTAAATGCCTATTCTATGTATACTATACATAAAACTTCCCGAAAACACGTGAGCTGTCCGACGCTTTTGTATGTAGCTCAACACTTACCTTGCAAGAGAAGAGTGCATTCTGCCACGTAGCCTTTGTCTCACTGAAGAAGTAACAGCTGTGTCCGAGTCTGATGAACTGAGGTGGACATACGTAGGACATCTTCGTTGAGTTCTTGTGAGCAGTCAGCCCGGACACGCCTTGGCCTGTACATGAAACAGCTGCTTCAAAACTCATACAAACATGCATATAGACAGAGAACAAACAAACAAAACAAAGTCGTGTAACACTAGCTTATACAAGTAACCAGCATGGTAAAGAACAGATTCAAGAACCGAGAACAAATCGGTCATGTGATTCGGTTAGTAACGAAATTACAATAGAGTACATACTAGTGAAAAGAATGTACACATATGTACGTTATGTATGTTTGCTAACATGTCACAGCTTGGCATATTGTTTTTTTCTACGAGTAGAGTACTTGCTAGGTTATAGTAGATATAATAATCATGAAGATGAAACGTGATAATTTTGGAGATAGGGATGGCTTAGTAACGCTTTGTGAATAGAGAGCGGTAGTAAAAGGAGGCCGTTGCTTATATACAGCTCTGGATAGAAATAGTGTTAGAGGGACGAAAAAAGATAAGAATATAGTTGAGGATTCTACGATGAACGATACTGTGAGAAGACATGATGCTCTAAGCTAGGTGCATAGACTACTTTATTGCAAATTGAACTCCTTACTATACTGTGCTCCAGGGCAGTAAAAAACAGGCAAGCATGGTGATACGAGTAAAAGATACAGAAACAGTAGCACAGGAGCACGTGAAAACAGAAAAAAATATATCATATGAATGTTGTCAGAATACCAAATAACGGTGTAGTCTCAAATGTTAATCAAAATATAAAAAAAAAACAATCACATACAGTAGTAGAGAAGATTAGCCGAAAATAGTGAAATAAGTAGGACGACGAATGCAAATATTTTGCGAACCGGTTATTATCAAGGCTAGTTATAAAACACATCTAGAAGGTGTGATATCATTCGCCTACTGGTATTATAATAAAATTAATAGAAGTTCAGGGTCGAAGTAAACATAAATGTAGACTGCATGCAGAATGCTTTCGCTTAAGGAGATAATGAACGCGATCATCTTGTGAAAAGAGCGTGAGTTATAGGACAGTAAAAACTGGATTAAACAAAGATAAGTAAATAACTTTAGAAACGGAAAACATATGCAAAAAAACTTAATTATGAAGCAGGGTTTGCGCAACTTTTACGTTTCTAAAGTTTTTTAGCTTACCAAAAATGAAACAAGGATGAAATTCAACAAAAGTTTTAAATAACTACTAGTGGAGAAGTCCAAGGCAGAGTCAGCCTGTGTCGAAAGCATTCATGCTAATGTTTAAAGGGTGAGAGATGCAGTGCAATTATAGACACACGACATATTAAAGTGGCAACGCACTTTTGAGTTGTTGCATAGGGAAACTGAGTGTGGTGCATTCGGAATCGGCATCGACACCTTCTCAGGCTGTCACAGGACCGCGCGGTACCACGCGAATGACTCCGCGCGCCGTACAAGTTTCATCGTTTACAATGATCGCACGATAATGCGCTGTATTGTACATTCCGCGCACTGAGTCGTCCACGCGGTACCGCGCGGTCATGTATGCTTAGCCTTTAAACTCAGCAGCTTTGAGTACTTACATTGTGACCAAAACACGATGAAAACGATAGCGGCGATCGCTAGCATCTTTCCTTTCCGTTCCAACACTTCCATTGTGCACTTATTTAATTTCTCACTAATGTCAACTCACTTTATATTAGAAATGTATTTCACACTTCACTATCTATTTAGCGGATTCATTTTTAAAAGAGTTAGGTTATTAAATTATAATTTGTAAACGAACAGAATTTAACACATAGTTGAGATTAGGCAATGATTTCTTGGGCGCAGCATCCGAATCTGTAACAATAAAAAAACAATATTAATTAGTTATAGCTATTGTGGCATTAGATTATTGTTTATCAATCTTAGTTAAGAGTTTATTCCATGATGCCTCAGTAACATACGTTATTTTATATGATTTTTACTATAATATTATCTCAAGTCCAATATGTGAGAAAATAAGCATAACAATAAAAGTTTGCCTCCGAACGTCAACATCATCAAATAAATAACGATATAAAGATGCATTTAATATAGTAAAAAAATGTAATCTTTCCATGTGATGTTAACTCAATCCGGAATTCGACTAAATAAATCAACTTCGATCACGTTAAAACACCAAATTCAGATCACAAGAACAAAGTAACAAACCATTAATTCGTACAAAATGTCGGTTTATGGCCACATTAACGACACTTTAACGGCCTCAATCTAGATTTCACCCCATATCTAGACTTTCACCTGACCTAAATACGGGGCTAGACAAACTAACTAAATTATTCTTGTCTGTTGGGTTTCAAATTATAGACTGCGGCTGGCGGTTGATTATTAACGGTTTTATGCTGCGGTTTTGCCCCAAAGGAATCACTCAGCTTTCAATATTTGTGGTGAGTAGAGATAGGACAGTCAAACGAGATCGAGAAAGGAATTTTTGGAATTCAATTCCATATCAAAGACGTTGCAATGTTCGTGATGTGGATTTGAAATACGATATCTTCTCTGATGAAAGAGCCGCGGTAGCCTAGTTGGTTGTGCAGTGCCCATATCACGTCATGAACGTGACGTGAGCGAGTGCACAACCATGTCGTCGTGGGTTCAAACCCCTAAAATAAGGTTTTCGAAACTTAAGTACGAAGCAACGTACATACTTTCTAAGGCGTATGTTAAGGTCACCAATCGGCTTAGGGCACCATTGGTGGACAGGGGTTTGGCACAAAAGAGCCAGAAGGGTCAAAGTGTCGCCAGGTCTTCCTGGACCCCTAAGAAGATATCAGATCTCAGATCAATAAGTACAATGGTCTGAGGTTTGAATCATTGACTGGTTGATAGCCAGTCAAAGTCAAAAAGTGTTTATTGCGTAACGTAAATGAGCGTATAATAAAGTTACTGATTCGTGGTTTCACCATTTAGGTGTGCAATTGATTAATTAATGATTCGTTGTAAATATATACCTACATTTCAATTACGAAAAGAAATTGTTTAAAATTAAAAATTAGTTTTTAATCAGATCTACGCACACATACACACTGGAACGCTGTAGTCGATACCGTGAATGACGAGGTGGTCATGTACAGTGGGACTAAATGAATGACGACCCACTCAGCAGATATTTCGTTTGAAATCTTCAAAACAGTTCAAATTTTCTTCTACGTTGCACTTACGACTATTTGAATATTACGAAAAAGACACTGTTTAATAAAACTGATAACAAGTTTGTTGCCCATGAAATATGGATAAACGAATTCGACCAAATTGTAGTAGGTATAATGTTTGTAAGAAATTAAGCTCGACGTGGATCATGATTCAGATTGTTCGACTGTATCTCAAGAGATGAACAGCTGAGTGTGGTGACTCCCCTCTATTGCTTTAAGGCACATCCCAAAGCGCCAGGTATAGAAACTTGAAATGATTAAGTATCGAAATTTCAACCCGACGAAGTCGCAGGCAACAGTTAGTCTTATAAAGTCATAAAAAGGGTAGCTTCTAAAATGCACCTTGAAGCGCCTGAGTCACGCGGGTTGACGACTTTAAAGAGAAATGCTAAACGCAATGGTTTCCTATGATTTATGGTTACCTTCGACAGTTAAATGGAACCAGCTTTTCGCCACCAATTTCTCTTAGCAACCGTTTAAATGGAGAATGTAGTACATTGCAGTGAGGAGAAATTCTATTGAATTGCAGTAAATTATTTTCTAAATATCGGCAGGTTGGTTATTCATTTGTCGAAATTCTTTCTACAATGTCTACACGAGATATACACATTCTTTATTGCACATTTTAAAAACTAAATACAGTTATAAAATACTGTGTACAAAGGCGAGCTTATATCTAAAAGAAATCTCTTCCACCCAACCTTACAGGGTGTGAGACAAGGCAATAAGAGCGGGCAAAAAGTATCTATCTACATTGAGTGGCAGGGGCTGGCAAGGGGCAATGCAATAATGGTCCTAGTTTGGATAGATGGGGCGACGCAACTCCCATTCCGTAACCGATTACGAAATCGAAATTAATTTCCCATTTCGTAGCCAGTACGAAACTTGGTTACCAATGGAACGAAAGGGTTTATTTTCTATTTTAACAGATACCCACAATATGTATGCTGCTTCGCTGGATGCTTCGCTGGATGTTGACCTCTGGGATGTTTGCTAGGTGCATTCTCGGACGTGTAATGAGATATGGCAAACCACAGGAGCAGTCAAGCATCACCGAGATGGTACGGATAATATGTGGATGGTTAATTTGTGGTGTAGGATATGCAATCAACCACATAACTCTAGCATTTTTGAATTAACATTTTTTGAATTTCCAAAACACAGGTACAGAACCAAATACATTCAAATGGTACTAAATAAACAACTGGTATCACTTTTGGAAAAACAGAATACTTCAGTTTCCAAGTTTAGTGCTGATGCTTTTCTTCAAGAACTGATAATTTTAGAAAAAATGCATTTTAGCTAATCTTAGACTGAGGTAAAATTAGTAGTTGCTGCTTCATAATCATAACTATGACCTAAAAAAATATATTTCACATTTATAAAAAGAATCTATGAAATTGATTGATTGATTGATTGAATTGAATATACTTTATTGCACACAAATTACAGAAAATATGTAGGAGAAATAAATGTAAAAGTGGCGGCCGTATCGCTTTTAGCGATATCTCGCAGGCAACCATATGCTAGTGAGAAATAGTAAAATAAAGATTAAGAATCATCCTAATCTTAATTTCATCAGATGAAATGTGCTAAGAATAAGACCGACGACCTGAAGAAGGTGGCCGGAAGCAGCTGGATGCGGATGGCGGAGGATCGGATGTGGTGGCGTTCATTGGGGAATGCCTATGTCCAGCAGTGGACGCCAATGGGCTGATATGACGATATAGTGGTGACCCATTAATAAGGAAAACGTATTCAAAAAAACTTTAAAGAATCGTATTTTAAAAACTATCAAGTTTAGGATGCTATAATTTTGGAAGAGTAATACTGACGCTTAGATGTCCATTAAAAATATAAATAAAAAATCGTGATCAAAGGCATCTTTTAGCACAATGGGTACTTTACTACGCCCTAAAACACTAATGAAATGTGTAGTGAGAGATATTAAGAGTGTTGAAATTTTTATTTTATTATTTCTGTGATAATTATTTTAGCTAAAAGCGTAATAAAAACCCCTACAATGATATCCTCATTTTATCGTACTAAGATATATTAACCTACTAATTTGTACACTTACATATCATGCTATCATCTATATAAATCTTTATAATGAATTATATTTAAGTAAGTAAAATAGAAGAAAGCATCATTATTTATAACTTGAGTCATTACTTTAATCCAAAACTAATCCTTATCTAAGATTTGATTTATTAACGTGCTAGTATGATGTAGGTGCGCTGACGCACAAATTACAGAGCGATCACCGAGCATATTGACCTGGGCTTTTATCTTATCACGATTTGCAAAGCAAATATGTTGGTGCACCTAGAGAAAAGTTACTACAAAGTTGCTGTAGATGGAAGTAACCTAGACTTTATCTATATCTATAAAAGAAGAAACTAACTGACTGACATATCAACGCACAACCCAAAATGCTGAGTTTAGAGGCCTGAAATTTTGCACAAAAATCTTTGTGCAAAATTTCAGGCCTCTAAACTCAGCATTTTGGGTTGTGCGTTGATACAGCACAGGCAAGCATTACGGAAGGATTTTTTAAAATTAATCCCCTAAGGGAGGTTTAAAGTTTGTATGGAGAACGTCTATTAGATGTTCCTATCAATTTGAAACTTTGCGGGAATACTTTAAAAACTTATTGATCCAACACGTGTTTTTCAGTTTTTGAAAAATCATCCCCTAAGGGGGTGATATGGAGATAAAAAGTATTAATCTCCAAACCAATTGCTCTAGAAACTTGAAATTTAACACAAATATTTCTCACTAGCTGTGCCCGCGGCTCCGCTCGCGTGGACTACAGAATCCGCTCCCATTCCCACTACCGCTCCCGCTTCCGCTTCCGCTCCCGCTCCCGCTTCCGCTCTCGCTTCCGCTCCCGCTTCCGCTCCCGCTTCCGCTCCCGCTTCCGCTTCCGCTTCCGCTCCCGCTCCTGCTCCCGCTTCCACTCCCGCTACCGCTTTCGCTCCCGCTCCCACACTCCAATTCCCACTCGCAGCTCCAAATGTAATCCAAACTCATCGTAATCTGATAGTACGGAAATACTATTATGTGCAATATATTGCATACGAACCTTACCTACTAATGTATTTGAAAACTAAACATGTCTATAACTTTTGATTGAGTCAGTCGATTGCGATCAAATAAAGACTAAATGTTAAGTTAAGCCCCATGCTTTTGTGAAAAGTCCATTAAAATAAATAAAATCCGTTCAGTATTTTTTAAGTGATGCGTGCACAAACTCACAGACAAACAGACAAAAATTCCAAAAATGATTGAAATGTGTTCTATTACTTATCCTTAGACCCCTAAATTTTTTTTTGCAAATATCTTTAATGTACAGACACGCGATGTTTACGATTTTATTTATTAGATGTAGCTCACGTATGCAATATAGAAGGGATTTTCAAAATTCATCCCCTTAGGGGGTCAAATGGAGGTTCAAAGTTTGTATGGAGAAAAATTATTAGATGGTCCTATCCAAGACTTGGGTACAAAAATCTCTAACACAACTATTTCGTAATCCCTCGACGTAGGTACTTCACTAAACAAAAACGTAATGCACTCCAAAGTGCATTGGGTTCAGGGCACACTCGAGATGCTCTTTGCACTTGAGAGATTGCGATGAGATGCACTCGTTATCTGCTTGCGGTAGTACATTTCCAAGATCTTGCAAGATATCATTTTTGAAGTACAGAAATATACATGTACAAAAGACAGCGACTGTTTTGTTATGAGAACAAAAAATGAGTTTGTTTCTAAAACTAATGAAGGAGAGTAATTTTTCACATACTTTACCTAGGAAATCAACAGGGTAAATTTCTACTTTGCTAGTGTCGAAACAGACATACTATACTTACTTAGGTATTTGTAGTTGGTATCGTTTGAGTGCAAATTACAATACACAGTTTAAACTTTACCCTTATATTTAACAAAGGAAGTGCAGGATAAGGATCTTTTAACGGAAATTGTCACTCAACATTAACAACTGTTGGAAGATGTAAGCGTAACAAAATGTAGAAAACTATGTACGGGAACCTTTCTACCTTGAAGTGACCAGTAGAAGAAAACACTGTTGATGAATGGGGTGAATGCCTTAGTCCTTGTATTAGTTAGTTCATTTGCTAGTAAAACTAATAATTGATTGATGGATAGGCTCTCACTTGTAAGACACCGATAAAATCCACAAAATGAGTCATGCTATGGGTGGACTGTAGATGGCAGGAAAGGGAGTCTATGGGCAGCCTTTGCTTGCGAAACTGTTATATTTCTTAACGTTTATTTTTGTAAAAAAATCCTCGTTAAAAATTAATTATTCCGGATATTTGGCGACCTTCAAGGGCTCCGCACATCGCATGTAGGTACGAAACGACCGGTCACGTAACGTTACGGTTCGGTTAAATTTAGTGACTGTCGTAAACTCGTAAAATAATTCGGGTGGCTGCGTACTGCGCAAACGAAGGTTCGAAAGTTGCGTCAGTTATTCGTAAACGGCTCGATTTGTCGATGCTGGTGTCGGTTTACTTTGCTCGTGGTATAGTATGGTACAGTACAGAGGCTGGTCACCATGTCATAAGATGTCGTCGTGATAAGAGATGGAGCAGATGCATTGGAAGCGACACAAAAGCATCGCGTAACGGCTAGGGCAGGTAAAATACTTAATGGTACGACGATGTACGTTGCTATAGAGCACATTTCAATCGAAAGACTATGTGTAAACCAGGACCATCTGAGGGGCCAGAAAGTGAAGCATACTCCACATTTTGGGAATCTAGATAGATTGAAATAGATGTTTAAGCCAAGAAAAGGGTTCATGATGCTAATGAGTAATAGCAATGACTTTTCACCACTATTATTCGTCGTGCATCATGCATAGTTTATGCATATCCCTAATCCCGGTAGTCCGAAAGTCTGCGATGACCTTCTCTCTCTCTTCTATGGCGATGACGCTATATGCTTTGCTTAGGATTAATCAATGGAAACAGGAGCTCCACTGTATCAGCCTTATTGTACTTATACGACTTCCTATATTTATACATTTTATTACGATTATTTCGCATTTCCCGCAATTGAATAAATTCCTGGCAAGCTAGTTTTATTGACATTATCAATCATGGCATGAGTCGATATCTAATTATATTTCAGTGCTTCTAGTATTCTCGTTTATGGCCTTCGTTTATCACTAACTTGTTAGCAAAAGACCTTGCCTGGTTCTTCACTGGTTTGGAAGAGTTTGTTTGAGTAGGTACCAATTATTTACCTATTTCTGTAGCCATGTGATGTTTGAAGAGTAACATAGCCAATGTACCTATCTGATTACCTACCAAGACATTTCAATAGCTAACTTTCACAATATCTAACTCGGAATTTATTAATAAGTGCTGGGAAATGAAATTCGAAACGCTAAAGCGCTGCGATGAATTGGAAACTAATCTACGGATAATATTTAACAGGAAGAAATACGCGGAGCGGTAATGAGCACTTTCCCATCGGTTTCTCATCAGTAACTCGTTAGCGTTCAACAAACACGAAGGGAACTGTCTCCGAAAGTATACAGTCTAATCCAACAATAGCGATGAGAGAATCAATGGCATACTTATGCAAGTAGCAGGAAGGTATTAACTTTTAATTACATGTAGAAATGATATAACGGAGAAATCTATTTAAAATTGAAACGGTTTTAATGTTAAAATTGAAAGCAGGGTCCGATTGGGTTAGTATCTTAAATTAATTATTTTATTATAGTTATATTCCCACAGGACAGATCATTTTGCCCAGCATCTTTGTAATTCATCAATATTATCTTATATATTATAGATTCGGAGGCTGCGGGTTCGAATCCCGAAAATGTTTGTATGATGAATATGAAGTTTGTACCCAAGTCTTGGATGTTTATATATTTATTTAAGTATGTCTATCCGTTATCTAGTAACCATACCACAGGCTCTGCCTCGTTTGGGGCTGGATAATTGGTGTGAATGTCTGACATATTATTTTTTATTTTATCATCAGCCTCTCCAATAGAATGCCACTGTTGGTGGGCTGTCCAGTTCCCATAATCACCTAGCTTGGCAGACGGGTTGGTGATAGCAGTATCAGGGGAATGGAGCGGCTCGTCCCTGGTGCAATCCTTTAGTCGCCTTGACCACTCCCACTTACTTATGTTGGTATCGACGTCTGTATGGTTATTTGTATATAAGTACATTTATGACATCACATTTGATCACGATAGATGTAAGAGATATTGAATCAGGTGACGTCTTCCTGACGGCAATAAAGCAGTAAAAAGATTGAGTCATGAATGTATGATCATAATCCTACTTTTATCCTCTAGTGGGCGAAATACACGACGGCGAATGACGTGTGAAGAACGTACGTTCTAACGCCTCGTGGCCGTTATCACTTATCCATCAAACGCCAGCGGTAGTAGAGTCGATTTCCACTAAGGACACATAACTTCAGTGGCGCGCCTTGGGAGAGGCCTATGTCCAGCAGTGGACTCTTTCAGGCTGATGATGATGATGACAGACAAGTTTGTTCAATGGTCCTCGTTTGCGTACTATATCTTGTGACGATCTTATCGATCCAATCTTCCCGTGGGTGTCGTTAAGGCGCTAAGGGATTGCATCAGGAACGGGCAGCAGCTTTCTCCTGTGTATATTAACACCATTACTGCGATCACCAATCCGCCTGCCAACCGTGGTCAGCGCACCAAAAGCTCAGTGGACGTATTTCGGCTGATGATGATGTCTTGTGAATTGTTCCGTAGTCCATTTGGAATACAGGTCAGATAAAGAACTAACGGATATAATTTAAAATGACGTTCGAAAGGAAAGCTCATTTGGAAACTGTCTTGTAAATAAAAATTAAGTTGACGTTTGCAGCACTTACTATAGGGTCTGGTGAATGTATGACACCTTCACAGAATGATATCTTTGGGCACAATACTGAAGGTGAGCTCATTTGCGATCATTTAGGAGACCACTGCCGGACGTGCGATGCGAAGCCTTCAAATGCCGAAGTGTTTATTCTTCTAAATAGTCTAAGAAGTTAGAAATTAAACAGATGAAGACATTATTAATGTGCGTGAATATGATTACTAGCTGTTGCCCGCGACTTCGTCCGCGTGGACAGCTTAACATCACAAATTATTATGTATTTCCCGTAGGAATCAGATATTTTTTCGTCATAAAATTATCCTATGTCCTATTCTAGGACCTAACTTGTATGTGCGCCAAGTTTCATGGTTGAAGCGTGATTGAGTAACAAACATCCAAATATCCAAACTTTCTCATTTATAATATTATTAGGATTAGTAGGATAGGATAATTATTTACACGTCATGCAGAACTTTGGACATTTCAGGAATATTTTGTACATAATTCATTGTCTAGTAGAAATAGTGGATCAATGGCTGGAGCTCGAAATATTTTAAATAGCAATACAGTTTTCGAATTAAGCATATACATGAATAATCCATATTTAAAGGTTAACCTGCTAACAATAATGGTTGTATAAAACCCATTAATTATATGTTTAGGATATATTTTCAAATATACTTGTATTATATTCAAATCCATTTGACATTTAAATCACTGCTTCGTTGGCTTGGTCGTCAGACTTGAGCGCTAAAGATCGTGGGATCGATTCCCACTAAGGTCAGACAAGTTGGTCCCGTGTGTTAGAAATATTTGTTAATGGTCCCATCCTTGTCCAGACAACATGAAGAAAGTGGCCGGAAGCGGTGGGATGCGGAGGGCGGAAGACCGGGTGTGGTCGCGTTCATTGGGGGAAGGTCTATGTGGACGTATAAAGGATGTTTTGATGTTGATGATTATGATGTCCAGACAAGGATAGATTCACAAATATAACATTCAGAACCAGCCTAACGAGACGGATTTCGCTTCCCTTTTTTTCGTCTGAGCTTGGCATTTATAATAATTTGCATTGTAATTTATGATTACATGTAATTTTTGACATGACCCAATTTATGCACAGTACAAGTGTATTTGACAGTGGTTTGGTACGAAAATTTAACTGGTTTGGCAATGGTACAATATGTGATGTCACTCACTTTTGTAATTAATGTCATAAAAGTTAAATGAATTCAAAATGACCAATAATTATTTCCACAAATAATAATACACTTTTAAGTGTCATCATCGTCATATCAGACGTCCACTGCTGGTCTTTTAATATTTTCTCCGTAAGACTGAGTGTGGTAGCGAGCATTGGATAAGGGTTGTCCTATGTCCAAGTGTAAACGTCTCGATAGGCTGATGTCGATGTGATTGATATCTTACAAAGAATGACTAAATATGAAACATTAACAAAAAATACAGTATTTGTAGTTCAAGGCAGCATAACAGCATCTAGATTTCCTCTATTGTAACTTCGCAAAACAAGCTTCACTTGCCAAATTAAAGAATACAGAAGAATTGGTACTTTAATACAAAGGAATAAGTACAATAGAAATATTTTAGGTTGATAATGCGAAATGGTTACAATAAGTGTGGGTGTAGGCACTGAAATACAGCTCTAAAATTATTTATAGTACACAAATGTCAAAACAGAAGTAGAATAATGAATAGTACTTAGAGTAAATAATTATAGTACAGAAATGCTGCAAACATTAATTTTATAGTTTGGGTGACGAAAACCTGAATAATCGAATGAAATTCTCGCTTTACAATATTTATAATTTATTATATACGAGTATACCGTGAACCACGGCGATGTTGTTCGCCACACATCGCGTAGAGTGGAATCACGGGGCGAAAAGCGGCGAAGGCAAATCGCTTTGCGGTGTGTGTTAGTATCGCGCAAAGTGGCGACACATCCTCTCGGCCTACCCCTCTGGGACCAAGGCGTGAGCATTATGTATGTATGATTCCTGGCATAAAATAGCCCCCCCCCCCCCCAAACTTCCCGTGGGTGTCGTCAAGGCGACTAAGGGATTGCACCAAGGACGGGCAGCAGCGTTCTCCTGTGTATTTATTATGATTACTACGATCACCAACCTCACCTGCCAAGCGTGGTGATTATGGCAAATTACCGAATGGACGCAGCCCACCAAAAGTATCATTCTATTGGAGAGGCTTATGTTCAGCAGTGGACGTATTTCGGCTGATGATGATTTTGAGGAAAATATGTCGTCACTAATTTGTTTAAAACTATGATATTACTGTAATGAATAAAATTCTTGAATTTTGTTTTGTCTCGCAAACCAAGCCAACCAACTCGAGCTGCATTACTGAAAATTTGTATACACGGTTTTTTAAGTGCTCCCAATCAGGACTGTAATGAATAATTACCAATTTCTGTTTTATTTTAACTTTTTGAAAGTTTACTGTTAAAAAAACACCACACATCAACCCACAGAAATATATGTTTATTGCTCATAAAGTATAATCTAAACATAATGTTCTGTTATTTTATTTTAGTCATAAAAATCCCACTCCTGGTACTGCAACTTTGTATTAGGTTATAGAGCACCCACAATGCAAATGAAGGCATTAAGCCGCCACGTCATATGTACCGAGTTACACGGTCGTTCTATAAAAGTAAAATACTATTAGTGCCTCGATTTGTTGGCGCCGTATTCATTGCTTCCACTGTAATAGTCGTGGGTAGTGTAACCATATCGCAGGAGAATTACGGAAATAATTCTGTAAATTAAAAGTCTTGCCATCCTAATGACTAAACAGCGAATGCGAAAGATACCTATAGAAACCCCTGAAAATCAACAATCTCCAAACCTAAATAGTAAATAAATATCTTAGACATTCACACCAATTATCCAGTCCCAAAGTAGGCAGAGCCTGTGCTATGGTTACTAGATAATGGATAGACACACTTAAATAAATATATAAACATCCAAGACTTGGGTACAAACATTCATATTCGTCATACGAACATTTGCCCCTAGCGGGATTCAAACCCGCAACCTCCGGCGTGGCAGTCCGAGAGCTACCCGTTCCGCCACGGAGGTCGTCCTAGTTTTAATGTTTCATCATCAGCCGAAATACGTTCACTGCTGAACATAAGCCTCCCCAATAGAATGCCTCTTTAGGTGGGCTGTTCATTGGGGGATTGTCCATAACCACCACGTAAGACAGGCGGATTGGTGATCACAGTAATAATAATTATAATAATAAAAAATCATTTATTCATGTCTCCAAAAATAACATACAATAACTCCGCAATGATCATAATAATAATAATAAAAAATCATTTATTCATCTCTCCAAAAATATACATACAATAACTCCGCCAAACTGTATAATACAGTTTTTTGGCAGAAATTGCTCACTTTCTTTATAATACACAGATACTAATATTATACACAGATTAACGCTGCTGCCCGTCACTGGTGCAATACGACACCCACGTGAAGATTGGGAGTGTACCTATCCTAAGCCAGGAACCACATGACAATCGTTTATTGCTTTTAGTTCGATGGTTATTATCAGAAATGATTACGGCGTAGGCCCTTTGATACCGATAAAAGTACCGGTAAATACCGGTGCAAAAATTATAACAAAAAAACCTATTTCAATCCCAGTTATTCTACAACACATGGTAAGCTAATGTACTGTACCGAAGCACTTGTAGGCATTATATAATAATATGTTTTCTTTCAATTAACACGGCACGGCACAGATGGATTTAGAAACGGCCTTCACTAAACTAGTCTGAGCTAATTTCTCAATGATAAAGATGTTAGGCATCTAGTATAAATTCGACTTCATTGGTGCTGATCAGGAAACTGAGAAAATAGTTAAAAATACTTTTGTAGAAAGCGCAAAAGAAGTTTTTAATTGAAAAATATGTGGATTCTATTTCCGCTTGAGGAGTCAGAAAAAAATTTATGTAAAAAAAAAAACGCCCCACCAAAAAGTTTTTACCTTCACGAAGGAACTCTTGACTAAAAAGGTTATACACACATATATTTAAAAAAAAATAGGACAAAGGTTATTCCTGCGTTTTTTGGAAAACAGTTTGTTGTGTATTTGTTTTTTCCAAAATAGTCTAGGTATACTTCGGGATTTGTTGTTTATTTATTAGTGATAGTATATTATGCAACAAATGTCTGTGCGTGTGTGCACTATGCAGGAAACATAAATAAACGTGACTAAGCTCTTTAAAAATCAGAGTCTTTTTCAATCAGACGGCCTTCACTAAACTCAAACCTTACTAAAGCTTACTATTAACGGTAGTAAGGGAAGTCTGTGACTATATCAGGACCAGCGTTGGTCTGAGGCACTCTGATACTGTAGGGAACAGAAAAAGAAGATATCGTGATTAGACTGATGGCATTGTTGCCAATGTCTTAGAACAAACAAAAAAATATATAGGACAAACTAACTACAGTGGTTATCACCAACCTACTTAATTTCAAATTTTAATTATAATAAATCAGTCGGTGTGTTTGATATTAATTAACTAATCACTAAGATCGTCAACGTTTATTGGTTGTAAATTAATCGAATTATAATATTCTATTACAATCATCGTTAAACTGCTACCGATTCATGTTATTTATGGAACGATGTATGGATAAATCAAAGAAAAAATAGTTTTTGGGGTACCTCTAGCTAGTGTGCTAGATGTCCAGCTCTTTTATCTAAGTAGGCAATTTTGCGCGATAGGTACTTTAAATTCTTTACATTGCAACTTCCTTTTGTAAATAGTATTATATTTTTGTTGAATATAATAAGATAAATTTAATAATTGTTTATCTTGATTTTATGCGTAGTAACTAATATTAGTATGTCTTAAATTTTCATTGATCTCATTAAAAATTTTGATTTTGACATTGTTATGCATTTTCTCTACGTTTCTACGATTTGTTCGCCCCATTCCCGATTTTATTTCATTCAAGTCCCGATATTTGGAGAAACGGGTCTGGCAACGCTACTTCGAGCACCGAGAATGAACTAAATAATTGTATCGAATTAACAATACGCTCGTCTAAAGCCTTGCACGACTAGCACTGTGCTGCGCGGCGCGGAAATATTACAAAATTCATATATAAAAATATATTGTCACGTCGCGCAGCGCAGCGGTAGTGCGTGCAGACCTTAAACTCCCCTTCGCTACTCTAGATGGTTATTAGAACTAATTCTACTTTTGCAGTAGTTGTAACAGTAACATTTTGAAATGTTTTCTGATCTTTTTTGAACATAGCTATCGTCATATTAGCCCTCAGACTTCCATTTGGATTGATATAGAATAGAATAGAATAGAATAGAATAGAATAGAATAGGTCATTTATTCATAGCTACGACACACACATACATGAGAAATAAACAAAACAGAATTAATAAATTACAATTTAAAAATAATCAAGGTACCTATGTGTCGCAGCAACAAAATGGGGCTGACTCAGCATAATGCTGCAGCACGCTACGCGAACTCCAGCGCTGGTATTCTATATAGATATAGATATTCTATATGGTATAGATGGGCCATTCCCAATGTACCTACCATCACCGAACCCAATCTTTCGCACTCCGCATCCAGCCACTTCCGGCCACCTTTCTCAGGTATGCATGCATGCATCTGGCGGCGTGGCGACAAGTTAGCACGCTTTATTTATATATATCTCATCATCAGCCCGAAACAGTCCACTGTTGGACATAGGCCTCTTCCAAGGTGCGCCACTGAACCCGATCCTCGGTTCTTCTCATCCAGTCACTAGGCTTGCCCAGTCGCGGTCTCCACTCGAGAACTCGTTTACCCCAGCGGTAATCGGGGTAATAAATAATATATATATCTTAACTACAACTACTTCGTTATATTTTTACGATATTTTTAAAGGAAGAGTGAATAGGTACGAGTATATTCTGGGTAAGCGCGCACCACCTTAGACCTGATCGTCACTATCATGTGAGATTGATGTCAAGCGTAAACGCAACAGCAGTTTAAAAAAAAATTGCAATTTAAAATTTAAAATAAAATGTCCTTTTACGTAGCCGAGAAAGCGTTCTAAATATTGGGCAATCATTTGGACTGGGTTTCAATGCATACAGATTAAGGTATGTACCTACCGGTATAATAAAAACACGCTGGAAACTGGCCCCGTTGACATTTGAATATTCGTTTTAATGTTCAATATCAATAAATTATCTGCGCATTAAGTGTCAAGCGACATGTTTTTAGTGTGACCAGACTTGCGAAAATAATAGGCGGCATTTAGTGAAGAGGGAAGAAAAAAATTCTTCTCGATCATAAAATACAAATTAAATCCTTTCTCACTATTATACATATATTAATTAAATTACTTAAGATTATTTATTACATTAGCTTAAAACTATGGGGTGGACTATGCTGTGAATTAAGTAAGAGGGCCTCAACTCAGCAAAGCGCTGCACCCGGAAGCAGGTTTTCTGCTGGGGCCAACGATCTCTATGTACTACTAGATGGAGCGTTCCCAACAATCGCTCTGTTCCACGCAAGTAGCCACAACTCTTTCACACTCACAATGAAACTTGTGCAGTTACTACGCAGAACATTTAATTATTACTAAATATTGACGCTACGGTTAAATGTCAATATTTAGAAAATAATTAAATGTTCTGAGTAGTAACTGACAAGTTTCATTGTGAATGTGAAAGAGTTGTGGCTACTTGCGTGGAACAGAGCGATTGTTTGGAACGCTCCATCTAGTAGTACATAGAGATCGTTGGCTGGGGCCTATGCTAAAGTGCCTTGGAGTGTTATGTTGGTGTGTTTGATGTCTGTGTGTCAGTGGTCATCGCATCGCACACTTCGACAACCCGGCATAACATACAAGCGACGATATTTACTTACCTCCTACTACTATAGGCGCACCAGCCTGTCCGTACACGATTGTATCTGTTCATAAATTATTGCAGGGTTGCTACACCCAACGTGCGAGCATAGTCAATCGCGAGAGGGACAAAGTTATACGTCAACAACATAAGTGCTTCATCAATCATTTATTTAATTAATTTTTCACAACAATTCTTACAACTTATAATGCAATTAGTACATAAAGTATTTCAGAAACTAACAGATACATCTAGACCTCACACTGGGGTCCCTTGTGTTGTGCGGCTAATCATAATCATCATCATATTTATTGATAACAAAAATTATAAGTCAAAAATGTTTTTAACAATTAATGTCATATAGGTAACAGATAATAATTAATAAATAATTCACAAATGTCAAGTAACATACTTTGAAACATCTTTCAGGAATTCGTCAACTGAGTAATATGCCTTAGAAATAAGAATTATTTTTTTTATTATATATTTTAACTAAAAGGTCATCTTTCTGGGACATGTGACGTCACGAGGCGGTTAAAGTAAATTTTATTAATGACATCACATAAATCTTGATTCGGCGATCGGTCAATGATAATGACTCGTTATTAATAGCTATTTACATAAACAATGACAAATGGTGGGTTGGTCCGTTGATGAATATTTGCATGAAGCTAATGATTCGGAATTCCTGATAATGACTCTATTAGTGGGTAAAATTGGCTAGATTGATGTTAATTTGTGCGATTCAGGAACTGCGGCTGATCATTAGGCAAAATATATCGGAAAATAATGAATGATAGCACAGATTAACAGACCTCGTTGGCCTAGTCGCTTGATCGCTAGACTCTACTACCAAAGGTCGTGGATTCGACTTATACTTGTACAAGTTGGGCCTGGTCTGGATGTTATACTTGTGAATTGAATCCTTGTCTAACTCCCATCATAATCATCATCATCATGTCAGCCCCTAGAAGTCCACTGCTGGATATAGGCCTTCCCCAACGAACGCCACCACACCCGGTCCTCCGCACCCAGCCGCTACCGGCCACCTTCTTCAGGTCGGGCCACCTGGCGGCGGGCGTCCCACCCTGCGAGTGCCGATTCGCGGTCGCTACTCTAGAACTCCCATAGTAAAGGAGAAAAATCAAGTTTGAGATTAAACAAGGGTACAGTAAAATTAAAACAAAATGTAGTTATATGTTGGTCTCTAGCTCCTGATAAAAATGACAGGGCTGCATTATTTTCCTTACAAGCGTAATTCCTTTTATTTATTTAACTTTCATGCGTCCGTCTGAGCCTACTGCCTTCCTAATGATTTCTGCCGACAGAAAATAAGTTATGTGTTGCTGAGATACGTTTACTTCCCGCGGTTGGTAATGTTCTATAGAAAAAAGGAGCCGTAGAGCCTCAAAACAATAATCCCGTTACTCAAAGTTATATGAACGAAAAAAAATAATGTTTCATTATTTTTTTTCTCACTAATTAGAACATGTATAACAAATTCAAGTAATATTATTGTTAATTAGTTCTTTAACTAATCACACGAATTATTTTATATGAAAATACTACAGTTTAATACCTTAAACTAGCAAAACGCCAGTGCATGTTTTGAGGCAGGGAGCCTTAAGTTGCTCACTCACGGGTTTGAGTTACACTAGAGGGCGCTAGTAGCGATAAAATGGTAATTAATTTTTCCTGCAATCATTTTCGATATTAGTCATATTTTGCAGACTAGACTACCTAGATGATGACACTGTCAGCGAGGCAATGAATCACTTGCTATGCGAATGCATTGCACTAGCTGCAACGCGATTCAGTATCCTGGGTAGAGTTTACACCCAAGGACTACAGGCTTAGACACATAATAGATTTTATGCAGCGGACTCTTAAGGATAGAATCACATCTAAACTTAACTTGGTATATATATTAAATATATAATGTACATTTTTATTCATTATTATATTTTATTATCTTTTTTTTTTATTAAATTTTTTTCTAGTCATATTTACTCATCATATTTATGTATTTGGTGTGATTCTAAGTGTTATATTATATTATCTAGGTACATACGTATTGCAATTACACATATCATATTTATTACTTCTTTGCTTGGCACTGTAGACAAGCTTGTCTGCACCGGGTGCGACTGAAAATCAGCGCCTAGCACCTTACTTGGTCTAGGCATATGCTGAGTCGTTTGCCCTTTTGCTGCCACGGCACACGCATACTATTTTAACAATGTTAAAAATTTTAAATTGTTTTCTCTAGTTCTTATAAGTTTTATTATTTTTTTCCTTTTTCTTGCTTTGTTGGTTTTTTCTTTGTGTGTGCCAATTGTGGTAATGAATAAATGTTTTTCTTTCTTTTCTTTTCTTTTTTTACTAGACAGCCCTTGTATGGTTCTCTTACTGTATTTTAGTATCTATAATAATCTCAAATAATATTAACTAGAACGCAGAAGCGGATCATCGAACAATACATTAGAATTATTAAGGCTTCAGAGGCTTTCAACATGGCTAATTGGTTTTATTACTGCGCATATCCGAGCAGCAACTCGGAAACGTCAAGCGCGAATATTTAGAAGCGCCATTGTTTGAAGCTATTTTATTATAGACAATTAATTCACAGACATGCCGAAAATTAGGTACTGGGAATATTTTTATTTAACGCTAAGTCTATTATAATTAATTATGAAGGTTACGAGAAAATCAGAATGTAGGTACAACTTACAATCAAAGGTGTCCGATTTCATTCGTTTTAAGATACTTTGCAGGGCTTTGAAGAATAACCGACGTTTTATTTTTATCGGCCCAAATTTATGTTTAGTGGGGGAAACGAAATAGCAATGCCGAGTTGGAATAGAGAAAGTGCACATGAAGAGAAATTAAATTTCCTAGACCAGTATCTCATTTGACCATTTTAAAAGGATTTTATGTAAACGTAAATTAATTTACAATAAATAATCACTGATAATGTCAAATACTGGTACTTTTGTAAGTAAAATAAATCTTCATCCCCAATAGAATGCCACTTTTGGTGGGCTATTCATCGGGGGATTTGCCACAATCACCACGCTTGGCAGGCGGATTTGAGATCGCAGTTATGATCTTAATGTGGACAGATGAACGCTGCTGCCCGTCCCTGGTGCAATCCCTTAGTCGCCTTGACGACACCCACCTCAAGATTGGGGGTGGCCCTATTCTAAGCCGGGAACCACATGACAATCGCTTATTGCTTTTAGTTCGATGGTTATTATCCGAAATGATTACACTGCATTATTTAATTATTAACAATCAGAAAGTTGGTGATCGACGCTATAAGTTAGAAAGAGAAGCACTTATGTTGTTGATGAATAACATTGTCCCTCTCTCAATAGACTATGTTCGCGTGCTGGGTGCAGTAGCCCTACCATAATTGACGCACACATACAAACGTGTAGTAGCCTGTACACTCGTGGTTGCAGTGATAGATAGCCCTTGGTCTGCACTTGCAAGTAAGGGAGTCTGGTTATGGTGGGTGGAAGTGGGTGGTAAAAATGTGTGATGTGTGAAAATATTCTAGCCTTTTCTAACATATTGTACCGCTCATATAAACTCGTGCGTTTGTGGGTGACAATATTGAGAACTTTTCTAGAATATTCTAGATTTTCCAGAATGTTCTATTGTCATATCGGCTATCTGCAGGGTCCTTAAAATTCGCACCATACGTAACTTATCCACGCCAACGAAGTCGCGGGCAACAGCTAGTCTATGTATATAAGCTGTTTTATTAAGTTAATTTAAGCGAGGCTTTTTCGTTACGCCGCCGCCGTAAAAAAGTTAAAACAAACTTCAAATAAAAACATCAACATTCTGGCAACAGTTTGGTGGATTGTAATACAGTTTGGTGGATTTATAGTAAACAATCAATGTTTTTTCACGAATACATTAATTTTTTTATATCTAACTAATGTACTTACAAACTCTTTCAAGTCTTATAGGTATGCGGCATAGCAACGCCAAAAATTTAACTCATTTCTTTTATACATTCATGTCGTTCATTGATACATTTTTTTCTTTTATTTTTCCATTGATATTTTAGCCGCATGACGTTTTTTACTGTTAGTCGACTTCACGTAGTCCACTGGTATTTTATCGAGGTATCTTAACTTCAGCGTCTTCTGTGCCAAACCTCTGTCCACCAACGGTGCCCCAAGCTGGTTTGGTGTATTTCACATACACCTTAGAATTTATTCTTTGGCACAAAATTTGCTCGCGATGTTTTCCTTCATTGAAAATCCTGTGATATCTTAAATAAACCGTACATAAGTTTTAGTTGGACCCACGACTTATAAATGTGAGGAGAGTACCAACCAAGTAGGCAACTACGGCTCATTTATCGAGGTAAACAATATCTTATATATGTACATTCAAAACAAATCAGTATTCCAAACGTGAAAGTTTAAAATCGGTTTGATAATTTCGCAGGTTACCTCGAGCAAATTATTAAATATAAATTGTTTTTCGAGTCAACATCGTATTGTTAGGGCCTAAAGTCTGCCCTCCCAAGGACGTCACACACGGGTGGGCTCAGAGATTTTTTAAACAATGATGGATAGCTCGTTTATGGCTTTCGCGAAATATATTTGCTTCATAATGGGTACGTATCTCAGCAAATTAAATCTCCACAACCGGTACTAGAGTCCGACCGACGTTTCGGGTTCGGCTTTGGATTGAATTTTGGTTTCGCTATGAGTTTAATTGAGGCGTTTCGGCCAAACTAAGTTTTTGTTTTTGTGTTCTTAATGATATTTATTGGTAAAGCTTAAATAAAATTTAATTACAAAATTAGGGTTGTTATATATTATGTTATAAGTTCATATTCTTGTTTGGTCATTTTCTTGTTTAATACATATCATATTTTAGTGCGTCATTTCATAATAAATAATAAAGTCATAAAATTTCAAATAAATTATATTTTTATGATTCAGAAATTCGACAACTAAATAAAAAATACGATTTTAAAATGAGACGTTTCTTCAGTTTACATATAAACACGCTGGTGCAAGCTTAATTTTTTACATTACATTTTTTTGTCATGACTCATTGTCATGACTTACGGTGCAGAAACGTGGACACTGACGGTGGGCCTGATCCACAAGTTCCAAGTCGCTCAGCGAGCTATGCTCGGGGTTTCTTTGAAAGATATGATTCGTAATGAGGAGATTCGACGAAGAACGAAACTAACCGACATAGCCGAAAGGATTAGTAAGCTGAAGTGGCAGTGGGCGGGCCACATATGCCGCAGAACCGACGGCCGTTGGGGCAGACGAGTTCTGGAGTGGAGACCGCGGATCGGCACTCGAAGGGTAGGACGCCCCGCCGCCAAGTGGACCGACGACCTAAAGAAGGTGGCCGGTAGCGGCTGGATGCGGAGGGCGGAGGACCGGGTGTGGTGGCGTTCGTTGGGGAAGGCCTATGTCCAGCAGTGGACTTCTAGGGGCTGACATGATGATGATGACCTCTTTTAAATTACGTCATACCAAGAATTAAATGACAAGCCTACCTTATCCAATGATGATAAAGTTAAAATTAGAAAGAACTTGGGCATTTATCATAGCGCACTGACTGACATTCTGACTTTATTTCGTTTCAGTTCACTTCAACAACTCTCAGTGTAAAATAATAGTTGTCAAACAACGTTTTGTAACATTTTACTAAAAGATAACAACACATACAGCCATTGTTCATTTTCTAATATTATTACAATGAAAAGTAACATTGTAATAAGTTCCAGCTTTAGGCCGAAAAATGCTAAACCGAAGTACTTTTCGACCAAAAGAAAAAACTTACTTTTGGCTGGACTCTAACCTAAACGACCACCTGTCCATGAGAGTTATGTAAATGGCAGATTGTAATCTTCACATTGTTTATTACTTGTTGGTTCTTTACGTTTCGTTTCTTTTAACTTTTAGAGGGCTGAAGTTTGTACGTACATAATCGATTGAATAGTTATTAATTAATAATAATTCCTAATAAAGATTAAGAATAAACCCTCCACGTTAATTTTAAAAGGTACTAACTGTGACCTACCAATGTTATGAAATGTTGAAATTGACTACTCTGTAAAATAAAAAAAGTTTCAGCTTCCAGCAGTTTAGGATCATGCGTCAGCAAATTCCACAAACTAACCCGTAAAAAAGAGATTTTCCTAAAACAAAAATGTTAATCGAATGGTGTAGTCTGTTAATTATTTTTTATAAACTGTGAAAAATATCTTCTTAAGCGCAGACTATTGAACTAGGTACTGATGCCATCTTTAATGCTAAAAACAATATAAAATAAAACAAATACTTAAATAGGTAAATAGTAGTTAGACTAGAGCTACGTAAATACCTCCTTCCCCATTCTCCCCTCCCACCCTCCAACCTTACCCTTCCCTCCTCCCCCTCCCCACCCCTAATTAATTCTATTACTTATGCTTCATCCCCCAAATCTATACCTATATTAATTTTTTTGCAAATATTTTCACTGTACAGACACGCAAAGTTTACATTTTTATTCATTAGAAAGACAGGCCGAAGACTGTTTACATGTCTTTACCAACTTCCGCAATTCAAAGCTACCTATTTACAATTAAACAGACAAATTAGACAACCTGACATCGATGAGCATGACATAATTCTCGGAACGGTGAAAACTGAGCCCGCACCAATACAAATAGACGCTATTGCATTATATATTGTACTAAGTACAAGCACGATGTTTAAAGGTATATTCTTGATACCGATGCGTCTCGTAAATGGATCCTAATGAATCGCGCGAAATGCATTACTGCGCCTCACGATATCAAATTAACGTTGAATTAACTTCCTCGAACTATTTAGTGAGGCTGCTTTAAAGATTTTTTTCCATTTCAGTAAAATTTTAGAAATAAGTACGCAGCCATCGGATGTTTTCCTGCAATGTCAACAAATTACAAACGTTAACAAAGGAGCAATGGAGTCTAATTATCTGCACTATTTTTATATCACTTTTTTACGATGAAGTAAATTTATTAAGAGAAACAGTGGTGATAGAAAAAATATACAATTTGGCATATACTAATACTTAAGAAAAGGGGGATGGGACAGGCCGCTCTACAGATAGAATATCCGAAGAGCGGTGGAATATTTTGTGGGTTGGACCCATTTCTATATAACGGGGTCGGTTTAATAGGGACGTGGATACAGATAATTTCAGGCTGAAAGGTGAAAGAAATTAACTACATACATGGAAACTATTTTACTAACAAGCGACGAAATATCGTTCGTTATAAGGATGTGAAAACCAAACCGTCTGCCGGCAAGCTGCATGCAAAAATGGAAACGCAGAGTGATTCATTCTCAAGATATTTTTAGCACAAGAATCAAGGTTAAGGTTATCATCCTCGTTACAAGGTGCTAAATAAGTCGTGAAATGCTGAAATTGCAACCAGAAACTGGACAAAACTTAGGCCTGTATCGTTTTTCTCCCGAAAGCAAGGGCGCGGCGTCGCCAGTCAATTTAAGTAGAACAAACCTATTGTGCTCTATTTTAGCGCTATTTTCGATATGTTTATATATTTTCTATTGCACATATTAAAACTAGATACAATTATTATTACACGATTTGATTCTCCCATTTCGTGGGGAGGGACTTCATCCTTATGTAGTAGATATTATACCACCCTCTCGCACGAAGCGTTTTCGTTTGCTCTTTCATAATGAACTGCTAAGGAATGGCAGCTTCCAGACAGAAAGCACAATTTGGATCTTTTTAAAGGAATAATGAATAGGCATCTTCTGGGCAAGGGTGCTCCACCTTAGTTCCCATTGTCACTGATTGAGGTCAAGGGCAAACATAATGAATAAAAAAAATGTGTACAAAGGTGAGCTTATCATTAAAAGAGATCTCTTTCAGCGAACTTTACAGGGTTTATTTTATTTACCTGCCTCCCTACCCCCTCTTAGCGATGCCCTTGGCCGAGATCCGATTGTTCGTAGCTATTTTGGATAGATCTACTAAAACTGAAACTTGGTCAAACACTACAACGTTGATTCAGTTGACGCACAGACGATCCAATCATTGGCTAGATATTTATTTTCAGGCTTGCGTCATTTTTACATAACGGCTTCAAGGCTAGAAATATTGCTGGCGATTTTCACAATTTCAAGTGTAAACAATTTTATTTCCATTGACTTCATAATAATAAAGTTCAATGTCGTGATATAAAAAATGGGTTTCCGTGCGTGTTATGTTATTCAGTTCATCACTTGCTTTGCATTGTAGTGGTAAAGTATTTAGCAAGCTTTTCTTCTCTTTGGGTCACGTCTTGATTCTTCCTCTACATATCCATAAACATGCCTGTGAACCTGCACTGTTGTCTGACTTCCGTCAGATAAGCCACCCTAAGGTTGAGCTACATACAAACGCGTGCGTTCACTGACAGGTGCCGAGCCGCGTCGCGCCGAATCGCATTGTGCCGCATCGCGCCATCCATCCCAATAATAACAAACCGATAAGAAAAGGTCGATATGATCACGCGTGGCAGCGTGTGGCCCACAGAAATCCTGTCAAGGATTTTCGAGCGATAGAGCATCTTGATAGGATTTATGTGGTGCGGCCGTATGCGAAAGGGATCTACCGCAAAAGCAGTTTTAGGCAAAGTGCGGCGCGGCGCGGCGCTACAGTGGAGTTCAACCCTTAATCGCTCACTCTCCTTGGATAGCTTTTCAATAACAGCTAAGATTTCATCATTTCAATGCTTTTGAAGGTTGCCTGGAAGAAATCGCTTTTAGCCATAAGACCGCTTATATAGTAGACAAATGTAAGCTACTTCATTATTGTATCTGTGTATTTTTATCACGCAATAAAAAGTAATTGAATTGAATTTGAATAATTACAGTCTAAAATCTAGACTTCAGAACTTATAACTGAAATCCGCTTGCATTATTATTATAATTGTGACATAGGTAGAGTTATTTTTGTAAGAAGCGTACTGTGTACACATAGCCATCGTAATTTTATTGCTTAACCCACTTATTATATTATGCATTTCTCGGTACGTGAACTAAATACATATTTCAAACAAGAATATAAATATTTTAGAGAAATGTCATTGCCGCATGATAAGTCTAAAAATAAAGTAAAAGTGGGATGTGTAAACAATTTATATTTGTAACTGTTTTCTTAAAACTTGTGCATTCTACGATGGTTAGGTATTTTATGACATACTGTTAAAACTTGAATAGGAAAAGCGTTAACAGGACTCAGACAGCGCTGAAAAAAATTGTGGTCTGCAAAGTGGCATTTCGTCTTGGTTGCTGTGTTTTAGCTAAAGTAATCATATTTATGATCATTTGACGCAAGATTGTAATCAAGTTAAAAAACAAGTTGACTTAGTGCAAGGGGACAAGAGTTAGTTCAAGGGAACAAGATCTTGGTGCGTTTATATTACAAAAAATTGCAAAATACAAATTCATTTTACTCCACAAATTATTTTTGTGAAATCTGGTGCCTGAACTAGGTTACACTGTAGCCTGTAAATCTGTAAATACTGGTCGCCAGGCTCCTCCTCCGAACCGTGAAATACAATGGTAAGTAATTATTACTCCAATTTAAACTTCAACAAAGCAATTTTGCTTATAGAATAACTTATGGCAACAGAAAATAATGATTTATAAATTTAAAGTAGTGTTTGAAGTTAAGATGACTGTACACGGTTAACAAGATATTGTTCTTTTCTACAATCGTCATTGTTGCTGCTTCCCACTTTCCTTCCCTGCCTTTGTTCAAACGACAAGTCAAGGAACATTTTATTGCTGACTGATCATCCCACTCCCCCCATTCCTTTATTTCGTAACTTAGTTGTTATCAATCACATTGTGTAATACATTATTGTATGTATATTATGTATTATGTATGTTTTAGTGTATCTATTCATTTATGTACCCATGTTTAAGTGTAAATAATTTTTAAATTATTGCAAACTTTAGTTATCCAACTTTAGACTACCTAGATGTACTAAGATAAGCTACTATATTGTTGTATCTGTTTATTTGTTTATCGTGCAATAAAGATTATTAAATAGAACCTGAATTTTCTTCCCTTTCTTTCTCTTTATCTCTCTCCTCCCGAAGCTTTCCTACTGCAGAATTATTAAACCAGTTTATTATCAGGGACCACAATGGAAAGAAATCCATTCGAGACAAGGATTATCTCTAATTCACAACCATTACCATTATAATAATGTCAGCAAGCTGGTTAGCTGTGCAGCTGACCCATAGAGCTATACAAACACCTACACAATGTTTCGTAACAATCCATTTATGTTTTCACTCGCCTCTACATTTCCGCCGCTAAACCGGTAGAGCAGATGCAAAATCAAATAACTGCAAACAAGACCAAAGCTGCCAGAATTAAGACAACAACCCCGGTTTTAATTAAAAAATGTCTTTCACTTTGAAGGCTGACGTGAACTGAGTTTGTTTGTTTAAGAATTTCTTGTAGCCATAGCAGCATCAACATTTAATTTTCTTTTCATGTGTACTACTAACGTAATTTTAGTCTTTTATTTATTATCATTATAAGATAGAAGTTTCTCTAGAGTCTAAATAGATAATCTTCCACCTTTGTATATAGGCCTTCTTCGATTAAAGCCACCATTTGTGGTCGTCCGCTGTCTGCATTTAGCGGTTATCGGCCACATTTAGGTCGTCGATCCATCTGTCGGTATCCACATCTATCGTAGAACTGACAGAAGTTGGAGCAGACTAGTACTGGAGTGACGGAGGATCGGTACGCGCAGCGCGAGATTCCCTCCGCCAGATGGACCAAGTTCCTGGTACCACTACACCTCTGACGTCCTCCTGCTTCCTCTCATTTCCACCTTTCTAGGTCTCCTATCACTCTAGCATTTGCTAATCTGTAATTTCCGTTGCGTGGTCACCATTTTAACCTGGTCAGCTCTAGTAACGTTGTGACAATTTCTAGTTTTGAGAAAACCGTTTTATTATTTCCATAGTTTCTCAATACCTCTGTTTCTGCACGCCACTCTATTCACACTTTATTATTGTTAAAGCTAGAATTATACACGGAACGTTTTGCTTTAACATGATCACTATATTTTAGCTTTCTCCCATGTTAGGTTTATACCTACGTAGTATTTACTATTGATTTATGAAACTGACTAGAGTTACTATTTGCGCCAATGGCCTTTCAATAAATGCTATTCGCAGTGCGCGGTGAAAGGGCGCGAGAGATACAGGGCATCATGAAACGTGCAATATAACTGATGTTGGAGATAAAACAACGGAGCTTTGTTTAGAAAACACACGATGCCATATTGCATTAAGAAACGTCGTTACAGGAAGACAAAACAGACAAATACAACGAATATTTGTTAAAGCCACAGCGGATACTGACAAAGAAAAGTTCTTTAAAGATCTTAAACGACTTTTTGTTACAAATAAAATGATAGAAACAGGATTTTGACACCTTTACACCACCGCTGCGTTCTGCAGTAAACATGTGAGGAATGAGAGACGCAATTATAGGAAAGTCCCCAGAAGCCAGAGCGAGACAACTTTATTAAGAAAAGTAACAAAACCTTAGGAGAATTCGAATTCAAGAGCCTGGATGACATACCTAATCAAATAAAAAAGGAACTGAAGATGAACATTGCATGTGTAAGAAGAGGATACCAAATGTGGTGCACTTTTACTCGTGCTTCCAAGTACTACCTGTATTTGTTCTAATAAGCCGTTTCTATCTGTAATTAGCCTTATATTACATATTCTAAATATGTCAAATTATTTTATTAAGCTTTTGCTCTTTCAAAATAAATATTTTTTTGTTAACATTGCTGAGTAACAATAGTGTAATTCTTAATACGACGATCATCCATTTTCACATTTGTCACAAGAATACATTTCCCATTACTGTCGAATTAATAGAGGAAATAAAGGCGAAGCCGATCCGTAGTGAAATTTTCTCCCATGATTTTTTTTTACACAGGTATGATTCCAGAGGGCCAGTCGGGGTTCGAACTTGGTTCCAATTATGGCTTAATTGCCTTTCTCCGGTTGCTGAACGATTGCATCGCTTTCATGCAGCCGTGTTTATTTACAGACATGAATGGAGGGTTAAGTATGGTGCGGGTTACAACTGCAGTAACGAGATATTAAAATTGTTTCAGTTTAAAGATTTCTAATGCAGAAGTTCAGCATCACTCACTACGCCAGATATAGTGTGTTCCATTTCCACTAGATATGATCACTTTGTACAGTTTGTATGTTATCCTGGTAAATTGTTATGTATAGTTGTATGATTCCAATAGTACAAGAAATCTTTTAGTATCAGACGTGCGTTGGCCACTCAGTTTCTTAATTTTTTTAAATCAAATATATCGGTAATATTCTCAGATATCTTAGCTAGAACTTAGCTATATTTAACAACAAAAACTGGTGAATATATCTTATCAAGTGCAATTGGCTTAAAATGGTTGCACTTAAGATATCGTGTCACATTTTATTGGTAAGATTAGTGATTACTGTTACAGTGTTTATTTAACATGCTATTGTTATCTTTAGGATAATGTATTGATATTATTTAATGACATAATTTTGCTGATAGTGCATTTACAGTATACAAAATGTCATCTATATAAATGTACAAGGAATACATGACTGCCTTATTAAAGTACGACTCAATCATAAGAATCAAAATAACTGAGAGGTGAAACGCAAACCGTAAACAACAAAGGTAAACCTTTTCACAAGTTGCGTATAATGTTCGACACCACAAATCACGTTCACTTTATAATCTAAAACTGGGATTACCTGTACTATGAAGATTAGGGAAGCACATCACATACAATCCACAAACATAACTCCCAGATCAAGTCCATCATGCTTCAGTTAACGTTTAAGTTTGTGTTCAAGAGTAACTTAGGAATTAGAACCATTTCTCTATAAACTAGGCTTTTGTGTTACTTTCGATTTTTATGATAATAAAATTGTTTTGTTGGTCATCATAACGAAAACGACAGATTCTCTTGACTCAGAGATCTGTTGAAACGGGATGCAATAAAATATTTCGACGGCACTTTGTTGTCCGTATTGGGCACGCGATGTAGGCGTCAGTTTCGTCTCTATAAGCATTCCATCTCTGGGTCACCTTTCGTCATAGATATTTATTTTTATTTGATTTGTCCACACATTAGCCGGCGATTACACCTTATTTGTTTTAATGAGCAGTTTGCATTTTTATATCGTTTGACGTTTACCACCTACATTATTTTTGTTAGTATTTGTCAAACCTCTAAGATATATTAATATGAGGTGTTGTTAATTGCTTTGTTTAAAACCTAATTAAATGTGCTTAACAATAATCATACATATCTTTCTATATTATGCTTCAAAGCCCGAGTTTTCCACTGTATGGAATAAAGTTCTTAACTAGTAATTGCACTGTTGCACAAAGACGTGCTCGTGTGGTGAGGACGACAGCACCAACCACTTCCTGCTGTTCAAGTCGTCAGTCCATTTGACATAAGGAATAATTTCATTTACAGATGACAAATGCGGCTTTTCCGCTTCCACTTATTAATTCTTTCATCGAAGTCGATCCCCTGATTTATTCTACATTGAGAAGTATTCTATAAATTTCAGGATTATTGCTGCAAACTAAAAAATCATCGAGGTAAGTAGAGAGGTATTGTAAAAATATGCATACATCCATCATAACGATATGGTAATGTCAGTATTCGTGTATATTATCCAAATTATGCAACATTTCACTTAGTCGACGTTATTGCCCTATGAACACACGAGTTATCAGTTTATCAGCGAATCTAGTAGGAACTTGCTGATAACCTGTTATCGCGTCTACATTGTCTGCTGATAAATCGTGGAATCTAGTCGTATCTAGTCGAATAATTTGTCGTAGGTCTTTTGACATTAGAGGATGGGTAATATAAGTGAGATAAAGATTTAGTTATTTATACCACTAGTACAAGGTTTCCAGCTATTTTTGGTTAGAAGTTATATTTGATATGGCCCGTACTCTTGCTATGTGCAAATAGTGAGTCATAGAAAGTAAGCAGTTGTCATCAAAATTCATAAACTAGATATATGTGAACTACAAGGAACTATTTACTCCATATATTAAAGTATTATCCAAAAAACAAAAAAAAACATATAGGCTTTATTTCATTGCAATCGGTGCAGTCAATCAAAAGTTATGCGTATTTATAGTTTCCGAAAACTCGCATATACTGCGAGGAGTGTAGGGTGTAAATGTTCGACTGAATTCGTGAGCGGTAGCGGGAGCGGGTATGGTACCCATGTAATGAGTTGAGTTAGTCGATTACGATGAAAAATCTGGAGCTGGATCTGGAGCTGGACCTGGACTTGGAACTGAAGCGGGAGCGGCATTGAGAGTCTGAGTGGAAGTGGGATAGGGAGCGGAAGTGGGAATGGGAACGGATTCTTTAGTCCACGCGAGCGGAGCCGCGGGCACAGCTAGTTTATATATAAAAATACAATTTCGCATTTATCTAACATAATTCATGACATGCCAATAAATATATTTAAAATGTGTTATCAAATAAATTGATAAAATGTCAAGTAGGTATAACGACCGATTGCAGTGAAGATAGCCTAAGTTTAAGACCTAAAGTATGTCATAAGAAATCGCTCAAAGCATTTGAAGATGATAAATATAGGTATATACTTATTTTTGATGTTATTCGTTTCTTTGCAGATTCGTTGCTTAGGATTAATTAAATTGATTTTGCCTTTACCCGTTTGAAACATAACAAACGTAACTTCTTTCAGATTCAACGAAGATCTCTCTATGCAAGATTCTACATCAATAGACCATAATTAGAATCCTGCTGGATCAATCTCCTTCTAAAATAACAGGATGTGAAATATGAAATATCACGCAAGGAAGGCTCAGTATATGAAGAACGATACTACTGTCCGACATCTCGTGTTATCCTTACGTTTAATAAGAAGTGGTACTCGTTAGTTTGTTAACTGGTTTAGTACACTCGCGGATAGAAAATGTTTAGCAGTTGGAAGAAATTTCAATTTATCCGTTTAATAATTGGAATACGAAAGTATGATCGTGTGCCATTCGTGTCTTTCGTTATTAATTGTATTGTATCGTGATTGTATAATACGGTCAATTTAAGGTGACGAGCGATTTGCTCTAATCAATCCCTTTCCGCGAGTGTACAGTTCTGTATTCTTGACAGACAGAAGTTTATATTCGAGCAGTATTCATTGCATTAACCTGGTAAACAATGTTCTACAGCCTGTAGGTAATTAGCAGATGAAGTCACGTCTGTGGGCGTCCGAGTTCGTGACCGGTTCACTAAGGCAGGTGATATGACCTACTTACCTGAGATAAAACGTTGGACTAATCTTATGTAATGTAGTGTCTTCGTAAAGAGGACACTGTTTAACGCCATATGTTTAAAGATAAATGTACAACTAGCTAGATGTAATATACATATAATGCATTACAGTTATAATTTCCTAAGTTGGAACGTTTAAGATATCTTTCAAATTTTCTGTACATGATGAGAATCTCAGAAGGAAATTCGTCATCTGTCTTTGTTAATATTCACTGTTGTTGGATTAGGTGGAATAGTAATTGCCTATGAGGTCAACGCAGTTGCAGAAATTCGTCACTAGTTCGAGGTACTTATTTATGGTCTGGCCTATCGCCAGCTAGCAGTCTTTTGGAAGCCAGTTTAGTAGCTCAGCATTAAGTGGTTACCTGTAAAGAATTAAAAACATATATTAATGATACTGTTTAGACATATTTCATAACAATTGATTAATAATTATTCTAGACACATGGAGAAGATTACAACTTTCTGAAGACTACAACTTCATTTAAATGCAGTATGAAGAGGTAACAGACATTACGAAGTCTACTACTACGAAGTACAACACGTGGTCAATGTCCAGATAAACTTTATTTTTACAGTCTGAAGTGGCAAATGAATAGTCAGCCTGCCTTGTATGATGAGGATCGTTATGGGCACAGAATATCTGATAATAGTATTTCAACGGGGTAAAATAGCACAAACAAGTCCACCTAGAACCAATAAGCATTTTAATAGGAAGCAAACAAAAAGTACTCAACAGTTAAATAATTTTAAAATAGATTTAGCAGTTTCTGTGTTTAATTTGGTCAAACTTACTTTACAATAGGTAAAAAAATCGTAGAAATAGGTAGAAAAGAACGAAAAAAATTAGACCTCCATAATTTGGTCGGTAACAAAGAAAAAGAGACGTCAGGCATTTTATAAAGTTAGATGCTGTTACGTGCGTACGGGTTGTTAATATAGAAATATTGTTTAATTTGGGATTGAATTTATTCAAAACAATTAAAGTCAAAATTACACACTCTACTGACAAACTAATGCTGTAGAAAAGCACTAATAACAAGTTCGCTCGTAGTTTGCATAAAGAGTTCCGAATCGTTAACTACCAAAAACTAAACTGTCTCTTACATAATGCAGTACTTATCCATATCATATAGACAGGAACCTTCTAGATGTACGGCGTTCGCGCATCAATTTCCGTCTTATTTCTCCTTAATATTCTATTTTCGTCCTTAATATTCCTTCTCACGCCCACTCTCTTTTTCCGTGCTTCAAGGTCTTTCCCTTATTTTGTTTACACCGATGGCGTTACAATATATTAAAACAGCTTAATGATGATCTAATGGATAAAACGTAGGTTTTGTCAAACATGTAAGGTTAAGCGTAAATCAGACTTTACAATGATCTACTCGCTGCATTGCTATGATAATGAACTATACGAGTACAGGTGTGTCCTGTCACTTAAATTATACCGAACTAGTTAACTTAATCGTTTTCAATCAACACCTAATTGCTAGTGAGGAATGGGGAAGCTAGCAGCCGTTAGAATAATTGTGTCTCCCCTATGTTCTTGTTACATCTCCATTGGATTGGTCACGCGAAAGCAGTCAGACGGAACCTGTGAGCTAGTTGGTGATTAGTGCATTCTGGTTGCTGGGTTAGAAAGGGTAATTGGTTGTTTAATTTCGTTTTAAGATATGGCAAAAAAGATAAAGAGTAGGTATTGCTGCAGATTAACAATGTGTTAGGAACAGAGACGTTGCTGAGTATCAAATTAGTAAAAAGGTACAAAAAATTTAAGGAGATTAAATTTCAGCAAGCTTGCTGGCATCTGCCTCGTTACACCTTAAGATAGGAAGAATTTCTAAATAACAAGAAAGCAAGTCTTACTAACAGAGAATCTAAATAAAAATTTAGTAGGAGCTCGTCGTCAGACAGTTAATACATAAAGCCTTGATTAGCCCATTTCGCCGATTTGATGAGTGACCACGACCGTGGCCGTGGGACTGTCTTATGTAACGAGCGCAATGTTTACGAGTGCGTTAACCATGCGCGTCGATTATGTTAAAGTTAACGTAACATTCAACCATCTGTGACAAATGGATTCCGTGTCTCGCCGCGTTGGAAATGTCCTTAGAAACACGTTTGGTGGTACTGAAGCTAGTTATTGCAACGCGTTTTTAACGACAGTGCTTGTCGCGTTAGATAATAAATCAAAAGGTGGTAATAAGACAATGACCTTTTATTTAAACGTCTTTGATGGGAATTTGTACGTTTTTGTTTACGCTTCGACGAATGTTCAGGATGAAAGAAGGCTCCAAGAATAACTAATATTGAGGAGTGCAAATAAAATATATATTGCTTTTCTCTTTTGATCCATGTATTGCTTGGCTCTCTACTGTTCTGATGTTATTCCACATTTTGTCCATCGAGTAATTTATCCCAATAATCAAACTTACTTAATTTGTAACCGATTTCCAAAATAGGAGCAGGTTTTCATCTTATCTCCACTTTTTCGGTGTTTTTCTTCTGCAAGCTTCTCGATTCTTGCTTTTTTAGCCCTTCACCGCGCGTTCTAAAAGACACACTTCTTGCAACGTTATGACTCGGGAATATTATATAATGCTACTTATTTTAGTTTTAACAGCAAGCAGGTATGGTATGTGTATTGTATCCCTTGGGGTTACGCTCTTATGTTTTCACATTACATGTAAAGGCAGTCATTTCTCTTCATGCCTATGGGCGGTGCAATCTAGACGCAGCCGCCTCTTCCGTGGCTCGGATACCGTTGCTAAGATTGCTGTAAGGACAGCTTTAGACAATTTCCGATATTTCTCATCATCGTCATCTTAAAGTTCTAAATTGTAACAGCTACAGGATCTTAATTTTTTTCAGTTTTGGTCACTGGCTATTCAGCGAAGTTGTATAAATGTACAAAATAAAAGCGACGTAGTAAATCATGCACGCGCAGGGTGTGGCGGGGGCAGCCTGACGATGGACCAATGACCTGAAGAAGGTAGCCGGAAGCCCGGGCGAAGGACCGCGTGTGGTGGCATTCATTGGGGAAGGCCTATGTCCAACAGTGGTCGTCTAAGGGCTGATATCATGCTTGTGAACTGACTGACTACGTACTGCAAATATTTATTTTAAGGAGAACTCTTTCTTAGAGTAGCTTATAGTTAAGTAGTGACTAATTATGCCGTGTGGTTTCCGGTAGAGTAGAGTAGGACCACTCAAACTCTTCCCGTGGATGTCGTACAAGGCGACTAAGGGAATACATTATAATACATCTATCAGGCCTCCCCAACTCGTCTGGCCAGCGCGGGGAGCGTAGGCCAAGTCCTCCGTCTGTCTCCGGCAGATGAGAGAGGGTTGTGCTCCTGCAGTGGAGACAAAAATAACCTGATGATGATGTACAAATCGTAATCTACGTCAGTTCTAGACTTCTAGTTTTCGACAGCTGGTGCCATCTCGTAACACTCAACCCGTGAGTAGTAAGTAGACCTATTGGTAGTTAGACCTATTGGTAGTTAGCCCAATTTGAAAGATCTAATTAAAGAGACTAAGATGGAGGGCCTTGCAGGCTAAACATAGAACATAAATAAATTATTGAACCTTTTTAGGGTTCCGTAGCCAAATGGCAAAAACGGAACCCTTATGGATTCGTCATGTCTGTCTGTCTGTCTGTCTGTCTGTCTGTCTGTCTGTCTGTCCGTCCGTATGTCACAGCCACTTTATTCCGAAACTATAAGAACTATATTGTTGAAACTTGGTAAGTAGATGTATTCTGTGAACCGCATTAAGATTTTCATACAAAAATAGAAAAAAAATCAAAAATTTTGGGGGTCCCCATACTTAGAACTGAAACTCAAAAATTTTTTTTTCATCAAACCCATACGTGTGGGGTATCTATGGATAGGTCTTCAAAAATGATATTAAGGTTTCTAATATCATTTTTTTCTAAACTGAATAGTTTGCGCGAGAGAATCTTCCAAAGTTGTAAAATGTGTGTCCCCCCCCCTGTAACTTCTAAAATAAGGGAATGATAAAACTTAAAAAAATATATGATGTACATTGCCATGTAAACTTCCACTTAAAATTGGTTTGAACCAGATCTAGTAAGTAGTTTTTTTTTAATACGTCATAAATAGTAAACCACAATAATATTATTAAAACATCGATCAAAGTTACAACGAACTACTATAACTTTTATATTATGTTACTTGCTGGTACGGAACCCTTCATGGGCGAGTCCGACTCGCACTTGGCCGCTTTTTTTTTACTAACCCAGAATTCGCCGGAAAAATTCTAAGATGAAACATACAACACAGATTACATACACTGCAATTAATTGTACAGCTTGTAGGTGTACATAAGTCTTAACTGTACACTGAACTGCACTCGAGAACCGGCTGCGAGATAAGTGCAGCATTATCAATCAAATTAATTTATAATTCAACCGAGCAGACGTGCGGCGTCCCCTTAATAAAAGGCGAGAGTCTTGGTGCCCCTTAATTATTTAAAATCCAACTTGTTAGTGTGACACGGTGTTGAATGAGTTAAGCTATGTTTACAATATTGACACGTAATTTTAATGAGAACAGAGTGCGGTTAGTTATTGAAATTTGAAAGCTTCGTAAAGTATTTAGGTTTCTTTTTTAAATAACTCTCTTTAAAACAAAGCTGTTGAAAAGTCAGTTTTGAGAGGTGGGAAGCGCTTACTGAGATATGCCAGTTCAGCTGTTACCGAAACCGAAACCCTATAGGTTCCACTGTAACCAACTATATTTGTTAGCTCTCTGCTTCTACGTACATGCAACTTTAAGTATTACCGAAACGTTAATGAGAAACTATATAGACTCCATTGTAACCAAGAATATATTTGTTAGCTTTCTAACGATTCTATCGATGTGCAACTGCAGGTGTTACCGAAACATTAATGAGAAACCCTATACATTCCACTGCAATCAACTCTATATTTGTTAGCTCACTGAACTGGATTATTCCAGAATGAATTAAGTATTTAGTTAATGGGAAATGTATAATTAACTTATTGACAATGTACAAATTAGATTACCTATAGAATATTGCAAGCTACACCCTTGGGTAAATTTATACTGGAACCGTGATGTATTTTTAAGAACATGTATGTACCTATAAATTATGGCTAAATAAATGAAATGAAATGACTGCCCCTATGGTTATGCAACTTTAGAGTTACCGAAACGTTCTTGAGATATCCGATAAGCTCTATTACCAACTCTATACGTATTAGCTCTATTAATACCCTTAACAACATGCCACTTCAGGTGTTACCGAAACTTTTATGAGAAACCGTAAAGGTTGTCGGCCCCGTAGCCTAGTAGTTAGTACACCTGCCTGCGAAGCTCGCGGTCGCGGGTTCGAATCCCGCCCAGGGCAAACATTCGTGTGATGAGCACTTGTGTTTGCCTTGTGACTGGATGTTATTTATATATTATATTATGTATCTATGTATGTATATCAGCTGTCTGATACCCATATTATAGGCTCTGCCTAGTTTGGGATCAGGTGGCCGTGTGTGAAATGTCCCCACATATTTATTTATTTTTTATTTATTTCATCTCTACCTTTTAAACTCTGCCAAGTGTTCTGATTGTTTAATTTATTCTCATAAAGTTGTATTACTCACTGTCTTATTATCTACCTGGATGCAATATTTAATACAGACTTTGAAAATAATACTTGGGTTACTTACTCATAACCTGACATAGAAATTTTTGTAACACGTAATAAGTATATTATTTTATGTGCTAGAAAAGTGTATATGCTTGTCCATAATATACTGTACTCTATATTTGAAATAACCCTGCCCCGCTCTATTTGTCACCTGTCAGTAATTTTAATTAAGAATCGCGGTGTGACAGCTACTCAGTTATAATTAAATTAACAAGATAAATTTAATTTAAATTCAATTAATTATAAAAAAAATGTTTCGTCCGTTCCCACCCTTACAGAGAAAGTGACCGCATTCGTCCATTATCAGATCGCTCGAAATATTTCGCAACGAAATCCTTGGGACATTCCGTTTCACACTGCTACGTATTGAAATGAGATTTAAACTCGCATGATTAATATAGCACACGACAACTTTCGCAATTTATACGGATTAAGGCTTTTGATAAGTGAAAATGTATTTTTAAATGAAGAGACAATTAAAATAAATGCTTAATCGCAATATTCGATGTAAAAATGTAGACCAATACATTATAAACTCAACTGGGGGAATTAGTCCAGTTAAAATAATATAGGTACAATTATCTAGCTAGCAGTGGCGGATTAACTAGCAGGCTGAGTAGGCGGAAGTCTAGGGCGGCAGATTTTAGGGGCGGCAAATTTGGGGCAAACATTTTTTGTCTTACAGAAAAAAACAACGATTTTAAATCTGCTTTCACTCCTCTAGTTGATAAGTTGATGGTCGGCCGGCGGAAATCAATTAACATGTTATTTTCAAACGACCTATTCCAATAGCTTTAAAAAAAATAAGCGATTCATACATAATTCAAAGCAATATTTTTAGTAGATGAATGGTGAAGACGCATCTCTAGCCCGGTTTTGGGCATTGGTCCTTTCCTAGGTATATTTTCCATGAGTACTTTTACCTGCCCCATCAGGGGTCAAATAGCCAGCTCAGCACTGGGCGTCAAATGCAGATATTCATCATCATCAGCCTAAGTATGTTCACTGCGGTTCTATTGGCCTCCCCAATAGAATACCAATTTTGGTTAGATATCCATTGGGGGATTTGCCATAATCACCACGCTTGGCGGGCGGATTGGTGATCGCAGTAATGATCTTAACATATACACACAGGAGAACGCTGCTGCCCGTCCCTAGTGGAATCCCTTAGTCGCCTTGACGACACCCACGGGAAAGATAGGTGTGGCCCTATTCTAAGCCGGGAACCACACGGCAAAAATGCAGATATTACATTAATTCAATTCTCGAAAAGTAGATAGATGCAAAATCCAACAGTAATTTTACTCTCTATATATTACTATATCACGTCAAGGGGTATCACGGAGCGAAAAGCGGCGAAGGAAAATCGCTTTGCAACATTGGATGGCGCAAAGTGACAAATCGTCTCTGCCTACCCCTCTGGGACCAAGGCGTGAGCATTATGTATGTATGTACTATAATTCGGGGAACGCGGTGAGTATGCACTTTGATGACAAGTGCGTAATGAATAATGATAGAACTAACACAGTAACAAAATAACGCATACAATAAAATGTAATCGATTTAGAGAAGGCAGTCGTGAACTGGACGACCTATACACCTGTATATTACAAATAAATAAATAAATAAATAAATATCTCAGACATTCACACCAATTATCCAGTCCCAAACTAGGCAGAGCCTGTGGTATGGTTACTGGATAACGGATACACATACTTAAATAAATATATAAACATCCAAGACTTGAGTACAAACATTCATATTCATCATACGAACATTTGCCCCTAGCAGGATTCGAACCCGCAACCTCCGGCGTGGCAGTCCGAGAGCTACCCGTTCCGCCACGGAGGTCGTCAAATTACAATTAATGTTGCCAGTTGACTTACGTGGGATTATAAAGAGGACGGTCTGCGTTATGAATTTGTATGGAGACCAGGCCGCGCCTTGCCCACAGCTGCCACAGTGTGGGGGCTTACGGCGGGACTAAGTGGCATAACAGTCAATTTGATTTGTCTGTGGCAACATTCGGTATAAAAAGTTAACTTAAAAATCTGTCGTGACCGGCAACAAAAGGTAACAATTTGTACAATTCTTCGATAGCAGATTAGATAGCACGCGCTATTTATTAAGGGTAAGCTCGCTCGTGCGCGAGCTATTATCTTGCGAAAGATATGAAATTGTTTGCATTACACTGGGCCTGAGAGAAAAATATATTGAGAAATATACTTGTATATAACTTAACGTAGCCATATGGTTCCCGGCTTAGAATAGGGCCACCTTCAATCTTCCCGTGGGTGTAGTCAAGGCTACTAAGAGATTGCACCAGGGACGAGCAGCAGCGTTCTCCTGTGTATATTAAGATCAATACAGCGATCACCAATCCGCCTGCCAAGCGTGGTGATTACGGCAATTTTCAAATACTTCACAGAATACGCGACAAAAGTATAGACTAGCATAGACTTTTGATTGGTTACATATTCTAGATTCTAGATTGTATGAAGGATTCACATAAACGCTAGACCAGGTGATACACAAACTGGTAAAATGGTGGTACCCACAAAACAAACAGTAGTATAAATAGGTACTTCGAAGCAATCTCCTTACTATATTGAGCAATAATTAAAACAACAATATCGAAATTACCATAAATAATCATTTATGAAATATTCTCAATGGAATGTCAAGCAGTTTGACTGATGCGTCATCAAATCACATCATTATTAAAATCATTATGCAGATGAATGAATGATATCAATCGCTCGGCTCATCACGCTCCATTCAGAGTGAATGAGTGTCCATTCACTCGTTCACGCATGTGACAGGCCCAGTGACATCATTATGTCTTGGCCTGAGATTATTATGATGGATTGGTTGTTAATTTAGTTAGATAGAGATTTAGTACTTATTTGTATAAATTTGTACTTATGTGATTATAATAATTATAATATGTACTGGAACATTTTCGTTCCAAACATTAATTTAATCTTACTATACTTATATACTGGGCCCGATTCCGAAGGCACACATTTAAAATTTGACAGCGCTAAAATTGGTTTTGTCTTTATCTTCATAATACTGTGTGACAAGGATAGCAACAGTTTTAGTGCTGTCAAATTTTAACATTGTGCCTTCAGAATCGAGCCCACTGGCTTTGTACACTCAGCTAATTTTATGTCTGACCTATAAAAACATGCTATTACATTGCATTCTCAAAAAACTAACAAGTGATGCTTTATCATCATTATTTACAACAATAAAAAAAGATTCTGGAAATATTACAAATTAAGTAATTAATTAACAATTTTCACAATGTCAGTTTTCAGAAGAAAAAAAAACATAAGGCGCCATAAAAATTATAATACAACCTCATCATCATCAGGTTATTTTTGTCTCCACTGCAGGACCACAACCCTCTCTCATCTGCCGGAGACATACGGAGGATTTGGCCTACACTCCCCGCGCTGGCCAGACGGGTTGGGGAGGCCTGAATGATGTTTTGTAATGTATTCCCTTAGTCGCCTTGTACGACATCCACGGGAAGAGTTGGAGTGGTCCTATTCTACTCTACCGGAAACCACACGGCAGACTAACCTCAGACTATTAAATCTATGAATGCAACGCTACATAAATTCACATCGTGCAAAAACGAGACGAAACACTTCGGTTAAAATTAAATCTGACGATCGTACATCAATTAGTGGAAATCTAAAACAGCTAAAGTGACACTTGGTCGAAAACTAACACCTACCTGGCAAAATAGGTCTGGGTGATTTTTTTTTAAATCTTTATTTAAAGAGATTTGTCATAAACATGACTATGTCGCTCTATAAGTATTCTATTTTGTAATTATCTATTTCTAATGGCAATTTTATACAATGTATACAATTTCACAGCCAAAATTAAGAGAGTTACTTACAGTCACTTATTTTCCAAAATATCTATTTCTCAAAAGTTTGCCTCTTGTAGGACTCGTTTCAGACGCACACCAACACGTGGTAAGTGTCCTCTACCACGCCACATTCTATGCAATTTGGTGATGTGACCTTTTCCATAAAATTTTTGATGTAATAGACGATCAGATGGCATATTCTTATTTTTTTTAATACCATGAAAAACCTTCTTCAAACGATACATTCGATATTTTTTCAAAAAGAAGCTTTATGCTTGAATGACCTACCAAACAGAAAATGAATAATCAAAATCAATTCACAATTGGCGGAGTAATCGCGTAACAAACATACAAAAAATACCGTCGAATTAGAATAGAATAGAAAGACTTTATTTGGCGAACACAAATACAACACATGCTGTGTGGTTTCCGGTAGAGTAGAATAGGACCACTCCAACTCTTCCCGTGGATGTCGTACAAGGCGACTAAGGGAATACATTATAAAACATCAATCAGGCCTCCCCAACCCGTCTGGCCAGCGCGGGGAGTGTAGGCCAAATCCTCCGTCTGTCTTCGGCAGATGAGAGAGGGTTGTGTTCCTGCAGTGGAGACAAAAATAACCTGATGATGAAACACAGGAATTAAAATTGACGACATAAATATGAAAGATATAAAAAAGAAGCAAAGTCATTGACAGTCAAAACAGAAATTGACAACCTCCTTCTTTTTTTAAAGTCGATTAAAAAGAATCTTTAAGCTTGAAGCTTTTTAATTGAATGGGTAACAGTGTTACACGTTTATAGTAACTAGTTTTCCCGAAATTGTGGGCAAGAGTCGTTTGATGAATACACCAGCATCTATTCTAATAAACTTTGTTTTTGTAAAGTTTCCAAAATGGTGCTTTAGCCTTTCTGCTGTCGATATAATTCAAAGAGCTCAATTAACCGCTAGGAAGTACGGAATGCACTCCTGCAGGCGATGCGTTGCATCACCAGGCGAAATAATGCACCCATACATGCTTCGATGTGGGTCAAACAATTATTTATAAACCATGTTCACACAGGAAATTGAATTGATGGTATATTAACATTGTGACTGCAATATAGCTTGTCTGCGATTGAATCTGTATTGGGATTACTAGAACTATTTATACTTAAGATTAAAATACGTAGACTTTCGGATAGTTAGGTATAAACTAGGAACAATGGCGTGTAGTTCTCTGCTCAGAATAGAGATACCCCAATCTTCGCGTGGATGTCGATTAATGGGTTGCAGCAGGGACGGGCAGGAGCGTTCTCCTGTGTATATTAAGATCATTACTGCGATCACCAATCCGCCGGCCAAGCGTAGTGATTATGGCAAATGGACAGCCCACCAAAAGCAGCATTCTATTAGGGAGGCTCACGTTCAGCTGTGGACGTATTTCGACTGGTGATGAGGTATAAACCTCCGGAGTTACTCTGACGTTGACTGGAAGAGATCCCTAAGTGGAATAAGTCTGTGCCTTTGTACACAGCTTCATTTCTTTTTCTACTTCGTAAACTTCGATATATCAAAGTATTAACACATACATTTATAATAAACATCTTTAATTGTTAAACTATACGAGATCAAGAAACAACAAAAAAGCACTGATTATGGAAGAATTTTTTATTTGTGTCTAAACGTAAACGTAACACAATTGACAATTAAATATCGGAATCAGGTTTGTTCCACCTACTTGAAGATAATCGTACTTCATCGCATAGAGCTCTTGAGAAAGCTAGTAATCTTTTGGCAAGTGTCCACATCGAGTGGTTCTATATCTGAACATCTTATTGAATGCCAGTGTCAATGCACCCCTTGAGTAGCCTTCGTTCGTTGCTTGTACAAATGAAACCACGTATCCACGAGCTAGGTTAGCGAAATTTTTTGACAGTTCAGATCAAGTCAAAGTCAAATTCATACTCCTAATCAAATCCTAACTACCGCTTATTAGGTGTTATGTCAGTAAACTTGTGTTTTATAATAACAAATTCTTAAAAATTCGACATAATAATCTAAGTTTCTCATTACATACTGAGTTTCGATATGGCGCAGGTAACCCTATGTTAGATATAAGATCAGACATATAGAACGAAAATATTACAAAACACTAGCTGTGTAGTGATCGGTGTAAGTTTATGATCATTCCCGATGACGTAATTAATGTAATACCGTAGGCCCGGTGTAAACTTATAAACGCACCTCGCCCTCTTTGTCTCCAGCTATAACCTAAGACGGACGTCTAATAGCATCTCCCACATTTTATATCAATATTAATAGTTTTAATAGAATATAACAGTGTCTCACCAAATAAGACGTTTTATTAAAACGTTCACCAATACAAGCTGTGCCTGCGACTTCGCACGCGTAATCAACTGAAATACGAAGCCTTCTAGACTCCATGCTCAAAATAAAGTAAAAACGAATGGTTTGGCAAGAAGTCATAGCTACAACCGCAGATGTTTAAGTGAATACCTTCGTCCTCTCCCACTTCCCTCATAATACCTGATTGGGCTTACGCCCTTGTCAAATGTAGTAAGTCGCTTGAGAGAGGAGGGAGGACAGGAGACAAGAGGATAGGTTGATGCAGTGATGGAGGGAGTCAGGAAAGGAAGTAAAATTAAAATAAAATAAAATTTAAGTAAAGTAAAATTGTTAACACTATCATCACACTAGGCATCAGAAGCAATGTAGTCAACAAAAACACTTTCAGAATTAAATATAAGAAATATCTAGTAAACTCTTTAACGTAACCTCAATCTTTTTGTGCTAATATCAATATTAAAAACTTTGTAACTTTGCTTTGCTATTCACCATTGCGTAGTGATACATATTTAGTATTCTCTGCCATAGATGTGTATAAAGTAAGAAAGCTATTTCTGCCAACAAACTGTATTATACAGTTTGACGGAGTTATTGTATGTATATTTTTTAAGAGATGAATAAATAATTTTATTATTATTATTATTAAGGGAGGAAGGATGTAAGTCCGCCTCCTCTTCCCCCTTACGACCTCCGCCCCCCTCCCTTCAAATGTAGTACTCGCTAATCGCAATACACTAAACTTATCAGAGTTTCCAGAACTTTTTAGACATGTCTAGTATTCAATAGGTGTCTTATACTGTCATACAATTAGTCACTGTTAGTCACCAAACAAACAGGCTCGATGCAGGTACTATAAATTCAAAGTTTGCGGTACTCTGAGTGAATAAGAGGTTTATTGCCGTTTACCCGCTCTCGTTAAGTCACCCGATGACTCGACTTATGTAAATTGAGACGTGCCGGAGCTATAAATGATGAAAACCATGTATGTGTCCTATGCAGTAAGTAAGTAAGTACTGCATTGAAGTAGTACAGTTCGATACCTCTTTGTCAGCTCTCGTTTGTCGAGGGCGTTAACTTGTCTGGGGCACCAGGTATAATCATTACTTACCCGCCTATCTCCACTGATGATGTTCTGGTTTAGATCTTGGTTCACATGAGATTCTGTGGAAAATTTAAGGAAAAGAGGATGATACACTTATAAAACTATGATGGAATTGAAGGATTCAACGAAACAACAGGGTTTTGTTTTGTGCTTTGATAAACTGTCATCCCAGGGATATAACTTAGTGGGGCAGATCAGCAGATAATAGTGACTTGTGGGTCGCTAAATATAAATATCGCTTATAGACATAACGAATCTATAATATTCCTATATTTAATGCCGTCTTTCTGTTTATTTTGATATAAATAATTAACAATGCACCATACAGTATGAAGAACTACTCGTATTACTTCTTCCACCACTTCAAAAAGTCACAAAAACAGTTCAAAAACTAATTTTATTTCTATTTTGACCAATTCATTATTCCGTTTCAAATTAACTCATCACCATAATTTGGAGTTTAGGTTTTTAAATTTCAATTAGCAGTCTGAAAATGTATTCCATGCCTACAATGGAATACATGATAGAATACATTACGACTCTCTGCATCTCGACCTGACTCGGTTTCGATCTCTCGACCTCTGTGCTGTGCCGATGTGGACCCAACGACCGTTCATTGTTTTATTACTCTCCTTGTCCACAAACTGCGATCCATTAGGTGCAGTGTGACCAGCCTATATTTTATTTATGCGTGATCATTACCTACTAAAAATATAATACTCGTACATTGTTTCCATGCCCAAACAAGAACCAAAGTGCAAAAAATGTCCTCAAAAGATATATACTCATCAATACAATAGCATATTTTACAGATCCGTTCAACTATAAGCATACAAAGACCTTCATTATCTGTAATAGGTTTTCTCAAAATCTAACCAGATAATGGATGTTTGGAGGCACGTTGCCGTATAAAAAGAGTCCTTTGTTGATTTTATCAACCATCCGAGTTACGCGAATAGATTTCAATAAGGCGTTTGACACTATATTCAACAAAAAAAGATGTTTTTTCTTTACTCTTGCACGTGCGCGGGGTTGGCTCGTGGGATTAATTCACACCGTTTACCGACTTGAAATTAATTAATGTTCCTAATAAGCACAAAAAGATTTTATTTGTGTTAAAAATATATCAAAACCAAGTAAGTCTTTATTCTACGTGTTACTGTGATTTTTTTATTACAAAAAATAGAATTCTCACTCCGACCATTATGTCTATGGTCCAGACGTTTGGTGTGACTGGTTCCATACGAGTATATAAAGCAATTCGCCGCACGCGCATAATACACGCCACCGACGCGGTCTCGATTGTGAATTTTAATGCTCTTTGTAATGCAATTATTCGATAGATACGATAAAACGTAATTTGTGTCTTAGATTAATATTACACGCTTAGCTTTAGTTAAAATACATTAGCTTTAACAAACAAAATACACATAGCTTGCAAATTCAGCACGCAAAGAGTAATAAAATGAAGTAATATTTAACTCTATGCCAAACAAGTAGAGTAAATACAGATGAGTTTATTTTATGTTCAACAGAGGACGAGTACAAGCTTCTGAGATTATACTGTCCCCAGAAATAATGACTTACATCAAGTCAAATTAGCATGAGCTATTGTTATACTATTGCGGGGAATAATGAGTTAAAGCGGCAGGCTTGGACAAAGGTCATGGGGCATTCTCTCTAGTGACAGATAACTTTGTACAAGTTGGACCCCGTCTGGATGTTATATTTGTGAATAGTGCAATCCTTGTCTTTCCATAGTGCAGGAGATTACTCCTGCACTATGGAAAGACAGTTTGGGATTAGACAAGTATATATTTTCAGGGCGTTGTTGGGGCTGCCCCACTTCGGTAGTGCCTCGGCTATGTTCACAGCAGCACGCACCAACGGTTTAATTAAACGTCTCCTTGCAAAAAAATAACGTCTTTACTACAGAGAGTTCGGGGCAGTCCAAACTGCATTCTGAGGGTAATCGCAGATAGGTACAACTGCCTCATTATGTGGCACCTTATAAATACTGTCGAATCTAATTTTATTATTTTATACTAACAAAGTTCAAAAGTTGCTATTAACATTATTGTGGATTATTATTGTCCTTAAATAAAGAATATTATTATTATTATTTATATACTTCTATCAAATATTATTTATTATCCTTATTATTAAATACTTTTATTATTAAACTTTTGGAAATAAAAAATTACTTTATCAGATCTACCTAATAAAACACTATGCGAAGCCCCATAAATGGTAATAATTGTGTTAAGAAAATGTAACTGAATTATTGTAATTGTTTTTATTTGGGCTAAGTCCACGACTAAGCACCAAAAATAACCAAGTATGTAAAAATCACTTTACATTCAGTAACCTATAAATATGTAAATTTTACTAACCTCTAATTGAACACCACTTGGATAAATGAGATACCATTAACTGTATCAGTATTGAAATTTTGTAACAGTGTAACTATTGGCCTAACTTGCAGGCTGTGTGTATCATTTAATGCAAGTCCAGCTTACATGACGTCATATTTTGTGGGTCACGGCCTGCCGTAGGTAGTTGTGTAGTTAAGCCAATCTTTCTGTGTCACACACTATAATTGCCGTTAATAAATCTTTTCATTACAGTGTACTTCTAGAGAATGCATAACTTTATGAGTGAGGACGTCGACTTTTAAAGATCAGCAACTTTTGCACTTAAAGGCTTCAAGTTTAAGCTAGGCTAAAATATCGGTATTTATTATTACCGGTATCTATTTTTTTTGCTCTGATGGTAAGCGGTTACTATAGCCCAAAAGCCACAAGCTTTAAAATAAATATCAAAATATCTGATTTTTGATATTTATCCGATATTCAATTCCGAAAAAAGCGTTTCAAAAATGTTTTGATGATTGGATTATTCATTGGCGTAAGTGTGTCGCTTCTTCAAAGTATGCTCCATACTTTGAAGGTGATGAAATAAAGTTGGATGAATAATTAACATTTTGTGTATTATTGATCTTTTCCCGGTACTTTCTTGACAGAGTAGTATATCAATCGATATATATCATGATATATATCCGTTGATACTTATCAGCGAACCCTGGTTAAAATACCACGTGAGCTTGTAATTACACTGCCTTTCATACCCTTCAAACCCGAACACAACAATGCTAAGAGGATGGTGATTCAGACGGATCCTGGACCAGAATATAGAACCGGTAACGGCAGATTACGCGGACAAAGCCGACGGTACCACTTGTAACATTCAAAACTCAGCGAGGTATCATTCATAAGTTCATCACCGTCTCGTTGACCTAGTGAATAAGTCGTTAGATTAGACTAAGTAGATAAATTAATTAGCTTAGTAGAATTGGCTACGCATGACTGGTATTTGTTTATCTGTATAAAATAACCGGTACCAGTATTGGTTCTAGAAATACCGGTTCTCGCTTAGGAAGTCGTACCTACATGAATAAAGTATATGCAAATATCGGTATTACCGGTACTTTTTGTTACCGGTATTTAGCCTTGACTTCAATATACGAGTGCAAGGGGACACGAATGCGGTAAAGGGGTAAGAAAATAATACTTTAAACAAATACTGTATTGTCTTAAATACAACTATAATGTCCGTGAATCTTCTCTTCGAAGTATGGCGTTCCTCATGGCAATTTGCACTCTGGATACTGCTGCATAAAAGTGTTTTCTTTTGTTCAAACCATTCTCTCAAATTCTTTAATTAACTTTTAACTGTTTTTTTTCTTGCATCCCATCTTCGCAACTTCCATTTCTTTATAGTATCAACTTTAGTTTTAACCAAACGGTTGTTTTCTTCAACAAATTCCTGCTTTACTAAAAAACAAATGCAGGACAAAAATGTACCCCACATTAAAGTTGAGTGACGCACGTAAGATTTGCATTTATATTTTTAAAAGATGGTAATTTATTTTCCCCCATTTATCTTCGGCGGCGCAGTGCGCGCGCGCGCCTGTCACCCGCTGTCAGGCGTTGCTATTAGTTAGTGCGGTGATGAGTGACGCGAGACGAGCTGCTGACAGATTGTCAGCTGAATTTGAGGTGTTTTATCAGCTGCATTTATGTTACAGAACTCTATGGTTCTAATAAGGAAGAGTATTGAGAATATGATATAATGAACTTAATGAACTTGTAACTAGTATGATCATGATCTCTGTGAGCCGTGTGGTTCCCGGCTTAGAATAGGACCACCACCTATCTTCCCGTGGGTGTCAAGGCAACTAAGGGATTGCACCAGAGGCGGGCAGCAGCGTTATCCTGTGTATATTAAGATCATTACTGCTATCGCCAACCGCCTGCCAAGCGTAGTGAGTTTAGCAAATCCTCCAATGGATAGCCCACCAAAAGTGTCATTCTATTGGGGAGGCTTATGTTCAGCAATGGACGTATTTCGGTTGGTGGTATATCACATTATGAGTAAAAAGTTTAAACGTCAATAGGTTTTATAAGAATTTAAAAATATCTCCAAATACATTCTAACTAGACCTTTGAGGGTTTGGTAAGATTTGAATGTCCCGGACACTAACGAGTAGAATAGAATATAGTCCTAAATATTCTTAATAATGAGCTTTTATTTATTCCCAATTATAAATAATATCTATGATATAAAATAATTCATAGACAAAAATACAAAAGAATTTTAAACAAATTCGTATTGATGGAACAACAAGATAAAAATAAACATAATAACACAACATTATGTGAATCTAAAAATAAATATTAATCAACACAAACCCCTTCCGAACCTCAGATATGGAAATAAACCCATCACACACCAATTATAAAATTCGCGATGGCGTGACATCAAATTAAGTGACATAACGCATAAATTAAATGACAAACAAACTGTCATCGCACCAAAATGACAAGTGACTCACTGATGTGACAATATGACAAAACAGCAGGTGATTGCTAATGAAATCTTAGTTGGACAAAACTTTTTTGGTAGCTCAAAACAGTATAAATTAATAGGACACTTCATTATCAGCCGAAATACGTCCACTGCTAAACATAAGACTCCCCAATATATATATTTAATATTATTATGAACACCAATACATTAACAGGCTAAGCACAATTTAAAAACTAAATCTGTGAAGTCACTTGACCTGGTGCTGACAGAATACCAGCGCTGGAGTTCGCGTAGCGTGCTGCAGCATTATGCTGAGTCAGCGCCATTTTATTGCTGCGACACATAGGTACCTTGATTATTTTTAAATTGTAATTTATTAATTTATGTTCTGTTTATTTCTCATGTATGTGTGTATCATAGCTATGAATAAATGACCTATTCTATTCTATTCTATTCGATTTGCCACAATCACCACGCGGACTGGTGATCACAGAAATGATCTTAATATACACAGCTGCCAATCCCTGGTGCAATCCCTTAACCGCCTTGACACATCCCCGGGAAGATTGGGGGTGAAAGAAGAAGATTGCCCTATTCTAAACCGGGATTGCCGTGTGGTTTCCGGTAGAGTAGAATAGGACCACTCCAACTCTTCCCGTGGATGTCGTACAAGGCGACTAAGGGAATACATTATAAAACATCAATCAGGCCTCCCCAACCCGTCTGGCCAGCGCGGGGAGTGTAGGCCAAATCCTCACACACCAATTATAGTGTAGACCAAAACCTCACGACCAGGAGACTATAAATTAAAAAATCTTGAGAGATGGCTCTCCGTCACACAGAAATCTGTAGGCCTATATTAAAATTTAAGAAAGTGTACTAATAAAATTACATATCAACTAATTCTGTTATTAATCAAATTATTGCCCCATTAATTGTCACTTAAACTACCTAGTAATATATTACTGGTGACTATGGAGGTAGAACGTATTTCATTTGTCTGAGGGTAGAACGATGAGATTGATTGTCAGTTCCACAGTTCCTAGAACTTACGAACTCCAGTCTACGATTCCCATAAAGATGTTTACAAGTCAAAAGCTATTATAAAACAAATATTCTATTATTATTCTACTAATATAAAAACGCGTCACAGCAAGAGTCTGAATCAAAAGCACAGTCGTGGTCAAATCTACGGAAGCTATAATAATTGGTTATGTATTTATAGAGTCTCTCTTATCGAATTGTCCAGTAGCACCATCTAATTAAATCGTTTCTCAGCCTTCGTAAGTGTCAGTAAAGCCTATCTCCTTGGGAGGTGTAAAGATGTGTTTATTTGAAATGTATATCGTTTTACACTCAGTGGCTTTTAGAGGCTGCGCGTGGGCCGGTATTGTTTGGCCAAGTTTGGTTGGACGTGGGATCCGAAGACAAAGTTTGATTATCCCAATCATCTCAATTTTGATGTTTGAACCTTGTGAGTTGACATATGTTATTTGTACTTGTATCATTATTGACAAATATGGTATTAAGGTAATCATTTTTCAAGGTCTTCCTTTATTGTACTTACGTATGTAAAAAGTAAGTTTATTTGTACACAAACACAACAAATGCACTTTCAAATTAGTAGCAGTCCAGAGCTTTGAATTCCAGTTTGACATGACAACTTCACCAGTATGGTCGCACAGGGAAACTTTGAGTGCTCCACGTGGGTAAATAACTGCTTCGGGGTCAGATTCCTTGAACGACGAATCCCTAGAATTTATAACGAAATGCCTGTCAATTACGTCAGCAAGACAATAAACGTAAATTCACGACCGATTACAGAAACCACCTGCTCAGGAACTGTGACTTAACCTGAGCGCAAGCCACATAGATAACATCGAAAATACAGAAGCTTAGCTATAATTCTTAGTATACTAATATGGCCATCAGTTTTGTGGTGTCTAATTGTTAAGTGTGGAAATGTTTTAATTATATATTAAAAGATTTTAATTTTAATTAAATCAACTGAGTTCAGTTATTCATTAAAATTAACTTAAAAAAAGATTATAGACGATTTGAAAGTGTAGAGGTCCCCAACTCAGCGTCGTGCTGCACCCATAAAGCGCTACTCGTTTGGACCAAGCGAATATAAAACGAGACCTGAATACACCACCTGACACGGCTTTTATAGGTTTTGATAAGACGCGCGCCTGAGAGTTCTTAGTCACACCACAATAGGAACATTATATTGCGTTGTCATGGAGGAGATTAAGGAGTGCCAGACATAAGCAGGAGTCAAATCAGTGTTCTTGAATAAGGGGTCTGGGAATAGATAATTTAAAAATGTTACTGACGCAATAGAAGTTGAAAGAAAAATTCTTGTCTCACGTCATTTGTATGTTTCACCCCTCATGTTGACTTATGGGCATACCCATTGTTCGTAGCCGAGAGGAAATATGCATGGGACAGTGTTGACACAGATGCAACCAAAACTTTTTGTTATTTAAACAAGTCAAATAATAATGTTACGGTTTTACTTGACTACCAACAAAAGAACGTTTCAATATTCATTAGAGTATTTTACGAAGCGTTTGGTATTCGGAATTTTTGGCTGGTGGTTATTAAGGTTACGAACTTGATGGTTTAGAGGGCAGTGGACTGAGACAATGGGTTGATGAGCACCATTACGTGTCAGATACTAAACAGTTAGTCTTGGCAGGTGAAATGAGTAGGCTAGCACCTGACATTCACATTATAAACTTACCTTAAGGCTTTGACAGGATTTCGATGAACGTTTAACTTGGTAATAAATAGGTAATCCAAGAAAAGTTGCGTTATAAAAATTTGTACTTTGGAAAGTTTTGTGTAGAGTTTAAAAGTTAGAAATGTAATAGTTATACCATCGTAACCATCAATATTCAGACTCCGATTGCTTTTTTTGCAATAGATTAACCGAATTAACGAAACCTGCGGTAGTAGTCTAAACTTCTAGGCACCCAGATATTTTGGTTGTCGTTTTGTACGTCTTTGTGAGGAAACTACTCGTCTAAGATTATCAGATGTGTGTATGAGGCAGGTATCCTCAAGGTATGAAGGAGGTATTCTGCCAAGAGACTCCCTGCATTTCGTTGTACGATCTCAAAAACTGCGCTTATAGATTTCAGTAGCAATACAGGAACAGCATATTTCTCTCAGAAAACGTTACACAGAAAATTCTTTAGTATAGTCGATTGGTCGCCTGTTTCCTTGATGAGTAAGATTTCTGCTTTATGTCTCAGCGGTCGTCAAGTTTATTCCTCCATTATTATTAGCGTTCCGTCAGGTCTCCACATTGAAGCCGATTTTGGGAAGCGACGCGACGAAGCTGGTATACCTAGGTGCTATCCGCAACTTTGGTTTTGATAATAATCTTGCAGTTTGGTTATGCGTCCCAGGTATTGCTGAAGAATCTACGTGTCCTTCAAACCGACAAATCAGAAAGTCTCACAGAATAAGCAGAGTTGGCGTATTTTGAGGTGGAGGCTGAGAACTACTTCGAGTCGCTGAGCCAACGGAGTATGTCCTTTATTGCATATGACACGAGATATTATTGTTTCGAAATAAACGCACATAGGATGGGATATAAACGTCCCTCATAAAAGAGAGATCATGAGTGCTGTCGTAAATCTGCAGTTGACACTGTTAGCCGTTATAGTCCACTATGCCATTACCGAAGCTATACGTGACTTACATTTGAGAGTTTTTAAGTGATCAGCTGCGAGCGATTCATTAGGTGTCTCGCTTGTAATTGTCCCTGTCAAGTCAAAGATGAATATTCCTATGGACGGATATTTAGGACTACTTAATAGTAATTGATTTAACTGATTGATTTGAATAGTAATTTATTTCCGGACAAGTACATATTGGATTCTTTTTAAAGGAAGAGTGAATTCATTTTAGATAATATTTTATATGTCAGAAAAAAATAGATGGTATATAGTTATAATACAAGAAATAAAAATAAACTAGTTTTACCAGGGTTAAGATTAAGTAAGGTCAGTAAATCGTTCACGGGGCAATGTATACGCTTCTACAACAAACTACCAGCGGAAATCTAATAAATAAAATCGTAAACATCGCGTGTCTGTACATTGAAGATATTTGCAAAAAAAAATTGGGGGGTCTAAGGATAAGCAACAGAACACATTTCGATTATTTTTGAAATTTTTGTCTGTTTGTCTGTTTATCTGTTTGTCTGTGAGTTTGTGCACGCATCACTTAAAAACTACTGATCGGGCTTTGATGGACTTTTCACAAAAACATGGGGATTAACTTAACTTAACATTTAGTGTTTATTTCATGGCAATCGGCTAACTCAATCAAAAGTTACAGACATTTTTAGTTTTCAAATACATTAGTTACGTAAGGTTAGTGTGCAATATTTTGCACATAATAGTATTTCCGTACTATTCAGATTGCGATGAGTTTGGATTACACTTGGAGCTGCGAGTGGGAATTGGAGTGGGAGTGGGCGTGGGCTCGGGCGTGGGCGTGGGAAAAGAGTAGTGAGTGTGGGAGCGGGAGCGGAAGCGGAAGCCGAAGCGGAAGCGGGAGAGGAGTGGGAGCGGGACCGGAGCAGGAGCGGAAGCGGGAGCGGAAGCGGAAGCTGAAGCGGGAGCGGGAGTAGGAGCGATTCTGTAGTTCACGCGAGCGGAGGTCACCTGGACCTGGACGATCGACTGCGAATAATGTAGGGTATAAATGTTCGACTGAATTCGTGAGCGGTAGCGGGAGCGGGTATGTATGGTACCAGTGTAATTTGAGTGTTTGTAAATTCGCATAACTTTTGACTGAGTTACCCGATTATGATGAATTGTCGTATACGTATGCAACAAAGTAATGTTGGTCGGAATTTGGATTGCGATGGATTAGTTACGAGGACTACATTTGGAGAGACGAGGGAAAGAGGTTTGAGGGGAGAGTTGAGGGGAGAGCTGAGGGGAGGGTTGAGAGGAGTGTAGAGGGGAGGGTTGAGGGGAGGGTTGAGGGGAGGGTTGAGGGGAGAGTTGAGGATCTGGACCTGGACCTGGGCCAGGACCTGGACCTGGACCTGAAAGTCTGAGTGGAAGTGGGATAGGGAGCGGAAGTGGGAATAGGAGCGGATCCTGTAGGCCACGCGAGCGGAGCCGCGGGCACAGCTAGTCTTAAATATGACAGACAGAAAGTTTAAGATTCACATTAAAAAACAACTTTGTAAGAAAGCCTATTATAAAATAAACGATTATTTGAATGACAAAGATGCCTGGTACTAATGTTAATTCAGCTTCCCAAAATCTTTATTAATTGTATGCAAACTTGATTTTTAAAAGATGTGTTGCGTGAAGTTTGTTGCGCTGTTTCTTCTTCACAGCGCTAACCCTAGGAAGTGGTAGTCGATAAAAAAAATTACGTGTACGAAGTGTACTCATATGCAATAAATGATTTTGACTTTGACTTTGAATAGGCATCTTCTAGGTAAGCACGATTCACCTTAGGCCCCATCCTCACTTACCATCAGGTGGATTGAGGTCAAACGTAAACTTATCAGGAACAAAAAAAATATAAAACAATATGCAAATGACAAGTACAGGAACCGAAAAAGATGGTTTATAAAACTTTTCAGTCACATAATTCTGGTCCATTGTCCACAAGTATTGTCTGTATCTCAGAGACCTGAGGGCCTCCGTAAGCATTTCGGAAAATATCCATTGATTTAAAAGACTATATTGTACTCGCAAACGCGACATTGTGACATAATATTACGATAAGCGTTTGGCGTTTAACTAACGTCGTTAGACTCCAAACGCTTATCGGAATATGTCACATGACCCGTTAGAGAGTACAAAATGGTCTTTTAGTTCAACGGATATTAAACCTTAATGCTTACGGAATAGGCCACTGTGTAGGCTCTGTGAGGAAGCAGAGGAAACCCCCATGCACCTCCTGTGCGAGTGTGGACCACTGATGCGTAAAAGAAATACATACCTAGATAACTACTTGCTTCACCCTGACGAAGCAAAACAACTCAGTGCTAAAAGCATAGTGCAGTTTCTAAATGCTGCAAGGCTTAACACGGAACTATAGCATGGTGGCGATCACAATAGACCAGAAATAGTCGCAGTGTTACAAGGTCTAGACTGAGATCTTGAAATAGCCCCAACTCGAATAATAATAATAAAATACGGAATAGGCCCCCAGCATCCTTCAGTGTCATAATTGTTCAAAACTCATGATTTGACATTTTCTACCAGAGCTACGAAAGTCTGAATCATTATTGTTAAAGTTTCTTTTACTTGCTCCATATTACACTTTCACGGATATTTCGCGAAGTGATCTCACGCAACCTTGGGGGTGCATCGCTCATTGCGCACGCGCAATACACGAATGCCATTTTTGTGTGCGAACGTGAACAATGGCAATTTTGTAACCTCAGGTAGACCACCTGAGACATTGTGTTAAACTATATAATTGCGTAATAGTGATGTCACAGCATCTGACAAATACGAGTAGTCAATCTAAATAATAATTAGGTATCTGTACTGTTTTGTCTTCCGTCTGTCAAATGCCATGAGACTTTAACTGCTGGATCTACCCCAATAAATCCACCACACCTGGTCTTCCGCCCTCCGCATCCTCTCACCTTTTGGCCCACCCTGCGCATGCCGATCCGCTGTCTTCACTCCAGAACTCTTCTGCCCCAACGGCCGTCGGTTCTGCGACATATGTGTAACGCCCACTGCAACTTCAGCTTGTTAATTCTTTCATCTATGTCGGTGACTTTCGTTGTTCGTCAGATCATATATCAAATGTGATAAAGAGGACTAGTTATTTATTTAATTATTTTATTTTAAATGGAAAGGCAGCTTACAGCTGGTGTTATGTTTAGTTTATTTGTAATAAATCGAAAATAATTAATTAAAAATAGTAACAAATCCTGGGTTTGTTTTTGTCACGCGAAGGGGCTGATTAATATCATAATGTTTTTAAATTTGTTTTTCTCCTTTTCACGCCTGTGTAGTTTAACGTTTAATTTATACTCTTAGTCTTTAATATAGGTCTAAAAGTCAGGAAATAAAAATTTATTTGTAAAATATATTATAAAAACAAAACTACACCTTTTTTTATTTATTTAACAAAATTTTACAAAATATAAATTACAATAAAGTCCACAGAAATGGAAGCCCATTTGTATGTGAACAGAAAGCTCACGTGATCTATACGTTAATCAATTACACATGCACATTAATAAATAATAAATAAATATCTCAGACAGTCACACAAATTATCCAGTCCCAAACTAGGCAGAGCCTGTGGTATGGTTACTAGATAACGGATAGACATAACTTAAATAAATATATAAACATCCAAGACTTGGGTACAAACATGCATATTCATCATACGAACATTTGCCCCTAGCGGGATTCGAACCATCTCAATTAAAATCATCTGTTATCTAATTTAATAACTAATTAGTATCAATCTTGATTTGAGGTGAATCTATGAGCTACGAAAAATTATTTGCTTCATGGTATTAGGTTTAAATCCATTTTATATTATTGCAACCCTGTAAAACATATTTTACGGTAATCTATTCAAATTATAATATTAATAGTGGTTATAATTATGATTATGACCATTTACTGCCGACCGACAGATGCCGCATTTGGGCCTCGTAAATGTATAATGTAAAGGATTTTAAGGTCATTCATTATGTCAGTTTTTATGATCGGATTATTTATTATTATGTATGGAATTTTAGTCTGAATGGCGTTTATGAACTTAATTATATTAAACTACTAATTTAACGACCATGCAAAGCTATTTTGTATGTATGTATGTAGACGCTTTATTGTACCAAAATTAACAACAACAAAAATAAATAAAAGAAAAAAGATGTGTACAAAGGCAGACTTATCCCATTATTTTGGTATGTAAATAATAAATAAAACTCTTAGTTATATCCCAAAAAATTTACAAAATATTTTTCAAAGACAAAAACAGAAGATCAATTTTCATAAAAAATAAAAATTTTCATCAATCAGCTATTTCCATAGATGTTTGAAAGAAGTGATTGAAAATCTTGAATCAACATTCCAAATTGATAACCCTCGTACAGTTTAAGAATAACTTTGTATCGGAGATCAAAGTCGGTCCAGTTTCACATTAGAAACGGTCAAATATATCCCGCTTAACTACAGGGCTGTCACTTATAAAATTTGATGTCATAATGTTAGATGTTAAGAATTTGTACAGGTTTTCAATTGTCTTGAATCTAATTACGAATGACAGTGACTCGTGTGATTTATAGGAATTCAGTTTCGACAGAAAATAGGAGGGACAGCTGCGAAGAAGAAGCAGATGACACAGAAGAATGATATAAATGATGACAAAGTGGACGTAGAATAATAGACATACATACGTCTAAGAGTGTTCATAATCTAAGAGTGTTCTAGTTCTCCGCAGAAGAAATACAAAAACTCCCGGACGTCAAAGAAGCAGCTGATGAGACAGAAGGATATATTATAATGAATGATGATGAAGTGGATGCGGAAGATGAGACATAACAGTGGTATAGTTCTCCGCTAACGAACTAGGCAAATAAAGTTATAGCTCCTCACAAGTCAGATGAAAGACATATATAGGTGGTAGCCCTGACCGCGTATGAATGAATGAACGAAGTCGATATTACGGTTAGTGCGTGTACGCGGAAGCCATAATTATTAATTTTGGGGTGTATTTACAGTTCGTAATTAGCTATCCGGTTTCCGTGCCCGTAACCACGAAGACCGCGACTGTGGTTGGATATTAGAAAATATTTTATTGCTCTAATGGATTATATGATTACTAGATGTGTCCGCGGCTCTGCTCACGTGGACTACAGAGATATATTACTCCTTATTCCATCGAAACTTCTTATTCCTTATTATGTTACTTAACGTTACAATGGGCTCGATTTTGAAGGCACATTGTTAAAATTTGACAGCACTAAAACTGTTGCTATCCTTATCATACCGTATTATGAAGATAAAGACGAAACCAATTTTAGCACTGTCAATTTTTAAATGTGTGCCTTCAGAATCGGGCCCAGTATTATACTAAAACCTGGCCAGATAACTTATCTATGAATTAATAGAGAAAAACATAAAAATAGATATATGATTCTCGAGTTATAAGCACACTAACGGACAGAGAGACGTTGCATTTGATAACATGTAAGGGTGTGCGGTTTGTCTTTTTTCCTTGTACCCCGAAATTCCTAACTAAAAGCTATTTTTCATATCGCTATAAGATGCCCGGGGTAATTGCAGCTATATTTCATTACAAACCAACGCTATTTGCGTCTTCGTAACAAGGATATAATAAGGATAAGGGTACCAGCAGCAAAAATAGGTTTGTATTACCGTGTAAACTTTGCGGTCCACTTCGGAACACCATCTATTATTTATTTTGTTTTCGAGACGCAAATGCGTTTGTTTTCATATGACTATTGATTTGGAATGAAATATACATAGTTTATATCTAGAGTGGATATAAACTATGTATTTGCAATGCCTTCAAAATGCCAAAGTACCTATTCTTCCAAATGACCTAAGAAATTAGAAATTGAACAGAGCAAAACGCTTCCTAAGGAAAATTTTGTTCAGAATTCATTGTCAAGTTTAAATAGTAGGTCACTGCATGATTATGATATTCATCATCTCATTATACAACAATGAACTATTTTTAACTCTTTAATTACTTAAGTCCTAGATAACCACTGGACGGGACGAGTTAAGTTGCGTCAAATTTAAGGAGATTATCATTAAGCAAGCGTTTCCGCTTCCTGTGAACTTGTCAAGTTTATCAATGACAAATTCTCGATAGTGTTTGCGTAGGCGATGGAATTTTTGAAATCAGTGATGTATTTTGTGAACCCGAACTGTGCACTTTTGAATTTTGTGAGCATATTTAATTAGAAACTGTTTCTCGCCCGACCTTGTCCAGTTAGTCGGCTTTATTATTTAAAAATTAAAAAGGTATGTCTAGATTCTAGTTCTAGACTCTAGAACAAATAAGCATTTTAAGTATTGATATTCTTTATTGCACAAATTTTAAAAGTAAATACAGTTACATATTTTGTGTACAAAGGCGAGCTTATCTCTAAAAGAGATCTCTTCCAGCCAACCTTACAGGGTGTGAGACAAGGCACTAAGAGCGAGGGGGCAAAAAGTGCATAATATACTACATAATAACTAAATACTGAAACTACTTTACACACATATACATAGTATATATATACATACATATTACATATAGTAAATAATAATAAATATAATAAACATACATAAATACATACATATCATATTATACTGAGTGAGACAGATAGTGCTCTTTTAGTTTAGTTTTAAAGGATGTCACCGACGTACTATCTCGAATGACCGTCGGCAGTTTATTCCACATCTGCGCCGCTCGGACAGTAAAGGAATTGAAAAAGAATTTGGTGTTGGATTTGGGATAGGTGAGAGTCTTGGTGACGCAGTCACGTCTAGGTCGGTGGGTGGGGGGTAGCTCGTGGAAACGGGAACGGAGGTATTCGGGAGCAGAAGGATTTTTGAGGATCTTGTAAAGAAAGGATAGGATGTGCACATTTCGGCGAAGACGGATAGGGAGCCATTTTAACTTCGAGCGGAATTCAGATACGTGGTCGAATTTCCGTAGACCGAAAATAAACCGAATGGCTAGATTTTGTAGACGCTCGAGTTTATTAAGTAGCTCCTCTGTCGCATCCAGGCAGCACACGTCAGCATAGTCGAGAATGGGGAGAAGAAGGGTCTGAGCGAGCATAACTTTAGTTTTGAACGGAAGAAAGTATTGGAGTCGCTTGAGAGAGTGGAATGAATAGTGCATGCGCCTACTAACGTCACTAATATAAGCAGACCACCCCAGATTACAGTCTATAATTAGCCCTAGATTTTTTGTTTTATCTGTATATGGAATAGAGACATTATTGTAGCAAACATGTGGTACGTCAGCAGGATTCAGTCTGCCTCTCAATCGGCTACTCCAGCTTGGGATTTGGTCGGATTTTTGAGTATTCAACTGTCGAATATATTTTTTAAATCGGTTCAGTAGTTCCGGTGTTTACCTTGGCCAAACTCACTTAACTTGTAAAGGTAAAAAAAACTCTAAATTTAAATAAAGAAACGACGAGAAAAAAGAAGGAAGATCCAATGTATACATCCAGAATTTGATCGGTAACAAAGAAATAAGCATTTTATAATTTTTAATTTTGATACTGATATTAATTTTGATGTTGATGCTGTTACGTGCGTAACACCGTTTAATTAGGGATTGAATATATTTAAAACAATAACAGTCCAAATTACATATTCCGATTACGACACTAGTATCAGACAATACTAAATAATACTAATTACTATACAAAACGTGCCAGTACTATACAACAGTTCGCTTGAAGAGTTGCGGATGGTACGTTTCCGAAAACTAAGGCTGTCTACCGCGTGCGGCGAGGTTTCGCGACGTATGGTACATTCTAGAGACACGCGGAGGCTGCGATAGTATTTCTGTCTCTTTCTTGCATTGCGTACTCCTCACGCCCACTCTCGAATGTACTGCTGCTTTTTGCGTGATTCGGGATCGTTACTGTTATTTTATTTACACCGATTCATGGCGTAACAATAGTTATTTATCACTTATCACGATTCATCATCATCATCATGCTTAGAATTGCATGCAAGAAGGCACACACTTATTTCTTAAATTTCACTCACATATTGAAAACTTTTGAATATATTTTTTTTTCATCAAAACCAACAATCTCTATCTATTACTAGATGGAGCGTTCCAAACAATCGCTCTGTTGCACGCAACTGCGGCTCTGGAAGCTGCAACTCGGTTACATTGACAATGAATAATAATCTGTAGTGTTTCAATTTTTTAAATAAATAAATGTCTAAATGAAACTTGTGCAGTTACTGCGCAGAAAATAATTACTAAATATTAACGCTATTTACCCATAGTGTCAATATTTAGTAATAATTAAATGTTCTGCGTAGTAGCACAAGTTTCATTGTCAATGTAACCGAGTTGCGGCTCCCAGAGCCGCAGTTGCGTGGAAAAGAGCGATTGTTTGGAACGCTCCATCTAGTAGTACATAGAGATAGTTGATCAAAACCCTTTTACCGACAAACTAAGTCTCATTATCCTCTCATTTCCTACATCATTATCATCATGTCCGCGTGTTTGCTTAACAACAGCTTTTGAATATCCATTTCCCTCGCGGAAGAGATGCAGTGTTCAGATTACGCTATCTGTTGGTAAACACGGTGAGCGGAGACAGTGGACCGTTATTAGTGTAGTTCTACTACAGGCTGGAAGGTAGATACAGTAGTCTGTGTCCAGCTTTTAATGGAGCGACACTACTATCTGTCTACTGGTAAATATATATATGAATAGTTCCTTCACAATCATTATGAATGTTACATATGCCAATTACTGGCATTGGCACATTGTCAGATATCCTCTCAACATAAGAGTGATGCTACAGTACTAAATCCATAGTATCGGGTGCGATATGTGATTCTTAGTGATATATTATATTATCTAGGTACATACGTATTGCAATTATACATATCATATTTATTACTTCTTTGTTTGGCACTGTAGACAAACTTGTCTGCACCGGGTGCGACTGAAAATCAGCACCTAGCACCTTACTTGGTCTAGGCATATGCTGAGTCGTTTGCCCTTTTGCTGCCACGGCACACGCATACTATTTTAACTATGTTAAAAATTTTAAATTGTTTTCTCTAGTACTTATAATTTTTATTTTATTTTTTTCCTTTTTCTTGCTTTGTTGATTTTTTCTTTGTGTGTGCCAATTATGGTAGTAAATAAATGTTTCTTTTTTCTTTATTATATTATCTTACATATTGTACTGGCACTTAGTATAAATACTAATAGTCAGTACTATAAGTACATACAATATGTTAGACAATATCGCACTTTCAGAGGAATAACGACGTAATTGCTGTAAATTTTCTGTTGAAACTTGTTATCTATTGGTTGAAACTTATATTCTATTGTTAATAGCAACTGAATACAATTTCAAATAACGGCAGAGCACAATTTTTATTGCATTTAAGTACATAATTATTTCACCGGGTATGTGACATACTGCCGCGTCGCATCCGCTACAATGAAATCAGCGCAGCATCACGCTTATTTTATGAGGATATCTGACAACGTGCCAATGCCAGTTGTGAAGAAACCATTGATATATTTTTAGTTTTTAAATTATCGTTGTTGTGGAAAAGTGCAAAACTTTATAACAAAAATGTTAAGTTTAACCTAAGTACAGTTAATAAATTTTTTTTAATGAATAATTAATAATATGAATAAATAGGAATGTACTTACTTAGTTTTAATTTTACATTATTATGAATTGCATCATTACTTAATAATAAAATAAAATAACATAAAATATTAATTTTATGTTGAATTTTATTTTACTTTACGTTGAATGATATTATTGTTGTGTAAAAACAAATTATTATTAGAGTGTATTTTCAATGTATGCATGCAAATTGGGAAATAAAGGCTTATCTTAAGTACAGTACAAACGTGGTGTGAGACAAAATGTCTTCACACATTGAAATAAAAGTATGAGAAATAAATTCCATGCAATTAAAAATAAACTACTACCTACCCCTACCCTCTGCCTAACCCTCTGAGACCAGGGCGTGAGCATTATATATGTATGTAAAAAAAACTTATCCAATGCCTTTTTAAAATCTGGAAGTAACTTATAAGGTCTGTACCTTATAAGTTACTTCCAGATTTTAAAAAGGCATTGGATAAGTTTTTTAATTATAATGTAGGATCTGTATCCTACATTATAATTAAAATTACAATTACATTATAGACTGATACATTAATTAACATAAAGGTTACTTGAAGAAGAAGTTTTTACTAAAAAACATATCAAGAAAAGCAATAAAACTAACCAAACAGACTATAAATCGTCGCTATTATTAAGTGATGTGATGACTGATGATAAATCATTTTTACAGCGAAATCCTGATTCTGTCCCGCAGAGTAAGATCTAAGTAACATGACTGAAGACTAAGCAATACTATATTATCAAACAGTCAAATTACGCAATCCAGACGGAGGAAGCAATCTCAACTGGCCCCAAGCGGAACAAATTCCCAAGTAACTCTATATCCCTTTGATGTTTACTGTCGAAGGAACAATGGGAATCGTGACCATACGTCGAGAGTCAGTAGTATTATATGGTCTTTTATGTCCATTTGATACTATTTTTGATGCTAAAATTGGTAGTCTTTGCAGGTTTACGTTTTTGACACTGTGCTGTGGAATAATAATAAGCATACGGTAAATTCTATACTTCAGAAGTAAACAAGTCCATTTTTTGTGATTTATGTCCAAAGTCAAAATCATTTATTGCACATGAGTACATTTGGTATATTTATACACGTAATGCCGTGTGGTTTCCGGTAGAGTAGAATAGGACCACTCCAACTCTTCCCGTGGATGTCGTAAAAGGCGACTAAGGGAATACATTATAAAACATCAATCAGGCTTCCCAACCCGTCTGGCCAGCGCGGGGAGTGTAGGCCAAACCCTCCGTCTGTCTCCGGAAGATGAGAGAGGGTTATGCTCCTGCAGTGGAGACAAAAATAATCTGATGATGATACACGTCGATGTTTTTGCGACTACCGGCGCAACAAACATTCAGCAACACATCTTTAAATAAAGTTTGTATACGTACAATAATATAAAGATTGTGCGAAGCTGAAGCAACATTAGTATCGGCAAAGATAATATATTATCGGTCATCTTTGTCATTTAAATAATCGTCTATTTTGTAGGCTTTTTACAAGTTCCAAGTTCAGTCCAGTCTACCGAGAAATTGTGGTAGTCCCAGTTTCAATAGACTTAACTCATACATTGTGTCAAGTGTCGAGCCATTGGATACCCACCAATCTTGACTTGACAGAGTTTATATCTGAGGTACGCTTTGCTCAATAGTGGGACGTGATTAAGTTAATTCGTTTAAATTAAATTGATTTATAAGTGATAGGAAGGTGATCCCATAGGACAGCAGGCAACAGGGGGCTGGCTCTACCAAAATATGTCGCAATAATTATTGCAGTATCAATATCTAAAATAATCTCTGCGCCTTATCATCAATTTACAAAATGAAATACGTTGCAACGGTTCAAGAGTCAATACAAATACCATTAACTAATAACGCTAATATTGACCAATGAAGGGCGTTTAAAGTTTATTACCACTGAACCGAGTTTATGACTATCCTCGTGCGGACTTTCATTAAAGATAATGGAGGAAAGTAAAATACTAATGTTATATTTACAAACAATAAATAAAAGTGAATAATGGCTTTGATCAGAGTTAGATTCTTTATAGCATACATAAAATAATAATTTAATTGGTTTCATCAAGATACAATTGATGGGGGTGAGGGCTGATCACCTAGTTTTAATGATTTAAAATGTTTTTTTTTTATGGGTTTACACTTGAACTCAATCACACCTGATCGTAAGTGACGACGAAGCCTGAGGTGGGAGCGCGTTTACCCAGAAGATGCCAATTCACTCTTCCTCTAAAAATATGTAAGTTGTAATTGTTCAGAAATATCGAAGCTGACAGGGAGGTCCATTCCTTAGCAGTTCGCATAATGAAAGAGGAAGTAAAACGCTTCGTGCGTGAGCGTGGTATGTCTACTACATAAGGATAAAGTCCCCCCCATGATTGGTAATTCGGTGACGGAAGGGGGATGGGAGAATCAAATCGTGCAATTCCTGAGCATAAATTACGTTCATGTATTAAACTACATTATGAAAAGGACATAAGAAAAACTGATTAGCATCATAGTTTGTGTAGAACGCCCGTGTGTTTTATTTTCAAACATCTTGATGGCGTATTTGAAGTTTTGGATGCTTGGCTGTAACGCCTGTAAAGTATTCAAATAATACATATATCTAATATACTCCAATATCCTACCTATACTATTTAGTATTCTCTGCGTATAATCAATCATACGCAGAAAATATATCTTCATCTCGTACATTGACAACATGGGCGTAGTAATCTGCCATAGGGTACGGTTGCTTTTCACTGGCTTTATCAGACTGTCATAATTTCAGTATTCACTTTGTTCCACTCGTCAGTAATTGAAAGAAATATCAATTGGATTGCAGACACTTTAAATTGATTTATGCAGTTGTTTGATTGCGAAGGGCTACTTTTGATTACGTCCGACCCAGATTGCTAATTTGCATGTGAAACCTTTTGCTTTGCCGTTATTTTTTGAGAGAGGCATTTTTATCACACCTCTGTGCCTGGGTTTAATTTCGGGTGTGGAAAATAAAAACAGCCTTTATTTTGAGAAATGGTAGAAATATAATTAAAATTAGATTAATACAATTGTGGCATTAACAATGGGTTAAAGCCTACTCTTCACCATATACTTAATGTATACTTTTATTTACGTTATGTATTACTTGCACAGAATTTAATTCTATTGTTTTATTTATAAACTATTTTTAACTTTTTTTAGTATATTAATAATTATTATTAACAGTGATATCTGTCTTTTTACAAATTTTGATTGACAGTCTTCACATTGTATTATCGACCTACGTAACAATGTCCTCTACCCTGAGGTTATCTGGAAGCTCTTTGCAATAATAAGACTGCCTATAATATACAACAGAATCACAATTTGTATTATTCTGCTTTTTATGTGTGCCATAAAGAAAATAATATTAAACGCCATTACAACATTGTCACTTCGGGTAAACTTTTCCGCCTGCTGCCGGTAATTGGAGCTAACGTTGTTGTCATGACTCATGATATTAATCATAATAATGTTGTGTAAAAATTACATGTTACTCTAGTTTTCAAATCCATTCATCTGATAGTGAATGCAGCTCGGCATATAAATAGCTAAGTAATTATAACAATAGTTTTATAATTGCCCTTTTGTGTTACTTCCAGTGTCCTATAAATACTCTTTGTTCCATAGTGCGAAAAATCTGACACCACCTAGCTAAATTAAATAGGGTGATGTTTCACCCTTGACATTTATAACCTTAATAAAAACATTTGACTATTTGTCGACCAACACATTTCGCTAATATCGCCACCCGGCTCCCTCTGTTTACAATAGCAACAGATGTGTGTCTGTCTGTTCTTCCACGCGACACTCGGAACCGTAAATCATGTCTTCCCTTCATTGATCTTGTAATAAACTCGTATTGGGCTTGCCACGGCTTTTTCTGAATGGATTTTGACTTTATGTTACTGTGATACTAATAAAAGTATTGCTTCTTTGTTAGTGGATTTTGGCTTACTTATATATAATTCTGACAAATAATGCTGCAAATTCTCGTTGAAGAATTCAACAACGCCAATTAAGAAAACATAGTTGCAACATTTTAAATGGAAAGGCCGCTTATAGCTGATCGCAGTTGAATTGCTTATTTTCTTTGAAAAATTGGTCAAGACCATTCTTAAACACGTTTATTGATGTGGCAGATACAACAGATTTCGGAAAATTGTTCCATGTGGATACCACCTTGATGCTAATAAAGTTTCTTTGAGGGTCAGGTGTGCATTGGAGTTTTTTATTTACAGGTCTTGATTTATGATTGAACGCTGTAAATCCTTTTTTTGTTAGGGTAAGAAATAAATGGCTTTTTATTTTTATTTTTTATTTCATTTTATTTATTTTATTTTCAGGTATGACTTGAAATGTTCTTTATATTGGATCCGTTGCAGTATTGTTTTAAAACTTTCAAAATTATTAATTACGCTATTTTTGTTCGCATTGTATTTTCATGTTTGAGATATTTTAACTCTTTAAAATGGATGCGTTGCAGTGTTTTTTTATTACCTTTTGTAATTGACAATTACATTCTTCTTATTCTGACGCGACAATTAAGTATTTCAGTATTTTGAAAGCATGCGGTAGTTTGGTAACTATCCTTTGCAAATTCTTCAGGAAGATGATTTCTTCCACAGCAGTCTTCGATCAAAATTCTGTCCATATTATAGCAGACTTTAGAATAACGCAGCCCGCAAAGGGATCCTTTAGCTTTTTGTATATGGAAGACAGTCAGTTGCGTTTATTATTCATTTTATCAGGTAAGCTGTCAGTATTATTATTTGGTTTCCCTTTAACTTCATCGTTGACTTGCTCCACGTTTTTGTCGATTGCCACAAGTTGTAGGTTGGATTGGTCATTATGGTATAAGTCTGACTGGTGTTATATTTATGTATGAATTGTGATTTCCTTGTCTAATTCCTGGAAAATCCCAATTTATGTGTGTGTTACAGCGTTATATTATGTTATTATTACTTAATAATGTTGTAACCTTACAAATTGTATTTTAATTTTGCTAATTTAGACCATATTTATCAAGGTCTTAGTATAATTTTTGTTCAATCCTTTTGTTTTTCCCAACAATAGTAGTGTGAGCCTTCTTGGTAATCTGTCAAACAGACTTCGAGCCTTGCCGTAAAGCTTCCACAAAGGTGTAATTATGTAAAATTTCAACCGATGTATATATCTTAAGTTTACTCTTGTGATGAGATAATAAACATTTATTGTTAAGCTCTTTAACAATATCCCAATAATCTTTTATAAATAATTCTATCTACGTAGATCAATAGTCGATCTATCCATATCATGTTGCCTGCCCTCATAACGAGTATCGGTTCGTAAAATTGGATTTCCGATAAACATGTGTATCTCGTCTACCGCCCACATAAATATTGTCAGTGTTGCCAAGGGGTTTTATGGTTTCATTTAATTTATTCTCATAAATTGTTAAGCAGTAAAGTGAACTTTGAAATATGTAAAAAAACTGCGCTAAAATATTAATTAATTGATATATTTATGAAAATGGGACTACCTGTGTCGATTTGACGCAAATTCCAAAATTCGATTTTCGCCTAAAATATTAAATATTAATATACTTGTAATCCGTTTCAGAAGCCTTTATGAAAAGTAGTATGTAAAAAAACAAAATAACAAAGATTACTTTTGATTGTTAAAAAAATCTTAGGCAATTCGTTGAATCGGAACCTCTCCTGAAGAAAAGTAATCTTGAAAAGTTCCTCGCCATAGCATTGAGATAACCGTGTTTTAGTAGAAAACTTTTGACCAGGCAACATCGAATAACACGCATGACTAGCCCAAAGATTAGATGTGCTATCTCTCGATATAATAATAATATGTCAGATCTGATATATTCCCGTTGCTAGCTGATGAAGATAAATTTAGAGGAAATGACGAACATTTTTGCAATATCGTCCAAACTCACATATAAATAGTCAATTAATTTTACTTTCTATAGAAATAAGATTGTTCATTCATTTATTTATGCACTTATTCCGATTATTCTTTGACTCTTTATTTTTTTCTCAACAGACCAAACGGCACATAAAAATTCGACCAATATCGAAGACAAGATTTTTTTAAAGTATGACAAGTATATGACAAGGACACGCCCGTTTCGTATAAATTCCATTAACTAGGTATCGAAATAGTACAATAATAGAGACTTCTTTGTTAAGAAATAATTGGCTGGTGACACTTTTCTGTTATAACATGTATATCATGTGAACAACATACGCAAAAAGAAAAAAAATACCATGTATACAAAATACATTTCATGGGTCGCCTCCGTCAATAGGAAATACAATGTGACATAACATAAATCAATTTCACACTTGACGCAATGAACTACAGATGTCGGTAACCAGATTCTGATTGGAGTTGTCACTGTAGAATTGGACAATTTATGTACCGAGAATGGACTTTTGGTAAAAACCAAAATATTGAAATCTGTCGATGAACATATCGCCGACTGTTGTCATGGGGGTGAACTGCAAAGACTTTCTAGTTAATTTCTTTCATTTCTAATTTTTGGGGAGGTGTTGAGATGTTCAACTGAAAATTATAGTATAAATTTCGTTAAAAAAGTTACAACTATACACCAAAGTCGTTTGAACTCTATGCCAAAAAAATTAGAAATCATTGCGGTTCATGCTGGGGAAGATGAGTGGTCCCACGGCAGGACTCAGTGTGGGGCAGTCGAACTGAGAAAGCAGAGCCAGCAGCATTAATAGTTATTCGATTTTAAAGTAAAAGAGGATCAACAGATACTACACCTCATACCATGAAGCAAAATAATTTTTCATAGCTCGTAGTTTCACCTCAAAGTATTTTCCTTCATGATTGACACTAATTGGTTATTAAATTAGATAACAGATGCACATTTTAAAATCGTCTGTTATCTAATTTAGTAACCAATTAGTGTCAACCATGAAGGAAAACACTTTGCGGTGAAACTATGAGCTACGAAAAATTATTTTGCTTCATGGTATGAGGTTTAAATACCTTTTAAATCGATCACTTCAACTAATTACGTATTAACTTTAACGTAAAAAATGTCATTTTAATCATCATAAATGAAAATAGACGTATGATCTTAGGTTACTTAATGCGTTGCATGCTCGCGTTAGATTGTAGACTAAACACTAAGCACGATACACTTTCTATCAACACTGTAAGGTGTGGCCACACCAAAGCCAGTCAGCACAGATAGACCACAATCGACCAGGAACGTAGCCAGGACTCCTGTTAATATTATGAAGGGGGCGTAAAATACATCATATTTTTGACTACACATTAATCAGGATGTCTGTTAGGTATAATAGGGTTATTAAACCTCAACTTTCTGCTAGAATAAGCACGGAATTACATGTATAGTATGATTTACTTATCTATTAGATAACTTTACGACCTCAAGCCTGCGTGTGTTAATAATTATTATAGGTACGTTGCCTATAATAATCTGTGTCCTTATCAAATCTGTCGTAAAAACAATCTGCCCTTTCCAAAAGGTGGCCTATACAGATTCTTAACTTCATTCCCAGGTTTCCTTCAAGTAATCCATCATCTGCGTAAGTATTCCATACACATCGTATGAATCATATTTTAGGGGGCTGCAGGTGCAGGCCTTTATGGGTGTAATATAGACAAGAAACTTTGTATAAATCAGGAGAAGGAGGAAAAGAAAAGAAAGAAAGAATATAACATTTATTTACTACCATAATTGGTACACACAAAGAAAAAACCAACATAGCAAGAAAAAGGATTTTTTTTTATAAGAACTAGAGAAAACAATTTAAAATTTTTAACATAGATAAAATAGTATGCATAGTAGGGAGGGGTCTTCAGTCTCTCAAGCCCCACTAACTACGTGCCTGCAAACAAATGTCTGATATTGAAAGCGTAATCGCTCGTAGCGAATTGCAGTTATAGACGCAGTGACGCTTTGATGCGTAGCGGAGTCGCATGAAATCAATTAGAGTACAGATGTACGTAACTTCGTTTTTCCTTTCGTATAAATCCCCTGCTGTGGTTCTAGAATTAGATATTATCGATAACAGCCAAGGCCAAAATAATGGAAAGCTTGTACAACGCCGTGCTATGTTCAACTAAATGTTGCCGTAGAATTTCAATCCCAAGGAGCAATTTCACAAAAGCCTATCTTAATTGTTGCTTTATGGTGCTTTCTGTTGGCTCCACGCTGGTTGTCTCTTCAGTGGGGACAACAGGAATCCTGTGGAAAATATATATTTTTTGGCCCCACTGTCTTGTCTCGTGAACACGGTCCCCCACCGCCCATGGCTATTCGACACCAAGGTCATATAGCCCTAATCGCAGAGGAACTGCCCGGTACTTGCATTGGTACTCTTTCCCGGTACACCCTGTTTGATCCCGCTACGCCTTCCCACCAATTGTTGGTGTTGTATTAATATTTTAGCTACAGATTTGATAAAGTTTATTTCCATCCAATGATTTACATCTGAGAACATAATATTTACACAAAACAATTGTGATTGGTTTCTTTGAAGGATGTGATTCGTAATGAACAGATCCGACGGAGAATGAAGGTGACCGACATAGCCGAAAGGATTAGCAAGTTGAAGTGGCAGTGGGCGGGCCACGTCTATCGCAGAACCGACGCCACGCTGCCAGATGGGCCGACGACCTGAAAAAGGTGGCCGGAAAAGGCTGGATGCGGAGGGCGAAGGACCAGGTGTGGTGGCGTTCATTGGGGAAGGCCTATGCCCAGTAGTGGACGGCTAAGGGCTGCCATGATGATGATGACAAATTGTGATGGAGCCCACAGGAATTATTAACAACATAGTAAGATTCCTGTTGTAAGAAAATTTAAGTTGCCTTCAACATTTGAGAAACCTCTATGCAAAGTTTTGAGCTTCCACACGCATCGCTATCTTTGTCTCCAGTGTAACATCATCCTTGTCATGAAGTATCGCTTAATGCTCATACTAAATTACTTATTGCTATGAATGCGCTTACGATGCGCACGCGATATGAATGATGCAATATATTATCAAGTCTCATTGACAACACGGGCGTGATGTGAATGACTGCATTTCATATCATTAATTTAATTAATATCGCTTTTACTGCCCTGACAACTGAAATTTTAATCAATTAACGAAATATTATTAACATTGGAAGTTATTTTAAAGACTTTTCTTCATCAGGGAAGATATGGCAAGATCTGATGATAGCTAGAGCTAATAATCAGAGTACAGATGTACAGAAAGATGGAATGCAGCTTATTGAAGCTGGTATGGAGGCAGTTTTAGTGTCTATCGTCATCAGACGAAATACGTCTACCGCTGAACATATTAAGCCTATGCCCAATAGAATGCCACTCTTGGTGGGCTGTTCATTTGAGGATTTGCCATAATCACCATGCTTCGCAGGCTCATTGATGCTCGCAGTATTGATCTTATCAATCCCTGCAACCCCTTAGTCGTATTGAAGATTGAGGGGTAACCACACGGCATGGTACTTATAGTTGGTAGTATTTACATTAAATAAAGGATACATTTAAAATTAATATGTTACTCAAATACAGTTACTGTTAAACTGCTTCCAAATACAGCAATAACTACTATCAGTATTAGATCGTAGGTAACGTTGTGGATTGTACACATCGACGTAAAAACGCGGAAACGCTGTAACCCATACTATTGCTATATACCAAATTCGGAATAAAAAAAAACTTTGTCCAGATCTCGCGTTTCTACGGCTAATAGAAAAAACACTGGACCCAGACCATTCGATGTAGATTCCTACTCTGATTCCGAATTAGTAATAACTAAAATTGTACCTCGTTGTAGGTTCCAGCGTTTCCGCTTTTTTGTGTGGATAATAAGATATTTACTGTACATGTATTATAAACGTTTGTGTAATTGTTTGTTGTCCCAAATGAATAAAATAAAGGCTAAAGAAGTAAACTGACCGAGAGTCCTCCTGTCACTGTAAGCGGTCACTGTTAACTGGACCTACGACCAGGTCACAAGTGCATCACCATCTTGAGGTTTATGTTCTCCTGTGCCTGTAATTACGTTGCCTCTCCTAACCGAAACAACAGTACCAGCATTACTGTTTTAGCTGCAGAAATAGGTAACAAGGATCGTGTACTAGAAACAGTCCCCCACCGGGAATATCTTGACGTTAATTGTCATTGAAGTAACTTTTCTCATTTCAGTATCATAATAAATTTTAAGTAGGTCACACTTCATCAAAAAACGTCTCATGGGAGACTTCTTCCTTATGTCTAACACATAATATCATGTCTAGCTAGACAATAAGGCACAGTTTCAGACGCAGATCGACCTACTTATAAGATCACATGTGTGCAACATCAAAATCAATTCTGCCAGACATACTTACTAGACAGTCCAAACTCGTATAAAACATAACAATCATCCTACAACCAAAAGAGGTTTTATTTAAGTTCTTTATCTATGCTCAAAACAAGCAATAACTATGGATTCTTTAAATACCTTTAAGTTCAAATATTTTTATTCCAAGTTAGGTTTAGTTTGCTAAGTATTCGCAGTGTCGGAATTCGCAGAAACTCGTCGCGGAATTTGAAAACAAAACAAAAGCGACGTAAATTCCATTAGTGTGTTTTAAAAAAGATCTAAATAGAGTTGTTTGACAATGGTGGACGATACTGTAGATACTGGCTTTGTATTTCAGTGAATGTCTTGCACTTTACCACCTGGTTTCGTTAATTTAAATTTTCAGAAAATATTCAATTTATGTTTGTGTTTGTTTAATTAAATATTAAGTGTCGTAGGCCTGTGGGCAAAGCACAGTGCACCTAAATGTAATCGACAATCTTAAAATACCTGTGTTCACGATTAAATGATTTAAATTTGAATAAGATTTTTACAAATTTATAAATTTGCACAGCGGTAATTCTTTTTACCGCTGCCCAAACTTTAACTTCAATCGACATTTCCGTTTTCAGATTTTTAATAAAAATTAACTTAGTTTTAGTTTTATCCCTATTCCTAGCTTACTTATTAATTAGATTAATATTTTCGTGAGTAGGTACTTGATTTGTTTTAGTTCATAATTAAATAACTTCTTTAATTTGAATGTCTTTAAGTTCTGTTAAAAAAACTATTTTAACGTACATATTCCTGACAATTATTTTTCTATGATCTACAATATAGTAATTTGAAATTGAATTATAACTTTTGTTATCTTCTTAGATGCTTTTTTTAAAGTTGAAGTTTTCTATGTTATGTTGCAACTTGTTCGGGCATTTTTTAATTTTAAATGTTTCTAGCAATTTTCATACTAATTAATTTTCTACAAATTGTTATCTACTGTTATCATATCACTTCATAAATGGAACCTCTCAAAGTCGCGTAACAAAGTTTTAGTTGTTCCGCTGGAATTAGTTCGGGCTTTTCAAAAATTTGAAATGTTCTAGCATTTTTCATATTATTTTATTTCCTACATATTGTTACTTCTATTATCATTATCACTTCAGAAATGGCACCTCTCAAAGTCGCATAACAACAGGTGGTCTAACACCTCTCTGATAAGAACCGGCATATTTACCTTGCAAACACGTGGCGCTGTCTTCCCTTAAGCAACACTCACAACACTTTTAATTAACACAGTCGGTTATTCAAAAGTCGATACGAGTAAATTTTTATTTAGATTTTTGGAACTTTAATTCAGATTTATGAGACCGGCGTTGAGTTTAACTGATGCAGGCGACGAACGTGTTTTCGCTTCGAACGATACCCGACAACTGAGCCGAATTGGACTGTCGCGACGCGAACTCACGCCGTGAAATTGAAATTGCTTTTCAGTTTGCGCGCTTGCGATCGGATGTGTCATATCTCGATTTTCTTCACGCAGTGGTGATGAGATGGGTTCAGTTTCAGCTTTTTTTTCAGTTTCAGTTTCAAATGAAACCAGAGACCTGCAGCAATGGCTAATAGTTTTTCGACCAGAAACGTTGTATTTTTGTCTTTCCTATTTTTTCATCGGTAAAAATCCTCTGCCGAACTAGGCCTCTTTCTTTAAAATTGGAGGTTAGATTATCATCATCAGCCGAAACATGCCACTTGTGGTGGGGTGTCCATTGGGGGAATTTGGCGTAATCGCCACGCTTGGCAGGCGGATTGGTAATCGCAGTAATGATCCTATAGGGGAGGCTTATGTTTAGCAGCATGATGAATTTCGGGAATCATTAAAAACTATATCATCGACTGCTGGCGTCATCTGGTGTCACTCAATCCTTAAGCGACCACCTTAATTCGCGTTACCTGTCTTGTGTATTTTGGTTTTGATTCACTTTTACTAGGTACTATTTAGTCAAGAAGTCAACTAAACATTTATCAGCTCTTAGACGTCCACTGCTGGGCATAGGCCTTCCCCAATGTCTACCATCACACCCTGTCCTCCCTCAACATCCAGCCGCTTTCAGCCACCTTCTTCAGGTCGTCGGTCCACCTGGCAGCGGGGCGTCTCACCCTGCGCGTACCGGCCCGCGGTCTCCACTCCGGAACTCGTCTGCCCCAACGGCCGTCGGCTCTGCGACAGATGTGGCCCGCCCACTGTCACGATGACCTTCGTTCTTCGTCGGATGTTCTCATTACGAATCATATCCTTCAAAAAAAAAACCGAGCATTCGTAGCCCTCTTCATGGAGATTGTATTCGTTACTTATTTAAATAACGTCTCATGGCTTCGTGTTCATTGATCGTCATCGTCATCAGCCTAAATACGTGCACTGCTTGACATAGGCCTCCCCAATAGAACACCACTTTTGGTTAGATGTCCATTGGGGGATTAGACATAATCACCACGCTTGGCAGGCGGATTGGTGATCGCAGTAATGATCTTAACATACACACACAGGAAATGGCTGCTGCCCGTCCCTGGCGCAATCCGTTAGTCGCCTTGGCGACACCCACGGGAAAGATAGGGGGTGGTCCTATTCTAAGCCGGAAACCACACGGCATTGATCAATACTTCTTATTATAGTTTTACGAGTATTTTATGGTGCTTATGTATATTTATAATGTTACTTTGTATGTAATATCTAATATTTATATATTTTCTTATGTAAATAAGGGCAAATATGTTATCGTCATAATTTATTTATATCATCATATATTTATTTATCGGTTGGAATTCTACAGTTTTCTTAAAAATTAATCTAATAAATAAAATCGTAAACATCGCGTGTCTGTACATTGACAATATTTGCAAAAAATATTGGGGGTCTAAGGATAAGTAATAGAACACATTTCGATCATTTTTGTGGAATTTTTGTCTGTTTGTCTGTGAGTTTGTGCACGCATCACTTAAAAACTACTGAACGGATTTTGATGGACTTTTCAAAGAAACATGGGGTTATCTCAACATTTAGTCTTTATTTCATCGCAATCAAGAGAGGGAGCGGGAGTGGGAATGGGAGCGGATTCTGTAGTTCACGCGAGCGGAGCCGCGGGCACAGCTAGTCTATAAATAATTACATAATATTCTTTCGTACCTGCTTGTGTTTACCTTTTACTTATTTTTAATTTATTTATTTTGTTTCTTAGGGGACCTTTCAGCTACCGTTACAATATATATTGGTAATACAGGTAAAACCTAAAAGCCAATTAACAGCTACCACATACAACAAGTTATGGTTTTTTTTGTTCTGACTCGCACAGCATACAATACAAGAGAAAATTTATTACGACCCAATTCATCCAATCCCACTAATATTGGATGAAACTTTGAATGTTTGTTACTCAATCACGCTTCAACCACTGGACGGATCGGGATGAAACTTGGCACACATAATATAGGTTAGGTTCTGGAATAGGATAATTTGTATCCCGAAAAAACATCTCATTCCTACAGGAAGCCAAATTAATCGTTAAAAGTAGTGAATTTGCTCACAACGTGGCGCCACTTTTCAAGATTTGTAAATCTCGGTCGAAGTCGCGGTCAAAAGCTAGTTTTAAAATAAATCTTCAACTATTTACTATCAAGGTTATTGGAAATATGAAAAAAAAAATAGGTACCTACAAAATGAATTGTTGAGAAGTTAACATACATACATACATACATAATGCTCACGCCTTGGTCCCAGAGGGGTAGACAGAGACGATGGATTGCCAAGTTAAATAATGTATAAATTATTTTGTTTATTTATTAATTACTTCGCTATTAAAGGCCATTGTGAGGATCATACAAAGTGGCCATACATCGTCTCTGCCTACCCATCTGGGACCAAGGCGTAAACATTATGGATGGTTGGATAAATTACTTTAAGTTTCTGAAAACTAAAACTAAAATAAGTATTTAAAAATAAAATTGAATAAACTATGTAAATTAAATCTTTTGCGAATTTTTGGAAGGATTGGAACAAAATTGTTTTGGGATTTGATATTTTCAGTATTGGTATTTTGCATAAAGCAACACTACAGGCAGTCGCTACACTCTGGATCAAAAGAACTTAGCTTCCAGAGCCGTAAAACACATTTAATCAAATTGCTATACTCCACACACATCTACTGAAATGTGTCGATGTGTGACAGCGTACAAGTTTACATGTGTGCGTGGATCCTCTGAAAATACTAGGATGTTTCTATGGCGTCTCCCCTCTGGGTCGAACCGGCGGCCCCGCGTTGCTCTAAGTAATTAGGTCTTTAGGTAACATAAAGCTGATTTATCAGATAACAGCAATTAATTTTTTACAACGCACAGAGGAAAACTTCGGGGGAAAGCCCTGAAAATAAAATAATGATAATGGTCGCCTACTGGCTTGGTCGTCAGACTCAAGAGCCAGAGGTCATGGATTCGATTTAATGGGACAGACAACTTTGTAAAAAAAATTACAATCCGGTCCAGATGTTATATTTGGGAACGGTCCTTGTTTAATTTCGTTAGTACAGGAGAAAATAATTAGGTATCTGTTTCGGATTAGACAAGTGTATGTAGGAATATTTGAAATATGTACAAAATAAAATAAATATATATCGACAGTGGAAATGCGCCATTTTGAAATCTTTACAGAAATAAAGTTGAGAGCTTTTATTTTCACAAAAAGAAAAAAAAAATTTTGTGTGAGGAGTAAGGGTTTTCTTGGACTCAAAAATAAAATCCGTTGCAATATGCCATCTCGTCTAAATCGTCTATTAAAACAACTGAAAAAACAACAACTGTTTGTTGATTTGAACAAGATGTTGTTAACCGCGAACAGCTCCATACAAGCGCACCAAGGTCTTGTTCCCTTGAACTGACTCTTGTCCCCTTGCATTAACTCAACTTGTTAACTTGATCATGGTTTGGTTTCAAGTAATCATACAAATTATGACGTTATGGTTTCAAGTAATCATACAAATTATAAGGTTAAGTAATAACATACAGCATCAAATACAAAATGCCACTTAGTTAACTAGCATTTTTAGTATCATTCTATTGAAGAATACCAGGATAGACTTTAACGCTTTATTTCAAAAATAACTAAGTGTGCGTTGGGTCATCATCATCATCATCATCAGGTTATTTTTGTCTCCACTGCAGGAGCACAACCCTCTCTCATCTGCCGGAGACAGACGGAGGACTTGGCCTACACTCCCCGCCCTGGCCAGACGGGTTGGGGAGGCCTGATTGATGTTTTATAATGTATTCCCTTAGTCGCCTTGTACGACATCCACGGGAAGAGTTGGAGTGGTCCTATTCTACTCTACCGGAAACCACACGGCAATATTTTTGCATAACTTTGTCCGATTGGTTATGCAACGACGCAAGAATTTGGATTACACGTCACTACCCTGATAAAACTAGTCGGCCCTAGCGAAGGACACCCTAATCTACTATTGAAATGGGGTACCCGAATGTGTCGTTATCTAATAGATACTAGACATTATCTACGTGACACTAGATTTATATTGTTCTGTATTAGTTACTATCTAGCATTGCTCAAGGTAAAATTATATCAAATGAACTTTAAACTTATAATATGTAGGGCAAGTTTATATTGGGCTTACATCATTATGGTAGCCTATTGGTACGTCCTCATTATTAGGGCGCAGGCCTACCCTATCAACGGAACTTACGGGCTATAGTGCAGATATAGATATAGGCTATAGATACATATAGATGGAGGTTGCGGGTTCGAATCCCGCTAGGGGCAAATGTTCGTATGATGAATATGAATATTTGTACCCAAGTCTTGGATGTTTATATATTTATTTAAGTATGTATATCCGTTATCTAGTAACCATACCACAGGCTCTGCCTAGTTTGGGACTGGATAATTGGTGTGAATGTCTGAGATATTTATTTATTTATTTATATAAGCCGTACTACAAGTCTCGAGAAACTTATTGGTCCGGGTTTAGGTTTAAACCATCGACTTGGTGTACTCGGCACTACCATCTAGGCTATACTATGATTTACACGGAAAAAACAATAATTGTTCAACAATTATTGTTGATATGAACAATTCGCGGTCTCAAGTGGAGAATGCGACTGGGCAAGCATAGTGTGGAACGCCCCCTGCAGCGACGATCTGCGTAAGGCGGCTGGCAGAGACTGGATGAGAAGAACAGAGAATCGGGTCTAGTGAGAGGGAGATAACGTTGGGAGAGGCCTATAAAAATAATAATAATAAAATCATTTATTCATCTCTTAAAAAATATACATACAATAACTCCGCCAAACTGTATAATACATTTTGTTGGCAGAAATAGCTCTCTTACTTTATATACATCTATGGCAGAGAATACTAAATATCACTACGCAATGGTGAATAGCAAAGCAAAATATGTCCAGCGCAGTGGGCTCTTGCAGGCTGATGATGATGATGAACAAGACCTTATTAACCGTGAACAGTTATCTTAGCTCAATACGAGCGTACCTAGATCTAGTTCCCTTGAACTAATTATATTCATATTCATTTATTTGTATTAATTATACAGCGTCAAGTTAATATTGCATTAAATTAATGTCAATGCAAGTAAAACCATAAAAAGGATTACAATGTAAAATATAACAGTAATAAAATCATAATGTCAGTCACAAGTAAACCAATGTCAATGCAAGTTACGTTTAAATAGGATTAGAATGTCAAAATGTTAAATATAACAGAAATAAAATCATAATATGTCAAAAGTAAATAAAATGTGAAACGTCATATTGTATCATATCAAAAGAATGTCAATACGGTGTTTGTAAGTTACAAATATGGTAATTAGATATTTTCGTCCAAAAATTCCTTCACGGAATAGTAGGCCTTTTGGGTCAGCATTTTTTTCAATTTACGAATAAAAGTGCTTTCCGTCTCAGCGTCCTTTATTGCCTACTAAAGGTAATTTATTATAAATTCGGGAACCCATGACATGTATGGAGTTGCTGGTTTTCTGCAGGCGATGCTTCATAATCTGCAAGTCATGCTGTCTCCTCGCAGAGTTTTTTTGTTCACCAAGCTTGTTGCCAGGGAACTCTTTTAGGTTCCGCCTGACATACTTGGCTACTTCAAAAATATATAGGGAAGGCAGAGTTAAAATTTGAAGCTCGATAAACAGTGGTCGTGCCGGAGAGTCTGGGGGAGCCCGCGTCATCCTGCGGACAACTTTTTTCTGGATAAGAAATGGTCGGTCCCTATCTGCCGCCAGTCCCCACAGGTATACGCCGTAAGTGAGATTGGAATGGAAATATCCATAATATACTTTTAGTAAGTTACTCTTGGAAAGAGTGGGCGCGAGGCGAGAGACTGCATAGTACGCGGACATCAGTTTTACACATAGAAAAAATGTCTATGTGTTCCTGCCACTGCAGTCCGGTATCGAACGTGAAACCTACAAAGCGAGCTTGTGTACTAGTCGGTATTGGGATATTATTAACGTTTACTACTACAGGTGGTCTCAGAGAGAATTCTAGTAAGTTCGTTTTATCTAAATTAAGCTGCATTCCGTTAGCTATAAACCAATTCAAGAGCCTATATGTGACGGCTTGTATGTTGTTGCATAGCTCCTGTCTACTGTCAGCTCTAACGATAGCACAAATATCATCTGCATACATAATGAAGTCAGTGAAGTGTGACTTGAATGGAAGATCATTCATGAGTAGTATGAAAATACTGTTGCCGACGTTTGAGCCCTGCGGTACAGACCTATCACCTATGGGACCTGGTTCAGACCTCTCCCCCCCTGCCTCCGTAACCTGGACACGACCAGACCAAAATGATGTTATCAGTTGGAGTGGAATGCCCCGCACACCGTAGTGCTCCAGCTTAGCTGATATGAGGCTGTGGTCCACTGATATGAAGATATGATAAATTCTATATTTCATTCCAGATTAATAGTCCTATGAAAACAAACGCATTTGCGTCTCGAAAACAAAATACACAATAGATGGTGTTCCTAAGTGGACTGCAAAGTTTACATGGTAATACAAACCTGTTTTTGCTGCTGGTGACCCTTTCATGTATATGTTACCGAGACGTAAATAGCGTTGGTTTTCATAGGACTATTAATCTGGAATGAAATATATGTAAATATAATCTGTACTACTCGGGTTTGAATCCTCGACATGACGAATGTAAGGCGAGCGTAGATGCGCTATGCCTAGATATGCTATCCAACTTGTCCACTTCACGATGAGTGACAATAATTTTATATTGTTTAATCAATGACTACTTCATTTCTTCCGCAAGTTGAGTGTTTATGTCAACAAATGAAAAACAATTTCATACAATATTCTATTATATCAATAATAAACACTCTCAAGGTGATGAAGCGTTGATGATTAAATGGGTGAATCAACGTTTGTTGTTTTTTTTTCTTGAGAGGGCTTGCAAGTAAAAAAAATATTAATAATAATTTGAAAGTATTATATCAAAGACTTTCTAAGAATATATTATATAAGTACACTTGTCTAATCATAAAGTAGGACTTTCTCCTGTACTAAGGAAATTAAACAAGGATAAGACCATTCACAAATATTACATCCAGACCGGGACTAACTTGTACATAGTTGCCTGTCCCCAGTGGGAATCGAACCCACGACCTCTGGTGCTCGAGTCCAATACCCAAGCCACTAGGCCAACGAGGCGACCTTTATTTTCTGTGAAGGAAATAATTTTTATATATTTATGCTTTATTGCACACAATTGCATAGCAGGCGAACTCTACCAGTCAACCTTTGGGTTATGCAGAGAGATTGTGTAAGTGAAAGATATTGCAATTTGAGCGTTTGTCTACTTTTGAACGAATAAGATAGAATATAATAATAATCATTTATTTCAGACAAAGCCCATAGTTTGTTAGTAATACAAAGAATACAAAAAAAAACTTAATTTAATCTATGTTAGTAATAAATCAATGGTACATTAAATTTTATTCATAACAACGCACAGGAGACTGTTGGAGCTGCCCCTCACACGGCGCATCAGGGACGCGGTTCTTTTGCGAATAATTGCGAAAAAATCGTCAGTGCGCGCCTCCGCGAACATTCCCGATGCGCTGCAGAAACGTGGCAGCCCCAAAAGCACCCTGAATGCGTTGTTATACTGAATACGCAGGGCGTTGTACGCCCGCTGCGTGTATCCAGTCCACAGGTTGCAGGTGTAAAAAGATTGGCAATATGCCTTAAATAAAGTGAATATGCAGATAAGGTATGGGCAAGTATAAAATTCTACGTACAACATAGGTACAGCAATAAATACAATAGTAAATATATATGTAAATAATAAATAATGCATTTTTAAAGGAAGAGTGAATAGGCATCTTCTGGGTAAGCGCGCTCCACCTTAGGCCGCATCATCACGTGAGTAAACTCATCAGAATATAAAAAAAACATACAACATATACAAAACCAGCGCGTGAGGAAACTAACTAGCTTACCAAAGGAATTCTAAGGCGCAAAAGTCCACAAACCCGGACTGGGCTAGCATGGACAGTAATCCTGTAAATCTTCTTTGAGAGGGTAAGCTTGTGCCCCAACAGTGGGATAGTTAGTAGGTATCGAATAATAGTCATTATCAGCCGAAATACGTCCACTGCTGAACATAAGCTACCCTAATAGACTGCCAATTTTGGTGTCTATTGGGGGATTTGCCATAATCACCACGCTTGGCAGGAGGATTCGTCCATGGTGCAATCCCTTAGTTGTCTTGACGACACCCACACCACGGGAAGACTGGAGGTGGTCATATTTTAAGCCGGGAACCACACGACTAATAATAAATTAATCTACGTTTAATAATTGAAATGAAAATAGTTAATTACCAAATGACAAACGGTGACTTAATGACATGTGAAAATATGTATTTTTAAGGGGAATACCCAACTATAAAATTATAGAATTTACATGCGACAAGTGACTTGTTTACATGTTTAATTTCCTCCATAATACCTTGAGAGATCGTTATTTACAGTCAGCGGAAACTGAAATAAAATTAGTTTAGGGAATTTAGATGTATATATGAATGTTATGTAAGAGTATTATTGTAATTTGATTAAACAGTAAGTAAGAGTATAACTTTGATAAGACTTGTCTTCGGTATTCCCTAAAATGTGTTTAAAAAATTATCAACCCTAGAGAAGATTATAGGACACGTTAGCCATGCGTTCTGGAGAATCAAATGGGCGTGGGAAATATTGTGAAGTTACGGACGCTTAGCGCCATCTAGTGATATTAGTAATAACTACACTACCAAACGGTTTTTCTATCCGTTAACAGATGGCTCACTTTCAATATTTCCGCTACTTGACAGTAGATGGCGTTAAGCCTTGATTATCAAAAAACATTAAATTATTTAAAGTTAGTTTCTTTAATAATTTATTTATTAACCAACAAAAACCAGACTTGGTTTGTCTGTTGAAATAATAAATCTAAATCTATTTGTTGGAACAGATTACGTTTAAATAAAAAAGCAAATTAAATATTGCCACAAGGTGCGGGTTTCGTAATTGTTTAGTTTGCCATAAATATTTAATTTTATATGGCAATCACAGACCTAAACTCACTACCTAAATGATTAGTATGGTATTAAGTTGCTTGGTTTTCATTTGTAGCATATTTGGTGGGGTTTTCCCAGTGTGCCCTACGATGGCGCCCGGTGCGGTTGTACCGTTCGCACCGTCAGAGGGCGCTCCTGCTCAGACAGTCATCATCAAATGCTAATAGATACGGATAGCCCAGTTAGTAAATTCGTCATCATCATATCAGCCCTTAGACGTCCACTGCTGGATGGAGGCCTTCCCCGGTCCTCTGCCCTCCTCATCCAGCCGCTTCCGGTCACCTTCTTCAGGTTCCATCTGGCGGCGGAGCGTCCCACCCTACGCGTGCCGATCCGCGCTCTCCACTCCAGAACTCTTCTGCACCAATTCCCGTCGGTTCTGCGACATATGTGGCCCGCCCTTTGCCACTTCATCGTACTAATCATTTTAGCTAAATACTTATGTCGGTTACCTTCGTTCTTAGGATTCAGTGTCAGAGAAAGTTTCATAAACCGCTAATAGGCGGCAGCACTTACTATTTTATAATAGTGATATTCAACTGACATAGGGTTGTTTGTACCTTTAACAATATTAGTCATTTCTCCTGCCAAATCACAGCGAATCTATGTTTTATCCGTTCCCTGTATCGTGTGGCTTTACCCTTACTTTTGCTCGGGCCGAGCGACTAACCCGTCCAAACCACAATGTGCGTCACTCGGTTATGAATCCCGCACGTCAGGCAAGTCTTTGCCCGCAACCCCGTCGCCCACCGGAGTCAACGAACGGCCTTAGAGGGCCTTCCTCCCTCCTCTGTTACCACATTTCTTTTTGGTACGAATATATATTCGTTGGTATGTAATAACACGTTAGTTGAAGGTAAAACAATATCGCGCTTACAAAAGGATGATGCGTCAAAATGTCCCCACCGACCGAAACGACCAGACTATTAATATAATGATTTCTGATTGTAATTTGTTATTATGGCGGTCAGTTTCAGATAGTGAATTTTTTTTTACCTAAAACAAAAACAATGTGACTGTATCTGTATATAAAAGTTGGTTATTACCGAATAAACATAGTTATTTCAAGTATCAGTTCCACATAAAATATTGATTACAAGGTAGCAATTATATTACATGGCGTGTGGTTCCCGGCTTAAAATAGAGCCCAACGAGAAGATTAATCTTCTCGTTCGGTGTCGTCAAGTCGACTAAGGGATTGCACCACACCAGGAGTGCGATTCTGTAAAAAGTAACTTTGCAACTCGACTTCGAAATTGCTTAGTAATTCAAATTCGTATGCCGTAAAGTTTACGGTCGTTCGATTTCTATACCAGCGCCACACTTTCGGGCGCGGCGGCGGGTTGTAACTACTGTTAAATGGACATGTTGACGTTTGTTTGTATGAGATGACGTTTAGAATCGTATCCTGAAGCAACATTATGCACGTCGTTCAATTCGAAGCTCGTGTCTGCATTCGACGAAGATTTAGTACTTTGTGCGTGAAAATTGGCACGAATATTGTGGAATTGCTGTAGAAAAATTTTGTAAAGCTTAACTTAGCAACTATAATCTAAATCCGCCGTGAGATTTCACATTTGCATTAATTAAAGTTCACAGTCGTTCGATTTCTATGCTAGCGCTACACTTTCGAGTGCGACTTCGTGTTGTAACTACTGTTAGTGGACATGTCGACTTTTGTTTGTATGAGATAACTTTAGAATGGTATTTTATAGCAACATTACGAACGCTATTTCTATCTACAACTCGTACTTGTATTCGACTAGCAAAAAGTTACTATTTTGTGCGTGAAAACTTGATCGAATGTTGTGGAACTGGAAAATAAAAGTTATTCTATCGCAGAATAGTGGTTACTTGTGTTTAGTGACGTATTTTAAAGATGGCTCGTTCATTTCAATTCATAAGTTCAGTAGAAGAAGCTCACTATTATGATATCCAGCATCAAGCTAATATTATACGTAAAATCAGCGAAAACGACTATGTGGAGGTTTATAGGTTGTCGGAAGAATTAATTAATCAATTTGGACCTAATAAGAACAAAGGTACGTTTTTATAGCTTTCTTAATTATTATGCGACTTACCGTGTATTTTAAATGATATCACAAACAAATCATAACACTTATCTACTTGCAGATACTATGTCCACTATCATTCCTGGGTAATGATAGCTACCAAAAATGGTGAAAATAGTGCCTACATATTTGTCCCAATCTTTAACTTCACCTGTATAAAGGAAGTAGTGAAAGCCTTAACCATCCTATTACAGTGAAAAAATATACCTTTTCAGTTTCCACAAAATCGACAAGGCAGGTGTTAAATTAGAGCAAGCAGTAAAAGATATACTTTGTCGGAGCTGGAGCGTCAGTCAGCACACGGCAAATCCCTAATGTGTAATTTTATTGAGGCTTACCTATATTTAGCAGTGGACATATTTCGGCTGATGGTGATATACAAGGTGAGCCATTGCGGTGGGTCAGTATGAAGAAAAATCACCAGTGATACACTACTTGTATTAACAAGAAAAAAATCTAAGTTAGAAAAAATGCATGCAATGTTTTGACAAAGATTTCCTAAAATTCTCATACACAACTGGGAATCATTAAGAAACAGTGCACTAAAAACACCAGCGCCGTGCGGATTTTAGATAATACTTTTAGAATTGGATAGCAAATGCGCCATCTAAGTTTATGCTACCAATTTTTGATTTACACTTTTTGTTCGGGGATTGCTTATCTTACTCTAGTATATATTATCTTTGTTGTGGCGAAGGTAAAAAGTGGTAACACTACCCGTCGCTAGATGTCATTACATGTAATCACCTAATGAGTTCATGAACGTGTTACGTAACAGATGGCGCTAATACGAAACTAGTTACAATCTGTCGCAACTTTCATAGTAACAACAGTTATATGAAACGAACTAATGGCAGTTAATAAACCTGTCTTGCTTTAACATAGATAATTCTCATTCACACCCCTAGCCGCCATGCCCGCCATGTTTCTTATTGCAGTGTTGTTCTTTGAATTTCTTTTTAACCGACTTCAAAAAAGGAGGAAGTTCTCAGCTCGACAGTATGTTTTTTTAGTATGTTACGCGATTACTTCGCCAATTCTGAATGGATTTTGATGTTTCTTTTTTTGTATGGTAGGTTATACTTCAGCGGTGTTCCCATATAAATTTTATCGAAATGGAGGAAATGGGCTGGCGGGATTTTATCTCAAATAACCAAATGTATTTTTTTCAGTACTTTCTGATCCTATTTCTTTCAAATCCGAACCATAAATTCCTTTAATGAGTCATTAATATTACATGTAGGTATATACATCTCTGTGTTATGGAAACAAAGTACCTAAGGAAAGGACAATTCAATATAACATCCAGACTCGAACCAACTTGTACAAATTATATAAAGTTCCCTGCCCCCAGTGAGAATCACGAGTCCTGACTCACTCACTCTAGTACATAAATATTATCTTTACTACAACGATCTCTATGTACTACTAGATGGAGCGTTCCAAACAATCGCTCTGTTCCACGCAAGTAGCCACAACTTTTTCACATTCACAATGAAACTTGTGCAGTTGCTACGCAGAACTTTTAATTATTTACTAAATATTGACATAATTTAACCGTAGAGTCAATATTTAGTAATAATTAAATGTCTGCGTAGTAACTGCACTAGTTTCATTGTGAATGTAAAAGAGTTGTGGCTACTTGCGTGGAACAGAGCGATTGTTTGGAACGCTCCACCTAGTAGTACCTACATAGAGATCGTTGCTTTATTATGACCTGTAAACTTGTTTTTCTTATCTTCTAGGTAACTAAAATTGGAATACAAGCCGAGGTAGATATCTAGATATTCAAACAGGTCACTGACCTGAGGTCAGCTGTTCTTTCTCGTTCCATTTGTTTTTCACAGTTGCGAAATATGTTATGTTTGGTAGCGATTACTACTAGTAGTGCAGTCAAATTCCGAATTGTGACCATCCCTAGCACCTTATTATTATAGCGACAAAGTAAAAATTAGAATGAACATGGTTATTTATCGTATCAACCGAAAGTACCAAATAGGCATGACGAAAGATTTTGAAATCCTCTTCCGTAATGTAGGTACACATTTACTATTTACGAAAAAACCTTTATTTCGGTATAAAACTTAAGTTTAACGGAGTTTAAAGCCATTTTGATAATATTTTTTCAATATTGCGCGCAAACAGCTCGCAGCTGTCATGGCGTCGGCTCTGACGTCACGGTTAGGTAAACATGTCATTGAATCTATGCGTACGAAGAAAGTCAACAAAATATTCAATTAATTCGTGTGATAAAAATGAATTCCAAAGTTTATATGTGGTGTGCAGTACTGCAGTGTAAAAACACATCAATAAAAACACCCAACAAAGTGTTTGTACATGTTCCAAACAAGTTATGAACAAGAGATAAATGGTTTGGTTAAAGCTCGCACGGCGAAACAACGTAGTCACGAATTCGCCACTTTATTTCTGTGAAGACCACTTTGATGTGAGTATGTTATCATATATTGATAGATCTTATACTTAAAATGTTTGTTTGATATGAAATAGTTGAAATATTGAGGCTATGGAATAACTAATTTATTGAGGTTATGTTTGTTTTGGTCTTGGCCATCATTCCTAATAACAATTTTAATCGTTAACTTTTCTTTTTCCAGTTGCCAAATGATATGGAAATTATATGGAGTATCATGTGATGGGGTCAGTATCACAAGTACGTATGAAACCAGGATGTATGCCCCATAAATTTATATGCCAACCAGACAGGAAAACACGAACATCTGACACAACAGAGCGACCCTATATAGCTAAGAAACGAAGAATTATGATTCTTGAAGAGTGTAAAAAGGAATTCGAAGAAAAATGTATAGTTACAAAACAATCAAGTTTTGAAGAAATTGCATCGGGTAGTTCAGGTATTTAATATTAACTTATTTATTAGAATATAGCATTGAAATGTTAATTTTATTCTCAGTGTTATTACATAGGTACATTGTTGGTACACACAAAACTACATAGATTTTTCTGTGACCTAGTAATCTCCTATTTGTGTTCATAATTATAACATTGCACTTAAATAATAAAATATTTGTTTTACAGTTCAGCAGAATGTAGAAGTTCCCCAAGTAACACCAAGAGTGTTGGATAAATCAATTCAAGTACACACATGGAAAACATTCAGAAGTAAAGCTAACCAAACAATAGTCAGTTCAGTAAATCAGATGACATCACCATTGAAGCCGTTTCTACATTCTGTCTCTACATCACCATTTAAAATCAAGCATCAAGGTGTTAATAGTAACATGCCTATCTTAAGTTTGGTTAAAGTTCTTGATGATGTGATAACTATAGCTTGTGGTTTGATTAATATACAAGATTCTCTTATTAAATAAAACACAAATGAAATTACTGCATTTTTATTTCCTATTCTATACTTTTATATAACAATGGATACACATAAGTTTTTTCAAAATTTAATAACACTTTCATGCCTGACATATATTGCTCATCAAAAGTTATACATATAATTTCTATATTTTTATTAGTAGTAAAATTTGGGTCTGCGATGCTGAAGTAACACTTATTTAGACCACTTAGGTACATTTGTATTTGAACCTGGGCAAAGCATTTCTTGCTGTGTTTCCCATTTTTTATATAATTGAGATACGTTTTGTTGCTTATGGGACATTTTATCTCCACAATGCTATCTTGACATATTCCATCAGGGGAACCTGCTATCATTGGATATTTTTGGGATATGAACAGTCCAGTATTCTTGATTTTTTTTCCCTAGTTTCTTGCTTATTATTTCCTGTTTCATTGCTGGTGTGTCTTATTTCAATCTTGTTAATAAGATCAACAGTCAAAAATTAATTTTACTTAAAAATAAGTCACAACACTCTTCCTTATATGTAAGCACAAGTTGGTGCATTGAGACGCTAAGTAGTTTATTACAATTATAATCTTGTTGATACTTTAGTAGCTCGCAGTTGTCATATTTTCTATTTTGTCCTTCTTCTAAAAAATTTTTCAAGAACTGTGGAGTTAGAAGGCAATATAGGGCTACCTTTAGATAGATCTTTTGCAGATATAAATTTCAAGGTAGTGCCAACTCTTGATAACTTTGATTTCCGCCAGTAACATTGAACTTCTGTGCATGAAGGTTCTTCGCTTCGTCTATGGATCCACATAAGCAGCGCTATGGCATGCTTACATCCGCCCTGGGGAGCAACACAATCATGGCATTCGATTAATATTACTTTTTCTTCATCTTCATCAACCATCAATGTAACAGCATATAGTTTTGCATGGACTTTATGCTCTGGGCAAATTTTGCACTTTACTGTACAAATGTTTCCTTCCCGTTTTAGTTGCACATAACTGATTGCATCATCCCCATATGATGGTCTTGAAGACCTAAAATAATTGAAATTAATTAGAACAAATACATATACACTGACTTGGTGATTTAGGTGTTTACTATGAGGAGTGTTTTTTAGTTACAGAAATGTACTAGTTTTATCGGGTATTAACATGGTATTAACTCTAAAATAGCAACATACAAGCTGTAAGGGAGCTCACCTCAAAAATAAACAATGACAAGTTTATTGTGCAAATAACCTATGAAAGTAAAATAAACTCGCACGAGTTCAAAAAGTTTGATTATATCTAGGTTGGTTGTATCTAGGGTAAAGATAAATACAAAATTTACTTACAAGGAAGTTTTCACGTTTCTCGTAACTCAGCGAGCAAAATTCTTTATTTGTTGCGAGGAAATCGCCCAACATTAATACATCAATCCTGGGCAAATTTGAGCTATTTGCCTTAACAAAGCTTGGTTCCATTGTTATAGTACAGTGGAGTCGATAAATCACACGTAAAAGAAAAAAAATCAATCCAAATGCGTAATCAGTAGTATTCACAACAACTAGGGATCCGCAAAAAGTATTGATACCTGAGTAGTATCGATACTTTCGTTACGATACCAAGTATTTTCGTACTCGATACTTTTGTTACGATACTTTACTAGGTATCGATACTTCGTCACATACTCGATACTTTCTGGTGTACCTCATATTCATATACCTCATATTCATCTTGAGGATCTTGCCGATCTTGAGGAGTAACAACTCCAAATAACAATAATCTCTTCTTCCTTTAAGTTTTGTTTAAAACAAACTATAGTGTGCTACGCATTAGACATCTATATAGTGTACAATTGAATGAACCATCAGTAGGTTGAAACCATGTTGGCCAAGAATGAGTATGAAATTCTTTTTTTTTAAAGCAATGACAATATTTGATTGCATTATGTATTTTTTACTATGTAACTTTATGCTGTATGCAAAAAAAATCTAGACTTAGAAACTGTAGTTAAAGGAAAGCACTTAAACAATTTTTTATTAGTAAATTTCTTTAAATAAGTTAAACGATAAAAAAAACTCGATTATATTGACTAGGATATTTTTCAGAGCGTCAAGCACTAGTCCAATGAATGCGAGCAACGAAGCTCACACAACATCGAAAGTGGCTTGTTCTTGTTTACAAAATACCTATTCAGAGTCGTTCGTGATCTAATTCGCAGTAAGCGTCGGTATTCGTTTCGATTTTCGAGTTATTGTTTCAATTTTACAGAATCGACACCCAGGGACGGGTAGCAGCGTGTATATACTAAGTATATTAATATCAAGACCTGGGTATATTAAGAACATTACTGTAATCACTAATCCGCCTGCCAAGCGTGGTGATTATGTGCCAAAATAGGTGTCTTGCTATCTGCGAGTTCAGATTTGAACAAATTTTTTGAGCTTGCTTCGTTCGGTATCTACCGATTTGAGAAAATTTATTCAAACCTGTAACTCAGAATTATGTAGTTTGCAATTTCAATAACCTAACCAAAGCAAGATCTGCCCTATCTGAGAAAAAAAGAAAAGAAATATGGCCCCTCCATCCTCCTGGCCCCTCCATGACAACCTTCGTGGCGGAACGGGTAGCTCTCGGACTGCCACGCCGGAGGTTGCGGGTTCGAATTCCGCTATATAGGGGCAAATGTTCGTATGATGAATATGAATGTTTGTACCCAAGTCTTGGATGTTTATATATTTATTTAAGTACGAGTATGTCTATCCGTTATCTAGTGACCATACCACAGGCTCTGCCTAGTTTGGGACTGGATAATTGGTGTGAATGTCTGAAATATTTATTTATTTTATTTATTTATCCTCCCCATACTAAATTTAGAGCTGGATCTACCCCCTGTCTATTCATTCGGGAAGTATCCGCTTTCCACATTAGCGCTCGTAAACTTGTTTCATAGTTAACTTCTACCTAACATATTATATATAATAAAACCTTGAAGCCACTTCTTAACTATATAGTTTTAAGATGCGTAGGTCGCTGGAAACTCGGTTGTGTAGGCAAACTGTTAAAAAATGGTTAAGTCCATTTGACAGGTTAATAATTGGGGAATGAATGGGAATGAAGTCATCATCGTTACCTATCCACCTAGCCTGAACCGCGCTCCAAAGGCACGATAAAAATTATATTTAATCTTTGTCCAAATTCATATCTTATATTAAATTATCTTAAAACTCACTTTTCGTTGGCAAAATCTTATGTTTCAGCTTCCAGTTGCAATGAAATTTGAACTTTATTTTAAGTATTAAAGGTCAAAGGTGGCATATAAGTATTTTTTATCGAGTCTCAGGAAACAAGTTTCGGCCTACGTGCTACTGCAAAGAAAACAAAAAGTATTTAAGATGAGCTCATAGCACCGATCGGATTTCGTCATCGTTTCGCAAATTGCGGCTAACTGCGCGCTGTTTTTGGGGTTCCTTAGTCATCGATCACAAACCTACACATTGGTGTCTCTAACCCATTAAGCGCGAATCGCTTTAATTAATGAAATGTGTTTTTTCCAGATTTTCATTCAAAACCGACTTCAATTTGTAACAAAAATTATAATAGGTAATTTAACGTAGAAGGATAAAACTGGTGTACAATGGCAGCCTTATCGCTTGCCGCATTGTCATGGTGAATTTTTCGAGTAAGTATAGTGTAAGCCAAAAGTTCCAGTGGGTGTCGTCAAGGCGACCAAGGGATTGCACCAGGGATGGCCAGCAGCGTTCTCCTGTGTATATTAAGATAATTACTGCGATCATCGATCCGTCTGCCAAGCGTGGTGATAGGCTGATGATGGTAGTGTAAGTACTGGGTGCAAAGACATTTTGCTTTAGCTTAGGCCGAAACTTGTTTCCTGATACTCGATAAAAATACTAATATGCCACCTTTGACCTTTAATACTTAAAATAAAGTTCAATTTTCATTGCAACTGGAAGCTGAAACAAAAGATTTTATTTAACATTTATCGCCATCAGCCGAAATATGTTCACTGCTGAACATAACCCTCCCTAACAGAATGCCACTTTTGGTGGGCCGTCCATTGGGGGATTTGAAATCACCACGCTTGGCAGGCGGATTGGTGATCGCAATGAAGATCTTAATATATATACAGGAGAACGAAGGTCCCCGTCCTTACTCGACACCCAATGGAAGATTGGGGGTAGCCCCATTCTAGGCTGGGAACCACAAGGCCAAGACGAGAAGATATACAAGATATTATATTCATATTAGTATATTATAAATGCGAAACTTTGGATGTTTGTTACTCAATCACGCTTCAACCACTGGACGGATCATGATGAAACTTGGCACACATATAGGTTAGGTCCTGGAATAGGTCGTAGGATAGTTTTTATCCCGAAAAATATTTCATTCCTACGGGAAATACAAATGAATTTGTAATGTTAAGATGTCCACGCGGACGAAGTCGCGGGAAATAGCTAGTACATAATAAATTATATTTAGACTATTAAATTTATTTATTTACATGACAACTGATATATAGGTTTTGCGTTCCAGCTGGCCATGTTAAACAGGCGGGTGAGGTACCTAAGTGTCAGTTCTGTAGTAATATTTAATATTTAGTAATGTTGCCTGTGGTTTCCGGTAGAGTAGAATAGAACCACTCCAACTCTTCCCATGGATGTCGTACAAGGCGACTAAGGGAATACATTATAAAACATCAATCAGGCCTCCCCAAACTGGTTTGGTCTGGCCAGCGCGGGGAGTGTAGGCCAAATCCTCCGTCTGTTTCAGGCAGATGAGAGAGGGTTGTGCTCCTACACTGGAGACAAAAATAACCTGATGATGATGATTTAGTATCGAAAGTATTACTCTCCATGGCCTCTTGATAAAGGGACTTTGTGTAAAAGCGATTTTTTTAAGAAGCTGTGCAGGTTTTGGGGGGCAATTTTTGGGAAATTTTACCTATCTTCCAGAAAATTCGCTCGTTTGATTGAAATAAAGTGCTACAGTCGTGAGTCAAGGGGGAAAGTGGGGGGGAGGGGGGAATTGGGGGCAAACACTGTATTTGTGTAAAGGGACCTCTGATACGCCTAAAGCCTTACGAAACAATAACACCTAATCCAGCTGATATATACTCGTATATTTATTTTCACACTCTGAATTTAGCACACACGTGTTCGACACTTAATTGGGACACAAAGCTGCCAATTTACACGTGCATACTGATAAAAACAGTAAAGTTAACGTCGTACACAATATGCGGGTTCTGTCATTAAAAAATTGTTCTCTTTATTTTAATCGCACGTCAAATAATACTGATCAAAGTGCAAAAGTTAAGTTACTTATGTAAGTGAACATGTGTTCATTTAAATATATCATCAGCATCATCATATCAGCCCTTAGACGTCCACTGTTGGACATAGGCCTTCCCCAACAACCCTCCGCATCCAGCCGCTTCCGGCCACCTTCTTTCGGTGGTCGGTCCACCCGGCCTGTGTGTGTTTATTTAAACATATGCCAAAAACAAACTACGTCGAATAGTCTATATCCCGGCTTATATAAAATCCACGGGACATCCAGACCATTCGACGTAGATTTTTGTTCTGACTCCGAATTTTCAATAACTTTTTTGTGTCGACGTGATCTAAATTTTTACTCAATTGGTTTAGTCTTCTCCGCGTTAACCAGCAAATAGGCAAACATACTTTTATTTTATTTTAAATAAACATAAGGAACATTTAAAGTACACTAAAGGTATACGTTCAACAGTGGACGTACACAGGCTGTTATTGTATATTATATTCCACCTTTGATCACCACCAGTTTATAGACGAATTGAAGTGGATAGTCGTATTTTTGTAAAAGCCCTTATTCAGAATAAGTATAACGTTGATATAATTTCTTTCATGTCAAGTAGCTATTAGTCTCTTTTTAGATGCTAATATAGTGATTTCTTCAGCCAAAATAACTCAATTTTCTTATATTACGTAGTCTATCTACATGACGTCAAAGTTAAAAATGTTTCGCTTTGTACAACGTCAAAGCAAATATCGGGCCAGAGGCCCGACAGCGACAGAAACAGCGAGCCAACAAGTGCAGGGTGGGACGCCCCGCCGCCAGGTATACCGACGACCTTTTTTTTTTTTGACGGAGTGGAAATGCATTATCGACTTAGGGCTGTCGAGGGGTATGTGGGACTCACTCCTCGAGATGGTATGAGGAGAATACCCACTAAAACCACTCCGGCGTTTTGCCCTCCTTGCCTTTACGGGGACACAGTGTGGTCCCATCGTACTTCAAACCACTGTGTCCCCTGAGGTATACCGACGACCTGAGCAAGGTGGCTGGATTGCCGGGTATGGTGGCGTTCATTGGGGAAGGACTATGTTCAGCAGTGGACGTCTAAGGACTGATATGATGATAACGATATGTCCTCGATAGGAATCCAATCCAAGATCCTTCAAGCCTTAATATGGTCTCACGGTGCCAACGATTACCAGTTATACACAAATATGAAAGAAGTTTCGATTTAAATCATATTTGAATTGAATTGAAGAGTACTTTAGCTATTTCAGGACAGGACGTCTTGAAACTTTGAAGCATTTCATGGAAAATTTGCTCACTATTGTGAAGTAGGCGTGATATTAGCGAACGATACAGCATGTATAATAAAATAGACCAGAGGCTTTGTGACAGAAAGGACGTGTGGGAGATCGAGTTAAAGGTTTTATTTACTAGTTCTTTCTCGAACGAAGAAATTTAGCAGTTATCTAATAGTGCTATGCGATACGTACGTTTGACGTTTCTTCTATATACCTCACCGCACCTCATTCCCAAAAGCCCGTTTAACTCGGCCCTCCACTGAAAATAATACCACGTCATATAAAAAGAGTTAGCTAAAAATAGCTTTTTGTTAATTTTTAGCCAAATGATTCTTATGATTCAAGTTTAAGCTACACTAATTTAAATCAAACCACCTGATGCGTAGAGTCAACATTAGCAAAAATTATCTAGTGTTTTTTAAGTTTTCTTTATTATATCCCATTTTTTATATGTTTACAATATAGACAATCACCCTTAATTCATAGATACAGTAAAGTGGTACTTGAAGACATCACCTATCGGTACATATTACCATGATAGGCACTTGACGCAGTGTTAATAGGTATTCTATGCTTGAAGTGCTGGCAAAATAACACAACGACCTGTTTAATAATAAAACGGTCGAGGAGAGAGTTAGTACATACACCAGTATGCCTTAAATAATAGAGCTAAGGACTTTATTGCCATAAACTTAAGACTAGACGATAGTTGCGCGACTGTACCAGTTAAAGTTGGGAGCGTTTCTAAAGCACGTGCTTCCATTTGGCCTTTTTTTTACTCCCCACCTCCCTCTACCCCAGGCGGAACTAAGTTAACCCCATTAGATCTAGAATAACATTATATATTTTACACATACGTACACTTGTCTAATTCTGATGTTCTCCTGTCCTATGGAAATTAAACGAGGATAGGAGAAAATTTACAAATATAACATCCACACCGGGAACAATTTGAACAAATTATACAAAGTTGTCTGTCCCCAGTGGGAATCGAACCCACGACCTCAGGGCATCGAGTCCAATGACCAATCCACTAGGCAAATTATTATTATTGCAGCTATTATTTTCCTATTGATTCTAGAATATACTACTGTTACTAGAATTATACTAGAATTATCGTTAAAAGGGCATGAAAATTTTATTAAGGAGCCTGGCATACCTACTGCAGTATTATTTGCACCTACTAATCATGGCTCAAAAGGTCAACTGATAGAGAATACCTTCGGCATTAAGTTCGCCTTTGTACATATTTGTGTGCATAAAGAATAAATAAATAAATATTTATATACATCTTATATACTTAGTAGTTGCATTTATTATATAAATTATTGATTTATTAATATTAATAAAAATAGGAACTTGATCAGAGAAATGTTACTAAAATGTAAACATCACAGAAAGTCAGAAATTTAAATAAATAGAATATATTTACGACTTGGATTTTTCCATAGACAAGCGTTTTTTTTAAAGTTAAGTAAGTAGATACATGTTACTTAAAACCTTAGTATACATCTTCTCCCCTGTGTCTAAACCCAGCGGGACCACTTGTCCAAGAAACCCGCAGGTGGTACAGAGAATTACATCTAGATAAATTCCTGTTACATTTTTGGTACCAAAATCATTTGTATAGAAGGCAGGTGTAACCAACTAAGCTAGACAGGTTTAAATCATTAATCAAACTTCACAGAATACTCGTTCATTGACTTTTCTAAAATGGAATCTACACTTCATCTGTGCACAAAAAACACCTAAGCTTTCCGCTTCGTCGCCCATCAAGCTATGTTTGTAGCGACCTCGTGGTCAGAGTAACGGTAATAGAAATAATAGAGATCTAGCCAAGCGATTCTATGATCGAATATGAATCGGAAGAAATCGCAATGTTTATTTAAAAGTAAAATAATGCCTTTGGAATACACACAATCCGCTAGTGGCACAGTGCTACGAACAGTATGGAGTCAAACATATAAATAACTAGCTGTTACCCGCGACTCCGTCCGCGTGGACAACTTAACATCACAAATTATTATGTATTTCTCGTAGGAATGGGATGTTTTTTTGGGATAAAAACTATCATATGTCCTATTCCAGGACCTACCTTATATGTGTGCTGAGTGTCATTACGATCCGTCCAGTGTTTGAAGCGTGATTGACTATCAAATATCCAAATATCCAAACTTTCGCATTTATATTATAGTAGGATAATGAGGGTGGAACCTACCGTGTGCCTTATTCTGGCACCATCACGGATTGCAATTCTGAACACATAGAACATATGTCGTTAATTAGTCGAATTTAGTCCCAAAAAATTAGGTTTAGTCGGTCCGCCGTTTAAAAGTTATAGGGGTTTGTTGGTATGGCAGACTAAGGCTAGTCACGGCATGGCTACCTAATATCTCCGGAACCACAGTACATAGTGAGCTACTGATTTAGTCGATTGGTCGGGTGAATTAGCCGAACCTAGTCGCAAAAAATCTGATTTGGTCGGTCCTCCGTTCAAAAGTTACAGGGGATTGAAAGATCCCATCTAATAAATAAAAACGTAAACTTCGCGTGTCTGTACATTGAAGATATTTGCATGGAAGTGCGAGCAGTAGTGCTATTCTCTAAAATACAAACTCACGTACGAGTCTCACTTAAGTGACTTCACTCACTTTGAAACCTAATCCATTGGCATTCTGTAAACATTTTAGAGCACTGTCGACGTAAAGTGCGTTATTTGTTCACTTCACATCGATAGTGCTCTGGAATGTTTACAGAATTACCAATGGATTAGGTTTCAAAGTGAGTGAAGTCACTTGAGTAAGACTCGCACGTGAGTTTTTTTATTTTAGAGAATAGCACTACAGGAGCAGGAATGGGAGCGGTAGCGGGACCTGGACCGAAACCTGTGCCTGGACATGACAAAGATATGAAAATAGGACATGACAAGTATAAGCCAATTATGGCAGTAAATATATTTCTTTCTTTCTTTCGGAAAAGAATTAACACTTAATAATTTTCAACTTTAATTCTGTAGTCCACACGAGCGGCTATAAATAATAAATAAATTGTAGGTAAGAACATGCATAGCTAGTTACTAAGCTATAGCTATTAATAAATAATAGGCACGTTGAAATAAAAGATTCGACCAAAATAGTTAATATTCTTTATTGCACATAAATTTTACAAAAAAAGGGCATAACATAAAATGTACAAAGGTGGACTTATCTCTATAAGAGATTCTAGCCAACCTTCACTGTGGGAAAAGCTAAAACAAGCGGTAGGTCAAAAAGAATAAAAATAAAATGTGCATGGATATTGAATTTTTATAATAAAATATTGTACTAGAATTGTAAAAATTGTAATAGAATTAATGTATGATGTTTTTGATTATTTTCTGATTTTAAAATGTTTGACATTCTTTACTAGATATTGTAAATCTGTCATTTTAAAGTAATTTATATATATGCAATATTGTATGCCCGTAATGGGTAAACTATTAGATAAGAGCAACTTTCCGCAATAACATCTGCTATACAATGTACCTAATAGTAAACAATAAATTATTTCTGATTCTGATTCTGATTCTGATACTATACATAGAATAAATGAGTAGGTATAGCTACTGATATATACTAATATAAGTTACTAAGTATAGTACATACGTAATAAATATATAACATTAAATATTATAATTACAACTATACATATTATATACATAAATACATGCAAAATATGCAAATATATAACATACCATACATATCCATAATATATACCATATCACAGCAAGTTAGATAGGAAGTGCTCTTTGCGTAGTGTCCGAATCTAACACCGAATTAATCGTCGGACCTCTAGTAATAGTATGTTTATTGGCTGAATATTACGCTCTAATTGCACACAGACCGACGGCGTACGTGTACATATAGATAATAACTTGGAGAGATGAGATCGTCCCCGGCTTTGCGTAGTTGCGTAGTTAACTTAGTAACTTAGTGGAGTTATAATAAACTTAGTAACTTTGTGGAGGTAGATAAACTTGACTAATACACATAATGTGGTTGTTAATTAGTTCATAACAGGCACAAAAATCAAGATAGTCTGAGGTATTTTTTTTAATCCTACTTAATATTATAAATGCGAAAGTTTGTAAGTATGGATGGATGTTTGTTACTCTTTCACGCTTCAACAACTGGACGGATCGTGATGAAACTTAGTACACATATAGGTTAGGTTCTGGGATAGGACATAGGATAGTTTTTATCTCGAAAAAATAGCCTGTTCCTACGGAAAAACATAATAATTTGTGATGTTAAGTTGTCCACGCGGATGAAGTCGCGGGCAACAGCTATTATTACATATTTCATAAACGTACCCACACTTGTCTAATCCCAAACTAGGATTTTCTCCTGTGCTATGAGAATTAAGGATTGAAAAATTCACAAATATACATCCATACCAGGACCAGCTTGTACAAAGTTGTCCGTCCACAGTGGGAATCGAACCCACGGCCTCTGGCGCTCGAGTCCAATGACCAATCCACTAGGCCAACGAGGCGGTCATTTGTAGAAGTGATTGTACCGCAATGGATTATTTAAAATCAGTAGTGCTATTTTGTAAACTACAAGCTCACGTGCGAGTCTCAATCGAGTGATTTCATTCACTCCGAAACTCAATCCATTGGAAATTCTGTAAACATTCCAGAGCATTGTCGATGTAACCTCACTTCATGTCGACAGTGCTCTAGAATGTTTAAAGAATGCCAATGGATTAGGTTTTCAAGTAAGTAAAATCACTTGAGTGAGACTCGCACGTGAGTTTGTATTTTACAGAATAGCACTACTGTAATGAAAAAATTAATATCTAAATGTCTAAATTTGTTATGATTTTCACTATTAATTAACTCTACACAATCTTTGGCAGGCTCATCTACCTGGCAGGCTGTAGCAATTAAACATGATTTGAATATAGATTTTCAGGAAATTTCATAAAAAGTAATATTTTAATTAAATTTAAAATCCTACGTTATTTTACGTAAACGCAGAGAATGTGTGTTGTCTTGAGTGCGATTTCCACGAGGGAAACTTTGTTTAATTTGTTCGAGTTGGTTCCAGTTTGAGTGCCGCAGCAGACATGCAAGAATTTCTAGTCGTATATCTTTCATTCTTACCGCTCGGCCACGATCTTGCCGCTGCCAGCGGCAGCTAGGAGCGGGGCGGCGAGCGGCGAGAACATATGTACAAAAATGTTAGCAGCACGCCACGAGGCGCCGCAATCAGCGGCCAGCCCTCCGCCTGCCGAAACCGCGCCGCTCACCGCGCCGCGTCCCGCTAATCCAAAAGTCGTGGCCGAGCGGTTAGTATAGACTAGCTGTGCCCGCGACTCCGCTCGTGTGCAATATAGAATCCGCTCCCACACCCGCTCCAGCTTCTGCTCCCACTCCCTCTTCCACTGCCACTCCCGCTACCGCTTCCGCTGCCGCCCTGCTGCCTCTTCCGCTCCCAAGCCCACTCTCACTCGCTCCCACACCCACGCCCAATACAGCTACAAATGTAGTCATCACTCATAGCAATCTAAATTGCACCGAACATTATACTTCTTTGTTATATTGCATACCTACTAATGTATTAGAAAACTAAATATTCCCATAACTTTTAATTGAGTAAGCTGTTGCGATGAAATAAAGATTAAATATTTCTCCAAGTTAAGCCCTATGTTTCTATGAAAAGTACATCAAAATCGGTTCAGTACTTTTTACGTGATGCGTGCACAAACTAACAAATCCTTGGACTCCTTAACTTTTTTTGCTAATATTTTAACGCGAAGTTTTAGATTTTATTTACAGCTTGTTTTATTCAATTCGAGCACCTCTGCAGAGCAGCCCCCACCTCGCCTCTCCCCGCCTCGCATCGCTCGCCCAGTCACACACCCATGCGCACACGCACCCCCACACACACACTCCTCACGTACACGCACTCAACTCTCATTGCGACGGCGACGTAGATTGTAGATAATTTATTTATTCCTATTTGGTTGTAAACTTCTATCTAATTTTTTTGTCTGTACCCTCCTACTTTTGTCTACTTTTATTACCCTATGCAATAATGTTTATGTTTATAATTTAGAAATCTGTTAATGGCTAATGTTTAATTTATATTATACTGTATTATATATTTTTGTAAATTAAATGTAGGTTTCAGAATGAATAAATAAAATAAAAAATAAAAATTTCAACATCGACCCGTCCTTGTTGAAAGACCCTTTATTACTGAAGCATTATCCTCTGTGATGGATGACAAATCCCATTGACAAAATAAACGTAGTGCATGTGTCAAACAAGGGTTCTGGTATCAGAGTAATTGAGGCAATTTAGCCGTCTGTGTGTCATGTGCAACTATATTAAGATGTCAAGTTCAATGTAAGCCAATTGACCGACTTCGAACATGCACGAATAGGGGTATAAATATACAACATCTAATGTAAAATCATTGAAATGCATCAATGGTACATCCTGATAGATGTGAACAATGTTGGCATATTTTTGGCGACCTCCGTGGCGGAACTGGTAGCTCTCGGACTGCCACGCCGGAGGTTGCGGGTTCGAATCCCGCTAGGGGCAAATGTTCGTATGATGAATATGAATGTTTGTACCCAAGTCTTGGATGTTTATATATTTATTTAAGTATGTGTATCCGTTATCTAGTAACCATACCACAGGCTCTGCCTAGTTTGGGACTGCATAATTTGTGTGAATGTCTGACATATTTATTTATTTATTATTACCATTCAGAGTAGCAATCCAAACATAGTTTTGACAGGTGACTGGCAGCAATGCTACCAGTGATAGTGCTAGTAAATCTGCTTAGCTGTTTATTTAGCTAGGGTTCTGTCCACTAAGCATATTTCGTCTTCATATACCTGTAGCTTCCTCCCTCCCATACCCGCAATATCATCATCATCATCAGGTTATTTTTGTCTCCACTGCAGGAGCACAACCCTCTCTCATCTGCCGGAGGCAGACGGAGGATTTGGCCTACACTCCCCGCGCTGGCCAGACGGGTTGGGGAGGCCTGATTGATGTTTTATAATGTATTCCCTTAGTCGCCTTGTACGACATCCACGGGAAGAGTTGGAGTGGTCCTATTCTACTCTACCGGAAACCACCAGCAATATAATGAATTAATATACTTTATTGGACACAAGTTACAAAGAATACATAGCAGGTACGAGCCCACTTAATATTATAAATGTGTAAGTTTGGGTGTTTGTTACTCAGTTACGCTTCAACCACTGGATGGATCGGGAATCGGTGGTTTCGGAATGAAACTTGGCACCCATATAGGTTAGGTCCCGGCATAGGACATAGGTTTTTATACCGAAAAAACATCTCATTCCTACCGGAAAACAATAATAATTTGTGATGTTAAGTAAGCGGACGAAGTCGCGGGCAACAGCTAGTATATATATAAAGTAAATGTGCAAGCGGCGGTCTTATCGCTTTAAGCGATTTATTCCAGTCAACCTTATATAGCTAGCGAAAAACGTAATAGGGAAATGATGCCGGTGCAAAAGATATTATGTTTATATGAGACAAGTTTCAAGTCGCTCAGCGAGTTATGGACAGGGCTATGCTCGGAGTTTCTTAAAGAGGATATGTTTCGAGTTCGAAAGCGGCTGGATGCGGAAGGCGAAGGACCGGAAGTGGCCTATGTCCAGCAGTAAAAAATACATAGAAATGAACTTTTATTTCAGCAGCCAAGTTTAAATGACACAATATTAGTAACGTTGGAAATGAAGTAACAATTTTAATTTCAAACTAAAACCGGAGCACATCCGTTGGTTTGTAGCGTTTAATGCATTTCGCCCATAACTCTCTCTCTCTGTAGTATCCGAATTGAATTTCGGATTCTACTTTGACATTTTCAGCCAAAATAGAAGTCCTGAACAGTAAAAGTCATATTCGTTCCCTTGGTCGAATATAGTCTTCTACCAAGGGTAACTAACTGTCTCGTTAGTTGCTAGAAAAGCGCTCTGTTTAGTAAAAAAAAAAGCGGCCAAGTGCGAGTCGGACTCGCCCATGAAGGGTTCCGTAGCAGCAAGTAACATAATATAAAAGTTATAGTAGTTCGTTGTAACTTTGATCGATGTTTTAATAATAGTATTGTGGTTTACGATTTATGACGTATTAAAAAAAAAACTACTTACTAGATCTCGTTCAAACCAATTTTAAGTGGAAGTTTGCATGGAAATGTACATCATTTATTTTTTTTAGTTTTATCATTCTCTTATTTTAGAAGTTACAGGGGGGGGGGGGGGGGGGACGACACATTTTACAACTTTGGAAGTGTCTCTCGCGCAAACTATTCAGTTTAGAAAAAAATGATATTAGAAACCTTAATATCATTTTTGAAGACCTATCCATAGATACCCCACACGTATGGGTTTGATGAATTTTTTTTTTTTGAGTTTCAGTTCTAAGTATGGGGAACCCCCAAAATTTTTGTTTTTTTTTTCTATTTTTGTATGAAAATCTTAATGCGGTTCACAGAATACATCTACTTACCAAGTTTCAACAGTATAGTTCTTATAGTTTCGGAATAAAGTGGCTGTGACATACGGACGGACAGACAGACAGACAGACATGACGAATCCATAAGGGTTCCGTTTTTTGCCATTTGGCTACGGAACCCTAAAAAGGACTGTGTCCACCCGCCTGACAGGCAGATCGCTTTGCACTACTAACTTGTAAATCAGTGACCTGGCAAGCAGGACGGAATCCAGTCTTTCTGCAATCATCTTATTATTGCCTATGTATCTGTATTTCCACATACCGAAAAAATTATGTAACATTATTTATTACATCACATATATATTATAAGAACACTTTTTACCTACACGTAATTTTTAATTAACTTTTTACATCGCTTGAAATGAGAATACAGTTCACTTTCGACTGCATGCCGGTCGATAGACAAACTTTCAGTCGGTCTCTACTTCGACCTTCGCCTGTATCCGTAAAGTTATGAAATTTCCGGAACTGTTACCAGGAAACTACCTGGGTAAAAGGATTTATAAATAGAACTAGTCGCTCTTCATACCACTTGAGAGAAACATTCCATGGATTTTTATCCGTGGATTTTACCGTGTGATTACCGTGTGAATAGCGCCAACCCTAATCTCCCCGTTCAAGTTCAAGGCGATTAAAGGTTGCACCAGGGACGGGCAGCGTTCTCCTGTGTAAATTTAAATAATGAATAATTAAACATTATTTTATTTTATATGTCCTTAAAGTATATATATATCCCTCTTTTTGAGACACTGTGACTATAAGTAATAGTTATGATAGAAGAAATGAAAATAAATTTGTTTTACCACGATTAATGCTTGTAGGAAATCTCGAATATAGAAGTGTAGGAATCACATTAAAAACAAGAAAGAAAGCTTATAAAATAGACAATTAAAGAGTAACAAAGCCTGTACTAATGTCGCTGCAGCTTCGCACAATCTTTGTATTACTCAACGACCTCTAGGTACTACTAGATGGAGCGTTCCAAACAATCGCTCTGTTCCAGGCAAGAAGCCACAACTCTTTCACATTCACAATGAAACTTGTGCAGTTACTACGCAGAACATTTAATTATTACTAAATATTGACGCTACGGTTAAGTAATGTCAATATTTAGAAAATAATTAAATGTTCTGAGTAGTAACTGCACAAGTTTCAAAGTTAATGTGAAAGAATTGTGGCTACTTGCCTGCAACAGAGCGATTGTTTGGAACGCTCCATATAGTAGTACATAGAGATCGTTTGTATTACTGTATTACAAACTTGATTTTAAAATAAGTTTTTCTGTTAGTTTGTTGCGCCGTTTTTTTAACTCGGTAAAAAAATTACGTGTATAAATGTACCGAGTGTAGTCATGTGCAATGAAAGATTTTGACATTTTCATCTAATATAATTTTGGATTAGATCAGTATTTTATGAAGAGTGCAATTTGCTGACATAATGTATTAATGTAGCTAGCATATGTCTAGACTGTGGAATGAAATGGCACAAGCCAGTGCCTGCCACAGTCAAGTGAAACAAGTTCCGATGGAGAAAGTAGGAATTGCGCTTAGCGCTTTCGAACTGGCCTTAACCAAGCCTGTATCAGATCAGTTGCAAATGTTACCTACTGAATTTTTGGCAATACATACAGTATGTATATGACGTGCCGTGGTAGCCGGTTGGTTGTGCACTCGCCTCACGTTTATGAGGTCGTGGGTTCAAACCCCGCCCGTACCAATGAGTTTTACGAAACTTAAGTACGGTTTATTTGTAATACCACAGGCTTTTCGGTGAAGGAAAACATCGTAAGGAAACCTGCATATGCCGAAGAAGAAATTCTGAGGCGTATGTGAAGTCCACCAAATCGGCTTGGGGCACCGTTGGTGGTCAGGGGTTTGGCACAAAAGATCCTGAAGGGTCGAAGTGTCGCCAGGTGTTCCTGGCCCCCTAAGAAGATAAGATAAGATGTATATGACGGAGGAAGTGGTCTATCTGAGATGCGACCGTAGTCTGTAGTGTCTCTTGGTAAGGGGTATGTGGGGCTGGGTACTCGGCATCAAGAAAATCTTAGGATTACACTTCACAAGACTATTTTTCAAGTAGTGCTCACAATAAAAGGTAACATAGCAGTGAACTGACAGGTTCGATACGCAGGAGAAGGCTGGCTTCCGCTCCCCGGCGTAAAGACTCTGCCTACATGACACTTCATATTCGTTTACTATCATCATCATCACCATCAGGATATTTTTGTCTTCACTGCAGGAGCACAACCCTCTCTCATCTGCCGGAGACAGACGGAGGATTTGACCTACGCTCCCCGCGCGGGCCAGATGGGTTGGGGAGGCCTGATTGATGTTTTATGTTTTATTCCCTTAGTCGCCTTGTACGACATCCGCGGGCAGAGTTGGAGTGGTCCTATTCTACTCTACCGGAAACCACACGGCATCCGTTTACTATACTAATAACTAAATAGGTACTATTACAATATCATAGGTTACTTTATCGGTTGCTACGACATATATATTTAAGTTTCCAAGCGATAGGATTCGGGTGATGACCAGCTAGGATTGAAGTGGAAAATAATTGTTCTTAGTTCTCAGTGTTGTTACACCAGTGTAATTACAAATACAATGTTTTATTTTATTTTATTTGGAAAACCAACAGCTTACAAACATTTGCAGTATTACAATAGGGATATGATAACATTTTAGTATAGCTAATAACAGGTTTTCACGTAAAATAATTAAATAAGAACGGATATGTTTCAGAAGAAAAGGAAAAAATAAAGATATGAAACAACAATAAAAAAATTAAGTGTTTGGGATGTTGTGTGTGTGTGTGTGTGTGTGTGTGTGTGTGTGTGTGTGTGTGTGTGTGTGTGTGTGCATGAAAAGTGGAGTTTATTTTTACAAATGGATTTAATAAATAATTTCTTACGTCGCGTCGATAGGTAACCCATTACAGAGTAGATATATGATAACTGAACACGGAGTAGAACATAACTTTGCCGGAACTTTCACATAAGTAAATTTGTAGTCGGGAACTGTCAGGGAAACTGATATGAAACTTGTGGTACTTTCTCACAAAGTTCAACTCAAGTCTATTGTGGTGACTTCTCTCTGTACAGACGACTTAATTGTAAAGATGGAAAGATCCTTAGATTAAAACAAAAAGGGGAATATAATACGTGTAATATTTAATACATAGCCGTACAAAACTAAACCCAATGGGTTTAGTTGGCTCAGTCCAGAACAGAGCGATATATCGACAGCTTGATTGATGTCATATACATTCGCTCATTATTACGGTTTTAGTCATTATTGTACATTTCATGTGATTTAATCATCAAGACGATAATCAAGACATTAAATGTAGGTTCTGGCGTGGCGTGCGTATGGATTGTTACAATATTGAAATAGTGGTTAAAGTTCGAAGACAAGTGGAAGATTCAGGTTTGAGCTACTTACAAAGTCAAAGTCAAAATCATTTATTGCATATGAGTACACTTGGTACATTTATACACGTTATTCATTTTATCGACTACCGCTTCCTAGGTGTTAGCGCTGTGAAGAAGAAACGGCGCAACAAACTTCACGCAACACATCTTTTAAAAATCAAGTTTGCTTACAATTAATAAAGATTTTGCGATGCTGGATTAACATTAGTACCAGGCATCTTTGTCATTCAAATAATCGTTTATTTTATAATAGGCTTTCTCACAAAGTTGTTTTTTAATGTGAATCTTAAACTAACTTAACTTAATGTAACTTCATCTCTTTAGAATCTTGGTGTGCTCTTCTGTTTTTGTATTAGGTGTTCCATAGGGTTTCTTGTTTAACAACTATTATTATTTTTAATTTAAGATAATTCATATTGTACATGATTTTATATTTATGGACATTTCGAATTGCTGTTCACCAGATAGCGAGACAATATCCCTAGCATTTGTCATCTACTAAACTTTTGGGTAATTCGTTTCGCGTATGAGTAAGATATCTTCGTTATTATCGCTTTTCATTTATAAATCTGAGTAGCCCCCTGATCTGGAAATGCTGCAATAGATGCAGTATCGTGTCTCAATACCGCTACTTTAGCCTCTCCTTGGCCTTGCTTATTAGAATAAATCGCGAACGGGTTTAGCGGTCGCCGGCCCGTTGGCACCGCTCTCGGGGACCGTTCAGACATTCACCTCACAACACTCTTGGATTATTAGATTGACTAAAGGTATCATTCAATGCGTACATGCCTCTTTTATTCTTTAGTCGTATTATTGTAAAAAAATTGTTTCCTTCTCTTCATCCTCCTAGGGTGATTTTTTTAACAGTAAGATACACACTTTTTTTAAATTACATGATTTGACAAATTTTCTATCTTTTCCTACAAATATAAACGTTGTTTTTATTAAATTGATTTGACTTGAACACCAGAAAACTATGGAGTAGCTATTTCACCGAAAGTCTGGGTGATATTACCACTAAACATCCTGACAGGTGGAAACTCACCCAAGGGTGAGAATTTTATCGAGTGAGTAGCCACTTAAGCCCATCTTGACACATGTTTTTTGATGTAAGGCTCTGGTCTGTCGCATTTGCTGTCAGCATTGTTCAGGGGTACACATTTGAATGTGTGTAAAATTTTATCAGATTGACATTGAGCAAAATCGAAATAGCTGTAAGATGACATTAAACGTACGCTCTTTCTTATTTTGTATTAATCATATTCTGTTTCTCTCTCACCTCTGCTTTTAATGTGCATAAACTTGGACTGCTAAAGCCGCTCTATCATTTGAAAAAGTCGAAGCGTAACTGTTTTAAATTCTGTCTGTTCTCTAGAATGTATTTTAAAGACCAAGTCTCCTGCTTTGGTAGTTATTTTATTACCCAGTTCTATTGTTTTTCAGTTCTTTATTAGATGGCGATAAATCATATATTAGAAATTAAGTTTTAAGTTGCGGTGTCTACAGTGCATTTTTGGATACAAACTCTACTGTTTTGGCAATAATTACCCAGTTACATTGTTTTTCTTTTTTTGTTAGATAGCGATAAACCGTATAATCAACAACGTGATCGTTTTCATAAAAGTCTATAGAATATAGCAAAATACAAATCACGATGATATCACAGCCCAGGAACTGCAGCTGTTCTTTTAAATTCATTAAAATGTAGAACTATCTGGCAATGTTAACCGCGTGGTTTCGTTTTACCTTTTGTTTAAATAATAGCTATGTACATATTTACTTTTTAGGTCTTGTATCAGCTTCATCTCCTTCTTAACATTTATCATTTATTCTTTTTCATTCAGATGCTAGCTTTCTTCTAAATAATTCTCTTCAATACTTCTCACTATCAGGATGTTTTTCTTCCATCTAGTTTTGTCAACACTTGCATCACTGGTGATATGCCTTTCAATTGATTTTATTTCAGCTAGCAACTCTATACTTACTGAATTAGTCGCAATAGGGCCATATAGTGCTGGCTAGACTCCACAATAATGACAGTCGTTTAGCTGTCAGATAAAATATGTCCACTCGGTGACGTCACCGTTCGCAGGCTCAGTCAAAGATTAACCAGGCGACCAGCTAAATATAGAATGTAAACATCTTAAGTGAATCATGTGTGCTTCAGCTGTAATAAGTAAACATTGTGTGGTATGAGGTTTATTGATATAACTATGGATTGATAAAGCGGTTTGAACGTATCTTGATAAAAAAATATTTGATAATTGTGGTTGCTGTTGTTTTGGAAGAAAAGACGGGCATTATTTCCTCTGCATTAAAAAATCCAAAAAAAAGAAGTTAAAACATAACGTGTCTCCACGTAATTTTCTTCACAGAAAAAGGACAAAATGTACGATGATCGTTTTGAAGCAGACAACCTCATGCATTTAAAATATAACCTCCCAAATGTTAACCTATTGTCCGGCGTTGATGTAAAAAATGCAGGCGCGCGTCGTCGATCGGGTCTGGTAGCCGGGCACGCGGTATACGCACCTCCCGAGCCGAGCTAGAGAGCGTCGCGAGTGCGGGCCAGTCACAATCCTACCGCGGGGCAGACTCCTCGCTCCGCCCGAGCCGGTTTAACACACACTCCACTCGATAACTTATCAACAAAATAATTGCATGAAGTCATCGATTATATTAAGTGTCGCTCGACAACGCTCCTTTACACGCCTTTGTGGCGTACGAATGCTCTAGAACGGATTAACAGTAAACTTGCAAAGTTTTAAAGTTTGACAGCTGTGTGCTCCACAAGTGTCCGTGAAAAAGTTTCGTACAAGCCGATTGGCCGGCTCTGGTTTTGTTTTGTTTGGTGCAAAGAGGTGTGAAAATGAATGGAACACCGGCCAGGAGGCCCAAGAGCGCATTCTCCGAGACGGTGAGTTTGTGCTCCAATTTCTTTTTAGTAAAGGACGAAATGTTTCGATAATGACCGTGACCTGACCGCGCGTGTAGAAAAGAGACAGCCTGATGGACAGTACCGTAAATAAACGTGTATAAATAAGATAGCAACAACAAGAAAGGTCGTATCTATCAGGATTGTAGGGTCTATTTTGAGGCTTTTTCAAATTGACACCGAGCTGATCCAGTGAGATTGATGGTTGTTATTACAGATATATTATTTTTCAATTTTGTGCATTGTTTTGAGATATACCTAACTACTGATACATGTTTTCTGTCACGATTTGTAACTATAATCTTTCCACTGTTGATTGGTATAGTTTGATCTGGTTTATAATCATTTGAATCTTTAATCAAAAGCGGGTTATTTATTATCTATGTTATCTTACTTAATCGTTTTTATTTCTGGTCTCGCTCTTTCTTGGCCAATTAAATTTTTATGTTTAGATAGTTTTAATTTTCTTTTAGTTTTAACTTTCATTTTCAAAACGATTGTATACGTCTCACAGTGTTGATTTATCATTTATTTCATTCTTGTATTTTGGGACAGTTAAACAAAGCTTTAGAGCTGTTCAGGTCGTAATTTTTTTTGTAATTCATTATTTACATTTTTAGTATACCTAAATTCCTCGCCCTCATTTAAAATTATTTAAAATGTTTGAGAGACTATGTCATAAACAATCACTTGTAATAAGTTATTATTAGTTGTTACGTATTCATTTTAATTATTATCAAGAGTGTTGTACAGTTAACTACATAGTATAGGTAATCAAATCACCCACTTATATACTGTTTATCAACAACGTATGTATTTTTTTAAACTTTGTGTGGAGAGTTGGATATTTTCGATTTCCCAATGTCATTGGACAATAGATGATCGGGTTTATATGTTGAATTTCTCCATAACGGGTCATTAAATGTATTCTGTTACATCTGTATTTGTATAATCGATGTGAGTAATCGAAACTTATACTATTATATCACTCTATAATAGTTATAGTTATAGTTACATTTTGTGTTGATAAGTGTGATATTGTTTTTTAAATATGCAAATTCATAATAAATCTTCGCATTATTACATCACACAGTGTTATTGATATATCTCCGTCTAAACTTAACAATATTACCTACTGATATACAATTTACATAATATTTTATAACGTTGTTTGAATAATTTTCTACTTCATTTAAATAAGCAATTGCCCTTTCGTATTCAAATTGATTGGTTAGGTTAAAAATAAATGCATTATATCTTAAATTAACGTCAAATTTGATTTATGTTGATAAAATTATTTTTATGTCAGTCCGTAACTGTCGGCTATTTTTGTCTAATTAAGATGTATTCCAGAATAAGTTTATAATTGATTGCTGAGGAGTTACATATTTTGGTATAACATATTTTTTTTATTTTTTGTTTATTTAATAGTTTATTGTACACACAAAGAACAACACAAAGAAATGAAAATTATACAAAGAGTTAAGCTTATTTCTAAAGAATTTTCTTTCAGCTAACCTGCGGTGAAGACAAAGAATTATGGAGAGGCAGTAGTCGCGTGTATCTACTATATATTAAATATCATACAACATATAGTACAATATTATAGGTAGGTAAGCTAATAAATAAAAACGTAAATTTCTATTGTCTGTACATTGAAGATAGTTGCAAAAAAATTATTGGGGAGTGTAAGGTTAAGTAATAGAACACATTTCAATCATTTTTGTCTGTTTGTCTGTTTGTTTGTGCACGCATCACTTAAAAACTAATGAACCAATGTTGATGGACTTTTTACAGAAACATAGTGCTTAATTCGGTCTAGCATATAGGCTTTATTTCATTGCAATCGGTGCAGTCACTCAAAAGTTATGCGAATTTATAGTTTTCGAAAACTCGCATACACTGCGTTAGTATACAACAACGACGGAATTCGTGAGCGGTAGCGGGAGCGGGTATGGTACCAATGTAATGTATGTGAGTTTATGAAAAACACTCTCATACATACACTGAGTTAGCCGATTACGATGAATTTGTTGCATACGTATACGAGGGTAAGAGAGAAAGAGGTTTGAGGGGAGGGTTGACGGTAGGGCAAAAGGGGGTTGCTGCGGGAGTGGGATCTGGAGCTGAATCTCGAACTGGCCTGGTCCTGGGCCTGGATCTGGATTTGGACCTGGACCTGGAACTGGAGCTGGCGCTGTAGCTGGAGCTGGACCTGGCCTGGATCTAGACCTGGACCAGGACCTGGACATGGAACTAAACCTGGACCTGGAGCGGGAGCGGGAGTGGAAGCAGAAGTGGGAGCGGAAGTGAGAATGGAGCGGATTCTGCAGTCCACGTGAGCGGAGCCGCGGGCACAGCTAGTCCTAAATAAATATATACTACTCTAATATTCAATTTCAAGAGAAAACTGTTATTAAATTTACTAAATATTGAAACTAACCGTGCATTAGAATTTAAAAAAAATGAGCTGCCGGTTATCGTCCGTTCTATTACTAAACCCGCCCCCCTAAAACGGCGGGCTACCTGGAAATCGCAACCTTGACCTTGATAACACAGGGGAGACACGCTTGAAAAAGTATCACGTTAATGATTATTAAATCGATGTAACCTTGAAATTGGTGTTTCTTGTTCTTAAAGCAACATGCACTGGGCCGCCGAATACACCCGAAGGGGAGAAGCCATAGCATATTCTTCCGATTGCGAAACATCCTGTCATTTCGCGGGCCGAACCACGAATACATGTACACTTGTACCAGAGAAAACTTGTATTATTGAAGTATATTAATACATGTACGCTGTCGCTACGAAACGAACACATAATATATCGAAAAATTAAAAAATAAAAGAAAAAACACATTCATCCGTATGATGAATATGAATATTTGTACCCAAGTCTTGGATGTTTATATATGTATTTAAGTATGTCTATCCGTTATCTAGTAACCATACCACAGGCTCTGCCTAGTTTGGAACTGGATAAATGTCTGAGATATTTATTATTATTATTATTACCTCGATAAGTCATATGACCCATGGTCTTGTTTTTATGGTAGAGTAGAACGCCTATGTAAAGGTAGTGACTTCCCTCATTATTGCTTTATTTTTCTACCCTTATTTTATTAAACCGGACCGGGTGTGGTGGCGTTCATTGGGGAAGGCCTATGTCCAGCAGTGGACGTCTAAAGGCTGACATGATGATGATGATTTTATTAAACATGGCTTTAACCGTGTTCCTGCCGCGAATCACCTGATTGACACAAGTTTGACCTTAAAAATGCAGTGAAGCTCGAAGTCAAGAGCAAGTGATTTTGAGATTTTTTAATCATATCCTCTTAGGCCGTATATCGTCTGTCGTCTGTTGCTGCCCAGAGTTTGTTGACAATCGTAACCTTGTTAACCCAAGGGACCCATGAGTGAAACGATCATAAGTTACTCATGCATACTAAGATTACTTCATCATCCGCCTAAATACGTCCACTGCTGGACATAAGTCTCCCCAATAGAGTTCCAATTTTTGTAAGTTGTCCATTTGCCATAATCACCACGCTTGGCAGGCGGATTGGTGATCGCAGTAATGATCTTAACATACACACACAGGTGAACGCTGCTGCCCGTCCCTGGTGCAATTCCTTAGTCGCCTTGACGACACCCACGGGAAAGATAGGGGCGGCCGTATTCTAAGCCTTAATATAAATAAAATAAACAAAGATAATATATACTAGAGATATATTATCTTTGTTTATATTGTATTTTGGTTATTAATGGTGTCAAAGAATAAACTAAATATGCCCTGAATCAGCGTCAGTCTTCAACTGTTAAAAACATTGGTTTATAATTAAATATTGATCCTTGTGATCAACCCTGTTACTGCCACCTGGCGATTGGAAAGGCCTTGAACTTGAGACTGCAGCGGAGTCACGCTTGAAAGGTCTTGCAATGTAAAATACCACCGAACCGCTTTAAGTTGTTGGTACAACTGGCGGCGAAGTGTCCCATGTTGCGTCAGGTCAGCGATTAACCACTTACTCCACAAACTCCACTCCAAAACGTGTATGCCCCAAAGGCCGTCGGTTCTGCGACTGATGTATTCGCCCATTGCCAATTCATCTTGCTATGTTGATGACCTTATCCTTAAAGAAACTCCGAGTATAGTCCTCTCAATAGCTCGCTGAGCGACTTTAAACTTGTGAATCAGGCCCATTTTCAGTGTCCACTTTTTTGTATATTTCATTCCAGATTAATAGTCCTATGAAAACAAACGCATTTGCGTCTCGAAAACAAAATACACAATAGATGGTGTTCCTAAGTGGACCGCAAAGTTTACTTGGTAATACAAACCTATTTTTGCTGCTGGTGACCCTTTCATGTATATGTTACCGAGACGTAAATAGCGTTGGTTTTCATAGGACTATTAATCTGGAATGAAATATAGAGTAGGTCATGAAAGGCAAAATGTACTTTTTGAAGACTTGACTCCATTTTCCATATGCTACCGAGTCAGGTCTGCCAGGTTACCTATTGAAGTTGGTCTACCCAACTGTCTGTCCTAGGTCTCTAGGTCATCGTCAACGATCACCGGTCTTAGGTCGACGTATGAATTGGACATGACTTTCGTCCTGCCGACGTTTCCTCAGCACAGCATTTCTTCGAGATACTGCAGCAACTCTACCATCATAACTATGTCGTCTTCAAATCAAAGGTGTGAGTTATCTTCGTTTATACTTAGGCCCCGTCCACTTCAGTTTAATGTTTTAAAGAGATTTATAGACAAACAGTTTCGAGGATATGACACCCTCCTGTCTAATTCCCCGTCTGGAGTTAGACGATCATAGTGGAAGACATATATCAGCACCTCGAAATATCGAGAGAGAATAATTGGCTTCACAAATAAAAATATTTTAAGTTTCTGTATAAAAAAAACTATGAGAAACTTAGAGAGTTAGTTAATTAGTTTCTATTAATTTTGCGGCTGACAACTAGTCTGGAAATCGATTATGCATATCATTATAGATAAATCATAGCAGTTTATTATCGCATGCACATGTGACTACCTATTCAGCGTATCATGTAATAATGTAACGTGACATCATTTGAATAACAATTGTGAGCGATAAGTTGCATTCAGCGTGACGATATTGAATTTACATACATATCTGTCTACACACTGTATCCTTGCGACGTACACAGGAAGAACGGAGCGTCAAGAATCATAATTTGACATACCTCTTTCACGTGCTTTTCTCATTATCCTTTTTATACAGAGGACAAAGGTGGAGCGCGCTAAAGATTCAAATTGAACATGCATACATACATACTGCTCACGCCTTGGTCCCAGATGGGTGGGCAGAGACGATGTATCGCCACTTCGCGCAATCTAATGTCGCAAAGTAGCTTTTTCTTTGGCTTTTTCTTTTTAACCGCGGTACCTCAACAAGGCGACTATTATATTCTTTATTGCACATAAATTTTACAAAAAAAAGGGCATAACATACAAGTGTACAAAGGTGGACTTATCTCTATAAGAGATCTCTTCGAGCCAGCCTTCACTGTGGGAAAAGCTAAAACAAGCGGTAGGTCAAAAAGAATAAATAAGAAGACGATGTTGTTCGCAACAATATCACGGGGCGAAAAGCGGGAGAAAGAAAACCAAATTGAACTTGTCCGGAAATACCCAGCAAGCTGACAGGGAGTTCCAATCCTTAGCAGTTCGCATTATGAATGATGAAGCAAGACGCTTCGTGGGAGAGCTTGGTATGTCTACTAAATAAGGATGACGTCCCTCATCACGCCTGGTAGGCCGGTGATGGAAGGGGGATGGGGGAATCAAATATGTTTAACTTAATATTACACCAATGCAGAATCTGTGATAGTACCAGAAACTTACGAAACTTAAGTACGGTTTATTTATAATACCACAGGCTTTTCGGTGAAAGAAAACATCGTAAGGAAACCTGCATATGCCGAAGAAGAAATTCTGAGGCGTATGTGAAGCCCACCAAATCGGCTTGGGACACCGTTGGTGGTCAGGGGTTTGGCACAAAAGATCCTGAAGAGTCGAAGTGTCGCCAGGTCTTCCTGGCCCCCTAAGAAGATAAGATAAGATAGTAACAGAAACTTACTGTATAATATAAACGATGAAGTGGTGTCTCGTCAACTTTAGAAAGTGAGTTTTAACAGAGGTTTCGCCCACATGCTGGCTCTTGGGATACGAGTGCTTTTCAATTCTGTAAAGAACTCGTTCCATTGGTCTTCAAACGTCAGTTTTTGTCGCTCCTGGTTCCTGCTAACACACTTCACGCTGCATCAGCCTATAAGCGGAGAATACTAAATATCTACGAGTATAACTGGCCAGTACTCCCAAAATATCGAGAGATTAAGGCTCTGTTACTTTGAACGCAGTGGATTGTCCGCTTTGTTTTAAATAACAGACTCAAAATAATAAAATGCTGACTAGCTTGCTGCTAGGGTATTTCTTTTTTTCTGCGGATTGACGGTAAGGAAGACGGAATTGACGTCTCCGCAGAATAGTCGATAGTGCACCTGCTTGCGAAGCTCGGGGTCGCAGGTTTGAATAGCTGAGCAAACATATTTTGTGTGATGAGCATTTGTGTTTGCCTTGTAGTAGTTTATCTATGCTGTCCGATACTCACATTATATGCTATGCCTAGTTTGGGATCAGATGTCTGCCTACTTTCCTCACTATTAACTTCTGATGTCAGAATTCAAAAGGTCTTATACAATGATTCAACGGTTATTGGAAATCGTAGACGCTTAGTGCCAACTATAAATAAATAATAAGGAAAATTATTATAACAAATTAATAAATATGACGATTTTGTAGAATGACGTTAGCATTTGTAATAAATTGGACTCTGCCCCGCTGCCAGGTGGACCGACGACCTGAAGATGGTCCGGGTGTGGTGGCGTTCGGTAGAAAATGCCCATGTGCAGAAGTGGACATCTGATGGCTGATATGATGGCAATGATAGACTCTGTCAAGTCAAGAATCAGGGAACAAGATATTAATCTGTTTATTCTGTGTACTTAATTAGATACTGTTTACCAAATGACAACTGAAAGTTCCCATGGGAAAGTAGAATCTACATAGAGAAAGTATACTTAGTAGTATATCAGGGCAGATCCCTGATTAAAGAAAAAAAGTTCTTACTGGTCGGCTCATCCACCAAGTCGAAACCTTGAAAACCTTGAAAACTAAAACGTGATGAGGCTGGATAACCGTGACCTAATCTCTTTATTTCTTTTAATACCTTTCATCATCATCATCATCATCATCAGCCTGTAAGAGCCCACTGACGTAGGCCTCTCCCAAGGCGCGGCACTGAACCCGATCTTCGGTTCCTTTATTTAATAAGATTTTATTACATCATCATATTGGCCCTTAGACGTCCACTGCTGGACATAGACCTTCCTCAATGAACGCCACCACAACCGATAATGTTCATGGGGGAATTTCGCCCATAATAGCCGCGCTGGGCAACGTGTTAGCCAGCGCAGTACTACGCCTCACACCGGGGACGCTGCTGCCCGCCACCGCTCCGGTTACACCGCCATTGTCGGTCGCTAGGGCCTCGTTGGTTAATCAGCAGGGTGCACGGCATACTGGTGAGGTTGGCATTTGAAGCATTGAGTGACTTACACCCCTATTTTTAGACTTTACTATAGCCCTAAAATTTGGCTTAATAGGTAAACGAAAAACGTGTACTTAGGCGATGATTGATATAAACCTTGCCCGTAACCCCCAGCGTGGTTATGGTAATCGAATTGGACATTCGTAGGAAGAAAAACAAAACACACAAAGATAAACTTACTGGCAACGATCTCTATGTACTACTAGATGGAGCGTTCCAAACAATCGCTCTGTTCCACGCAAGTAGCCACAACTCTTTCACATTCACGATGAAACTGAAAGTGAACTGAAAGAGTTGTGGCTACTTGCGTGGAACAGAGCGATTGTTTGGAACGCACCATCTAGTAGTACATAGAGATCGTTGCTTACTGGCAAAAAATTATAGATTAGAACTTATTATATTACATACAGAGGCTAAAGAAATTTTGGTTTAGACTATTGCAAACTTGTTTCTCATAAAAACTTTAAATTCAAGGGTGTAAGGGAGCGCAAAGTGCTCCAAATGCCAACCTCACCTGCACTCGATGCACCCTGTTGATTGACTAACGAGACCCTGGCGACCGACAATGGCGGTATAACCATTTAACCACTCACTAGGTCATAAATACCACAGACCGGTGGCGGGCGGCAGATTCTCCTGTATGGGGTCTAGTACTGCGACGACTAAGATGTCTGCCCATAGCGGCCATTATGGGCAAAACTTCCCCATAAACATGACCGGATATAGTGGCGTTCATTGGTGAAGGATATGTCCAGCAGTGGACGTCTATGGGCTGAACGTGGTGTTTGAACTATAAATCCGTTTTGTTGTTTGTTACCAATGTTTTCTGTATAATAAAAATACTTTAAATATGAAAAAAAATTAAATATTTATAAATCGGATTTACAGTATAATGCGCCTTTCTGACATATGGACCGATGTCCTGAACAGTAGCTGTCAGCGGCTAGATCAGAAAAGCAGCCCGGATGAGGTAGCACGTGACCGCGCGATAGCCTTCGGGGAAGACCTATATCCATGATATCTATACTTACTGATACCGATAACTAGTGCAATATATTTATCACTATAGTATTTCCATATCAAACCATTAACTCAAAGTGGTTAGTTTGCAGTAGTTATCATAAAAAGCCCCTACATATAAAAATATAATAAATATTTCATATACATTCACTTGCCGTGTGGAATCCGGTAGAGTAGAATAGGACCACTCCAACTCTTCCCGTGGATGTCGTACAAGGCGATTGAGGAAATACATTATAAAACATCAATCAAGCCTCCCCAACCCGTCTGGCCAGCGTGGGGAGTGTAGGCTAAATAAATCCTCCGTCTGTCTCCGGCAGGTGAGATAGGGTTGTGCTCCTGCAGTGGAGACAAAAATAACCTGATGATGATGATACGTAATAACTTGATGATTCACTTGCCAAATCCCAAACTAAATTTTTCTCCAAAGCTTTGGTGTTAAACAAGGATTGGTCCATTCACAATAACATCCAAACCGGGACCAGCTTGTACAAAGTTGTCTGTCCCCGGTGGGAATCGAACCCACGACCTCCAGCGCTCGAGTCCAATGACCAAGTCACTAGGCAAACAAGGCGATCAAACGAAACAACGTATTAAAGGAACACCATCAAATGGATACCATTTCTTGAGAAAGTTGGAAAATAGCATTGCCGGGATATTACATGAATGGGATTCACCACAGAACCTTAAAATCCGACCCGCAACTACTTGGCGGCGATCCATCATGGCCTCCTGGAAGCCAAACAGAGAGGAAGACTCTTGGACCCTAAACTCAATACGGAGTTAAAGAACACACATCATCATCATGTTACTTTTGTCTCCACTGCAGGAGCACAACCCTCTCTCATCTGCCGGAGACAGACGGAGGATTTGGCCTACACTCCCCGCGCTGGGCAGACGGGTTGGGGAGGCCTGATTGATGTTTTATAATGTATTCCCTTAGTCGCCTTGTACGACATCCACGGGAAGAGTTGGAGTGGTCCTATTCTACTCTACCGGAAACCATAAGACATATCATTTGATACAATTAATTCCATAACGAAATCCTATTAGTCCTATTAGTATCCTGGTATTCCGCTGGTGAAGTCAGTTCCTGAATCTCTTATTTTTGGGAAAGAAGGAGGAGACGTTGAGGATGGGAGAGAGAGGAAGCGAGACAGGGGCAGAGAGAGACGGAATGAGGAGTGGAGCTAGACACTTAGATCAGAACGTCTCGTATGCAAAATTTCAAATTAGGCAAGTCGTCAGAGCAGCAGAAGAATTTAAGACTTCTAAATAACATAACGTCAATTATGCAAGTCGTTCAACAAGCCAGTTACCAAGTAGAAAATGAGATGTTTTGATCTATAGAGGAAGTGATGGAGAGTGGAGGGAGTGATAGACGGGGGAAAGAAAAAGAGAAACATGGGGAGGCAGTTAGAAAAGATAGGAAGAAGGAGGTAGGAGAAGAAGAGAGGAGAGAAAAGAGGGTATCGGCAACAAAGACGTTGCACATAAAACGCTGAGGCTGTACAGAGTACAACCTACTTATTTTTTTAAATTCAATTTGGAATTCAATGTAAGTCGTAAATATATCGCATATACGATTCAGTATGGCCTTTCTGCATTCCGGCGGATTGGTGCAACTGTAGCCTTCACGCGGAGCCTTTAAATTGTCGTTGCGTTCAATTACAATGTACAATTAAATTAAATGCCATTCTATATGTAAAGCCTACTTAAGTTATTGTTATGTATATTAAGGTTACTGCATTATAGTTTTACAATTTAGTAAGTTGTTTTAGCGCTGTTTTCAAACAGTGTTCAGAGGCTGTATTTAGTTGTTAAGAAGTTTGTAAAAATCAAGGTAAATTTAGGGAAAAGGCGACAATAGCCGGTATCCAACACACTAACAAAGAGGTTGGCAGTTTGTTTAAAGTATGTAATCTTTAACTACAGAACCGCTTTAAAAAAAAAGATTACAGGTTGGAGGGCTTTTAAATGTCGTTTATTTTTACTAGTTAATGGTAAAATTAATATACCAGATTTGACAGGAAACTCTGCTAACTAAACGCAAAGCGACGAGCCGAAAACGAGTTACATTTAGCAGTAGAGTAACTTATTATTTCAATTGATATTTCGCCTATGATGATAAATTACTACACATACCAGTTTCTCGGCGAGATTTTTTCGTAGATTTTTGCAGACTCGTTAATATTCAGAGGCGATTCTAATAGGTCAGGGGTCAACTATGCTTCTAATTTCGTGCAAATATATGTTTCAAGCCTTCTGGATTACATCTCAAGTGCATTTATTTTAAAAATGATGTAAATTCACACACAAAGCACGAAGCGTTTTGCTTCTTCTTTCATGATGCGAACTGCTAAGGAATGGAACTCCCTACCAGCTTGGGTATTTCCGGACAAGTACAATTTGGATCTTTTTAAAGGAACCACCTTAGACCTCATCATCACTTAACATCAGGTGAGATTGAGGTCAAGCGCAAACCTACCAACAATAAAAAAATTAAAAATTTGAGGCTTCGCTCTAGTTAAGCTCTACACTTTGAAAAATAACAATCTTTATGATTTGAACAAGATCTTGTTAACCGCGAACATTCAGCCATCCACCATAACTCCATACGAAAGCACCAATCTCTTGTTCCTTTGAACTAACTCTTGTCCCATTGCACTAACTCAAATAATTTGAGTAAAATATATTTTAATCGTTTGTAAAAAAAATGGTGAATGGTTTTGTTTGGTTGCTGTATGTCAGCTAAAGTAAATATGAGAATGAATGATAATGTTTTTTTTACAAACTATTAAAATATATTTTACTCTTGGTAAGCTCTTTATGCGCGACTTAGCAAGCGTAGTACGGGACGCCCCTTGGCTAGATGTAGTAACGATCTGCGTAAGGCGGCTGGCAGAGACTGGATAAGAAAAATCGAGGATCGGGTTCAGTGGTGCGCCTTGGTAGAAGCCTATGTCTAGCAGTGGGCTCTTGCAGGCTGATGATGATGATGATGCTCTTTATTCTAGGTTACCATATGCTGTATATAGCCCAGTTAACTCACTTGGCGCGATAACGCGACAAGCTAGTACCTAAGTCTTATACTGTAAGCAACCGATATGTTTACTGGCTTTTCGGGATAATGTTTGTTTCTTTATTAATAAACAACAACAGTTCCATTTCGGGAACAAATGTGATGTTTACGCGTAACCTGAGTAACGTGGGTAACGTGGGAAAGGAACGTGTCACCAGGAAAACCCACCCACGCCCGCTTAACGACACCAGAAATCAACAACACTAGTTTATGTTCCGCGGTGCTACATGCAGTCGCAGCATATTAATATTCCATGGTATATTTTATTTTGTCTTTAATAGAGCCGTGGTAGCCGGTTGGTTGTGCACTCGCCTCACGTTCATGAGGTCGTGGGTTCAAACCCCGCCCGTGCTAGTGAGTTTTACGAAACTTAGGTACGGTTTATTTATAATGCCACAGGCTTTTCGGTGAAGGAAAACATCGTAAGGAAACCTGCATATGCCGAAGAAGAAATTCTGAGGCGTATGTGAAGTCCACCAAATCGGCTTGGGGCACCGTTGGTGGTCAGGGGTTTGGCACAAAAGATCCTGAAGGGTCGAAGTGTCGCCAGGTCTTCCTGACCCCCTAAGAAGATAAGAGATAAGATATCTTTAATAAATAAAGAAAAAATTAGTTATCTCTAAAAAAAGCATACAATAACTCCGCCAAACTATATAATACAGTTTGTTGGCAGAAATTGCTCTCTTCTGTAATATACCTATGGCAGAGAATACTATAATTGCTCTCTTCTGTAATATACCTATGGCAGAGAATACTAAACATCACACACCTATGGTGAATAGCAAAGAAATTTATTAAAGGTTATATTATTGATGATAGCAAAAAAGATGGAAGTACGTCAATGAGTTTACTAAATATCTTTTATATATATTTTGTATATGTTTTTGTTAATTAAATAGCTTTTTTTGTTTCCTCATCTGATAGTAAAATGCGCTATAATCTAATAAAAAAAAACATTGAAGAGGGAGCGGGAGCGGGAGCAGATTCTGTAGCTCACGCGAGCGGAGCTGCGGGCACAGCTAGTATGTAATAAATAATATCTGTTTCCGTTCTGTACCTTCTTGCACCAGTAGATTGCCTAAAGCATGTGGGACCTTCGTCAAAGAACTTTCGTTCTTTGGTGTTTCCCCACTCAGTTTAAATAGCAATGGAGCTTTGGAACTATACATTAACAATTTAAAATATGGCATAATCCACTTGATGTTAAACTACAAATGTTTATTATTAATTACGTATATTTTTTTATTTTTTATTTATTGCACACACAAAAGAAAAAAATCATACAAAACAATAAAAGTAAGGAAAAAAATTACATGTACAAGTGGTAATGCTCTATATGAGATATCTCTTTAAGAGATTTCTGCCAGCCTACCAGTGACAGAGAAAACAAACACACATTTTTCTCGCAGTTGCGGTGTTAGGATAGTCGGTTCACTCAAATACAGAATACCGTATGTTCTCTGAAATTTCCGATCTCTTTGAGTGATAGAAAGGTTATTGGATTATTGAGGGTTCCAGTTCCCGCGAGTTCCGGTCCGGAACGGCAAATACTCACCCGTTCATCCGGAGTCTGACTACACTCGATGGTTTGTATGTATTTGCGGAAGACGTTAAATGTTGTCGATTTACGTAGAATGGGGAGATTGACAGATAAATTAATATTACATATAAACATTATATTATATTATTTTTTGAGATCTGATACGAATCAGATAAATACTCTTTGGTTTTTGGCTGGTTAGTGCGATCTTGTCATTGCCTTTTTTTCTTATACTGCCCGCCATAATTGAAAACTTCAATAGTCGATTTAGATTTGAATTGTCAATATTACATAAAATACATATACTTGTCTTATCCCACACTAGAAGTATCTCCTGTGCTATTGAAATTAAACAAATTAAAGGATATATAACATCCACATCTAGTTTTAGTTTAGTCGAAAATATAATGTTATCCGTTAGAAAATCTTAGTTTGATATTAGACAATTGCATATTTTTTTTGTTGTGGCTGTCTTACATACTTTTTAATAAAATAAACTTATTTACAAACAAAAATGTTATCTAAGAAGGAATGTATCCACATAAATATACGTACAAATTGTACAAAGTCTCCAGTGGGAATCGAGCCCACGACGATATAAGGAACTAACCGTAAAGGTATAAGAATAATGTTATGGTACTATTCTTGCTCACAACGTATGAATTAAAACCACGATTCTAAACGGAAAATTTGCTACAAAGAAAAAAGCGATGGGGAAAAAACGCCAAAGTGAAAATTAGTTATCGTGAAACATTTGGAAAAAATGCGAACGGAAAATGTGCTACAAAGTTTTTGGGAAAATACACTAACAAATCAAAGGACTCGCTAGGCGTAGCTATGAATCATCTTTATTCACCTTTAGCTAACAGTGTCTAATACCTACCTAACTCTATTTAATTTTAAGTTTTATATATAAGTAACAGTAATTAATACTGTCTTGTTTCGTAAATATAGTTACTGTCTCAATTTTCACGATGTATTGGTAGGCTGTGTCAATAGGCAAAAATAATTCGCTCAGTTCGGTTGTTTTTTTTTCTTTTAAAAAAATAAATTGTCTCTCTGCACGAAAAGTATTGAGAATACTCCTTATAATGTTACGTAAAGTAAAAATATACACTAAAATCTTATCAATTAACATCTATAAATAAATAAATAAATAAACGATTTAATCGCATAAGTTGCTTTTAGAGTTCAGATAGTTAAATAAGCACACCGACAGACAGACAAAGATACGTTGCGTTTTATAGTTATATGGGGATATTAATAATGACAATGATATATTTAGATAATGAAGAGGCCTCTCTCATATTATATATGATAAATTAAAAAAATCGCACAAGTGGCTTTTTTGGAGTTATAAAAGCAAACTGAAAGACACATAAAGATACGTTGCGTTTTATTATTATATAGGGATATTAATAACAAGAATGTTATATTTATATAATAAAGAGGCCTCTTATATTATACTTGTATTTTGTTACAAAGCCTACATAGTTCACTGAACTAAATATGATACTATTCTCGTCCTTTCTCTCTGTGAACCCTATCTATAGCAACAATAATAGCTTGACCTTTACCTTGCAAAGTCAAGGTCTACATGTAAGTTTATCAGGTCGTCGAGATACAATAAAATATCGTATGGCATTTAGTTTTGAGCGGAAAGTCCGGAAAGATAGATAGTCTGCCATTTGCACTTTTATCACCAACCGAGGGCTATGTAATTACAGGGGTAACAACTTCTATTGACGTAGTGGAACATTAGCCCTGCAAACAGTGATTATCTCAGAAGTGTGGATTCTTCATTATGTTTTCTTCAACGTTTGAGAGCAATCAGCACGAGTATATGTTGTTTCGAAAGTAGACTGAAGGAAGAGCGTGGTGTACTTAACATAATACTGCAATATATTTCAGATATTTGGATTTCCTCACAATGTTTTCCTTCACCGTTCGAGAGCAATCAGTATGCGTAATGTGTAGTATCGAAAGTGGACTGAAGACACCTACGGGAGTGGTATAGGTATTAACAATAAACCCAGCGATTCAGAAGTGCTAGTTTCCTCACGATGATTTCTAGTTTCTTCAATCTCTTCCAACCTTAGTCTCTGATCTTCAATAAATGACAATAAGTGTAAATAAGGTCGTTTATTGGTAGGTAAAGCCCAGTCCAGCAAGCAACGCATAACATACTATACAAAAATGTTGATCAATTAAATTATTTTTCGAACACATTTACATATCTAGTTGTAGAAGGATGATAGCTAACAGAAGACGTTAGGCTGATGCTGATATACATTGTGTAAACAGTGCCTTAGATTCTGAGAGTCGTAACATCACTAACGACGTAGCAGTTAAGGGCTTAAATGCCTGCACACTTACGACCTGTGTCAGCGGTCCATGTAAACAGTTTTAGTATTTTGGGTCTGCCTGCGTTCGGTCCATTAGACACATTCGCATGGATGGCCCTACACACTGCCGATACGGTCACACTTTCAAGTTTACACTCCGGTTATTTTCACACGTAAAATTTTAACATTTCACAGTGAATTTTTCAAACAAATAAAATAAACTAACTTATTACTGGGCGCTTAAAAAACGCGAAGACCACTGGAATACGTTGCACCACCTACTCTCTACCACTACCCCACCTCCCTCTCTCTACTTCTCCACGCACCTTCCCCTGCCCTCACCCCCTTTCTCAGCCCTCACCCTCCACTTTCGTCACTCCTCCCCTCCCCTTTCTTCTCCCCTCCCCCTCTGGGGAGCCTTCCCCCTACATTTTCTTGACTTCCACCTCGGCTTTTACCAATCTACAAAATAAAGGTGCATAATGAGATCTCGAACCACCTGAAAAACTTGCTTGCCCTTTGACTTATATTAGTTTAGTTATTAGTTTTTGAATTATATAAGGAAGCTGAACTGGCAGTCAGCGGGCGGGAAAACATTTCAAAAACAGTGCTCGCGGTGCATTCTAGGAGCTACCAGACGGTGCTCTGGCGACCAAACAGTAGCGCTAACACCATTAAGACTAGCTAGATCGATGACGGGCATCAGCGCCACCTAGATATGCGATAGTAAACGGCCCATTTCCAACAATGGGTGACCGGCCGATGTGTGCAAACTTTTGAACACAGGTAGATCTTGGACCTTCGTTAGGCGCGTCCCATCTTCAGCCTCAACGTAAAGTTTACTGTATAGAGTGGCAAACTAGATTACAATTACATACATACACATAACTAGGATATCCTCCTGAGCTATGGGAATTAAACAAGGTACAACTCACAAATAATACATCCAGAACAAAATTCGATTCAAATCTAAAATTTGTTGTACATTATAAATCTACTTCAATAATTAATTAATTCAAATGACCTCGTCTTGTAGCTTTGACTTCCCATTGCCCCAGTCGATTTGAATTATAAATCTCGTACCAAAGTGACTCTGGTTCCGTAGCCAAGTTGATATAAATTATTCTATTGGAAATGGTGTTAGGAACGGTAGTAGAGCCAAAAGGTTCAAAGGTATACACACTCGGGTTAAATACAGGAAAAGGATAAGTTATTTTGTGAATAATAAACCAAACCTAACCACCATCAGATATTAACAGCTAAGTACTGCATTTTGAAATGTAATATCAATACTATTAATATTATAAATACGAAAGTTTGGATATTTGGATGTTTGTTACTCAATCACGTAGCAACCACTGGACGGATCATAATGAAACTTGGCACATATATAGGTAAGGTCCTGAATAGGACATAGGATAATTTTTTTATCCAGAAAAATATCCCATTCCTGCGGAAAATACATAACAATTTGTGATGTTAAGTTATCCACGAGGACGAAGTCGCGGGCAACAGCAAGTATTATATAATTCGAGAGTGATATAAGTTCAATTGGTTCCAGCACACCTGCCTCGTTACTACCAGTACCTATCCCGTTTTATGATGTAACGAAACTCTAGTCCTTTACATAGAACAGTTAATAATATGCCCTCTATATTCAACTTGCTCTATGCGAGAATGTAATAAGCAGATATAGATAGATAGATAAATCATTTATTCTTAGACACAGCACAAAACAATGTTACAAACAGGTCACATATTGATACAGAAGTACAGCAAGTAAACATAACAATGAAACAGTAACAGTGTGGCCCGTGCTGTGCTGCAGAAAGGGCCCTGACTCAGCATAATGTCGCAGCCCAGCGGCGCGACGCTGATATTCTGCCAGGACCGTTACTACAGAAGGTACTTGATGCGTTATGAAGGTCACAGTACACTGTTTTTTTATTTATTATTATTACATGTGCAAACTGATCCAATTTATGTTAAATAAATGTTAGTGTTTATATTAATAATGCACAGAAATAAATATGTTTTTGTTTTATATGATTTGCATACATACATATAGAAATTGTATCAAGAATAAAAAAATACAGTGAATTTTATGTTGACAGTTAGGTTCAGATATCGGAATTAGTGGCGGGCGACGCAGTGTTTATGTCAACATGGATATGGTTATTTTCCGACCTATAGACGAGGCTATAGGCGAGACCTGTAGACAAAGAGGGCGCTGAGGCTTTTTTTTAAAACATATCTTAGTAATAATTTTTTACGCCTGACGCTGGTTGAAGTGAAGAAAAATGCACCCCCTTTTCTTCACTTGAAAAACAGCTGAGGAAATACAGTTTTTTTCAACAGTCTGGACTTAAAGAATTGTTAAGACATATTAATTACATATTACTGCTGATTTAAAAGTCCCGGTACTGTGGAAATACAACATTCATTTGCGAAATATTAACTAGCGGAGAGTAATAAAATATGTAATTGGTCTAATGTTTACTCGTCGGATGCACCGATGACGTCATGCTGTAAATCGTATAATTCTGAAGAACCCTTGTTGCTACCAGCGGTTTTAGTCAGATTTCATTTAGTCTATGTTATTTATAAGTTATACAATGTTATTCCTTGTACATCAAAAACCTGATACACCCCAATTAGATTGTATTCCCTATAATGTATAATAGACGAAAAAATATAAATCATATAAAAAATAATATTTAAAATGGCATTATACTACGTAAAGTATGATTTTTCAATATCAAGTATAATTTGGGAAAAATGGATGCAATGAAATGATAGCGATTAAGAGAAGGAGTGGGGCGTGCCTTCGTGACTGTATTATACATGAAAGTGACACTAGCACCAAAAAAAAAAGATCGTACTAACGTTTAGTTAATTTTATGGGTACTAACTTTCAGAGTGCAATTTTTAACATTAAAAAAGTTGCTGCACATAAATTATTTTATCTAAACGTGATCTCTTGTCCCGAATGATAGGGAACTTTGAGTAGAATTCTTGAAAGTCCGCCAAATTGTTTTTTTTTAATTTGTAGCCAAATAAATTCAGGAAAAATTAAAAACTTTTTTTTCGGCTACTGGCGCCATCTATTGTTACTCATCCTTAAGCGTAGTCTCTTAAGCAACTTCCAATTTTTTCCGCTAGGGGCAAGAGCCATAATCTTGGCGTTGCCAATCGATCAAGCTTCATACATTCGTCAGCTTTATTAAAAAACATTTTTAAATTATTTACTATTTATTGTGACATATTTGTCTCACGAATTGTCACATAATAAAGTCGCAAATTTTGAAGAGTGTGCCCAGGAATTACACGATTTGATTCCCCCTTTCATCACCGGACTACATACCACGCTACGTAGTAGACATACCACGTTCTCGCGTAAAGCGTTTTGCTTCCTCGTTCATAATGCGAGCTGCTAAGGAATGGAACTTCCTACTAGCTTGGGTATTTCCAGACATGTATAATTTGGATCTTTTTAAAGGAAGAGCGAATAGGCATCTTCTGGGTAAGCGCGCTCCACCTTAGGCCGCATCACCACATACCATCAGGTGAGATTGAGGTCAAGCGTAAACCAACCAACAATAAAAATAATTACCCGTGTTCCTACTCGTAAAAGATTTTTTTTCGGATTTGTGTAGGTTCTATTGCCGGCTGAGGCAAGCGACTCTTCAAAATTTTTGGAATGCAGTTGTACTTAATTTTATAAATAAACTAGCTGGTGCCCGCGACTTTATCTGCGCAGGATTAGTATTTCGAGTAGCTCATATTAGCGTGGCGTAGAAAAGAACTAACATTATGACACCAAAATTATAATTTTTATGGCGCACGCCAGAATAGCTCGCAGATGGTAGATTTTTTCCTACTTACTTGATATTTTGGAAAATTCACACAATATCTTTATAAATTGTAGCCTATGTGTTATTCTGATGTATAGCTATATTATTGTAAAGTTTCATTAAAATCCATTCAGTAGTTTTTACGTGAAAGAGTAACAAACATCCATCCATACTTACAAACTTTCGCGTTTATAATATTAGTAGGATAAATGTTTCCTTTGAGTAAACTTTGTTATCTTTGATAATGAAGGTACTTTTCCCTCCAGGTCCCCTTCGTCCTCTACCACGGGTAACGAAGGTAAATTCCCCGAGTTACTTCTACCACAACCATGGAATCAGTTGGCAGGCTCTAGGTACAGCTCTATTAATTATAATTATCAGGTACCCTCTGGAGGTGTCCACTTGTTTGCAAATTAGTCTTTGTGCGCACCGGGATGGTAACGCCTCCCATAATACGATTCATGCATCATTGATTACTACTTGAAACTACACTGTCTATGCATATTTTTGAATAATTGTCTTTGTATTACAAAGTTGAATGTAAAGTCATCTCTTCGGCGTGTGCACCCGACTCTTAGTTGTATATTATTTTTGTTTATGTGTAATGTTGCACTGTATGTGTTTTGTTGCAGCCAATAAATAAATATTCTATTCTATTCTCTTTGTTATTAGTTGGTAATTTTGACGTTTGAAGCTGTCATTCCTATCTACACATTTCTCCTTTGCATGCTCGAAGTCATTAAAAAACATCGCACACTAGAAGGGCGGCGCCCGTCAAAAAATGACGAACGCAAAATAACGGAAAATGACGTTCGTGCTTGAACTTACTAAGCACTTGTCTGAGTACCATTGACTTACAAATACATCATTGCTTAGTACTCGTTTTAGGGGTTCTTCAAAGCAGGTGCATTTATCTATACCTATACTAATATTATAAAGAGGTAAAGTTTGTGAGTTTGTGTGGTTGTAGCGGGTAATCTCTGGATCTACTGAACCGATTTAGAAAAAAAAATACCAATAAAAAGCTACGTTGTTTGTGAGTGTCATAGGCTATAGCCTATCTATATATTAACCGGAAAAATGAAAAGGCTTTCGTGGTAGTCGGAAAATGTTTATCGCCCAAGTGGGCACGGGTCAGCTAGTACTATATACTTTTTTGTCCACTGCTGTCTGATCGTTTGACTGGAATTGTCCGGCATTGATGGAAATTAGCCGTGTGCTTTTCCCGGCTTAGAATAGAACCACTCCCAATCTTTCTGTGAGTGTCGTTAGGGCAACTAAGTGTTTGCAGCAGGGACGAGCAGCAGCGTTCTCCCGTGTATATTAAGGTTGTCTGGAAGAAATCGCTTAAAGCGATAAGACCGCCTAAATTGTACTACTTGTAACTTTTATAACGTGTAACTGTATTTGTTTGTGCAATAAAGTGTATTGTATTGTATCATTACGTGATCACTAACCCGCCTGCCAATCGTGGTGATTATGGCAAATCCCCCAATGGACAAGCCCACCAAAAGTAGCATGCTATTGGGGAGGCTTATGTTAGGCAGTGGACGTATTTCGGCTGATGATAGTGGGAAAATCAGGAAATAATGATCTCTTCCGAGATGTTTCAGGAATAAAATATTACGAAACCCGCATATTGTGTACGACGTATGTGTAATTCATTATGTCATAATACTAACCAACTTGGCTTTATAAGGATGAAAGGGGAACCACAAGCATTAATACAAAATTCCCGATTTTAAATGAAAATCAAACATCCCACGCACGCTAAAGTGACAGGCAATTTTGTTTTTCATTTCCAGCTGTTTCAAACAAATATCGTTGTAGTGTAAACTTCTGACAGTTTACTTGTTCAAAAATGAACTGAAAACGTTTTATAAATCGAAACACTGCTGGAGTGGACACTATAGAGCCAACGAAAATAGGGAAATGGGGAGAATTTTATTTTAAACTTCAACAATAACCTATTAGGTAGTGTAGTACCACTTAAGTACTACATAATTGACCCTCTGGGGATGACAATACAAAGATGTGAGCTTCTGTTCATTTGTAATATTACCTTTTTACTATAGCTGTAAGTTTTCCAAATAAAATAAAATAAATAAATAAACAGACAACTCGAATTCTACTGACACCGATTGACCTCTTCGAAACCCTTTCGTCCCATATTTCGTAAATGGCTACGAAATGGGAAATTTAATTTCCCAGTTCGAAGCTAGTTACAGAATGGAACTTTACCATCCATTTAGTAACTAATTTCTTAACTGGCTACGAAATGGGAAATATCATTTCCCAATTCGAAGCTAGTTACAGAATGGGACTCCGTCATCTCATTTAATAGCTAAAGGACAACCAAATGGGACGAAAGAATATCAACCTTGAAAATAACATACATGTGAATTCGTCGACAATGGTGAATCCTGTTTGTTACACTGGTTTGACAATCTGGTGTGACTACGAGTTAGCAGAGAATAAAATATGGAAAATCCAGTAAGTAAATTTTTTAGTTCCGAAATATTTCAGAAAAACTAAAGCGAAAATCATTTGATGGAACTCGAACATAACTTTAAATTTTATTATTTCTTTACTGTTAACATTTTCTTCCCTTCCCTTTCTTTTTCCAGAGAAAATATGTTTAAGTTATCCTTTCTTTTGAGGTGTTTTTTTTATTGTTGATGGGTTTGTGCTCCTCAATTTCACCTGATGGTAAGTGATGATGAGGCACTGAGGCCTGGTGGAGCGCACTTATCCAGAAGATGCCTATTCACTCTTCCTTTAAAAAGATACAATTTTAAATTCTTAATCCGGAAATACCCAAGCTGGCAGGGAGTTCCATTCCTTAGCAGTTCGCATTATGAACGAGGAAGCAAACCGCTGATTACACTTATAAACTTTAAATTAAAATCGATTAGACAATTTGTGAACCGAATGTACCTATTAGCTAGCAAATCCCCTAGTTTAGTAAACCTTCAGTTATTATTAAGTTTATGAATTATAAATTCATAAACCACGCATCTTCATAAAATGCATCCGGCGTCATTAATAAAGAGAATACCGATATCATTACAGTCTTGCGTAATTTTATCCATCTGCACTTATAAATAAGAATTATAAAATGTGTTATATGACAGTTTTATCTGGGTTTAGTAAGTCACTTAATTGAATAACTTATTAAATTTCCCAAGAAACTGAGTTTCACTCCAGCGCCGTAGATCGTTGATTTGATCTTATGAACGCAACTTGAGTTCTGATTTACCAGCACTGAGTACCAAAAAATTTATTGGCTTTCGGGTTGCAGGTTTGTGACCGCTTACCATCAGGTATATTGTCTGTCTTTTGGCCCACTCCAGACCGGTAATGAGTGATCTATAGGTAAGCAGACTGACTAAAATTTGACTCTATATAAACAGGCTGCAGCTAAGTAAACAGACCAGTTACAACCGAGGTGTACGACCTACATCGATTCGATAACGTATCAATTATATGTTTATTGCAGACGGTGTCGTACTTACTATGGACCTAGTTATGCAGATATGTCCAAACACTTAGTAATTTTTGAAAAATGCATTCAATATAATGGTTGCTTAAGTAATGATAAATATTGATTAATTATAAAAAAAGGTGTAGAATCTAAGATTAAAATGAGCATTTTCTATACTTATAGTACTACTTATAATAAAACTGTAACTGGTCTGTCTGTACATGGGAGATATTGTAGAAAAATGTGTATGAGGGGCCTTTATAGGACCAATAGAAGCCAAAATAATTGTTTATAGAATGTTTGTCTGTCTGTCTGTCTGTATGTATGTTTGTTACCTCATCACGCAAAAACTACTGAATGAAATTTGATGCCGTTTTCACAGAAACATAGGGCTTAACTCAGATTAAAATATAGGCTTTATTTCATCACAATCGGTTCACTCAATCAAAAGTTATGGATATTTTTAGTTTTCAAATACTTTAGTAGGTAAGGTTAGTATGCAATATAACAAGGAAGTATAATTTTAATGATCGGTACTATTCAGAATGCGATGAGTTTGGACTACATTTGGAGCTGGAGTGTCAGTGGACGTGGGCGTGGGAGTGGGATTAGCAGCGGGAATGGGAAGGGGAGCGGATTCTGTAGTCCACGCGAGCGGAACCGCGGGCTCAGCTAGTCCTATATAAGTACTTAAGTAATTTTTTAACGTCTTATGGGTTGGATCATTTCTACATAACTTGGTCCAATATATGTTACATAGTAACTATTACAAATGGAAATCATCATTCGCATTTAAATTCGTTATTATTTCAAACTCCACTGCAGTGTGATTGTCAAAAAAATTTATTACATCATTCCCAAGTTACTGTCAATGTCAAAATGGAAGGAATACTTAGGTGCTTAGGAAGCACAACCCTTAGGGAGATATTTACGTGAAATATCTATGGTATCATAGGCCAGCAGGTAACAGAAATTTACGATTTCAAGCGGGTCTAACAAACGCAATAGGATGGGGCGTAATATCGCGCTATATTCACATATGCTTCATGAAAACTTAAAAATACAAATTAAAATTTCTCTAAACGTTAATGGTTCAATTTAATGGTCCTCCAGTTACCGATCTCACGTTCAGGAAATTTAACATCACAAATATGTACCTACGAAGTTACGTAATACAACTAATTATGTAGATATTATATTTTACTTTTATTCATTTATTAAAATGATCAAAACAACATCCTTAGACGTTCATTGTTGGATATATGTCTTCCCCAATGAAAGCCACGACAGCCGGTCCTCCGCCCTCAACATTCATCCGCTTCTGACAATCTTCTTCAGGTCGTCGGTCCATCTGACGCCGGGACGTCCCACTTTGCACGTGCCGGCCCGCGGTCCCCACTCTAGAACTCGTCTGCCCCAATGGCCGTCGATTCTGCGATAATATCTATGTATGTCTATGTATAATACTTAATACTGTGAACTATGAGATTAAAAAAAACTACATACATAAGTGAGTAAAACAAATTTGTAGTCCTCAGCGCTGGTAAATCAGAACTCAAGTTGCGTCATCATCATCATTATCATGTCAGCCTTTAGACGTCCACTGCTGGACCTAGGCCTTTGAACTAATGAACGCCACCACACCCGGTCCTTCGCGCTCAGCATTCATCCGCTTCCGGCCATCTTCTTCAGGTCCATCTGACGCCGGGGCGTCCCACTTCCACTCTAGAACTCGTTTGCCCCAATGGCCATCGGTTCTGCGATAATACTTAGTAAACTTTGAAATTTAAAAAAGTTAATCTACATACATAGGTCTTTATATTTAGCGAAATAGTTTTTTTTAATTTTGAGTACCTATCTTATTAAAATTACCATACCATAATTGAGTTTACCGACGTTTGTTGTTTGGAGTTCTACTTCTGCCGTGTGGTTTCCGGTCGAGTAGAACAGGACCACTCCAACTCTCCTCGTGTATGTCGTACAAAGCGACCAAGGGAATACATTATAAAACATCAATCAGGCCTCCCCAACCCATCTGGCCAGCGCGGGGAGTGTAGGCCAAATCCTCCGTCTGTCTCCAGCAGATGAGAGAGGGTTGTGCTCCTGCAGTGGAGACAAAAATAACCTGATGATGATGATGATGAATTGAGTTTTGACACCAGTAAAATTGAGAAAAATTGCTCGTTAAGTGACCCAATAATATTTGCCTATCATAGCGACCTCACACGAATGCTAAGGAAAGAGGTGACGGATGACATAATCTATTGTTGAAGATCGTTGCATTGGCAAATCAATGCAAATGAAAACCACTGGCATTTGACACGCTCGAAGTGATTTACGTTTTTGTCTACAGGCTGTAGTTTGTCAAAGAAAACTTGATCAATAATGACCCAGTTTCTTCATTATTTCCATCCATTAGACGTCCACTGCTGGACATGGGCCTTCCCTAATGAACGCCAATACACCCGGCCCTCCAGCCGCTTCCGTTCATCTTCTTCAGGTGATCGGTCCATTTAGCATATTTGGCATATCGGTACCTGGTCCATCTTGTATATATGCATTCGTATTCCGCCAACCCATCACCTTAGCCACCCGAATTCCATGAAATAGGGTTTGTATTTTCTCTATTCTTTACTCCTTTTTAGGTATACATAGACCATTGTAGTCCATCACCATCATTGATGTCAGCCTCTCCACGACCACTGCTGGAAACATGCCTACTCCAATAAACACCACCACACCCAGTCACCTGTTTCCGCCGCATCAGCATCTAACTGTTTTCGGTCACCTTCTTTATGTCGTCAGTCCATCTGGCGGCGAGTCTTCTTACGCTGCGCTTAATAGTGTCCAGTCTCCACTCCAGAACTCGTCTGTTCCAACGGTCATCAGTTCGCGACAGATGTGCCAACCCACTGTCACTTCTACTGGATAATCCTTTCGTCAGAAGTGTGTTCTGCAAACTTGTTCGGCGCAGCGCCTCCTACAAAAGAATTCATTTTCCGTCTTTCGAAGCCATACTTTGTTTCGTTTTCAAGTTATCCTTTAAAAAATGTAAGGTATGTTTGTTCCGTAAGTAAACTTTGCTCTCAAGATCTCTGTAGATTATTTGCTCTGTACTAGTGGCAACCAACTGGACCGACATGCTAGTTTGAAGGAATGCCGTCCAACAATGACTTTCCGTATGCCATGTTTGGTCACGTCGGACTATAGAGGTCGTTTGACTGGATCGTTTGGATTTTGTTATTACAAGTCGTTGCCTGTGGTTTCTCTTGTGGTTTCTATTGCCCCATGTATATGTACATATACAGAATGAAAAGGACGAACGGGCCTTGGAGAGAAAATACCTTAAATATTAAAGATAGCTAATTTAACTGAAGGAAACATTCCTTTATTTATTAAAGTAATTCCAGAATTTGTAAGAGGAACTTTTTTATTTGTCGGTTATGTACACGGATCATAAAATTCCGTCTCCATAACCAGGTGTTACATAACATTATTGTAATGTAACTTGGTTATGTACGAGCAACAAGCGAAATAAAATTGCATTTAACATTATTTGAAAAGTTGCTCACCACAGCCGGGAATCGAACGGACACAAATGCGAAAAAATAACAGCCTGTAGTTTTATGGCAGGTAGGTCTTAAACTAGGTTCGTAGGAAGTCTTATTTTGTTATTTTCGTCAATAGCACAATAAAAATATCAATGAAATATAAATATCAGTCGAGTACAGAATTAATTTAAAAAATACAAAAATAAGTTGCATTTTAAATGTTAACATTAAATACCTAAAATAAAATTTAAATTAAAAATGTCATAACCAAACTAACCTACCAATGAAAGCCAACACACCCGGTCCTACCCTCCGCATTCGCTTTCGGCCACCTTCTTCAGCCAGGAATAATAGGGCTGCTGGTAACTTGGTTATTGCTCATGGGGGAGGTTTTTGCCCATTTGATATGGACATCGATATGATGCTGTTAAAAGTCTATATTCTAGGACATAAACTGTCTCGTGTCAAATTGCATACAAATTGGTTATTCAATAACAACGTGATTGAATGCTGTCCCATAAAAGTACCATTGGCTTATGTAATACTGCGATGTGACGTGAAATGAAAACAAAAACATCTATTATAGAGTTTTGCGTCACGCAGTGTCCCACAAACCTTGTAATTATCGTTTAAATTACTTCAGTTTACAATGTTAGCTGTTAGGCGAATCCTAGTTTCACTTTTTTCCAATTAATATATACAATTTATAATAATACATTATAAAACATCAATCAGGCCTCCCCTACCCGTCTGGCCAGCTCGGGGAGTGTAGGCCAAATCCTCCGTCTGTCTCCGGCAGATGAGAGAGGGTTGTGCCCTGCAGTGGAGACAAAAATAACCTGATGATGATGATTATATACAATTTGTAAATACACCAGTAATAGTATGAAATGAAACCTTGGTGTAAAATTAGTATCACCATGTCGTCACATTTTTAAAATATTATTTTGGGAGTTCACAATTTACGACCTGCAGGATCAACTTGTACATTTACACACCGCACAAAATTTACAGCCATTAGTAGGAATCTAACCCACCACTTATGTCTATAGAGGTAATACCCAAACCACTAAACCGACAAGCGAGCGAACTTTCTTTAGCGGCTGTACATTGAAAAAAGAAACAATCGTTGATTTGAACAAGATCTTATTAACCGTGAACAGTCATCTTAACTCCATACGAGCGCAAAAAGATCTAGTTCCCTTAAAACTAACTCTTGTTTCCATGCACTAGTCTCAACTGGTTAACTTGATCATGGTTCGGTTTCAAATAATCATAAAATTTATTTCTAACATACAGCAAAGAACACAAAATGCCACTTAGTTGTCCAGCATTTTTTTCAGTGTACTATCATCATCAAGTTATTTATGTCTCCTCTGCAGGAGCACAACCCTCTCTCATCTGCCGGAGACAGACGGAGGATTTGGCCTCGCTGGCCAGACGGGTTGGGGAGGCCTGATTGATGTTTTATAATGTATTCCCTTAGTCGCCTTGTACGACATCCACGGGAAGAGTTGGAGTGGTCCTATTCTAATCTACCGGAAGCCACACGGTATTACAGTGTACTATGTAACGAGAAAATATATAAAGAATGTGATGAATGGCTGATGAGTTGACAATCACAACAATCGGTAGCGGTGTCTCACCTTTCGCTCACGTGTAATTACTGATGCAAAGCACATGATGCAATCTTCCCGCAATGTATGCGATCAGATTCGCCATTACTCTCTAACATGTTTACTTTGTATTTTGTAGGCGTTTGTCATCTGTTATATAGTCTCGTCCTCAAGTCTATAATTTACTGAAACCACGGGCTTATACATTTATAACAATTGTTATATAGTGTAATTGCCAGTGCAATGGACTCGCCCGATTTCTATTCTTATAGACAATGTAAACAACTGCTTTTTATATTAAAAGTTATAAATGTTATATAACACAGTCGGTTGTTTACACTGTATTTTTTTATGATATGACCATATTCGTAATTTTATGATCAATCGGTCTCTCACGTTCGTCTATCTACATTTTAAAGTCAATTTATATATGTCACTGACCATCAATCTCATCCCACTTCTGATTCATCTCATTGATATCAGTCTAATTTCCACTTCTAATATCTATATTCAAATCCCGCTTCTGATATCCGACTACGTCGAGTTCGTCTATATTCGCTAATTTGCCAATCTAAACTGTTACTCGTGCAATTATGAAGTGCAAACTGTGTTAGCTTATAGTCTAGCGTTTGTTTACATCCTGTTTCCGTCATTATTGAATCTTCATTACTGTGATTCTAGGCTCCGAACTATAATAACAGTAGTAAATCTTGACAGCATATTCCGAATTATGTTCGACATGAGATTCTATTTATTAACACATACTTTTGACGATTCTTGGATGAGTTTGTGACTCTTAAAGTAAAATCATTCGCCTTTCTATCAGCCATTCTTTTGTTCACCATCGTTATATTTAAATTGGTTCCTCAAAGAAATGATTGATACAGAAGATTATCCTTATCAGCCTATACAAATCTATATCCAAAACAGAGTATAATTCTGAAGCACAACGATTTGACGATCGCAGAGCTAAATTGTCAATGACCATCACATCATTCAATATCAGTGTGCTGGTGCAGATAATAAATATTATTTCACTACCAATAAATCTAGTGCAGAGAAGATTTAAATTATTATTAGGTGTATCTGAATCTAAATGGTTTATCAAAACTATGAATAGGTATAATCTAAAATGAATAATAGTCAGAGAGGAACGAATCCATATTGTACGAATACCTATCGCTATAATGATGGCTGATGCAAACACATATAATAATATTTACCAAATATGTATATACTGTTACGTTAGTGGGCACTGGCTGTCATTGCATACACCACAGTGCCCCACAACCATGAACGAATTAGTGGCTAATACGTTTATGCCTACAACCGAGCAAAGAATTAATTAATTTGATTTTATACTTTGTAATCCTGGTATATTTTTTAAATATTTGAATGTTACTAACACCTAGTTGAGTAAGTATTATTGTATTACTAACAATTATGGGTCTTTGACATCTGAAAATGAATTTAATGATAATAGATGTACTCGTATATCTTACCTATGTAGGAACCTGAGCCAGATTGGTAAAAAGAGACGGAGAGAAATATTGGGGAAAAGATAATTTTTCATAATCAGTCAAGGTAAGGACAGAACAAGTGAAATTATCAAAGGTGTGTCTAGCAGAGTAGCTTAAAAGTTTCTACAAAAACATGCAGATAGCCAGAACATGGAAGAGCGATATTTGAAATCCGATTCCAAACACTAAGTGCTAGATCCGTGCGCCAATATATCCCTTGTTAAATGTGTACCTAGATATCTGCAATATACGGGAGCCCATCAGCCTATATGACGGATGGTATCCTGAAGCGATCGGTCTCCTAAAGCGATACCATGGTAAACACTGCTAGAATTTGTTACTGCAACATCGCATCGGCAATTTATAAAGTGTCGACGATTTGGTAGCTGGTGTGTCGTAATGAAAGAAAAAAATTGAATCGAGTCCCAACTATTTACACTACTTCTTTGTCGCTATAAAGATACTAGCTGTTGCCCGCGACTTCATACGCGTGTAAAACTTAACATCACAAACTATTATGAATTTCCCGTAGGAATGGGATATTTTTTCGGGATAAAAACTATCTTAAGTCCTATTCCAGGATCTAAGCTATATGTGTGCCAAGTTTCATCCCGATCCGTCCAGTGGTTGTAGCGTGATTGAGTAACAAACATCCATCCATACTTACAAACTTTCGCGTTTATAATATTAGTAAGATTATATTATAAATGCGAAACTTTGGATGTTTGTTACTGAATCACGGTTCTGTAATAGGACATACGATAGTTTTTATCCCGAAAAACATGTCATTCCTACAGGAAACCAAATTAATCGTTAAAATCAGTGAAGATGTGTAAATATCGTAATCTACTCGGACGAAGTCGCGGGCAAATGCTAGTTACTATTATAAGATTCACTCAAGATAAAGATTAGTAGTAATAGCGCGATGAGTGAAAGGTATCTTCTGGATAAGCGTTCTCCACCTTAGGCCTCATCGTTACTTACCATCAGGTGAGATTTAGGTCAATCGTAAACCCATCAGAAATATAAAAAAAAGTAGTCACTCGTTAGAAAGTGATGGCATCGATGCTATCGTAAATATGACTTTGAATCCTGTTGACGTTGTCAGTAAACATAGAACTTTACTTTTCTTCCGGCTTCCTCATCCAGCCGCTTTGGCTATCTTGTAAGGTCATGGTCGGTCTATCAATAATTGTGATCAACATGATCATACAATGAAACCAAGGACAGGCTGAAGCCTTACATGAAGAGAATCCAAAGACATCCTAACAAGCTGGCATCAGAATTAATGAGGACAAAAATAACTTTCCAGAGACTAAAGAGAAGAGCGCCACAAGACCTGCTTAATAGATGAGCAAATAAATAATATATGGATACGTCAATGGGTGTATACCATCCAAGACCAATAAAACAATCATTAACCTCTCGCTAAATGTCCTATAGACAGATTGCTGGATAATAAGGAACAAAAAAAATTATAACACTCAAACTAATCGCCATAATTTAATCCAATTGTAAAATCGCCAGTCCATTATAAGTTGAAATTTAGATATTCAAGTCACGTAGCCTGCGGCTTCAAATCTAATAGTAGAATCTACTTGCAGAATACTTGATCTATTCTTATCCTAAAGTGGTCCTTGATTCTGTACGAATGTATAGACGTTCGATAGTGGTACCATTTTAGCACCTGTATTACTCGCTCTCAGATTTACGTGACAATATTGCCCAATATATCCTGCCGCAATCCGAACACGTTCAAGGATAAATGTGTGCTTGAGATTTACTCTCATTCTATCGAGTATTGCGTTGTATCTTCTTCTACTTGCAATTCGACTCAAAGACATAAACTTGGTTTATGTTTTTTATATATTTTTTTATTTCAAGCAAACTTTCATCATGTCCAGTTGAAAATAACAATACAAAACCAAAAGCCAATTATAAAGTTTGTCATTTTACATGCTTTGAATTAATTTTACATAGAGGGAAGAATGCTACTAACAAATATTAAAAAGATAGAAGTATATTTAATTTGAAATTAGGTAGGAAATAATTTAAATGAAGTCAGTAATCTAATAATAATAAATAATAATATAAGGTTGCCTGTAAGAAATCGCTGAAAGCGATAAGGCCGCCGCTGTACACTAAATTCATCCTTCTATGTAAGTTTTGTTTTTATTAAAAATGTATATGTTTTGGTGCACAATAAATAATATTTGAATTTGAATTTCCAGAGTGATTGTGTAAAAAAATTTAAGAGGGAGAGTAGATATATGTTTAAATGATGTATAGTAGTTTATAGCAGAGCCGCCAGAGTATCAGTTATCTGTTTGATAACCGGGGGTCTGACTAAGATGGAAGATATCGACCCCAGCGAATTGCTTCTCGTACGTTATGACTGCCTTGTGGACGGGGAGTTGCGTGGGTAATTGGTTCAGCGAACCAAACCCGCGAAGAGTATTCAGTAACAGTTCTAACATATACGAAATATAATGCCTTGTTGGACTGAATGTTAGGGAAAAATTTGGTAGATCTGTATATGAAACAGAGCTCTCTATCAGCCCTCCAAATAATATAGTGGTCTATAAATAGTAATTTGGAGTCCATCATAATACCTAAGTCCTTGTTACACTCATTCTATGCTTATGTTATTTAATCATAAGACTTAGGGCTGGAGAGAGAAATATTAAGTTTAAGACTTAGAGTTTGGAACAAATGGTGTGCCTTGAGCATCGAAAATACATATAGTCACCTTTATACTTGCAAATCTTTGGTCTATTTCTTCACATCGTGGCATTATTTGCTATGATTTGTGTCGCAAAGTTCCTCTCATAAAAAACTATACGTTATGTTTGTGTCCCATAAAACTGTGTGAACCTAATAACACGCGCTCCACCTTAGGCCTCATTATCACTTACCGTCAGGTGAGATTGAGATCAAGCGCAAACCCATCAACAATAAAAAAAAATTGACCTGAGACTGCGACTCCTCCTGAAGCGGCAAGTACCTAGAAATAAGTGCTTATTACTTATTCATCTACTCCCCTTGGACCCCTCTTTTTAGTTTCATAATTTATCCCAGCACCCTTCTTAAACATTAGGCCCACGAAGGACCCATCAATGTATCCAATTCCACGCGTCCTTGTTCTGCTTGAAGGACATACGGTAATGTTTTTGTTTCTACTGATCGTAGCCATGTCGCATTGTGACCCGTTTTCCTGAAATTTCCTTTGAAAAGAAATTCTCATTCGAAATCATTAACAGATTACAAAGTTGGATACTAGCATATCTTCACATGCCGTGTGGTTTCCGGTAGAGTAGAATAGGACCACTCCAACTCTTCCCGTGGATGTCGTACAAGGCGACTAAGGGAATACATTATAAAACATCAATCAGGCCTCCCCAACCCGTCTGGCCAGCGCAGGGAGTGTAGGCCAAATCCCCCGTCTGTCTCCGGCAGATGAGAGAGGGTTGTGCTCCTGCAGTGGAGACAAAAATAACCTGATGATGATATCTTCACAACGAGGTCGTTAAATCGTTCTCACGGTTAACACTGCAGTAACTGCAGCCATTTTGTCGCAAAACTGTGCACTTTACTTTGACGACCGCATTACTGCACTACCGATGAAATGGCCCATTGATTTAACTGCTTTAACATGGCTACATAGTTATTTGTCGATTTACAGTGACATCTGATAAGATAATTCATCATCATCATCAGGTTATTTTTGTCTCCACTGCAGGAGCACAACCCTCTCTCATCTGCCGGAGACAGACGGAGGATTTGGCCTACACTCCTCGCGCTGGCCAGACGGGTTGGGGAGGTCTGATTGATGTTTTATAATGTATTCCCTTAGTCGCCTTGTACGACATCCACGGGAAGAATTGGAGTGGTCCTATTCTACTCTACCGGAAACCACACAGCAAAGATAAGATAATTGATTCATATTAAAGCATCTGCTATTTATAACATAAATTGTAGGTTAATGTAGTTATATCACTAGATAAACTGGGTTACCTACTGTGCAGTCACTCAGTTGTTCTTCACTGCAAATCCATTCTTAATAACATATTCTTTAAACAACTGTTAGCAAATCTGTCCCGGAATTAAATGTAAATAAGTATTTTTAATATAGCGGAACATGTAATTTCAAATGCGGAACTCACTATCCGTGACATCCCTACTCAAAACTGCTACAACGATACTGTTACGTCATTATAAGTTAGTGAAGTTTTAATACGTCATAGAATAGTCAAGAGAATTGGAGCAACTGAAGCGAATTCGAACACGCTGGAACGAACTTCAAGTTTAATGAACCTCTACGAACAGACGCATTGTTGCTACGAAGTGGCAATTTATAAACCTCATTTCCACCAATCACGTTGGTCGATAATGAATGACATAATCAATAAAGGCAATGCTGCCCCAAACTAATTGACAACAACTTCGATACGTCGAGGTGTCAGTCAGAGAACGTTAACATAAGACTTTATCATATTTCCACTCGAATGGGCAACGAAGACACGGCACTGTCAGGTATCGTTATTGTAATTCAATTTACAAGATGTAAGCAATTTATGGGGTTTCTTGATGAGTAATTTCGAAATGTAAAATCGTCCATGTATGATGGAGATTGTTCCAAAATATCTCCGGATATTCCGCCGTTGCACACACATTTATTCCTGTTTGTTATCGTAGTTATGAAATTTTGGTACAATAAAGCGTTTACATACACACATATCTCCATGTAACCATCCATACAAACCTTTAATAAAAAACATCAGGCATTGGAATAAATAAGTACAGCGCTGTTATAGTATATTATTTGTATTTATAACATGTATGTATAACATGTATTTGTATGTATAAGGAAAATGTACCAGCAAGTCATCTTCTATTTGACTGTCAGTGTCGACATTATTTGTGGGTAATTCTTTGACTATGTTATTTTTATTAATATTAAAAAAAACGTATAATTTAATGCAACTTATATATAAGTATAATATTAGATAGGTATGTATATAATTTAACGCATGCTGTCGTTGTCTATAATTGGGCTGGCACCTAGCCAATGTTTCCCTAAGGCAATAAATGATCTGTTGGTGACGTAAAAAATAAAACATATAAAAAAATAATGACCATAATTTAGAGCGATTAGAATCCTCATTAAAACCAAGATGTATTTTCTTCTTATTCTCCGGTTATCGTTTTTTTATACCTAGCCTTGTAATTAGATAAAGAACAGCAAAAGTTACCACTTAAATAATTCTATATGAAACATCATTGCCTGTATTGAGGTGTTCCGGTTCAATTTGAAAGGTAAGATGTCCAAATTACAGTTACACGAGATGTAGCATCAGATTGGCAAACAGCAACATACTTGTAGCTTTTGTATTGTTGCACACAGCAATGTGTCAACAACGGCAGTTCATCATCTCTTGATGTCTGATGCTTGAGCTCTTCTAGAAATTGATAAGGACCTGATCCTTTTTGATACATTCGAGCATGCTTGAGCTCTTCTAGAAATTGATAAGGTGATACATTCGAGCATGCTTGAGCTCTTCTAGAAATTGAAAAGGACCTGATGCTTTTGGATACATACGAGCCGTTACATAAATTGCTAACAAAAAAGAGTCCCTACTTAACACCACTTGAAACAGCCTACTTCGATGACGTTAGATCGGCAAAAGTGTAACAATTCGAAGAACGGGGCAAAGCATTCATAAGCCTATTACGCCATCTACTCTAATGTTTTGGAACGGTAGCGAAATAGTTATTTCACTGTGTGCCATAAAAAATGAATGTTACAACTAAGCAGTGATACAATTGGACTCTCTCTCTTTGAACATTAAAGCTGCTATCGCACCGTCAATTTAGTACTACGCCTTTCGCATGCTTCGCTGACAATAGCCGTTGTTGTCTTTTTGGTGATATCACTGGTTTATTTAAGTGAAATAGGTGGTCGTTCCAAGATATTTCGCTGTTCGATCTAGTGCTGAGCGGAAGTGCGGTCTCTCCAGTGTTCTGAAAATAAAATCATTTTTTTTTGTAGAAACGAAAGTAATGTCTGTGTTGTGTAACAAAATGTGAACGTTGAAAGGTCCGGGTGTTTGTTGAATACTTCCTTTCGTTGAGAACTTACTGTGGTGTCTCAAGTCTCCTGGTGCTGACCAGTATGGATTTGGTTAAATACCTGACAGTGTTAATTGTCTTTTTCATTGACGACGGTGAGACTGGCGGACATGGAGGCAAACATCAGTAAGATATTTTCACTAACAGCATCACCAATATTTCCTTTTCTTACACTTTTGCTTTTACCCACGACACGTTCTATTGTTTTTTTTTATTCCTGACGGGTTTAATTAAACTTTAATAACCGTTAAATATTACAGGTCTATTTAATGTAGGTCTTTGTTTTCAATTTAAATCATTGCGAATTTCTCTATTCAAATTGCAATATTCTCTATAAAAATATCTAACATATGATTTATATATATTTAATATATGTCATATCTTAATAAACAAACTTTACCCTTAAGATTCCTTTCAGTGCAATTTTGTAATAAAAACTTTTGTTTCCAGCGACCATGTCAAAGTGCACATCCCAGAGTTCATCCATCATGACCATCACACCAAAGTAATAACTATACATCACCATCACCACAAACCAAAGAAGGAACATCATCACCATCATCATCACCACCATAAGACTCATGTTGTACCCCATCATCATTACCATCATAAGAAGACTGAAACAAAACATACAGAAGTAAAGAAACATCACGGTCATCATGGGCATCATGGGCATCATCATGGTCATCATCATGGTCATCACCAAGGTCATCACAAACATCACGGTCACCATGGCCACCACAAACATCACGGCCACGAGCACCACGGCCATCATCACCACGATGCACCATCATTCAGCTACGAACCCACTGGTGGCTCATTCGAGGACGATTTCCCATCATATTCCCCACCAGTGTCTTCATACGATGTTGGATATAATGTTATTCCTCATTCATCTCACATACCTCAAGTGCCTCAAGTGCGTGGTATACAGCATACTGTAAAACAAGTGAAGGTGTTCGATTCCTTACCAGGTGCGATCCCTAATGCTGGAGGTGCATACGGATACGAAGTCACAGAGCAATCTGCAGATGACGATGATGAGTTTACTTCTATCAATAGTGTACAGCAGGCATATCCCGCAACGCAAGGCTTCCTCAGCGGGGCTGCACCTCAAGCCTCTCACGACCCATTTGGTGAGACACCCCAAGTAGCTATACAATCCCATGATCCATTTGCTGCAGCACCTCAACCTACAGCAGAAGCATTCGATGGAACTTATTCAAGTGAACCTTTCGCCCCATCAGCACCAACTCAAACCGTGCATTCCAGCATCCAACCTTCACAAGAAATTCCGGTTAATTTCCAAGGCGATGGAGGCTTTGACAATTTGGGGAACTCTTTTGCAGCAGCAGACGGTGGTAATACAGTTCTGTTTGCAAACGATGGGAGAGCTGTCGAAGATGAAGGGCCAGTGTCTTTTTCTAGAGAGGCTGGAATACAGCAAGTGGTTAAAACTGGTGGATCGGAGACCTTCGTTTATTAGTTGCTGTAATGAAGTATAAGTTATGTTGTAGTTATCGATAGGTTGATTTGGACATTTTGATAATATGTGCAGTACCCAACGAGTTAGTGTATAATTTGAGGAAAATTGTGAAACTGTTAATGTACAACTAACTTATTTTATCTGTATGTTTTACAGAGGAATTTGGTACATAATAATTTAAGATTACATTATAATAGAAGATGTTTTGTTATATTTGTTGAGTACAATAAACGATTCGAATGTTATGTTTATGTTACTAAATATGCAAGTTTCATTATAGCTTTTTCGAGAAGATTATAATTTTCGGTCACACTATCCACGTCTCTTCCAGAACCTACATAATGGCCATATTCCCCTTTGATTTTAATCTTTAAGATAGTTCCAGTGTTCACAAAATACACAACGTCGTGGGACTTTCAATGACATATGAACTGCTACACGCCGGTTGAAGAGGAATTGGCGGGGTTCGGTGTAGTGTGTAATGGTGTTAAATATATATCATCACCATAGCAATGGAAGACAGGTTGATGACTGCTGTGGAGCAAGCATTATATTATTATTTGATTTTCAATGATTTGATATAGTTTGAGAGACGTATCCTGAGCTTATATTGACCTTCACTTGTCGAGTTTAAGTCTGGTGGTGTGAACTGAGGCGCAACGGCGGAAAATCCCGCGATTAGTTCATCAGTCGGCCCTCGTCGCCCGCATCGCACTCACCCACCCACGAGTCTATCTAGACAATTCAATGGTTCTTGTATTCATTTTTCAATACTTTGCCTGAAATAGAAAATACCTCAATTTTATTTTGAATGTAGATTTAGAGAACGACAGAAAAAAAATCACCAACGGAAAGTTCACTTTTGAATCTTAATTTTGCTGTGACCCATTAAAAATAATGTTATCCATCAATTCATTCCCAAATTTAGATATATGCAACTAAGGTAACTTGCCACCACTATATCCTCCCAGAGCTCGAGTTATATTCCGCGAACTGTAACAGATTAAAAAGGTGAATACAAGCTAAGAAATAGCCTCTCACGTCTTGTAACATCTGGAGTAGACTAGGACCGAAGCTGCGGAAGAAAGCTACTTAAACTATTATTAGTCCTTATGTACGTATAATATAAATGCCATTAACCTGAACAGAGGGTTACACCTAACTGGAGTAGCGTGACGAACACCGCTTAGTTAATTACAGGGGGGTGCGGCTAATTTCCAGCACGGACATCCATTTTCATCGGCCATGCTGAATTCGTGGCACTAAGTAAATTAGTGGAAAACAGTTCATTGAACGAATTTATTATATGGAACTCTATCGACCCCACGACACACAAAAGGAGTGGTTTGTACGAAATAACTGCTGTCTCCTACAGTAGTATCCCACTAATCAATAATATTATAATTGAGAAAGTTTGGATGTTTGGAGGTTTGCATGTTTGTTACTCAATCACACTTCAACTACTGGACGGATCGGGATGAAACTTGGCACACATATATAGGTTAGGTCCTGGAATAGGACATAGGTTAGTTTTTAACCCCAAAAAAACATCTCATTGTTGATTACGAAAATGATATATATTTTGAAATTCAAGATGTGTAAATATCGAAACCTATGTGGACGAAACCGCGAGCAAAAGCCAGTAACCCATATTAAATCGCAAAACGTTTGAACGTTAATTTATATTTGTCGTATATACAATCCAAATTTAAATCAATCTCTAACATTTATTAGATTAAACATAGAAGAGAGAGATTCAGTGTTCTGTAAGATAAAAGTTCAATGTTTATCTAGTAATTTTTGAGTCAATATTGTGCTTTTGAAATTAGACCTGTTGAAGCAATTTTATAGCATCCTCCCAGTTAGATCCTATACATATGTAGCTTTCCTTACCTTTCTAACGGAGAATCAGATTTTCCTTATTAGGAATTCGTAGTATTTGTTTATCAGTTTCATCTTTATAGACCGTCAGTCCGCCTACGGGGCAGTCAAATGGTTTCAATGATAAACATTCACAATTTTACAAACAATTCTACTCTTTGATTTGCATAACTGCATAACGCTTGAAAGTTATAGCAATGCATAAAATATCACTTTGCATAATAAAATAGAACAGGCTCGTTATTGAGAGCAAGTTCAGCTCCGTAACTTTGATAAAGAATTCAGCTTAAATTACACAGTTAGTGCATTTTCCGTTCAAGCACAAACCTCCTCTTGATGTTATGAACCACCTATCTGTGGAATAAAGTACATTTCATCGCATTGCTCTGTTTTCCTTCGAGTCCCGACGTCTAACTCCGGTCGTCAATTTCCTCTCTTCAGTTTTCTGAGTTGTATAGGTAGGGTTGCAATCCGGGTTTCCCCGGATTTGTCCTAGTTATAACAATTAAAATTATTTTTTATTTTACTATACCTCACACCATGAAGCAAATTAATTTTTCGTAGCTCATAGTTTCACCTCAAAGTGTTTTCCTTCATGATTGACACTAATTGGTTAATAAATTAGATTAAATTAGATAACATGCACATTTTAAAATCATCTGTTATCTAATTTAATAACCAATTAGTGTCAATCATGAAGGAAAACGCTTTGAGGTGAAACTATGAGCCACGAAAAATTATTTTGCTTCGTGGTATGAGGTATAAGTAATTAAAAAAAACTCTGTTGACATGTCCAAGTTGTAAGCTCCAAAATCCGGGGTTTCTAGGTATAGGTATACAACAATGAGCCTTACGTAACATTGGCGCCCGACAGCGTACACTGAAAAAAATCTAAGTGGCATTTTGAATTGATTGATGTATGTTAGATAAATTATGCCGTGTGGTTTCCGGTAGAGTAGAATAGGACCACTCCAACTCTTCCCGTGGATGTCGTACAAGGCGACTGAGGGAATACATTATAAAACATCAATCACGCCTCCCCAACCCGTCTGGCCAGCGCGGGGAGTGTAGGCCAAATCCTCCGTCTGTCTCCGGCAGATGAGAGAGGGTTGTGCTCCTGCATTGGAGACAAAAATAACCTGATGATGATGATGATAATACTAAAGAAAAGGGGGGCCCCTACAGGTCTACAGATATAGAATATCTCCTCCAGCTCTGCAGAGTTTTTAACAGTGCCGAGGATGTTCGCTGCGTTACCCCTTTGAATTTCCAGGCTGCTGCGGCTCACAAAAAACATAACATAAGATTCAAACACGACGCTACGGGTAAATAGCAACAATTTTAGTAAATAATTAAATGTTCTTCGTAGTTTTTCACAAGTATCAAAGTGAATGTGAACGAGTTGCAGCTCCCGGACTTGGAACAGAGCGATTGTTCGGAACGCTCCATCTAGTAAGTACATAGAGATCGTTGTCTCTAACCCAATTTAGTTCTCCCGATTATGTTATCAAATCGCTCGCAATCAATGTAAACATGCTATTACTATCAATGCCCTGACCTTCGTCTGTTCCCATATTATGTATGAATGATATTGCGTGACTCATATGCAAACAGTCTCCTCCGGTAGTTTATGTAGCTGGTGAATGTCGAAATCAACGGTTTCGTAAAACATACCTCAAATCTGGCCTGCGTATTTGCCCCAAGAAAATCAATTTTCCAACGAGGCACAGAGCACCAGTCTTCTCCATATATTAGAGTTCATTTATCTGCGTCAGGAAACGATTTTGATGAAATCTAATGATTGCTGTCCAAGGTATGGATGGAGGAGGCTAGAGGCTCCTTGCTCGTTAGTGTTTACTTTATCAACAATTGTTGTAATTATATGTATATATTCAACTGAACGATTACTAATAAAAAAAAATTTAACACATTCCGTCAAATCATTTATTTTAATTTTTTTTTAATATATTGTGTAAAAAAAACTGTTTTATATAGATTTTCCATAATTATCGGTCATGTTACAGATTTCTGCACAATCGATCAAGCTACTTTAAGTTTTCTTTTAAAATCTCGGTAAAATTCATTTATACATAATTGAATTATAAAATTTAAGATTGCGGAGGCATTTTACATGAAAGTTACATACTCGTATTTCAGTTTATTGTGTGGTAGTATAGTAGCAGAAGTTATCGAGTTATCCGCCGGACAAACAGAAAGAGAGACGGTCAAAAAGCTTCATGGAGAAATTCAGTATACTTCTGAATCCGCAATTATTCAGATCATCGTCAGTAAGTATATCTGAAGACAATAATAAAGGGCCTAACATCTAAACAGATTTAATGACTATCTACTCAATTTATAAATATCTAGTTTAGTTAACTAGGCAGCTGACAACTATACTGATTTCAATATTTCCTCGCGACAATGATTTTATTTCCGGACCAATCAGAACAAAGAAAATCTGTGACGTAGCCAAACATTTCCTCAAATGATACGATTTCTCCGTGAACTCTGAACATATGCTTACTTATCCGCGCAAAACAAACAGAAATATTACACGTATCGATGCGTGTGTAACTCTGTAACTCTGCGTAAGTGGTTGTGGCCGTTTTAAAGGATAAGCGGCAGCGAGAGCGAGTGCCGAAATACTTTGGGTTCTGCCCTGCTTAGCTTAGTCTCTTAACATTGTGGACGTTAGTGGTTATCACAATGGACCTCGACTATTTAGACTGCAAAGGAGAATGCCCAAAACCGGGCTAAAGATGCGTCTTCACCATTCATGTACCAAAAATATTGGGCTGAATTAGGCTCTTAAAAAATTTTTTTTAAGCGTGTACAATATGTCTTTTCAAAATAATCATCTAATAAATGAAAACGTTAATTTCGCGTGTCTGTACATTGAAGATATTTGCAAAAAAAAACGAGGGTCTAAGGATAAGTAATATTCAATTTTGAGTATTGTCCTTTGACAGAATCATTATCAGCTTATATACGTCCACTGCTGAACATAAGCCTCCCCAATAGAATGCCACTTTTGGTAAGCTTTCCATTGGGGGATTTGCCATTTGCCGTAATCACCACGCTTGGCTGACGGATTGGTGATCGCAGTAATGATCTTAATATACTCAGGAGAACGCTGCTGCCCATCCCTGATGCAAACCCTAGTCGCCTTGACGACACCCACGGGAAGATTTGGGGTGGCCCTATTCTAAGCCGGGGACCACACGGCACAACTGTGACTGAATGGTATAGTTTAACCCGAGGCCGGCTGCACCTAAATATATTTCTATATTATGAAACCGAGTTAACCATAAACCCATAGATTTTATAAAAATCTTAACATCAATAATATTAAGCCAGTTTTTATTTGGATCAACGACTCTTAGCATAAAACATTAATTAAATGTTGTGCCTAAATTCCAGATTTTGTACTTAAATAGATCAAGAGATACGAGGGAGTATTGATGACCGAGTTTGAGTGAAGTCTCCTCAGTTCGGACATTTTGGACTAAGGCATTACTTAATTCTGATCAAACCAGGCTTCACCTTGGAATAAAATGGTACATTTAGTACCCAAAATCAGATTTTGTACTAATACAGTTTAAATAAATACATAATAAATTAATATTACATATACATACACTTGCCTAATCTCAAACTATGACTTTCTCCTGTGATATGGTAATTAAACAAGCATTGGACAATTCACAAATATTCATCCAAACCGGAACCAACATACGTATACAAATTGTGTGAAGTTGTCTGTCGCCAGCGGGAGTCGAACGCTCGATTCCAATAGTCAAGCAACAATTCCAACATAAAAACCGCGTCAGCTTATAATTCCCCGCCTTTCACTCACCACTCGTACGGAGGGCTTATGTCTATGCCCCATATTTGGTATTCAGGGTCACTGAGTTGCGTAATGGATTATTTCGAGGAGTGATCTGATGCTTATTGATGGTCAAAACTGTTTGGGCGTATCGTTTGACAAGATCGATGCTGTTTCTATGGGGCTAGTCGACTATTAAACAAATGATCATCAAAATCCTTCGAGATCAAATCTTATTAATCCCACTAATATTATAATAATAACAATTGCCATGTGGTTTCCGGTAGAGTAGAATAGGACCACTCCAACTCTTCCCGTGGATGTCGTACAAGGCGACTAAGGGAATACATTATAAAACATCAATCAGGCCTCCCCAACCCGTCTGGCCAGCGCGGGGAGTGTGGGCCAAATCTTCCGTCCGTCTCCGGCAGATGAGAGAGGGTTGTGCTCCTGCAGTGGAGACAAAAATAACCTGATGATGATGATAACTTTATTTATTTCTTCTCACAAGGTAAATACATACAGTAGGAATCATATGCTAGACTTAACAATAGATCAAAGGACAGCATCTGCCTTGTGAGAGACTGGAACTAGGCAAGTGCCTGTTTTACAGATCACCAGGCTCTCGCCTCTCGGAAGTTATATTACTCTTAAGTTCAAAGATAAGTTAACTATGCAGTGTAAGCAAATATCAACAAAACAGATAGAACAGACATTTCTGGTTGAACGTGTGATAAATGCGAAAGTTTGGACTCAAACACGCTTCAAACACTGGACGGATCGGAATGAAACTTGGCACACATATAGGTTAGGTCCTGAAATAGGGCGTAGGATAGTTTTTATCCCGAAAGTTTTCTCATTCCTACGGAAAACCAAATTAAACAATGATATCTATTTTGAAATTCGGGATGTGTAAATATCGAACCCTAGTTTATTATATATCTGTCGCAGAAAGACACTGATAGCCATCAACTTGTTTAATGCCCGTAGGATTCAATTAGGCTTGCATTTAATTTTATAGGTAAGTTTTTGAACAAGCTTTCTTAGGGAGGCGCCTTCTGTACTTTGACTATTACTTATTATGTGCCTTAAGAACCGATATTTACGAAATCATATGTCATTTATTTGCGGGCCGTGAAGTCCTGCTGCCAAATTTGTTGCACTCACATCGGGGGCCGCGAGTAGAGAAGGGGGGAGGGGAGGGGGTGGTTAGGTGGAAGGAAGGGGGAGGGAAGGGGGAGGGGATGGGGAGGGAAGGGGGAGGGGGCGGGGAGGGGAGGGGGGGTTAACTCCTACGGACGTGGTGCAACACAGGCCCTGCGATTACACACACTGAATCTCAAATGTGCGGGTTTTTCCGTTCCTTCACCGTTTGAAAGTCAGTAAATTAATGGATATTCTATTCGTAATTATTATTCACGATCACATTGCCGTGTGGTTCCCGGCTTAGAATAGGGCCCCAACCTTCCCGTTGGTGTCGTCAAAGCAACTAAGAGATTGCACCAGAGACGGGCAGCAGCGTTAATTAAGATCATAACTGCGATCACCAATCCTCCTGCCAAGCGCGGTGGTTATGGCAAATCCCCCAATGGACAAGCCACCAAAAGTGGCATTATGTTCAGGGAGGCTTATGTGCAGCAGTGGACGTATTTCGGCTGATGATATTGATGTTAGAATACTCTCTATATACAAGGTGTATAAATTATCAACGCATCCGCGAGTACGCAAAAATAAATATAAATATTAACATTCCATTACTGCCGTTCCCGAAATTCCCGAGCACTAAATTACCATCCCGAGTAAACAAAGTAAGCAATCATTTAGACATCTGGATACACTCAGTACTTGTACATGTAAACGAATATCTATGTTGAGTTAATGGTTTAAGTTGTCCTTTATTTAAACCTCGAAAAGAATACGAAAAAAACAACGATCTCTATGTACTACTAGATGGAGCGTTCCAAACAATCGCTCTGTTCCATGCAAGTAGCCACAACTCTTTCACATTCACAATGAAACTGTGCAGTTACTACTCAGAACATTTAATTATTTACTAAATATTGACGCTACGGTTAAATAATGTCAATAATGTAAATAATGTCTGGTAGTACATAGAGATCGTTGACAAAAAACAACTTTTTACATACAACTTTAGGATATTTTTGGATAATTCTCTGCCGACAATTTCCGGAATCGACTAATGGGTCATTCCTGGGAGATCCGTGGCTCTTATTTTATCTCATGACGTTATCTATAACGTCTACGTGAGTGCCTTATGAAGAAGAAGAAAAAACATTTATTTACTACCATAATTGGCACACACAAAGAAAAAACCAACAAAGCATGAAAAAGGAAAACAAAAATTATAAGAACTAGAGAAAACAATTTAAATTTTTTTAACATCGTTAAAATAGTATGCGTGGTCCGTGACAGCAAAAGGGCGATATATCGATAGCTTGACTCGTTTTTAAGATTTCTTTTCCCCATGTAATTTTAGTTTTCACCAGTCATGAGGAAAAATATAAGCCACGAATCTGACGCGAAGAACGCTTCTCCCAGGAATGACCCAAATATACCCAATAGAGACTATAATGCTCTATAGACAAACAACATCTAGGGAAATAACTGTCCACCTCATCAGAGCCCAGCATAACCCGGTAAGGCTAATAGTGTCCAGAGTTCGCCCAGCTCCGGGATGTCGGCACGCTTACGACCAGGCTAGCCCCTGGACACGCATCCATCTCTCATATCACCTCATTATAATCAAACGCGATCGACCAGCCTATTCTCGTTGACAAAATCCTCTACTAATGCTGGCGAACGTGCCCCACTCCATAGAATTTGCAGTCAATATAATAAGAGCCTGGACTCAATCGACATTTTTAGTTCATCTCGTGCTTTGTTTAGACGCAATATATTCAAATGTTTGACCGATGACGAGTAGGTACAATGAAGACACTGTATTTTAATATTATTGTTAGCACATAGAAACAATCTTTTATGGCTAGAATCACTTATATACTTATCATTACCAGACTCTCATTATCGTATCCTAGTTTAAAATGGAATATCGATTTCAAATCAACTTTATATGTGTATCTTTTTATTATTATAGTATGTTTAGTGTAGTTTAAGCTCAAAATGTATTTATAAATGTACGTCATAGTGAGAATGTTAAGGGTGCAGACTTTAATCTATTGTATATGTTAATTGTTTAATGTAATTGTGGTCTGTATCTGTTGTTTCTCCAATAAATAATGAATAAACACATCTTATTAAAACTGTCTTTCTCTCTCTTTTTTTATACAATAAAGGCCCATATAAAAGGGATAGTGTTCGATAACACAGGTCATTACCATAATAGCGCAATCCACCGTACTCCAATCAGGGCGGGATAATGGCACTCCTGGGACTTGAATCCATGGCTTCTGCTACAAATGGCCATCCACTGGGATTAGGGACTCATATATTATCTAGAGTAAGTAGTTTTGGTCTTAGTTTGCCTTTTCGTAATTCCTATGGGGGAAAAACACCAAGTGGTGCAAATACCAACCTGCGTGCGATATAACTTGCTTACAATTAGACTCTGACAACCTAAAAGAATACGGGAGTCGTGGTAGTCTTATTGGAGTGCGCTCGCTTCACGGTTAGGAATTTGGTGTTAGACCTAATAATACCTATATTATCTTTGATGACAGTGATATACGCTTCGCAATAAACTGTACTAGTTCCACCCGCTTGCACTTTTATATTTCATCATCATCATGTTATTTCTGTCTCCACTGCGGGAGCACAAACCTCTCTCATCTGCCGGAGACAGACGGAGGATTTGTCCTACACCCCCCGCGCTGGCCAGACGGGTTGGAGAGGCCTGATTGATGTTTTATAATGGTATTCCCTTAGTCGCCTTGTACGACATCCACGGGAAGAGTTGGAGTGGTCCTATTCTACTCTACTGGAAACCACACGGCACTTTTATATTTATTTATATCTAATACTTACATATATTTACCTATATCTATATTTATAATTATTTATGTTGCTCTACAAGTAGCGAATTTTTAATGTTGTTGTCACATCACCAAATTACAATATATTACAGATTAGCCAAGGTCTACCCTAACTGCTTGGGAATAACCGTAGCAAAAACACGGCTTATTTCATTGCAAAAAGTCACTAATTGCAATTGCAAACGGCTATTCAAGTTACTTCTTGCAATATATTGTCAATCATTATAAACGTTCAGCCTGTGGGTCTATATGATACGATCTATCTATACGATAGCTAGAGAGCATACAGCAACCTGCAGGTTTAATACAACGCGTTCAGGGTGCTAATGGGGCTGCCGCGGTACTGCAGTATCTCCGGTATGTTCACGCTGGCACAGATTGGTAGTTTTGATGCCAACATGCATAAACGGTGCGCCTCTATGATAGTTCGGGTGCGCGCCAGCCCCAACAGGATCCTGAACATCCTGGCCGAGCGGTGGGACTCTCCGATGCTGGGGCGGTGGTAACCACTGCACGTAGTCAAGTAGCCTAACTACTAACGTCTTTAGTAAATAAGAAAATGGTTACTAATACATATGGACTATGTCTGACAAACAATTTATTCTGTTCTATCTTATCTAATAAGCCCACGATCAAGTCGAACAAGTCTTGATAAACATTTTGTTTTTTAATATTATTTATATAGTGAAATAATAAATTGAAACTTTACTTACATATTCACAAACGAGGTGGACCTAAATCATTCATCAAAGCCTAAAAAGGAATGATTGTTTCCTGTTTGGTGAGGTGACTCTAAGACAAAAAATGTTTATTAAGTAGTTTGTATTTGTTCTGTTAGAATTTGTCACAAATTATTTATTGTTTTTAATCATATTTACTTTACTTGAATAAATATTTAGAATACGTGGATATACAGGGTCATCCATTCAGCCATTTGTCAGATATTTAATACTAGCTATTGCCCGCGACTTCGTCCGCGTGGACAACTTAACATTAAACATTATTAAATGTTTCCCGTAGGAATAAGATGTTTTTTTCGGGATAAAAGCTATCCTACACCCTATTCCAGGACTTAACCTATATGTGTGCCAAGTTTCATGTGCCAAGTTTCATTCCGATCCGTCCAGTGGTTGAAGCGTGATTGAGTAACAAACATCCAAATATCCAAACTTTCGCATTTATAATATTAGTAGGATAGGATAAGGCTGTAACAAAAAAAAGGTTGTTGAAAATGAAATGTATGTATAGATTATCTGTTATTAAGTACATCGTCCCTTGTAAGTACGTTTCTTTTGAGAAAATTCAACAACAACCATATTTGATTTCATAAAAAATCGTTTGATTACGTAGTTTTTGGAAAACGATAAAACAGTTGACTATATCATAGCTTCCATATTTCATTATTTTCATTTCTTGTCGTTTGATGTTTTTTACCAAACTTTTTTACAAAGTTTTCATCTTTACATCTCAGCTAGTTTCAAGTCATGAACTTAACAACAGTGTTTTGTTACTAATTATGTATGACATTAATACCTCGTTTGCATGAATCTCCTTGTTAAAAGTTTCCTCCTCGATCGTTACCCAATACGCTTACCCCCTGGTTTTATTATAAGGTGTAATTTTTTTTATTATGGATACTTTCACAGCTTCAATAATTCCTCCATAGAAACCAATTTCGCAGACGGCACAAGGGGTTGATGACGCACAGTATATCCAGTCGACAAATTACTGTGCTGTAGGTCCCATATTCGATTACCGGCCTCGGTAGGATTGCTACCAGAAACATTTTTTTACCGTTTACTGTGTTTATTAGCGCCATCCCATCACGGATGGAAATATGGAAAAGCCGTCTCATATATGTAATTGGTCTAGTTCCACTACTCGACAATAGATGGCGCTCTGCTTCTAAACTTAACTGCTCCTAGAGTCCTACAATATGCCATCTGTAAACTACACCGAAAAGCTTACGTTATTTATTGTTAATCTAGATGGAGCTACTTGGAGTAACTATAACAAAAATATCAGAACAATAAAGTAATTTAAAATCTAATTCTGTACTTTTACATTAAAGTCTCCGCGTAATTATCAATAACTACGCAAATTAATTTTAATGTGTTAACATATGTTTAATATAAAATAATATCTCTGACAAAATAACTCCTATTTGTAGCGCAAAAAGTCATTGACCTCGCAATAAGACTTAACAAGGGCGATTTAACTAGCAATTCTACCCGAGGGTGTTGTGATTTGTCGAGCCATTTGTACGGAACCCATTTAGCTCTGTTTGCATGACCGTAAAGTCCACACCCTGGCCGTAACCACCCACTCACATAACTATTTTCACTAGACCTGCCAGTCTTTATAAGCTCATCGAATTTAAAGGTCTTGTAAAGCTAGTTAATGTGGAGCTTGTCCAGCCTGGTGACGTCACCAGTTAACCTTAGAAATTCTAGTATCTCGTGATCATCACAACAGGAAACTACCCTCTTTTGTTTAGAAGTTTAATATAAAATCATTTCTCGCGACCCTTACGCAAAGTTGTTTAAAAAAAAATTTACTAGGAAGAGACTGGAATTCCGATACGGAAAGAAAAATAAAGCATATCAAATCTGGCTGAGGTTATTAATAATTACAAATAAAGATGTCGTACACATATCCCATCCAATTGTCTTTTTAAAAATGACAATGACTCTGAAATGAATTGGATTCTTATATCTTTTTTAATAGCTATTAAAAGATTCTTAATTCGAAGATTCAAGATAAGAAAAATACAAAAGATGATTAACATGAGACGAAGACGCGAGTCCGTTGCATCTGTCTATAGAAAAACCACTAGGTTTTTAACATTAAACACGGCAAATTTATTAAAGAAAATGCCAAACAATAAAAAGTATAGATTATTGGCTAAAATTATGGAAGAACGCGATTTAAATAACGATTATGAAAACAAACGTAGATACAAAGAGGATGGAGAAGATGAAGATGAAGATTTTGGAGAAAGAGATCTAGATTACTACATGGGAGTGAGAAACAAAGAGATTTATTGGCGAGATCCAGAAGGAAAAGAACAAATTAGAAAAGACTTTCTCCTCTACCACTGCGGAGTCACTGAAGAAGAATACTATATGAACTATAAAACAGTAGTTCCCAAACCATCAACAGCACATGTACAACCTAGGTTAAAACAAGTACCTTTTAAAATTCATAAGAGAAATAGAAACAATAATAGAGACGAGTCTTGGTGTGAAAAGACAGGCATATTCAAACTGTTCGCGAATAAAAGAGATAGCGATTACTCTACTTCAGACAGCTACAGCGAATGCGATTCAAATGAAGACGTCAGAATTGATATTGTCAACAATTACTTAAGTATTGATGACAATATTGAGAACGTTACTACGCGCTTCAATAATATGTTGTCTGATGAGGTCTGTTATTCTAATAACATACAAGTATATCCATATCATTAGCACAAACAAACAACATGTAAAGAATAATAATAAATGGCACAAAACTACAAAATTCTCAATGATTCTGAACCAAAATTCCTTCCGAATAAGCTGATTTATAGGCAAACAAAAAGCACTCTTTGGAAATTGGTAATATATTTATACTAAAATTCTTTTTTTTTGTCCACAGGGAGTCCGTATAAAAGAAGTATCGGAAGGCAGGCCCTGCGATAATTGTCCTGAGCTCTGTCCTGGATTCATTCCACATGCTTGGAGGTAAGTTAATTGTTTTGTTTACAGGAAGCAATGTTCACACGCAGCAACCTTAGATGTTGTTTGACCTAGACATAGTAACTCATGTTAAGAATTGCACTGGGATGCATACAAATAAGGTTTATTGGTTTGACTCTACATTGTGATAGGTATACGTAACTTGGTAAGTATTCGAGTCGATCGATTGAAAGTTTTTTTATTCGTATCATTTAAATAACAAAAATGTATGCAGTTCTTAAAATGTTAATTGATATTGGACATACATTTAATTATTAATAGAATTATGCATTTTGGTATGCGTCTACGCGTACCACTGGTGGTACAAAGTTTCTCAAGGTGGTACATAGGTAACTCAACGCAAGCCGAAATGACAATATTCACGGTAAAAAATATGTTTGGTAATAAATTAAACGTTTGCTTTGTTTGATCCTCGCTTGTTTTAAGCATGCAGCGTCACATTTCACAAACCAAATGTTTTAGAAATACTGCAGTATTTGTAGCATATTATAATAAATAATAGAAAATAATTTAATTTTCTATTTTTAATTAATATGAATTTAATAACGTAGTGATTTATTTTATTTATTTCATAGTTTATTGTACACACAAACATACAAATCTATCTCATAGTACGTGCCATAATTATTCCAAAACAATTTAGCATTATAATGAAAACCAGACGTTCAGTACTAATCACTGTGCTCATTTGTTATCTGAGACATTCCGTTGTTGTGTCCATTGGGTCGAAGATAACTTATCGAGCTCCTAACTCTCATTCACTCGTCAATAATAGAGCTAAACAAACGTGTTTAATCAACCAAGAGGATAAAGTTGAAAGTCCTTGCTTTAAAAGGCGTGAGGTCGTCGGCGCAGACGCATTTAGTGACACAAAATTTGCTTTGCTAATTGTCACTGGCGCTAGTGGTGAAAACAAACCGTCAATAGTACGCGACAATCCATACTCTACAGGTTAGTTCTGTATTTAGCCACGAGCAGATATAACTGGGCTGTGCTTTAACAAAAAGTAAAAACACTTTGCCACTGTCAATCGCGACATCGATGCGAGCACTCGCTTATATTGAACATTGAGTTGAGTCAGATTGACCCTTGACCTGTCAATTATGTGTCTAACATTGAAACATTTGGAATTGACGGAAGTGTACCGTCGGATCGCTGGGGAAAAGGAGCCAGTAGTGACAGAGAGGAAGATACAGAAGTTCCCGTCTAGAGAGAGAAACCACGCAGTGAGGAGGAGAAAAAACAACAACAACAATGTGAGGTCACATGCGAATTGTCCGAGTTGTGCCAATATTAGAGCTCAGGAAGAAAGTAGATGATTGGTAGTGCTGATAAATATGAAGTGGTGATGTCAAAAGTGTTATCTGCAATATTAGTGACAGACGACAATATTTAAATGGAAGATATTAAACATTATTCAAGAGAATTCATTAATCTGAAAAGAGTTAGTGATGTAAAGTAACTGTTATACAAGTATTCAGATATTTTAGTGTTTCGGCAATGTTTTGTCAATATTAAGCTTTATGGGTAATATAAATAGGGATGTCAAGTGAGGTTAATAAGTTCATTAATGTTCAGGGCGAACATACTGCGTGACTAAGTAATGTATTTTAGCGAGGGACGAATGAAGTGAGAATCTGATTTGATATTTACGAATACCATAGACACACCCATCGAGTTTATTTGATGGTCCAACCAACCAGAATAATCTATTCATACCAACACATGAAGAAGAATATGAAGTCCTCAATATTTGTTACTCCATACATGGTTGTATTTTATTATATGACCAATGCTGGAGTACATAAATGCATACGAAGACAAACGCATTTGCTTCTCGGAAATAAAATAAACAATAAATGATGTTCCGAAGTCAAATGTAAAGTTAATGTGGTAATATAAAAATGTTCCTATAAAAATTACGTAAACAGACATGAAACAAACAGATATGGAAATATTATTTCTATCATCATATCATATCAGCTTTGAGACGTCCTCTGCAAAAAATTATTTGTCTGGACAAATATATAAAAAAAAATGTACTAAACCTATTTTGTGTTTTCCTAATGTATTATATACGAGTACATTGTAAATCGCTTTTGTGGTAACTATTATTCAACATAATTGCCAATGTTCACGGTTGTTATCAAACTCATTGTTGTCATGTACTGTGACGCGATATGATGTTTGGTCCCGGATGTTACGACTATGATATCGATATCTGTCATTCATAATTCGTATTTTTCAAATATTATGATTTTCATATCGATGATAACTAGTTTTTGTCATATTCAAATAGGTAACCGGTTTCTGATTACTTATAAAACCTGTTGAATATTTGTTTTGGCAATAAAATACGCTTAGTTTATTGTTATACAGAACTGCGAAGTAGATTGATGCGTCGTTATTGCTATCATTACGTTATAGAGTGTCAACAGTCCAACAGTCAGCCTAATGAACACTAGTTACATTGAATTTACTTATAGCAACAATTTTGCTACATCAAAATGAAATATGTTGCATCTTGGAAACAAAATATACATTGAAAGAGAGACACTACCAATAAAAACAAGTTTGTATTGCAACATTAATTTTGAAATATACTTAAGAACGCCATCTATTGTTTATTTTTGGTTCAGAGATGTAAATGCGTTGGTTTTTGTATGGGTTTGATTTTTGTATGCGTTGGTTTTGATGTATGTTACATGCATCAAGGAATGATGGAATTTTAAAATGCCCCTCAGTGCTTATTTGATTAGTATGGAAGAGTTTAAAGTAAGGTTTGTCCTATAGAACAAAGGTACCTATATCGTGTTACTAACTCTATGTTTCGAAATATAGAATCTTTAATATTAATAATGGTTGTTAAGATAAATGGTGTTTCTAGAAAATATGTCTCGCAAAGACCCTCTTAAAATACCTATTAATTTATTTTAAGCTCAGAAAGATGATTTTTCTTTCAATATATCTGATGGATGTAATAAAAATGAATAATGTATGACCAACGACGAAAACATCGATGGTGCAAAATATACTAAGTGAGTGCTAACTCTCAAATTCTCATTGTCTGTATGGCAAAAATATGTTTGCAATCTTATCGTGATGCTCCGATTTATAGCAATAAATGTTAATCATGAGTTCGTGATATGTTATCCAAGGATTTTTATTTCCAAACATACCTACTTTTTCCCTTTATCTAAAGGTAAGTCTGCTACACATGTTTTTTTAGAAACAATGCACAAAAACATTTGTTTCATATACAAAATGTCTCCTCCATAAGTGTTTTGGTAAAAAACAAATTCACACAAGGTAACTCAGTTAACATAACCCCAAAATCCGTGTGTTACGTTACGACAAGCGTCGTTGTTGTCATGTTAAAAAAATGAAACCCTTTCCCTCTTCACCAGCGTCCATCCGACACGGAAACAAAAACCTGGTGCATGGCCACGTTTTAGGGTTCCGTAGCCAAATGGCAAAAAACGGAACCCTTATGGATTAGTCAAAAGTCGACTAACATGAAGCATTGAGATATCCGAGCTCTTGTAAGAAATGACTTTGACTTACAAGGTTCATCCTCCAAAATGAGTCTGTCAGCGCAACTGCAAGGCCGTGAACTACAAAATTGGATAATTTCCAATAGCAGTAAGACAAAGGCAATTACGTACTAATTATTCTCTGCCGTTTAGCTGACAAACATCTTTTGTGTTTATGAGTCGTTGTGTTGAGAATGAATTTTGTTTTGAAATATGAAATATCACATGCCGTGTGGGTCCCGGCTTAGAATAGGGCCACTCCAAATCTTCCCGTGGATGTCGTCAAGGCGACTAAGGGATTGCACCAGGGACGGGCAGCAGCGTTCTATTGTGTATATTAAGATCATTACTGCGATCACCAATCCGTTTGCCAAGCGTGGTGATTATGGCAAATCCCCCAGTGGACAGCCCACAAAAATTGCATTCTACTGGGGAGGTAAGCCTGCAGTTCAGCAGTGAACGTATATAGGCTGATGATAATATAATATGAAATATCAATTACAGAATTTTTGAAATTCGTTCCAACGCCGTGCTGAGTAGCAGCCATTATGTCATACATTATAATTTGGCTTAGATAATTCTAAACATCATCTGCGAGCAAACAAATATTTTCTTTCTTAAAAAAATCTAGTGTTTTCTGTTTTATTATTTTATTAACACATCACGTCAAGGGGTATCACGGGGCGAAAAGCGGACGAAGGAAAGCCACTTTTCAATATTACATTGCGCAAAGTGGCGATACATCGTCTCTGCCTACCCCTCTGGGACCAGGGCGTGAGCTTTATGTATGTATGTTATTTTATTAGTCAACATACAAACATGAAAAGTTAATTAAAAGTCCGTTGATAGCATCAACTCCGTCTATCACCCTGATTTATCATCCTATTACTCTAATTGGGTGACACCATCCCCTCGATATGGCCTTGTGTGAGTGAAATAAATAGCCCGAATGAATAAAAACACTGTAACTTAAAGTCCTAGATATCTTTAGGTTGTGTTATTTCATTTTATAGAATTTTTTTATTAACTTTGTTGACGGATAACCTATTTTTAGGGTTCCGGAGCCAAATGGCAAAAACGGAACCCTTATGGATTCGTCATGTCTGTCTGTCTGTCCGTCCGTATGTCACAGCCACTTTATTCCAAAACTATAAGAACTATACCGTTGAAACTTGGTAAGTAGATGTATTTTGTGAACCGCATTAAGATTTTCACACAAAAATAGAAAAAAAAACAATAAATTTTGGGGGTTCCCCATACTTAGAATTGAAATTCAAAATTTTTTTTTTCATCAAACCCATACATATTTATGAATAGGTCTTCAAAAATTATATTGAGGTTTCTAATATCATTTTTTTCTAAACTGAATTGTTTGCGCGAGAGACACTTCCAAAGTGGTAAAATGTGTCCCCCCCCCCTGTAACTTCTAAAATAAGAGAATGATAAAACTAAAAAAAATATATGATGTATATTGCCATGCAAACTTCCACCGAAAATTGCTTTGAACAAGATCTAGTAAGTAGTTTTTTTTTTAATACGTCATAAATAGTAAACCACAATTTACCACAATAACTTTTATATTATGTTACTTGCTGCTACGGAACCATTCATGGGCGAGTCCGAATCGCACTTGGCCGCTTTTTTTAAATAGGTTTAAATTACAATACAGACTGCAATTTGCTAATATTGAAACTTATCAGTTGTGTGAGATATTGCTCGGTGTAGGTTATCATAATCACGCTTTGAAACAATACCTCATGATAAGCCATAAGAAGAAATCATAATACCTTCTATACAAGCGGTCGATGACGACGATTTATTCGTTTTAATAATAAAACAGTGCACAGGATGATGATTGATTAATGAGTAATGACAAAGTTCTTTGTATGATTTCTTGGAAGTCTTTTTACTACGGCGAAGCCAAAAGGAGGAACATTGGTGATAGAAGCACTACACACGTAATTTTTTTTACGTATACAATGCTCGAGAATTTACATATTCTGTCGGTTGTTATCTTATCTTATCTTAGAGGGCCAGGAAGACCTGGCGACACTTCGACCCTTCAGGATCTTTTGTGCCGAACCCCTGTCCACCAACGGTGCCCCAAGCCGATTTGATGGACTTCACATACGTCTCAGAATTTCTTCTTTGGCATATGCAGGTTTCCTTACGATGTTTTCCTTCACCGAAAAGCCTGTGGTTTTTTATAAATAAACCGTACTTAAGTTTCCTAAAACTCATTTGTACGGGCGGGGTTTGAACCCACGACCTCATGAAAGTGTGGCGAGTGCACAACCAACCAGCTACCACGGCTCTTGTCGTCAATCAAACATTACACCTCTTGAAGTGATGTGTTGCGAACAACATCGCCGCCTCCGTGTTGGGGTACCACGATCATCTAGCTAGGGAAATAACTGTCCACCTCATCAAGCCCAGCATGACTCGGTAAGGCTAATAGTGCCCGGAGTACGCCCAGCTCCGGGATGTCGGCACGCTTACGACTAAGCTAGTCCCTGGACAGGCATCCATCGGCACGGCAGATCTTGGATTGCCGGACGGGACAGGGTGAAAAGCGGGCGAAGGATATTGCGACACTTTGCGATATTGGATTGCGCAAAGTGGCGATACATAATCTCTGCTTACCCCTCTGGGACCAAGGCGTGAGCATTATGTATGTATATGTAAATATTATACGAAAAATACTGCGATGTCTTTGTTTCACACGAATATAAACGATTTTGTCCGACACGCCAAGTAACTTCTCCAACACAGTGTTAAAAATAGGCCCTGCAGAATAATCGGTAACTACTACAGAAGCTCGGAGTCACGGGTTCGAATCCCTCCCACGGCAAACATTTGTGTGATGATAATTTGTGTTTGCCTTGTGTCCGATATAATTTTTATATGTATTTACGAGTATATCAGCTGTCCGATACCCATAGTCCAAGCTAGTTTGTGAACAGTACTGCCATTCTCTAAAATACAAACTCACGTGCGAGTCTCACTCAAGTGACTTCACTCACTTTGATACCTAATCCATTGGTAATTCTGTAAACATTCCAGAGTACTATCGAAGTGAAGTGAATAAAGAACTCATTTCACGTCGATAGTGTTCTAGAATGTTTACAGAATGCCAATGGATTAGGTTTCGAAGTGAGTAAAATCACTTGAGTGAGACTCGCATGTAAGTTTGTATTTTAGAGAATAGCACTACTGATTGCTGTGTGTGAGATATCTCCACACGTCCCCACATATTAACTCTCATCGTTATCCTCAAAAATGATCCTATTAAAAATGTTATATATACGATGATTTCGTCTCCACCGATTTCGGTCATGGCGACTGCCGAGAATTCGGACTCGAAGAGTTTCTCTCTTGGGAACTATACGGCTCAGTAGTGCTATTCTGTAAAATACAAACTCACGTGCGAGTCTCACTCGAGTGACTTCACTCACTTGAAACCTAATCCATTGGTAATTTTTTTTAAACATTCTAGTAGAGCACTGTCGACGTGAAATGAACAAAAAACTCACTTTACGTCGACAGTGCTCTAGAATGTTTACACTAATTTATTTTAGACTAAAATAGTACTAAGGCAAGAAAGTCAATGAATTCCACGTCAATCCGTACCACACTAAGCAAACTATTGGACTTAGCATTGTTTAATGTTTACACGTAGAAATAAGGAAAAGGTATATGAAGTCAGACTAGACAGAGATACTTGAGTTGGTAGTTTAGTAAATTAAAAATATATAGAAGACGACGATAATAAAATAACGACAGTATTTATTAAATAAGTCTCCACAGAATACAAGCAAATTTTCCTGTGTGCGTACAAAAATACTGCAACTTATATTGCGCCATCTATTGTTCAGTAGCAGAAACAGCAACGGAAGCAGCGACATCTGCTGCGATCTACGTCCAACTATAAGCATAATCGAATTGTTATTGATTACACTGAGATGGCGCTACTGACAATAAAACTTAAGAATAATTATAAGCATTAGATAAGAAGTTTTTAAAATTCCAATTATACTATTTGTAGAAATTATAGAAATAATATACCTAAACCTCTTTCTTGACCTCCAAAAGGCATTCGATACGGTGTCAATTCCTCTACTTCTACACAAACTAGATAACCTGGGAATAAGAGGAATAGCTCTTAAATGGTTCAAGGACTATCTGAGTGACAGACGGCAGGTTGTAAGGGTTGCTGGGGAGACTAGTGGCAGTAGAGTCATCACATACGGTATCCCGCAAGGTAGCACACTGGGTCCTACGCTTTTCTTCGCATATGTAAACAACCTCTGTAAACTCCAGCTACAAAAGGGGCAAATTCTAGCTTTCGCCGATGATACAGCTTTGATTTTTCACGGCCATACATGGGAACAGGTCCAACGGACTGCCGAAAGCGGACTAGGTGCTGTTTCTGTGTGGCTGGAGGAGAATCTACTGACCATTAACGTCGCTAAAACGAAATATATATGTTTTGGCATAACTTCTATATCCAGACCTCCCTTAAATTTTGCGATTCCAGTTCATAGTTACCCATGCAACCGCCTTGAAGAGAAAAGAAACTGTTGCTCATGTGACATGCTAGCACAGACTGGTATTATAAAATATCTTGGAGTCCAAATTGACGGAAAACTAAGTTGGCAACCACATATATCGACACTGTCCAGCCGAGTCAGAAGATTGATACCCGTATTTAGAAACCTCCGTGATTTAGCAGACACCAAACTGCTGACCCAAGTGTACACAGCATTATGTCAGGCACTACTGATTTATTGTATTACCAGCTGGGGGGATGCGCCCGAGACACATATGCTTCAAATTGAGAGAGCGCAAAGGTTTGTGCTCAAGGTGATTCACCGGAAACCACGCAGGCACCCCACCGACACCCTGTACAAGGAAACAGGACCTATGACGGTGCGCCAACTCTATATCAAAGCCTGCATACTCCGATATCATAGTAAAACCGTACCTAGTCTTCATAGAGTCGGTGGGGCGCGGCGTGAATGCTACCCAACACCCACAACCAGGACTAGCTTCGCACAGCGACAGTACGACTTTGTGGCACCGCTCCTATACAGACGACTTAATCAATTTATGAAAACACGAATCTCGCAAGTTGCGAGACATGTTGTGAAAAAACTTATCAGCAACTGGGTTGCTAGTGTATCACGGGAGCAAACGGAAAACATACTGAAAGTACTACAGTGAAGGCATTCGGCACACACACACACAAACACACACACACACACACACATACATACACACACACACACACACACCCATATCAAATTGTATACCTATAATATTTAATTACCCATCTACTGATTTTTGGGTTCTAGTTATTATTCTATTTTTTTTTATTTTTGTCTACTGTCATTTTTTTTTTTTTTACTATTCTGTCATTTTTACTATTAGGTACGTACTGACGAGTGTAATGTTTTTTTATTTTGTGACATTGTAGAAAGCTGGTCCCTGAGAAACGGGGAATCCTGGTTCAGGGACCAGAAATCACTTATATATTATGATGATGTAATTATAATAAGTCAATAAACTTTCTATTTCTATTTCTATTTAAACAACCTTTTCTCTTCAAATGTCGCGGTAATTACGCTGTCGCAATTCTAACATGTCCATTTTGTAACTAAGCTTGCTTTTCCGATGCGATACTGGCTAATGGCATAGATAACAGTGTTTACTTTGTGATGGCTACATTATAAGTAGGCGTTGATAATGCTTAGGTTTTATTATTATTGGTCAAAGGCGAAAACTAAACAGCCTGCTTATTCAGTTCGTTACATTTTATTGCACAATAAAAATAAACAGATACAGTAGTGCTATTCTCTAAATACAAATTCATGTGCGAGTCTCATTCAAGTGACTTCACTGACTTTGAAACCTAATTCACTGGTGATTCTGTAAACATTCTAAAGCACTCTCGACGTGAAATGAACAAAGAACTCACTTCACGACTATAGTGCTCTAGAATGTTTACAGAATGCCAATGAATTAGGTTTTGGAATGAGTAAAATCACTTGAGTGAGACTCGCACGTGCGTTTGTATTTTACAGAATAGCACTACTGACCAGTGCCACTAACGAGGTAGTATTTATAACAGTTTAGTCTTGAGCCGATTTTTTAAATCAGAAAGGAGTGTAAAAATTATTTTTTCTTACTTTTTTAATAAATAGTTTCCTTTCGTGTAACATTATTATTTTTCGTTTATCTCGAAACGTCAAAAATGGACTTGACGATTTTTAAAACAGGTGCATCAGTTTCTGAGCTGTCTTATCGAAAAAAAAAAACAATATTACCTCTCGATAGAGGAAAAGAATAGCAATGGAAGGTAGATTGTGCAGTTAAATAACTTTTATGTCCAGCAGTGGACGTTGAAGAAACTGGGACGGACCGCATACTATATTAAATTCTAAATCAATAGTCATATGAAAACAAACGCATTTGCGCCTCGAGAACAAAATAAATAATTGATTGTGTTCCTAAATGGACCGCAAAGTTTGCACGGTAATACGTATACCAAACGTTTTTGCTGCTGGTGACCCTTTCACGTATATGTTACCGAGACGCAAATAGCGTTGGTTTTCGTATGACTGTTGGTTTGGAATAAAATATAGAGTCGGTAGGTTAGTAGATAATAGAAAAAATAATTAGTTTATGCTTAACGATCAAAGTAAACATTACTAGTAAGATAAACCTACCTATTTACTTTCCGGCGTACAGTAAATGCAGCGATAATGCCCTGATAAGATAGTCACGGCCTAATTTTGCTACCATATTGGTTTTTCTAATATAAAACCTACAGTAAACTGTGTCAGGATTTTACAAACATTCCATGTTATTTTTTCCTGAAAATTGAAATCACAAACTCTATCTATCAAAATTAAACTCTATTTATTAAACAAAAGCTATGTACAGTCAGCGTCCTTCAACATGTCGTATGTTACTTTTTCAAACTATGCTACTTGATGTTTGGATATTTGGATGTTTGTTACTACTCAATCACGCTTCAATCACTGGACGGATCGGGATGAAACTTGGCACACTATAGGTTAGGCCCTGAAATGGGACATAGGATAGTGTTTATTCCGAAAATACATCTCATTCCTACCTGTAGGAAATCACTTAATTTGCCCCCCCCCCCCCTTTCCCCCTCGCACTTACTGCCTTGTCTCACACACTGTAAGGTTGACTGGAAGAGGTCTCTTTTACAGATAAGCTCGCCTTTGTACACACCATTTATTACTGTATTCATTTTTAAGATAAAGAATATATACTAATAACGAAAAATAAAATAAAAGTCATCGTAGTAAGTTCTTGACTATCAAGTACCTAAGTACAGAGCGATTCAACAACGAGTCAATCGCATTAGATCATATGAGATAAGAGTTATCTGGGGAATGTATGTTGATATTGCCCATTGTCATTATCATTAACTAATGAGAATGAGCAATGGTATATAAACAGATTTATCTGTTAATGAGACGTTGAAACGACGTAGCCGGTATAACAACGTCACAGAAAGTAACAGTGCTACTTGAACTTCCTAAGAAATCTCGTTCTATTTCTCAAAACTTACCCACAAAGTTCAATGCAATCCAAATTGAATCCTACTCGCATGGAAGAAAGACAATGTTACGCTGTACTGCTAAATCATGCAAACATTGACAATAGTAAACAATTATCTTGGTACTCAAATACATCATATTGCTCTTGCGATCCTGAGCGATTGTCCCCGTCAATCGGAGCCGCACTGCGTAGGTATATTTTTATACCAAAATTGCGAAGAGAGACAGGATTGACAACGTTACTAAATAATGAGGTTATACCTCTTACAAAAGAAAACCTCTAGACCTATGAACGTCTCGTTGGCTAAGTGATCGTGGGTTCGATTCCTACTGCAGACAGAAACGTATAACTATTTGTACAAGCTGGTTCCGGTCTATGGATGTTCTATTTCTGAATTGTCCTATCATTGTTTAATTTCGGTAGTAAAGGAGAAAATCCTAGTTCAGAATTAGACTTGCATGTTCAATATATTTTTTATATATATAATTGATAATTTAATCAAATTGGACGTTGACAGGCTAGTGCATATATGTATATTATTTTATATTTCTTTATTTACTTCAAGGGTTTGGTTAGCTGGAACTTATTTGTGTGGCTCAGAAGGACTGCCACCCCATATTCTATAAACGGAAGTAAATATTATCTCTATTTCTATGAATTCCCTGATTGTGTACGATTTAAAAAAATACCTTTGATTAATGTTATTTGATTATATTCAATAGACAATTAGGTATTGTCCCTTGGCCTTTGAATTCATGTCTCTCTTTAAACAAATATTTCATTTAGGTTAAGTATTTTTTATTCTGTAAACATTTATTCGTCAATTATACAAGTCAAATGGTTTTCGTTATCATCATACAAACGAGTATCTACTTGTAATTGTCTGCTAAAAAACCAAAGGAAGACAAAGGCATACACAGGGTCGTAGCAAAGTGAAGTAAAACAGAAAAATTCCTGTCTCGCGGAGGCGCAAAGTAGAAGAAGTTTTTTTGTTCTAAACACTACTTACAACAATGCTACACTACAATGAAACGAAACGAACTTTTACGAAACGAATTTTTTGACGTAATAACTTAAGTTTAGTGCATTTTCGAGCCATATAAAATAATTTCATCATCATCATGTCAGCCTTTAGACGTCCACTGCTGGACATAGGCCTTCCCCAATGGACCAAAATAAAATAAAATGATTTGCTATTATCAATTTCTGAATTTCAAGACGGCCAGGGGTCGTGGTTTCGATTTACACCGATGGCTGACTATATTTTACACTATTTGTAGGACTTGGTCCTATTCTGAGTGTTCTATTTATTTATTTATTTATTATTTATTCACACAAATTTAGAAAGGCGAACTTAATACCGAAGGCATTCTCTACCAGTTGACCTTTGGGTTATGCAGATAATGTTAGTAGGTGCAAATAAATCAGAAATTAAAATAGAGAATATTAAGATACATACACAAACCTAACATTATACGTACAATAAATAATATTGTATACTGTTAGGTATGATGGTCTATGTTAGTCTATGTAAGATAATATATGTAAATAAATTGTGATATCCTTGTCTAATTCTCACAAAACAGGGACTTTCTAATTTACAAGTGTATGTGCTGTTGTGGCTTTATTAGCGCCTCTCAAAAATCTGCGCCTTTGTTTAAATACACCCCTGGACTAAACTAACTTATCTACCTACTCTGTTTAGCTCGCTACCGACATGTGATAACAATGTCGGTAGTGAGTGACATCATCGCCTTCACTTAGGTAGGTCCATTACATTATCACCCCCACAAAAAAGTCATCATGACTGTTAACCTACTTAAGCCCATTTCAAAGTAAATAAAAGTAAATGCCGTGTGGTTCCCGGCTTATAATAGGGACACCCCCAATCTTCCAGTCTAGGTGTCGTCAAGGCGACTAAAGGATTGCACTAGGGACGGGAACAGCGTTCTCCTGTATATATTAAGATCTTTACTGCGATCACCAATTCGCCTGCCAAGCGTGGCGATTATGGCACATCTCCCAATGGACATACCACCCACCAAAAGGGTCATTGTTATTGTGAAGGCTTCTTTCTGTTCAGTAGTGGACGTATTTCGCCTGATGATGATGAAAAATAAATGGACAATCCGAGGTCAAGTTTCGCTGATGGTTCTGCACGTTTTGCCTAATAGTACCATATGTAAAAATCGACGCTACAAAGTTTCATAAAACTGAAACCAAAGAGGATAAAATTTTGGTCCGACCATTTAAATTTTAGTTTAGCACGCTTTTAATTTGATGAAATGATAACTGTCAGTTACTTTTATGAACTGTAGTGCTATTCTGTAAAATACAAACTCACGTGCGAGTATCACCCGAGTGACTTCACTTACTTTGAAGCCTAGTTCATTGTTGATTCTGTAAACATTCTAATGCACTCTCCACGTGAAGTGAACATACAACTCACTTCACGTCGACAGTGCTCTAGAATATTTACAGAATGCCAATGGATTAGGTTTTGAAATGAGTAAAATCACTTGAGTAAGTCTCGCATGTGAGTTTGTATTTTACAGAATAGCGCTACTGTTTCTATCTTGTCTCAATGTCTACCAATCATTTGATGCTTAATAAAAAGTTTGTGTGTTGAGAGTTACATGTGTTTTCGTATTATATCACGGAATATAAAATTTTCATGGAATTTTCCCGTCCTTTCTCCGCCAATTTTGCATGTATGTTATTTTCTGCTCATTCAGTCCAGTAGTATTTGAGTTATCTGCAGGACAGGTAGACAGACAAAAAGTTTCTCTATAAGGGTATCCGTTTTGACGGATCCCTAAATTTTTTTATATTTTTAGGGCATGGTATTATTGCAGGTTTTTTTGCATACAGTTGTACAACAGGCGAACTTAATAGGTACCGAAGGCATTCTCTGCTAGTCAACCTTGAGTCATGCTAGAAGATTGTGGTTTTAAGCCTTTGTCTACTTTGAATACATAAGATAGATAATATTATGCAGATAAGTTAAAATTTTCATCACAGTCAAGGAATATCAAAAGATAAGGCATCAGACTCTTGCCATTCATTGCTGGCTAATGTCAAACTTGTTTTTATTCATAGTAAAGGCGGTTCCCCACAATGAGGCGGTAGAGATGTCGGTGGCGGACAAGGCGCGACCTACGCTCCATACAATATTTATCACTCTTAGTATAATTCTGACCAATGTCAGTATTTTATGAATTTGGTGTATTAGTTCTAGTCGTAGGTACAATATCTAAAAAAAAATCCCACACCCTTATCACGAAATTTTTTTTTCTTTGGACAATTTTAGTGCCTGAGGTAGATACTTGAAAAGACATATTTTTAATCTATAAAAACAATATAAACAACAGAAATGACATGTTCGATTTCAAGGAAAGGCCTACAGCCTATCTACAAGCGCTTATACCTGTTATCTATTTCCATTAATCCCTTGAACTTGAGCGAGCGAAAAACCGCGAAGGTAAACAAAATCATCGCCGTCGCGACGAACGGCAACTCGTTGACGCGCGCATTTGTCATTTGGAACGCACCCGCGCCACTGGAACGCAAGTCGCGCGCTCCGCGAATTTACGAACGAAATACCGAGCTGTCAAATAAAAAAATAAAAACATTCCAGTTTAACTTGAAAGTGGTCGTGAAACTTTTTCGTGTTTAGTTTTTCCAGCCAGTGGATTGAGGTGTTTTATAGTGTCTGTTTTGGTAAATAAATGTGATTGAGTGATTTTTGTTGTGAGTTTTGGTATGGTTGTGTTCATGAAGGAAATGTCGACAAAGTGACCGATAAGCGGCTGGTACCTACTGCGAGTTTCCTTATTTATTTATTACAAAACCTAAATAACAAGTATGCTGTGCGATTTTGTTAAGTTCGTTTTAAATTTTTATTACAAATCTGAAATAGATTTGTTGATTTATGCACAGATTATTAATTTAAATATGAGTTGCATTTAGGAGAGTTGATTCGCTGTTCGCATGGAAGGGAAATTCCCGATGTTTTTTATAAGAATTTATTAAAGTTTATCAGTATTAATGGTTTTCATTCTCAAACTTTGGGATATGATTAATAAATATCTGTTAGATACGAGTTTTAGATGTTCTACATATAAATAGATCATTTACGTAATAAAATGGCAAACGATATATTACTAAATATTTATTCATCATCATCATCATCAGGTTATTTTTGTCTCCACTGCAGGAGCACAACCCTCTCTCATCTGCCGGAGACAGACGGAGGAAATATTTATTATTGAAGGAAATTAATAACCTTAATATTTATTCACGATTAATTGTTTCTCACGTTCAATTGTTAATCCAATTAGTAAATCGATTACTTATAGCTATTAACGAGTTCATTTAACCGCCTTGATAACCGTTGACCGGTTAATTAGTATGCTGATATAAACAATTAAATTGTAATTGAAAGTAATTGCTTTGACAATAACCTTTAGTGATGTGAAACCCAAAAGCGTGTTCGTTATTATAGTATAACAGCTTATTATATTATTATTATTATTGATGAACTAATTAACATTAGATTTATTCTTGTCAGTTCCGCGATGTTTTTTTTATCAGAAATTAAAAATGATTAACAAGAAGTATAGAGAGATTAGGAATGTGGTACGATAATTGAAACATTCCGAAAAGTTATTTTGTTTAGGCGAGTAATCATAATCATTTTATTCATAATTTTCAGAAATACATGCAAAAAAATATATTTAAAGTGCTTACATTATTAAAATACTTAATAAAATACAAAATATCAGTAGACACTATTATTTATATATATAAACGTATAAAGTAAATCATATAATATTAATAAATCATTTAAATAAACATATCTGACTTAAACTGCCATAGTTTATATTTAATTTACTACTGTTTGGATTTAGAGTATTTATCTGTTTTTTTTTTGCTTTTTAATAATATTATATTACACTCTCGACCTAATCTCTAATCGCAAACGGCAAACAAAAGATTAATTATAAATTCGGAAGCCATTTTATTTATTATCTGTCAATTAAAGTTTCCTAATTCGCAATTTAATACCTCACCTAACTATAAACGTACCTAATAATTTATTTGCAGTAGCAATTAGTATACCTACTTAAGTTTGTTTATAATCTACAGACCATAGAGAGATCTCTATCTGGGTTGTCTGTAAACTTTGCTCATGTATCTTTTTTGTCTTTGGACAATGTGAACACGTATATTTCATTCCAGATTAATAGTCCTATGAAAACAAACGCATTTGCGTCTCGAAAACAAAATACACAATAGATGGTGTTCCTAAGTGGACTGCAAAGTTTACATGGTAATACAAACCTGTTTTTGCTGCTGGTGACCCTTTCATGTATATGTTACCGAGACGTAAATAGCGTTGGTTTTCATAGGACTATTAATCTGGAATGAATAAAGCCTAACTCACTACGTCACTATTTAATTCATAGAGAAAACTTCCAAGAGAAACAAGTTACATGTTTACTGTAGTGTTTTTTATAAAGTTTGAAACGACAAAGCAGTGCCAATGCACTCCCGGTAAATAAATATATACATACACTTGTCTAATCTCAAACTATAATTTTCTCCTGTACTATGGGTAAGGACAATTCATAAATATAATATCTTGAATGGTCCAACTTGTACAAAGTTGTCTGTCCCTAGTGGCAATCGAATCCACGACCTCTGGTGTTCGAGTCTGATGACTAATCCAGTCCAAACCTGATCGTATAAAAATGATTGTTGCACTTATGGGCTAGGATGATTTGACTTACTGCGTTTATGGTTTGTACGGCAGAATGGAAACACTGGGCATACGTGTTAATCATATATATCGTACACCCCTTCCTCATTTTTCACATTTACTTGTTGGCCATTGTTGTATGCTTCCCTATAATCTATTTCATCATCAGGTTATTTTTGTCTCCACTGCAGAAGCACAACCCTCTCTTATCTGCCGGAGACAGACGGAGGATTTGGCCTACACTCCCCGCGCTGGCCAGACGGGTTGGGGAGGCCTGATTCATGTTTTATAATGTATTCCCTTAGTCGCCTTGTACGACATCCACGGGAAGAGTTGGAGTGGTCCTATTCTACTCTACCGGAAACCACACGGCAAGTAATCTATTTGGACCGGTTTAATTCCATTCTGGGTCTAAGCAGGCTGGTAATCTTGCATCAGAGAACTATCTTATTCCATCTTCCGTTCGTTTTGACGCCATACGTGTTATTATAATAAGGAGTAAACAGTAAACATTATTCAAAATAGGGTATTCTTTCTGAAAGTTATATAAAAACGGAATATTTGAGACATCTTTACCAGTGTGTGTCATCACCATTTCGGAAGAGTCGTCATCTGTAGGGAAAATAAACGCAAAGTTCACAGAACCAATGCTTTTGAAAAATACTATACCAATTTCACAGAACAATACTCTCAAATTCCGCGGCTACCATAAATCACTTGAGTTCAAATCTCAAACACAACACAATGATTCACGTTTGACATAATGTGACTCAACGTGTTTTGGTAATTCTGCTTGCCTGCCCGTTGGCCATTACTTGAATAATTTTTAGTGTAATCAGTTTTACGAGAATTTTTTACAAACGCGTCATCGTTGTGTTACGTGTAACAAAACTGGTACAATATTAGCATAGTAGATCATTGTGGTGTTCGTCGTACAAAGTGTGCGAGTTCCGTCAATAAAAAAAACAGTAGTGATCCCAAACCATCAGTTAGGGAAAAGTTTGAGTGAAAGATGATAAAAATTTAATATGTCATAAAGTCACCTGATCAATTCTGTTGAGTACACCGAAACTTACACCATACACCGTTGGGGCAGACGAGTTCTGGAGTGGAGACCGCGGATCGGCACGCGCAGGGTAGGACGCCCCGCCGCCAGATGGACCGACGACCTGAAGAAGGTAGCCGGAAGCGGCTGGATGCGGAGGGCGGAGGACCGGGTGTGATGGCATTCATTGGGGAAGGCCTATGTCCAACAGTGGACGTCTGATATGATGATGACACCGAAACTGTACACCTTTCGATCGACTTTGTACACATAATAAGTTCAGTCTATAAATGCCTTTACCGCACTACCTAGTTATTCTATGATATGAGATGCCATGTTGATTGCACTATATAGCAAACCTACAATAAAACTAAAAAATTATTTTTTTCTTGTGTAACGTAAAAATTAAAACAAAAATATCATATATATTAACTTACTTACTTTTGAACTAAAAATCTCGCATCTCAAGAAATATAAATTAATAGAAAAACTAATCAAAATTACTTACCATAAAATTATATTATAAAATACTTAATTACCAGCATTTAGCAAATTAGTAGTTATAGTAATTACCAAATAGTTTTTTGATTCCCACTGAAAACTTATTGATTTATAGATACGAAATTTTTCAAAGTAGTGACGATTTAAAATGACTATTTATATACAGTCTTTTTAGTATTTTGGAAAATGTAAATATTTTTAGTTAGATGCTTCATAATTTCGTAAACAGTTTCATCACTGATGTACATCGCATAACAGTATAGTTACAGATACGTCAGTCAAGTGATTAGTTAATATAAACACATAGGAAGCTGATATTTAGCAGTATTTTTGGTATAATAAAAACAAATATGTCGTCCGACTGACTGAGTCACAAACGTAAATGAGCGATTTTCTAGTAATTTTAGTTACTAATGTTATCAGTACCGTGCCTCCAGTGAAAAGAGATCTAAAGAAAATGCAACTTTTCAGGCGTACAAATAATTAGTTATTAATATTGTTTCAATGTTTCTTCATAATCATGTCAAATTTCATAAAAAAACACCATTGAACCGTTTTCAAGACAAAAATTGGAACAATATTTGGTCTACTAGTTAGTAGCTGTGACTAAGTTATTTAGATACTTTTTACTGGAGGCACATTTAGTCTATAACTTATGGATGGCATTGCATTGATCTCACTCAACTTTCAAAAGAGACTCGAAATCTTCAGGGACAACGTCAAATTCGGTCAAAATATTTTTTCTTTGACCATTTTAAGGCACTTGTATCACAGATTTTTGCCAACATCCTCGCATACTTTGACATTTGAAGATACCGTGACATCTATCGAGGTATTTAGAACTGTTTCTGTCTTTAAAGAGCTGCTAGATAGGATATAGTTTGGACCTTGGGCATTGTCTAGCTCTGCTTCTCAAAGGTTGTCCTTAACATTTGATTACATTTTTTTTTTAATTTTTACTTGAGTGACCATGGCGTAAAACTCTTCCATTTGCTCTATAAATACTGTACTTTTGACTTAGGCATTTGAAATCATGATTAAACTCGTATTTTTAATGTTTGTTTTTTATAATTCTTAGCGTATTAATAAAATGGTATATTATTTAAATCACCATTCGATATACACCAGATTTAGGGATTTAATTAGACAAAAAATATTTAAAGAAATAAATAGACCGAATACCAAGTGTCTAAAGCAAGAAGTAAGAATCTCGTCTCCATCGAGTCTACCGTGCTAAACTTAGCAATAAGTTAATTGCCATGTGGCATTTATGAGACATAATTATTCTCCAGTAACGTTCCACATTTGTTTTACAAATGAATTGGCTCTCGGAACAATTTGCTTGCCAATTAAGCGAAGTAGAGAAATCAACATGGAATGTTAGCTGCTCAACAAACGTAACAAGCGACGATGCTATTAATTCTTTGTCTGTGGTCCTATTTCCGGTAGTACAGCGACGGATAATGATACCTAATATGGACAAATAACTTCTTCTCTGACAGAAGCTAAGGTGTATGGGTTAATGGGAACCATGATATGAATTTAATACTTATAAATATTTTATTTTCATAGGTACTTTTATAAAACTCTTTTGAAAGCCTACGTACGGCATTTCGAGGACTCTCTTCTCAAAATTTAAAGTATCTAGACCAAAGATAATATATTAATCTAGACCCAGTTTGCGCTGGGCGTTGATAGATTACTAGGGTATCCTTTGGATACTTCAAAACGCGACTTGCCAAACCATCCGTTGTCTGTCTTTTTGGCGGATAACTCGAATACTACTAGACTGAGTTGAAAGAACCCCGCAAGATAGTGTATCATCATCATCCGAAATACGTCCACGACTGAACTATAGAATGCCACTTTTGGTGGGCTGTCCATTGGGGGATTTGCCATAATCACCACGCTTGGTAGGCGGATTGGTGATCGCAGTAATGATTTTAATATACACAGGAGAAAGCTGCTGCCCGTCCCTGGTGCAATTCATTAGTCGCCTTGACGACAACTATGGGAAGATTGGAGGTGGCCCTTTTCTAAGCCGGGAACCACAAGGTTAACTTAATACAACAATGTTATACTTTACGAAATAATTTACGAAAATATTTATTATATATTTATAAAATCAAAATGAACTTGACCAAAAGAGTTGAGTGTATAATTTGACAATGAAAAAATATCAAACAAGTGGCAACGATCTCTATGTACTACTAGATGGAGCGTTCCAAACAATCGCTCTGTTCCACGCAAGTAGCCACAACTCTTTCACATTCACTTTGAAACTTGTGCAGTTACTACTCAGAACATTTAATTATTTACTAAATATTGACATTATTTAACCGTAGCGTCAATATTTAGTAATAATTAAATATCCTGCGTAGTAACTGCACAAGTTTCATTGTGAATGTGAAAGAGTTGTGACTACTTGCGTGGAACAGAGCGATTGTTTGGAACGCTCCATCTAGTAGTACATAGAGATCGTTGACGAGTGGTGATGTGATGAAGAAAAAAACATTGCAGTCAAAATATTGACATTGCTGTTGTTAGTGTTTGATTTGATTGAACAATGGAGGCCAAAGGATGAATGATTGAATGAATGATTGATTGAAGGTTTGACAGCGACGGCGACTGGTTTTCAAACAGTGACAGTTGTAAAAACAAGACATGACATTGTACGACAAAGCAGACAGTAGGTAATATCAAAACAAACTTACTTATTACTAGCTGTTGCCCGCGACCTCGTCCGCGTGGCCCACTTAACATCACAAATTAATTTGTATTTCCCGTAGGAATGGGATGTTTTTCGGAATAAAAACTATACTAAGTTCTATTCCAGGACCTAACCTATATGTGTGCTAAGTTTCATCACGATCCGTCCAGTGGTTGAAGTGTGATTGAATAACAAACATCCAAATATCCAAACTTTCGCATTTATAATATTAGTAGGAAGTAAGTAGGATACTTTAAAATATGTGTGTATAAATTTAATTATTATGTACTTTATAGCTTTAGCTTAAGTGTCATATCAAGATTCCCGCATCGCAATCCGCGCCCATTTTGAACAAGAACCGAATAATTTATCCGATTAATCGGTTAATTGTATTACCAGCAGGTACGATCGGTACATCTCTAATTATTTATAATTAGCGTTATGATAACAATAAGCAATACGGACCAACTTACCCTTCGATCATTCTGAATAACCCCTAGTCGTTTCTACTAAACCCATTTGCGTCATAAATTATCCGATTAATCGATGAATTGGCCCAAGGTATAATCGTACATCTGTAATTATAATTAGCTTTATGATAACCATAAGCAATAGGGACCAACTCACCCCTCATTCAACCCGAATAACCCCTTCGTCGTTTATAGAAACGTTGAAGGGGTTATTCGGGTTGACAGTTAAGTTTCTAGAAACGAAATGGACAGCCATTGCGTCCCTAGAAACCTAGCACCTACTTACAGTTTAGTTGACAGCCCGGAGCTTCGTTCTCTAAAAGCTTTTCCTCGCACATTAGTCGTAATGAAATAATATGGCGGTTGTATTCGGAGCCGCTCGGATTAGCCTCAGTCAAGGCCAGCCCCACCTGTCACCACAAAGATACTATAAAAATAACCATTATGCTTGTGACTTTAAGCTTAATGAGACTAATAAAAATTGTATATTTAAATGACACAGTTGTTTGGACATAAATGAAGTCGTACTACTAATACTTAATAATACTACTAATAAAATAAATAATTAATAGTAATACTTGTCCTTTCGGTTACTCTAAGGTTGACTGGAAGAGATCCCTAAGTGGGATAAGTCCGCCTTTGTACACAGTTTAATTCCTATTTTATTATTGTTGTTGTTGTTATTTTTGGTACAATAAAGCGTTTACATACATACATAAGTCGTTTGGTGGAATTGTAACACTATATGGCGCCTGTAGTAAAAAAGTTTTTAATTTATTAGGCGACAAATTTCGATCAAAATCAATTTCGCTAGCCTCCTCATTGTCTCCCACTTAACATGTTTAACTTAGCTGGAAATTGGTAGACTAGTTTCTAATACAAATCTTACCTCCAGTATTACAAGACATTGAAAATATTAAAAATAGCTCACACATACTTTACGACCTCACGTCTATCATTGCGAAGGATAAAATGAAATCTAATAAAAGAAACATACGTGAATCTCAAATTCGTGGCATATGAAAGTAATCTAGAAGTGATTGTTGTGCAAATGATAGCCAAGTTACTGAGTTATTCCTAAAGTAGCAAAGTTTACGTCGTCCACGAACCCGCACGAATTATTCATCAGCCGAAATACGTCCACTGCTGAACATAAGCCTCCCCAAAAGAACGACACTGTTGGTGGGCTGTGCATTGGGGAATTTTCCATAATCACCCCGCTTGGCAGACGGATTGGTGATCGCAGTAATCCAATAAATAAAAACGTAAATTTCGCATGTCTGTATATTGAAATAATTACAAAAAAAAATTGGGGGGTCTAAAGATAAGTCACAGAACACATTTTAATTATTTTTGAAATTGTTGTTTGTTTATTTGTCTGTTAGTTTGCGCACGCATCACTTAAAAACTACTGAACCGATTTTGATAGACTTTCCACAGAAACAGGGCTTAAACTCGGAGTAACATATAGGCTTTATTCATCGCAATTACTCAGTCAAAAGTTATGGACATTATAAGTTTTCAAATACATTAGTAGGTTAGTATGCAATATAACAAAGAAGTATAATTTTAATGTTCAGATGGCGATGAGTTTGGACTACATTTGGAGATACAATACAATACACTTTATTGCACCAACAAATACAACACGGCTAAATTAAATTATGTGTAAATAATGTCTCAGAGAACCCTTTGTTGTGATATTTCACTGCTGGTTAATTATGCATATATCGAGACCGGAAATATGTTTTTTTTTTATTTTTGGGTTTTTATCGTTAAAGATCTCTAAAATCTAAAAAAATTTGCTGTGACGTGGCATCAAAAACAAAAAAGTTATTCAACATTAATAAAAAACAGCTTGTTAGCTCCCTTGAAAAGTCGTTGTTCGTCCCTTTATCGATAGTTCCGGTATCGATATGTTCCCCATTTCAGTTCGACTTGTATTCGAATAATACAGACAGAATAGCCCCGCTATAACCATATCTACGAAACCCGAAAAATCACTATCCGCTACCCACGACGTCCTCGTACGCGTGAAATATTCAACCTCTTGGAGTGGAATATTGAACACTCAAACGCTAACACCTAGGAAGCGGTAGTCGATAAAAAAAAATGACGTGTATAAATGTACCAAGTGTACTCATATGCAATAAATGATTTTGACTTTGACTTTGAAACTTTTTCTACCGGAATTTACCTTGGACTTTCAATGGGATTAGAATGTCCCTGATTTTTTTCATTTTAAAGTAAAATAAAATTTCTTAAAAACTAATAATATAATTACTGCTTAAATTGTCGTTTCAGGTATCTCTGTGATTTTACAAAAATCTTATGTATTTAGTCCTGGACAAAGATTAAAAAGGTTTTCTGTTTCTAACCAAATACTGAAGGAGTATTTGATGTTTGTTACCCAACAAAGATAAAAGAGACCACAAATATAAACTAGTTTACTAATCCCAAAGTGTTTACTTACTACCTAATTACTCCTGCGATGAAATAAGATTTAAAATAAACAGTTATGAGGATATTTACAAATGCAACCGATATTAACTATCAGATATAAGTTATAAAAATATAATTTGAAATCTTGATGTTTTATAATGTATTCCCTTAGTCGTCTTGTACGACATCCACGGGAAGAGTTGGAGTGGTCCTATTCTACTCTACCGGAAACCACACGGCAACACACACATTATAAATCATCAATCAGGCCTCCCCAACCCGTCTGGCCAGCGCGGGGAGTGTAGGCCAAATCCTCCGCCTGTCTCCGGCAGATGAGAGAGGGTTGTGCTCCTGCAGTGGACACAAAAATAACCTGATGATGATGTTGATGAATTTGAAATCTTAGATTTTTTACTTTGTTTCAAATCAAAAATTACTAAATATAAAACGTAGACTTAAAATGAATTACTTATTGCAATGAACTCTGTTGAAATGGTCTGCCTGGTTTTGAAAAATTGTGACATATTCTTAGCCCGTACAGCAGGTAACAAAATAATTACTTTTTGCAATAAGTGATTCAAATATCTCTAATGAAACTCATTAAAATGCACATACTAAAGTAACAAGACGCTAAGCTTCACTTGCAGTCGGTCACATAACCTTGTGCTTACTTGTGCTCGTTCGGTTCAGTTAAACAATCTACACGTAGTTGAGGTCATGATATCCTAGTTAAATTCTAATTTGTATGATCTTAAAACAAAAATTATTATGTATTTCCCGTTGGAAGATGTTTTTTCGGGATAAAAACTATGTCCTATTCCAGGACCTGACCTATACCTAAGTATGTGTGCCAAGTTTCATCCCGATCCGTCCAGTGGTTGAAGCGTGATTGAGTAACAAACATCCAATTCTTTCGAATTTATAATATTAGAGAGATATCTCCTTAGCGAGCTATGGAGAATGCTATTCTCGGGGTTTCTTTGAGGGATATTATTCGTAATGAGGAGTTCCGACGCTGAACGAAGGTAATCGACATAGCCGAAAGGATTAGCAAGCTGTAGTGGCACTGGGCAGGCCGAGTCAAGACCGCGGATCGACACGCTGGGTGAGGTGGCGTTCATTGGGGAAGGCCTATGTCCAGCAGTGGATGTCTAAGAGCTGATATGATTGTGACTAATATACAAGCGCATTTTACCGTGAAAATGATGAAAATACATATTAATTCTCGCTGTTGGTGCAAGCAGGACGGAGGGAAGGAGGGACGTAATCGTAGTATTAAAAGACATAGGAATATAGGACTAGGTTAGGAAGTCAGGAAAGTAAGCTAAGACGACCAGTTCTTTGTAACGTAACTTACAAGGCTTCTAACAACAATGCAGAACTAAGTAAAGCATGACACAGATTTGTTAATGCCTCAAACAACACTTTTCAGAATGACATGAAAACAGTTATGTATGAAAGGAAAACTTAATTATACTACAGCTGTTGTAGTAAAGTTGACATAACATGATAAAGACAGACAGTTTTTCGTATCCCTTATCGATCCTAATGTCAATCATGCTCGATAACGGCAGCCAATTCATATCTAGAATCGGAAATTTCCTGATATCCCATTTTCGCTTCACCGCTCTATTCAATTCAGTTGGAAATGAATACCAATTCACAGAAATATGTTCTAACTTCCTCACTATAACCACATCAAGAAAAAGTGTATTTTTTAATGTAAAAGGAACCGTAGGCAGGCACCGTAGCGTCCTGCTTCGATTACTATTCTGCTGCGTTATGTAACTTTTTTAGATTATAGTTTTTTTATATATTTTTATTGCTAATAGGTTTGTGCTTGACGGTAATCTCACCTGATGTTAAGGTCTAAAGTGGAGCGCGCTTACCCAGAAGATTCATTCTTCCTTTAAAACGATCAAAATTGTACTTGTCCGGAAATACCGAAGCTGGTAGGGAGTTCCATTCCTTAGCAGTTGGCATTATGAAAAAGTTACAATACACTTTATTATTATTTATTACACAAACAAAATATACAGTTTGAATTTTTGGAAGTCAAAGTCAAGTTCAAACGATTTCTTCCAGACAACCTTTGGGTAGAAGATATTATGGCCAAAGAAAAAGGTAGGTTGTACTATTTTGGAAACTTGAATGATAAAATTAGTACTAAAATGGCTATAAGTAATAAATATTACATTTTATGGTTATACACATGCATGCAATAAATACACACATACATATAGCTACATACTTTTGCAAAAAGAAAGATAAAATGAGATATAGATAAAAGTTTGTTCCGTAGTGGAAACTTAGTTCTGAAACCACGAGAGCAGAGATACCAGGCAGAGGCAAGTAGGTATACTATTTCAGAGGAAAGCAATCGAACGAGAATATCCCGAATTCTTGACTGACGGTAAAACTCAATATTTTAGTTATAAAGCGGCAATGTTTTATAAATATAGCGTTCCGAATATTGACACATTTATAGGCGGCGCGTCAATGAATGGCTTACTCGAGGCGGATATTTAGTGAGAAGTGAACAGATCAAAGGTTTAGAGAAATAAAAGATTTTTACTCCATAGTAATTTTCCTGTATTTAAATGTTTCTAACGAATGTCTTGAATCTGAATTGTATTATAAATATTTCTAAGATGTCCTATTCCCCATAGACTAAAATTTTTGTCATTGTCATTTTTAAAACCTTTTTACTAAATCTGCTAGACATTAAAGTCTTTTGTAGGCCCCGTAGCCTAGTCGGTAGTACACCTGCTTGCGAAGCTCGGGGTCGCGGGTTCGAATCCCGCCCAGGGCAAACATTCGTGTGATGAGCACTTGTGTTTGCCATGTGACTGGATGTTATTTATATATTATATTATGTAATTATGTATGTATATCAGCTGCTGATATCCATATTACAGGCTCTGCCTAGTTTGGGATCAGGTGGCCGTGTGTGAAATGTCCCCACATACTTATTTATTGTATTTTATCTATTTAATTTATTTTTTATCTTGAACATAGAATCATCTGATTCTGACTGCAGTTATTATCTTTTTGCATAGATTTTCTATGATGCTAGTAAAATTTATATTAAACAGTAAGGGATAGTAAATTTTACTGCATACGTAGGCTATCCTAGGATTAATGAACAGATGTTGCTTGCGAGTTCGTTCGCTGGCCGGTGAGAATTCCAAAAAGTCATTTTATAACGTTTACGTACGAACTCTGTGCTAAAATGATTTTCAAATTACAAATACAAATATTTTCATTGTAATTTCCATATTGATAAATGATTACAGTCATTCTTACAATTATATAATCACATAAGTTGAGTACGATTAAAACAATAAAATTATAGGACTACCTACATATTGGAGCTCCCGCACTAGACCATGCAGTCTGTACCGGGGAGCCTGAGATTACAACTGTAGAACTGAATAGATATTGATAGAAAAAGATGATAATATTATTAGGAGGGTGAGAGTTAGATAGGAGTGTGATTGTAGGGGTATTTGAGTGTAATTGTGTGTGTGGTGTGTTGGGGTGCGTGGGCGTGTGAGTCTGGCTTATGTTAGATGATTTGTTTAATTATGTGTTTTGTCTCTTCGTGAGTCTTTTTGTGAGTATGTCTTAGAAAGTAGTAGTAAGTGTTTTGCCTTATTTACTGCTGCACCGCTCTGGGATCACAGAGTCCTACCTACTATACGATTGTAAATAAAGGTTCTATACCCATCATTAGTGACAAGAATTAAATTTATTTAATTAATTTATTTGCACCAGTTGAAGTAAGAGTGCAATTTTTAGCATTCAGAAAGTTGGTGCACGTAAATTCTAACTAAATGTTAAACCTAAAGTATTTGGATTGTGCGTTATTCTGATTGCTCTATCTAACGCACAACTAATACCATAGTCAATGGATTATTTTGTTAGAAGTTTTGTGAACCAACTTTCTTAATGCTAAAAATTGCACTCTCACTCCAACTGGTGCAAATAAATTCATTAAATAAATTTAAATCTTGTCACTAATGACTGGATATTTTGAGTAGTAGTTAGCAGGCCCTCGAAATTGAGTTGAGGCCATATAATTGAGTTTTTTTATGACTACTGGCGCCATCTGATGTTACCGAACCACCTTAAGTTACATGAATTACGCACGTATACATAAACTATACAAAACGTTATTCTTACTCCTATACAATATATATTAAACACGTTTCTAAAAAAATATCTCATATAACTTCAATATTTGCCTTGTGATTTAGACTGTAATTCCAACGTCAATTATTCCAAAACATATTTTTAAAAAATGACATGATATGTTCCTGACACGGGTGCATATAATAAATAATAATCAGACAGTTTCCTGGCCTACCACTTTACACTTAATGCGTAAAATGAAATATGACAGACATAAAAATATTACGCTCATTTTATTAAGTGTCAATTTAAAACTTCGCCGTTTGTGCCAACACCTCGTAACTCAAAGTCTACTAAAGTGCTAATTTGACAGTTGTGGCATGTGTTGACATTGTTGTAGTAATCTAATTATACACATGAAGTGAGATAACTTACGTCATTGAGAGTTAAATTATTGCATAAATCTGGATGTAGGAATGGGAAGTGGAGACAGATATTGCTGCAGAAATAGTACTAGCTGCATTAACTTGGTGTTTTAGATTTGATAAAAAAGCGGTAATTAGATAAAATTTTCGGTTAAACGTGTTAACCTGCCAACTCCATTTTGACCCTACCGTTTACAAAATACCGTTCTTATCACACTAGCAGTCAAAATGGAGTTTATAGATTTATACAGGGTTACAGGAAAAGTCGTGCTAGATCCCTTAAGGGTGTGGAGCACCCATCATTTCTGACTTATTTCACTATGAAACACCCTACCCTAAACTTAACCCTTTTCGAGATATTCGACTTTTAATTTTTTTATTGAAAATTGCTGATTTTTAGGCTACTACATTTATTTTTGTTTATTTTGTGTATCTTATTATTATTGCATTTTTACATGTGTAGTAAGATGCTTTAGGACGTCAATCATTAAAATAGTGCACAAGTTATTTGAATAGACCGTAGTAGACAAGTGAAAGAAAAGAAATAAAAAACATATTAGAAAGTTTATTTTTCTCTAAGGGATATCTAAAAAAAATATTATGGTAATTGTTCGGCAGATGTTTTTTAAAATATCTACGGTTCATCAGCTATCTAACGAGGTATAATAATGTAGGGTTTTATTCAAATGCATTCAAAAAAATTTAGTTTCATAGGCGACAGTGGAGAAGAAAATGTATACTTAGCCCTAAAAAGTAAAATAAAACAATAGGTAAGCATGAAATGCCATTTATTAAAGGTTTTCTCACAACTTTTTCTTTTTCTACAGTTCATGTTCAACATGGCCGCCTCTATTTCTAATACATTGTCGCATCCTTCTACGGAGACCGGTCTTCACTACGCCAGTGGTCAATGTGGTCCTCATTTTATTTGCTGCATCCACAATCCTTTCTCTTAAGTCTTCCACAGACGAAACTGGATTCGGCTCGCTGTACACGAGACTTTTCATGCAGCCCCACACATGAAAATCCATGGGGGTTAGGTCCGGACTTCTTGCTGGCCATGGCAATGGCCCACCTCGTCCAATCCATTTGTTTGGATAATTTGTGTCCAGCCAGTCTCTGACACTTCTCCTGAAATGGGCAGGGCAGCCATCGTGTTGGAACCACATGTCCCTGATCAGGTTGAGTGGCAGATCATCCAGCAAATCACTCAAGTCTGCTCTCAGGAAATTTTCGTAGCTTTCCCCGTTTAGATTATCCGGGAGAAAGTAAGTTCCAATCAAATGATTGGAGATAATGCCCATCCACACATTCACGCTGAATCTTCGTTGGGACCCCTTCACTCTTTTCTTATTGGGATTCCTTAGTTCTTTTAGGGCCCAGTAATGGGCGTTGTGATAGTTAGTTATGCCATCTTTATCAAATTTGGACTCATCCGTCCACAAGATATTTCTTAAAAAATCTGGGGTCCAATCTTCTCGCGGGGTCCCCTTCTTCAATAACGTGTACTGGCGTGTAATGGTACGGGTATAGGCCAGCAGTATGCACTGTAAACCACACTCTCCATTGCGAAAGCCCCAGATCACGGGCAACAATATTAGTGGAAGTAGTCGGATCCGCTCGAAAGCGTTGCACTATCTCATTGTCCTGTTCTTCGTCGTCAATTCGTGGTCTTCCCATGTCTGTACTTCGTCTCAAAACAGAGCCAGTTTCTCGAAGTCTTCGATAAACTCTGTCAAAAACGGCCACATCCGGCACTCGACGACCGGGGTAGCGAGTTATGTATTCGTTGCGAGCTTGCGCAGACACACAATCGCAGTATCCGTAACAAATAAGCATATCAGCATATTCCTCAGGTGTGTAGGACGTCATACTCAACACTTCCGTATCACAGGCACAAATCAGAGTCCGGTTAACAAGCACAGTAGTCACAAATCAGAAGAAATAGTCCAGAATCACAGCCAAGTCGAGAAAAAGAGCAAAACGATATCGCATCTACTATGTACGAAGCACAAAAGCAGACTGACAACCAAAACAATGTTTCCGGTTGTATTCCCAGTCCTAGCCGGTGTCTACACATTTTTTCTTTCATTCGTACCTACATAAATCGTCACTTGTCTCGCTCGCACGGTGCGTCTTAACTTGAAGGACAATAGGCGTGGGACCGTTAGAACTGCTACCTGGAGCGTCCCAACTACTTTTTTTCCACGAAATGTAATACAAACCCTAGATTGTTACACCTCGTTAGATAGCTGATGAAACGTAAATATTTTAAAAAACATCTGCCGAACAATTACCATAACATTTTTTTTAGATATCCCTTAGAGAAAAATAAACTTTCTAATATGTTTTTTATTTCTTTTCTTTCACTTGTCTACTACAGTCTATTCAATTAACTTGTGCACTATTTTAATGATTGACGTCCTAAAGCATCTTACTACACATGTAAAAATGCAATAATAATAATAATAAGATACACAAAATAAACAAAAATAAATGTAGTAGCCTAAAAATCAGCAATTTTCAATAAAAAAATTAAAAGTCGAATATCTCGAAAAGGGTTAAGTTTAGGGTAGGGTGTTTCATAGTGAAATAAGTCAGAAATGATGGGTGCTCCACACCCTTAAGGGATCTAGCACGACTTTTCCTGTAACCCTGTATATTTAGTCGACGAATATGAAAAGATTTTGTTGTGCTGATGATTGTTTTGATATTGATGACTTGATGAGCATTGATACAAATATGTGAAGGGTACAGTTATGAAGGAAAAAAAATTGCGCCCCATAAAAGCGGAGGCGCCCACCAAATAGTGTTTACCTTCATGGGTACCTGCAGAGGATAACGATGTATGTCATAGATTCATGTAGTTTAATTTATATAGTCACAAAATCCGAAATAAGTAGAGTTTCGCAAGATCTCCGTTATTTTAATATGGACCTTATTGTTTCAATGCTTTCATTACCTGTACCCTTAATATAATATCAAATCAGGACGAATTCGCTGTTTTTATCCAGGCGTATAATAAAATTCCGTGTCGTATTTCCGGTAGAGTTAGAATAGGACCACTCCAACTCTTCCCATGGATGTCGTACAAGGCGACTAAGGGAATACATTATAAAACATTAATCAGGTCTCCCCAACCCATCTGGCCAGCGCGGGGAGTGTAGGCCAAATCCTCCGTCTGTCTCCGGCAGATGAGAGAGGGTTGTGCTTCTGAAGTGGAGACAAAAATAACCTGATGATGATAATAAAATAGACCAATATAAATAAGTATTCATATGTGAAAAAAAGTTTTCCAAAAAATTCCTATCCGTTTTTGAATTAAAACTGTTAAAAGTTTAAAACAGTAATTTAAATAATAGCACCTCAAATATATGGACAGGAGAAAATCCTAGTTTGGGATTAGACTAGTATATGCATATAATTTTGTATAATGTAATTTTTCGCCAGGCTAATAATAAATTGACAATTCGATTTTTTCCCCCGTAATGTTAATTAGTTCATCATCAGGTTATTTTGTCTCCACTGCAGGAGCACAACCCTCTCTCATCTGCCGGAGACATTAGTTAATCAGTTGCTTAGTTTAAACTCACAGACATTTTACCCTAATGAGGGATTTAATTTAACATTTAATTACCATCTAACGTACCATATGTAGCGTTTATTTCCTTATTAGTGCAATAATTATTTCAATAGGTCAATGTAATACTCAAATAGGCACTGGTATGGTTGTCAATGCTGTTGATTTCTAAATATTAATTTGTAATTACTGAGAATAAAGTAGTGGCTTATTTACTAAGCTTGAATTATACTTGAGTCTGTTTATTGCCGTCTACTTTTGATAAATCTAAAATTATATTAGAACTGCTTATGTGTCTAGCGTCGAAAAAATAAATTTAAATATTTGCGCATTTTATTTAGGCCCAATTTTCGCTAAATATCAATTTTGCCGGCCACCTACTTCCAGAGTGCAATTTTTAGCATTCAAAAATGCACATGAAGTATCTTGATCGTAGAGTGATTGATTGGTTCCGTGGCGGAACGGGGTAGCTCTCGGAGTGCCACGCCGGAGGTTGCGGGTTCGAATCCCGCTAGGGGCAAATATTCGTATGATGAGTATGAATGTTTGTACCCAAGTCTTGGATAGTTATATATTTATTTAAGTATGTGTATCCGTTATCTAGTAACCCATAACACAGGCTCTGCCTAGTTTGGGACTGGATACTTAATTGGTGTGAATGTCAATCACATTCTACTATCAAGTATCTTGATAGTAGAATGCCATTTTTAGCATTTAGAAAGTTGGTGCATATCAATTCATTACTAAACGTTAAATCTTCTCACAATCAATTGGATACTCTAAGGGTAGTCGAGAAGGCCGGCGAAATTGATTATTACAGAAATATGTACCTAAACATGAAAATTAAAAAGTATGTTTTCGACTACTATAAGTAATCTAATGTTGAACACAACTCTTAACATGCATATTGATTAATTGCTGTTTGAAAAATTTAATGACCACTTAAAACAACAACTAAGTTCACGATGAGGGGAAAAAGATACGAAAATTCCAGGAAAAAAACGTATTTTCCGACATATTCAAGGAAATTTAAAATACATATTAATTTACGTGACCCGCACATTTTACACGGCATACAATACTTTGCTGAACAGATCAATAATATTTGCAGAAATTTCTCACTAGTATTTATAATTGTCTATTATAATTTTTTATACAAAAGTGACGTCATCCATCCAGTGAAATTTGTTATTTTTATAACTAGGTACAATATAATGAAATTAAACTGGGTGCATAATATGCCTGAATAAGGGATCTGAATACAAATCTGTAATCATTCGTAACACTGATCATGTAGAGTCATTGGCATGACACTTTATTTTATTCAGACTAGATGATCAAGGGAGCCGTGCCAGTCCTCCCGTGAGTGTCGTCATGGCGACTTAGGTATTGCACCAGGGACGGGAAGCAGCGTTTCTCCAGATCATTACTGCGATCACAAGCCTGGCAGATCTTCAAATGTGTCATTCTATTAGGGAGGCTTATGTTCAGCAGTGAACATATTTCGACTGATGATGAATCAAAATATTTGTATACTGCTCAGGTAGATTTTTAGGGACATTTACGAGTAATGAGGAAGATGAGTGTAACTATTTTATGACCTAGAAAAATAAAATTAAAATCCAAAAAATATTGATGAAAGAATTTTCGCGATATCTTAAATTTTTTTTTACTTTTCAAAGTGCAACGAGCTTATAGGCGATGTGACGTCACATCGCCCATTGGCCTTTACCGAGCAGGCGTAAGCAATTTTCAGAAAAACACAGTTTTCAAGATATCGTCATGATTTTTTTGCAGTTGTTATTATAATTACTTAAAGATTTTTTTAAGGATAAGAAATCGTGATTCGTTTTTATTTGTATCTTCCTCATTACATGACATCTAAATTACTAAAATATCTTGAGTAATAATCTCAAATTTAACTTGGCATAAAGGACAAAATTGCGAAAATCAACAAACTTCGGTTTTTAGGTTCCCAAACTCAGTTTTCAATTCTCTATCAGATTGTATATTAAAAATACAACAAGTCGGACAGATCCTTCGACCTGATTGATATATTATTATTTGCACACACAAAATAGTTAGTCACAAAGGTCTGCGTCTCCTGAAAAGTAGTGGCTTGTCCCTTACGCCAATTTACATTTTATATATAACTAGCTGTGCCCGCGGCTCCGCTCGCGTGAACTACAGAATCGCTCCAATTCCCACTCCCGTTCCCGCTTTCGCTCCGGTCCCGCTCCCGCTCCCGCCCCCGCTCCCGCCCCCGCTCCCGCCCCCGCTCCCGCTACCACACCCACTCCCCTTTTCCCACGTCCACGCCCACTCCCAATCCCACTCCAATTCCCACTCGCAGCTCCAAATGTAGTCCAAACTCATCGCAATCTGAATAGTACGGAAATACTATTCATCATCAGGTTATTTTTGTCTCCACTGCAGGAGCACTACCCTCTCTCATCTGCCGGAGACAGACGGAGGATTTGGCCTACACTCCCCGCGCTCGCCAGACGAGTTGGGGAGACCTGATTGATGTTTTATAATGTATTCCCTTAGTCGCCTTGTACGACATCCAGGGGAAGAGTTGGAGTGGTCCTATTCTACTCTACCGGAAACCACATGGCAATACTATTATTTGCAATATATTGCATACTAACCTTACCTACTAATGTATTTGAAAACTAAAAATGTCTATAACTTTTGATTGAGTTAGCCGATTGCGATGAAATAAAGACTAAATGTTAAATTAAGTTTAGCCCCATGGTTTTATGAAAAGTTCACCAAAATCCGTTCAGTAGTTTTTAAGTGATGCGAGCACAAACTCACCTACAAACAGATAAACAGACAAAAATTCCAAAAATGATTATTCAAAAATGATATAGACCCTTTTTGCAAATATCTTTAATGTACAGACACGCGATGTTTACGATTTTATTTATTAGATATTTTGATTCGTGCAGTTGCGTCTTGGCTTCATATTTATAGGTTTTTCTTAGGATAAAGTTTGTTGATGAAATCAAATAAAATCCTGTTTTCTGAGTTTTTCTTAGTTGCTGCGTTTATGGTGATCATTTATTTTTATAGTGACGGATTCTTTGGCCCACTTAAGATTTTAGCTGGCGATACCACATTGTAATTGTAAAAATATGAACATTAAAATGTCAGTAAAGTTTACGGTAATACTTTTTCATTGCCTTCAATAAGTCGTAGTTTTTCGTAATTTCTATTTTACTGAGATATCAATAAAATAAAAATACAATACAATACACAAATAAATATGTTCACAATTTTTAGGAGTTATGATAATACAATTTAGGTGGACTTGTCGCTTTAAGCGATTTCTTCCAGACAACCTTTGGGTAGCAGATATTAGTTTCAAGTTTATTAATTCACATACCATTTTCACGTCGTGTTTCAATCTTATGTTTTTTGTGAGCCGCAGCAGCCTGGAAATTCAAAGGGGTAACGCAGCGAACATCCTCGGCACTGTTAAAAACTCTGCAGAGCTGGAGGAGATATTATATCTCTAGACCTGTAGGGGCCCCCCTTTTCTTTATCATCATCATCATCATCAGGTTATTTTTGTCTCCAATGCAGGAGCACAACCCTCTCTTATCTGCCAGAGACAGACGGAGGATTTGGCCTACACTCCCCGCGCTGGCCAGACGGGTTGGGGAGGCCTGATTGATGTTTTATAATGTATTCCCTTAGTCGCCTTGTACGACATCCACGGGAAGAGTTGGAGTGGTCCTATTCTACTCTACCGGAAACCACACGGCAATTCTTTCGTATTAGTATATGTCCAATTGTATAATTTTATTACACCACTGTGATATTGATATTAATAATTTATTATTTTAAACTATCTGTAGGTTTCAGAATTAATAAATAAATGTTATAAATAATAATATAATTAATAATAATAGGGAAGACAACACTGCAACACATATTTTAAAACTATCATAACGCCACAGTGACAATTTTTTTTTAAAAGAAAAAAAACAAACGAACTAAGCGAATTAGATAATGATATCACTCGCATCTCACAAAATTATGCCAGAAGATAAAAATGATAAAGTATAATTTTCTAACAGCATTTCATTTGGAAAGGCCTATGTCCAGCAGTGGTCGTCTGAGGGCTGATATGACGATGATGATTTCAAAACTGGTTTTGTTAATTATTATTTCTTAATAGCACCGGATAGAGTAGGCCATGGGCATTTTTTTTAACAAAACCTTATCTTTTGATAAGATTGCGATAAAACACAGAGGCTGTTATATCTTACCTATAGGTGTGACTGACAATGACAAATGTTTTTTAAGTAATCCTATCCTACTAATATTATAAATGTGAAAGTTTGGATGTTTGGATGTTTGTTACTCAATCACGCTTCAACCACTGGACGGCTCGTGATGAAACTTGGCACACGTATACGTTAGGTCCTGGAATAGGACATAGCATAGTTTTTATCCCGAAAAAATATCCCATTCTTACGGGAAATACATAATAATTTATGATGTTGTCATGCGGGCAAACAGCTAGTATAAAAATATTTTAATATCCATCCGGAAATCACATATATATAATAAAATCCCTAAAACGATACGAGATGTAGATTTATTTTAAACAAAACTCCACTATCTGTTGACAGAAAAATGTTATTATAGTTTGGAATAATTTCTTGGTGACGATTCAATTTAAGGTTTCAATCTGTATCTAATTAACACTTAATTTTTTTTTTAACTTTGTTTTTAAATGCATGCTTTACTGCGACACGATGTTGTGTGCCCACGTGGCGGGACATAGCTGAGCTCTAACTATGACATGTAATCCTTTATATACCTATGATCCACAATAAAGATATTTCATTTCAAACAATAGCCGTGATAAGTGTTGATCTAATTATAAGGCCTTACGGGCTGTGGAATTATAATAGGTTATTATATAAGTACAATTCAAGGTTGCATAGATACATTTATTTTGTCATCTGTTATGTACTTAACTCTCTTTATAATGTACAACAAGTGTTAGCATGGTCCGCTGTGACCGAGCGGCCTCACCGCACATAGGACAAACCCAAGAGGTTTATTATGTGTGAGTTATGTAAGACATGAGATGTATTTTCTTATTAATGTTAAATAAATAAATTTAAAAAAAAAAAATTAGATCAACCGGCAGCAACACCACCGTTGCGAGGGTTAGTACTGCAATTGCCAAAAGTAAAATACCTTTGTTCGTATACAAAGTCCAAAGTTGTATAGTTAGTTGGTTATACAGCCTATTTATATAGCCGATTTCTTCTTCACAGTGCTAAGGGAACGTACCCATACTACGTGACCCGTTCAGGGGGGGCTTCAAAATACCACGCTTGGTCACAGGAGGGGGGGCGCTTTTTCGAGCTATATTCAAATATGGCGCGCAGTTTTTAGGACTTTTAAACTCACACGGACATCAGCTGAATGATAATGATAACTGACAGTTTTTTCTTCTTGATGATATTTTTGTCACTTGTAATTATAGGAAAGCACGCTCTTGCTCTTGCACACGCGCACGCGGCAAGCGCTGTATTAATAAAGACAGATATGAGCAATTTTTTTTTCGACTTTTTGTTTGCAAAAATTGGTTTAAAATCATATTTATGCATTATTACGTAAAAACTAGAGGGGGAGGGAGGAGGGGGATAAAAAAAAATTACAGCTAGGAAGCGAGTGTTTAATGTACCAAGTGCACTCAAGTGCACTATACTCGTATGGTTTTGACTTTGAATTTGGTAGTAAGTTGTGGTAGCCTAGTTCATAGTAAGTCATGGTAGTCTAGTTGGTAGTAAGTCGTGGTAGTCTAATTGATAGTAAGTCGTGGTAGTCTAGTTGGTAGTAAGTTGTGGTAGTCTAGTTGGTAGTAAGTCGTGGTAGTCTAGTTGATAGTAAGTCGTGGTAGTCTAGTTGATAGTAAGTCGTGGTAATCTAGTTGATAGTAAGTCGTGGTAGTCTAGTTGGTAGTAAGTCGTGGTAGTCTAGTTGATAGTAAGTCGTGGTAATCTAGTTGGTAGTAAGTCGTGGTAGTCTAGTTGGTAGTAAGTTGTGGTAGTCTAGTTGGTAGTAAGGTGGTAGTCTAGTTGGTAGTAAGTCGTGGTAGTCTAGTTGATAGTAAGTCATGGTAGTCTAGTTGATAGTAAGTCGTGGTAGTCTACTTGATAGTAAGTCATGGTAGTCTAGTTGATAGTAAGTCGTGGTAGTCTAGTTGGTAGTAAGTCGTGGTAGTCTAGTTGATAGTAAGTCGTGGTAGTCTAGTTGATAGTAAGTCGTGGTAATCTAGTTGATAGTAAGTCGTGGTAGTCTAATTGGTAGTAAGTCGTGGTAGTCTAGTTGATAGTAAGTCGTGGTAGTCTAGTTGGTAGTAAGTCGTGGTAGTCTAGTTGGTAGTAAGTTGTGGTAGTCTAGTTGGTAGTAAGGTGGTAGTCTAGTTGGTAGTAAGTCGTGGTAGTCTAGTTGATAGTAAGTCATGGTAGTCTAGTTGATAGTAAGTCGTGGTAGTCTACTTGATAGTAAGTCATGGTAGTCTAGTTGATAGTAAGTCGTGGTAGTCTAGTTGGTAGTAAGTCGTGGTAGTCTAGTTGGTAGTAAGTCGTGTTAGTCTAGTTGGTAGTAAGTTGTGGTAGTCTAGTTGGTAGCAAGTTGTGGTAGTCTAGTTGGTAGTAAGTTGTGGTAGATTACTTTTAGGCAGATTTACAACCCTATTAAAGTACACATAGACTCACAGAATACAAAAAGCCAAAGTCCTCCAACGATAAGCGTAGAACAAAGCATATTTAGACTCTACAGACAATAGCCATCAGTGAATTGTTTAAATTGGAACTTCCTACGACGAGGTCAGTCCGTCCGTCTGTCTGTCTGTACATTCACTTTCCTTAAATGCATGAAGTAACCAGATTTTATTGAGCTCAAAGAGGGACACATCTCTTAAAGTTGATATACGAGTACAAGTAAAAAAATTACATATTTAATGACACTAGGCAAAAGTCTAATACGCGGGGGGCAATTTGAATTCCTTCAAACTGGATAACCCTTATAGCGAACTTCTTTCCTACTAACTAACCTAAAACTACTGGACCAATTGAGCTGAAATATAAATCATAAGTATATGTAAAATTGTCCGGCATTCGTCAGGGAAATTTTTGTTTTCCCAGATATATCAGAAAAATTAAAAACAATTTACGAAGTTTTGTTGTAACTTATTGTTAAACTCATATAAAAAAAATGGAGGCCACCTTTACTGCCTAAGCCTTAAAGATTAGCTACTTTCCAAAGACACGTGCCGGATCAATTTTATGTAAAGCGAGACATTTTGCTTACCCCTGTTAGCCTAGGGAACAGCGGAATATAACGAGACGGGGTATTCTCGCAAAAATCGGAACGTTTGGTCACGGTTAATGGCTTGTTATACGATTTGTTACATGATTCCTGCGTTGGTTCCACAGTATTTATACATGTTTAGGGTACTGCATAAATGGGCCAACATGACTATCAACAAATCTGTTGCTGTTGGCGGTGCAGGACCTTCAGTCTGTTTTGTTAACAGTATATTGGATATATCTTACTTTACTTTCAAAATAGTGGTATCGTTATGATGAAAAAGACATGTTATGTTGGCTTGCATATCTATGTAACTATGTAACATCATATCACTTTGATTGTAGATTGAATGTTTGCAGTCATTTTCGAAAATTGAATCTTGATACATTGACATAAAGTGAACGCGACTTCATATGCACTTAACTAAAGATATTTAGTACCTACTTGGTGAGATATCATCGTTGATAGAGATTTTAGTTACGGCTGTCCCATCAACTAACCCCGGTAACGTCCAGGTTCAAATTCTGCTTGAGTTTGATTCTTATTAAATGTTGTTATTTTACTGTGATTTTAAAACATCACGCTTACTACAACGATTGTGACTTTCCTTCATGAACAACCACAAATCCAGAATAAAACAAAAACGAAACCTTCCATAGACCATCAAAGAACAGACTAGTAAATGATTGACAACCAAGGCGAACCATTCTCGTGGACAACCAAAGAATAAAACTTTAAATGCCTCCGACGGAGAGCGCACGCGACGGCATGTTGTGCCTTTCGCGACATGACAATTGCCCCTGGGACGAGGCTCTGAAGTCAGCTGAGCTGACATGGACAGGTCTGCAGTACACCTGTCTCAAGATACTACACCTGTACTGCAAGGTGTTCGAGAGGGAAGATGTGCTGGATATGGTTATTAGGTAAGTCAATTCAAGTCAATAATTTTTAGTCATGTTTCATTTTGCTGTTTAGTATCTGTTCATCATCATCATCATCATCAGGTTATTTTTGTCTCCACTGCAGGAGCACAACCCTCTCTCATCTGCCGGAGACAGACGAAAGATTTGGCCTACACTCCCCGCGCTGGCCAGACGGGTTGGGGAGGCCTGATTGATGTATTATAATGTATTCCCTTAGTCGCCTTGTACGACATCCACGGGAAGAGTTGGAGTGGTCCTATTCTACTCTACCGGAAACCACACGGCAAGTATCTGTTAGCAACATAAAATAATATTTATTATGACTACTGGCACCACAGCCAGTCGACCACCATCACTTGTAATGGTACGACTAAATTTATCCTTGTGCTCTGTGATATTGAGGAATATAAGTTTGTGTCTCCATTTATGTGTTTCCTTTACCATCAGCCACCCTGAAACCACCCCAGAACATACGGTCCACATAATCTCCACCTCAACTCCATAGTGAAGGGCTTTCGTAATGCTGGTCTGGCGGACCACACGACCGTCACAATATCAGTGGTATCACTATCTGACCCAACGAAGAAATAAGTAATTTTCAATACTATTTAAAAGACAAGAAGAATAGGCTGCTTTTTAGAGGACTATAGTCTATAGTAATACATACCTATGTAGTTTTGTTCTATTTAATATTGAATACAGCATATACATTTGGACAACTTATGTAAATCTTTTTGCTATCGGTGGCCAAGAACTTAAAACCCCACTACAGTGAACTAGTTACTTCGTCAGCAACCCAAAGCTGACCTATACGAATGAAGGAAACTGTATATTAACTGCGTGGTAGTGTGAATACGGCGTTGACAAAATTGCTGTAACTTCCGTAAAGAAACGCGCAATTTGCTGGACAAAAGAGCTCGTCAGGCGGCTTTCCATGGGAATGTAAGCAAGAGTACTAATAATAAGGTATAATACCCTAGTTTTCTTTTTTATTGTCCTTAACCATAGATCAAAGAACCATATTTTTTGTCGAATACAAGTATATTTTGATTTGACTAGCCCAATGATTCTTCATTTTTAAGTCCCTCACCTACACTATATACCCAACCCTCAACCACGACATCATCTTCCTACTAACGCTCCTTTTTCAGTGACTTTGCTCATCACAGTTGTAACAGTTCTATATTTGTCGTACCTTAAAGCGTGTCCGAGATATGCGACTTTTTTTCTCGTCGTAGGACTTCGTCTAGACCTTTTGTCTATAAACTTATATTTTTTCCCATGCCCGTTCATTACTATACCTTGCAAAGGACAATAACTACGTAATGGAAGATTCTACGGTACACCGTCATTATCATCATAATATCCTGTGAAACCCCTGAAATCAGCGAACCTCGTTCATTAGTTAGGTCATTAAAACAACGTTACGACCAACCGATGCCCGCAATTCGAATTTTAATGCCCGCAAATACGTTTAGTGATGCCATCATCTCGCCCATTTCGATAAAGTTGAGGAAAACCGGGTGCTATAAAACTATTATTACAGCAGCCCACCGGCAGTCATTGTTCTTATGTTAAACTTAGCGCACACATACGATTTCTAAAGTCATCAGTGAAATCTTTGAAAAAAAACAGCAATCGTGTCGTCAACTTGAATCACGGGCTACACAAAAATCTGTTCCCTGAGTTTGTTTCTTTGGTTTTTCACTCACTAAACTACTTCGTAAAATTTAGTATCTTAAGTTAACATGAAAACACATTACACAGTTTAACTCAATGCACCTTTTCAACATTATATGTATATGCCAGTACATTTTATTCTTATTAATTCAGCTATACACAATGCCCTTATTTCTACTAATTTACAAACTTAAATTATATATATTTAATACTATTATCAACACCAATACATTGACAGCCCTCTAAGCACAATTTATAAACTAAATTTGTGAAGTCACTTGACCTGGTGCTAATAGAATACCAGCGCTGGAGTTCGCGTAGCGTGCTGCAGCATTATGCTGAGTCAGCGCCATTTTGTTGCTGCGACACATGCGTACCTTGATTATTTTTAAATTGTAATTTATTAATTCTGTTCTGTTTATTTCTCATGTATGTGTGTGTCGTAGCTATGAATAAATTACCTATTCTATTCTACAGTTTTTTTAACGTAAAACACAAAAGGTCTGTTAAAAAGTTTATCTCAATAAATCTGTTGAGCTTTTAGAAAGAGGAATTCGTGAAATCAACCTGTATTTTACGCCACCACCAAATCTAACTGTATGCGATCTGAATTTCATCTAAAAATTTGTTAAATAAATAAAAGTCTCATATTTTGGTTATTAACGTTTCTACCTGTTTATACTTCAATACCTAGTTCTAGCTCGTAAAATCTGAGGCAATTTACATAACACGCCTTGACTTGACGCGTTTCAGATATTGTTTGCAAGTGAAGTAATGGTTGTGGGCTTGGCGCTTCGTTCCATTAGACCTGCTGGCGTGCCAAAGGTCGGGAAATATGCAATCTGAAATATGAAACCTCAATACATTAAGGGTAAATGTCAAACTAGCAACTGTTCCCGGTTGTTCTTGTAAAAGTGTTAGTAAATGAAAATATTTGATTATGAAGACCTTAGGCTACTCTTGTAGGTTTAAACTACAGGTTCTATGAGAAAGGGTTTACTGTTGCGCTGCTCCTGGTGTACGGTTCGTCTGGGTAGATACGTCCATTAGTATGTTTATTGCCCATCACAAATTTATAGTCATAAATAATCCCCACCATTGGATTTACTGTATCTTCCTTCACGTAATGGAGAATTTTGGCAGATTCAATTTACCCAGCTTCTTTGATCTCCACGGACAGTAACCGTGGCTTTATTAGCACAACGTCAAAATGTCAGTTTTGATCCAAATTTAATACCATTACTGAAGTCTGGCCTTCGTGTGTCAATCGTTTGTCCCTTGCCAAGAATCTAGCTCCATTGGCTTATTATTTTGATGTGTTTGGATTGGCATTTACTTCAGTAGCTATAATATTCTACTTAAAATCTTGTTCATTTATACAAGTTGGTGGTTGGTGAGTGTTATCTTTGGTGTTATAATAAAATTGTCTGACGTCTATTTTTTATTTGTTTACCTACAGTTAATCTTGGGATTAAAGAAGTGAGTGTTTTTGCACGTATATTTTTATACATTACCCCTTCCTCATTTCATCTACCCACAATTCTTTTGTTTGCCTACTTCCTTGCGTCTTTATGTTTCCTCTGGGATACCACATAAAATAACAAAAATTACAGGAGAAGTAGAAAAAATTCTTGCTCGGATAAGTGCAGATTTGCATAAGCAAACTAATAACATAAATGTAACTAACTGAATTAAGACATAATCAAATAGGTAGTTTAATTAATTTGAAATGTTATTTGTATATATCGGATACATTTTTATTTAGTTATTATTGTGAGTACGTAAACGCTTTACTGTACCCAAATTAACACAATTATAACATTAAGAAATGAGTTGTGCAAACTCGTTCGTTCTTCGTTTTCCTATTAGCATTCCCATTTTGGTCTGCGGTAGTTTCGGCGGTCCTTTGTGTATATAAATCGTGGTCGTTCTTGTTTACCAAATCTTTTGATAAGGGTCTAACCTACCCTCTTTTCCTTGTCTCATACATGTGTGTTTTAGGAGCCCGCTCCGCTACCCTCAAGTGTTGTTGTTTAAAGTGCAGCCGCGGTCAATCTCTAAATCATAGTAAGACAATGGATCGTTAACAATGGCATACCACCCGAGAAAACATTCGAATTGTTTACAAAACTCATTGCAATTTGCTACAAGGCTTTCATTCATAGTCACTCTAAAAGTATGCTTTTATTTCTTTGGTTTTTATTTTTCAAATGAGTCATTCAGTTAATTATTTTAAATCCTTCTTAGTATAGGTACTGCCTATCAGGTGTTATTAACAATTAAAATAATAAAGAGATTTTTAAACTTAAGACTATTATTATAACATTGAGTTAGGTGCCATACAATACTGCGTTTACATTTAGTTTTATTATGGGCACTATTTTGCGTTCTTATACTAACTGAGAAATGAGAGTACCACTTAACATTTTTTGGCGTACTACTTGCAGTATTTTATAATTAGATCAATCCGATCAAATTACCATATTTCGTTACCATGGCTGCTATCGTTATTTCAACAAACGGTAACCCACTAAACCAACCACAAGCACACTGTTATGAAACTAATATAGCAGATTACAATAACTGGCGAAATATTAATTAAGGAACTATATTGCATGAAGACTTAGACTTTGTAATTACCTTTCCATAACGGAGGCATAATCCTCCCCCTCCTAATCCAGGGATAATATTAACACGTTAAAGGACAGTTCACTCGTATTCATACGACAGACCATTGCTACAGCACGCCCCACAGCGTCACTGTTTACTACATTAACACTGATTTACTACACAAAAGCTTATTTTTTAGGACACCTTACATATACAACATCTAAGACGATGCGAGATTAGACGAGGTTAATATACTTATTTAATAAGAGACTCCGTGATCTGTTGACTAAATTTTTATTATAGTTTGGATGAATTTCTTAGTGACGAATTCATCTAAGGTTCAATTTTCTAAGTAATTTGTATACTTTTTTTCTGATGTTTATACTGTTATTTATATTGTTGTGCTGTACGCCCTTGCTGCTGGTACATAGCTAAGCTCTACCTTTTAAACTGTAAAACAAATCATCGCTTCGACAAACCAGCCAAAGATCAGTGTCGATAATCCATTAACTCAGTGTCGGCAAGCAAACGTTTGTTTTTTCAACTGATTATGTTGAGAACAGACTTCATACGATTCATCTTTTCATTCATTAATGTCAAAATATTAAGGCGAGCGGACTGATTCATTCATTCTTTCATCGCTACAATACGTCAGAAAAACTTTTTTTGATTAATTCAAATTTAAACGAAATCTCTTTAATACATTATTTACTTCGCTTCAGTTATTGTACGTTTGTTTTATTGTATTGGGTATTGTGGGATAGACATTCTAACTTATTTTATTTGTCTAAAATTCCGCGTTTTACTGAACTGAACTTCGACTAAGAATTTAAATGACGTATTTTTATGTATTTTGTTTTAACAAGTTAAGTTTAAATGTCTTCATGAGCATTGAATGCGTAAAGACTTTTTACCTAACCTACATATAGTAGGTAGTGTTTGATTTTGATAAGAAGTTTTCAATTCAGACAACCGATACATAACACTACATGAGCGAGACACAACACTTATTGGGGTATTTTATATATGTATGTTTGTCTCCCTCTTTTACTCGTATGGGATCGGTCCTGCACGAAGGAGTCGGAAATCGGGGAGAACTATGGCCGGACGCCGCGGAAGTTCAGATTAACTATTTAATTGTAAATATGTGTTAAATGTGTAAATCGGTGCACCAGGACTTCGGAAACTAAGCAGGACGGGGTAAGCTTAGGATATTTATGTTTATTATTGTATATATCGGATTTACATAGTAGAACCAAGAGACGTCAAATACACAAGGATTTTCGGATATTTTACCAGCGACCTAATTTCGGAATTAACGGCTGGATCGCTTCCGACGTCAGGGCTGGTGTCCAGACTGAGGAAGATTCAGCCGCGGGTGGGGTGCGGAAGACCTCACATTTTTGTTCACTTCGAGCCGGATCGGTTTTCTGTGTATTTTTCGTTTTCAAGGTTCTACTACAAACTACACTTTTTCGGTTTTGTTGTTGTAATTCTTTGTCGGTTTATAAGTATTTACGGCAACAAAGTACATTCTACAGGGTACACGGGTACATACTTCTCATTTATATTGATATGAACACATATTTGTTTCCCCCTATTCTATATATTTTGTAAAAACATTACAAGCATACATTTTCATACATTTGAAAAGCATCGGTTGATTTTCATTTGTTTTTATTTTTGCTTTGCACCTTGCGGATTCGGGTGACATTGTTATTTTATGTCAGATGGTTACCATAGTTACCAAATAGTTTCACAATCGACTGTTGGGATAGTGGCTGTTAATTTTACCACATATAACAAGGAGACTGATAGCTCAGCGGATACCAGCATGGTCTACCATTGTATTGAACACGGGTTCAAATCTAGGTCGGGTAAAATGACAACTTTTATTTCATAATTTTCAATTGTAGATTTTGTTATTCGGTTATGCTTTTGATAAACGGCGGAGGAGCTGTTTTCAAATAATTTGGTTTTTATTTTTAGTTTCTTATTTTGATTGAAATTATTTTTTTGTTATAATGGCTAAAGTAGCACAAGCCAAACGGTTGAACAAAGTCAAATATGATGTGGCTTTGCTCAATATAGATATGATTTACGATCTTTCCCAGACGGAGCTTGATTCAGAAACGGAAAAGAATGAGTTCAGGGTTCGGTATTCGGATTTGGAAACTAATTATCAGGATTTTATGTCAATGCATTTGGAAATGCAGTCCCAAACGGACGGGGACGACTCGGATTCGGATATGTATACGGAAAAATACAAAGCATATAATCGGAAATATTATGATATTAAACGGAAATATATGGAGAAGTTTCCAAGTTGTAGCGGCCAGTCGTCTGACTACAATACTGCGGTTTCAGAGTCCAAAGGACGTAGGGTATTTTTGCCTAAGGTACAATTGCCAACATTCTCTGGTAAATTAGAGGACTATAGTTCTTTTATGGAATTATTCGAGTCTCTAGTAGAACAGGACACTTCACTGTCAAGTACAGAAAAACTGTACTATTTGGTGGGTTCATTAACTGGGGAACCCAAAACTTTAATTCAACATTTGTCAATTACGGGAGATAACTACTCAATTGCGCTTGATTTACTTAAAAGTCGGTACGGAAATAAAAGATTACTAGCGGACAGATTAATGCGGAATTTGCTGAATGTATCTCATGTCAGTAGAAGTTTAAATTCATTGAAATCTTTTTTGAATAACCTTTTGGAAAATACTAAGGCTTTGGAAAAGATGAAATTTCCAGTCGCGGAATGGTCTTATTTACTTTTTTATATTAATTTTCAAAAACTGGACAGCAGCTTGAAGAAGCAGTTCGAAGGGAAATTTGTGGAAGAAGAGTTTCCAACCTTCGCAAATTTAATAAAGTTTTTAGAAACCGAAGTTCGGATATTGGAATCCAGTGCAGACACACAGAACTCGGGTAGGTCTGGTAGTTCTCCTGGTATCAGGGCTCATGCCTCTTTTCAAAATAATAAATCTGTACAGAACGGCTGTACATTATGTAAAAAGGGATTTCATCACCTCTCAAGGTGTGAGAAGTTTTTGAACATGAAACTTAAACCCAGGAAGGAGTATGTAACGGAGAATAGACTTTGTTTTCGGTGTTTATATAAGCACCATATTAATGAATGTCCATATTCCACGTGGTCTTGTTTAAGGTGCGGATCACCTAAACACCACCAATTAATTCATTTTGATTTACCGCAGCAGCGGGCGGTTTCTAATACATCCAAGGATAGTACAGCGGCAATGGTGGGACCGGTACCTGCCATGAAATTGGACAGTAGGGAAATTGTGCCTAGGGACACCAACTTCGGTAGGGTGAACGTACCTTCGGATAAGGTAATAACGCCTGTTGGCAACCCACATAGGGTACACGACCCTGTTATAGAAGTTAACGGCGCGGCGTTGACATCTCATGCGGATCATGAGGTGCTTCCGCCTACTACTTATCAGCGGACGGTATTGCTCTCAACAGCTATGGTGCGTGTCATGGATAGGTTCGGTAACTATCAGGACGTACGCGCACTCTTAGACGGTGGTAGTCAGAGCACATTCATATCGGAATATTGCGCTAATCGATTAGGTCTAAAACGGTTTAGATCTAACGTGATGTCGATGACTGGATTAAGCGGTATGCCAGTCTCGGGTTGCGGAGGTAGCGTCAATGTAAGTATTAGCCCTCGGTATGCGGATCAGCCGGTGCTAGTAACTACGGCCACGGTGTTAAACAAAATAACACACAACCTACCTAGTTTTAGTTTACCTGAAACTTTAACGGGCTGCTATAGGGGTTTAGAGCTTGCGGATGAGCATTTTTACCTCAGTCGGGAGGTGGATATGCTGATCGGTGCGGATCTGATAGGAGAAATCATACTCGGCGGGAGTATTACGATAAATAAGGATTTACCTAAAGCGATGCTTACAGTTTTCGGTCACGTGCTCGTAGGTCCGGTTACCTACGCTGTTACGAATCCCATGGATAATAATGCTTATTTATCGCAAACTTTCTTTTCTAACGTTATGACTGCTCAGTTGAAAGACCCTAAAATAGAAGTTTTCCAAGAAAATCATTCAGCGGACGATACGGATCAAGGTGAAATGGTTCCATTGACTTCGAATCGGTTCCTAGTCATGGAAAAGCGGCCTGTTGCCATTGATATATTGCGGGAAAATTCATCAGTTCTATGCGGGAGTACTGAACTGGAGCACACGTCAATATGTAACGGAAAATTAGACGACTGTGCAGCCGGTAATAGTTATTTGATTTCTCGTGACGGAATTTTTGAGAAAAACTTGGATAAAAACTTATCTGGTCTTCGGAAAATGACAAGTCTGCCACATGTGGGTACTACGGAATCGGATCCCATGTTGTTGAATCGGTTCAACAAATTTGGAAGACGACAATCGGTAGTCACTTGTTGCTTGCGATTTATAAATAATGCTAGGAATCCTTCTTGGAAAGTTGTTGGTGTTCTGGAGGTATTAGAACTTAGAGCGGCTTCGGAACGACTTGTTAAGGTGGGTCAAGCAACCGAATTTGCTTTGGACATAGAGTGCTTGTATCGAAACAAGCAACACTCTTCGCGGTTACGGCGGCGGGGACTTAAATGGAGGTCACTCACGGATCCTCCTAAAGTTGGAGATCTCGTGTTTATTAAGGAGGAAAAAATCCCTCCATTTAAATGGAAAATGGGTCGGGTTTTAGAGTTGTTGCCTGGGAAAGATGGTATTGTGTGTGTAGTTAATTTAAAAACCTCTTCAGGCACTCTTTTGCGGCCGGTGGTAAAGATATGCAGGCTTCCACTGGACTAACTGTGAATCTATTTTTGTATTATGTTAATATTGGTTTTAATTTTCGGTTTTCATCGGATTTTTCGGAGTTTCGGTTTTGGTTGATAAAGGCTTTCGCCTTTCTCGGGCGGCGGTATGTTTGATTTTGATAAGAAGTTTTCAATTCAGACAACCGATACATAACACTACATGAGCGAGACACAACACTTATTGGGGTATTTTATATATGTATGTTTGTCTCCCTCTTTTACTCGTATGGGATCGGTCCTGCACGAAGGAGTCGGAAATCGGGGAGAACTATGGCCGGACGCCGCGGAAGTTCAGATTAACTATTTAATTGTAAATATGTGTTAAATGTGTAAATCGGTGCACCAGGACTTCGGAAACTAAGCAGGACGGGGTAAGCTTAGGATATTTATGTTTATTATTGTATATATCGGATTTACATAGTAGAACCAAGAGACGTCAAATACACAAGGATTTTCGGATATTTTACCAGCGACCTAATTTCGGAATTAACGGCTGGATCGCTTCCGACGTCAGGGCTGGTGTCCAGACTGAGGAAGATTCAGCCGCGGGTGGGGTGCGGAAGACCTCACAGGTAGTATGTTATTTATAACCTACATATAAGTATTTCTTATACAAATAAGAATATTCTCATAAAATCTTCCTTTTCTGACAACATCGCCTGATAAACTTAATTAAGTTTCGGTTCGCCAGTAGTGCCAAATTTCCCTAGAGGTTTTATGTATGTACGAGTATATCTCAGTTAACCAAAAAAAAAATACCGCTGACTTTTTCTGTACAGCAGTGTACAGCAACATTGGAGCTACACAATGATCTTTAAAGAGTCTGATGGAACTAGGAGGACCATGTCATTGGCATAATGCAATTGGCGCAAAGAAAGTGATTCAAGTTCGATTACTTTTTCTGGTTGTGTTGTTTGGCTTCGGGGAAATATTGGATTTAACAAATCAATGTATGCAGTATTATTATGCTATACAAGGGAGTAACTTTAGATTAATATTCCTAATCGTTGCTATTTGAATAAGATAGAGTGGCACTGGAACCATTTGCAACGCTCAAGGAACATGACATAGATGGGATAGGCATATGTTTGGAATGAGGCCAAATTGTTTGGCAAACATGCAGATTTCAATAATATACCTGCTAATAAACAAAAATAAACCATGATTATGTAGAAACTTCTCTCTGTGTTTGATTATCACTCTAGTACAGTAATCTTAAAGGCAAGTGGCTACTGCCTATATTGGCGAAATTTACTTGCAGGATGGCTTTCAACCATTTAAAATGCTTTTTTCATCCAGTAAGGAGTTAAGAGTACCTCGGGGATTTTTAAAAGGGATTACAGATAGCGGATATACTTCACAGATAGCGGAAAAATAAGATCATTCGATATCGTCAATACTTTTTTGCAACAGTTTAATAGGTGCTAAAAATGATTGTTTTACTCCCACAAAGATTCCAATCCATAACGAATATTATTCGTTATTCCAGAAAACAATAAATCATTGTTATTTGTTCATATGGAACAATTCCAAAACCAACAATAACTACTGTTAGTAAAACAAGAATGAAAAACTCTAGTCTGTTAATATTTTCAGCAACAACTTTACAAATGCGTACGTCAGATACAAACTACAAATTTCATTTTGCGCTTGAATGTGACCCTGCGTTAGAAAAGTCTGTTTTATAATAGTTGAACATCGTTGCTCCCTGAATTAATTGTGAGTTTAGTCACTGGCACAATAAACTTTGTGATACTTTTACTGTGACTGCAAATTCGCAAACTGAACGCACTGCTTTATTCCATTCATTCGTTTAGCGTCCAAAGAAACTCATAAATCTATTCTTAATTTACAATGGCCATTTATCGCCGTTAGTCGTCAGTAGAGTCCGTCCGGTCGTTTCGACTTCGGACACTTTGATTGTTATATTGTTTGCGACCAAAAGTGGCAGAAATCGATTCAGTTCAGTACTATAATTTATAATACCATAGACTTTTTGGGTAAAGAATAATGGTGAGAACACTTGAAAAGACTGGAGAAGAATATATTTTTTTAAGTATCCAAATATCAAAATCATGTAGAGGTTGTCATAAACCCATACATAATTAATTAAACTCTTTACTATTAAACATTTGACCACTAAAATAATGACAAAATCAATATTCAGCGTCATATTCATTTGATTGTTTTGCCTCTTGTGAGTCCACGTCATTTTCATGTGTTATATTCGGCTCCGCCTAAACTTCGGCTTCGCCCAAGAGCTGATCTCCTACACTCCACTATCCGGTACCGCTAGCATTCAGAATAAATCTTTTCATATTTATTTATTTTATTTAGTTCACAACATCAGTGCATGACCGTGACAGATTAATTATCGGCGCACAGTGTATTTGGAACGGTTCCAAAATTGGCGCAGTTTTATGACACAAGTTACACGATTCAAATACTACCACTGATCATAATTACACATCATCCATAAAATCAATCAGATTCTAAATAACATGTCAGAAACATTTGGTTCTAATATTTGCAAGAATAGCTAAAAGTATTGTTCAAAAAATGCGTGTAAGCCTGTTTGAATTTCATTTCCCACATTCTGAATCCCAAACTTTCCTAATTAGCGCATTACACAATGATCAAAAGAAGAGAGTAAAAGTAACTAGACAGTTTTTACCAAGACCTATTATTTACGTACAGTAAGTGATACGATGTTTAAGTTCACCAATTAAAGTCAAAGAAGCCGTATGGATCTGATTGAGCTGTAGATGAAACTACGAAATCGGCACAAGGGTCATAATTCATTTATTCCTGAATACACCATAAATACAAATATACATATTGGAATACAACAAAGGTACAACAAATAGACAGAAAAGGTTGAACAGTAATAGTGTGGGCACAGTCCTTTCTTTGGCACACCCTGAGCTTGAAGAAAGGGCTCTTACTCAGCATCATGTTGTGGAACCGAACAGTTCGACACTGATCCTTCTGCTAGATCCTTTACCGAATATCGTTATGCATTTTTAAAACTAATAACTGTAATCAATAATGGTAAGGTAAATGATAAACACATCTCGAAATAGAATCATTGTTATGTATTGAACATTTTAGAAGCGAAATAACTTTAGGTTGAAGCATTTGAGTTCAATTACCAGATGATGTTGAGTTCAAATTACCATGAACGATTAAAAGCTTATAAGAAGAATGTGTTTTCTTAGCATACCTTATATTTTAGAAGTAATAGGATATCGCAGATATTTTAAACTACAGTTAACTTCAAAACAAATGTAAACTTATGTAACCTTGAGTAAAATCTGTGCAGTCACACTGACGATGACTATGCAAACTCGACCTTATTGCTGACAATAAATCATATACGAAAATATATTTTATGACAATGGCACAAGCTTTATGGGTACACAAGGCGGTTGGGACATAGCGTAACTCGATGAAACGGCCAAACAGCTGACCCATTAACAGCAATGCTGGGCCCTACTACGGAACACAACCAAACGATATGGTAAGTCGTATTCATTCGAAAGGGTTTTTAGAAAATAGAGTCTAATTTTATTTATTGCGCAAGATTTCACTTGGCACATATAAAATGTCTATTGCCAGGATTATGCGCTTTTGCCACCAAATGTAGCTGAGATTGTGATGTTATTATAGATATAACTGATGCTGAACTATCAACAACAACTGTTATATTTCAGACACGAAAATAACGTTTTAACTTATCACCAAATGATCGCTTTCTGCTTCATTTCTTGTACAATCACAGGTGCTGCTAAAATTTCGAATAGATCATCAAACCCATTATAAAAGAATATAACATAAATGTTTTCCCTAATAAACTGATGAAAAAATGCCAGTGTAAATCAACTGCATTTGAAGGAATTAGTAAAGCCAGAACCAGAGACATTGATATTTGTTTAGTGAACGTAATAAATATATTGATCACGTAGAACTTTAATATTTTAAATCTAATATTTTTGAAACATATGCTAAAGAAACCAAGAAATCTGAGACAGGCAACTTGAATAGCAGAGCATTGGTATAACATGTCCCTTGCTGCAGATACAAGACGAAGTCACGTACTAATGTCAGGATTAAGAGAACTACTCATACGTTGTAAACAAAGTATTAAATGCCATTGACCTCTCTATGTTCTGTAAGCGGCGCCGGCGCAACAATGTCGCTGCGCATACCAATTAGAATGAATGCTATGGGAAATGTCTAAACAAGGCATAATCTTTTGTATTATCTTTGACCAAGAAGGTTCACTGCGACAAAAGTCTTGAACAGACTTAACGTCTATAGGCTTTAGCCTGATTAAGTCCGGATGATTTTTTGTGATTTTCTGTCTCCTACAGCATTACGAACGTACAAGCAAAACAGGCAAAAAAATGATAAAGTAGGTAGTTATAGTATTAGTAAGTAACCATCTAGCTATAGAAGACTTAACAGCAATTTTAAATGAGACATTATGAACTTCATATCATTAAGTGTAATTAGGTGGCTGAGATATTATTCTCAGTGTTGTACAATTTTTGTTTCATCCATCACTTACTCTATTTTCTTCGTGATAAATAACTTACTCAACTACAATGATAATAATTATATATTATTGCTTTAATAATTACTCTGTATAACTATATCTTTAATTATTATAATTTACTTATAGATCTTGCTTTCTGTTCACTCTCTTCATTTTTTCATTCGTATCTGCAACTTTTACTTTCGGAAATTAAATTGTGATAGTAAAACTTCGTGTAACTTATGTGGATTTCTATGCAAATTTTTGACATATTCTTGCTTAGGCTTCGGTATAACTCTAATAGCAATATCTTTGTTTATAGTTATAGCATCCTTTTTCCGTTACTTGTCTAGTTCAGTAAAGTCGTACTAATGAATGCAGCCATAACATTCCATAGATTATCGATCGGTTCCAATACAATATACTCTAAAGAGGTTTAGGTAGTCTTATTGATCCATAGTATAAAATATCACTGCTTCCACTTCACCTGTGACCCTTTTAGTTTCATTGCTTTTCAATGAAACAAATAGAAGCTAGTTGATCTAGTGTTGTCTGACTGAATATATCGACAGATCACGCACGAGTAAATTTTGCTTTGGAGTATCGTCAGGTTCTAAGTTATGTTTTGTAAGAATAAGTGGTCAACTATCAATAATATTGATTACGAGTAGGTCCTTATCGATAGAATCATCTTTATAATGCTAAAAGGCATCAGTCTTACTTTCTGCAGTTTTGCTGTTGTTTGGAATGTCTTTTCAAGAACTGTATTCTAAATCATCGTGTTGGGAGAAATGGTAGCTGATCAGTAATTAATTTAGTTGAAATATTAGGATTTTAAGACCATTTTACTACACGGAGCTGATGTCATGATAAGAATACTAATACGTAATACTGATGTACAGATAAACAAATCGATAGATCTCGTAATTTGATCACATCGATACTATTGTAACGATATTGGTCTACTATTCTGGCAAGTTTTTTTATCCATTCATAGTCTTAAAATAGAGACAGCAACGTGTATTTACGTAGGAGTTATGTTGTTACTATCTATCGTCGAGTCCGTGATTCACGCAATACTCCAGTATGACCACCGATGTTCGTTTGAAACGTAACGCAGTTTTTTTTATCAATTTCCTCTCGATGAGTAATTTGTTAATAGAATCAAAGAGATTGTATATGTAGTAAAAAACGTCTACTATGATGGAAACCGCGCTCAATAATCCAAATAGAAGATAAGTCAGTAATAAAGTCAGATATTAAAGCTGACCTTAAAGATAACGAAAGTTCATAGGAAGTCATAAACCTTGGCGATGTGGAAGTGTTTATGATTGAGCCACAATGATACTAAAATGAAAGAAAAAAGATTAATGACGATATATAAGACATTATAGGATAAAATAACATACATCGATATCGGGAATATCAAATAGCGTAAGGGACCAAGTGACGACTTTACAGGAGAACCAGAAAAGGACTTCGTTTTTGCATTTGTTTTAATTTTGAATATTTTTTTTTGTATTTGAAGAAATTAGTAACGTCCTCAAAAAGGCTGGGGTCCGCAGTGAGTAGAATAAAAGGAGGTGCATGAAAAGGTTGATGAATGTGAGTGAGGCTAGTGAGGTGTGTCAGGATCGCGCAAAGTGGCGATCCATCGTCTCTGCCTACACCTCTGGGACCAAGGCGTGAGCATTATGTATGTATATATGTATTTGATGCTTTTAAATGACTGTCAAAGAAAAGTTTTATAGATTTCCTAGATCTTTAACGATATAAACTCAAATATAAATCGCCGAGATATTCTATCTGTAGGGCGGTCCCCCCATTCCCTTTTTTAATACTAGTATGCAACAACTTGTATATTTGCAAATGGAAATATCCAAGCTGATCCCAGCCTATCCGACCATCAGTATCTTAGTGTACGTCATACACATTCATGATTAGTGCGTAATGACAGAAGTAACACAGTAACAGTATAACGCAAAAAATGAAATGTAAGCGTTTAGAGAAGCAGGGAGCACATCAGCCTTCAAAACAACCACAATTCAATCAGAACTACACGTAAACCATGCTAAATATAGCGATCTCGCTCTCGGCCACGGTGAAGGTCGCACGTGATAAGGAGTGCCTCACTTTCACTTATTGAATGATATCACATCTAACCTCTGAGGGCATAAGTCTCAGAACTATGAATTAAGAGCTCAAAATTAAAAACAAGGAAAGCGTTGTTGTGTTTCGATTTGAAGAGTAAGACAATGTGATATCAAGCATATGAATTTGCTTGTAGCCTTCTTGATTCTTGAATCCTAGGCTCTTCCTTGATTAGGCCTCCTGGGCTCAAAGCAGCCGAGCTCAATTAGGAAGTCTATCAGTTTCTTCGCGTCTTGGCATGCCTCTGGGAGCGTCCCCTGCGTGCTGAGGATATAAGCTCATTGTTTAGCCTCGACCCAAGAGCACTTGCGTCCAACCTTGGATGCAGTCCAAGAGCACTTGCGCAGCTGTGTCTCCTGCCTCCATGTAAGCTCTGCATAAGAAGCTGTCGGGTTGCCTATAGTAATAAACGGTACGGCCAAGAGCCGTGGTAGCCTGGTTAGTTGTACACTCGCCTCACGTTCATGAGGTCGTGGGTTCAAACCTCGCCCGTACCAATGAGTTTTTCGAAATTTAAGTACGGTTTATTTGTAATACCACAGGCTTTTAGGTGAAGGAAAACATTGTAAGGAAACCTGCATATGCCAAAGAAGAATTTCGAAGGCGTATGTGAAGTCCTCTAAATCAGCTTGGGGCACCGTCTGTGGTCAGGGGTTTGGCACATAAGATCCTGAAGGGTCGAAGTGTCGCCAGGTCTTCCTGGCCCCCTAAGAAGATAAGATAATAAGATAACGGTACGCACAACTTTCAAACTATGATAATTTTCAAGCAATCGTAAGGTACTAAGTATTTTATGAAATTGCAGGCGGACAAAGGAACAGATTCTGTATTATATGTCATTGCCGCTCAGCTTTGTCAAAACTTATTCCAAGATATTCGTGGTTATGCATTATCTCGAGCTCAGCAGCAGGATTGTTCGTTCAATCATATTCATGTGGCGTCAACGTCCATTGTGCGTTACTTAGCATTTCAATCAGCGATCCGACCCACGTCTCCGTGGCGTCCTTTCAGAGTCTCGGATCACTTACTGCCTTAACTCTTGTGTTCCGTTTGTAACAGGGCTGTATTCAGGGAGGTACTTGGTAGTCCAGACACGAGGCCCAGAAATAGTGAGGCTGGAGAAGTAGAGGGTTTATGGGTAATTTAGTGCATGCTAAGTGATTTTTCATTAAACACCTCCGTAGACCATAGACTGATCACTGAACTTGATGGCAGGATGACATCGTAAAGTCAGCAGCATTAAGTTGATTCGAGCCTACATAAAATGAAGTTGAATTGCGTGATAGAGTATTATAGTAACAGTGTTAAGAGATAGAAAACTATAGCCTAGTTTTTTGTAGGTAGTCAATGAAGATATTAGCAAGATTTGTTGAGCCTAAAATCATTGTACTTACAAAGATGAGACAAATGACAGTTGTCAATAATGTATGTACCTGTACAATACGAACTGACAACCAAAACAAATCGGAACAGTAGTTTTCAACTGTCGTTTGTGCTACTTCAATAAGTCAAGTCACCTGAGGGTTGCGGTCTTTGGGTGTAGTTGTGTAAAATCAACAAAAAGTCACAGTACAGGCGATTTACTAAAGATTTACATTTACTAATGTCATGTCAACACGTGTCAAATTGACTATTAATTCATGTTTAATATTTATACAGATAATGGGCTCGATTCTGAAGGCACAATGTTAAAATTTGACAGCACTAAAACTGTTGCTATCCTTGTCACACAGTATTATGAAGATAAAGACGAAACCAATTTTAGCGCTGTCAAATTTTAAATGTGTGCTTTCAGAATCGGGCCCAATCATTATGTTAAATGTCAGTAGCCGTCTCTATCTATTTGTATATGCTTGAAAACACGTGTGCAAACGCAAGGCAGAAGCTATACAGTTGTACCTACAATGAAAGAAATAAATAACATAATTTAAGTTATCGGTCCCCTAAATCACACATACACAGATATACAAGGTAATATTAGTATTTATGACCTGTGGAGTTGTGGCCCCCGAGATGGGGACCCAACACCTGAGTACGTTTCTGCATTGTACACATATTATAATCCTACGGTCACGAACGTACAATATTATTGTCTTATTATTAGGGATAAGCGCTGTTCCTCTGTCACGATGTTCGTACACAATTCTGTGTATTTTTAGATCTGTTTGTGTATGTAAATGAAGTGTATGAATGCGTGTACCATTAATAATAAGTTTGTTTTTGCAATGACATTATTTAAGATGATTCTCTATAAGGATTATTCAGTATGTTAATAATTCTGCCCAGATACTATACTGCCTAGATAAAAATGGTATTTGAGCAAGGGCTAAAAAAGGCGCCGAACAGGTTTTCTAGAATTCTGTGACTGATGAATTCTAATTCTTCAATTACTGAAGATAATGCAGTTATTTTTATAGAATTCTAAACACCAAGTTTTCCTATTTATGTTGAACGCTTTTCAGCATGATACGTTGTCCGTACGAGCATTCAGTATTAAATATAACAACTCTTAGAAGACAACTCTTCAATAAACATATATATTTTTCGTACAAACCCTTTTTTCGGATTTTGGATGTTAAATTATTTTTCAGAATATCCAAAGCCAAAAAATGGAAATATTCAAGCTAATCGCAATTATTATCATCATAACAGGCCTTAGACGTACACTGCTGGACATAGTCCTTCCCCAATGAACGCCACCACACTCTTTCCTTCGCCCTCCGTATCCAGCCTCTTCCGGCCACCATAACGTCGGTATAAATATAAGATATCGCAATAAGTCTTGTTGTATGCAGTTTATAAGTCCCGGAGTAACTTTGCCACTGATAATTTTTACGACGGAAAAAGTTATCCAGAGTAATGACAACTGTTTGTTTATTCAAAAGCATGCAATCAACACGAATGTTGTCTGTAATTGCTTTCAGCATTTTCTGCAAAATTATTTCTGTAACTTCTCTGTTTGATCAGCCTACACGTTCCCGGTGCAGTGGCAAGTTTGCGAATAGTTCGTCTAATTCTGTGATACTTGGCATTCTTCGTTTATGATCTAATTCACTTTCATTGTTTCTCCAGAAATATGTATTTTAGCAGAGAAATAGGCTTAGTCACATGACGGTTCTAATTGAATCATCTAAAATACCTCTTGTATAGACATTCTAACTGTACCTAATGTACATATTATATACATTTAAAACAATTTACAAGCTCAGTATCTAATCAGTTGTGACAAGATTTCATCATCAGGTTATTTTCGCTGCAGGAGCACAACCCTCTCTCATCTGCCGGAGACAGACGGAGGATTTGGCCTACACTCCCCGAGCTGGCCAGACGGGTTGGGGAGGCCTGATTGATGTTTTATAATGTATTCCCTTAGTCGCCTCGCCTACTCTACCGGAAACCATACGGCAACGACAAGATTTAACGTTTGTCTAATGAATTTATTTACATCACCTTTCCTTTTTAGCATTCAGAAAGTTTCATCAGCGATCTTCATCTTTATCACGACACCACACCTGGTCCTCCGTCCTCCGCATCCAGCCGCTTAGATCGTCGCTCCATCTGACGGCGGGGAATGCCACCCTCCGCATCCAGATCCGATAAGAAATTTAGTTGGACTTGGCAAGCCAAATATTTATTCGTCGAAATATTCGTTGGGACTGACAAGCGTCATAATCTTATATAACAGTTTTGACCTCAAGGCATGAGCTTGAGACGTATGCACTCCTTAATAAGACCTGTTTATTTTATGTTTTTGTTAAACTTCTTATTTATTTGTTGGCAGGAAGACGTGCAAGTCATGTGGGTGCGATCGGCTGACGCACTCCATCTACCATGAGGAGCTGGGCTCGGTGCGCGACCGGCTCGGCCTGCGCGAGACCAGGACCAGCCACAACAGCTACGACAGCCCACCGGGACTCACTGCCAAGCAAGTAAGACTCACAGCCAAGTAGATAAGAATCAATACTATCTAAGCAACAACTAGGCAACGATATTAGGTAAAACTTACTGCCAAGTAGTTAAGAGCCACTGTCAAGCAGTTAGGTTCAATGTAATCTAGGCGGTTAGGCTTACTGTCAAGTAGGTAAATACTCATTGCCAAGCAGATAATATACACTGCCAAGTAGGGAAGCCTCATTACCAGGCAAGTACTGGCAGACGAATACAGTGGATTCTAATATAATTTTGTTTGATGTGGTTTCCGGTAGAGTAGAATAGGACCACTCCAACTCTTCCCGTGGATGTCGTACAAGGCGACTAAGGTAATACATTATAAAACATCAATCAGGCCTCCCCAACCCGTCTGGCCAGCGCGGGGAGTGTAGGCAAATCCTCCGTCTGTCTCCGGCAGATGAGAGAGGGTTGTGCTCTTGCAGTAGAGACAAAAATAACCTGATGATGGTGATGATATTGGTTGACTGTGCATTTTAGTTTTTGTGAAATAGTAATCGATATCTTCCTTGTAACAAGCATTTTAAGCCAATCCAATTCTAGGTACTGAATGTTTATATTTAAACAAACTGCAATACAACAAATAGTTTTCTTATCATCTTTCAGACGGAGCTATACTGGCAGTCTGTCGCCGAGCGCGCGCCTACTGGCGTAGGTGGCGCCACCGGCGCAGCGGCATGGCGCGCCTGGCGTACTCGCGCTCTGGCGAGCCAGCTGCCGAAACAAGACCTCTCATTGGCTCACTGCCGACATATAGATGAGGAACACCGCAAGCAGTTTGAGGACTTTGTAGCAGCTCGCAATGAGATTGCTCTTGATATTGGTGGGTGGAAGTCTATTATATATTTATCTTTGGTGAAAGTTACTCTCAGCATCAGCGCCACCTATTAGCAGAATGCGAAGCTATGTTTTTTCTTTCATTTGTTTATTATATTAATGCCCAACAGTGGACTAATACAGACTTATGATGATTAAGTCATCATTACTAATAAAATAACGCATAATAAACTGGATTTTAGGCACAGACTATTTTGGTTGGTGGTGTTAATATAGTACAGAGCTATCTAGGAATGAGTAGTGAAACTAATAATTGACATTTTTCTATTTCATTTCAGGCGTTGCATGTCAACATCACGGTGCATCCACAGAATGCATGGCTTGTAATAAATCTATTCGTAGCGGAAGTATCGCAATTCAAGCTCCACGGATAGGGGAAGAGGTAAATATTAAATTTTGTTAAAGTACAGCGCCATCTGTTAACTATAATTAAACCAATTGATGTTAAGAGTACCTGTTCAATTTTCGTAGTTCAGCTACTGGACAACAGATGGCGCTTTCCAAATTTTTCGTTTTGTCCCTATTTTTGATAATTATGTTCATGATTAGGCAAGTTTCCATCCCACGTGCTTCACATGCGCGGAATGCGACGAACTGCTCGTGGAGCTCGCGTACTGCGCGCTGGACGGCCGACTGTACTGCGTGCGCCACTACGCCGAGCGTCTGAAGCCGAGGTGCCACGCTTGCGATGAGGTGAGACCAATAAAAGCAGTTCTACTTTTTATGCAGATATTTATTTAATTTAATTATTAAATAAAATAATGGGTATGCGAGTATGTGTTAAAATTGTATACCAAACCATAGAGCAATTGTATTTATTTTTATTTTGTCTGTGAACTTAGCAAGCAAGGCCCCTCATCATTCAGGTCAGGTCGAATCCTCATATGATTGTTTCAAATTTACTGGCACGAAAATGCCCAACTCCTTCATTCCTTTGGCTCCCAATCCGCCTTCGCCGACATACCCATATTGCATACACTGTTCTTAAATGTTCCCCTTTACAAAATATATAAATGTAAAAAGTAAAAAATAAGGAAAATATCCAAATTATTTAACATTGTATAAACCGCAATCTCACTACACTACACTGGAACCTACAATGGTTGATTCACAACCCAGGCAGATTACATAACGTTTACAATACTTACAAAAAAAGTATATAAAAATATTTATATACATACTAAAATAAATATATAAACATCCAAGACTTGTGTACAAACATTCATATTCATCATACGAACATTTGCCCCTAGCGGGATCCGAACCCGCAACCTCCGGCGTGGCAGTCCGAGAGCTACCTATTTATTAAATGAGATCTTTGCCGTACGAGGTGATGGAAACAGTGTTACGTGTTAGGTACAACTATTTATATCGTAATTCTATCTAGAAATCGCAATACCATTGACTGGTTCCGTTCCCTCTTGATATAGAACCAAATCGTAGTAATTCCAAACAAAATGAAACGATCGCAGTATATCAGTGCCGTGGCTATTCTCGTCCGCAGATCGTTGATCTGACAGTCTGACATTTGCCAGCACAAAGTACTGATTGTCGGACATTTTATACTGGACATCAGCAATAATCGTGGTACCAAGCTTAAAAATCACGCTTGGTTTTGTCAGACGACTTAAAATACAAATATATTTTCTAACTTATAATTTAACGTGAGCGTTAAAGATATATAATTAATAGCATCTAGCTAGAACTATGGTCTACACAAATCTGAGCACTAGTTAGGCTTTTACAAATGTTTGTTCATCATTAGAAGAAACAGATTACTTACATACAATTTGGGTACCAGCTACCCTATAATATCACGTATGGCTCATACATATGTTCTTTTTTTTTGTAATGTAGAATAACAATCTAATGAGTTACTTAGCATGTTTGTCAGCTCTGCGGTAGCCGACTTATTTGATGTTACATACATGTGGAACATGTTGTTGGAATGTATAAAGCTATCTATAATACAAATATTTGATAACACTATTTGTACATTACCGTTTATGTTCTTGTGAATTTATAAAAATAAAAATAAAATAAAATAAAAAATCATCTGTTCTATACCTATAATAAAACTGTAACTATTCTATGTCTGTACATGGGAGATATTGTAGAAAAATGTGTACGAGGGGTCTTTATATGGCCAATAGAAGGCAAAATAACTGTTTTTCGAATTTTTGTCTGTATGTTTGTGTAAAATATCTTCCCTAGGGATGCGGGGGACTAAATTAGCGGGAGCGCAATAAAAACACATCCGTCCAGTAAAACATCTATTCGAGACAAAGAGTCATGGAAATAACAAATTACCCTCTCTTATAAAATAGTTGCTTATAAACTACCCCATACATTACAGTTTGTTACCTCATAACGCAATAACTACTGAATAAAATTTGATAAAACTTTCAAAGTTGTCTTGCTGGTGGTCTAACTTAAAACCTGGTGCATGTTTCATCTTGATACGCCACTTAGAACCTGAGATATTATCCTCGCAGCGGGAGTAGGAACGGTAGCAGATTCTGTAGTCCACGCGAGCGATAATAAACCCACATTCCATCTGTAAATGAGTTTTTAAAACACGTAAATTCATTCCGTACTTTACTTAATTGTTTAAGTTTTTACAAGTTGCAGCTTAAGTGTCTAAGCTTGCTTTTATATAATTTGGTGAACACCTAATACCATGAAGCAAAATAATTTTTCGTAGCTCATTTTAAAATCATCTGTTATCTAATTTAATAACCAATTAGTCAATCCTGAAGGAAAAAAACTTTGAGGTGAAACTATGAGCTACGAAAAATTATTTTGCTTCATGGTATCAGGTCTAGGTTTCCAAAATGGAACCAGCCTATTATTATCTGCTTCTACTCGTAGGTCGAAATAAACAACCATTAGCTATAAAATAGGTCTATAGTGGGGGTATATTGGTGCTTGCGCGATCCCCCGATTATGGACCTATGAAGCTGGTACATTTCACCAGTGTGCTAGTAGGGTATATATTAAAACAGGTTATCTAATTATATGCCGTGTGGTTTCCGGTAGAGTGGAATGCGACTACTCCAACTCTTCCCGTGGATGTCGTACAAGGCGACTAAGGGAATAAATACATTATAAAACATCAATCAGGCCTCCCCAACCCGTCTGGCCAGCGCGGGGAGTGTAGGCCAAATCCTCCGTCTGTCTCCGGCAGAAGAGAGAGGGTTGTACTCCTGCAGTGGAGACAAAAATAACCTGATGATGATGTAATTAGGTATATGATTTATATTTCATTCCAAACCAATAGTCATACGAAAACCAACGCCTTTTGCGTCTCGGTAACATGTACATGAAAGGGTCACCAGCAGCAAAAACAGGTTTGTATTACCATGTACATTTTGCGGTACACTTAGGAACACCATCTATTATTTATTTTGTTATTGCGACGCAAATGCGTTTGTTTTCATATTTTGAATGAAATATATTTTCAAAGTTACTGATATTCAAATCACCTCCAAGATAATGTTAAGATTTCAGAGTGCGTCTACCTAGCTCAGTAGAAACATAAGTGTGGAAATAAATATTACCAACCAAATAAACTAAACCGGAACGGAGTTCCTGATTGTTATGCTGGTACTATATTATAAAATGTTCTGTGTTGCGGAATATCTTGCCCCCTCCTCCCCTCTAACCCTCATCATTGGTCTAATTTTAGCCAGTAACATTATAATAAGCGCAGAGAAACTGTGTCACGTTGCAATTTTGAACTACCTGAACCGACAACTGCATTTGCGTTTGGTGATGGCGCTGGAGTCGCTTTCCAACTTTTTTGTAGCTTTTCAACCCACTGCGTTTCCCACGTCGAGTTTTCTGTGGGATTAAAGCTTTTTCCTCTGGGAAACGATGGCCCATATCCTCTTAAAAGAAATATAGATATTCTATCCAAACAATTCAATAGCCTACCAAAGGAAATCTGAAGCGATTTAAGCTCGTACGTCCTCGTTGAGGGACGTACGAGCTTAAATCGCCTCAGATTTCCTTTTTGACGTACACAGGTTTTCTCACGATGGTCTCCTTCACCGAAAAGCCTTTTTATTAGTTCTAGTGAAAGTTTTTTATAAATCAGTTTAGTGGTTCCGGATATTGGATTAATATCCTACTAATATTATAAACGCGAAAGTTTGTAAGTATGGATGGATGTTTGTTACTCAATCACGCTACAACCACTGGACGGATCGGGATGAAACTTGGCACACATATAGCTTAGGTCCTGAAATAGCACATAGGATAGTTTTATCCCGAAAAAACATCCCATTCCTACGGGAAATACATAATAGTTTGTGATGTTAAGTTTTCCACGCGGACGAAGTCGCGGGCAACAGCTAGTACATAATAAATAAGTTATGTTGTGACTCAGTGTAAGATAACTCTCTACATTGATTTGATTTACCACCTTATTTCTTTTTTTTTAATTATCTTAGTACTTTATTTTGCCACTCGCAAAAGTAAGTTGGTCGAACTGCTTTCGCCGACAGCTGACAATATTATTAATGCAACGCAACTGCTCACATCCATTCGCTTGTGCACTTCGTGAATTTAGTGCAACTGTGATCTTTGTGGCATCATTCAATTTTACATATTTACATACATACATATATAATGCTCACGCCTTGGTCCCAGAGGGGTAGGCAGAGACGATTGATCGCCACTTTGCGCATATTTAATTAGTTATCAAATGGTACACAATATCCGAAGAATATAGTAAGTTTAACAAAATCATATCAAAATACTTACCAAGTCTAAAGTTGTACACAAGTGGGTATTTCGCAGGGTCATTTTATAGTTTTTAAAATAGGTAGGTACAGGTACATGTGTGGAGAAAATAAAAACAGTCATTACCTACCTACCAGATTACAAACAAAATATTTGGAAAACGAATTTGAAATTACTTATTCTTTATTTTGCACTAAAATATATAGTAATAATGAATCTAGTGTACAATGGCGGGCTTTTCGCTTTCAGCGATTTCTTCCAGGCAAGCTTAGGGTGGAAATGAAGAGAGGAAATGCTGGATGCACACAGTTATGAATAAGATTTGTTCATGATTATAACATACGCGTTTTTTGGTGAAAAGCCTCTCTTTCTGTGTAAAGTAGAACTTATAAAAGGCTGTTTAGTAAGTAGAACTTAGAAAATCTTTATTAATTGTATGCAAACTTGATTTTTAAAAGATGTGTTGCGTGAAGTTTGTTGCGCCGTTTCTTTTTCACAGCGCTAACACCTAGGAAGCGGTAGTCGATAAAAAAAATGACGTGTATAAATGTACCAAGTGTACTCATATGCAATAAATGATTTTGACTTTGACTTTGCTGTATTAGTAACTTATTCTGTGTGAAATTTCCCTTTACTTTGCGTCGGTAGGATCTGTATATATGCGCATCGCCATGATATTTTTTAGATTTTTTATAGTATCTGGGAGCTATGAGCTGGGAGCTCAACCGGCTTAGTAGTTTTTGTCTGACGGACAGACATACAAACAGACAAACGGACAAAAAGGTTATACTCTTTGACGGAACCTAAAAATACTTCTTTAAAGCTAAAAGAAGATAGAAAAGATTCACTCGCGAGCGAAACTTGATAGTGAAAACAGAAAAATATAATTTTCACGATGTCCTATATAAGTAGCTAGCTATAAGTTAATTAAATACATACCTAAGCTGTTTATCTTACAAAAAAAAACAAAGCAGAACGTTTTCTTACTAAATTCCATAGTAACAGAGTATGGTGCTCGGTATTCAATACGAGAAATATGCCCGGTATGCGTTTAGAGCGCAAAAATAAACTTAACCACTAACAGAGCGAGGATTGATTCACACCTTACCACTTCTGGGCAGTTGTTATAGGCGCATCGGGTTATTTGCCCGTGTATTTTAATTTTCAGACTAGATTAAGACTTTTTATGAGATTGTGTATTAAATAAAGTGGTAAACGTGTTTGTGGACTTGAAATTTAAAGGAAACTTTTAAGGTAATATTTTGACAACATGAAATGATCATTTAGTAAGTTCGTAAACCTTACTGACCTTACTTTTTATAGAAAAATTGTTTACTATAAACATAACAGAAAAATAAAACCAAAAAATAGTCTTTCATTGCAAAAAGGGCACACATTAAGATGATTAACCTAATACTTGCTCTAATGGCTTAAGAATACGTCATAATTTTTAATTAAATCAGTGGATTTTTTGTTGCTAATGTCGTTGTATGGTTACTCTAAGGTTGACTGAAAGAGGTCCCTAAGTGGGATAAGTCCGCCTTTGTACACAGTTTAATTCCTATTTTATTATTGTTGTTGTTGTTATTTTTGCTACAATAAAGCGTTTACATACATACTTTGTACTCGTATTGACCTCAACTCTCATTAACTCGTCAATAGAGATATAGTAAAAAAGCTTTTTTGACCGTCTGACTGTCCGACGGATAACTCGAATACTACTGGGTTCATTAAGCTGAAATTTGGTGTCAAATTGGCTTCAAATTATGGGAAAAATTTGGAAATTTCTGGAAAAAAATTCTTCTCCGAAATATTTCAGGTAAGTTACAAAAACATTAATTGTCGAAATCCCCATATTGTGTAAGGCGTACACTTTACTGATTTTACAATTTTTCCACTCCGTACACAGATATAGTATATACATACGTACGCAGATAAAAAAGATTTCTTCAATTGTTATTTTTCATGAAATCGTTTTTATGTGTTGAAATCGCTTAGCATATTTTGACAGCGTATGACGACCTATAAGCTAAGTAAGCTGCTTATTCCAGGTAACCTTTAAGTTATATATAAGTGCTGTAACGACCACCGAAGTGTCATGGTAGTCTCTTCTATTTATTTTCCTCAGTTATATAGATATCATCATCATCATCAGGTTATTTCTGTCTCCACTGCAGGAGCACAACCCTCTCTCATCTGCCGGAGACAGACGGAGGATTTGGCCTACACTCCCCGCGCTGGCCAGACGGGTTGGGGAGGCCTGATTGATGTTTTATAATGTATTCCCTTAGTCGCCCTGTACGACATCCACGGGAAGAGTTGGAGTGGTCCTATTCTACTCTACCGGAAACCACACGGCATACATATGTATATCGGTTTTTAATGTATAATTGTAATAGTATTTAATACAATGTGTATATTTCGCGGGAAACCTCAATGAGTAAAGCGTATAAATACTCTTCCAGTTCGTTGCAAATTTGACTGTTGTACATCTGCATTTAAACTACTATCACTTCAAACCTTAGTGCAAATCACCGACTTAGTTGTGCCCTATTTTGTTGAATGCTTGTTGTAACCGCCGGTTTTTTTAAATGACAAATCTTTCTCTCTATTTTATGCGCAGATGTGAAATAAACTTCCGACGGTCATTCGAGACAGTATGTCGGTGACATCCTTTAAAACTAATTTTGCCCCCTCGCTCTCACTGCCTTGTCTCACACCCTGTAAGGTTGGCTGGAAGAGATCTCTTTTAGAGATAAGCTCACCTTTGTACACACTGTATTTAGTTTTAAGATGTGCTATAAAAAATATATAAAATATGATATACCTAATAGGTCTAGTAACCATAAATTAACTTATATTTAAGTAAATCATTTATTGCATACGAGTACACTTGGTACATTTATACACGTATTTTTTTTATCGACTACCGCTTCCTTGGTGTTAGCGCTGTGAAGAAGAAAGGGCGCAACAAACTTCACGCAATACATCTTTTGTAAACAAGTTTGTATTGAATTATAGTATACAGATTGTGCGAAGCTGAAGTAACATTAGCACTTATCTTTGTCATTCAAATAATCGTTAAAAAATACACTCCTCTAAACTTTTTTAAAATTCGAATTTTTATAATATCTCACATTCCCTAACTAAACGTAACCGCCGAAAAGTCCAGCCGCCGCAACAAGGCATGCGTCCATCGATCTCCTAAATAGCGATCGATCTCTTTGATCTCTGTCGTCTAGCTTGTTTATAGTCTGTAGTAGTTCGATGTAATAAATATAATTGACGCACACGACACTACTCTTAACCGGTGTGGGCAACGTGGACTCAATACTCTTTCAACGGTTGCCGAGGACGTGTCTCCAGCCCTTTGCCTCCAGAGATTAAAAAAAGTTAATTAATTAAAAAGTTATTTTGACGCGCCGGTGCGGAGTGCATTCACCTGCATTTGAATTTTGACGCGCGAACGATTTTCTTGCGCTTGTGAGTTGTGTGCGTTCGGAAACCCGGCGTTGAGGAATACAATTGATTTGTGAGTGAAGAATACGCATCTGTTTTGTTTTAATAAAACTTTATTGAATTATTTAGGAAGTCTTTGTTAGTTACAACGTAATGTTTGTGCGTTTTTACCTTTAGAAAAAAAATCATTGTCTACAATACAAAAAAAAACTTTAAAACCTTAAAGGTATACAAAACTTTAAAGACTTTAAAAATAGGAAGTTAACGATCTTTTAAGTGATATATTCATATATACTGATAAAAATATATACTTCCTGATACCAAATACAGCAATTATTTTTACCCGTTGGTCTTTCAAGCTACTTAAATATTTCATTCCATTGTAACTTCTCGGCGTAAATTGTTTTTTCCTGAGTAAATATAACAAATCAGCATCTCACCTCGAGTCCATTTATTTAAATGATTTTAGTATTGAGTAGTTGGTTCTAATGTTTTATATAAATATCAACGTCTTAAATTTTTATACAAATAGATACCATTTATACGCACACAAAGAATTATTTTTATAATAAGTAGTATTAGACAAATACTAAACTAGAATTTTCTCTGTACTACGGAAATTAAACAAGGAGAGAACAATTTACCTTCCTAATCCTAACTAGGATGTGAATAGTATCTATGAAATTTTGCATACTTAATACATAATTTTTTGTGTCATGACGATAGGCTAATTTCTACAATGGGAAAAACTGTTCCCGTGGGGAAAATAAATTAATTTCATGAGCGCCGACAATAGCAACAGTTATTTAGTTTTAGGAAACATCAAACAAAATTCAAATAGTTTATTATTATAAATTACCAGATTCATAGATTATTACAGTCATCCTTATTATTATATGATTACATCAATTGAGTACGATTAAACATTAAAATTCACAGGACAATGCATATTGGAGCTCCCACACTAGACTATGCAGTCTGTATCGGTTAGAAGTACCGATTAATACCTGTTTAAATGTTTACGTTTTATGTTATATTCTGTTAAAATACATACTTAATGGGTACTAATAAAGTTACAAACCACTACCTTTTGTATTAAACTATTCATAACTTTTGTTACCTTCTGTACTAAAGCTTTAAATCACGTAGTTCGTCTACTCGACAACAGATGGCGCAACAAGAAGCTCACACAAGTATTTTAAATTGCAATATATATTTTTCAGACGGACGCGGACGTGCGGTTTTGTATTTTAGAACGGGATGGAATATAAAAACAGTGATCTAACAATACTATCATCATGACTTTGACTGCGATCGTTTCCGGTAGTTTTACTTTCAACCCACTCAAAAAATAAAAAGAAGCTTGTGAAAAACAAACAACTCAAAACTAAACATAATGAATGACGCTTCCAGGATATTTAAAAACAAAACACTCGAGTCAGATTATTACTATGCATGATAATACGCTTGACTAATTGAAGTTATAAATTTGTTAGTTAGGTTGTTAATGAGGCCCGGGTTCGATTCGCCGACGAACTTAAATTATTTTTAAAGTGTACTTGTCTAAAACCAACTAGGATAATATGGAAACTCGTTATGGACAGCACTACACAAATATTACATAGAGATTGCACCTGGAACCAGCAGGGTTACCCTGTGTATATTAAGATCATTACTGCGATGACCAATCCGCCTGCCAAGCGTGGTGATTGTGGCAAATCCCCCAATGGACAGCCCACCAAAAGTGGCGTTCTGCTGGGGAGGCTTATGTTCAGCAGTGGACGTATTTCGGCTGATGATGGTGCATAACGCCGGTAACGTAGGGAGTTGTGAATGATCCTTGAAGTGAAGTAACCATTCTACAAAAAAGCGGCTTGAAATTTGGCATCTCAACAAAACCAATAAACATCCGTTACGTGAAACTTCACCACCCTCATCTGTCATTCGCTAATCTGTCGCAAACAGTATCTTGTAACAGTTCCGTGGAATCAGAGCTTGTATTCGTGTTTTTTTTTAAATATTGCTGTCGTTTAATATGCAATGTGTCGATTGTCATTTCATCATCATCATAACAGCCTAGATAGTCAAAGAGTTATACCATTTTGTCAGTCCTCTGTCTGTTTGTCTGCCAGATAAAACTACTAAGCCTGTGGAGCTCAAAGGAACACACATGTAAAATTTCCTAGAGATTTTCCCAGATACTACAGTAAATCCGATGCACATATATACAGATCCTACCCACGCAAAGTAAAGGGAAATTTCAGTCAGAATAAGTTACTTCATTATCAACATGTCAGCCTTTAGACGTCCACTGCTGGACATAGGCCTGCCCAATGAACACCACTACACCCGGTCCTGCGCATCCAGCCGCTTCCGGCCACCTTCTTCAGATCGTCGTTCCATCTGGTGGCGAGGCATCCCACCCAAGCCGTGCAAATCCGCGGTCACAGCTCACTTCTCATTTACTTGTTGCAGTTCCATATGTTATGTAGAGATATTACTTGTATGTTTATTTAAAAGTGCCTTCACCTTACGTTCAAGAGATCAAAGGTTCAAATCTATACTAACAAGTTTTTTTACAAAGGTACACTGAAAAACAACAATTGTTGATTTGAACAAGATCTTGTTAACCATGAACATACGAGATCTTGTTCCTATGAACTGACTCTTGTCCCCTTGCTCTAACTCAACTTGTTAACTTGATCGGGGTTTGGTTTCAAATAGTCATAAAAAATTAAATTAATTATAATTACTTTAATAATAAAATTATATATATTTTATATAATTATATACAAACTTTAATGTACAAATTTTAATGGCAATACCAAAGGACACAACAACGTGGAAATTACTAGCACTACACATCTGAGACACATTTAGAATTTAATAGATCCAACATTGATAATTAACAGCACCATTCACCGATGTCAGTCCATTGTACCTACTTAGACAGTATCCTAATAATGGGATTGTATAATGAAGAGTTATTGAGGAGAAAAGGTTTGGACACACGCGTTCGGAAATATTGAAATTCAAGAGTGACAACAATAATTTACACAAAACTAAGTTTCTTTATATAGATATGTTTGAAACTATATAATTAAACATATAATTAATGTGTTTTATATTGACGAAAAAAGCATAAACGCTGTTACACGCCGAAGTATTTTTTTTGTTATTGCAAATTCGTAATCACAAAAGAAATCTACGTCTAATGGTAAGAAGTAATATACGTACGGTATATGTATTGTATTATAAACTATATACAGGGTTACAGGAAAAGTCGTGCTAGATCCCTTAAGGGTGTGGAGCACTCATCATTTCTGACTTATTTCACTATGAAACACCCTACCCTAAACTTAACCCTTTTCGAGATATTCGACTTTTAATTTTTTTATTGAAAATTGCTGATTTTTAGGCTACTACATTTATTTTTGTTTATTTTGTGTATCTTATTATTATTATTATTGCATTTTTACATGTGTAGTAAGATGCTTTAGGACGTCAATCATTAAAATAGTGCACAAGTTATTTGAATAGACCGTAGTAGACAAGTGAAAGAAAAGAAATAAAAAACATATTAAAAGTTTATTTTTCTCTAAGGGATATCTAAAAAAAATATTATGGTAATTGTTCGGCAGATGTTTTTTAAAATATCTACGGTTCATCAGCTATCTAACGAGGTATAATAATGTAGGGTTTTATTCAAATGCATTCAAAAAAATTTAGTTTCATAGGCGACAGTGGAGAAGAAAATGTATACTTAGCCCTAAAAAGTAAAATAAAACAATAGGTAAGCATGAAATGCCATTTATTAAAGGTTTTCTCACAACTTTTTCTTTTTCTACAGTTCATGTTCAACATGGCCGCCTCTATTTCTAATACATTGTCGCATCCTTCTACGGAGACCGGTCTTCACTACGCCAGTGGTCAATGTGGTCCTTATTTTATTTGCTGCATCCACAATCCTTTCTCTTAAGTCTTCCACAGACGAAACTGGATTCGGCTCGCTGTACACGAGACTTTTCATGCAGCCCCACACATGAAAATCCATGGGGGTTAGGTCCGGACTTCTTGCTGGCCATGGCAATGGCCCACCTCGTCCAATCCATTTGTTTGGATAATTTGTGTCCAGCCAGTCTCTGACACTTCTCCTGAAATGGGCAGGGCAGCCATCGTGTTGGAACCACATGTCCCTGATCAGGTTGAGTGGCAGATCATCCAGCAAATCACTCAAGTCTGCTCTCAGGAAATTTTCGTAGCTTTCCCCGTTTAGATTATCCGGGAGAAAGTAAGGTCCAATCAAATGATTGGAGATAATGCCCATCCACACATTCACGCTGAATCTTCGTTGGGACCCCTTCACTCTTTTCTTATTGGGATTCCTTAGTTCTTTTAGGGCCCAGTAATGGGCGTTGTGATAGTTAGTTATGCCATCTTTATCAAATTTGGACTCATCCGTCCACAAGATATTTCTTAAAAAATCTGGGTCTTCTACATCAGCATTTAGCATAAATCTGCAAAAGTCCAATCTTCTCGCGGGGTCCCCTTCTTCAATAACGTGTACTGGCGTGTAATGGTACGGGTATAGGCCAGCAGTATGCACTGTAAACCACACTCTCCATTGCGAAAGCCCCAGATCACGGGCAACAATATTAGTGGAAGTAGTCGGATCCGCTCAAAAGCAGACTGACAACCAAAACAATGTTTCCGGTTGTATTCCCAGTCCTAGCCGGTGTCTACACATTTTTTCTTTCATTCGTACCTACATAAATCGTCACTTGTCTCGCTCGCACGGTGCGTCTTAACTTGAAGGACAATAGGCGTGGGACCGTTAGAACTGCTACCTGGAGCGTCCCAACTACTTTTTTTCCACGAAATGTAATACAAACCCTAGATTGTTACACCTCGTTAGATAGCTGATGAACCGTAGATATTTTAAAAAACATCTGCCGAACAATTACCATAATATTTTTTTTAGATATCCCTTAGAGAAAAATAAACTTTCTAATATGTTTTTTATTTCTTTTCTTTCACTTGTCTACTACGGTCTATTCAAATAACTTGTGCACTATTTTAATGATTGACGTCCTAAAGCATCTTACTACACATGTAAAAATGCAATAATAATAATAATAAGATACACAAAATAAACAAAAATAAATGTAGTAGCCTAAAAATCAGCAATTTTCAATAAAAAAATTAAAAGTCGAATATCTCGAAAAGGGTTAAGTTTAGGGTAGGGTGTTTCATAGTGAAATAAGTCAGAAATGATGGGTGCTCCACACCCTTAAGGGATCTAGCACGACTTTTCCTGTAACCCTGTATATATGCATAGGTATGTATTTAAGTATACTTGTATGTAAATTCAATTGTGTAATATTATTACTAAGTATTTACCATGTTCTAAAATTATAAATTTCTCTTCTTTCACCTGCAATACTCTGTCGCTATGTCTTTCTTATTTTCCTTCCGAAAGGTTGCCTGGAAGAGATCGCTTTGAGCGATAAGGCCGCCTTTGTACACTTTCCAAAAATCTGTACCTATTTTATTGTTATCCTTAATTTGTGTGCAATAAAGAGTTTATCTATCTATCTATCTAAGACACGGGGCCCGGACTATGGCTGTTCACGGTTAACAAGATCTTGTTCAAATCAACAATTGTTGTTTTTCAGTGTACCTATATTCATTATTGTACTAGTCTAAAGTTAAAGCGTGGATTTTGTGCTTTATTACAAAACTTGCTTTTTCCCGCGACTTCGTCAACGTAGGTTTCGATATTTAAACATCTTGAATTTCAAAACAGATATCATTATCGTAATCAACGTCCCTAAAAACTTCAAAAATGACATAAATTCTTATAAATTTGATTCCCGTAGGAATGAGATTTTTTCGGGATAAAAATAGGATATGTCCTATTCCAGGACCTAACCTATATGTGTGCCAAGTTTCATCACGATCCGTCCAGTGGTTGAAGCGTGATTGAGTAACAAACATCCAAACATCCAAACTTTCGCATTTATAATATTTAATTACCTGATTCGGAACAAATAAACCTAAAAGTAATGTTAACTTTTTTTTTTATTTATTTTATTTATTTAATCATCAAGAAGTACATTTCAAATACCGTTACATGTTTTAAAAGCTTAAAATATTACAGTTTTGGCGATCTTATCGCTTTAGGCGATTTCTTCCAGATAACCTTTGGGTAGAAAGTATTATACATTATTAAACATACATACTATTATCATATACTGTTACAACATACAACAAAAGCGGATTTAGAAATGCCGCGTTCACACTCGCAAATTACCTGAAACGCCGGTAGAGGCACCAAATAACGATATGTTCTACCAGGCATTGGCAATACACGCTTAACTGACAACGAGTGTAGTCAGAAATCGAAATGAACACACACATGCGCATACTTTTCATATACATGAAGACAGTCTACCATCTAGTTGTAGAAGTGTAAATTAAAATAAAATACGATCGTAATAGAATTAACGATATCGCCTACAACGAATCACTCTGGAAAGTAAACCTTGTAGCACAACGCAATAGGGTTAAATATTTGTTTAGCCAATTTAGTTACCAAATGAACGATATAGTTAATATAACCCAGTGTTGTTAGCGAGCCAACGGCCGATGCTACTCGCCTGTAATATTAAAAAAAATGAACGATATCATACATAAAGGAACATACAAGCTAGCATAAAACTAAACCGAGAAAAGCGCAACGGGCGAACGAATTTGGTGAAAGTCTAATAAGGTTTTCGTAAATGAAATGAAATAAAAGAAATAAAACAAAAAAGTCAAAATCTACTTCTTTTCTTTTCAGAAATAGGTCTATACTATTTCTAAAAAGAATAGAAAAAGATTTTGACTCCAGTAGGTACCATTACTGGAATGCAATTAGTTTTACTCGTTTTCCCTTGTATACCATTTTCGTAACTATTTTTCATCACTAGCTGCGAAAAAGGATTTATTTTCGCTGTTTCGTAGCTGGTTACAGGCACGATGCGTGGGGGGGAGAACAATGGGTGCCATGCCCCTTCCCTCCTCCTCCCTCCCTCTCCCCCCATCCTCCCCTCCCCCTCGTAATACACGACCAAAGCACTTGTATTTGGACTCGTTGAATATTTTGAAATCGTCATAAGGACATCACTACCTGTTTTCAAGAATCACAAAGCTCGTCAAATCGAATAAAACGGAATCCTGTATCGTGCGCCTGCTACAAAATGGCAACCCACTTGTAGCATTTGATTGGTTTAGAGATCAGTTTTTGTTTTTATTTTATTTTATTTGGAAAACCAACAGCTTACAAACATTTGCAGTATTACAATGAGGATATGATAACATTTAGTATGGCTAATAACAGGTTTTCACGTAAGATAATTAAATAAGAACGGATATGTTTCAGAAGAAAAGAAAAAAAAAAGATATGAAAAAACAATAACAAAATTAAGTGTTTGGGATGTTGTTTGTGTGTGCATGAAGTGTGGTGTTGTATATGTGTGTGTGGGGGGGAAGTGTGGTTGGGGGGGGGGGAGTGTGGTTCGTATCTCTAAAAAAAAGGTACATGGGCGACGTTCGTTTACGCATGTAGAGAATTTCTGAAGCAACTAGATGTAAACTAAGCTTAGCCCGCCTGGGTATCGAACACGGAACACGTGAGCCCACAGGCGGCACCGTGCCAAGCGCCACTAGGAACCGGCCGGCCGTCTGTCTGTCTGCACAAATTCATTGTGTATTTATTAAAACTGAATGAAACTACCGATCGGATGAAACTTTTACGATTATGTTTTGAGAGTAAATTGGTGAATGAAGTTCCGATTTTAAGTATTAAGAAAGTAATTGCATCATAAAAAAGTTTTGTATATATATTTTTTTAAATAAAATAAATTGAAAGAGTGATGTGATGTGGATAGAGTTCACACAATTCATTCGAATAGCTTAGGAATTATATATTGCAGTTAGCATAACGCAGATATTTGATACTTTAATAAGGAACCATTAAAGAAATAACACGTTTTTTTACTTAAACACGTTTCAAAGTGAGGATAAAGTCTAAAGTCGAGCACCTTCTCGTGGCCAGGCACACCCGGTGACACATTATATTTGAGTCATCCCCTCTATCTGCAGTAGTCCACTGCATAATAGTACATTGTTACCCAAGGGGTGAAAATAACTTATTTAGTCCCGAGACGGGGTTTGGGATAGTTCGAGGGAACCCAAGGTAAACACTGTGCTTTTCATTACGAATACAAGGAAAGTATAAATATAAACATGAATTAGCTAAAGAAAAAATGAGTGTAATAAATGAAGATCACATTGCCGCTTTTCCGCCTGTTTTTCTTTCTGTGGCCGGCCAGCTATTCAGCCATTATTTTTCATTTCCATCATTGAAATAATTGTAAATACTTTACCCAAATCTATGTTATTTTAAACAAATAGTTGAAAGTAAATTATAATAAAGTCATTTAAAAAAATATATTCTATAATTAATACTTAACTTTATGTTATTTCAATTTTACATCGCGCTGTATAGAAAGTCGGAACAAGGTGAACCATAGAAATGTGAAAAAAGAATTAGTTTTTTTTATATAATTTGACAGCTGTCAGTTGAAAACGATTTTCCCTAGGGCTGAAAAGTATTGCTTTCAACCCGCTCCTCAGGCAACCTCAGACCTACTTTCCGAGTATGAGTAATGAAAATGCTGTTATATAGCTAAGGGATAGGAGCCTGTGTAGTCCTTGTGTTCAGGGTAAGCATGAACTCATTCGCCTTGCAGCTAGTGCATTTCATTCGCACAGCAAGTGCTTCGTCGTTTCGATGCAGGCTCTACAGTTGACGATCTCTGGTAGTCCCATCTTATGCAGGAGGTGACATCGAAATTGCAGTTTACCGTGTTTTAGGACAGCCTGACAGCCTACAATACAGTAATATGGTACCATCGAGCTGGAATAATCATGGAGGTGGGAGATGATCATAGTAATTATTCAATGGCTAGCTAAAAACCCAAAGAGTTTAGGCTCGCTTGACTTGCCTCAGTGAGTCCTTCGGTTATGAAAGTGGTTTTTCAATCTATTTGGGTTATTCTTCTGTATATTTCCCTTCTGCGTGGTGTATTCTCGCGCACCGCGCTCCGGCCAGTGCGCACGGCTCGCGTGTGACGTCACGCGGTGTCGAGTTACCGGCGCGCGCGCCGCCCGCCCGCCCAGCGCTCCCCAGCCCGTACGCAGCTTTCACTCGCGACCTTGCCTTTGACATACTTTTGGAGTTTTATGCAAATACCGAATCTGTATATTTATAAAATCCAATATTTGTTCACTTAGAACTCAGATTTGCTTGAGATTTTGTTCGTAGTTTCTATCCAGCAAGTTAAGTCTAGTATTTATACGAGATGCCCATGTATATACTTAGCGACTAAAATTTTTAATATTTTCAATATAATTTTTTAAACCCCATATTTAAAAAATATACACTTTTCAGATTTATTACTTTTAGTAGGTAGTTTTATCATATTAAAATAGCATTTGACAAGTTTATAAAACTAAGACATTCTCGTAGATGGAAGAGTGAATGAATACAGAGGAAAGATAACAAAATTACATTCGTCGTTTTTGCGAGATACAAAATTGAATACAAAAGTTTAAATACATAAACCTTTTAACTTATATTTACACATTCTTTGAAAACTCAGCTTGAAGTTAAAACTAAACCAGGTTAAAAGCTATTAAATTGTAATATTTACGCCCTAATTCGAATGTAAAAGGTACTGGAAACATTCTTAGACCCACTAAAGAATGCAAAAACTTAACAGAACGTCGTATAAGTCACCCACACAAAATATCCCTGAATACTTACGAATCTAGTTAAAATGCCAACTAAGCGCACGGTTAGTGCGACAGGCAAAGTTCTATAAAAAAAAACTGCCCGCAAATACGCCGTGCACTATTTACTACAGTTTTGGGCTACGTGTGACACTTTATTAATTTTGTCAGCCGAACAATTATCTAAGTAAATCAAACCACACATTCATAGATAACCTATCGTATACATGATGCATGTCGATACCGCGCATAGCCCGGCAAACCCGGCCTTTTACCAGAGAATCCACACTTATCAAGAGGAAAGATTTGAATGTTTGCAACGAATAAACCCAAAAAATACTAAACCGATTTCAATTCACCATTAGAATATTACATTATCCCTGAGTAACATATGCTATAATTTATTACTATAAAAATTAGGGATTTATTAGAATCCCGACTAAAAATTCAATAATGTAACCCAAGATGTAAAAAAATTTGCCAAGTAAGTTTTTCAGGTGGTGCGACATCCTATTGTGCCCCCTTCCCCTTCCCCTCCCCCTTTCTCCTCCCCATTTCTCCCCTCCCCCTCCCTCACAACCACTCCCCTCCCCCTCCCTCACAACCACTCCCCTCCCCCACCCTCACCCCACTCCCTACCCCCTCAATATGAAATTACATACATAAGATAACAGTAAAAATAATCCGCCCAGTAAGAACTTAGATTTTCGATTCTTAAAAATAGGTATATTGACGAATCTGTCGTTCCATTTTCGACACTCCCCGCTGCGATGGGGCACCCAAACCGCTAGCGTCGCCCTAAGGCCGCCCCTGAACTTCCCTAAAAATAATAATGCACCAAAATACAAATAAAGCACATAAAAATTGGCACTACATCTCCCTAATGGAGTGAATCCCAAAAGCCCGCCCACGGCACGCAAGCGCGAGAGCCGCACGGGCCGCTGCTGACGTCCCTGTGACGTCACAGACACGCCGTAATTAGATTGATAGTATTTAATGGCTCGTGTGAAAACGAATCGAGCAAGGAATACATACAATACACATCTTGTTACATTACGAGCGCCTCTTAAACTGCGGGTTTTCAACTTTTGAACCATTTTCCACATGATCGTGCAAAGACTGTGTAGCGAGCTTGCAAAACGACAGCAGAAAATCTGATATATACATTTTGCATGTTTTAATACTACGTCATAAGACGTAGTAGTGTAACACTGCAGGCCATACCCCGCCTACTGACGTATTCACGAATGTCGTCGCTACGTATGTCGTCGTTTGTATGTCTGACCATCTGGGGAATAACTACAAAGCATAATCATCATGCCATGCCATCATCATTAATCATGACGATTCATCATACATAGTATGATATGACTTTGAAGGATATCATCATCAGCCGAAATACGTCCACTGCTGAACATAAGCCTCCCCAATAGAATGCCACTTTTGGTGGGCTGTCCATTGGGAGATTTGTCATAATCACCACGCAATCGGCGGGTTGGTGATCGCAGTAATGATCTTAATATACACAGGATAACGCTGCTGATTGTCCCTGGTGCAGTCTCTTAGTCGCTTTGACCCATGGGAAGATTGGGGGGGGGGGGGGGGGGGGGGAGTGGCCCTATTCTAAACCGGGAACCACACCGAGTGTAATATGATGAACGTTTTTTGAATGTTTTGATGATTATGTTTTCGAAACCTAAGTACGGTTTATTTATAACTAGCTGTTGCCCGCGACGTCGTCCGCGTGGACAACTTAACATGACAAATTATTACGTATTAACCATAGGAATGGGATGTTTCTTCGGTATAAATTTATCCTATGTCCTATTACAGGACCTAACCTATATGTGTGCCAAGTTTCATTCCGATCCGTCCAGTGGTTGAAGCGTGATTGAGTAACAAACATCAAAGTATCCAAACTTTCGCATTTATAATATTAGTAGGATAGGATACCACAGGCTTTCCAGTGAAGGAACACATCGAAAGGAAACCTGTATATGCCAAAGAAAAAATCTAACATATGTTGAAGTCCACCAAAGCGGCATGAGGGACTATTGGCGGACAGAGGTTCGGCCCGAAGGCTCCCGAAGACTCGTAGTGTCGCCAGGTCTTCCTGCCCCCCTCCCCCCCTCCTCCCTAAGAAGATAAAATAATCAGTAAGTAGGTTTATTTTAGTGGCAACATCGAAATACAAAAGAAAACAAGATACTAACACTCCTAACGAATTATAATATAACTTACGTTTTGCACACCGATCGCAAATCATAAATTATCGTTGGCATTTTGACAAAACCAGATCGCGATTGTTTTTTGTCTAGAAACATTTGATCTTACTGTAGTCGTGTATCACGGTTTTGACGTGAAAACGTCTATAAGTTCGATATCACATTTGAGTCGAAAACTCAGCGTCACGAACGAAATAACTTCCAAATTGTTTGATGCAGTAAAAACAGTTTGTTATATTATAAAACTAAATACAGTAATTATTGTTGTGTACAAAAAGGCGAGCTTGTATCTAAAAGAGAATTCTTCCAGCCAACCTTACAGGGTGTGAGATAAGGTAGTAAGAGCGAGGAGAGCAAAATAAGTGCATAATAAACTACATAATAACTAAATACCTGAACTACAATAAATATAAAAAAAATATATAATATGTTGTACTATATATTATTGTAAACTAGCTGCAAGTTTCAGAATGAATAAATAAAAAATAAAATAATAATAGCTATAATAAACATACTTTTATAAATACATACATGCCATATATGTATATATATTTGGTACAATAAAGCGTTTACATACATATTATACTAAGTGAGACAGATAGTGCTCTTTTAGTTTAGGTTTAAAGGATGTCACCGACGTACTAACTCGAATGACTGTCTGCAGTTTATTCCACATCTTCGAGGCTCGGACAGTAAAGGGATAATAAAGAATTTGTTGTTGGAATTGGGATAGGTGAGGGTCTTGGTGACGCAGGTACGTCTAGGTCGGTGGGTGGGGGTCACTCGTGGAAACGGGAACGGAGGCATTCGGGGGCAGAAGGATTTTTTAGGATCTTGTAAAGAAGGGACAGGATGTGCACATTTCGGCGAAGACGGATAGGGAGCCATTTTAACTGCGAGCGGAATTCAGAGACTTGATCGAATTTCCGCAGACCGAAAATAAAGCTAATGGCTAGATTTTGTAGATGCTCGAGTATATTAACTACCTCCTCAGTCGCATCCAGGTAGCACACGTCAGCATAGACGAGAATGATTATGACCTCTTATACTTTCAAATTAGACGTATTCAAGTTAAAATTAAATTTTTAAGTGGTCGATGACTCATATGCTAATTAAAAAGTCATATAGAAGGGCTATTTTCAGTATTTCAATGTCAAGCTCCAAACTATTCCAGACATTCGTTTGTCATAAGTCATAATAGTAATTAAAATCATTCGTACGTCATAACAAACATTCTCGGAGTTGATTTGAGTGTATTTCTGGCGTTCCGACACCAAAATTAGACGAGACGGTAATACAGGATACATACATTATCATAGTAAACTTTTTTCATTGTGTTGTTAGCTATGTGATTTGTATGGGTTTTAGATACCTTTGCCACGGGAAATACGGAAGTTCACTGATTGCGTGGTGTTCGGATAGGGCTAAATTCTGAAATTACGCGTAAGAAGCTAAGGGGGAAAGGATCGTGACGAAACTTAAAATAATAAAAAAAATATTATATTATTTTATTAAGCTGAGTATTGCTGTATTATAAAAAACCCGTCCTCCCCATCAAGCCTCCCCAACCCGTCTGGCCAGCGCGGGGAATGTAGGCCAAATCCTCCGTCTGTCTCCGGCAGATGAGAGAGGGTTGTGCTCCTGCAGTGGAGACAAAAATAACCTGATGATGATGATGATTGCTGTAAGCTGTTAGGTTTAATTGATACGTCCCTATAACATGTAGCGCAGTACCAGTAGCGGGCACTTATTGGTCATACATAACTACATAACTCATAAAATACGACAAACATTCATAAACTACCTGTAATTAGAGTTACACTAATCTACAAGGTTCAGTTGACTACTCATCAAATCTGCACTCATAAACTACGTAATAAATTATTATTTCACTAGAAATCAATCAGCAACAGGCAGACCTGACACAGTTGCTTATGCGTGTGGAGTAATATGGAATTAAGTTATGTACTAGGATATTGTGTTAGATAATTGAGTTTCTATAGACAGTAGCGCCGCTACTAAATGCATTGATAAGTGTGTCTGTCTTTGAATCTATTGTCTCGGCGGCCATAACCCGCGGCCTTGTATCATCAAGATTAAACGTAATGAGCAATGATGTCTGGTATACGGCCAAAGTCTAAATTGGACTCAAAACCTTTGGCAACTTTATCGGTTTAATTTCAGTTGTTCAAATCTTGTCCAAGCGTTTGCATCCCTGCTCCTAACCCTCCAAAGAACCCCCCTTTTATGTAAACATCCGTGGTTTAACAGTGATTGGAAAATGGGATTGTTGCTATCTGTCATAATCTCCTACGCGGGTGTCAATGAGGCTGTCGACACCATCAAGCACATACTAAGTGGACTCATACCAGAAACTGACCCGGATTTCCAAGATTTTGTCGACTACTACACCAAATTGCTCCAAAAGTCGGCCAATCCATCTCCCTCCGTCGATTGGGTCACCGATTGTGGTCAAGGATACCTGTGCTTGACAGAAGACGATGAGGGAAATCTAAAATCGGCTGCCGTCAAGTATTACGGACCTGCAAACTCCACAGCTATTCTGTTCTCGACTAAAATCTCAAGCTTCGGCCAGGATTCACAGGAACTCGCTGAAGAAAACTTACAAGCAAACGGTGACTACAGATCCGAAAGGTATACGCCAACAAGAACGAAAACAATAATAACGAACACAGCAGACTCTATTAGTGTCGGATATAGAAACAGATCACCTACGCCTTCTGAAAACATTTCAGATCCAACACCTTTTTCGGAAGATTCTTTCGAGCGTGACCGTGACGCCGAGGAGAAAAGTGACGCTTCAGAGAAACTGACTTGGCATTACCGACCTAAGAGCCCCGTCCAACCAACACTGCCCGAAATACAATTCCAATCCTTCGAAGACGATAAGAAAGGTGTTCAAGTTTACAGCGACGATTATCTAAGGTTATTTTTAATTGATTTTGAAAGGCACGAATCATCTGTAGACTCACATGCACTCCGCTTTGTAGTGACCTAGTCATTGCATTACAATACAAGTAAGTGGAATATCATAATCACCCGCATGAGTAGAGAGCTACTTCCAAATTCATTGCTTCACCTGTACAATATCGACTCATGTGTTGTAACTTTGTAGATCACTTGATGGAATTAAGTTTCGACCGTTGCAACGAAGCGACCCGAGTGGCCGACGCAGGAGTTTCAAAACGCGTCACTCTTCGTCATCGACCTCTTCACGAGAGTCGCGGGCATCGCGCGAGGAAGAACTTAAGATATTCACGTCACTCGAGGAAGCTGAATTCGAACGTGTGGGTCGAGATGAATTCGGAGGAAGTGCTCCTAATTTAGCGCCGCGTTCTTATTCCAGAAGTCGATCGAGGGAGAATTCGAAGGAGCGAAAAAACGAAACGTGGAGCGTCGAAGCGTCAGTCGACAGCGTAGCTGATGAAGACAATGGCAGTGCACAAATCAAACCCCTTTTAAAGGATATCCCTAAACTGGGTTTCTTTGAGGAGGAAAAAGAAGAAACTAAAGAGACAGAGGTAACGGAAGAGGAAGAGGAGGAGGTAGACGATTTCTGGGGTAACTCTGGAGATTAGCTTTACAGCACGATGCACTGTTTACCGAGCTTCGATGTGAGCATGACTGAAATGAACATTAATTAAACTATACAATTCCCCTATTGTGTTTTGTTTTCTTTACCGTAGTGATAATTCCACTTTTAACTCGATATCTTCCTTGTAAACAGGAATTATTGGAAGTGATTTAGGCTTTAATTTGTTTGGCTTCAATAGAAAGTAGGTATTAGAGAGAAACTTTCTCTGAACTGTAAAAACAATACATCTACGAATCTTACACTAATATCAAAAAATATTCCGGATTATTATTGGATCCGTTTCGCCAAAACAAATATTTTAGAACGGTCTATTGAGCTATTATTCTCCTTTAAATGTAAGTCTTAACAAAATTGAAGAACGATAACATTAAAATAACACCAGAATAAATGAATTTTTTATCCAAATATATGATTTCACCAAATTTACGCATAGTTTTGGTAAAAGTAGGGTACATATTAATTATTATCATGCAATAATCTGAACGGAAACAACATATATAACTATTTTTACACATTTATTTCAACAACGATTATTTTATTTGCGTTTCATTATTTAAGGTTTTCACTGTAAAATGTATATCACTTTTATGTTCAATTAAACTTAACGCAATTCCATAAATATCGTCTCGTTGAAAATCACAACAGTTGCACAATATATCCGAAAATACCCGATGGTGTGCGGCGGGCCTCGACCTACTTGTGTCTTAATAAAGATGACGGCACAAACTTCATGGCGACCTTTAATGACATAAAGGTAGTGTGACTATAAATAAATACCTACAGTGCTACGAAATTGGCATCAATATCATTCCACAATGGATGACCAGTGTGACACTGTGTCTGTGACTTTGGTCTTGAAAGTCACTATTGAATGAATTGTACAACATTTCACTGTTGTCCAAATTGTAATTTTTTATATAAATATTATAAAAAGAAACTCCACATGTTTTATATTCAATCGAAGAAAAATCATAATTTTCTCTTACTCAGCGTAATTGTAAATTTATAGAAATGAAAGATTACAATATAAATATAATAAATGTAGTTGATATATTCAATGATATTGTATTAACCACGCCTATTTTTCGGGTTAGTTTGACATCCTTACAGCTGTTTCATGAAATCTAATTAAAACTTTAATAAGATTTCATGCCGATCAAACAAAACACTAAACGTCATACGGTAAATAAATTTATCATTCACAATCTATCCAACCGTTTGATCTCGAACAAGAGAAGTAAAATGACTGCCAAATAACAGATTTTTATCGTGCTCCTTTGCAATTTGGGAAACGTCAACGAACTCTTTGCAAAAGCTTGACTTTGAAAAGACTCTAATGAAAACAGTTGGTAAATATGGCGCATTCAGAGAGATAAATGTCTAGACAGAAGATGCATTTTATATGTATGGACAAACGAAGTGACAAAAGCGTAAAGTTAATAGGTCCCCAATGGTCGCAGTTGCTGTACGTATATGGATAGAGTACATCTTGGCCTTATAGAGGAGAACTAGATTGAAACGCAGTGCTAGCCGCGGTCATAATAAAAGTTCCCCAAGGTATATGTTAAGTAAAGTAGTTTTCTTTATAGGAAAGACACTTATTATCCCGAGCTTTGTATGCCACTGGGATAAAATAATCCACATAAGTAAAAGTTGCACCCTACTGTCGTAGTTTTGACAATTTCAATGCAAATAAAAAGAAATTATTTATTTCCCAGCAATTTGGGTCATAGATAAATTAAACATTGGCCTATAAATTCATATAAGTAATTTAACACACTATTTAAGGAATTTTAAAGTCTGTCCTCGATAGCGTCAAAACCCTCCCAAGGATCAAAAGTCGGAACTGAGGAATACACCCTGGTGCTTAATGGGAACCCGGAGTCTACAGACCCATACATTATTAGAGCTAGTGGACTCCACGGACGCACATTAAAGTGAGATGCTTTCCCCATTTCGACCTTTAATCCTCGGCTAGATATGCTGGATGACAACCTCTGGTGTTGTTGTCGGGAGATTCAGACGAGAGAGGTAAATAGGTGTCGTTAGGGTTGCAGCCTTTAGGTTGGTCGAGGCTTTAGGGACTACGGTGGGTGGGCCGTAAGGGGAAGTTGCGAATAGCTCGAGCGGCAAACTCCGGATACAGTCGGGAGGGAGCGCAACGGGCGGACAGCAGGGCGGCAGGTCACCTGCGCGTACGATTGGAGTGGAGCAGGCGCAGTTTCATGGCACATGGGGCTGTGGAGCCAGGGGTCATTATTCCTCAACGTGATGGCATCGTATGCGTCACGTCTGCTTTACGCAATGACATTAACTTGCATCATAAGATAGCACTTGTTCCAAAGTTTCCAGTTTACCTCGGATGTTGGTAATGTCGGCCCTCAACAACTGGACCTTTAACAGCCTAGTGACGTGGTCGGCGTGGTCCAAAGTTACCGGCGGTAGCTTGTTAAGGTTCGCCACAAAGTCTGGACGTTGTCGGAGTCAGTCTCCTTGAATACTCTGTGGATCGCCCGCTGGCCCTTCTTCCGGTAGCCGTCCCCTTTTGAGCATCCATAAGCGCGGTCGTAATAGCGCAGTGTCGTTCAACACCACCTTAGCATCGTATATCTCCGCCTCCATGTAGCTCGATACACTAATCTGCTCAAACCTGAGTTTCTTCATAAAATCGAGTCTGTTCTGAACTTGTTTGTTCACCACGATGTAACTGTTTTTCTGGACACCATCTCGGTAATACTAGTACGTGACGATAAATTCACTTGCACTGTTCCGCCGGAGTGACGATTATATTCAACCTTAAAACTAAGCCACATCAAAATTAGATCAGCAACTCAAAGACAAATGTAAGAGATGTTGTTACAATGTTAAGAGATGATGACTCCAATAAAAGATTTTATATGTAGGGTAAAGTAATACAATAATAGCTGTATAGTTTCTGCGGTCACTATAGTAACCTTTTTCCAATGTACCCCACAACCGCAGACGGTGTTCGGTTCCGAAGCAGTGAGCTAGAATTAAGTTTTATGACGGGAAACACAGTTGGTGCAAGTGTTTACGAGGGCTATTTCTTTGATAGAACTGTTGTTTATTGTGTATTTATGTCCGCAGGTTTGTTTTCACACTTTTCCCTCATATTATATGCTTTCCATACCTATAGATTAAAGGAAGTGATTATATAAATGTAGGATAGTTCTGATAACATTAAAATTAATAAGTGACACTATCTTTGTGGAGTGTGTGATTAAATTTGATGAAGAAATACAAGAATGAAAAATATAGAAATTGTTATCATCAGTTGGACATTTCCAACCTACTGCATTAAAATGCAAGGATACACATGAACTATTTACTTCAAGAATTGTGTTAAAACTGTGCTAAAATTTTCTAAAAGAAAAAATACTTCACGTTGCGTGATAAAAGGTAAAAAACTTAAGAAATGACTGTGTATGTAATTGTGCACAGTTTACAAAAAGTTTATTATCATTTTTTAAGTCTTCCGAAGGCGCATCGCCTTTGTGAACCGTACGGAACAGATTAAATTACAATATCGAATAAATTTTACAACCAAATTACCACTACACATTGTTCCCTCTAACCCTTTGTTTTGGAGTAGCCGAATAAAATTTCTTCTGCTGCAACTGCGGACCTAACTCTATGGTTTTATAAAGTCCTAGTCCGTTCTAGTTAAGCCGCGAGTAAGTATGCACTAGTTAAACATAATTTTAAGTGCCTACAAGTACTCTACCACGAACAACCAACATATACGTAGGTGCACCAAAAACCACCGCCCCCTTTCTATTCTATTTTCCGCCGAGCCGGGTGTAACGTTCGTCATACGGCTAAATTTAGTGCAAACAGCAAGCGACGCCGAGCCAAAGTCAATAGTCAAAACGTACACTAAACTTCTATTTTTTACCCAAACTCCGGGAAGTCTGTAATCGTGATGGGACTTTGAGAATAAGTCACCAAAGACGTAAAGATGCATACCCTTGGCAGAAAGGTGTGCAGTATTATTAAATCAGATTTTATTAAATTTAGTCACTCTATTCGATTATTTGTGGATACCTTAAGCTGCTTAAACTGCTTCGGAACCGAACACCTATGGACTGAAAAAAGTTTCATAACTAACATTAGATTTCTCTCCGATTTTAGCATTATCGACGTCCATTGTTGGGTATATCATTCGTAATGCACGTAATGTTACCCGGACCATCGCTTTCTCATCCATTTACTTTTGAAATACCTTTTTAGGTACGTGAATACATATGGCACGCACGGGTTTCTCCTAATAAAAAACTCCAATTCCTCAGATGATATCGATTCAGATGCGTTTTGTTAAAGTTTATGCTTTAGAGTATCCTTTTACTATTGACTTTATAGATATCTTTAAATTTTAATTGCAAATGGATTCAATAGCAATATTTACGCAGAAATGTTTTGATCTTGGCTTTTTCCACAGTATTTCTTTAACTATCACTTCATAAACTTGTCTGTCTTCGTTGAGTTTTTACCTCTTAGTCCAACTGTCATTTTCTCGGTCTCGCTCGTGTAGACATAAATAAGATATAATAATACGTCAGAGCAGTCTGAAGCACGTTTATACAAAACATTGAACTTCCTTCATAGATATAAACAAATTATAAACCTGTCGAAGCGAAGGGAAGCGGCCCACGCCCAGGTGTTCCCTATCGTACAAATGTAACGTAAGCAAGTAATTTAAAAATAAACCAATGAATGGAGCGGCCGACCAAGACCTTCTCGGCAAGGTCCAAGACATCGGACGGCTTGTCTAGACAGATAGAAAGCGCAGCGGAAGAGAAAAGTCGAAAAGTTTCGCATCAATTTTGTTAACTAATAATTGAAACTAACTAACATTTAATAAATAAAATGCAATAATTTGAAACCTGCGACTGGTTACGTCGTCAGACAGACAGAATATGTTACATTAGTCATAAACTAAGTACTTAACTCCTGTATAAGTCATAAACATTTTATGGTGAATATGACAACGATAAGAAATCTTTTCACAAAAGCCTAAAAACAAAGCTGTCATTCCCAACACATGCCGCGCAGATGGAAAAGTCCTGTCGACTGACCTTAACTAATATGTACGTGGCCCAAGGCTCTATGCACCTCTTTAAAGGAGAAATAAAAAAATAAACATAATAATAAAGCCATAAATAGAATGTGGACAAGCATTAACCACCTAGAATAAAAACAATGACAATCGTAGGTCAGATTTAAGATTTCAGATAATATAAAGATGAAGATAGTGAGCTTAGATTTTAAGAAGAGGAAAAGTTTAAAGAAACTGACGAAGATAAATCTAAAATGTGGAATATCTAGGATGTTTTTAACTAAATGATTTTAACCTACTTGATAGATCAGAAAACAATTAATGAGAGATAACGTAAGCAAAAATGGTGCGATAATATAATCTTAATATTGAGCAGTCCTTTACCAGCTAAGGCAAAATAATTATATACATTTGTAAAGTCATTTCTCAGACTGAGGTCTGAATAAGCAAACATAACAATTTAATGTTTCCTTAAGAGGTTGGCATTTACTTCTTTGGGTCACAAAAAATAACAATATATCGAACAAACTTCTACTGTTGCTTTTCATCGAGCTTTCTAAATTTATCTCTAATGACTCAATCATTCGGAATGTCAGCTATAACTAGCACAGTAACAAGTCTGATGGTAAAATGTCATAATTTCTGTATGATCAGAAGACGAATCTGATGCCAGGATTATAAAGCTAGATACCATTCATTGCTAAGATACAATAATACAATTAGCTAAAGTCAAACAGACATTCATAATTATAATCCATCAGTTCATTCATTCTTTTGTTTCTCAATAACGGTTAGGTTCGAAGAATTCCTAAACGCCTTTTGATGTATTTTTAAATGTTGCTTACGGAAAATAACTTGCTTATCTATTGGTACAGTGAGCTCATTTCCAATATTTCTTCATATTTAGCTTGTCATTGTAATCATCTACTACTACGTCAGACTTTCCTTCATAACGAAGTACGTAATGCTAAAGCAACACTAGCTTTGTACTGGTGCTGTTGTTCGTCGGTCTATAACGTTTATGGCCTAGTCAATTTAACTGGTTATACTGCCATTGTTAGCAATATACCATACTGTGGTTATATTGTGTACCTACTTAGTAGGATTGGCTTAGCAGACTATATGACACGCCGATATTCATTTTATGTGTTTGTTCTTTATATTAAATTTCTGCATGATATATTTTATTACTCTTATACGTTTAGTGCATTTGAATTTCAGTCTTTCTCAAAATTGCTAACAAGATGTAAAAGTCTTATTAAGCATTACTGGGTCAAACGCCATGCATAAATCATTGTTCGCCAATAATAACCAAGTGTTAGTTGAATCTCGGCCAAGTGATAAGGGAGCGCTTAAAATTTGCCTCAATATTCATAACTCGTATGAAATGCCTCGCTCTACATCGTAAGTGGTAGCGCCAGGGCGGCGTCCGACCGCCTCGTCTCAAACGCTCTGAAGTTAGGACATTGGCAAGACGTAACACGTCCATAGGGATCGCTGGATCTCGGACGGGCTGAGGAAACGCGTGATTCTCGGGTCGCTTCGCTCGGAAACGCCGCCCGCGCACCTGCCCTCTCCGTCACTCTTCCAAATTTAAATCCCAAACCCCCACCGACGCGACCGTGCGTCGCTAAACATTCTGGAATAATTCCTGCGATTCGGCCAACGGTGCTCGCATTCGAATTCGGGTCGTGACCGCGTCCGGTGATATCGAGATATCCTAGGAAAAATCGGTCGATCCCGTCTCAGCCATGGCCGACGTAGATGTACAGGTCCAGTACACTACGACAGAAAGGAAGACCAGGAAGGTCAAGAAGAGTACCAAGGCTCGCAGGGAGTCGAAAGATGGCGAGGTCACCGTGACTGAAGTCGAGCAGACCAACACCACCACCACCAACGACGATGGGTATGTGTAGCGGTGGCCAAACTCCCTTGACCCTCGTGCAGTGAGTGACGCCAGTGTGTCTGTGTCAGCCAAGTTCCGATTACCGATCGTGTTCGCCCTCTTTAGTGACATGACGTATACCGTACACCATATGTTTGACTATGTTAGGCGTATTTTGGCCACCCTCACATACCCGCCCTAATTTAAGGTATTTAAAGAAACTTTTATAATTTTAACTCATACGATATAAAAATCTTTAGTTCACAACTAAATTTAAGTACCTCTATGTTAATTTGATACTGTGTCTTGTATTGTCATCATCGTCTCATAAACAAAACTTCAACTTGCACGAAACATTATACTCACCTTTATACCTTTTCCCTCCATAAAATGTAAAACCAAAATCATCAAAAATCAATCAATTAATTCACATACTCGTATACACTTTTGGAAATATTCACATAATTTACATTCGATAATCCTGTGATCAGTTCGGTCGATTATACAAGTTTGTAGATTGCGAAAAACCACAAAAGGACATGAAATCTTTCACCGTGCAACGCTACGATATGGGCTTCTTAAAGATGAGATTAATAAGAATTCTTCAAGAGCATCGGCACATAAGTACCAGCAATTTGTGGTTGAAGTCTTCAAAAGACGTAAACCAATGCCACCATCAGGAAACCCGCCAGCTTATATCCTGATCTAGATGATGATGCTGACGACATCTTCGTTTGTCCACAGCTCATTTTCAGTGGCGAATACACCAAGGCGATGAACAAGGACTGGCACAGCGGCCACTTCTGCTGCTGGCAGTGCGACGAGTCGCTCACCGGCCAGCGCTATGTGCTGAGGGATGAGCACCCCTACTGCATCAAGTGCTACGAGAGCGTCTTCGCTAACGGCTGCGAGGAGTGTAACAAGATCATCGGCATCGACTCTAAGGTGAGGCTATAACTGGTTTAAAAGACACTACAAATATTTTGCACACATTACAGGATTAACTTCTTTTCGATCCTTTAATCCATTTTCTAGTTTACTTATAACCCATAGATGATTTCAAGCACCAGGGGGAGCCAAGTTTCTATTGATAATGTGATTTCTATATGGTGTCAAGCAACTCGGTCAACTCTAATCCATTTATATCCTGGAAAGCCAATCAGTGACAGTTCGGTCTAATTTAATCGGTGTATTTTTATGTAATTTATTACTTAATGTTTACTTTTTATTTTACTTTTTGAACTTACATACTTATACGAAGAAACTGTTGTATACTTTCGAAAGTAATTTAATCAACTCATTCAGGAATACTTACAGTGAAAAGGCTAATGAACTGAGTAACATCGAATCGAAAATAATCAGCGTATAACTGTATCTTTGGAGATTACGTATTACAACTTGCATACTGGAAAACTGCTGCCGTCTCTATGAATAGTGTAAAATGATTTATAGTTGAGCGTCCATCTTTCTGATTGCGATTTTGGCAAAACCTTTTGATTATCTATCATGCATGACTTGATGAATTGTTCCACCCTTCCTTATGTCATCTTTGTCACAACTAAATACTATTATACCTATATCATTTATTAGATCATTATTTCGCTAGTCACTTGCCAATTATCAGCCTCAATTCTTACACCCTAATGATACAATGGGTATAAACAATCCAATAACACTTTTTAGTGCATCGTTAACCTGAAAATCTGTATTAGTGTCATCTATATCAGCGTCTGAAGCGTTCATTAGCTTTGTTTCACCGATCAAATTTAGTTATGTCACTCCAGCCGGCCCAGATTCCTGAGGCGTACCTCTGCACACGGCCCGAGAACGATCGCTGCCAAGCCAACAAACATAACTTCTACGCCAAACACTATACTATACCTACATTTATCTCTAACCAACGAATGACTTTTCCTGTCCAACCGAACAGCTGTAAATTGTCTAAAATTTACTCCATTGTACGCGTAATTATCTACATAGTTTGAATCTGAGTTAATCTCTATGATTGATTACGTAGGCTTACTCTATATTATCAAAGTAATAGTTATATCTTTAGAAGATGCCATGAAAATAATGGGGAAGAACTAGATTTGTGTTAAACTTGATATTGTTCAGAAACACAGCTTATATTGTTTACACAAATCAAAATAGAGAACAATATTGTTATGCTTTATTCTGAAACTGTTTACTTTTTAGACGAGAGTTGAACAAATTGGCGAGCATTAGAAAACAAACTCACGGCCTGTTGCTATAAGTAAAGCTATTTTTGGGTCGGATACAGTATAATTTTATGTTTTAGTCGGCAACCTTGAGAAGCCATGGGTGGATCTGTCAGCCGATTCTTTTAAAATTTATGTTTAGTGTGATTCAAAACTAAGTATTTCGTAATCGGCCAAAATAAACATATTTTATTGAGATTACAACATTTAGCTAGAACGCTCCGGAGTCCTGCATAGCCAGGAATAGAAGCGAGAATGAGGGGAGCTATATTTTAAACCCAGAGAGACATTGTCAACATGTGATTTATCTGAAATTCAAATTCGACCGAATGTATTTTCAGGCGACAGGAAAAAATTACCTGATATTTCTTGCCGTGGACTTCTGCTTATTTTAAATTGTATTCGTTGGCTTGGTCACTGAACTTTCAAATGCATTATTTGTATAGTAACCAAATAATCCACTACAGAGTCAAATGTTTATATAAAATCGTAGTATGTTATGTATGAATCACAACTTGAAATAGGTTGAGATATATGAGGTAATAAAATACACACCCAAAAGCTACTATAGCCACTTGATGAATCACGATACATACACACAAGTAACGCAAAGCAATAAATATCAAGACATACAAATGAATCTGCTACTCCAAATAAGTATGAACACGATGAACTAATTGAATTTTGCATCAGTTAATTAACACACAGGTCATAATTACCACCCACGTACTTCGTTAAGGAACTGCCATTTTTGGAACCACTTATTGTTGGTTTTCTGTGAAATACATTTTAATTGAAGTTAATGTAGGAGATATTAAGATTTCAAGATATCTTTTTGGTTCTTGTGATATTTTTTCTATATTTTCTTTTTCTTTATGGAGCTGTAACTGATTAGGGATTGATCTGATGATTTTCCAGTGTCTCCTTAAAGTATCGTAAGAGTATATGCAGATATTAGATATCGTGCCCAGTTTCTGCCTCCTTCATGTTCACTTTCCGTCGGCACTACGTGAAAAGCCTCAAATAATTTTAGCAAATTTAAAATCTTTCATCAGATGAAGTAGCAATGGGCAGGGCCTATGATAGACCTGGCGGCCTATCGTTGCGTTGCGTTTTGGAGTATACCACGTCCTAAGTACCAAGTCCTAAAATGCTTGGGAAAGGCGGATGTGGTAGCATGTATTAAGGAAGCTTATGTCTAGCATTTGGTTAGAGTCAGCGAAGACCTAGCGGCGAATTTTTCGCTGACAAGTAATAATCGCCTTTAGAGTGGCTAAAATAAAGTTCAACATTGCATTGAGCAGTAAAATGTATGCTCGTGCTCCCACTTTTGTACTTCATTCTAAAACCTTAAGACTATTATTAATTATCCCCTATTATGATATCCGCCGCGGGCCCCTTAATCAGAAATTTATGCTCTTCGTGCCTAAAAATAGAGTCGCTTTCAACTTTTTCCGTACTCAATGTTTCTCTAAGTTTTCTTTGTCTACGGACCTTAAACTTTCCATGTGTCTTCCCCAGGACCTGTCGTACAAAGACAAGCACTGGCACGAGGCATGCTTCCTATGCGCCAAGTGCCGCGTCTCTCTGGTAGACAAGCAGTTCGGCTCCAAGCTGGACAAGATCTACTGCGGCAACTGCTATGACGCTCAGTTCGCGAGCCGCTGCGATGGGTGCGGCGAGGTCTTCCGCGCTGGTGAGTACGCTTTTATATTCAATAGAAGACTGGCTGTGGTCAGAGACTTCGTCTACATGAAATGTCAATCTTTGAATGAAATCTTGCGGTTTTTTTAAATTTCTTAAAAGTAAATAATTAATAGCGTTTCAAAATGTTTTAGACACCATTACTACTACAGATACCTACAGTGGAAAACCGTGAAATGTCTTGTTCATGACACTTTCAAAGTATAGCTTGGTACTAATTGTGGTAAGAATTTCTAGCACTCCCTTTTACAATACAAAGAAGTATTCCTGACGTCATTACACGTGATTTTAATAGAAGTATCTAACAGTATCAATGTTTTCAACTCTATAAGGCGAACAATCTTACGTATAACCTTAGGAAGGTGCAAAGAATTGCATTCATGGCATATAGTTGTAACTACTTTAATAATTATAAGACAATTTAAATTGTTCATTGGATTAATTACCATTTTTGCTTAGATGAGACATACAGTCTGAACACACATTGCTTCCTTAGCGATATCCCTAAAGCCTTTTTGAAGCAATGATTGCGTGCGCTGTTTATTTAAGATTAAACTCTACAACAATAGTAATAAAATGCAGGATAAATTCTATTTTACGATAACTATAGCTTACGATTCTTGTAACACCCTAGCTCCATTTATAATGCCATATAGTTCGTTAATAGTTCCGCAGTCGTCGGATAGATGGCGCTGTACAGTTTTTCTTAAATCCTACAACGCGGTGTTAAGATTTGCGCCGCTTCAATGACCTGTCTCTTGCGCGATTTTTTGAGTATCGCTTCTCGGCCTTTTGGCTAAGATCAAAGTGTAGTATCTGTTCTTTTCAGCTTAATATCTGAAAGTTCCCTCACCGAGGGACCAGTATATTAAACTGATTTTTGTGACCAGACGGGATGTTCGGGGCTCGCTCCACTCCCGTCGCGGGTCGGCCCGGCATTGCAGTGCCGCCGGGATCGGCCCATATAATACTCTGAAAATCTTCTACAGTACATTTCGTAAAGAACTGTAATTGGATTCAATATTAAGATTTAAGACCTTTTTTAGAGATATTTAAGATTTACACAGATTTCATAAAGATTCCTAAAATCACCTGTCGTTGTTTATGGATCTCTAGTAGATATATAACTTTTAATATATATAGAGGCTGTTTACCCTATTTATATGGCACGCACTGTCCACCTGCAAAGGTCTGTAAACACGCTTACAGCAAATTCATATTTCACTCCAAATTAATTGTCATACGGAAACAAACGCATATTTGCGTCTAGAAAACAAAATAAATAATACATGTTGTTCGGAAGGGAACAGCAAAGTTTACATGGTAATACGTATACCAACCTGTTTTTGCTGCTGGTTTTGTTTTTTCATGCACATGTTACCGAGCTGCAAATAACGTTGGTGTTCGTATAACAATATAATGATATATATATATCTATATACGCATGCGTAATACGGATATACTGAAGCCTGCCTTATTAATTTAGTAGCTCAGAACAAAGCGAAGTATTTGATGCATTTGCAGTCTTCTTGAAGGCTTTGATTTGATTAGTATCAATTTATATCGTAGAACGTCAGTGTAAAAAGATATTTGAATTTTGGAGGTCGAGGTTGAAGTATTTTTGTACGTTTTATTATTCCTTAAACTTGTGTCATCTATCCCAACTGTGGGATTGTCATGTTCTTGCCAAAAGTAGAAGAAATTCATGTTTAGTTTAAACATTGTATATTGAAGGGCGTTAATAATAACATGTTTTTTTTTTAGTTTTTCTGAAAAACCTCGGAAAATATATTTGTCCTGTAGATAATAGATAGATAAACCATTTATTGCACACAAATAAGAAAATAACAAGTAGGTACAGGTAAAGTGCGGCCTTATCGCTTAAAAAAGCGTTCTCTCCCAGGCAACCTTTGCCAAGAAAAATAAAGAAGAAATATAGCGTCAGAGCAATTGCCATGCTGTTCCCATAGATGCTGTGAAATTTTTCATCGATCCAGAGATATCTGGCGGAACGACAGACGCTCTTTTATAAGGGTCTCCCATCATCATCATATAAGCCCTTTGTCGTCCATTGCTGGACGTATGCCTTCCCCAATGAACGCCACACTTCTCATGGAGTTTTGTCCTGAATAGCCACGCCAGGTAGACGTGTTTGCCATCACAGTACTAGGTCTCGCGCCGGTGACGCTGCTGCCTTTGGAGCTACGGATGTCCTTGTGTTCCCTTAACCCCCCACCCACCCACCCACCCCCATCCCTCCTTAGATCCATAAAAATACTACTATCATCATCATCATCAGGTTATTTTAGTCTCCACTGCAGGAGCACAACCCTCTCTCATCTGCCAGAGACAGACGGAGGATTTGGCTTACACTCCCCGCGCTGACCAGACGGGTTGGGGAGGCCTGATTGATGTTTTATAATGTATTCCCTTAGTCGCCTTGTACGACACCCACGGGAAGAGTTGGAGTGGTCCTATTCTACTCTACTGGAAACCACACGGCAAAAAATACTACTACTATAGTTTAATTTTATATTACACCAGTGTAGTCTGCAGTAACTCAATATAACTCCATACATGGCCAGTATGGAGTTACCCTCGCCGCTTAAGGTTTTGAGGTGACGACCAATCAGCCTCCGCCAGGAAAAACGACCAATGTCAATGGCTCGACCTCGCCCGCAGCACGGTGCACGGTTAACTTTCGACTTTTAAAGCTGTCGATATGGTACTTAATGCATTGCACTTAATGCATTTTTATAGTGACCTAATATGGAAAAATGCTTCAGTTAAGTACACATATTAATTCTGTTGGTAACTGTACTTCACTGACAATCAGTCGGTGCATTCCAAAGATAATTCTTTTACTTTTATCAGTAACTGAATTAAGCAGTTATTGCAACACATAAATTAAGATATGTTTAAATTTTTTTTCTATTTTTGCGATGTTTTTCTCCTTAAATATAACAAAATTGAAAAATGTGTATATTTTTCTCATAGTTTCAACACATAAATTAAGATATGTTTCAATTTTTTTCAATTTTTACGATGTTTTTCTCCTTAAATATAACAAAATTGAAAAATGTGTAAATTTTTCTCATTCTCTCATAGTTTTTTGAGATAAACCGTCACAAGTGCAAAAATATATGGACAACGGAATAATTTTTGTCAATAACTATACTAGTCTGGGCCTCGTGCCTGATTTTTTTATTTGTAGACTCGTGATCGTAAAGTTACAGAATTTAAAAAAGACAGACGACGGTGCCCTCGTCATATTATTTGTCTCGCTCGCACATTCGTTGAAGCAGTAGTGGTATAGAGTACCGACACCCCCTTTTGAGGACTGTTTCCAACAGTAACAGCCCCTTGCATCTATTTACTACTGTGACCTCGTTGTTCGGCACCAGAACAATAGGATCCCACTGACGTCACCAACAACCAAAATAGTACAAATTAATTCTGTCAAGATGAACGAGACAAAGTAATTTGAACCCAAACGACCAATCACAGGCCAAATGTGAAATAGTGTAATTACGTTACACTTACATGGTTTCCACATCTGTGTAATTGAATTGAAAATGAAAGATGACGCCATTCGTAGTTCGAGGATGACGTTATTTTTGTTGTCAAATATATAAGACTTAGATTTCCGCCCGTCGCGGTTTTGTCTCGTTACTTAAATATATAAATATTACATATATTCATACACTTCTCTAATCCTAAACCAGGATTTGCTCCTGTGCTATGGGAATATTAAATATAAAATAAATATGTGGGGACATTTTACACACGGCCGCCTGATCCCAAACTAGGCAAAGCCCGTAACATGGGTATCAGACGGCTGATATACATACATACTATAATATATAAATAACATCCAGTCACAAGGCAAACACAAGTGCTCAGTACACGAATGTTTGCCCTGGGCGGGGTTCGAACCCGCGACCCCGAGCTTCGCAGGCAGGTGTACTACCGACTAGGCTACGGAGCCGACTAAGCCGGAATGAAATAAGAATTGAACAATTCACAAATATAACATCCAGACCAGGACCAACTTGTACAAATTGTACAAAGCTGTCTGTCCACAGTGGGAATCGAACCCAAGACCTCTGGCGCTCCTTAAAGCAACACGGCGCGGCCTAGGTGGTAATGCCTATAAACCAAGCTGGGCAGACATTGTATCGGCACTTAGAGCAACACGGAGGGGAGACGCCATATCGTTTTCTTCAGTGAAACATTATTGATCAATATTTAACCAATTATAATATCCAGCAGTGCACGTATTTAGTCATCAGCCTAAATACGTCCACTGCTGGACATAGACCTCCCCAACAGAATACCACTTTTAGTAAGTTGTCCATTTGGGGATTTGCCATAATCACCACGCTTGGCAGGCGTCATCCTTGATCCCCATTAAAAATGCTGTTATCTACACTAATATTATAAAGAGGAAAGATTTGTATGTTTGTAACGAATAAACTCAAAAACTACTGGACCGATTTCAATAATTCTTTCACCATTAGAATGCTACATTATCCCTGGGTAACATAGGCTATGTTTGGGATTGGATATTGGATTGGATAGGGAGCGGTAGTGGGAACGGGAGCGTATCCTGTATTCCACACGAGCGGAGCCGCGTGCACAGCTAGTTTTCAATATATATACAGACACGTTAAGTTCACAGTTTATTATTGTATCTATAGATATTATTAGGACTACGATGACATCAGCTAATTGTTTTTTTTTTCTCAAAAACAATATAAAAACTAGTTGTTATAAATTACAAGAAGATTGATAGATCGTCAGTGGATGCAAATGGCATGCAAATTATGTCTAAAAAGCAGACTTATTTGTTTGTTTAAGTCTGCTATATATCAAACTAGTTTCGTCCGCGTGGACAACTTAACATCACAGTTTATTATGTATTTCCCGTAGGAATGGGATGTTTTTGCGGCATAAAAACTATCCTATATAATATTCCAGGACCTATCTTATACGTGTACCAAGTTACATCACGATTCGTCGCAGTGGTTGAAGCGTGATTGAGTAACAAACATCCAAATTTCCAAATAATATTAGTAGGGTAGGATGATTACTCGTATTTATTTAATTAGCCCGCCGTAAGGTGGACCGACGACCTGAAGAAGGTGGTCGGAAGCGGCTGGATGCGGAGGGCAGAGGACTGGGTGTGGTGGCATTCATTGGGGAGGGCCTGTGTCCAGCAGTGGACGTCTAAGGGGTAATATGATGATGATTTATTTTATTGTCGTGTGGTTCCCGCCTTCGAATAGGGCCACCCCCCATTTCCCCGTGAGTGTCGTCAAGGCGACTAAGGGATTGCACCAGGGACGGACAAAAGCGTTCTCCGGTGTAAATTAAGATTATTACTGCAATCACCAATCCGCCTGCCAAGCGTGGTGATTATGGCATATCCCCCAATGGACAGTCCCCTATTGGGGAGGCTCATGCTCAGCAGTGGACGTATTTCGGCTAAGTAACGACTTCGCAAATCTTGCCGTGTGGTTTCCGGTAGAGTAGAATAGGACCACTCCAACTCTTCCTTAATACATTATAAAACATCACTCAGGCCTCCCCAACCCGTCTGGCCAGCGCGGGGAGTGTAGGCCAAATCCTCCGTCTGTCTCCGGCAGATGAGAGAGGGGTGTGCTCCTGCAGTGGAGACCAAAATAACCTGATAATGATGATGATGATGATGATGAAATCTTGGTAATAATTATCAATTACCATTCCCTAGGGATTTACTTAACTATTTTTGATACTTCATGTACAAAATACTACGTTACTTCTCAATAATAGAACAGTTCCGAACTCCATTGAATGACACCCACACACCATCTAAAAGTAGTGATGACATAGACAAGAAAAACATCGCGGATATAACAAAATGTGATTCACAAAATTACAGAACTGATTGTTGTAATTTTCACATCAAATTCGAAATATTACGGGTAATTACATTGACCAGGATATAACCGTTATATAACTGTTTGTATTACAAATTTAAAACCGTTGCAGATGAAAACTTGATTTGAATAGTTTTGGATTGAATGTAAATGTAGTTCTAAGCTGTATGTTAAGTTATGGCGGTTATGTTTAAGATGACATTATTATGAGTGAGAAAATAGATTTGTTTGTAGCGAATAAAATCTTTTTAATACGCAGGTCACCTTTTATTTAACAATTTTTTTTGATTTTGTAACAAGTAACCTCAGAAGAACGAATGGATTTTAAATTAAAATAGTATTTCAAACTCGACTAGCACGCAAGCCGTTTCATCAATCATTAATGCAACTAAATTCAAGATGCATTTGTCACTTGACAGCAGCGACCAAAGAGAATACAACAGCGACTATATTAGGGAACATTTTAATCAGCAGGGTAAAGTCTCCACGCGGGCTACAGTTTTGACAAGTGGCTATGTACGCTTGATTAGTATTATGGCGGTTTCTATGGTTATTATTCTTCTGAGCAAGTAACACTATATAGAAGTTAGAAGTATTAAAAATAAGCTTCTATACCTTTTTAAAAAAATTCTAGGAATGTACGATTCACTAGGTTGTTAATTTGATTTTTAGGAATGTACAGATGGCTTGAGGTGATTTTAACCAAATTCAAACTGTAAAAACTAAAAGCTGACTGCCTCGTTGGTCTAGTGGCTTGGTCATTGAACTCGAGCGCCAGATGTCGTGGGTTCGATTTCCACTGGGGACAGACAACTTTGTACAAGTTGGTCCCGGTCTGGATGTAATATTTGTGAATTGTCCAATCCTTGTTAATTCCCATAACACAGGAGACAATTAAGTATAATTTGGGATTAGACATGTGTATGTATATGTAATATATATAAATAATAATAAAAATAGGTTCACAATTAGAGGCGAATGGAATGTAAATGTATGTAAGTTGGTCAGCAGACTTCTCTAAAACTTCTGAACCGACTTTCTTGATACTTGTTGCGTGTGTTTTTGTTATTGACAATTTACATCAAGTATATTTATCTAAAGTTATAATAGGTGTTATATGACTTTTAATTTATGCACAAACAACGTCTATTTGTCGAGATGACACCAATAACTCTACTCCTGAGCACCTTTGACTCACCCAGCGTGGGCCGGGGACATCTCCAGTCAAACATTATTGTCAAATTATACAATACACTACAACGTATTTTTGAAAATAGATGCTGCAGGACGGTGGACGAAATTAGTAACTTCGCAGAATGGCTATGGCCCCATAAAGTTCTATCTAACATTTAGGATGTTTGATCATAGAATTCATTAATATTTTTGTAAAGATTGAGATGTATGAAGTCACTACTCTGCGCTGTGGTTTGCTTCTCAATCTTTACAAAAATATTAATGAGTTCTATGATTAAACATCCTAAATGTTAGATAGAACTTTATGGGGCAGATGCTAGTAATTTCTGGGTCGGTAAATAAAATATCGCTCGCTTATCGACATAGGTATCGTAACCATATTTTCCTGTTTGAAAGTATGTATAAGATTGTAGATTAATTGTCCGACCCATATGACAGCCCTCATCCTATGTGACAACCGCTAAAACTAATACAATGCACATTTTAGTTTAAAAACCGTCGAATTATGAACGTGCATCATAACGGTTCTCAGAAACAAGTTATATTTCTATTTTTGACGTGTTCCTTATTCCATTTCAAACTGACAAAAAAATCAAAGAGATGTTACATAAAAACATATGAGCTATGATAAATGACCAAATTCATTCTAATCGTAACTTTATCAGCATTGCATAAGGTATATACAATATTATCGATATGTAAATAGGATATTTAACCACCCAGAAATCACTAGCATCTTCCCTAAAAAGTTCTATCCCTGTTGAAAATTCACAATTTGTTTATACACACATTTTAAAATCGACTTTGGGCTCATCTTTCCATGTTTGAAAGTATGTATAAGATTGTGAACGAATTGAATCCTACGTGACAACCGCTAAAACTAAATAATTCACATTTTAGTTTCAAAAACCGTACAATTATCAACTGGAAAATAAACTAGACTTTTCTAAAAAAGAAAAATGTACAACCGCCCTGCAACATTACCATATTCTAATACAATGTAGTAGTAACCATCAATAAAGGAGCTGCCGGATAGCTATTGTCACACAAAACGACCTTGTCATGGCCATATGCCCATATCTGGGCGAGAAACATATCATTTTGTCTTATTTAATGTCATATAACAACGTGTATATGACTCATATAAAAAGTGACAGATTGTAATGAACACCTGTTGCTTTCGTGGATTAAATCTTGGTTAGTTAATTACACTAATTTAAGTTTATGTTTATTTAATACGAGTATGTATTTTCAAACTTTATTAAAAGTAGGTACATTTCTTTATCAATTTTGGTACTAAACGCATTATACTTGTCCTTTCGGTTACTCTAGGGTTGACTGGAAGAGATCCCTAAGTGGGATAAGTCCGCCTTTGTACACAGTTTAATTCCTATTTATTATTGTTGTTGTTGTTATTTTTGGTACAATAAAGCGTTTACATACATACATACACTTTTTAGGTTTTTTTTGTTCTTGAAGGGTTTACGCTTGACCTCAGTCTCACCTGATGGTAAATGACGATGAGGTCTACAGTGGAGCGCCTCTTTAATAAGATCCAAGTTTGTACTTGTCCGGAAATACCGAAATGGTAGGGAAGTCCATTCCTTAGCACTTAAAATTAAAATGGCGAACAGGCAGACATACCTGATAGTGAGCGGCCATTGTCGCTCGTGTACACCTTTACTTTAGACCTGGACTTTGGTATTGTTTATTTGGTTTTGATGAATTGAAGTGGTTTCTAAAGCCTTTTATTTAAATGAATATCCGTCAAATAATACTGATTGCGCATCAAATGGGCACTTTGTTATAAATATATTTAGTGTAAATTCAGTATGTTTATTGTGCTTTTAAATATTTCTCGTTCCTAATTAAATACAAAAATAAATATAAGATAAAAAATTTTGTAAAATGTGCTACGGCAAGGCTTCGTTGACAACCGCATCGTTCAAAGTTTTTACCTTCATGATTGACACTTTAGTTATTAAATTAGATAACAGATGATTTGTGTTATCTAATTTAATAACCAATTGAAGGTAAAAACTTCAAGGTAACTTATGAGGTGCGAAAAATTATTTTCCTGCATGGTATGACCTGTAGTTACTTGTATTTGTTTTTCCTAATATTTTTTGACCGCCTCGTTGACCTAATGGCTTAGTCATTGGACTCGAGTGTCAGAGGTCGTGGGTTCGATTCCCACTGGGGACAGGCAACTTTGTACTTGTTTTATACTTGTACTGTAGTTGTTCCCGGTCTGGATGTTATATTTACAATACAATACAATACACTTTATTGCACAAACAAATACAGTTACACGTTACAAAAGTTACAAATAGTACAATTTAGGCGGTCTTATCGCTTTAGGTGATTTCTTCCAGACAACCTTTTGTGAATTGTCCACTCCTTGTTTATTTCCAATTGTACAGGAGAAAGTCCTAGTTTGGGATAAGACATGTGTATGCATGTATATGAAATATTTATTATATTATTATTTATCTATTGACTACAGTTTTGAACAAAAAAAGAAGTTCCATAATGTCTTTAGTAGTCAATTTCAATTTTTATTTTTTTATTTTAGCACAGTGTGTAGAAAGATATCTGAATTTTTTGATGATGTTTTAAAAAAGTCAGTTTGTCAAGCTGTCTGTACAACTCTGTTGTTCTTCGACGTTTTTTCGTCACGTTAAACAATGAGGATGAGACAAACACAAATGGATTACCACACAAAAACAATTTAAAGAACGAAGGGCGTGGGTGATTATCATTAATAATGTCATTACAACTCGCCTACACTATGCAAAACTAAGATTTACCCTAAAGAGTAAGACATAAAGTCGCATTTTAATTTTTTTGTATTTGTTAAGTGGTAAAAATAAATTTGTTGATTCCTTTGGCGTTGAGTCGGTATAGCACGAATTTAATTCAATATTATCAGCGGAATAATTCAACCCATTAATATGATGTATGGTGTCTAATAAATATTCATAGGGTTATACCAGTCAAGTCTGTTGATTAAATAAAATTAGATGGCCATAAAAATAATAACATCAATATTATATTTATACTGCGTTTTTTAACATGTTTTTCTAAAGTTTATATTAAAACATCATCATCAGCCGAAATACGTCCACTGCTGAGCATAAGCCTCCCCAAGCCTTATCCTACATCTAACAAATATATTATACTAGCTGTTGCCCGCGACTTCGCGTGGACAACTTAACACCACAAATTATTATGTATTTCCGGTAGGAATAGGATGTTTTTTCTGGATAATCATAATAATCATAATCATATTTATTGGTAACAAAATTACAAGTCAAAATGTTTTTAACAATTAATATAACTATCCTATGTCCTATTCCAGGACCCAACCTATATGTGTACCAAGTTTCATCACGATCCGTCCAGCGGTTGAAGCGTGATTAAGTAACAAACATCCAAATATCCAATAATATTAGTAGGATGCGTTTCACCAAAATCGGTCTTCTTTAGGCCTTTATGACATTAATAATGATATTGCAAAGGTAAATTAAAGTGGTGAAAAGAATAAGAAAAAAAGTTCAAGTGTTTTTTTTTGTCTGGAGTCGATTTATCTCCGAGATCCAGGTCGTCATTCAAATTGAGTACAATTCGGCATAATTTGCACTTCATTTTACTTTTAAATTGATCAAATGTGCTACAAAGATTTCCTCTTGCATAAAAACATGTCTGAGACGATTTATTTCCACGTTTTTTTTATACTTATGCTTTTAAAAAACCAAACGTTGGTTTGCTTTTTGCGAATGAATGAATACACTTTATTGTACACCAATCACAGACAAACATTGAAGAAATATACAGTAAATGTACTAATGGAGGCCTTATCGCTTTTAGTTATATCTTCCAGGCAACCTTGTAGGAGAGGAAATGGTCTTTGACAAGTAATGATGTTCTATAAGTAACAAGATTTCTGATTTATTGAAAAATTGGCACCGCAAATGTACTCGCAGTACTACAGGCGAGCTCATTTGCGATGTTTTTAGCGTAGAACGCTAAGGGTTGAGTACCGATATGAAAAGGAATTGCTTCTTATATCGATGAGGCATGGAAAAAATATCTAGATGTACTGTTATATTATTTGCAAATAAGAGGGTCAGAGGTAGAAAGTCTCGCATTATTAATTGAATATAATTTACATGACTAGGTACTTTTCTATAGACATTAATATCTGTCATTCTATGTATTAATACTTTAAGAATATCTATCATTAATTCTCGGATTAAGGTTGCAAACAAGCTGTTTTAAAAATGACTAAAATGGATAAATATTTATGCTTCTATTTTTTTTGTTTTTTTATGGCTTTTTGTATCGTGTTTAGGGCACAATAATTCTGCCAATTTCACGTAGTGGAAAATACACAGGTACTAAGATGTCGTAGTTGTGTATCATAAGGATGTGGACATACGTGCATACCAAATGCTGCTGAGCAGAGATAGAGGAGTTAGGTCAACTAGTTATACTGTTAGTTCTACGATAGAACAGAATGGACAAAAAAAAATTGTCAATAATCTTACTTTCTGACACTGCTGCATTAAACATTCGTTTGTCATATTGGATTTGTTTTTAATTGTCTAAAGACTTGAATCTTCTTTTAAAACTACTATATTGCAAAAATCATACGATATGATCCCGCGACCTGCTTGGAATACAGGGGAGTGCGTTAACTACGTAACATTTATAACTTCAGACACATATAATAAAGATGAACCGTTTTTTTAATGTTAATCTTGGTATTCTTTACTTATCAATAAAATATTTAATAGGCCTAAGTAATATTATAATAGGCCTTAGAACTTCCAACGTAAGCAAGTTTTAAGTTATATCGTATTCAGGTTTGCACTATTTGACGGGAACGACATTTTCAACCGGGCTTACGATATCACTACGTCATTCACTTAGAAACAAACAACTATGAGAACAAAAACAGGAAGATACGGTACTCGCTTACACAGCATCAACTAAAACTAGACTCGGTAAACGACTACATGCATACAGAGTCACACACTGACATATTACACGTACAGTATTTGTCACTAAAACGATAATAATGACCGAATCGATCCGCAGGCGACTGGCTTTCGTAGAATTGACCCCACTTTTGCTGGGTATTGTACATAACTGCGCAAACGAGGTCCAGTTTTACTTAGTTTTGAAATGAAAATTTATTTTTGAAATCAATGATCCACATATATTAGTATGCAATTTAAGAAAACTATGTTAATATCCAACTATTAAAATTCTAAAATTAAACTATGTTATTATTATTTTTGACAAGCACCTCCTCCCAATGACGTGTGAAGAAAGCTGTCAAATCTATCAGCTATCCCTTTCAGGATGCTGTTTGAGCTCTCGCGCATTCTCTTCATTATAGAGCTTTTTAACCCATAGTCGCAAAACAATTATCCGTATGTGCGTTAGCAAACAAGCCAGACGCACTATAGAAAAACAACTTGCTGTAAGACTATGCATAGTAAGTAAAGTATCTTTCTCCTTTTGGTTTCATCTTAGTCTATCATGTATAGGGTTGCCATCACTAAAATCTAAAACCAGAAACAAGCAGCCCGGAAACCCCGGATTTTAGAGCAACCCGGACATGTCAACAGTTTTTTTTAAATTACTCAGTCCAGTCAAATAAAAAATAGTTTTACAGTTTTTTTTTTGGCTTTTCGTCTATTTTCATACAATTTTGGACTAAATATGTATTGTAAAGAAACAAAGAATCTTCGCCCCGGCGGTGCTCCGGCGGCGAGCGGTGACTTGAAATCTTAAAAACCCGGACTACTTTAAAATATGTGTTGCGCCGTTTCTTCTTCACAGCGCTAACACATAGGAAGCGGTAGTCGATAAAAAAATTACGTGTATAAATGTACCAAGTGTACTCATATGCAACAAATGATTTTGACTTTGACTACAAATGAAACCCCGCCCGGGAGCTCCCCGGACGCCCCGTAAACTAGGACAAATCCGGAGAAACTCGGACGGATGGCAACCCTAACCATGTAGGCAGTACGTAGGTGGTCAGGGTGTCCTAGATACAACACTGTTATACTAATGTTATTCTAACTACACAATTGGTCTTTACATACCATCTCAAGACCATCTTCATCGTTAATTTAGCTTCTTAGACTTGAGATAGCATTTACGGTGTACCTATTTACGTTAGTGCATTTGGTGGATGTCTGTCTGTCTGTCTATCCAGCGAATAACTTAAATATAACTGACCCGATTGAACTATTTGGAACATACACGTTAAATAAGCCGTGAAAGGTGAGAAAATAATGCAAATTTCAGGAAAAATAATCCGAGATATCCTACTTTATTAATTAACTAGCTGTGCCCGCGGCTCCGCTCGCGTGGACTACAGGATCCGCTCCCATTCCCACTTTCGTTCCCTATCCCACTTCCACTCAGACTTTAAATACAGGTCCAGGTCCAGGTCCAGGTCCAGGTCCAGGTCCAGGTCCAGGTCCAGGTCCAGGTCCAGGTCCAGGTCCAGGTCCAGGTCCAGGTCCAGGTCCAGGTCCAGGTCCAGGTCCAGGTCCAGGTCCAGGTCCAGGTCCAGGTCCAGGTCCAGGTCCAGGTCCAGGTCCAGGTCCAGGTCCAGGTCCACGTCCACGTCCAGGTCCAGGTCCAGGTCCAGGTCCAGGTCCAGGTCCAGGTCCAGGTCCAGGTCCAGGTCCAGGTCCAGGTCCAGGTCAAGGTCCAGGTCCAGGTCCAGGTCCAGGTCCAGGTCCAGGTCCAGGTCCAGGTCCAGGTCCAGGTCCAGGTCCAGGTCCAGGTCCAGGTCCAGGTCCAGGTCCAGGTCCAGGTCCAGGTCCAGGTCCAGGTCCAGGTCCAGGTCCAGGTCCAGGTCCAGGTCCAGGTCCAGGTCCAGGGCCAGGTCCAGGTCCAGGTCCAGGTCCAGGCCCAGGCCCAGGCCCAGGCCCAGGCCCAGGTCCAGGGCCAGGCCCAGGCCCAGGGCCAGGTCCAGGTCCAGGTTCAGGTTCAGGTTCACGTCCACGTCCACGTCCACGTCCAGGTCTAGGTTTAGGTCCAGGTCCAGGTCCCTCCTCTCAAACCTCCCCTCAGCTCTGCTCTCACCTCAACCCACCCCTCAAACCTCTTTCCCTCGTCTCTCCAAATGTAGTCCTCGTAACTAATCCGTCGCAATCCAAATTCCGACCAACATTACTTTGTTGCATACGTATACCACAAATTCATCGTAATCGGGTTACTCAGTCAAAAGTTCAAACACTCAAATTACACTGGTACCATACCCGCTCCCGCTACCGCTCACGAATTCAGTCGAACATTTACACCCTACTACATTCTTCGCAGTGAATGCGAGTTTTCGGAAACTATAAATTCGCATAACTTTTGATTGACTGCACCGATTGCAATGAAATAAAGCCTATATGTTACACCAAATTAAGCCCCATGTTTCTGTGAAAAGTCCATCAAAGTCCGTTCAGTCGTTTTTAAGTGATGCGTGCACAAACTCACAGACAAACAGACAAACAGACAAACAGATAAACAGACAAACAGACAAAAATTTCAAAAATGATCGAAATGTGTTCTGTTGCTTATCCTTAGACCCCCCAATTTTTTTTTTTGCAAATATCTTCAATGTACAGACACGCGAAGTTTACGATTTTATTTATAAGATTAATTAATATTATAAATGCGAAAGTTTGGATATTTGGATGGTTGGATGTTTGTTACTTAATCACGCTTCAACCACTGGATGGATCGTAATGAAACTTGGTACACTAAAAGGTTAGGTCCTGGAATAGGGCATAGGATAGTTTTTATCCCGAAAAGGCATCCCATTCCTACGGGAAATACATAATAATTTGTGATGTTAAGTTGTCCACGCGGACGAAGTCGCGGGCAACAGCTAGTTTAAACATAACTATTTAACTAAACCGCATATCGTTTACGAGATACACTGCTGTAATTTTTCCTCTACTGTGGCATTTCACAAGTTACAATAAAAACAAGAATTCCACTAATTCATTTCATTCTAACCGTTTAAATTTTACAGATTCTTATTTGAAATTAAACAAATGTACTTACTTAAGTGTTGTTGTAACTTTTCTATATCTTGCTACCAGTCTGAATATGAAGGTTTTTAAAACTTTACTAATTTTTAAAAGCATTTTTTATTTATTTTAATGGCGTCATTAGTTAAAGTTATATAAAAACGTGTCGCCAGTGAAAACACGTGCAGTTCTTTATCAATACTCTATTGATGCTACGTGTTCTTAAGACCGTTGACTGAGAGCTTACCTAATGACAAACAACCATATCATAACACAAAAACCATATAAACAACAGGATGTATGATGATGACCTTTGCTTTTACCAAAATGACTTTATTTATGAAAGCAACAATTTGGCGCCTGACAATAACAACTCCAATCTTCGAGTTAAAATTCCTATGACCATGTTGATTGATTGACTATGAAAATTCCTATTGAATTAGATGATAAAAAATAAATAAGCAGAATAAAAAAGCAATTAATGTTCCAGGAGAATTAATTTTATCACATAAGGTGGTCGTTGATGCACGGGCTGAGTTATTAATAACATACATATATAATGCTCACGCCTTGGTCCCAGAGGGGTAGGCAGAGACGATGGGTCGCCACTTTGCGCGATCCTGACACACCTCACTAGCCTCACTCACATTCATCAACCTTTTCATGCACCTCCTTTTATTCTTCTCACTACGGACCCCAGCCTTTTTGAGGACGTTACTAATTTGATCCTTGAATGTCCTCCTAGGACGACCTCTATATTGCTATAGTTCCTTTCACATTCGCACTGTATATTACTTAATTAATAACAAACTTACCAAAAAGAAAGACATACTATATAATTAAGAAACTCCTCCTTTTTTGAATCGGTTAATAATAGTTGGCGCTAGGAGTCTAAAAAAGTTATAACTTTTCCTTAATTTATTTGACCACAATTTGCATTTCCATTTTTTAATATTCAGAAAGTTGTTGCACATTAATTAATTAATTTAACGTTAAATCTTGTCACAATCGTGGTGGTGGTTTAAACGTCCCGCGTCTTAATTGATTTTTGTCGAGATTTCGGTCCAGATAAATTCATGAAAAATAAATCGACTCATCATCAGCCAAAATACGGCTGAACATAAGCCTCCCCAATAGAATTCCAATGTCTATTGGAGGATTTACCATAATTACCACGCTTGGCAGGCGGATTGGTGACCGCAGTAATGACAGGAGAACGCTGCTGGTCGTCTCTGGTGCATCCCTTAGTCGCCTTGACGACACCCACGGGAAGATTAGGATAGGCCCTATTCTAAGCCGGAACCACGGCGCCATAAATTTTATAAGTCTTAGTCAACCCAATAATGACCACCTTAATGTCACTGGTCAATAATGACTTTCTTGTATGTAGGTAACGGTGTTCTAAAGAGAATTCATTTCTTCGCATCCGATCAATTATGTCAATCAACAGCCTACACATCCCTATCTCCCTCCATAACGTCCGACACGGCATTAGTGATGCTAACATAGCGCTTTTCGTGCCACATCTAGCGCATTTTTCGTACAAAAGTGCGTGTTAGCGCCAAATCTAACGCTTTTTTGAATCTTTCACTTGAATATGAATTTTAAACCTTGATAAGATAAACTGATACATAATTGAGATTTATGAGCACTGAGCAATGGATTTAATTTAGCAACCATCTACTTCATTTAACACAAATATACCTAATTGTTGCCGACCAGTCTGGTCATTAATGACGATGATATGATTAAGATTCAAAATAACCTTCAAAATTTCATAAAATTAGCGCTTAATCTAGCGAATTTATGTTGTGATTGTAAAATGTGAATTTTTTTGTTCTTCAGAATTTATAATCGAAATAGTGTACCATGAAGTTTACAAATAGCTAAATAAAATGAAATAAATGGTTTAATGACTAAGTATTTAGCGCATTCTAACGCTTTTTTGGAGGCTTGACAGCGCGTTTTCGCTAAGTAGAGCTGGCAGAGCACTGCATGGCATCAGTACGGCACGGTAAGCCGCGAAGCCTGCACCGTCAGAGCGCGCCTTAAAAAAATAAAACTACAATTTCGGCGCGCGTTTTTACTTTTTATTCTTCACCGCGGAAGCTCACTAAAAGTCAAAGTTTGTTGTTTGCTTTAATTTTGGCAAAGGATTTAAACTATACAGCTATGTCGGCGGACGTGTTGAGTGATGATTTGAAGTCGCGTCTTCATTTGACTACAAAAACAGTGGGACAGGACAGGATACGAAGGGCGCGGGAGACTAACGAAGATGTGGCGATTTTGTCGATGTTTTTGCCCAATGCCACGGCTGAAAGAGATAATAAGAAGTTTTGTTGTGCATTGCGAGACGAGTGCCTGCTTGGAGATCCAAGGAAAACAATTGCAGGTGTTGTTCATAGCTACTTTTTTGTTTTCATAAAGCACTAGCTTATGCCCGCAACTTCGTCCGTGCGGAAATATACCAGTCAGGTTTGCGTAATAAGAAGTATGCTATATGTTAATCCAGGATATGAGCTGTCTGTCACTGTCTCAAATTTCATCAAAATCGTTTCATCCGTTATTGTGTGATAGAGTAACCAACAAACATCAACACTTTCGCATTTATAATATTAGTGTGAATAGTGTAAATTGTAAACTAAACACGTTTTATCAAAGTTGTCTCAGCTGTCTTAATTTTAAACAACATTTTCGTTTTTCGAAAGTCTAAAATGTTAGACTTTTGTATAAGTACGAAGCATTTATTTAACCCAATATTAAATAACTTGGAATTTGCATATCTCGTTATAACAAGGACAATCGAACTTTAAGGGTTCATACAGCCTGGATTCGAAACTGCGACTTTATCATGCCGATACCGGCTTTATTCAAACTGTGCGTGAGTATTTTTAGGAGTCCGTTAAAACAGATATCCTTTTTGCCGGTCCGTCCGTCTGTCTGTCTGTCCGACGGATAACTCGGATACTGCAGGGCTATTTAAGCTGAAATTAAAAACATGTATGTACAATTTACCTAAAATAACTTTTTTTTTGTGTACGACATGTACACTTTTCTGTCTTACCGTCATATGAAATTTTAAATTGAAAATGGAATTTTGAAGCAGAAATGTTTTTTATATCCCTTACAAATTAATGGTAATTTAAATTTGCACTAAGCTTTAGGAGCTCGAGCAGGCATTAATTCGCCCAAACTTAATTGGATGAATATCTCCCATCTTTTCATTCAATTACTTTTGCCATTCATTCGTATCAAGTACTACCTTAACTACTAAATATTTTTAATATATTTGTCTACTGTAGAATGTACAGTTACATAAAATATATACATATATACATTACATAAAATTTTATGGATATGAAAATTGTTTTGAATTATCACAAGTCCAAATCTAGCTAACAGTTGCTAATAGGAAACGCAAATATCTCCGAACTAGGTGCGAACCTTAAGTAACTACAAACTAACATTTGCGTTAGCACGGAAAATTTTTCCTTTAAATTTCGACTTAAATGTTATACGATTACGAGTGACGGTGATGTTTTTTTAAACATGTACTTATTTTTGTTTACCTTTGTAAACATTTACAGAATAAGTAAATGCTAATTTAAACTTACAATTTTCGACCTTCACCTGAATATATGGTTGCCTAAATATTTATGTGGTTAATCATCGAAATTACACAAAACCAGTTATATTTATACAATAATTAGTATTTCGAGCGAGAAGAATCTTAAATTATACTTTTTTTAAATAACCAATAATGAAGTAGGTATAAACTACGATTATAAAATATATAAAAAAATGATTTTGTTGATTTTACACTAAGATAAATTGAATTAAAAATCTATAGACTTCAGATAATGAAAGTGTGTATATATGCGTGTATTTATTTTATTTAAGCATGTAGGTATAGCTATGCATTTTATGTTCCTAATTTTTTTTATTGCATAAACTACATTCCTACTTTTATTTAACTGCACAATCTACCTTTTTCTGCTATTCTTATCCTCTACCCAAAGGTTGTCTGAAAGAAATCTCTTTTACCGATAGGACCGCCTAAATGTATACTGTAATCTACTTTATTATTTTATCTGTGTATATACAATAAACTGTAATTGAATTGAAAATATTTTTAAATAAACTATCTCCACATCCGAATATTACATAATACGTATGGAAAGCTATAACATTAAACCATTATATAAGTGAGGCGGGCATAATCGTAAAGATCTGAAGATCTTATAATAGACGACCGACTTACTTATTCCATAGAGTTAAAAGTCTAAAGTTATATGTAGGCGTAGATACCATTTAATTATAGATAAAAAAATTATTTAGGTTGAATACTTGTATAAATCTAAACAAATACTTACCTTGGCTCTTAGTAGCAGTTGGTAGCAGTTTATTAAAATTTAAACAACTTAAGTTAACGGCTTATCGTAACTAAGCCTAATCCTAACTAATAATATAATTATTAATCCGAAAGTGAATTCAGCATTTATTTATTTAATAGTTTATTGTATACACAACTATACAAAGAACAACACAAAGAAAAGAAAATTATACAAGAGGATAAGCTTATTTCTAAAGAAATTTCTTCCAGCTAACCTGCGGTGAAGACAAGGGATTATGGAGAGGCAGTAGTCGCGTGTACCTATATATTATTAATTAGGTTATTAAGGTAAAAACTTTGAGGTGGCTTATGAGGGCTTCATTGCATAATTATAAACATTTCTTTTTAAATTAAGTAGGTATAGTCTTTTTAGAAAGCTGAAAAGAGACAAAAGTAAAAAAAAGTAATTAACGATCTAATGGGCCCGATTCTGAAGGCACAACGTTAAAATTTGACAGCACTAAAGCTGTTGCTATCCTTGTCACACAGTATTATGAAGATAAAAACGAAACTAATTTTAGGGCTGTCAAATTTTAAATGTGTGCCTTCAGAATTGGGCCCAATATCTCGGTATCCCCCTCAAGTCAAAGTGCATAAAAAATTAACTTTCACTCGATACAAATCGTGATTGAATTCGTTAGGAATCTAGGACCACCTACGCTTCACAACTGATGTATTTATGCTGTCATTGAAGCTGTCATTAAAATGATTGATTATCGATAACCTAACCTTGTTTTTAAAGACAGGCTTAGGTAATCATGATTAAGTCTACTTTCTTTGCATTATTTTAACTTCAAGAAATCTTTTGAGAATATCATTTTAAGATAGCTAAAAAGGTAAAATTTCTGAAGCGCCGAAATAGGATTTTACATATATTTTTATACAAAATAATTTTTTTTTCTAAACATCCGATTATGATAAAACAAACTGACATGAATTCATATATTTTTTTTCTAATTTTACTGTTAGCCATATTTCTCTATTATCATATTTTGATGATATTTTGACCAAATTGGCGCTTCAGTAAGAAGGTATAAGTTAGTAATTTTGCCTTTACAACTACAAATTATGTTCATTTTAAATTTTGTGTGCATAGGTACGCTGTTTTAAAACCATCCAGTAACACCGATTACTAATCTTCCTTGATTCGCGAAGTTATTTAAATCATTATTTTTTAATTCTAAATAGCAATAAATATTTTTCGTATTAAAACTTTTTTGTTTTTGTTCCAAGATTTATTTAGTCATAAGACTGTGCGTTAACAGAAGCAAATAACGTGATATACTTATTAATGTCATACCATTATAATATAAGTAAATAAGAAATAATGGTAATTAAACAAACATTGAATTATTAAATAATAATTGAACAAGTGGTAGCGTGACAACCATTCGGGTTGACGCAGTTTATGACTCAAACAGTCAGACATATATTTTAATAGCTATGGAATATAATTAATTAATATGTTAGTTGAAGATGATTACTTATATTTTCATACAATTTCATTTCAAAAGCATTACTAACATTATTTCAACTATAACTGACTGACTGTAACGAAACTTGTAACTGTATTTGATTGTACAATAAAGTGTATTCGTACCTATTATATTTTCTTAAACCAAAACATTTTTCTAAAATACTATTTTAAAAGAAAGCATTAAAAAGTACTGACATCAAGTTCACAGCGGGCGCTTAGCGTTGCGAAAATGGAGTCACAAACGGAAATTACAGGATTATACGCAAAATGTCAACGTTTCCGGGTTGTTTAACTCACTCAACTTATGGCGTCATCGTGACGACGACGAGGGGATACAGTTTCAAAAGCATAATAAAACTAAGGGTTTATAGCAAAAGGTTTTAGTTATTCGAAGGTTTTGGAACACAAACAGAAAATCATTATAATGGCGCTAAACTCGTTTCTTTTTTTTACGTTTAGGTATATTCTGTTTAGAGGAGATGGGCAAAGGGTTCTGTGATCCAATTTTGTTGTTAGACTTTTTGTACAGTGGATTTGATGTATTCTCTATTTCTATACTTAGTGCTTTAATGCTATTTGATTCCTAATTAGTTATTAGCTGTCTTCCTTATCAAATTTACGGACAGACACAACATGTTTTTAAATGTCTGAAATTTGAAGGCTGTAGCATTTTTATAGCCTCTCTATACCTATGTTCCACGGATTTGCTAATATCTACCTTAGCTTTTACATAAAGCGTATAATACACCTCATAAGGTTGACGTTCTCTTTTTAATCCTCAAAGACGATGCATGTACAATAATCCCACTCCCATTACTGTCCGAGCCGTAAACCATTTCATTGACATTTCCTAAATGTCTATAAAGGGAGCTTATATCTATAGTCTGTGTCCAAACGACACCATTATACCGCCGCTATTCGGGGCTAGTTGCCATGGCTTTAAGGGTGTAGGTATTAGATACTTCGATACACAAGGGGTGGCGTTTCTACCTTTTCAAATAGATTTAATTGATGAGTTTGTAGCGCATCTAATTTGTTTATTTGGTGCGTGTCTAACTTTGTACAGCCTTAAATTTCAATTATAGTTTGTTGGTGCTGGTTTTCAAAACCCTTGGCCCTTCATTGTTTTTAATTTACTAAGATTCGATTTCAATTTATTACTTCGTTCCATATACGAGTTCATTCCAATGTAGACTTTAATATGTCTATTAATGTATAATGTGGATAAACACTTTTTGAATAAACACGCACCGTAAAGTTCATAAAATCCCTTTTATTGACCTGGACCTCACAAATGTTAGGCGAGCTCACTCCAAACGAAGTGACTACGGTTTTTGATAAATTCTCTGATTTCTATTTAATGTGTTCGCAAATTGGCTCCTTGATCCGAATTCAACTAAGTAAATGTATAGGTAGCTTCAAATGCATTGGGCTGGTAAACTTGTCAAATTGTCGCGACATAATCAGCTAAGTGGGTTAATCACCCTAAACACCTACTGAATATTGTATGTTAAATAACCGTCATCCTTGTTAAGTCCATTAATAAAGATTTTAAAACAAGCTTAGGTAGTTTCATTGAGTTTTAGTTTTGTTTTTAATATAATATCACAGACTTTTTGGTGACGGAACGTGTTGTGATACAAATTGCATTGTACTGGAAATTCTATATATTTCCAAACTTTATTAAGTACCTACTTCGTAAAAAAACTGTATATATGGTGGCTAATTCTGGAATTAAAAATGACTTTATTTATGATTTTCTGTTCATGCAGGTCACAATTTTATTTTTTGTTGTCATTCAAATTAAATTAAATAAAACTTTATTTCAGACTTAGTAATTAGTCCATAATTTTGTTAGTGTGTTAATAATGAAAGTGCTTAGGTATATAAGTTAGTACTGTTATTTTTATTGGTACAGATGGTTTTTTTTAATTATTTAGTATATCATGCATTTTGTCATTATATTTATTTATACGATTATCATTTGCTCTTCTTTTTCTCACCAGCTATATTTCGAGGTGCGTCATCCTAGAAATACAATTTCCTATCCCTCGCTGTTGCCATGTAAAGTCTGTTTCTTTATTTGTGTCATCTATCTATCTTGTCGGACGTTCTACTTCTCTTTGGTACCATACCCTAGGTCTCTTCGGCCATATCCAAAACTAATTCGGAGTCGTTTATTTAAAATTAAATTTAGATTATCTACACCAAAACAATTATATAGGTAGGTTCTAAATTCAAAAGAAATTATATTACGTATACGAGTAAGTCTATAACAAGATTACAAATGTAAAAACACTTAATGCTTATTGGAATTAAATATATTTTTATTACCTTCAATTCAATCGACTTTCATTCTGTTGTAGCCTTACATAAAAAACCTAAAGGCAGAGGTGAAGGCAAAAGAATACCTGTATCAATTACCATATCAATTATTGTAAATGTTAACAACGTCATCGTCATTTTTAAACTTGAATTTTCCAAAAATATTTATTATCAAGTGATAAGGTAGCAAAAGTGGAAAATAAAAGGGGCATACAGGCAAGCTGTATATGGGTATAGGAACCATATGGTGTCCAGTTCGCCTTGGCCTTCGTTACCCTTATCTTGTTGATCCTTTAACCTCTGGCTTAGTCATCAGCGTATTAAAGAAGATCAATCAATCATTTCAGTTTGCTATCCATGACTACTGTTGAGCTAATTAGTAAAATGGAGCTACAGTTTTTTTACAAGAATTTTGTAATCCGTTGTTTGTATATGTTTTACTCTCGCATATCGTAAATTCACATGTATGTAGGTAGGTATGTATCCGAAATTTTATATTTCTTTTTATTGATGAGACTTAATTTATAATTTATAAAATATATTTACTCTATTTTACTCCACCCAAACATTTTAAATCATTTTAACTTCAATATTCTTTTAATAATTAATTAACAAATGTTTTGAGGTAAAAATTCCGTTTTATTTATTAAAAAAAATGACTTAATACAATTTATTAATAAACGGCATATAATTAAATGAATATCTAACCTAACCCACATCAAATAAGATTCATTTGCCATTAGTATATTTTGTTTAAATTCTGTATTTATTTGGTGTGCGTATAAATTTTTCTCTTAAGGCTCCCTTCCTCGAAACATGCAGAAGTCTTTTTATGCAGTTTTAGAGCGTTTCATATATTTTTTCTTACTAATTAGAACAGGTATAACAAATGAATGGGATGTTTTTTCGGGATAAAAACTATCCTATGTCCTATTCCAGGACTTAACCTATATATGTGCCAATTCCTGTTTCATCCCGATCCGTCCAGTGGTTAAAGCGTTATTGAGTAACAAACATCCAAATATCCAAATTTTCGCATTTATAATATTATCTCCTTATGTTCAAAGAACATGTCTACAATGCATCAGCTTCAATGAACGCAAACAAAATACTTATTGCGTTTCCTGATTAGGTTATTATCGCGTCGAAGCATTTTGCCGTAAAACCTTATCGAATTCGCAAACTAGGTATGTGCAATTGTGCAACAGGTGTTCGCGGTCACGTGGCCGATAACAGATTTCCCGCCAATTACCTGAAAATCAAAATGGCGGACACGTTCTGAAACAAACAATACCTAGTTATTATTCTGAGAAGAATGTGTACCTGGAATACGGTAGTACTACTTATTCTTATCTGACTAGAGACTTGTTTCTTCTGTTATGACTTATCTCTTACGTTAGAACATAATATAGAAAAAAATCATTTTTTATTCCATTTTTGTTATTGTTGAAACGGTTAATGCAATAAAATCAATGTATAGGCAAATAGTCTTAAAGCTTTTTCACCGTATAATATAATTGACAATAATATATATTTGATTTCAGTTGAGTAATAAATAATGAACATTTCATATGTGTGTATTTTCTTCTAATACCTAACTATTCTGTACCGCGAACATAAATAATAGTTACTAACCAACGATCTCTACATACTTTCAAACAAGCGTTCCAGCGTTCCAAACAATCGCTCTGTTCCACGAAACTGCGGCTCCGGGAACCGCAACTCGGTTACATTCACAATGAATCTTGTGCAGTTACTACGCAGAACATTTAATGATTACTAAATATTGATAACTACGGGTAAATAGCGTCAATATTTAGTAAATAATTAAATGTTCTGCATGGTAACTGCACAAGTTTCAAAGTGAATGTGAACTAATTACGGCTCCCGGAGCCACAGTTGCGTGGAACAGAGCGATTGTTTGGAACGCTCCGTCTAGTAGTAAATAGAGATCGTTGAGTATTGTACGTACATTTAAGTACCTTTGGCATATACAAATAAATAAATACTAAAATATACAATGCTCACAAAGATTTGTTTGACTTCTTTAGTCAGGTAATGGCTGGCTATGTCACCGGGCTTCACAACAAACCACATTTGCTATTCACGCTTCACTGTCCAGTACGTCTGACAACCGTGAGAAATCACAATACGGTTGAAAATGCTGTAAAAATTAGTTTTAAATATGAAAATAGAGTTGATGGTTAACTAAGGCGGACAAACTTGTTAAGTACGTCATTTCTTGGAATAGGTAGGTACCAACTTAAGTATTTGAGGATTACGTTCTTGTATCAATATATTTATGTGCTGAATTAGCATTTATGCGTTTAGAATAGAGTCGAATATGTAATTATGTAATGAATTATATAACTTAATCTTCTATGAGTACTTTACTCTAGTAGTAGATACCTTTTTCAAAATTAAACTAAATTATGTTTAAGGGGAAAGGAAGCCTCCCCAATAGAATGCCATTTTTGGTGGGCTGTCCATTGGGAGATTTGCCATAATCACCACGCTTGGCAGGCGGATTGGTGATCGCTGTGAACGCTATTCCCCGTCCCTGGTGCAATCATTTAGTCGACGACACCCACGGGAAGATTAGGGGTGGTCCTACTCTAAGCCGAGAACCACATGATCGTTTCCATAGACTTGTGGCAGGCTGTGGGTTGTAGTTGTAAGTAGGGGGAACCCAACACCGATCTCAAGTGTTTGCACACCGTCAGTCAAGTCACCCACACTGATCCGGGCTCTGACATCACCTCGCCGCGTGATCGGCCTTCGAGTTTAAATATCGGCACGGTACCTATATACAATGAGATAAAAATCGTGGATGTAATAATTGGAATTGTCAGTGGGTGCATTTTGAGCTACGGTATTAGCTCATCATCATCATATCCACTGTTGGATACTTCACCAATGAACGCCACCACACCCGCTCCGCCGCCTTCCGCACCCATTCGGGTTAAATTAGGCCTTCGTCACGTAGTTTCCAAGGGAGCTGCAAATCTTTTATTAAAGCAGTTTTATGAAAAACCTATGAAATACGAATATTAATAATAAATAATAAATAAATATGTCAGACATTCACACCAATTACCCAGTCCCAAACTAGGCAGAGCCTGTGGTATGGTTACTAGATAACGGATAGACATACTTAAATAAATATATAAACATCCAAGACTTGGGTGCAAACATTCATATTCATCATGCGAACATTTACCCCTAGCGGGATTCGAACCCATATTATTATATATTTATTATATTATTTCTCAATTATAATTTAAAAGACAAATGAGAGTTGCATTAAATTCGTTTTCCTTTAAAAATAGTTAAAATAATGATATATATTCCATACATACACACTTATCTATTCACAAACTAGGATTTTCTCCTGTTTGATGGGATTCAGACAAGGACAAACTCACACAAATATAAAGCCGTTTTCGGAGACCATTTTCAGGTCCACCTGCTCGGTGCGTAACTCGCCTGCTGCGTTCCCCTCTGCTGAAGGTACGATACAACCTGGTCATGGTATTGATGAGTTGTACGATAGGTTATGAATGCACTGCATCGACCCAGAGGGAAAACGCGTTTTCCCTCTGGGTCGAGCCGGGAGCCGTGTTAGTAACATTTAGTATAAATTATGTGGTGTTAAGCTCCAGTGGGCAAGATGGCCCCTACAATTACATATACCTCTGTACACTGACGTTTATCTCCCTAAGTAGTAAAAGTAAATTATTTATTTTTCACATAAAACCACTTGCACATAACAAGTTTAGTATAGGGCCGATAGTGGTGCAAATAACTTGTCATTTATATAATCTCTGGTCTCCTTACTAGGATGCCCCATATTCCAAAGACGCAGCTACCTCCAGGGATACATTTTTAAATAACAATCAGGCATATTTAATTATATAAAAGAGTAAAAAGTAATAAAAATAGTAAACAATAGTATTGGTAGATATTTCTTGTATGACAGAGCATTTCTAGCCTAAACTATTTGTTATAGAGTTGTCAAAACTCATCGATTATGATTCAGACCAGCATAAAAACAGTTAATAAAAAGTTATCAAGACATTATGTCATCCAGCTAATGCGACTGTGTCGTGCGGTGACAACAAAAACTGTATAAATCATACCTGAACACGAAATGGGATAAGTCATGTTTGTATTAAGAAGGCAGTGATTGCATTTTGTGTATTTTATTACCACCTAAAGGATTTAGTTGAAGCTACATTGAGATTTTTAGCATACAGGATGAAACGAATGGGCCCTAGAGGGAAAGTATCTTAAAAATATTAAAATACTTCTCCACAATTATAGTTTACTCAAAGGAAACATACAGCCTGAACTTTAGTGAGATTTGACTCTATCGATTGGTGGCATAAAATTACAGGTGTTGGTTTTTCCCGGCTGAAACAAGCGACTTAAAATATTTTTTATTGCAGTTTTACTTACTTTTAAAATTTAATGAAAGGAAACACCTTTCAGTAAAATTTGCAATTTTTAATATTTAAGGTACTTTCCCTCCAGGACGCGTCCGTTCTTTTCATTCCACACTATATACCACATTGTACGAAGTACTCCATTATGAGAATCGACTTCCGGCATTCGCAACAAACGCCCGAACGACTCAGCTAATGATGTGGTAAATAACGGTTGCAGCTATGTTTTTTTTGCTCTAACGTACATACTTCCTATATATATTTTTTAGAAACTTTTCGTTAATTTAACGTGTCTTCACCTCGCTCTTAATTCCTGGAACATTTAGACTGACCCAGTTTCCAAAGCACTTTCTCATTGACACTGTGAATTCACAAGAGATAATTTATACACATCTGTCACTTTATTAATTAAATAATCTTGGACACCGTTAACAACTCCCACGCGCCATATGCTATAAAATTGATTCATTTGATTTGACCGCCTCCTCGGCTTAGCGGATGGTCATTAGAGTCGAGTGCCAGAAGTTGGGTTCGATTTCCTCTTGTACAACTCTTGATCAACTTGTACAAGTTGATCCCGGTCTGTGAATGGACCTATCCTTGTTTAATTCCCATAGTTCATGAGAAATAGTTCGGTATCAAACAAGGTTGTGAATTATTGTATATATATATTTTTGAATTGCGAATAGTCATACATAATCTTCTACTGAGATTGAACACGTAATGTAAAGGACATCAGAAATGTCTGTAAGTCTGTAAAAACTCATAAATCACGTTTTGTTTGTTTTACGGTGCTATGTGGGCAAAGACGGCTCTGGTGATACGCAGCCATAAGCACCTGCAACAACATCTGGTTCCATGCTACCATCTGAATCTATTATATGCAACCATCTGGTTCCATTATATGCAACCATCTGAATCCATTATATGCAATCATCTGGTTTCGTTACACGCACCAATCTGGTTTCGTTACAGGTGCGTTGCCACCCTGAGGAGTAGATGTAAATAAAACCTTGTGCCTGGAATTATATTGACTCATATGGGTTTATCTCCCGCGCCTCCACCATGTCGCAAAAACGACTTTTCCACAATTATTATCCGATTCTTTTAAACCGTGGTACCTCAACACGGAGGCGGCGATGTTGTTTGCAACACATCACGTCAAGGGGTATCACGGAGCGAAAAGCGGAAGGAAAGTCGCTTTGCGACATTGAATTGCGCAAAGTGGCGATACATCGCCTCTGCCTACCCCTCTGGGTCCAAGGCGTGAGCATTATGTATGTATGTCTTTTAAACTCCTATATAATACACGTGGAGATTTGTCTTTAAAAGAAATGCCCAAAGATGCTCTAACAAATGATTAGGCAGACATACTTACAAAGAATTATTTTGTGGTGACACAGAATATTACCCGTAGCTCAATTTTTAAATGTGGGTGTACACAGTAGATCGAGCACACAACTGTCACATTTGCAAACCTAATTATTACATACACAGTTACTTATACACAGTTATTATTTACAATTGCTATCGATAGGTTTTTGTGTCACCTATCGTGGGACGATTGCATTAAATAGTGTCCTTTCACCATGAATCGATATGACAATTGAATAAAAGTAGAGCGATTAACCGTCTCCCGATTCATACATTTACGAGTATTAAAATTTTTATAGAACGTTTTATGTTGTTACTAGCTACTGCCCGCGACTTCGTCCGCGTGGACAACTTAACATCACAAATTATTATGTATTTCTCCCGTAGGAATGAGATGTTTTTTGTCCTATTCCAAGACCTATACGTGTGCCAAGTTTCATCCCGATTTGAAGCGTGATTGAGTAACAAACATCCAAATATCCAAACTTTCGCTTTTATAACATTAGTAGTATTACATTTAAAAAAATGTTGATTTGTTACCAATGGACAGACATTTTAACTGAATACGCGATATTGTTCCCTAAAACCAACTCTTGTCTCTTGCACTAACTCAACTTGATAACTTGATCATGATTTTATTTCAAACGATCATAAAAATGATTACTTTTAGCTAACATACAGCAACCGAGATAAAATACCCGGTTAGTACATCTATTACTCCTAAAGTATTTCCCCTAGGAGCAATACATATCCATGTATTTCTACATTACTCGAACACCCTTATCTACTACATTATAAAGCATGTTGGTTGTACTAGTAGTAATAAATGGATATTTATTACTCCTAGGCGAAATACTTTAGGAGCAATATAGATGAACATACCGAAAACGCCATTTAATATTTTCCAGTGCAGGTAAAATAAGTCTGAATCATCTTTGCCTACTTCGTAACATTAGACATACAATCAGTAAATGTTTCTAGTTGTAAATTGGAGTTAAAATTACAGATAACCTATGTACTTATATTAATCATGGAGAAAAAACTCTGGTGATTTTTTCATTCATGTTACCTATTAATATACATACGCTAACTATCTCGCTGTCTCTTGTCATAACCTTTGAATTAAGTTTTATGTTCAAGTCTAGACACCTTATTTTTACCTCAAAAAGTATCCTTGTATAATTTTACAAGCCACCAGTTCAGAGACCTCTCAAAAATATTTGTTAACTACGTCGCACACAGTCACGGAACCCGACACGAGTACCTCCGCCATAGTTCCTCGTCACGGCATGGTTTTCCAACCAAATGCCCCTGATATTGAATCGAAAAAGTTACTTTTCCCATTAAAGTTTGCGACGTTTGCTAAATCAAGATAAGATTGATATAGAAGTTGAAATTGGTGGTGGAAGTAGAAGTTATTTAATAATAAATCAAAGAAAACTTCTAAAACACACACTAGCAGCTAATAAAGGTACTAAACTACAAAAAAATATAAGTAAATATCATCATCATCACGTCAGCCCCTAGAAGTCCACTGCTGGACCTAGGCCTTCCCCAATGAACGCCACCACACCCGGTCCTCCGCTTTAGTATATGTAAATATACTATTTGGAAAACTTCACATCTTATTTTATCAGGAACACGTAGGTACATCACTGATTTTCTTTTGAGTGAGACCCAGCCCAGGTCTCAATGCAATAGTTTTTTTCTATGATAAGTTTTCTGTTGCCCAAGGAAAAAAACTGTAAACTTTCTAGAAGATTTTCTTTGAAACAATAAATAGATTTTAAGTGCTTGGAAAAATAAAAACTAGACAATAACAACTCTGTCCTGTACTGTGGAACTGGAATCTTACTCTGAGAAAAAAATAAGTAGCCCTCCTACTTACATAAGGATAAAAATATACCACTATTACGTAAGTAGCCGCCCCCATTATAATGGATGTCGCCTACAACTGATTCAGTAGCCGGCTACATTATTAAATAGTGTGGTTACTTAGTAATGTGGCCGGCTACTGAATCAGTTGTAGGCGACACCATTTATAATGGGTGCGGCGACTTACGTAATAGTGGTATATTTTTATCCTTATGTAAGTAGGAGGGCTACTTATTTTTTTCTCAGTGTAGGTTCCCCCGATAGAAGTCTAGTGTGGGAACCTTAACCTCTGTCCTCTAAATAAATGGTAATATTAGTATGTAATTATTGTTTAATCGTATTTGGACTAGATCGATAATACATGAACAAGAAAGTCATTTGCAAGACCCTAATGCATTAAAGGTAAAGAAAATTGCACTGATTTACAAGGTTATAAGTTGAGTTCTGCTTTTTACATCGACATTTATTTCTTTGTGAAATTGGGTTAGAGCTGTCATTCCAAAATCGATTTCTACGAATCGAATGAACCTTGAACAATGCATTGCGTGCATCATTCAAATATCCCACAGGTATCAACGCCGCATGCAATGGGCCATCGAATCAAGGACACCAAAGTAACATTTTTGATGTATCGCAGTCACGCTAACAATGCAGTTTACGATGTCATAAATATACCAGTGTTATGCGAATGCCAGTACTATGAAAACGTCGATCAATGTCTGGTCTGCTTCGAAAATAACTATCCTTAGTTTTTTCTGCGAACAAACAATCATTTGCTTCTATTTTTCTCTACTTGATAAAATCGACCTAATTTAACAAAGGTTCCCGATATGTTCCAACTTTAAGATGAATAGAAAGTTCGTAGGTTTTCCAGCTGTGTCCTAGTGGACAGATAAATAAGTCGAGAGGCCCAGACATACAAATTACTATGAAGCTAGTAGTATCTTGCAACACAAATCTAAAGCTGCATTTTCATTCTTTCTACAGGCACCAAGAAGATGGAGTACAAGACCCGACAGTGGCACGAGAAGTGCTTCTGCTGCGTAGTGTGCAAGAACCCGATCGGGACCAAGAGCTTCATCCCCCGCGAGCAGGAGATCTACTGCGCCGGCTGCTACGAAGACAAGTTCGCGACTCGTTGCGTCAAGTGTAACAAGGTGAGTGTTAGAACCCAACTGTAACCATCGTATTAAAATCAAGAGCTTCACTCTCAGCGAACAGAAGATCTTCTGCTAGGTTGCTGTGGGAACAAATTTGTCGCAAATTGGTTCTATTGATAACAATGTGAGTGGTAGAACCCAACTGGAGCTGTAATAAGGTTAGATAGAACCCATCCGGAACCAGGATTTCATCTGCTCGAGCAGGATATTCCGCCGGCTGCTAAGAGAACAAATTCGCGACGTATTGCTTCAAGTATAATAAGATGAGCCACATAGTACTGCTGCATAGCGAGGCTGATAAGAAGATTACTTCCACAAGAGAAAATACCATTGTTTGCAAGCTGGTGATGTGATCGAAATCTTCGTTGTTTCCAGATCATCACGCAAGGAGGCGTAACGTACAAGAACGAGCCGTGGCATCGCGAGTGCTTCACCTGCACCAACTGCAACACGTCGCTGGCCGGCCAGCGGTTCACGTCGCGCGACGACAAGCCCTACTGCGCCGAGTGTTTCGGCGAGCTGTTCGCCAAGCGGTGCACCTCTTGCACCAAGCCCATCACTGGTGAGTTTTTACTCTGTCATGTGCAGTTATCTAGTACTCAATTACGATGATTTAGATGGTGACTAGTTTCAGATTTTAAAGGGAAGTTATCTTTTGTACTTAAAAGGAAAATTTGTCTGTTTTCACTTAGCAGTCCCACAACAGACATGCCTATGCTAGGAATTTCTATAGATTTGGATCATTTGCAATGATGATTTGCCGTGTGGTTTCCGGTAGAGTAGAATAGGACCACTCCAACTTTTCCCGTGGATGTCGTACAAGGCGACTACGGGAATACATTATAAAACATCAATCCATAGCCAGCGCGGGGAGTGTAGGCCAAATCCTCTGTCTGTCTCCGGCAGATAAGAGAGGGTTGTGCTCCTACAGTGGAGACAAAAATAACCTGATGATGCAATGAAGATATCCGATGACGAGCTGAAGGGTCATTGGGGAGGCCAAATCTGTCACAGTTAAGTAACTGATAGACTTTGGGACAGAAGATGTTTGGAGATGGAGACTGCGAGAATTGGCTGTGGACTGTGAATAATGCTCTTTATGTCGAAGAGCAGATTCTCTGGCACTAAACTGTAGAGTCATATGACCAAAAATCATGTATGTTCAACATGTTTATTCCAGGCATCGGTGGTACCCGCTTCATCTCTTTCGAGGACCGCCATTGGCACAACGACTGCTTCATCTGCGCACAGTGCAAGACCTCGCTCGTCGGCAAAGGCTTCATCACCGACGGACAGGACATCATCTGCCCGGAGTGCGCCAAACAGAAGCTCATGTAAATACCACCACCGAAACGCAGCCTGATCTAACGCTTGCTCTCTCGGCATAATGTCTACTCGCATATTTTCGTTCCGTTCAGAAGAATGTGGTGATGCATTTCCAGATTCTTTTTTTTTTATTGATTCAGTAATTTTTCTCGACGTGTCGTTGTTATCAATTAGGCCTGACGAAAACAGTGATTACTCCTGGTGAGTCAAAGCTTATTTTGCTTGATTAGTCAATATAATCCTCTTTTTCTAGACCAGAAACGATTGACCTTTTTTTTGTTTCAAAGTCTTCTGGGTTTGAAAGTGATGACGTCAGAATGATGCAATATTGACGTCGATTTAATCGATTGTAGTTAAACAATTTCGATCGCGATGCTCCAAAGTGCACCTTTATTAATGAAAATTCGAGTCTTGTCTGGAAGAGGATTGTAAAATAGCACGACTGTTAACTTTTTATTGGTAATTTTATATGAAATGAGTTGCATTATAAATAACAATGTAAAAGCAAATGTGACTGACTCTAGTTTTTGTGCTTGTGCAGCGACAAAACCGTACTACCGTTAGTCGCAAACGCGAGAGACTGGTGCGCGTTCAAAACGCAAGATACACGCAGCGATGACTTATTCCATCTTGTGGATCTGATCAATTTCCGAAAGGTCAACCCTAGTTAGTTCGTTCCTTGTAAGAAGTCTCCTGGATTTCCCGCACATTACATGATAGATAAGATAAACTATTTATTGCACACAGTTTAAAGATAACAAGTACGGGTGCAGATTTATGGAAAATGTACAAAGAGCGGCCTATCGCTTATAACTATCTCTTCCAGGCAACCATTGCCAAGGAAAATATGAAAGCATAGCAAAAGATGATACAGACATGTATTTATAATACGTATATCCTTTACCAGAGCAGGGCATCTCGCTACCTTATAAACCTTTATCATTATTAGTACAAATTCTCACCGAAGCAAGATTTACAACTGCGATCGAATTTGTGTATTCTAAAATAAGAGATTTACTGTTCTGATTTTCGACCTTAAAGGTTTGTATATTGGTAATGTTTGAGAATATTTCGATAAAGGGATTGTGTCGCTTTTGAATTATACATAACCGCGGAACTATGATATTCACGTTTGAGTAATAGTCGGGTTAATAAATGTTAGTAGTTGATGTGTGAAATTCATGGGATTTCTTAAAATGAACACGGTATTTGTTACTCAGATGCGTTGTTGACGATATTTTTTTTACAAAAACACAAAAATCACAAAAAAATGTGAATGCACAAAATATTATGTATAGTATTTAACTTTGCTTTTTTACTGAATTTTTTTATTAAAGGTGTTTATATATTTTGACTTATTTAGCTAGAGATGTGGTCTCTGTAGTAATTATTTATATAAATCCTGTTAATATAATAAATATTTATGTATATTTTATTTATATACATACATATATATGCTACTTGCCATATAATTCGCTTTCGCTGTTAATGTTGTATTAGTCCCTTAGAATTATTATTGTCTATACCGAGTGCGATTCACACGATGCCTTATAACATATCTAAGTCAATTTAAAGGGTATATATTTTAAATTTTGTGTTGTATAATGTATTTTTCAATATATAATTTTAATTTTAGTCTGGCTCTGTTACCGGGTTGTCAATCTCGATCTTAATTTTTAAGTGCTTGTCTAAAATCTTAACATAGATTTAAGAATTGACATTATTATTGTATAATTGTAAGTATTTATTTGTATGGGAGTACTTCAGGGGACGCCGATGGTATGACCATGTCACATACGTTGAGATTTTTAAATAGGTCTTACGGCTCTGAACGCGAGTCCTTTTGAGCCCTGTTGAGATTTAATTAGATTAGTGTTGCCATATACGCCATCGGTAGGTCGCTTCCTAACCTAATGTTAAGTGACAAAAGTCATCTAGTTTTTACTAATAAAATAAAAATAATTATTAATTTAAAAAAAATATTTTTGTTCTCGAATAGAAATCTATTGTGTTACAATAATGTAATTGATGTTATCGATATTTTACATGATTATTATAATATCTTAGTGTTTAGAGACTTATGCGCAGTATATCGATAGGTACAGTAGGGATGCTAAATCTGACCATTTACAAATTCACAATCATCATCACATAGCATGCCCATTTCTGATGGCGCGTCTGTAATTGAAATAAGCGCCGACCAGTCCCAAATTTCCATACTTTACCTTACATATACTGTGCTTTATGAGAATAACATCTGTGTTTCGTCAGCGAACCGACACACCAGTATAGGGATCACTTTATAACGGTTACTTGTTAAGGTTTAAATTATTCGAACGTTGAATATATTAATTTATATAAAATAATATTATTAATGTGTACACTTTTAAACTGCTTATATGTGTGATCTGATCTAATGAAACTGTGTATATCTATCTATGTACCCATAGATTGTATAAACTATGAAACTGAAATAAATTATAAAAGTATAATATTGTGCGTTTTTTTATTTTAGTTGAGTAAGACTAGATGGTGCCAGTAGTAATTTTTTTTCTGAGTTTTTAATTAAATTTTTTCGGAAAAATATTGCTGGCCTTATTTACCACTCAAAGTATCCAATCATATAAAACAATATTTAACGTTTCGTTAATGCATCAACTTACTTAATGCTACATCATCAGGTTATTTTTGTCTCCACTACAGGAGCACAACCCTCTCTCATCCGCCGGAGACAGACGGGGGATTTGGCCTACACTCTCCGCGCTGGCCAGATGGGTTGGGGAGGCCTGATTGATGTTTTATAATGTAAAAGTGCTACAAAAAGCTTAATTTTTTTCGACTACTAGCGCCATCTAGTGTTAATCTACCCATGAGCGACTACCTTGAACATCCATCCATTCCTTGTACAAATCCAATGATGTTTCTATAAGTTATAGATATCTAGAAATGCAGTGAAAAAACGGCAACATAAATGAGTTCGCAACGTGTGAGAAATAAACACTGTATGGGCGTGGTCACCCGCAAGTCTAACAGACAAAACAAAGAAGCATTATCTCGATTTTAAGCGCTTTTATTAGTTCAATTTTCTGCCGCCAACCAGGAATACATGAATTACAGTGTTACCGTTTAAGTCTCAAGAATCAGTGTTATTATTGTATCTGTATATAGTATTGTGTAATAAAGAGTAATTGAATTGAATTATTACTTTAAACGTAATTCGCAGATGCATTTGTAGCAACAGAAAAAAAAAACAATTTATATTGGAATTTTGCCTTATATTCAAAGTTCATGTATGGTACAATTTAGCTGTAAATATACAAATGTATAATTCTCTTAAAATAATAAATAACATTATGCAAAAAAGGTACAAAACCTATTTTTCAAAATATATACACACAATTCATACTAGAAGAAAAATTCGTACCTTAGTACAGATTCTGAAGTAAACCTGTTGACTTAATCTGGGGCCCTTTTGTTTTTTTTTTACTATATATATAAAAAAATTAATTCTCTGAGCATTATGAAGTACCTACATGCAAATAAATTATGAATTCATTTAAATTATTATTACTAACATTTATTTCATTTCTGACAAGATTTCGAAAACACGTGAGGAAAGGACGATAAAAAAATCATAGGACATTTAAGCCTCAAGAATTCGGTGGAAACATTGCGCTAAATGCATTTCGAAAACTCAAAATCCTTTGGTAATATTTGACTAAGTTAGGTTTTTGACAATAATAATTCATTTGGTCAATCTCTACAACTACAACATTTTAGAGATATTCGTCTTTCGCCTCATCATCATTCACCATCTTAAGGTGAGATTGAACTCAAGAAACCCATAGAATGGTTCAAAGTAGCGGTAGAGCTATTTGAATGATCGCTTGTGCCGTCATCGTAACTTCGAATACAAAAATACAAGTATTGGTTTAAGATCATTTGCGTTCTTATACTAGATCCATCTATGTAGATATACTCGTATTGTTACAAGCAGTAGCCAGGCTCCCAAACTAGCATTCCCTGTTCTATAGGGAGCCAATATAATGTCTTTATTTCAGGACATAATGTCATCAACGTATCAGCCTGATCAGGAGCAAGACACAAGCGCACTTAGTTTACTAAAAGTACTGCTTACAATTACAATTTAAGTACTTACAATATAAAAAAATCTAACGCTTAGTCCCATCATCCTCATATCAATCGGTCCCAAAGTACTTCATTCCAAAATGGTTTGGGGCCACGGGATGCAACTCTGAGGTCAGTATCATCATCTTTGGTACATAGTCGACCACAGCTTTGACAGCGGCAGGAGTACAAAACAAGTTCGAGAGGATGATTCGTTCTTCTTTTACACCATGTTGAGTAAGAACGTTGACTGCCTGGAAATAAGAAAAGATATGGTCAAAATGGCGCATAATTATGACCAATAATGGATAATCATGCTAAAAGAAAGAAGACTGTTAGTCTAGATTTATTGAATAGTTGCTTCATCTTTGCTGCAGGTTACTGAGTGGAGAAAAAAGGCCTGTTAAAATCCAGATCCATTGGTGGGGAAAGCCTATAAAACAAATGTATTTGTGTCTAGTACTTATGAGAATGTTAGAAGGCGGAGCCCCATGGAGACTTATTTTTTTTGTATATTATTTTACTAACATGCAAATTGATCTTCGGACCATAAGCAATTCTATGGAGAGCTCAGCAGTGATGTGATGGACATCACATTGTTGGGTTGCCTTCATGTGTGACAGGTTATCCCATATGTGGGATCTTATCAGACGCCTTGTTTGTAGAGGGTCATTGAGAGATAGTGCCAGTCTATTTTGGTGATTGGTGATCTCTGTAAGTCATGTTATCTTCTCGTGGCGACTAATTTAAATTAAAAATAACGTACAAAGGACTATTTTCTTGGGAAACAAATGACACAATCCACCTGATTGTAAACGTCCAATGTCGTTCATGAGTGCCTGCAGTATGGCAGATTGTTACAATTTTTTTTTAATGGAAAGGCAGCTTATATCTGTTGCTTCCATATCAATTAGTTGACTTGGTTATTTTTTGTTCTTAAACATGTTTATTGATATGGCAGATGTTTATTGACATACAGATCATGGCAAATTGCTCCATATGGAAACTAAAGGGTTGCTTAAAATTGCTAAGTTTTATTTGACATAAAAAGCATTACCTGTTTCACGGTATTCCCAGTGGACATGATAGGATACATGAGCAGCACCTGTCTCCTGGCGATGTCCTCGGGGAACTTGGCGTACACCACGTGCGCCTCGTGCGTGTCCGTGTCGCTCTCCACCAGGATCTTACCAATGCGGATGGAGCGGCAGCAGTCACGGAGACCCTGCAAATACCATGATTAAAATGTTACACATATACTCGTACATACACTTGTCTAATCCCAAACTAGGATTTTCTCCTGTGCCATGGGAATTAAACAGGACATTAAACGTAGGACAACATACCTGCTCCATAGCCTCTCCAGACCGTACAATGGAAACCCCACAGTTACCAGCCCCATACTTCAATCCCTTATAGAGAGCTCCCGTTGGAGTCACCACCTCACAGTCCGTGAACGGGAGCTTGTTCAAGCTCTCCTCAATCACGAGACGGATCAGACGATCTGCATAGAACTTGAAGTCACTTCTTGTTGTGTTCCTGTAAATTTCATGTCACTTTGTGACTATAAATAATGCAATATAATAATAGTACAGTTTATATTCATGTACCACAGGCTTTTCACTGAAGCAGAACATTGTGAGCAAATCTACATATGTCAGTATAGTACGATTCTTAAGTTAATATAAAGTCCACCAACCAGCACCTTGTTCACAGCATCCTAACAGTGGGGACATATTGATAGGCTACTGATTTTTTTTAAGTAAGAACTTAATACAGTTTAATTAATGTCTGTAGAGGGGAACTAAAGACTTAATAGAATATACTAAAATTTTATGAAATAAATTCCTGCCTTTTATTCCTGACTCATGCATGCATACATTAATTGATAAATTGATTAAACTAGATTTCAAAGTTATTAATTATTTCCATTATTATTTGATGTTAGACTAGTTCATTTGTCAGTGCGCCTGTTGACAAAGGCCTCCTCTAGCCCCTTCCATTCTTGTCTGTCCTGGGCCACTTTTTTAGGAATTAAACTAAATTCGCAAGCATGTACATGTGACATAACAGTACTAGAATAACACTCTTATATTAGTTGATAACTCAATTACAGCATGCATGATGATAATGGTAGATGTAAACAAGCGATCATCTGAATGATGTCGTTAGTACCGAAATATGATTGCTGTATCGATGTACCACGTCGTTAGGTATTGTTAAGTGCTACTTCCTCAAACTGGCAATCAAAGGGATATTTAAAATGACCATGGTTTCGTTACGGGCTGGCGAGCAGTGTTTTATATGATCAGCATCATGGGCAATATACACAACATTAACATAGATCTATACCATCCCGCAGTCTTGTATGTGAGCATATAATCACTACGTTTTGATTAACGCAATGAAAAGAGCTATTCGATTACATTTTGCATGTACAATAACCTCACTTACTTGTCTCGGAGAATGGTTTGCAGTTCCTTTATGTTGTCGTTTGATGGTAACAGAGTCAAGCTATCGCCAAATTGTTCCTTCACGTCATTTGCGTCCCACGGTCTAATTTCATTATCAATCAAATCCATTTCAAATAATTTATTTACAAATATAATTTGTTAAAAAAATCTGCGATGAACATATGGCATGTCAATGTCAAATAAATGTCACTGTCAGAGTGGAGTAGTGTAGTATCGTTTTTATGTTATATCGATATTTTAATCGATTAGAAATAATCACTAATAATAATTCAGGAACCGAATAATAGAAAATTGTGAAATGTTTATTAGATCACCGTCTATGTCCCAAAGGTATAGAATCATATAATTCAAGGTCTTGTCCAGATTAATGAGACAACTCGCGTGTATTTTAATTAGCGCGTTATGTGTGCGAGTTTTCTGTAATGGATAATAGTGTCGCTTTCGAAATTACCGTCCTCCATTTTTGCACAAAATACGTCCAACCGCAGCAACGTAGTAGAACTGTCAACGTTGGGAGAAACGTATAAAACGTTCTCAAAGCATTTACCGCTCATTTTTGAACGCCTTTTTTTTCATACACTAGCATGGAACTCCATACCCAGCAGGAAGATGACGTGCTGACTGAACATACGCAGGTCACCACAATATTTTAAATAAAACAATTGAATTTTTGCATACGCATTATCGCTTTATTTGCCCAGAAAATATAAATTAATGATTGCAAGAATAAACCCACTTCTTCATCTCGATTACAATGAATATCTGATGCTATATATAGTTAGTATATTAAATTTGTTCTGAATTTACTGTTATACTTACCACAAAACTTCGTTCACAAAAATATATTTTAAAAATATTTTATTACGAATATGGAACTGTAACCGCTAATTCGTTCTAGGCAGAACAACAACAGTTAAAATGCGAAAAAATAAAGTATAAAAATAATATTAAATGCCAGTCAATTACTGATGTTAATGATTTTAAATTAAAAAATGATTGCCTTATCTTGACAACAGTGGATCTTGACTCCAAAATATAAGTACCTATCATTGATCTACATACAAAGTAGGTAATTTACAAAAAATATGGGTACGATGAGTACAATAAAAAAACAATCACTTATTTAAAAATCTTCCAAATATTTGTACATCTGCCCTCAAAATTCTAGTAAACAATTTATTTAGCGTTTATGCGAGTCCACTCTAGGATTCCTGGTATTTATTTATACAGCCCGTCACAGACGTAGCTATAATATGGTATATTAAAATAAATTATAGCAAGGTACATTACAATATATTTTCTATAGTGATCTCTGAGTGACCACACGCAGCTATATATATTTACGGCACCACATATACTGTGATACATATTAATATATCATAATATATATTATGGTATGGCCCAACATCCGTGACATGAAGGCAAAATAAAAATTATAGCATCGTCCCCGTGTGTGGTAGCTTGGTATAATATATATGGGACCGACTCTGAAGTTAAAATTTAGCACTAAAACTGTTTCTATCGAGCCTTATATCACAGTATATTAACATATATTATACCTAAATTGTGTCGGGCTTAAATAAATGAGCAAAGTTATCTAAACTCACACAGTCTAGTTTAACTCACCAAGATTCCAAGAATGGATTTGAATAAATATGCCTATTTATAAAAATTTAAACTAATGTGTAAGAAATAATCTCGGATTCAAATCCGTATGAAACAGTGTAAAAATAAATAACAACTAAATTCCCACAACAAAACGCTGTCAAGACGTAAAAAATGCACGAGAGTGAAAAATGGATAAAAATAATTAATGTAAGTCCCCACCGTATGATATGAATCCCATTATCATGATTTATCATTATAAACTAATAGCAAATTAAAAAAAAAACAGTATGCAATTTACAAAATTGGGCCCACAAAAAAACGCATTTCATTATGGTCTATCTAAACTCGCCTTTGTATTTATGACAATAAAGCATAACTGGACAATATTTAACAGCTTATATTTGAACAACCTACCTTAAATTGTGACTTTCTCTAAGGTTACTACTTGAATTGACCTGCGATTAAGGCGCATACGTACGTCGCCATGTTTTAGGTCAAAAAATTTGGTAATCGGGGGAAGCTATCCTGCTTGAAGCTAGATATTGAAATCGCAAATATTAATGCATTTTCTATATGAATTGATTCTCTCATCTTATTTTCACTTAAATTAAGGATATTTAAAGGTTGACCAAAAACAAGGCGAAGTGCGTGCGCCTTAGCCAGGGCCGAACGCAGGGGAGAATTTTATTTCTAGTCTAAATTAGCGCCCTGTTTCGAAAGATTAACGACCCCTGAGCTTTCGTATTGACCCTGACTATATTCTGTCCTAGAAGTCGACCTAGGAAAGCGTTTCTCTGGCAAACATAGAAATGACAAGAACGATAGATACCAATCAAGTCAGTATAACGTGCTACTGGGTACGGTACTTACCTACTACTAGGTCCAAACGTATGTTAATTTATTAGTTAACCGAGCTTAAATCTCTAACAGCGCGGCAAAAAAAATATAATTCAAGAAATTGTGTTTGTTATAAGACATTTTGTGGTAAATAGATGCTGGCGGTGGGGGCGGTACTTTACTTAATACGCTACTGACTAGGTCGACTCTGTAGATAGAATACAAAACTATACTAAATCTGTACCACTTATACAAAGTTCTGAACGTAATTTAGCAGATAAAAACAGGTCATTACTATACTCTAAAGTTTAGATGTCGATAACATCCGACGCGATTTTATACTAAGTTAGAAAAACATCTATAGTCTTTGCGTTTGACATTAGAATGAAATATAACGGGTAGTCGTAATTTACATTATTTCCTAAAATCACAAACTGTGGCTTGACACATTACTAGATATAGGTGTGTGTATAAACATAATAACTACTACTTATATTTATATCCACGCATAAAAGCGGAAACGCTGTAACCCGCACCGATTTTACAATGCTGTGGGTTACAGCGTTTCCGCTTTTTTTGCGTCCATATGCAAAACGATTTTAAAGGGTATTAGGGACGGAGGGAAGCACAACATCAAGGTATTTCAAATGCTAACCTCATGTGGTGTTAGCTAAAGTCAATAGCTAATATTATTTAAAAATATGTGCCACGGAGCGGTATCTGGCAGCAATGCTACCGGTTTAGTTAGAAAGATGTAACAAATGAATTGATTATCTCAGAAGGCACACTATAGTTATCTTTTCCTGCTGTCTGTATTGTATTCTGTATGAGCGAGTTAAATAAATAATGTTGAATACATATTTTTTTTTCTTAAGTCATACACACACACCATACTCTACATTTTGGACTTTAATAGGCTTTTGCTTAAGTCCAATATTAGGCTAGTACCAAATGGGTTTTTAAACTCTAGATAGTGTTATTTTAGAATCCAAATTAAACAGCGTAAGATTAAATTACGCGCTAGTAAAGTTTTAGGTAAGCAGCGCTCGTATAACTGGGCGAAAATTCAAACCAAATATTCAAATAAGAATAGAAATTAGAACCTTAAGGTTTTAGAAAGAACTCACTAACTGCTACGACTATTCCCAAGCAGTTACCTTCTTTTTGCAGTAAGCCGGCGATATATTAACAATAGAATTAGCTTCATTCTACTTTGGATCATAAACTGGAGAGACTGAAGGTAAGAAGGATGGGAAGATTACAGTCCGCAACGAAAGGAATTGAAGACATTTGTATTACAATCAATTAAACTTCACTTTCGTCGTCAACCGTAGACAAGAGTAACTTTTTAAATAGGAACAGCAAAAGGATCTAAAAGACCTTAAAAAAAATTCAACAAATTCACCCTTATCATGTATTATATACTTCTCTAATAGAAATATCCCACTTTACACTTGCGCTGCTTCAAATATTTGACAAATCCTATCAAATGCGTTTCCATTTGAGAGGATGTCATAAGAAATTCGTTTTAATTCGAACAAGAAGCCTTAATAATATAGGGGCAACACTTTATTCGGGTTGTAGGTTGATTTTATTCTAAATTTCAAATGCAGTGTTGCCTCTATTGAACCTCTTGTCATGAGACAGGAGCTATCTTTAATTTGAACTTTCATACGTGCCCATGAACACGATGGGACTAATAAGTCGTGACTTACACAATTTCACCTAAAACTTCTTTTACTATGTTTTAGCTAAGTAGTCTATCAACACCATTTATAATATAACCAAACTGGAATTACCTAAATCCCAACTGTCAATTTACCCAAAATATTGCTTATTCCACTAGCAGGAAATACGTGACACTTTGTGCGCTTGTTTGACAAGCATTTCAAAGTATTACTACTCCTAGGACCGCGAACGGTCAAGCAAACCGTAAATAAAAACTGTACAGGTACAACTACCCTTTTACAAATAAATTACTTTAAAAATCACTCGTTTTCTTTAAGTAATAAATACGATAACAACAAACTTACTCTTGCTTTTACATAGGTCGATATGCAGGACTATAAGCAATTTAGGAGGTTTTAAAAACAATAAGCTTATATTAACACAGGTAACAACTCTCAACACCTAAATGGGAAAAGTTAGAATTTATTTCCACCAAAAATCTACAGAGGATATCGTCAAAGGTTTTCCCATGCAGGTATCCAAAGCTTCGAGTCCCTAAGCTTCTATACTAACCTACCTACTTAACACTAATATAACTTAGCTGAGTTAAAAATAGATTGAAATCCAAAGATTTACAGAACAATTTGTAACATTTTTGTGTCGGCCTCCTAAATTGTTACTGATCAGTTTATTATCCATAAAACCCATATAAAAGCATCAGTGGACGCTAAGAGAACGCCGTCACCTCACTACAGAAGCAAAACGAAAGCCATGGACAAGCCGCTCGAACAACATACAGTCTAGCATGGAATGTATCGCGTGACAGACGCTCTTTAGAGTCCTTGGTACGCGGTTAGGGGAACTTGCCAAGACGCTCATAACAAAAAACTAAAACAGTACATAGTTCAAATTGTCACTCCAAGTATTCATATATTATATGTTTTTAAACATGTCTGGCATAATTCGTCAATATGTCTACGTCACCTTCCTTGATACAAAACCTGTAACCATTATTGATTGTGAAGAATAGTCATTAATGATAGAGAAGTGCGTCAATCGTAATGACAACACTGACGACAGCTAACGATGCAGTCTTTGAACATAAGCGACAATGATCACTTATGGGAAGGTTAAGCGTCATTCTATCTTGTTATTCTTGCCGGTACGATCATCATTGGCAAGTTCCATCCAACCCAACCACTACACTTAACAACCATAACTTGTACATTATACCTAGGACATATCACATGCTGTCATCGACTAGTGTTCGGCGACAATGCCGTTCCTTTGTCTTGGGTACCCGTTGTAGTTTATCTTCTTCTCAATGGGGATGTCTGGAAGAGGTTCAGTCTTCGCCTTCTTGATACTCTTTGGTGCTAAATAAGCTTTGTAGAAGAACTGAGCGAATAGCACGAAGTAGGAGAAGTACATAGCCATAGAGAGTTTTAAGTTGATCTGGCTGATGTGGCAGGTGTGAGGGGAGGCTGTGGTCAAGTAGTTGTGTGCCCAGATGTTGATTGCGCAGCCGATGATCATCTGCGTGAGCTGGAGGAACGTGATCGTCATCGCGAGCATCTTCGGCGGATATCTGCCCATGCTGACCAGCGCGTAGTACGAATACATTACACTGTAAAAGGAAAGAGTATTTGTTTATAAACAGTTACTTTACTATCAGTTAACTTATGTTAATTGTGAATGTGCTAATTAGATTTATCAGGACCGTAAAATCATAATTAGGCCTAATTAAAGCCAAAGGTAATACGGATAACTGTAAAACACAATTTATATGATACATTATAATTTACATATTACAGACAGCAATTCCTATCTCAAGAGATATTACAATGTGGGAGGATAGTAATAATATTAATAAGTCCATAAGTAATCGGCCCCGTAGCCTAGTCGGTAGTACACCTGCCTGCGAAGCTCGGGGTCGCGGGTTCGAATCCCGCCCAGGGCAAACATTCGTGTGATGAACACTTGTGTTTGCCTTGTGACTGGATGTTATTTATATATTATATTATGTATTTATGTATGTATATCAGCTGTCTGATACCCATATTACAGGCTCTGCCTAGTTTGGGATCAGGTGGCCGTGTGTGAAATGTCCCCACATATTTATTATTTATTTATTTAATATTTCGAATAATATCCGTCGATCTAGAAAGTAATTTTGTACCTTCTCACGAGTCTATTGTTATCAGTAAGCGTTCGGCGTCTTACTATTGTAGTTAGACGCCAAACTCTATCAGCGTATGTCACATGTTCCTTTAGAGTACAAAACGAAACGAACGGATATTATCATTATAATTTCAATATGTTTCTTCAATGAACTAAATGTACCGTTTCCTATAAAAGCACCATTCATTGTTGTTTAGTAAAAACTTTCTCGCCAACCAGATGAATTGCCGAAGTAGGCAGAAGTCGATATTGTCCAACGTACACTACGGCAAGTTTTGTTTTTATCAAAATTGAGTTATCATATACTTTTTTTTGCCGTGTGGTTTCCGGTAGAGTAAAATAGAACCACTCCAACTCTTCCCGTGGATGTCGTATATGGCGACTAAGGGAATACATTATAAAACATCAATCAGGCCTCCTTAACCCGTCTGGCCAGCGAGGGGAGTGTAGGCCAAATCCTCCGTCTGTCTCCGGCAAATGAGAGAGGGTTGTGCTCCTGCAGTGGAGACAAAAATAACCTGATGATGATACTTTTTTTTTGCTATGGTTAGAGCTCGCATATCTTCCTTCTGGAATAGATTGCGTAAATCTAATAACAGCATTCTAAAAGAATTCAGTAAGGACTTATCCAGCCCCATAACATTGGCTTTCCGTTCACTTGAAGGCGACCCGGAAGTAGCGGGTAATGTGTAATGTTTTATTGTTATTATGACGTCGTCAATTTTACAGACTAAATGCTAATTTAATGTTTACTCAATTAGTATTGTGGTTCTTTTGCCTGAATAAATTCATTATTATATACTAATTATTATGCTCCCTAAATATTGAGAAAAAAAAGTTTTCATTTTTGTTTACAGTTTTGAGATTTAAAGACACGATTTTGATAAAACAAAACTGACCAAAATTTTAAATGACGTAGTGTACATTGGAGGTATCTAAGTACAAAACAGTATCACAAGTTACATATAAGTGAAAAGACCTATTTGCACAATGTTATATCATCGGTTAAAAGCATTAACCTCCTCACTAGAAATTGATACAAAACAATAAATATTTTGATGTAGTTATAAATAGATGATTTGTAACATGCTGTTACTAAAATGAGCTCGCTAAACTAGTTCTGCGGTTAACACTTTTATTCGACGTATACGGAACAACAAGACAAATTCTTATACAAAACATATAATTACAGGAACTATTATTCCATAGCAAAATAATAGCAGCAATAAAACTGCTAGAAATTATTTTTCAGTAAAAAATATTATCGCTTTTTATACTCGTGTTTACGTACATATCATTAAAATCGTAATTATTACATACATATGTACAACCTGTCTCATAGATGAATATACAAGGTGGAAACGACAAATAATATCTCTCCAAAAAATACATAAAGATTAAAAGGTTAAAGTAAAACTTTTTATTGACATTGAAACTGCGTTATTAACTTAATATGACATTACTGATTTTTCCTACTCTCAGAATTTTATTATTATATACTATTTGTATACATGCACTTTTCTAATACCAAACTAGGATTTTCTCCTTGCTATGGGAATTAAACAAGGATTTGAGAATTAACAAATATTACATCCAGACTTGTACAACTTGTACAAAGTTGTCTGTCCCCAGTGGGAATCGAACCCATGACCTCTGGTACTCGAGTCCAATGACCAAGCCACTAGACCAGCGAGGCGGTCACCACTCTACGGCACACAAATCATGGCACACCATTTGTTTTTACAAAAATAAAATTCTTTTTTTAATATAGTACCATTATTCCCTGATCATCATCAGGTTATTTTTGTCTCCACTGCAGGAGCACAACCCTCTCTCATCTGCCGGAGGATTTGGCCTACACTCCCCGCGCTGGCCAGACGGGTTGGGGAGGCCTGATCGATGTTTTATAATATATTCCCTTAGTCGCCTTGTACGACATCCACGGGAAGAGTTGGAGAGTTGGTCATATGACAGTTTATTATTTATGCAGTTTCAATATTATAAAAAAATTACTGTACTTTTTAAACTACAGAACAGATCGAGTGAGATCAATTATCTTTGTCTCCATCAGATATACAAATATCGCCTCGTTAATGACACCAACTTAATGGTTGACCTAGAGCACCCTTATATGGAAATGGTTTTATATAATAACCAAACAGACTGGCTCGTCTATAATTCCACAGTATTTTTATAGAAAGTTCAAGGCTATTTTCTAGGCTTTTCACTTAATTATTATATGATCAAGATAAATGCGAAAAATTTAACAGGATGACAAAAAAGGTAAAAATTAAAAACTGTAACTTTTTTTTCCCATCCTTTTTAAAAGCTTTTAACTAGGAGCAATCAACCTTGAAATATCCGCAGCCTATGGTGACGCCTACGATCTCTATGTACGACTAGATGGAGCGTTCTAAACCATCGCTCTGTTCCACGCAACGGCGGCTCCGGGAGCTGCAACACGTTCACATTCACTTTGAAACTTGTGCAGTTACTACGCAGAACATTTAATTATTTACTAAATAATGACGCTATTTACCCGTCGTGTCAATATTTAGTAATAACTAAACGTTCTGCGTAGTATCTGCACAAGTTTCATTGTAAATGTAACCGAGTTGCGGCTCCGGGAGCCGCAGTTGCGTGGAACAGAGCGATTGTTTGGAATGCTCCATCTAGTAGTACAAAGATCGTTGTGGTGACGCAAAGATTACGCGCGTACCCTGAGGTATGTTTGGACGATCTCCGATAGATGTCCGAGGATCTACTTATCATCAAATCGATCCACGCGGAGACCCAAGGGCTTAAATGAACTCATCATATCAATCCTTAGACGTCCATCACTGGACATAGGCCTTTCCCAATGAACGAACCACACCCGGCTGCCGAGAACTGGGGGCCATGGTTTTTAGTAGCTGGTCATGGTTTTGTTGCCCATAATGGCCACGGTGGGAAGACGATATCCATCGCAGTACTAAGAAAGAAAGACGAAAAACATTTATTGCACTAGGCCGTGCATCGGCGATGCTTTTGACCGCAACTGGTCTGTGGTATTAATGGCCTAGTGGATGCTTATACCGATACCGCCATTATCGGTCGCCAGGGTCTCGGAAGTCATTCAGCAGGTGAGGTTGGCATTTGGAGCACCGGAAGCCCTTACACTCCCTAAAATGACCTCGGACGTATGAAAACCGTTCCGTTAATTTTGATCGTGATTGCATAAGCCACCTAGCAATGAAATCCCAACTCGCAACCTACGTAGGGTTGCCATCCGTCAGGGTTTCCCCGGACTTGTCCTAGTTTACGGGGCGTCAAGCGGGGTTTCATTTGTAGTCCGGGTTTTAAAGTTTTCAAGTCACCGCTCGAGGCAGGAGCACCGCCGTGACGAAGATTATGTTTTGTTCGTTACAATACATATTTAATCTAAACTGTTTTTATTTTATTTTACCGAGTAATGCAGTAAAAGCTCCAAAATTCAGGGTTTTCATGCTTCTTGTCCTCGTTGGCAGATTTTAGAGATGGCAACCCTAAATCTACGGAATGCTTAGCCGTTTATTATGATTATATCGGAGACCTAAATAGTAATACCAATTGTGTATGACTCGTACACTATGAATAGAACAATTTGCCACTGTTCTTGACTACAATGAGGCACAATGCGTAAGTAAATTCAAAACACAAATAGTGTCTAGTTGAATTTTCAGTTTTTAAAGAGGCACTTGCTCATTAAAGATTCTAATACAAGATCCGTCTCGATAGTCTTATGTATTTCTTAGGTACGTGAGTCACCTCTGTATAATCAATTTTAAAAGATATTGATAGATACAGCCTCGTTGGTCCTGTCGCTTGGTCATTAATTGGACTCCAGCGCCAAAGGCCGTGAGTTCGATTCCCACTGGGGACATACAACATTGTACAATAATTTGTACAACAACAATAACCAACCAATTTTATTAATTTTATTTAGCACTAAGAAATGTTCTATAAACCCCTTTTTATTTTAAGAAGCTAGCATTCTTAGTTTTCGAGAAATCAAGGCTTTTTTATTAGTGACCTGAATTAATTGTCCTCGAGTGTATTATATATATACATACAGTTGTCTAATCCCAAACTATGTAACTAATAAAAACCTTGATTTCTCGAAAACTAAGAATGTTCTTTAATAACAAATACTGTATAAAAGCAAGAACAATTCCTCACTTTGTTTTCATAACACAATATTTCGGTTTACTGCATTTTTGATGTCATTACTTAATGGTAACCAGATATCCTTAACTTTAATTTATATTTGTTATTAAATGTTCTTCAAATTACTTTTTATTTCAGAAAGCTATCATTCATAGTTTTCGAGAAATTATGGTTTTTATTAGTGACCCGAATTCATTGTCGAGTGTGCATTTTCAAACAGCTTGTTATGTGACCAGATGAAGAAGTGCACTGCACTCAACTGGGAAGTAATTTTAATTTACGCCAAAGGCGATATCTTCCGATTTCGTGACTAAATTAATTAAATTATTAACGCGAAAGCTTATTTGGTAAGAGAGCAAGGCCTCGGTTATTTAACCTGTTTGCATAATAATAGTAAATTTTGCAATCTTGCGACGAATTTCCGTCGTGCATAATGAAGTTAAAAAACCAATAACAGCAAACAAATGATGTTGTAAGGTTAGTTTCAGGAAATAACAATATCAAGACTCGTACCCTAGTTTTCCTTCCCGGATTTTCAAAGACAATAATTGTGAATTATTGACCGATCAAGTCGAACTCGCTTTACTGCATGCAATAAGTCACCTCGACGCAGCTCGAGGCCAAGGTCTAGTGATTTACATAGCCGATGATAGTGATGATTGAGTAATAATATAACCATAAGCAGCTACCTGCATATAACCGGTCCAGAAACTGGAACACTGAATGTTCCAGTTATACACAGAAACCAGAAAATTCAACGAGGACGTATCGACATAGCCGATGATAGTGATGATTGAGTAATAATATAACCATAAGCAGCTACCTGCATATAACCGGTCCAGAAACTGGAACACTGAATGTTCCAGTTATACACAGAAACCAGAAAATTCAACGAGGACGTATCGATACCAACAAAAATTTTGGTCTGTTTTGTTTTTATCAAAACTTCTTCTTGTCAGCCAATAGACGTCCACTGCTGGACATAGGCCTTCCCCAATGAACGACACCACACCCGGTGCTCCGCCCTCTGCAACCAGCCGCTTCAGGAATAGTATGCGGAATATTGGATGTTTATATATTTATTTAAGTATGTCTATCCGTTATCTAGTAACCATACCACAGGCTCTGCCTAGTTTGGGACTAGATAATTGGTGTTATAAAAAAAAAAAAAAAAAAAAGTATGGCTGCCGGGAACTGGGGGCCGCGGCTTTTGTTTGCTGTTCATTGGGGAGGTTTGCCCGTAATCGATAGGTATGAAACCAGAGTCATCAAATCTCAAAACTAAAAAAACTTTTTTTTGTTCTTAAAATTCAGGGAACATAATAATTAATATATGACGAATTGATTTTGATAAAAATAAAACTGACTCAAATTTTAGTTGGCGTAGTATACCTTGGAGGTATCGATTTGTCTGTACAAAAACGCATTTGGAAGTTACGATCGCTTACACGGAAAGAATTAAGCTGAAATGTCAGTGGGCAGACAACATCGGGGCAAACGGATATCGTGTAACGATGCTTTGCTTTATGTCTGGACTCCTCACACGAGTAAGAAGCCTCTAGTCTTAGTAGCATGGTTATTTTGTTCGGAACCGAACTACTGAGACCTTTTCAGTTTCAATAGTTCGGTTATTTTTATACAATTGAACTACTGAGTCTGAGGGTGAGTTCTATGGAACGATATGAACGGTGTCTGGCTATATATCGAAACGACATCTTTCACGGAATTTCTGAGTTATTAGTTATTACCCGTAGAAGAAAGGAACTATTTAAACAAAGTCTTGATTTTATTAAAATATAGATTGTATTATTGGAACAACATCGTACCAGCAATGTAGTTGTCAACCCAACAATGCTGTAAATCAAAAATGTATTATAATAGGATAGGACGACTACATTTTAGTGTCGTTTATTTGATTTTGTTCACGTCAATATAACACCGACCATCCGTAACCGAACTACTGAACCTTTATTAGTCTAAGCAGATAAACAAGGCTCCCGAACTGGTACCGGACAAAACAACCAAACTACTGAGATTAAAGAAGGTTCACTAGTTCGGTACCGGACAAAACAACCAAACTACTGAGACTAAAGAAGGCTCACTAGTTCGGTACCGGACAAAACAACCGAACTACTGAAACTACCCTACTTGGTAGTTTCAGTAGTGCGGTAAAGTAGTTCGGTTCATTTGCTAACGATAATGAGTACTCACCTATGCACGCAGTAGTTCATGACGACGAACCAACGCGCCGAGGACGTGTACTCCGTGAATGAGTACCAGGTATACAGGAGTACGGTGATGTGGTGGTACCAATGTAGGAAGATGAGGGGCTTTTTACGCAGCACTATGAACACGGTGTCGCCGAGCTCTGGCAGCTTGGATAGGACGAACATGACCGTCCAGAAGCCGGAAACTTTGTCTTGCTCGATGAAACTGCAATAAGAAAAATTTTTGTTTGTTAATGTGGTTAAGTGGTCAGCGGAGCCTCGTTGTGAGGTTAGGTACTAGGTATGTAGAGGGAGGTATTTTATTACGACAACCTGTTCTGCCATAATACGAAAGAAGACCGCTAAGTGTAAAAAGATAATTTTAAGAAAAAAAACCAAAACTGGTTTTCTACAATTCTATGAATTATGGCGAAGTCGGTCCGTTTGTTAAAACAAAACTACTGGACCGATAGAGCTGTTTGGAACATACACGTGAAGTTGACTGGCAACGATGGAAAAATTATGACCATTATAGGGAAATGATTTTTCCCGAGATATTACGAAAACGATTTTTTTAAAGAATCTTGGTTGTTACTTCAAAATGTCAAAAACTTTTATTTGACACAAGATCATAATAGTAAACGTTTACGCCTATTTCGTTCGATCCATTCACATTTAGTTTTCACTTTTTTTTCTTGATCGGAGGTTAGTAAAATGTTAACGCAATTTCGCTCGACAAAATGATTGATAATGATTTGATTACATAATTAAAACAGGGTGAGTTGTAGAATTTAAAAACAGTCATGACTTTTCATAGGTCTTTAAATGTAACATTTATGCCAAAAAACGTTTTAATAGGAGTTAACTAGCCTATTTGTGTTTATGGGTTTTTGTACCCATTAGCTTAATTACATACGTTACGAAGACTTCATTTTTTCATGCACTATTCCTCATACCATGAAGTAAAATAATTTTTCGTAGCACATACTTTCAGCTCAAAGTTTTTTCCTTTTTACACTAATTGACACTAATTGGTTATTTAAATCCTTCTTCAGGTCGTCGGTCCACCTGGCGGCTGTGCGTCCCACCCTGCGCGTGCCGATCCGCGGTCTCCACTCCAGAACCCGTCTGCCCCAACGGCCGTCGGTTCTGCGACATATGTGACCCGCCCACTGCCGGGTAGACCGACGAACTGAAGAAGGTGGCCGGAAGCGGCTGGATGCGGAGGGCGGAGGCCCGGGTGTGGTGGTGTTCATTGGGGAAGGCATATGTCCAACAGTGGACGTCTAAGGGCTGATATGATGGTTATTAAGTTAGATCTATATTAATAACCAATTAGTGTCAATCATGAAGGTAAAAACTTTGAGGTGAAACTATGAGCTACGAAAAATTATTTTGCTTCATGGTATGAGAGGTGTAGCTTTCGTCACCACACTTGGCAGGCAGATTAATGATCGCAGTAATGATCTTAATATACACAGGAGAACGCTGCTGCGCATCCCTGATGCAAACCCTTAGTTGCCTTGACACCTTTGGGAAGATTAAGGATGGCCCGGAAACCTAGCAGCCAGATAACTAAAGTTGCAATACGGCCTCTGAGTATGGATGTCCGCTAGATAGCGGACGATCCGTAGCGGACTGTCCTCTGTTTTATGCATCGATGCACATGCAGCAGCGAGTCGTCCGCCTAAACAAGCGTTTACGGACTACGGACGCAATTTCAGACTTTATTATTTTGAGTCGTCGAGCTCTCGCCAGCGGCGAGAGATTCCCCCGCAGGTGATGAAAAGGTGATGAAAGCCCGTAGCTTATTCGCTTAATGTGCACAGAGTCTTCGAATCGGAAACCATTGGGCTGAGATGCCTCCCGGCTCGAAGAAGCAACGATCTTATGAGGCGAGCAGTGACTAGAGTCGAAGAGTATAGAATCTGCTACAGTGGCGCGCCTGTGTCCAGCAGAGAACTAATATACCACCTTGTACATATAAAAACATTCCACAAGATACTTTGAAAGTGACAGCGTACAAAATAACGTATGTTCAACGGTTACAATAAGTTAAATGTAAATATAGAACTGAAGTTATCTTATCGCTTACTATTATAACATTGTAAAATCTTACGTAACAGAATATTATGTAAGCCTTTGTCAGGCTCTATATATTCACATGAATAATATAACGATGATGTTGTAGGTAATGAATTTTCATTTGGTTTTAAGACAGGATATATGTATGTATATGTGTCGCGCGTTGAAAAGTTATTTGAGCCTTGAAAATATAACATACATGTCATCAACATGACACATATGCGGTGTGGTTCTCGGTTTAGAATAGGGCCCTCCCCAATTTATCCGTGGATCTCGTCAGGGCGACTAAGGGATTTCACCAGATACGGCCAGCAGCGTTCTCCTGTGTATATTAAGATCATTACTGCGATCACCAATCCGTCTGCAAGCGTGGTGATTATGGCAAATCCCCAAAGAACAGCCCACCAAAAGTGGCACTCTAGTTCCCCAGCTTATGTTCAGCAGTGTACTGACATTTCGGCTGACTATGATGACATGGCATCCATCACCATTTTCCGTTTTCTTATAGAAACGACCTAGCCATTTCGAAATAGCGTCAATATTTTCTAACAGTTTTTTGTTTGTAAATACCTATTTACGAACAAATTTCCTCGTCAGAAATAATGTAATATCAATATGCTTCTTGATATAAAACAATATTATATGTAAATAAAATAACCATTAATTAATGTGTTCTTCTAGAAACAACGATGACGATGTTTTCCTTCAGCGAAAAGCCTGTGGTATTTTAAATAAACCGTACAACTCATTGGTACGGGCGGGGTTTGAACCCACGACCTCATTACCGTGAGGCGAGTGCACAACCAACCAGGCTTTCATAACCACACGAAAGAAATAGGTCGTCATCTCGCATTTTCCTTACATCACATGTTGACCATACAAGAACACATGCCTAGGTAAACATTTGCAGCAGAATTACGTCACGACTCACAATCTCGCAGGGTTACGCGTGGCCGACTGACCGGGCGACAAGTTGGACGGTTAGAAAGTCGGCCGTTGCGCAATGTAGGAAAATCTGCCTGCGCCCGCGCACGGTGCCATGACGAATGCGTAGACGCGCGATTAATGATCTCTTCGCTTTCATTAAATTAGTGCTCTTGACTTTACTGTTAATAAGCGATGGTTAGTGCTTGAAGAGTAATTTGTTTTTTATTTATTTTGCAATAATTGGGTTGTCGGTCACCCAAGCCTGACAAAAAAAACACATAAGACACATACTAAAATAACATTAACTAACAGGTACTTGAGGTGTCCGTCTCCGATTCGATTCGTCAGGATGACAGCATTAAAAAACAAGGGGCACGAATTTTTTATATCCATATTCCATATACAAAATACTGTTGGGTATGAACAACAATACAGATTTTTTTTGCCGTGTGGTTTCCGGTAGAGTAGAATAGGACCACTCCAACTCTTCCCGTGGATATCGTACAAGGCGACTAAGGGAATATGTACATTATAAAATATCAATCAGGCCTCCCCAACCCGTCTGGCCAGCGCGGGGAGTGTAGGCGAAATCCTCCGTCTGTCTGCGGCAGATGAGAGAGGGTTGTGCTCCTGCAATGGAGACAAAAATAACCTGATGATGATGATGAAGATTTTTTTATAGGGAAGCTGACAGAAGAAATCATGGGCTGGGCAGCATTCGGAAACCTGCGTCAAGTCTTCACGTCGCCTATTCCACAATGTTTAAAGACAAAAGTCCTGCCTGTCATGACCTATACGGCGCAGAAACGTGGACACTGACAGTGGGCCTGATCAACAAGTTCCAAATCCTTCTCCGGATTCAGGGTAATCCTTCAAATCTAACACAACTGTTTGTACTTTGCCTTTAATTTATTAATGTGCTAAAATCGATACGGTTGTTATTAATGGAGTATATGGCAATTTTCCCCTAAGTGAAGGTCACTTTACCACATAATAAGCTACCTGACTAGTTTTATTTCCGAATATATGCCGTAAAAATATATCTCTGGAACCATTTGTAATACTATATTTATGCATGTGTATGTACATGTATAGTATATGTTTATACAGTATGAGCGCGTATACATTTATTGTATTTTATATTTAATATAAGTATGTTACTATAATTACTTTAGTTTCATCGAAAAGTTTGCTGAAAGTCAAAACTCTTACAGAGTTAGGTGCGTACATCATAGGTTTTTCTATACAACAATAAAGTACAAATAAACAAAAACTATATATGTATTGTTATACTGTACGTCATTTGTTTGGGATCTGTAGCTCTTGAAACTTTTGAAGAGCATTGTACTAATTGTAGACAAAAAATATACAAATATTGGGCGTGATTCTGAAGGCACACATTTAAAATTTGACAGCGCTAAAATTGGTTTCGTCTTTATCTTTAAAATACTGTGTGACAAGGATAGCAACAGTTTAAGTGTTGTCAAATTTTAACGTTGTGCCTTCAGAATCGAGCCCATTGATTATTTATCGACTGCACGAAATAAGATTTGTATGAATTGCCCGGGCAGGACTTTGACATTGTCCAATTTGCACAACCTCAAATTGACATTGACAAGTTAAATTAAGGTTAATTTAGACTGCGCAAATTTGACAGCAAGTATAGATTAACCCGGGCCGACTGTATCTGTAGAGAAAACTCAATTTCAAAGATTTCCTTAAGACATGCACTAGCGTTTTGCTAGTTTAAGGTACTAAACTGTAGTATTTTCATATAAAAAATGGTATGATTAATTGAAGACCTAATTAACAATAATAATATTTGAATTTTTTGTATCTATTCTAATTAGTGATAAAAAAAATATGCGTAGTCACTAACACTACATAAATGAAACTGTATAGGGGAAAAAATACTTTTGTTCGGGTACTTATTTTATGATTTTTTTTAAATTTTCATTTACATCCTGTTTAGCATCAGGCCACCTAGTAGCTATATCGGTTTGAAATTTTCGGATATCTTTATTAGTTTAGGAATAGTCGCGACACATTTCTGTTCCATCCTGTATATGAATGAACACTACTACTACCTATCACACTCACACAAAAAAAACTAAAAAACCGTGAGAAGCTAATTTTGTTTATGTATAGAATTGGCTATGACAAAAGTAAATATTAAGAAAAAGGTTGGAACTCCATATTACTATGTCAATTCTAAAATAGATTACATAAATGACGTCATTAAAATTATATCGAACATTACCGAAAAAAGAGGATCTCCGGCCACAAATGTTTACGTATCATAATGATATTTTAATGTAAAATATACTTAATTTAAGCTCAGTTAATTTGATCAATGAACACGTTTGTCGTCATTTTCTATATCCACTGCAACGATAACTAATTGTAGTTCATTAAATAATAATAATAAATCACTGGAAAAACTTCTGACACATTAAATCACGCCAAGTGGTATCACAAGGGGAAAAGCGGACGAAGGAAAGTTGCTTTGCGTCGGTTGTCAGGAACGCGCCGTACGTCGTCTCTGTCTACCCCTCTGGGACCAAGGCGTGAGCAATATGTATGTATGTATGTATGTACAGATTAAATATTACGAGGGTCGTACAAAGAAAAGTGTAATTATTCCTTAGAACTAATAATATAGGCAAGCACATCTGTTAACATGTGTAATCGTCATATGGCCTTCCTGAGGATAATGTCAATGTCAAGTGTATAGCAGACCAGATATACAAACATGGACCACGCTTTAACGGAGTCCAGCTGTGGGTTGTGCCACTAGAGCACCGAGGGAGTGTCGCTCCGGTCAAAGGGATATCACCATAACCTTTGATCTGCCCACGTGGCTTCCCGTAGAGAAACCCTACAGCTGCAAAGGACATTGTAATTGCACGAAGTTACTTGAATTATCGATAAATTCTATTCACAAACATTAATGAGTACTCTGGTGATTATTATAGCTAAAAGTGAATAAGACAAAAATAAATAACCTAGCACTGCCTCCGTTATAGCTTCCACCACGAGAATGCAACAATTGTTTCATCATCATCAGGTTATTTTTGTCTCCACTGCAGGAGTACAACCCTCTCTTATCTGCCGGAGACAGACGGAGGATTTTGCCTACACTCCCCGCGCTGGCCAGACGGGTTGGGGAGGCCTGATTGATGTTTTATAATGTATTCCCTCAGTCGCCATGTACGACATCCACAGAAAGAGTTGGAGTGGTCCTATTCTACTCTACCGGAAACCACACGGCAACAATTGTTTATGTTTGTGCAAATATGCAAAGTACATGAGGTTACGTCTGGTATAACCCATAATAGCAATTCAATCAACAATCGCTTACCCATAACTATTAAGTAATTATGCTGGGGGAACCCCATGCTCAAGAAAAATAGAAAAATTATGAACTGAAAAATCGTTTCGAGAGCAGGATTTGAACTTGTGACCTGGCCATTCCGGGACAAGTACTGCTGTGAACCTGTTTGTCAACGATTAGGGTAGACAAATAATTTGTGATAATTTAATACCAAGTGTATTTTTAAGTTTTTATTTTAATATTATATACTAACATAGATAGTATGTTATATACTATGACATTGTTTGAATTGTTGACATTGTAATTTATATTTTGTACAATATTTTATTTTATGACGATCCCTTTTACCATATTAGAATGACATGTAAAATTGAATTTTTAAGATGTAAAAGTGAAATAAATAAATCTAATCTAATCTATCTAATTGGTGATAGTTACATGCGCTTCGCAAGAAAACGTAACGTACAAGCGCCACACGCTTCCACTTTTATATTTATTTACACCTATAATATTACTATATTTATACCTATATCTATAATTATTTATGTTACTCGGCTATCCGTAATCTGGAACCACCAGACTGAGAATAGGGCTACCCCCAATCTACCCGTGGTGTCGTAAAGGCGACTAAGGGATTGCACCAGGGACGGGCATCAGCGATATCCTGCGTATATTAAGATCATTACTGAGATCACCAAACAGATTGCCAAGCGTGCTGATTATGGCAAATCCCCTAATGGACAGCCCACAAAAAGTGGCATTCTACTGGGGAGGCTTATGTTCAGCAGTGGACGTATATAGGCTGTTGATAATTATAATATGAAATATCAATTATAGAATTTTTGAAATTCGTTCCAACGCCGTGCTGAGTAGCAAGCATTATGTCGTACATTATATTTTGGCTTAGATAATCCTCAACCAAAAGTGGCATTCTATTGGGGAGGCTATTCGACTGTTGTATGGAATTTTTAATGTAACTATTTCATAATTACAATATATCTTGGATTAGCCAAGATTTTTCCTATAGTGACGTCATCGATCGCGTTACATTTTGTAATTTGAATTAATAAATGTGTTGATACGTTACTGACGCAAATCACAAAAAAACGAAACGCAATTACATCACCTACTGAATGCGTCTAAGTACTCGTACATCGAATACAAAAAAACAGCAAAATGTGCCTACCTATACATAATATGCGGGTTCCGTAAATTATAATTATTTTAATAGTTTTAATTTAATATCTAGCTACCAACTACAGCTAGGAGGACATTCAAGGATCAAATTAGTAACGTCCTCAAAAAGGCTGGAGGTCCGCAGTGACAAGAATAAAAGGAGGTGCATGAAAAGGTTGATGAATGTGAGTGAGGCTAGTGAGGTGCGTCAGGATCGCGCAAAGTGGCGATCCATCGTCTCTGCCTACCCCTCTGGGACCAAGGCGTGAGCATTATGTATGTATGTATGAAATATCTAGCTAGAGGTCATCCTAGGAGGTCGTTCAAGGATGTATGTATGCTACATACATACATACATACATAATGCTCACGCCTTGGTTCCAGAGGGGTAGGCAGAGACGATAAATCGCCACTCATATTACACTACACTGGCTCTACCAAATTTTTCTTGTTTGTATTTTGTGTTTGTAAATTGTCTTGTGCTGTGAAATTAAATAAACAAAAACCATATTTTAGTAGGCAGGCAGTTATACAACCCATTTTGTACTCTCTAACGAATCAAATGAGATATTCTGATAAGCATTTGGTATATAATTTGACCCCATACGCTTACAGAGTAGATCCCCAGTTTATCGTATAACATTTGCGTAATTCATAGACCACGTTAAAAGTTCCAGTCGGAACACAGACTGCGCCTTAAATCGCGAACCTTTCGACACTGACCGTGACTCCGTGACACATTATTTGCCTGACTGATGGGTCGGCAAATATCGCCCGGTCGATATCCGGTCACAGTGTCACCGCATAGAGCTACCCGGGTGACGTGACGGCCAGTTCAGGACTTTCCTTATTACCTTATTATAATATAACTTGCTGTTTGCATATCCGTTAAAACGTAAGAGATGTGACACATTGTAACAGATACAGTGATACGTTACAAAACGCGTTACGGCATAGGTACCTTTGTACTATACTTTTTACTTATCTTATCTTCTCAGGGGGCCAGGAAGACCTGGCGACACTTCGACCCTTCAGGATCTTTTGTGCCAAACCCCTATCCACCGACGGTGCCCCTGCCCCGGTATGTATGTATGTATGAAATATCTAGCTAGAGGTCGTCCTAGGAGGTCGTTCAAGGATGTATGTATGCTACATACATACATACATACATAATGCTCACGCCTTGGTTCCAGAGGGGTAGGCAGAGCCGATAAATCGCCACTCATATTACACTACACTGGCTCTACCAAATTTTTCTTGTTTGTATTTTGTGTTTGTAAATTGTCTTGTGCTGTGAAATTAAATAAACAAAAATCATATTTTAGTAGGCAGGCAGTTATACAACCCATTTTGTACTCTCTAACGAATCAAATGAGATATTCTGATAAGCATTTGGTATATAATTTGACCCCATACGCTTATAGAGTAGATCCCCAGTTTATCGTATATCATTTGCGTAATTCGTAGACCACGTTAAAAGTTCCAGTCGGAACACAGACTGCGCCTTAAATCGCGAACCTTTCGACACTGACCGTGACTCCGTGACACATTATTTGCCTGACTGATGGGTCGGCAAATATCGCCCGGTCGATATCCGGTCACAGTGTCACCGCATAGAGCTACCCGGGTGACGTGACGGCCAGTTCAGGACTTTCCTTATTACCTTATTATAATATAACTTGCTGTTTGCATATCCGTTAAAACGTAAGAGATGTGACACATTGTAACAGATACAGTGATACGTTACAAAACGCGTTACGGCATAGGTACCTTTGTACTATACTTTTTACTTATCTTATCTTCTCAGGGGGCCAGGAAGACCTGGCGACACTTCGACCCTTCAGGATCTTTTGTGCCAAACCCCTATCCACCGACGGTGCCCCTGCCCCGGTATGTATGTATGTATGTATGAAATATCTAGCTAGAGGTCGTCCTAGGAGGTCGTTCAAGGATGTATGTATGCTACATACATACATACATACATACATAATGCTCACGCCTTGGTTCCAGAGGGGTAGGCAGAGCCGATAAATCGCCACTCATATTACACTACACTGGCTCTACCAAATTTTTCTTGTTTGTATTTTGTGTTTGTAAATTGTCTTGTGCTGTGAAATTAAATAAACAAAAATCATATTTTAGTAGGCAGGCAGTTATACAACCCATTTTGTACTCTCTAACGAATCAAATGAGATATTCTGATAAGCATTTGGTATATAATTTGACCCCATACGCTTACAGAGTAGATCCCCAGTTTATCGTATAACATTTGCGTAATTCGTAGACCACGTTAAAAGTTCCAGTCGGAACACAGACTGCGCCTTAAATCGCGAACCTTTCGACACTGACCGTGACTCCGTGACACATTATTTGCCTGACTGATGGGTCGGCAAATATCGCCCGGTCGATATCCGGTCACAGTGTCACCGCATAGAGCTACCCGGGTGACGTGACGGCCAGTTCAGGACTTTCCTTATTACCTTATTATAATATAACTTGCTGTTTGCATATCCGTTAAAACGTAAGAGATGTGACACATTGTAACAGATACAGTGATACGTTACAAAACGCGTTACGGCATAGGTACCTTTGTACTATACTTTTTACTTATCTTATCTTCTCAGGGGGCCAGGAAGACCTGGCGACACTTCGACCCTTCAGGATCTTTTGTGCCAAACCCCTATCCACCGACGGTGCCCCAAGCCGATTTGGTGGACTTCACATACGCCTTAGAATTTCTTCTTCGGCATATGCAGGTTTCCTTACGATGTTTTTCCTTCACCGAAAAGCCTGTGGTATTATAAATAAACCGTACTTAAGTTTCATAAAACTCATTGGTACGGGCGGGGTTTGAACCCACGATCTTATGAACGTGATGCGAGTGCACAATCAACCAGCTACCACGGCTCTCTATACTTTTTACTAACTACTTTGTACTGTACTTTTAACTGACATTTATAATTCACTGATTTTCTATTGTACAATTGAGGAAAAAAATATGACTTCCTACTAACCTAGTTTAAGACCTACTAATTATATATGGAATGTATATCCTTCCGAAATAAATAATTTTCATTTCATTTCATTCATAGGTTATTTAGTTATAAGGTTTACTGATTCAACATCATCAGCCGAAATACGTCCACTGCTTGACATAAGCCTCCCCAACAGAATGACACTTTTGGTGGGCTGTCCATTAAGGTAATGATCTTAAAAACAGGAGAACGCTGCTACCCGTCCAAGGTGCAATCGCTTAGTCGCCTTTACGACACCTACGGGAAGATTGGGGGTGGCCCAATTGTAAGCCGGGAACCACACCGCAAGGTTTACTTGTTTGTTTCTACAAATAAATCCAGTATCCATCGTGGTGACCTCATTGAAACCTACAAAGTCCTGACTGACAAATATGACTGTCCTTTACTGATTAGCATTATCAATAACTAGCTTTTCCATGACCATGGTAAGTAAAGTTTCCCGTGGGATTCCGACTTCAGACGTAGTTTAGGGGGGTTGGTTGGAAGGTGATGATGAATACCATAAAAAGATATTATTATTATGGGGATAATAAGCGAGCAGCAAATTGCTGGTATGCCTGCCTTTATCTGAACCGGTGTATTTAAGTCTTTGAATTGTCACTTCCATGTGCTCGCAATCCTGTTGTTGAGCGTGTTGTGGCCGACGACAGTGTTAGATTGAGTTGTCAACATCTTCATGTCATTTTTGTACCTTGCTCTGTGGATGGAACTGAGGTTGAACATGAATTTCAAGTCAGGACAGTCATATTTGTCAGTCAGGATTTTGTAGGTTTCAATGAGGTCACCACGATGGATACTGGATTTATCTGTAGAAACAAACAAGTAGATTGATGCGGAAACTTACAAGATACCTATAAAAGTTTGCTATTACTTGTTATTGTTATTTACTTACTATATAATAACGCTCTACCTCAAGCAGCAATTTGCATTTGCAAATATTTATCTTTACTCTTTAATGCACTTCACTATGTATAGTATAGTGCTATTTAACTATGTTTACTGATCTATGTAAATACATAGTACGCAGGTATATGTCCAACCATCTGCGTACATTACGATGGACGTCAAACTCTAAATTGCTTTATAAATATGTACGTTTGCGAAATCAGCAAAATGGCATAACTTGATTGTTTGACCCAGCATTAATAAATATGTAAACTGCATGCACTACACAGTGAATAGACTCTTCTTTTGACCTTTTATGTAAAATCAATATTAAACAAAGACTGTATAATTTGGACTAATCTATGACGGATAGCACTGCGATGGCCAACAGTGAATATAACTGCATAAAACATGTCCATTTTAGGCCATGCTTACTCCTTTCATAGACACGAGAAATATATTTATTGATAACTTTTGTTATGTGCATTAATTTCTAGTTTGACCAATCTGATGAATTCGGGATTTGACCACTCCTCGATTTGACCATTCCTGGATTCGACCACGCCTTGTTTAGTCGTAAAAAAACTAATAAAATACCAACCAAACACTAATTGCGAGAGGTTCAGCTATTCTTAACCCAAATTGTTTTTTTTTTCTTAATATACTTATTAAGATTTTTTACGACTGTACAAGGAGTGGTCACATTCAGAAGTGGTCGAATCATGAAATGGTAAAATCCAGTAGTCGTCAAATTCAGAAGTGGTTCCCGACTATCAAACACCTCCTTTCTCGCTAAAGGGAAGACCTGCCCAATAGTGGAGCATTGATAAGTAGCTCTTTGTTCTAGCGAAAGAACATCAACAGATATTTCGCTTCAATGAAGAGCTACTTATTAATCATCGTTCACTTAGCGCAATCAGCTAAGGCCTGACAAAGACTTCACTTTTTACAGGTTATTATATGTCGTTGGCATTTTCGTCGATAAAAGGGCGTGGATTTTAGACCGTATGCGTTAGATCATACAGATTCATCACGACTACAACGCCGACTGCTGCCTAAGTTGGCCTTACTTTAATATGTCAATATGTGACGTGGTCAATATGACAGTGACTGACAATCTGCTCGGCTCCACCTCCACACAGCTCAAATGATCTATAGTCGAAAACAGATCCCGACGACGCTTCAAAGTTTCAGAAAACTCCCCACAGACTGTCAAACCGGTACGAAAGTATTACGAGCTGTCAAAGGCCGAGCCGGATTATATTAACCATGTCGGGGCCCCTAGGCAATGCACGTGTCGAGGCCCCTTTACCGTGTTCTAACTTCCTGAAATATAATTTTTCTACCACAGTGCAATGCTCCGCACGCGTGGACTACTCACTTTCAATCCGACTACGACTCCAGCCTGAAGCCCACGTCAACGCTCACGCCTACTGCTCTTTTCACTCTAAGAAACATTTTCAAAAAAAGCGGCCAAGTGCGAGTCGGACTCGCCCATGAAGGGTTCCGTACCAGCAAGTAACATAATATAAAAGTTATAGTAGTTCGTTGTAACTTTGATCGATGTTTTAATAATATTATTGTGGTTTACGATTTATGACGTATTAAAAAAAAACTACTTACTAGATCTTGTTCAAACCAATTTTAAGTGGAAGTTTACATGGCAATGTACATCATATATTTTTTTTAGTTTTATCATTCCCTTATTTTAGAAGTTACAGGGGGGGGGACACACATTTTACAACTTTGGAAGATTCTCTCGCGCAAACTATTCAGTTTAGAAAAAAATGATATTAGAAACCTTAATATCATTTTTGAAGACCTATCCATAGATACCCCACACGTATGGGTTTGATGAAAAAAAAATTTTTGAGTTTCAGTTCTAAGTATGGGGACCCCCAAAATTTTTGATTTTTTTTCTATTTTTGTATGAAAATCTTAATGCGGTTCACAGAATACATCTACTTACCAAGTTTCAACAATATAGTTCTTATAGTTTCGGAATAAAGTGGCTGTGACATACGGACGGACAGACAGACAGACAGACAGACAGACAGACAGACAGACAGACATGACGAATCCATAAGGGTTCCGTTTTTGCCATTTGGCTACGGAACCCTAAAAAAAGACACTGGGCGCGGGACACCTTGCCGATGCGGAGCCCCTAGGTACACTGCCTAATGGATAATCCGGCCCTGGTCAAAGGTGACGTTGACGTTGCCAATTTGACAGTGACCGACAATCAGTTCGGCTCCACCTCCTCGCTTTGAGGACGCCGCTCCATATCTTCAGAAAACTCCCCACAGACTGTCGAACGTTATTACGAGCTGCCAAACAAGTTACAAGTTCCTTTTTAGTATATTTTCCTCATTTCGCAATAACTATAATAACATTCAACAAGAAAGACATTAAGTAATACAGATGAGAAACTTGTATACAACAATCTGTTGTCTCTTCGCTTGTAATTCGAAAATAGCTGGCCCGATTTTAATGCAGTTTGCAAGTTGGTGAACCCAGATCATAATATAGTTTGGAACTACAGAAACTAGCATTCCTTGTTGAGTCTCACTCCACGCCCAGCCAACCTCTTACTGCGGCCAAGACACCTTTAATGCCGTCAGCATTTAATCAGTCTTGTGACTAACTGACAGTGAGAAAACCCAACCATGATTTTAAATTGTATGTTACATAAATACAAACGCTTTAATTACCAAAATTAACAAAAACAAATAGGAATAAAATTGTGTACAATGACGGACTTATTCCACTCAGTTTTTTTTTCCAGTTAACCTTATCAATATTAAGATGAGAGTTAAAAGCTTTTTTAAGCACTAGTAAATAGAGAATTTTCCCTCACAATATCGAAACTGAAATGAAGAGCAGGATTTTATTATTGGCTTTCCAACTTTATACACTTTGATGATTGCAAAACATGAGCATTGAAAGTTGAAACGAATTTGATTAAAGTTCAGATCGATCGAGTCTATAATACTATCTGAATCTGACCCACTTAATGGATTATGAAAGTATCTATTACGACTAGCTATAGGTACTGACAGATCCTTTCTGTATCAGATTGATAGAAAGTCAACTCGAAGAATAAATTATTGCGAACACTATTTTGTTCATCTCAAAATTAATCCAGTAACAGTAAAAACCCGTGGTTTGAACTTTTACTGGATTAAATAACTTATTCTTCGAACTGACTTTCTGTCAATCTGATACAGAAATCATTTATAAGTCAAAAATTAAAGAGATCAAGTTAGAAATCAGCATGGATAATTATCCGATAATTATAATTGATAATTATCACTTCAAACCATGTACAGAAAGGTTACGGAACTGTCTATCAATAGCTATTATAGTTAGCAAGTTATTTGGAACACGATTTTGTTCATCGCAAGTTTGACCGCCTCGTTGCATTGGTCAAGTGCATTGGTCATTGGACTCGAGGTCGTGGGTTCGAGTCCCACCAGACAACTTTCTACAATTCCCGGTTCCGGTGTGGATGTTATATTTGTGAATTGCCCTATCCTTGTTTAATTTCCATAACACAGGAGAAAATCCCAGTTTGGTATTAGACAAGCATGTGTATAATGTAATATGAAAAAAACAGTAAAAGTACAAAGCTAAGTTGGTAAAATTAGTTTTTTTTTGGTAAAATCCGTCCTTATAGCGAGATTAAAGCGACAACATTCAAACAAACTAACAAAAAAAACATCCACACATTTGCATTTATAAAATAAGTTTGATACACTATCAGTATTATTGCATATAGATTAGAGATTAGAGATAGACAATTATTTATTAGCAATAACTAGAACTCGCTAATCTTATGTCACGTCATCACTCGACTCACTGACACGTGTCACACATCGCGTGATTCTAGCAGAATTACAACTCTATCGATCCACGTGGGTTTTTGTGAAGTCTACTGTACTTTACGTGACGATGCCAAAGGGTGGATAGGATACTGTTTTTGGCTTAGCATCTGTTCCAAGTTCGAATACAATTGCGTACGTAAAACTTTACGTCTCGGAAACTAAATAAACAGCAGATTGTGTCCGAGTGGATTGGAAAGCTTACATGGTAATGCAGACTTATTTTGCTGCTAGTCCCCTTTCATGTTACCAAGAAGCAAATAGAGTTTGTTATTGTCAATGCGATATCGTCAAAACATTTATACACGTTCACTAAGTTATCTTTCAGACAGAGGTCTGACTAACAGGGTAATTAATTAAAATATGTATTTATTTAAATAAAATAAAAACATTATTTCTTGGTGTAAACAAGTGGTGTCCTTCATATCCTATGAATTGTCTCGCAATAGTAACTGTTTCTCTAATTAATGCCAAATTGTTAAGTTAATGACGCAGTTTCAATATCACTAAAAAGTGTATGTGATTACAGAACAAATGGAGTGAGATCACTTATCGTTGTCTAAAGTGTAAAATTAATATAGCTTGTATAACTTTCGATAATATAATGGACGGATCCGATAAAGAAAGGAAAAAAACAGGTTTTATCCGCCAACGAAACCGTCGTCTTATACATTCATTTGGATAAAAATAATACTTAAATGATAAACACGAATAATCACAATTTAAACCTATATGTATTTATTTTCAACGAGAAAAATTCCGTTAGAAAAATTAAATAAAAGCAGGCAAAACCTCGGGGCGAAAGGCTTGGTAACTTTACATATCGCGTCAACCGGTCTGTAAAAGCACATATAGACACTCCAAAAGCCTCTAAAGGTGACCTAGATGAAAAGGGGGGAAGGGGGCGCTAGATCCAAGAGGGGAGGTGGGGGTAGTGAGAGGCTAAATACCCATGAATGAACCGCCTCAATGGAAGCGATCGATGATACTATGGCGATGTATGGAAACGTGCCAAGTCGCCTCTTTCATGGAAATTTTGTCCTTATCGAGCTTACAACTTAAAGTTGGCGTGGGAGAGAGATGCAAGGTTACAGTTTGGAGCGGTGTAAAAGTGCATTTCATATTTTAAAAGTTTCTAGTTTGATATTCAAATGTTGGCGATAATATATTTTACTATGGTAAATATTAAACTAATCTATGCATATTTCCTAGAAGGATAAGTTTCATGTATTTACAACATAAATATTTAATTCCTATTTTATTATTGTTGTTGTTGTGATTTTTGGTACAATAAAGCGTTTACATGCATACATAAATGTTTAAGTGAGAAATGTCTTGAATTCGCTATTAATTACTATTATTTGGTAATAATAACCAATTATTTATGGGTGCTAATCAAACATACTCCTAGCTAATGCAAAAAATATATGGGGATAATAATTTATCCGCTAAAAATCTACATTGTTGTCTGAGTTAACTACTGAACTAAGAGTCAGTCACAACAATATTTAGTTGGCTGACAATGACCTGGATCCTGTCGCTCGCTTCAAGGGTCAAAATGCAACAATGTAACTGCAAAAATGCAATTTAACTGAAACTACATACTTTCTACAATTCCGCCAGGGTACTAGAACATACATGTAAAATTGGCAATGATGAGAAATTCCAGGCAATGTATTTTCCGGGATATTCGAGGAATCTGAAGAAAAAAATTACGACGAAACTCATACATTAAGTATGATCTACTATTTTTTCTGCCTAAACTATAATCAAAAAGAAGATTGAGACACATAACACCAAAAATTTGTTTTAACTCGACAAGAGTGTTTCAGTTGGTCATATATGTAAATTTAGTTCTATTAAGTCACGTCTAAATAAGTTTTGTTAACTATTTGTTTCGATGCGTCACCTCGACAAATAGTTCTAACTTTAAGAGTAGTGTAAGAATTGGTTTAGGTGTCATTCGTTGTAGTATCATTTTGTCCAAGTGTTTTTTTTACAAAAAGTGCTCGCGCCAAACCGCTTTCGGCCACCTTCTTCAGGTCGTTATCTACTCAAGAACTCGTGTGCTCTAACGGTAGTCGGTTCTGCGACGACCAATGACATTTCAGCTTGCTAATCCTTTCCGCTATATCGGTCACCTTCGTTCTTCGTCAGATCTGCTCATTACGAATCATATCCTTCAAACAAACCCCGAGCTTAGCCCTCTCCACAGCTCGCTGAGCTACTAGAATGATCCACCGTCAATGTCCACGTGTCAGCGCCGTAGGTCATGACAGGTAGGACGCACTGATTAAAGATTTGTCTTTGAACATTATGGAATAGGCGACGTCTTTCTACCTACTGCCGAGCATATTGTGTAGGACGGAATTTAAGCTGCCCGTCTCCCCAAGTTATTTCACAACGTCAAAGGATTCACAACAAACAACCTTCCTGTGTCAAAACAAGCCTCCCAATGTTTATTTTAGTCCCAAAAGGGTTAACAAACTTTGTTTACTGCTATTGAATATTTTCTGCTGTGACGTAAATGAATCAGGTATATTTTGTTTGCAAATCATCCGTTTTAATAGGTTGAATTTGTTTGAATTTTTATGTAATAGCAGTGTTAATAAACCATATTAAAGGTTAAATTTAGTTTTTTTTTAAATCTGTATTTGTTTATATATCTGTATTATTTTTTATATAAAAATGTATTCACACTTTCCTGATCCCAACCTAGGATTTTTCTGCTGTGCTAACAAGGATAGGACAATTCACAAATAGACCGGGACCAACTTATACAAAGTTGTCTATCCCTGGTGGGAATCGAAACCATGACCTCTGGCGTTTGAGTCCAATGACCAATCCACTAGGCTAACGTGAGGGTCGATAATATTCAATGATATCCACACTTGTCTAAACCATAACTAGGATTTTCCCCTGTACTATAGGAAATAATAAAGGATATGTCAATCACAATATGACATCCAGACCGGGGCTAGTTTGTATAAATTGGGAATGGCAGGCTCGACCTCTGGCGGGGTTTCAGCGCAGTCCGGAACCCCAATCATAATTACACGGATCTGCCTGGGCTTTCCACAGGCGACTGACCTCCAAATCGACTTGTTGTGGTACTTGTTCGATGCTGCGTACATACGATTTTTCGCGTTCATTGGCCACTTCAATCACGAAGTGTTAATTCTTAGCAAATTGTCAAAAATGACTCTAGCTAAATACTCTTGGGACAATGTGAATATTTCTTTAGTCAATACTGCTAATGCGTCAGTGGTATTATTATGATATCCATAATTAGTGCGAATCTGTGATGCAAACAGCGGAAAACTACCATTTATTACGTTTCTTTTTAATCTTTGGCGATGAGAACCCGAAAGCGATCAGGGGGGCCTACTCGAAAAAAAAACATCGACGGAAAAATCAGTTTTGTACTCTCTCTAACATTTCATGTGATATACATACTTAACATACATACTTAATGATCACGCCTGATAGTATGAAATATATTGCATATAACAGTATTTCCGTACTATTCAGATTGCGATGAGTTTGGACTACATTTGTAGCTGGTAGTGGGAATGGGAGTGGGCGTAAGCGTGGGAAAAGGGCAGTGGGTGTGGCAGTGGAAGCGGGAGCGGGGGCGGGATCGGGATATTGAGAGTCTGAGTGGGAGTGGAAGTGAAACTGAAAGTGGAAATGGAAGTGGAAGTTGAAGTGGAAGTGGAAGTGAGGCGGAGGCGATGCAAGCCGAAGCGGGAGCGAGAGCGGGAGCGGGGGCGGGAGCAAGAGCGGGAACGGGGGCGGGAGCGGAAGTGCGAATGTGAGCGGATTCTGTAGTTCACGCGAGCGGAGCCGCGGGCACAGCTATTTTATAATATCAGTAGAATTCGGATAAGCGTTTGGAGTGTAACTACGATAGTTAGATGCCAAACGCTAATCCAAATATGTCACAGTACCCGCTAGGGAGTATAAAATGCTTTTTCCGTCGAAGGATATTTTCCGAAGTGCATACGAAGTAGGCTTGTCTCACGGGTTAAGTAACGAAAAGAAATGAGAAAAAGAAAGTCTATGTTCTTAGTGATTTTACAAACTGGTAGGTATATAAAACCCAAATTTGAACTTAATTACACCACATAATAAGCTAATAATTGCATTAATGTTTACAAAACAAGCGATAAGGGCCAGATATTGCCAAAGCGTATTGCAAACTGGTTTATGTTTGATTAAACGCTCTGCGAGTATGTAAAATCTGTTTAGTTTACATTTACACGTTTTATGTTTAGCGATAAGATATTCTCACTCTCTGTGCTGACGTAGTTTATTTCCCAGTTAGATATGAATTTTAAATGATAACCACGATTTTCAGTAGAGTGGCTTGGTGGTTAAAATCGAGCGCACTGAAATCCTATCTAGATATATTTCATTCCAGATTAATAGTCCTATGAAAACCAACGCTATTTACGTCTCGGTAACATATACATGAAAGGGTCACCAGCAGCAAAAATAGGTTTGTATTACCAAGTAAACTTTGCGGTCCACTTAGGAACACCATCTATTGTGTATTTTGTTTTCGAGACGCAAATGCGTTTGTTTTCATAGGACTATTAATCTGGAATGAAATATAGAACGGTTAGCCATTTGTTTACTTCAGTTCCGCGCGTGCCGATTTTCGGACTCATGCGCCCCTATTGCGCGGGTGCATAAAAGGGTTTTATGCGTCGCGGTCACGTTTCTAGCGAGCAGATGCAGTTATGTAGTTAGATGCCGGGCAATATGGCATTTTGGCAGATTTTTGTCGATGTATACCCGACCTTAAATCAGCGCGAAACGAGTAAACCTTTTAGTTTTTGCAATATAGTGAGAACGTATTGTATATGTTAAGTGTTTAATGTAATTGTGGTCTATATCTGTTGTTTCTCCAATAAAATAAAATATATTGCAAATTGTTCGCACGCGTGTCGCGCCTACTTCACCACTCTATCTTGATAGGATTTCTGTGGTCGAGCGTCAGGGGTAGGGGTTCGATTAGAATATATACCATAGTTATCTTATCATATCTTCTTAGGGGGGCAGGAAGACCTGGCGACACTTCGACCCTTCAGGATCTTTTGTGCCAACCCCTGACCGCCAACGGTGCCCCAAGCCGATTTGGTGGACTTCACATACGCCTCAGAATTTCTTCTTCGGCATATGCAGGTTTCCTTACGATGTTTTCCTTCACCGAAAAGCCTGTGGTATTATAAATAAACCGTACTTAAGTATCGTAAAACTCATTGGTACGGGCGGGGTTTGAACCCACGACCATACCATAGTTGGCACACACAATTAAAATAAACACATAAAAAATAGTAACAGACGAAGCAGTTAAATAAAAATACAATCGAAGATAATAGTAAATAGTTATGCGTTTGCAGCGGCAGTAGAAGGGCACTGATCCAGCATATGCCTAGACCATATAAGATGCTAGACGCTGTTTTACAGTCGTACCCGATTAGGAACAGACAACTGTGTATAAATTGTACCAGTTGGTACCGTCCGGTCATAACATGCAACCATCCAGCCTAGTCGTAATCCGCCGACATCCCGGAGCTGGGCGAACTACGGGTACTTTTAGCCTTACCGAGTCATGCGGGGCTTTGATGAGGTGGACAATTATTTCCCTAGCTAATCGTGGTACCACAATTTGACTCAACACGGAGTTGTTCGCCACAGATTACGGCAAGTGGTATCACGGGGCGAGAAGCGGTTGGATCGCGCAAAGTGGCAATAGATCGTCTATCCCTACCCTTCTGGAACCAAGGCTTGATCATAATGTATTTATACTATTACTCATCCTTCATATCCCAAAAATTACTTCAAATATCTTCAATGTACAGACACGCGAAATTCACATTATTATTTATTAGATCTGGTATAGGAACCAATATGCGAATATGAGTTATTTTTATCTATTTTATGATTTTACATTTTTTATAGGTACAGAGATAATAAGGGCATACACATTATTATGTAAGACTACAGACGTCAAGGTCGACATTAAACAATATTTAATGTGAGAATATCCGCAAATCATACTTGGTAATAGACAAACAAAAAAATTCTTCGGCATTTGAAGTGAAAAAACACAATGACAAATACTCGTCTTTAGGGAAAAAAGGTTAAAAAAAATCGTACGCCCAAATTTAAGTACCTATAAATACACATATTTGTCTATCAAGTCACCATGACACATGTTCAGAATTAAAACCCATTAATAAACGAGTTTGGCAAGCAACGGGACCACCACCTCGACCCGGAATGGAAACTTATCAGCCGAAATACGTCCACTGCTGAACATAAGCCTCCCCAATAGAATGCCCACGTTTGGTGGACTGTTCATTGAGGGATTTGCCATAACCACCACGTTTGGCAGACGGATTGGTGATCAGGATCACAGTAATGATCTTAATATACACAGGAGAATCCCCAACAGATTTGCCATAATCACCACGCTTACCAGGCAGATTGGTGATCGCAGTCTCTGCTGCCCGTTTTGTGATGCAATCCCTTAGTCGCCTTGACGACACCCACGGGAAGATTGGGGGTGGCTCTATTCTAAGTCGGGAACCAACGGCAACCGTGGGGGAAACGCCATACCGTTTTCTTCCGGTGCGAAACTCCTGGCATTTCACGGAGGATTCACGGATACATATACACTGAGATATTCTGAGTACCGTCGAATTAAAAGGAATTCTGAACAATTTATCAGGTACACCTCTTAATTAACGACTAGGCGTCGAAAAGTAAGAATTAACAGGAAACTGATATAAAGTCATGTACTAAATGAAGTTACTTGGAGGCTGTATTACTAGATCCCCACAATGAACCAGCATGGTAATGGGTAACACAATATGTAATTCAGAGACAAGATTCAATCAAATGACAACTGAATCTTAGAAAAAGCGGCCAAGTGCTAGTCGGACTCGCCCATGAAGGGTTCCGTAGCAGCAAATAACATAATATAAAAGTTATTGTAGTTCCTTGTAACTTTGATCGATGTTTTAATAATAGTATTGTGGTTTACGATTTATGACGTATTAAAAAAACTACTTACTAGATCTCGTTCAAATCAATTTTCGGTGGAAGTTTGCATGGCAGTGTACATCATACCTATATATATTTTTTATCATTCTCTTATTTTAGAAGTTACAGGGGGGACACACATTTTAACACTGGAAGTGTCTCTCGTGCAAACTATTCAGTTTAGAAAAAAAATTATATTAGAAACCACAATATCATTTTTGAAGACCTATCCATAGATATCCCACACGTATAGGTTTGATGAAAAAAAAATTTTGAGTTTCAGTTCTAAGTATGGGGAACCCCCTAAAATTATTGTTTTTTCTATTTTTGTGTGAAAATCTTAGTGCGGTTCACAGAATACATCTACTTACCAAGTTTCAACAGTATAGTTCTTATAGTTTCGGAATAAAGTGGCTGTGACATACAGACGGACAGACAGACAGACATGACGAATCCATAAGGGTTCCGTTTTTTGCCATTTGGCTACGGACCCAAAAACGAAAAAGGAACTTTAAGATGAGGTGCAAAAATTATTTCCCTTCATTGTATGAACTTTAGCTGCCACCTAACGCACTTTTAGCCTTCAATTGTCCGGAGAAGCAATACGAAGGTTCCAAGTGTACCTAGGTGACAATGACCGCTCTCTATTAGATGACCACCTCACCTTCAACGTAGGAAGACGTCATATTGATCACTCAATTAACATGCATATATACTTACTAATTAAGCGACATAAAACGTATATTCACAGTAATATATACAAACGAGTTAATGACATATGAAGTACCTACTTACGTAGATACCTTAATTACCATTATAAAGTATACGTAAGCATACAATGAAAATAGTAGGTAGGTACGAGGACAGCGCAAGCGGCGACTTGCAGAAGTTGCTTTAGAGCCATTTCAACCAACAAATAGCCATAAACTGTAGGTAGGGGGAGTATCGTGATGAAGACATAGATTATGCATGCGACTATCGAGGATTGGTCAAGGATCATATTGTCAGAATCCAAATGCATACTGAATAATCACGATAGTAGATAAAGAGTGTACTGAAGACCTGCAAGCCTACTAGCACCAGGTCGCACGGAGACAGTACTACTGATCGAAAATGGTAATTTCACTGTTGAAAGAGACATGGCAGAAATCCTAAAGAAGTATGTCGGCCCATTTATGGTAAGAATGGATGATAATACCGTTTATATGCACGATAATGAGCGTCCACACACAGCTGAGATAGCCCCGACTTCACCCCTAACGAGACGAACTTGGACAATGTGTTAGGCGACGAAACCACGCTCTAATTACGCTGAATGGGTTGAAAAATGCGTTGAAAGAGGAATGGGAGAATATTCCCAAGTTTCGCTCCAGAAATTTGGTGTTATGCGGAATTGAATTACAGCTGTATTAACAGCACACGGAGGTAATACAAAGAAATGCGACATCCTGACACATCTGTAACAAAGATTTAAAAATAAGTGTTGCGAATTCTTGAAATCTGTTTATATTGTGTTATTGTAAATTAGTAAAATTATTCATAAATAAAAGTACTGGTTACATATAAATTTTAATTTAAGTACTTAATATATGGTATACTAGGTGGTGCCCGCGACTTCGTCTGCGCAGGATTAGTATTTCGAGTAGCTTATATTAGCGTGGCGTAGAGAAGAACAAACATTATGACATTAAAATTATAATTATATGGCGCACGCCGGAATAGCTCGCAGATGGTAGATTTTTTCCTACTTAATTGATATTTTGGACAATTCACACAATATCTTTATAAATTGTAGCCTATATGTTATTCTGATGTATAAGCTATATTATTGTAAAGTTTCATTAAAATCCATTCAGTAGTTTTTACGTGAAAGAGTAACAAACATCCATCCGTACTTACAAACTTTCGCGTTTATAATATTAGTAGGATAAAACATTTTATTTCAATAAGTTAGCATTCTTCGTTTTCCGGAAATTAAGGTTTGTTGTTAGTGACCCGAGAGACCCGACCCTTAGTAGACAATATAATTACAAAATTATGCACCTACAATACAACAAGCCAAGAATCGCTAATTGTAAGAGGTCGTTGAAATAATACTTATAATCATCGTTAAACTACTGTTAATAGTAAAATAATTAGATACAATAATACATTGTACTATGCAAACTGTAATAATTGTAGCACTCAACAACGGCAATTCATTTAACGATGACAAAGTATAACGATGGAAAAACTAAGTAAATGAGCTACTATTGTTATTGTGAAACTACTGTTACTTAAGTAGCTGAAGTTTCCTGAAATGGATCGATAGCTAATATATATTCAAGTCTGTCAGTCTGAGGAATAATATACGAACTGACTAGAATTTTACTAAGGGCTTCTGCGATTGGGATCCATTTCAGCTATTTATTGCATGTTTTAGGGCTCTCGCAGCTTGCAGATCGATATTCGGTTCAGCTAATTTAATCATTAGTAAAAAGTAGATGGCTTTTTACTTATGATCGGCAAACTGCGGGAGCCCTAAACCATCCAGCGACAGGTAGCAAAACAGTAAGAGCAATAAATAGATAAACAATTTTGTTACTATTAGATAAACAGTTTAGCTATTTTTAATCAAATAAATTGGCTGTGGTAAGTGTATAAAGTTCTGGAAGTAACAAATCAGTTTAGTTGCTATTTAAATGCCGTGAAACTAACGATAGCCAAACAGTATTGTTAAAAGATCCAAACTTTTTTATTTAAAGTCAACTGAATCAGTTCAGTAAAATGTAATTAAACTTCACTTTACTAAACCCATTTTAGCTACTAGTAGCACTCAGTTAGACAGTGCCCCGATTTATGTTACTAGCAGCTAAAATTTTTGCTACTGTTAGGCAAACTTTTTTTTCAGTGTAGAGGTTCAACAAGCTTATCTAATATCCATAGAAAGGGTCACGTATTCACGATCGATGCAGAGCAGATTCACTAATCCCAAAAAGTCTAAAAACCTTCCGAAGTGCTTTTGTAAACGACGATGTTCGATTTTCTGTTTTGATTTTGGTCTCGCGTTATTCAGAACGGGTCTGAGCCCATGCATATTTCAAAGTGTTTTATAATATGCTAATCACAAATTCTTCACTTAAACATGCAGATCATGTCAATAGGCATTCATAGTCAAAAAATGGACGTCTCAATTACGCCATACAAATTAGCAGTACAACGCAACATTGGCTGGACTACTTGCTAACTCACTCAATACTAGTGTTGTTACGGATATATGCGATCGCAGGAAACAGCAATTGGCCGAAAATACTTCAGGGAGAACGTAAGTTACGTTCTTGTTTGCTGTCTTAATAATAACTGGCTCCCATATGATTTTTAACTCAGGCTAGTGCAGCAATAGATAGTAAGTACTATGTACATATGTCCTACCAGATATCGAAGATAAACATATAAGTTTAGCAAAACATCATCTTGAACCCCCCCCCCCCCCCCCCCCAACCCCCCCCCCCATATCCACACACAACCAAACATACACACCCATTGATCCACACACACACATTGCTAAATCAAATGCAAAGAGTGTAGCCCCACAACACAGGGTACCCTAGTGTGAGGTCTAGATGTATCTGTGTTAGTTTCTGAAATACTTTATGTACTAATTGTATTATGAGTTGTAAGAATTGTTATGAAAAACGAAATAAATTATTATTATTATTAACTAGTCCATAGCTGGACAAAGGCTGCAAAGGCATAGAAATTTATGTATATTTTTTTATATTTTGCATGAAAGATTCACAACTCTGCCACGGATTTGACGATATACTCAGGACATCTTCGAGTGCCTTTCCATTGACGATAACCGGCCCTGGGACAGTGTGATAATTCAATTTGACCTTAAGTTGTAAAAATTCATAGCGAGACCGGTCGAGAGGTAGCATTGAGGCTATCCAGATATCTCTGCAGAACCTGCAGCGATTCAGACATGATGCCGATATTATTGGCAAAGTGTAAACGAAAGATGCACTCGCCTTTAATATTTATGTCCCGTCCGCTCATTCTAGTGTCTTGAATACATCTTTTAATGCGTGTGTTCAGTTTTGGGGATATGACATGTCCCTATCTCACTTGGCGCAATTGAATAGGTTGTGTTAGTTGGTTTTGTACTTGGACGAACATGTCGCAGAGTCGTACATATAGAAACTCAACACTTACCGCCAGTCTACTTGGCACCGGTACCGGTCAAATACATATATGCTTGAAATAGACGATTAAAAATAATATGATAATGAGAGTGAAATATAAATAAACTTGATTTTGATGGAAATATACATTGAATACTGACCGCAAACGAATGTCGTATTAGCGAAGTAGAATCGTTCGTTATGTCAGTACCGTATATTTCCAGTAGGGCATATATTTAATCATCTAAATATGTTAATAAGCGTATAATCAGAGATAAATTTAAATTCTGCAATCGTAAATATTTAGTTAAGTCAGTCTTTGTATGTTGAAGTGGTGGTGGGCTGGTCACATCTGTCGGAGAACCGATTATCGTTGGGGTAAACGATTCTCGAGTGGAGACCGCGACTGGGCAGGCATAGTGTAGGACGTAGCCTGGCTAGATGGAGCGACGATCTGCGTAAGGCGGCTGGCAGTGACTGGATGAGAAGAACCGAGGATCGGGATCAGTGGTGCGCCTTGGGAGAGGCCTATGTCCAGCAGTGAACTCTTGCAAGCTGATGATGATAAATCGAAAATATAAATTTGAATTCACGAAACACTGATCGCAACGAATATCGCATTTATGGAGTGGCATCGCTACGTCACTAGTAGCCAGTAGAATCGTCGGTCGGTATGCCGCGGGCGAGGCACGCAAAGGCGCGAACTTTCGCTAGTGCACATCAATAGAATACATTAGAAGACACGCGTGGCCCAACGCTTGACGAATACGAACGTGATACTTGCCGAGTGAGTTATACAACTCATCGCTAAAACGTGCCATTTTAATTCTTTTCCGATTTTATATCAAAGAGATTACATTTCGATTAGATACATAAATAATTGGAAAAAATGATCGCGGAAGTCAGACAAATCGGTCAAATATTGATTGATAAGACTTGAAAACATACAACTTGTATTAAATATTAAGTCTAGAACAATTTTAATGAAAGGTGGATTAGACTTAAAATGAAACGAGAGCTCATAATGTTACAGGAGGATCACAGAAACGGGAGGAAGAATGGCACACAGTAAGCGAGTAACTTCGCATGAAACAGGATTTTAAAACCATATTTCATCAGAGCAAAGTCCAAATCCTTCTGGAGACAGATATGTGGATATACAATGGTGTAAAATTTAACATCCAACGCACCCCACAAGACCTCAATAAATGAGTTAAGTATACTTACACACATACATAATGCTCGTACGTCTTGGTCCCGGAGGGGTAGGCAGAGATAATGTATGGCCACTTTGCGCCAAGTTAAGTATATTTCCCCTTTTAATTCCAAAAAAGCGAGTAATTTAAAGTAACAAAAATAATTGATTCATCCAATACTTGAGCGTAATATTCTATTAAAGACCAACAGGTCATACTTAAATACTGATATCTCGAAAATTCAGGATGAACATTTCTGCAGAACTGGGTCCAATTAATCTTACAGCAGAATTTAGATAATTAGCTGTCAAACAAATAATACTTAGATAATACTGACAAAGAAAAAAAACAGGAAATAAACATTCTGGAGCCGAAACTTTCTCAAAATCAAAACAAAGAGATAAAAATAACACAGCAAGTTTAAAACTAATTAAATTACCATTTCTAACGTAACTTTGTTTACAAACCGTTACTTAAACGTAACATAACAATAAGAGGAACCAGCCAACAATTTTAGAGAAAGTCTGAAGTCTAAAGATTCGGTTTACGCAATAGACATTCGTCATGCAACGGTATCTACAGTCAATTTGTCGATATCGATGACTCATCACCAGCGCTCGACGAGCGCGATTAGATTGCTGATGGTAGAAACAGCGAATAATTTTCGTGGGACTGTCTGAGACTCATGATAGATAAGTAGTTTATTGATTTTGTTAATCTTAGATCAAAGGTGACAATTTAGGGTATTAAATTCGATTGTAACAGAAGTGGCAAATGAAAATAAACGCTATTAAAGGATCTGGGAAACAAATACAGGTAAATAAATAAATATGTTGGGACATTTCACACACGGCAACCTGGTCCCAAACTAGGCAGAGCCTGAAATATGGGTATCAAACAGCTGATATACATACATAAAGACATAATGTACTTATATAAATAACATCCAGTCACAAGGCAAACACAAGTGCTCATGACACGAATGTTTGCTCTGGGCGGGATTCGAACCCGCGACCTCGAGCTTCGCAGGCAGGTGTACTACCGACTAGGCTACGGGGCCGACAGAGGTACATGAACATGCCTTTCATACTAGCAGCAAAAACAAAGTAGCCTAGTTGGTTATGCACTCGCCTTACGTTCATGAGGTCGTGGGTTCGAATGAGTTTTCCGAAAGTCAAGAAGGGTTTATTTATAATACCACAAGCATTTCGGTGAAGATAAACATCGTAAGGAAACCTGCATATACCTAAGATATTTTAAAGCGTATGTGAAGTCTCCAAATCGGCCTGGGGCAGCGTTGGTGGACAAGGGATCCCGAGGGGTTGAAGTGTCGCCATGTCTTCCTGGCCCACTAAGAAGATAAGATATTAGACTTTGCAGTGTACTGCAGTGTACTACAGTGACGATCTATTGTTTATTTGTTTCGGAGTTGTAACTAAGAAACTTTCATTTTCTTTTGTGATTTTTATTGGAACAGTTGTTAGAATACTCATAATATTGTTAGCGCACAAATGATCGCCAATATTCAGAGGAAGATCTGCTGCACTAAGTACATAGATGGATTGATAATAAGATAGCATGTAAGGTAACGTCAACCTTTAGGTCAACTCATACCCAGTCCGCAGTGGGGAAGAGGACCTTTTAAATTAAGATGTCAGATTTAAGTTTCTATTTATTTCAGAAATATGGATTCAAATAACATGATGGAATACTAATAATAAAGTGGTCAAAGTAGGCTATACCACGCGTGACTAGTTTTTATTTTAGGATAAACCTGTGTCATAATATAAACACCAACTTCCACAATTTAGTCAAAGTCAAAATCATTTATTGCATATGAGTACACTTGGTACATTTATACACGTCATTTTTTTATCGACTACCGCTTCTTAGGTGTTAGCGCTGTGAAGAAGAAACAGCGCAACAAACTTCACTAGACACATCTTTTAAAAATCAAGTTTGCATACAATTAATAAAGATTTTGCGAAGCTGAATTAACATTAGTACCAGGCATCTTTGTCATTCAAATAATCGTTTATTTTATAATAGGCTTTTTAGGCAAAGTTGTTTTTTAATGTGAATCTTAAACTTTCTGTCCGTCATATTTAATATTTCCTCTGGTAGTTTGTTGTAGAAGCGTATACATTGCCCCGTGAACGATTTACTGACCTTACTTAGTCTTAACCCTGGTAAAACAAGTATAAAGCCATGTCCAAAAACACCAACTCATGTGTGATAGAAAGTGTTCGACCCTCGATCGTGGAACGCCGTGCACATTTCCGCTACTGGTAAGGGTTGAGCTACATATACACGTGCACAATCAAGTTATGGAGGTTGATCTCGACGCGCCGCTACGGGCAGCGAGCTCCCTATGCTACGAACAAACCGTACGAACAATACGAAATGTCGATGTTCTCGCGCGCAGCAGCGTGCGGGCGCATGTGAGCGCCCATGTAGCTCGATCCGAGCGCTAATAGATATCAAATTGTATACGCAAAGTGTGGCGTGGCGCACTATAGTGGGGTTTAGCGTGTGGAGTAAACCCCTGATTAAACTATTACTGTGACATCAGCAGAGTGGACTGACCTCGGCACACAGATGGAGTGGTACAAGCCGTGGTTGGCGAGCACGTGTATGAACTCGGGCAGCGTACGACACGCGCCCATGATGCTGAAGGCGGCTAGCGCGGTGTTCCATACTATAAGCGTGCGCCTGAGTTCAAATCTGTGGACAAAATAACAATAGGGAAATTAGTATGTTACCGTGCGCTCGTAGCCAGCCCGACCTCCCAGATACCACTAAAAGCAGGGTTTTTTGTTCTACTTTCATAATAATTCGTCTCAACCCAGGCTGGATGGATTAAGTACAGAAGGGACCTAAACGCACGAGAAGGCAGCAGAGAGCAGTCGCCTTGGTTAATATATACTGTACCTTAGAAGTTAACTGTGTCAAGTATTTTTCCGATTTTTATTTTCTACTGATTTATGACCAAGTTGATGAGATAGATTCAGATATAAATTGCGGTGGTCTGTTTCAATAGACTTTATTGAGGCATTGTCAAGTGTCAAACCATATCCAACCAATCTTTAGTGCTTCTCCGTAAACTTGTTCATTTATTGACACAGTCTACCGTTGAGGTACAATATTATAGACCAAGAAATATTGGATGTTATTTATATATTATATTATGTATCTATGTATGTATATCAGCTGTCTGATACCCATATTACAGGCTCTGCCTAGTTTGGGATCAGGTGTGAAATGTCCCCACATATTTTTTTTTTTTAAATATCGCAGTAAGAAAGAAATCAATTAAAGTTAGTCTGAAGACATTTAAATTAATACGAATTAACAAAGATTTAATCAGATATATGTAGATTAATGTCAACTTGTTAATAAACAATTTGCCTATCAAGTAATCCGTCTGTTTATTGTCACTGATTAACCTGAACCCTGATAATGATATTGTAATCAATGCTACATTGAATAATCAAAATAGGTATACTTAGTAAAGTCCCATTACAAAGTAAATACTAACAGCTGGCGATAGAACAATGGGGCGATAAACCATTTAAACTAAGCAATTAATGCCACAGACTGGTGAGAGGCAGCAGAACCACATTGACTGAGAAGGCCAATATGTCTGACCAACGTGACAAAAGCCTAAGATCAAGTAATGTTGCTACTTTTCAGGAGACCAAATAAAGAATTCATGTCAAATTCCATAAAAACCAAAACATTATTAAAATCCTCACAAAATCAACCCTAAAATGCTACTACATTTTTAAGTTAAATCCTTTTTCAGTCGAAGGATGTAAAAAAAAAGAAATTTTCAAGTATTCTCATTTCTCATTCATGTATGCTCATCATGGCCATTTTAGATGTTCTAAGTTTTAGCTCATCGGTCAAGCACTTTTAGAGTTAGGGGTCAATTAAAAATTGATAGCTTTAATAATAAGGCTATCCTTTTTGAATGATTCTTAAAAATGGATACCAAAGTAGTATAATAAAATACAAAGTAACAGAACTAAAAAGGAACTCTCCCAGACAAATCGCAAGATTATTTCTTCTGCTATTGAAATAGGGGGGTGCGTGTTGAATGCAATATTCCAATCAAGTTTCTTAGACAATTGTCAAATGCGAAAAACAGCATAATTGCATTTAATAAACCGTGGACGTCAATAGAAGAATGTGAAGTCTAGGTTACAATAACGTGGTTACATCAACACGTATTTTTTAACTTATAAAAATAACACTTGTGTTAACTCTGATAAGCAATCCGTTCCATTTTTCTCCAGCCAGGTAACAAATGGCATTAGGTACATTTTATGGACCTGGACATGAATGGAAGAATATGAAGACTAGGTTACAACGTGGTTACATCAAACACGGGCATTTCTTACTTGTAATAGCATACGTGATAAGTCTGATAAGCAATTCGTTCCATTAGTTGTTACAGCAAGGTAGCAAATAGCATAAGGTACACTTTATGGACTGTGGACGGACATCAATTGAAGAATCTGACTGAAGTCTAGGTTACGTGTTTACAACGACCACGGATATTTTTTCTTGTAATATTTCTTACTAGCTGTTGCCCGCGACTTCGTCAGCGTGGATAACTTAACATCACAAATTATTATGTATTTCCCGTATTGTGTGAATTTTGGACAATTCACACAATATCTTTATAAATTGTAGCCTATGTGTTATTCTGATGTTTAAGCTATATTATTGTAAAGTTTCATTAAAATCCATTCAGTAGTTTTTACGTGAAAGAGTAACAAACATCCATCCATACTTACAAACTTTCGCGTTTATAATATTAGTAGGATAACACATGTGACCCGTTCCATTACAGTTGTTACAGTAATGGACCAAATAACATTAGGTACACTTAATGGACTGTGAACATAAATGGAAGACTCAGTATTCTAGGTTAGAATGTAGTTGCAAATGGGATTACACGTATGACAGATAGGCAATCCGATTAATTACAGTTGTTAAGTTACTTGCGAAAATATCGTCCAATGCCAATGGAAAGGCCGGGAAGTTGGGCTACAATTACGATAGCTGTATGGAATTTTCATACATTCTGTGTCATATTTTTATATTGCAATAATCAGTAGGGGAACACTAGTTATCAACCTATCTTATCATATCTCACCTGGATTTTAGTCCGATGGTACAGGTGTAAATAAAATCGTTTTCGCGAATTTGACTTGATTAAATTATGGTATTACGCAACCTTAGTATCAGGTTACCAATTCTTAGAAAATACTGCGTCTTTCCACCTGCTCACATACATAGTTTAATCTAAAATCTGTGACAAATGGCTGTTGGGTTTTAGAAATTAAATTTTAGAGTAAAGACCATACACTGACTAGCGCAGATTAAGACTGCTTAAATGGAAAAAGGAATGAAAAGGGTAGTCGAAAGGGGGTAGATGGAGAGGGCGGAGCACCATGTGTGGTAACGCTGAGTATAAAGACTCTATAAAACCCTATAGATTTTAAAATATCCGATAATCGAATCGGAATATCATAAAATGTGTCTCAAAGATTCGTTCCAAGCGGGAACAATAGCGCAATTTGCTGCGCCCGCGCCATTCTTGCTGCGGGAAACCATAAAACATTTACTGACAATATTTCGTCGAAATATTTTTGAGCGCGTCTTTACAGTGTTTGAGTTTAACATTATCTATTCGTAGATCACTGATGTCATATTACCTACGCTATGGTATGACAATATATTTTGAAGGATGATTCTTTCGTCATGATCATAAACTACGGAATTTGTATTATTACAGTTTAAACATTAACTGTTTTATTTAATGTATATTTAGACGTGTTACATAAGCTTTATCTTGGTCGCATCCAAGGCAAGCTTCACGACTCTGACATGTGCATTATCTTATCTCATTCATTTATGAACACTTGCAATCATTACGTTACTACCCAATGCGATAATGACGTTATACATACATACAAAATATAGGTCAAAAATTATGTAAGAATTAATATATATACAGTCTCAAGCTAGTTCCCAGTATCGTACTGGGTAAGTAGTTCCAATGCCGTTCACAGGTTTTGCTCCGCCGATTCAAATTATTTTTTTCTGTGATGTTTAAGGCTAGGCCGTCCGTTAACAAGAAGTGGCTTAAGTCCTTGAGAAGAGGCTAAGCGTTGGTATAGACATTAAAACAGAGGTGGGGCCAAAACGCTGCCTTGAGGTAACCTAGTCTTCTGTCTATACCATCTGCTAGTTCCATCCTAAATAACACGTAGAATCTGCGGTTGGAAAGTATCCATGGCATAACATTAACAGTTGATAACAATTCGTTGTCGCGTACACATTTACTATGAGTATCTGATGGTTAAAGGTGTCGTATGCTATAGTAAGATAAGAGAAATAACAACGAAGCAACACGTCACCTCCAAACGAATAAGAAGAATATGAAGTCAATCAAATAGTTGTAGTGCGGTTAGATAACAAAAGCAATGCAAAGTCAAGGAGGGCGAGAGCTCGTCTCAGACTGCGGTAGGCGGCGCAGGTAGGATTCTTAAAATCGGGGAACAGAATAATAAGTGACAAAACCCGATATTGGCCCATCAGTAAGATGTCGATGTCAGTACGTTCGAGCATTTATGACTAAAATGTAAGCGTGAAAGTTCGAAACGTAGAATGGCACAAACAAAAAGACTTCGACTCGACAACTGGTTACAAAACAGACAAATTGCATTCGCAAAATTGTTTTCCATTGAACCAATGTACTTTTAAACCTTTTTAAGAACCGCAGAAAGAAATTACCCATTATTTTTACAAAGAGCCAAGATTGCGATACTGTAGGTAGGTACCAAAGGAAAGGGCAAACAACCTCTTAATGGACGCTTCTGTGGCTTTTAACCATTAAAAACCTCTGATATCATTACAGATCTAAACTTTATAACTATAACATAAAAAAGGATAAGAGCGTCAGTTTGGTCGAGGTAATCGCCGGCACTACGGAACCGATTTTAAAATTCTTAGACATGCTTGAAAAGTTATCCGATACTTAAAAAAAAGAACACATGAAGCACTTCATATTCGGCGACAGCATCTCTTTGCCGGCCTAGCACAGCAATGTTAGTATGAAAATCCATTTTAAACTTAATTTGTGACAGTTTCATATTAAACCAATTAACTAAAGAAACAAAACGTGATTCAGCCAACTGCTTACAGAGATAATAGGCATAATTTATTTGCAAACGAGTTCTTTTATTATTTCCTCTAATTTTTGAGAGAAGCACTATATGCCTCGGCGAGAATGACAATTGCATGACTCGTATTATAGAAGGTTACTCATACTCGTCCTGCATTGTTAACTTCCTGGCCTCTGAATTGGGATGCTGTTTTTTTTAGATGGACTTAGATTATTTCATCCTGAGATAAAATTTACGACCCGTGAACCTACGAGTATACAATAAAGAAAAGTCAGCAAAGCGTTCGTCGTTCTACACAATGTGCGGGTTCCATCAATATATTTTTTAGTTTACCTCAAATATCTAGGATAAAATTATTTTTCCGAATCGAAGAAAAAAATCCGATCTTTGACACTGACATAACTTTTGTTTACAGAAACTCCGTGGGAACAAATATTATAGTAAGTAGTGTTGTTTCAATGTTGTTTAGTTAACCAGATACTATGATGATTGTATTTAAACTACAAATCTATTATTAAACGCTAACTATGACGTACATTGCATTAGGTGTTGAGTTCACTGGTTCAAGAGCCCCTGAAATGTCACATTGAAATAACTTTGTAAAAAAATCTAAAATGTCACTTTGACATAACTTTGTTGACAAAAAATCCGTGGGAACAAAAATAATGGTAAGCAATGTTGTTTTTTAACCAGATACAGAGTAACTCAGTGAGACAATATTTTCTTGCTAGTGAATAGAGTCGTTAGTGTATCAAACTAGCGGAAATAAATATAGAGCTGGGCACATAATGGTTCAAACTGACCTCAGTTCTAGAAATCGTGTAAATAAGGAAAATCTACAGCACGGTATAAACGTTAACAGTACAGCTCTAATTAATTGTATAAACACAGACAGAGACGTCACTTTTAAAGCCTGCACAGTATGAATAATGCATCTACAATACTTCCCGTCCTAAATGCTCCTTCATCATCAGGTTATTTTTGTCTCCACTGCAGGAGCACAACCCTCTCTCATCTGCCGGAGACAGACGAAGGATTTGGCCTACACTCCCCGCGCTGGCCAGACGGGTTGGGGAGGCCTGATTGATGTTTTATAATGTATTCTCTTAGTCGCCTTGTACGAAATCCACGGGAAGAGTTGGAGTGGTTCTATTCTACTCTACCGGATAACTTGATAAATCAAATGAGAGGAAAACCATGAAATCTTAAATTATTTTAATTATTTACAAAAAATTGTCTACTAATTAGTTGCTCGAAATGGGCTCTCGTAATACTAGCTTTTGCCCGCGACTTCGTCCGCGTAGGTTTCGATATTTACATACCTTCACTCCTTTAACAATTAATTCGGTTTCCCGTAGGAATAATGTTTTTCGGGATAAAAACTATCCTATGTCCCATTCCAGGACCTAGTGTGCAAAGTTTCATCCTGATCCGTCCAGTGGTTGAAGCGTGATTGTGAAGTGACAAACATCCAAACATTCGCATTTATAATATTAGTGGGATGGGATATGCATGCATACTTTAGTGTACTACTCATTTCAGTACTTTCATGTTGACAGGGAGAGATCCCTAAATGGGATCCCAAGTGGCATTCGGGGTTCTATATAAGATGTATAGTGGTTCACATGTACTCCACAAGCTGTGTAAGTCAGCTGTATAGCTTGCTATACAGCTCTTATAGAACCAGTTTGGGCACAAATTAGACAGCCTTAAGTTCACTATGGCTGTACATTAGCGTTATATTAGCAGTTTAAGTAGTAACATCGGGCTTAAAGGCTGACTTACGGCGCTATATGGGACACATGTGAACCATACAACGTCCATGAGCGTAATAAAGAGTAACAAGTGGCTAAATACACAGCCTTCACAGTTATAAAATCCCACAAAAGTACTCCAGTGCTACCTCAAGTTCACGTGTGTCCTAAATTATTTCTTTTATTTATTAATTTTCCTCATTTAGTTTGGTTTTGTGTGTACGCCCGGCCATCAGAAACATTAACTCCGGCGGATATCAATTGGATAAAAATTTATGATAACACGCGGTAAGTATACCTGTTTTAAATACTTAATAATGTTAAATGCCATGGGAATGCAACTTTATCGTGAAATGTATACATATTTACAGCTAAAATATTCACGCGCCTCTGTAAAAACGCGATATTCATTTTAAAATATTTAAAACTGGCTGAGAGGAAATCTACAATTTTCAGTTTTTGATATTATATTGGCATTATAATTATACTACGGTAATTAATTAAAACATGAAACCAAAACTCAATCGCTCTATCTGCGTATTTTGTGATAAATCTGCATGATAATTTTGGAGATTTATATGGTAAATATTTTAGGTTACGTGAACAAAATGGTGGAAATGAAATACGGCTAGAGCGTATATAGGTTCACATGTGTTCTGTTAGAATGCTGTTGGCTATATGAAGTCCCACATTTGTACCACTACAGAACCAATGTCTATAAATGTATTCTAATGTGAACTTATGTACAGCTTTAAGATGTAATTCAGGTCAATTGTGATCATCGTTTTATTCTTTCATATACTGAAATTTTAGAGATCCGCAATAATAATTATTGTCCGTTAAATCGCCTAGCCCAGGTACTAAGTCAAGTATGAATACCTAAAGTACAAATTTTGTAACAAACTAACAAAAAACACTTTTTGTTTTCGTGTGAGCCACACAGTTTGGTGTCAGAGTATTTACACTTACAAAGACACTACGCTGTTCAAGGAGGTATTTAAAAGAATGTAAACAAACTAGATAAAGAGGGACGAATTTGCGAATATTCTTTTGCAATTTTTCTTCTTATTCCACCGGTTCTCGCTCTTATTTTCCAAGATTTTTTATTCATTTTCACAAATTTTTGCACGCGACGTAATAAACACAATACACGTCAACTTGACCGACCACAAACAACTCCTACTACAGCTACTAGCTGTATAACAGTCTAAAACAAGTAAACATAACAGCCTTTGGCTGTATAAATGACCACGTGTGTTCTATTAATATGCTAGCTGTATAACATCGTACAAGTAGACCGTTAAACAGCGATTGCCGTATCTCTACCCTCCTATACTATAGACGGCTGACTAAAGGACAGTTGTTAGAGTATTATAACACCAACAACCGTATAAAAGTATAACTCTACACTCCTATAAGTCCCTTAGACAGGTATAGGTGGTGTTAATCGCAATAATGCAGCTTATACATCACGAGTGAACTGTAATAATGCTTTAAGTTCACATTGGAACTAAATGTGTACTCTTAAATGGAGTAAAATGCTACTTGGGATAAGTCCTAATGTTATTCCAAAGTGTTATTTTTGTTGTTACCAACAAGTGTTTGTACCAACAAGAGTATTCACAGATATAAGAATAATTATAGGTGAACTTCCCTTACTGTGCTATTGCTATGCTCAGTCACACATTCAGAAGGAATTCTAAGATAATTGTTACTTGAAGTTGTATTGCACTTGACCGCTACATGAACTTGTAAGACAATCATACAGTAATTAAGTGATCTGGTATCATTTGTGAGAGACAAAGCAGAATCTTTATAACTTGACCTCTTCGCCTAGAGTTCGCGAAATAAAGCTAAATTTAGCGATTTTTGGGGATCCGTATACCGATAAAAAACATTTAATAGCGACACTCATCTACCCCAGCCAGTTTAACGTCGCCCGCAAAATAAAGCACAGCTGGTAGTACGCACCACTGGGCTGCCGCCGTTATTGACCGGCGCTGTTGTTGACGTATAACGATGTACCTCTCTCGATCGACTATGTTCGCGCGCTGGGTGCAGTAGCCCTACTATAATTTACGCACACACACACAAACGTGCACGGACAATTAGGTGCGCCTAATAATAGTACTAGGTAACCAATCTGTTGGCTTGTATGAAGTTCCGGGGGTGTGTTTATAGCGAAGATATATGTCAGTCTGTCCGGCGGATAACTCGGAAACTATTGAACCGATTGAGATGAGATTTAGGAGAAATAAAAAGTAAAATGGTGGTTCCACGCATCCTCGTCATGCTAACGATAAAATAGGTGGACGGAATTGGATGAATAAAAAAAAACTTCATTCATCTATCTATTCAAAAACAATTTTGAATAGATAGATCTATTAAATATCTGAGTTCAGTAGTAGACACATAAACTTTGATAATAATTATAAAACAGTAAAGACTTCATGACAGCAGAGATCAAATTTGATAATAATTATAAAGACTTAATGATAGCAGAGAGTTATAATTACCTAATCGTTACGTTTACTTAGTAACAATTTCCCGTTTACCTCGTTCGTTTCTATGTTATTTTTATTACTATTGCAGCAATTAAAAAAAATAATGTCCCATAATAACAAGTAATAACTGCTCACAAAAACTTACAATAACCATGCAGTGATACGAAGTCCACAAACTGTATGAATAATACAAGACTTAATCATAATATCTACTAAACGCTATCATCATCATCATCAGCCGAAATACGTCACTGCTATTCAGCAGCTGCTATAAGCCTTCCCAATAGAATGCCCATTTTGTTGGGCTGTTCATTGTAGAATTTACTTAGCAGGCGGATTGGTGATCGCAGTAATGATCTTATTATACGCTGCAGCGTTCTCAAGACGACTGGGATTGTCAGCCCCTTCGTATATATACGGTGCTTCCATCCCCCATAGTCTGATGCATACACTTATGCAGCCACGAGATCGGAGCCTGTAGTCCTTGACTTCAGGGTAAACCACACCCAGGGCAGCCGTCCGTCATATCTTAGGAGTTAAGGTACAGATACACATGGTCATTAGTCGCACGAGAGCACTCGATTTTCGAACAAATGCTACCAATTCGCATGTGTATACAGCGCGTGCGACTAATAAGAATGCTTATTTTAAGCATGCGACTAAATCGCAAGCCGATTGATTTTTAACCGTGCTACCTGAGGTGCAAGTGGAAGGGGTCTGCTAGTCGCACGTGTGAACGTATTTGCTTTTTGGCGTGCTATTTCTGAACAGATTTGTTGAGTTGCTCATAAATAGCATGCTATATCAAAGCAAGTGCGAACACGCCATGAGCGTGCGACAAATAAGCATGCTCATGAGCATGCGACTAATGAGCATGTGTATCTGTACCTTTACTTCGGTGTAAGGCACCTCCTGCATATGATGGGACTGTCAGATACTGTCACTTGTAGAGCCTGTGGAGTGCACAGCGAGACGATGAAGCACTTGCTGTGGAATGCAACTGGCTGCAAGGTGGCTGAGTGTCCTGGGTGTGCATTACCCTGAACCCAAGGGCGCTCATTGCCTTGCAGCCAGTGCATTCGCACAGCAAACGCTTCATCGTCTCGCCGTCCTCTCTACAGGCTCTACAATTGACAATTGACAGTATCTGACAGTCCCATCATATGCAGGAGGTGCCTTACACCGAAGTGGCCGGCAAAAACTCCCACGCGAAGACGGACGGCTATTAATAATTTACTTTGAGTAAGATATAGAACGCCAAAATTACTTACAGCACCTTTTTATCCTATTTTCATCAAACGCAAACTCCGTCAAACACGAAGCTCATTAAAGTAGCTTCGTGTTTGACGGAGTTTGCGTTTGACATAATTATAAAGTACCGCCACATCACGCCAAAGCTTATTTAATTTTGAATATAGATTCTGGATATGCGTAAGTAATAAAAAATATCGTCAAACAAATTTAAAAAAAAACAACAATGTTCGGGTCAAATATATAATTATTTTAGTTTTCTTAAAAAAATCTCGATAAAAACCTTAATATTTTCCCGTAATTGCTGAAAAACATGTATGTTCCAACTTTAAGCTCAGGTTAGCTGCAGTATAACTTTTCCGGGAGACATAGACGGACAAAAAAACTTTGCCTAAGTTATTTAGGAAACCGTAAAAACAGGTAAGAAACTTGTATGTATGTATGTAAATGCTTTATTGTACCAAAAATAACAACAACAATAATAAAATAGGAATTAAACTTGTACAACGGCGGACTTATCCCACTTAGGGATAGACGACGATAGGGATAGACAACATAGACGATACACGAATAAGTGAATGATACAAATATCTATATACATATATTCATACACATAACATATAAATATATAAGATATAGAAACTTTCTTGTCAAACGTAACATGTTAATCAAGTCTAACGACCTCGCAGCCTTGTTTATTATCCACATAGCACGCGCTAACTTGATTGTAGGATGTCAGTGTCACATCGCAACAGACCTTCACCCTTCGAATAAATACATCATAGGGTTTCATTTACATCAAGTAACCATTACAAGTTGATAAACAAGAAGAAATCAAAAGCAAGTGTAAGAAATCTACAAAGCTGAAATTAACGAAAATATTTCAATACTAGCTGGTGCCCGCGACTTCGTCTGCGCAGGATTAGTATTTCGAGTAGCTTATATTAGCGTGGCGTAGAAAAGAACTAACATTATGACATTAAAATTATAATTTTATGGCGCACGCCAGAATAGCTCGCAGATGGTAGATTTTTTCCTACTTACTTGATATATTGGACAATTCACACAATATCTTTATAAATTGTAGCCTATATGTTATTGTGATGTATAAGCTATATTATTATAAAGTTTCATTAAAATCCATTCAGTAGTTTTTACGTGAAAGAGTAACAAACATCCATCCATACTTACAAACTTTCGCGTTTATAATGATAGTAGGATTGTAGTGCCTAGGGCCGGGCTTTTTTCAGATTCTCACCGTCCAGGCGGTTCGGTTTGCATGAGTTAGTACGAGAGGAAAATTGCCTTTTTCTCTGTCTTACAAATGCAAACCTCGCGGAAGTGCGAATTATTATTATTATAGGGATAATAGGCGAGTAGGAATTTGCTGGTATGCCTATATCTTAACTGGTTTATTTAAGTCTTTGAAGTGTCACTTGTAACACTGGTTTTTGAAGAACTTGTCTAGTCTGTTTTTTTGTTATTTGGCGGATCCTGAAAATATAGCCCGGCGTAACAGTATAACGTAGTTAAATGCTATCAGCGATAAGGGCATCTAGATTGTCATCATATCAGCCCTTGGACGTCCACTGTTGGACATAGGCCTTCCCCAATGTACGCCACCACACCCGGTCCTCCGCATCTAGATTATACTGTCATCAACCTCCCAACTGTACAACACATTTTATACATTTTAATTTGTTTAATTTCAGCCAGTTGCTAACATCCAATTGCTATTAAGTGGGTCACAGCCCCATACAGACAACAGAATCATCAAGAGAGTGGTCAGTGTGTTGACAATCTTGGAAAGCTCGCTTATTTATTTATACGGCCTTGTTTACCAAAATCTATCATGGATCGCGTGGATTTCGTACAATGCGACTAAGGGAATACATTATAAAACATCGATCAGGCCTCCCCAACCCGTCTGGCCAACGCGGGGAGTGTAGGCCAAATCCTCCGTCTGTCTCCGGCAGATGAGAGAGGGTTGTGCTCCTGCAGTGGAGACATAAATAACCTAATGATGAATGCTCTAGAAAACTTTAGGTTTAAACTATTGATTTCTTTGATAACATTATGTGACGTAGAGATTGTGTCATAAGTGTAACAGTAGCGGTCACATGTCCCGACAGTGTATCGGAGAACTTCGGATCAATCATGTCCACGGCGTGCTGATAACACATCACGTGGTTTCTATTTGTGTGCAGTGGTTTTTATTCATGTAAACAATATCGCAAAGGATTTTTTTAATGTGTTGTGTTGTCTACCAATGTTTGTGAAATACTAAACCATTGCAATGTAGTCCTAAGGCCTTTTCCCAGTCTGAAACGGCCGATAATCAGATGGGTATCTGATTATAAACGGTTTAAGTCGCCCAAGTATCATCTGCGACGTATGGCTAGCTGCTTGCAACACTACAAATGCAGATTTACGGGCCAAATGCGTAATTCACATACACTGTATTTAGTTTACTAGCTTTTACCCGCGACGTCGCCCGCGTAGGTTTCGATATTTACACATCTTGAATTTCAAAATAGATAAAATTGTTGGATTCTCGTAGGAATGAGAGGTTCTATTCGGGATAAAAACTATTCTATGTCTTATTCCAGGACTTAACCTATATGTGTGCCAAGTTTCATCCCGATCCGCCCAGTGGTTGAAGCGTGATTAAGTAACAAACATCCAAACTTTCGCATTTACAATATTAGTGGTATCAGCGTATGCAGATTTAATTAAGATATTTCGCAACCAATGTTGTGGGAAAAACTTGTATGACAAAAGTAGCACATACCTACTTATAGCATGAACGAAGATACCAGATAGACAAAACTACAGACATATTACGCACAAATACAATACTAATAGGATAATTGACAATCGCGTGCGGCACGCGACGAGTCGCAAGTGTGTCGTTTAGAATAACGTCCGGCGTCCGCAAACGGTGACCGACCCGACTTTGAAATCGCAACAACATCGTGGCTCTAAGGGGCATACAAATTTTATTTTGTAAAAACAACAAACAAATGTCAGACAACTGATTGTATGAGATGTTGGTTCGGTCAGGTTTATTTTTCTGTAAGATCAATATGTGTTTTGTAACCGTAATTAAGCATCCAACACAAATATGACAACAATAAACAAATTAACAACATCTTTATTCAAGCCTTGCACGCATGCAATTAAAGCAATTTCATTGGCTTGCAACAGTGGCTTATCGATATACATATGAATTGAATGGAAAGGTTAAAACAGACAAAAAGCGGGAAAGAAAGTGTGTCATATAACTTTAGTTACGTAACGTTGCAGATCAGATGCGGAGGTCCATTCACAAGTGCCTCCCCTCCCCTTCCCTCGGCGCTTGTTGAACCCACTCCTACAGCGGGCGAGATTCGCCCCCTCTTGGCAACAACGCAAGATAATACATTTTAAGCGGTTATAGTTTGTTGCGAAACATTTTTGCAATTTAAAAGTGAGTGGATTTCGTTTAAACGAGGTAAGCAATTAAGACAATTTTCAGATTTTTTTGCATAAGAACTGTCCAAATTACGAGATGAAATAAATGGCATTTGATTAAAATAACTATAATTTAACATAAATCGTAAAATATTGAATTGAGAAATGATTAAATAATTAATAAAGTTGACCAAAATAATCTTTACGAGGTTATTAAGATAAAATTAAAAAACCTTCAAAAATAAAGATAAAATTACCTACTTAAAAAAATAAAAATAAAATATTTTCTTTGTATTTCATTTATATCCATTGAGATATAATTTGATATTTTACTTACTCCTACAATTATTAACAAGGTTGGAAAAGCTACTTACCGCGTGAAGAATGATAACTTAGATATAAGTACTTAGTTGAAATTTTATTCTCATTGATATTAATAATATCTAAAAATCAGGAGAAAGACTTTATTATTTACATTATTTTATTAATAATGATTGGAATTTAAATGAATTCTTTGAGCGAGTTTTATAAGCTAGTAAGTATAGAAGTAGTCAATGGCGCAGGTGGTAACCGAAAAATATAGTTCAAATATATATATGTTAAATGAAAATAGTTGGCTTGCCTAGATGGGGTAGACAACCACTCAAAGTATCCAATCATTTGTGACAATTTAATATTTAGTTTATGAATTTTATGAACCAACTTTCTGAATGCTAAAAGATGTTGGAGGATAAATTCAGTATCTAGACTACCTTGAAGGCCCGCGAAATATAATATAGAGGTGAAGTTTGTGAGTTAATCTCCAGTCCTACATAACAGGTGTTGACAATTCTTTCATTGTTTTAATGCTGTATTGTTGTAAATGGACATGTATTATATTTGTATACTAGAAAATGGGTTCCTATGAGAAAGTTGACTGACAATGGGCTTCACCACTGTGGTGAGGCAAATACCCATTATTTGTTAATATTTTTTCATTTAATAAAAAAAATAGAATATTAATAATCTTTTATAATCAGCACTATGAAGCAAAGAGTGAAGTGGCACACATTAGGATTGACTTATGTCCAACAGTGGACGGCGACGAACTGAGTTTAAGCAAAGTGCTTGCAGAAGGGTGAAAGGTGAAAGAGTAACTTTAGGCACTTTAGGCACCTTCCTCAAATCAAGAAGATAAAAGTTTGATAAATATTCTGGTGGACTTTGCACTAAAGTTTTACCACCAGATAACCCTAAAGATCAAAACATGTGTAAATAATAACTAAATGAATCACCTGATGCTGGCAAAAAATGGTTTTTATGATAACCTTTGCACCATCTGCATATGCCCACTTCATGAGAGGCAGTGATAACCTGATAACCCTGGACCTCTTTGACTCTGACATGAGAAAATTATACAATGTTTTAGATAAAATAATAATTATTTCATTTTATTTAATAACAGAGATGCTCATGATCTTGTTGATTGGAAAATCTGGATATTGAGCAAGCAAACCTGATTGCAAACTAAGTTTGTAGACTGGGGCAACTTGTATGTATTATATAAAGTTGTCTGTTCCCAGTGGGAATTGAACCCACAACCTCTTGCTCTTAAGTCCAATGACCAAAGTGGTGTTCTGTTTTCTTTCATATTACTTTTGTCCAAACCATAGATTTCTCAAGTTTAGGGTAGTTAGTGTGATCTATGCATAGATTTAGACGGAACTAAAACCATATGAGGATGAAAAAATCCACAGGACCTTTCATTTGAATTTAAAAAAATACTTTGCATAGACAAGATTAAGCAACGGATTAATATTTTAAATATGGCTAGTGAGAATACCAAAAGTGGTATGGTATGGATAATCTCCATTCCCATATTAGAAATGACTGTCTTAGAATTATATCAACAACTAGCTGTGCCCGCTGCTCCGCTACAGAATCCGCCCCCGTTCCCACTTCCGCTCCCGTTCTCTTCCCACTTCTACTTCCACTCCCACTCAGACTTGAGACTCTCAATATCCCAACCCCAACCTCAACCCCATCCTTATCTCCAAAAACGAAATTTCACTCAATCCCATACGCACCGCGTTCGCCGCGCCGCGGCCGTTGACCTCGCCCATATGACGAACATACTCGTATGTTCGAGAAATATTGCATTTTTTATCAAAATTTCCGTAAAAAAGAGATGTTTTTTCATGAATGATTTCTAAATGTGATACTGAGTTACTGGAAGAAGTATTAACAGTCGTTTTATTATCATCCGATATAATGGGTTCTAGAAAAATTTACTTTATTAATATCTCAGGTTCTAAGTGGCGTATCAAGATGAAACATGCACCAGATTTTAAGTTAGACCAGCTGTAGACCTGCTGTTGTAGACCAGCAAGACAACTGTGAAAACTGCATCAAATTTCATTTAGTAGTTTTTGCGTGATGCAGTAACAAACATACATACAGACAGACAGACAGACAGAAAGGCAGACAGATAGACAAAAATTCTAAAAAAATTTGTTTATAAAGACCCCTCATACAATTTTTTTTAAATATCTCTCATGTACAGACATAGACCAGTGACAGTTTTATTATAAGTATAGATTTAGTTACTAGTTACATCTGGATTATGATTATGGACAAATATTGTAAATTAAGTTCATTTTCTACTATGTCCAATTCTAAATTACAAAAAAATTATAAAAAAAATTAAAGAATGGGAAAAGGGATTGACATAGAACTTAAATAGAATTCTAAACTTAAAGAGGTTTCAAATTTGAATCCTACAGGAGCAAGCCGTTTTGGCCGCTTCGTTGGCCTAGTGAATTGGTAATAGGACTAGAGTGCCTGAGGTTGTGGGTTTGATTCCCACCAGGGCAGAGCAGACAATTTTGCACAGGTTGGTCAAGTTCTGGATGTTATATTTGTGAATTGTCCTATCTTTGTTCAATTCCCCATAGCACAGGATAAATCTTAGTTTAAGATTATACAAATGTTTGGGATGTACTTATATGTATACATGTAAATGTAATATAACATATAGTGTGTACATTATAAGCAATTTTTTATGATTGTATAAAATAAATATACAAACTAATGTCACTATTTTTGTTGAATTCCACCCCTACAGTAAATTTTTTTAATACATACATTCCAAAAAATGTAAATTTCGAAACTAACTTCTGTTCTCTTTAAGCGAAAGTGTACAATGTTTAGCAATTTGATTTAATCTAACATTTAACACTATTATTTCAAACACACACATATGACTTTTACAGATACAACTAAAAACTTCCTGCTTATCTCTAATGGATTTTACTCACTGTTATCTCACGGTTAAATAGAATTTATAAGATATTGTCTGAATAGCAGTGACTCAACTCTGTAACTGTAAAAAGATAGAGGAGACTATGCTAATAAGACATTTACAGTAATTTATTACTTTTACCCCTGTATTAGGTAGGTAGTCCATTTAGTTTTGGATTTAGGTAGATTCTCAAATCTTACTTTATTTAACCTTAAAGGATAAGCAACTTTATTCATAAACATCCAAAGTGGACAAATGTTCAAATTAAAATATCTTGCACCTACTAACCGCAATCTCTCAACTGACTTAAAGATTGACTGGAAGAGAATGATTTCAGTAAGTTGGCCTGCTGTGCAACTGTGTGCTATAAAGTTTAAACAAATAGAATAAACTTTCCTAAAGCATCTGACACACTTTACGACGAAAGCTTCCGTGTACATACAACAAAAGTTATGAAATTTCTTACCTGGGCCGGTTCTGCATATAATATTGACCACCAAAAATGAAAGCCATATACACCCCCACATAGTAAAATGCCACAGTCCAATTCTCTGTCATCCACTTTCGGTAGTTATAATGAATAAACTCGTTTTCGAATTCGAAAATGTAGGAATAATTCGGCGTTATGTCCAGGTTGTAGGTCATCGCTGGTGACTCCATGGCAGCACTTTACAGTCACAGAATTACCGCGAAATCGAACTGACGATCACCGGTAGAGGAATTAACCTAAAAACTGTCTAGACTCGGTTATATCACAGATGGAAATGTCAATAGCGCGGAAGGCCGGAGGCGCGGCAACGCGTATTGCTCGCCAGCGACTGGTTGTGGCAATGATCGCGAAATGACTTCACTTTGACTATTTATTTATTCGCGATGACGTGACGAGGCATCCTCGGTGCGAGTCCGAACTTTTGCTCGCCACACGCAAGAGTACAGAAGCAATATTGAATGAAGCTCACGCCACGCCGAGTCCCACCTGTCTCATTTCGATCTGACTGTCGGTGTTGCCAGATAACTTTTGTTTTTCCCTAGATTCTAGTAAGAACTCTTGACTTCTAACAGTTCTAATGATTCTGTTTACAAAGAGAGGTTTACAAAAGATACTAAATTTCACATGGCAATAAACGGAGTTGTACTAAAATTAACCTCTTTGTCTGTCATTGTCAATCGACTCAAATAACTCCAAGGTAGATTTTTTCAATCAATTTTATGGCTGGTGATTCACCAGTATTCTCGGATATTTTGCCACCCGATGATATAATCTGACTTTCGAGCGAGGTACTCGTATCAAGACCAATTTTTTTAAGAACTTCAAAATTGGTCATGGCATGGCAACACAAGTATTTCAATGTCAGGTGTATGGTTTCGAAACCGAAAAACGTAAATTAAAAATAGGCTTCGAACGTTTTACAGCGGCGCAAAGAGCGGGGCTTCTTAACACAGGCTTTTATGCTTAAAAAGAAGTCCCAGCCCGTTATATCTATTGTATAATACTGTTAAAATAATAAATATTTATTATTTTGATTTTTTTAACAGTTGTACTATTAATTCAAACTAGACAAAGACAAATCTGTTTGTATTTAAAGCAACTCGATGGGCGACACGCCCTAGGACAACATTATGAAATTTTTCGCGGAGGCATCTACGCATCCATGCACACTTGTACGCTGTCGCTACGAAACACATACATGACAGGTGATCTTGTATCTTCGGCAAATAATACAGATTACAGACTCCTTTCTGTTATGTCGATGTCGTTCTATTTATTTAGAAAAGGCAGGCGCAAGATGGGTACTGAGTCGGTTTGTGGGTGGTGCTTTAGTTAGACGACTTGATATTATTTGTCAATCAAACGTAGACTGGAATCAACTTGTCAATTGCTTAGGTAATAAACTAATAACAGATTTTTCAGGAAATCTGATATTTCCCTACTTTTGGCAAAACTCTCTTGAGCTAGCAACATTGACTTCGAAGTAGAGGAAAATTATGCAGGTTTAGAGATGGACATCATACTAAATCGATTAAAAATAATTGTCGTTCTTCGGTCGTATCTTCCATTTAAGTAAGTAATTATATAACCACTTGATCATTACACTAACTATTAAAAGTTAAGCTCACACAAACCCACAGACAGAGAACTATTATAGTTCAAAATCGATTCAAGGACCAATTCTGTATATTTTTGGAATCTCTATTGTATTGTGAGACTAAAGACCTTCCTAAATTTATGATTGTATCCAAAATTGACATTTGTGTGACATATTCGTTCAGAAACGTGAACTTCTGGTTTTTTGATTCATTTCATTTCATCAAAATGCAACTACAGTATTTATACATATCTACGACTGGTCCGGGACGTAACTTGTTTTTATTTGTACCTACCAGCGCTCATACAAATCAGACCCAAATAAATATAATTTACCCATGAAATTAATGAGATCACAAGGGAGCTGGGGTGGCCTTAGTTAGTTGCATTAACCTCACGTTCATAAGACCGTGAGTTCAAACCCCGCCCTTACCAATGAGTTTTTCGAAACTTAGTAGGTACGGTTTGTTTGTTATAAGTACTTTGCTTTGTTTCATTGGGGCACCGTTGGTGGAGACGGGTTTGGTACAAAAGATCCCTAAGTGTAGCCAGGTCTTCGTAGCTGCCTAAGAAGATAATATTATTGGAATTAGCAATGGAATTATTAATGGCAAGCTTATTTATACACACGTTGACTTTAATAAATAATGCCAAATTATTAGTAATATTAACTTACCGTCTAATCGATGAGACAATGGGCTCGATTCTAAAGCACACAATTAAAATTTGACAGCACTAAAATTAGTCTCGTCTTTATCTTAATAATACCGTGTAACAGGGATAGCATCAATTTTAGTGCTGTCTAATTTTAACATTGTACCTTCAGAATCGAGCCCATTGTATAGGTATATACTATATCGGTTTACAAGAGTTACATACAGACAACACTTAAAGATTGACTAGGTAGTAAGTAAGTACATGATTTAACTACTGGCATGTACACGTCGAAATAAACATTGCAAAAACATTCTTCACTGCCAAATTAGCAAACGTTATCATATTTGAAAATCTCGCATACAACTCTTGGAACACTGGCAGTTTAGATTTCTCTTGCTTCACTTCTACGTTGTCTGTGGTATTTGTAAAAGTGTACATGTAATACGCGGGCTCTGCTCCGATGTTTAAAACTTTATGGAACATTCCGGAGTCAACTTCTATCCTGTCTCCGCTGGTTAGGTAGTAGGACTGTCCGAGGGGAAGATTGGTCACCTCTGACTCGAAGACTAATGGACCTTGCAGGATAGTCAAGGTTACATTAGTCAACTCTAAAGGGATGTACTTTTCTAGGTCATATCCTGGAACAATATAGACAAAGATATAATTAGCAAAGACACCTCGACAGGTTTTTCCATTTAAAACTGTAATACAGAACGAATGTGTAAGATATGCAAATAAGACGAACATGCAAATTAGTTTTGAAGGAACCTGAAAGCAAAGTCCGATGTTTTACTTCAAAATAGCTCTAATAATTCACTGACTCTCAGGGAGTCTTTTTTTATTGCTGATGGGTTTTGCTTGACCTAAGTCTCACCTGATGGTAAGGAAGATGAGGCCTAAGGTGGAGCACGCTTACCCAGATGATGCCTATTCACTCTTCCTTTACAAAGATCCAAACTGCAATTGTCCGGACTGTAAGATCCAAACCGTAATACCGAAGCTATCAGGGAGTTCAATTCCTTAGCAGTTCGTATTATGAAAGAAGAAGCAAAACGCTTCATCGATTTAGAATACAACACAACCTGATTTTCTTTTACAGAAAATGACATACCTGGGAAATCAGCAAAGAAAATAACGTCACTCGTATCGCTCCACGAGTGAACATCATTTTGTATCTCGTCCATAACGCTTCTCCAGTGCAACGCCTCATCTAATACAGGCATTAGAAACGACACGCTTTCGAACGGCGACCACGACACATTCAATAAATCCACTTTGGAATCTATAAGTCGTTGTGTGAATCGGCCGTTCATTGAGCACCAGATGTCTATATAAATGGAAATGTTATCGGAAAGCGATTCACCCCATTTTAGATTGCGTGCATCCCTCATCAAGTTATCTTTTATACAACGCGCGTATTGGTACGCCATGTCTCCGTGCCTCTTCCATCTATCGTTAGGGGCAAATATATTGGGGTCCAAATAAAACTCTTTGCCACGGTTGTTGTCCACGACTTTAACTACGACCGAATCGGTGTCCCAGCTGTGGACCATCATGTCCCAGGAGTATCCATAGAGTCCGTTCGTCCAGTTATTGTAGCCCTGAAATTGATGATTTTATATCTTGCATCGATTAACTCAGTAACGATTCTAGGTACTTCAAATAAAACAAACAAAAGTCAGATCACAACATAACCCACATGTTTTATCAGATGGGTAAGATTCTAGGTCTCGTTCAGTCTGTATTGATATATTTCCAAATTGATTTTCCCAAATAGTTTATTTTCTGTTCGTGTTTTTACCTACTGTTTAAATTCTCTAACGGTTTGTTTTTTCAATACTTATGCATTATTAAATTCTGCGTGTTCTTTTCGCTAAACAATTTTTTACTATGACATTTTCACTCCCCTCCTTCCAGAAATCAACTATCAGCTTTCATCGAAATTGATTTTGTACCAAGAGTTTAGAAAATGTATATGTAAATTTCACTATGGCCTGCTTTATTTTCTGCTGGATAGCTACGATTTTTTGAAGAAAAAAATATGTGTTGTGTGTCTTTAGTAGTGATGAGGCTTTACGAGATATGGAGACCTGGAATTCCGAACAAATATTTTCTCAGAATCTAATATCATCTATTATCAAAATCTAAGTAGGTACAGCGGGGAACCCAGTTAAAGGACAGTAAGCTCGGGTGGAACTTAAAAACATATGATACCTAATGTCATCTTCCAGTTTTAGTGCTGTGCATCAGAATTTTAACAACTCCATACCCTTGGTAGAAGGCTGTCGTATCTTTCATATATTTTGTACCCTCATCCTCATTTATTTCAACCTGTTGATACATTGTGAACTCTAGGCTAAGTCGTCATTGTTTTGTTTACATTTTGTTTCACATTTATTTTATGCATGGCTGGCGTTAACGCGACCTTTAGGAATTCATGGTAAAGAACGACCAGTTTCTACGTTATAACAATTTAAAGTTAAGTTGCGGTATAGTGGCGTTAGTATGAAAGATCGAAAGGTACGACCTTTCTTCTATCACTGATAAGAATATTTCTTCGACAGTCGTTTAGCTCGGTCCCATTGTAGGTACTTATATGCCTAAAAATATCATTCGCCAAAAGAACACATCAGTCGGATTTACTGGTTTATCCACTGCTCATTATAGTATGTTTATATAGCTATTTAATTCCATTATATTTTTTCTCGTTATATTTTTGTTGTACCTAATGTAATTGTAATTAAATTTATCAGTATCTCCGTATCCGTTTTTATTATAACAAATGTCAGTAATGAATAATTTACCTTCGTTAAAAAATGAGAGTACGGCAAAAACGCTTGAATAAAAACATAAAGAAATATGAGGCAAGTTGTAACTTTTTTACGTAAGTCTACGCCATCTAAATCATGTTCTATTTCATTAGTAACACTCATATCTTCAGAGAGTTCATCATTTTTCTGAAATTCAGTATCATAAAACTCGTCTTGATTTAAGTTATATTTATCGCAATTTCCTTTAACTTTTGTTTCTTTCTTGCTCTCAGTTATTTTTTCATCGTTTACTATTTTATCTTTCTTTTTCGTAACATCTTCGTCATTGGCTTTGACTTTCTTATTCGTACATTTAACTTTATCTTTGCCAGAATAATAACTTTCGATGCAATAACAGACGAATCTTGTCGTTATTGGTAGTATAAAACCACAAATTCTGCTTCTGATCTTGAAGTAGTTTCGTTTCAGAAAGGCTAGGGCTATTTTAGGCCAGTCAAAAGGGTAAAAGAGAGGCATTGTCGCCAGACAAACCCATGGGAACATTCCTGAAATTTTTACAGGGAAAATGGATTAAAATAATAAAAACTTTAATCTACAAGTACCTACTTACACAATTTCTATGACTACCTTGATAAGACTAAAATAAAATTGTTAATGTTCTAATAAAAATTAATGAGGAGGATTAAAGACAAATGATCTATTTCTATGCTGTTTTTCTGATAACTCCATACAAATTGTGTCAGTAGTTTTTTACGTTAGGCATGCACAAACAAACATACAAAAACAAAAATACAAAAATATATTCTAATACATTTTTAGGCGTCATTGTACTTAATTAAAACGACCCTTTTACCTAATTAAATAGTTTATTTGTGTAAGTATACAATAACAATACACTAAAATCGGAGCACACTGGAAAAACTATAGAGTACGTTTTGAGAGAATCTCTGAACTGTCATCTTGACAGCTAGTGTTCGCGCGCGCAGATCTCAGCGCGGCAAAATTTAAGCGTGGCAGTCGCCACATATTACAATTTAATCTAATACATTTGAGTTGGTCGACCTCTTAACTTGTAAATATTTTTTCCAATGCATATGATTATTACAAAACATTTCTATCGTAGACTTTTGTTCTTTATTCAACTAAAGTGTAAAATACAAACCGATCCTAAAGAGCCTGCTGTTCATGAGATGGAACATCGCGCAGAAGATCATAGCGACGTGTCGTGTTCGTCCCAACATCATCCACACAGCTACTGTCAGGTCGAAAGCGAACACAAACCAGTGGACGATCAGGTAATCGATCTGCGGGACAGTTAGGAAGAACCTAGGGGCACAAACAAGATATCAAGGATTTTAATACAATGACACCAGATTGTCCGCTTAATTCAAATACTATGCCTTTGAATACGTCGCGTCCTTACTACATAGTGTTCGGGGCAGCCTAAATAGGGTTGCCTGGAAGAATCCACTCATTCATCCATTCGTTCATTCATTCATTCGGTTCAAACTAGCGGTCAACCGTCAATAGTATAAAATAAATAGATGATCCAATCATACTTGAAGGGGTCGAACACCCAGTGCTCGCTGAGCCTCTGCACCGAGTATCCAGTGAGCCACTCAGCCGTACCCTTCTTCATTCCAGCCATGAAGTACAGGATGAAGAGCTGGTACTTCAGCACGAAGTAGTTCCAGTAGGGCACGGTCTGCTGCCGCTGGCCAGGGTCAAGATACGCGTCAACGGACCTGGAAGTTTTTGTGCTTAATTTTCAGTCTCCTATAGATATTACAGTTGATTTTTTGTAGTTTTGTGCTGGGTTGGATCATTTCTGCATAACTGGGTAAATTTTTCCAACTCACCAATAGCAATTGGCCTGTACAAACGTCAGCAGAAAGCCGACCAGTCCGAACAGATAGCTGTGGTTGTTCCAGTAGCTCTTCTCGATGAGCAGCAAGTACCAGTAGCACATAGTAAACAAGGAAGAGCTGATGCGGTACTTATATCCCAGCATTATGCCAAGAGCTCCTGAAAGTATATAGTTAGGCATTTCTGAAAGCTAATCCACATGTAAGAAGTGTAATAAACGTATAGAGATAATAGTTAGTGCCGGATTACTTAGGCCTAAGCAGGGCCTGAAGCAAAAGTTATCAGAGGCCCTTGGTTTGATTTGAATCATCGAATAGTTTAAAAACTTTAAAAAATTCTCATACAATTCCAGAAAACCAAACCTTTTTGACATTTCCTCTAAATGCGCTTAGCGGCTTTGTGGCAATATAGGATAAAGCACTTATAAACGAAAAACTTTGTTCCCCATCGCCATTTTCAAATGCCAATTCATTGTAAAATTACCAAACCACAGTGCAGCGTAAATAAGGGCCATGTAGGGCATGGGTAGGGCCCTCACGAAGGGCAGCAGCGGGAAATGGCACGTCCGGGGATTCCCCCAACGGCGGTCCATGACCGCGCCGCCGCGCTCGTCCGGGATATCGAATAGCATCGCCAGTCCTGGACAAATTGCGTAAGCACAAACATACACAGGATGGAACAGAAAAGTGGCACCAGCCGATTATTCCTTAAGTAATATGAAGATAAACTTCCACACATACATACATTCAAATATACATCTACGCTCTCACTTACACTCTTTTACATAAACACTACATCTCAAACCATCTCATCTACCTCATTTTAAATTATATAAACTTATTTGTAAGCAGCTTTCTTCCCTCTTTGCTAACTTTAACCATTTATAAAAATGACGCACTTTATAATTGGCTAAATATATTGTGTTATTTGGTGTTGTAATTTTTTCCAATTACACTTTTGTTAAATTCGCATGAAATATAAATAAATATCCGAAATTTCCAACTGACATTTTATTTTTATTTGATAAATTGATATCTTTAACAGTAAATCCAAGGAATGGAAGCCTATTTGTATGTGAACTATCAGCGCTCACGTGATCCATACAGTAATCTAAATCAATTGACAAGAAACAAAAAGTTTTTGTTTTAGTAAACTATTTAATCATCATCAGATTATTTTTGTCTCCACTGCAGGAGCACAACCCTCTCTCATCTGCCGGAGACAGACGGAGGATTTGGCCTACACTCCCCGCGCTGGCCAGACGGGTTGGGGAGGCCTGATTGATGTTTTATAATGAATTCCCTTAGTCGCCTTGTACGACATCCACGGGAAGAGTGGTCCTATTCTACTCTACCGGAAACCAAACAGCAACTATTTAATGCGATATGTTTATACGTTGCATGAAAAGGTATCCTTAATGATAGCTAGCCCATTGGGACTTGGGATATAGACAGGGTATTTTAAAATTAACTAGGTAGTTATACAAACTTTGACAATTAATAAAAATAAAAGGAATTGTGAAGAAGTTCTACGGTAAATGTGAAATCCATCATCACCCCGCACTGGGGTTAAGTTGTGGAGCATGGTCCGCACACCCTCACTATGATCGGCCTCTGCCCAACAGTGGGAAGTTTCGTCTGATATTTTTGACATACTTCTGCAATATAACTAGGAAAAAATTGCTAGCTATTTTAAAAAAAATTAGCTCACGATCGGTAAAAACTCGAGGGTTGCGGTCTCTGGGTGTAGTAAAGTCATTAAAGACACAGTACAGACAAAATGTTTGTTTAATGTCATTAATTATTTTTTCATGTAACAGATCATAATCTTTTGTTAAAATATCAATTGCAGTCGTCATCTATTTATATATGCTTACAGACACGAATGCAACTGCAAGGCAGTAGCGATTTAGCTATATGTTTTATTAAAAAACACTAAGTTTTGTAATATCAAACTACTTACCTATTAGGTAGTTTAAAATAGGTAGGTAAAATTAGGTCGAACAAAAAATAATATATTACTGGGTAGTATTAAACAAACAAATTTGGTTTCTCGGACGTTTGGCAGACCTTTTGTTCAGGATGATGAGTAATTAGGTAGAAATAGTGTTTATTTAAGAGTTGAAAATTTTTTCCGTCTGCCTGTTAGGTTCGTACGTGTAAAGGTGGGTTTGCATTGGGAAAAGGCATATTCGTATATGCCTAACAGTGTATACTTACCAAACAATATCCTAGTCACAGCTAAACTAGACGAGTCTTTCGGTTGGTGAAGGTAGTTCACGATTCTCTTAAACGTCACATCTCTTATTTGAAATCCAAACTGTTCAACGAACTTTTCATCCAACACTTTATACGCTACCAATATTCTTTCTCTCATATTCATATCTGTAAAATAACAAATATGAAAGCGGATATGAGTACAGGATTTAAAAACACGTGAAAGAATGATACCACATTTGATTCCCGCGGCCGTGTCCAATTTCGCAGGGAGACGTACTTATTTTTTTTTTACTTGGAACAACAAGTCTCCTTGTATTTACACCTAGTCAATTATTGGGATCGAAACACGCTAAGGAGTTTATCTGCAACACAGACACCGCCTGTACGAGTAGGTACAGCAAAATCCTAAAATGCGGTAAGAGAACAGTCCGTCTTATCGTAAGAGCGTTTACCGACCTCTTCGGAGTGGGGCATCTGCAGAGCCTGATTATCCATGTCAGAGCCCCTAGGCAATGCACGTGTCGGGCCCCCTTTATCGTGTTCTAACTTCCTGAAATATAGTTTAAATTCTACCACAATGCAATGCACCGCATACGTAGACTACTCTCAATCAGACTACGACTCCGACCCCGAAGCCCACGCGCAGGCCCACGCCTACTCCTCTACGAAACGTTTTCAAAAAAGACTCTGGGTGCGGGGCCCCCTAGGCAGTTGCCTACACTACCTGCAATGAGTCCCTGGGCATCTGCTAGTATTTAACTATCAGAGACAGTCAACTGTCTATAGCCTATGACGACAGTGAGACGATGAAGCGATTGCTATGAGACCCTGGGCACAGCTATACTGAACATAGGGCTAAAGGCTCCTATCCCTTAGGTGCATAATAGCTTTAATGCAGCGGATTCTTGGGGATGGAAGCATCATATAAACAGAGAAGCTGGCGCAAGAGATCCCATAGGGTCGACGAGTCGCCAGGTGTGATTGGCATTATAGGGGCATAACAAGATAAAATATAGTCAATTACCTAACTTCAATAAGTATTTTAAACTTACCTTAAATTGGTAGTGATTCGCAGTTTGCTCTCACCGAAGACTAGCTTAACACTGATGTTTGGAAGGTTTACAAAACGGGTGAAATTTACCGTCATAATGTATGCTGTCGGAAAATCATGTGTCTCATTGATTATGGGGAAGAGCTTATGTTAAACATGTGTGCACAGGCGGCAATAATGACTTCAAATTTCCATTTCATTGCATTCATAGGTATGACGTCCTGTGAAGGCAGTACAAAGTATAATGTAAATACACTCTAGGGCAAAATTAACGGAACGTGGGGGGCTATTCTTTTACAGCCGAAATATGTGCTTCCGTGCTTTATTTTGCGGGCGACGTTAAACTGGTGTCACTTCTTTACATAGTGTTATATTTAGTATTCTCTGGACAAAGATACTTCTAGTAATGTCATCTCCCCATTGAGGTGCAATTGTGAGTGAGCTCACCTTATAGCCCGGGGGCGAGAGTCCAAAGCCTGTCATTTATTTAGGTCACATCCGTCAGAATCATAAAAACCTTATTTTTCACTAGATGTGCCCGCGGCTCCGCTCGCATGGACTACAATATTATTCCCCGCTCCCACTGCCACCGCTACCACTTACCCTCGCTCCAACCGCAGTCCTAAGTCATAGCAATCTGAATTCCGCCGAGCTTACACTTTTATGCCAACGTAATGTTTTTGAAAACTATAAATTCGCACAACTTTTGATTGAGTAAGCCGATTGCGATGAAATAAAGACTAAATGTTAATCCAAATTAAGCCCCGTGTTTCTGGAAACCCCATTAGAATTGGTTCAGTTGTTTTAAGTGATACGTATACAAACAAACAGATAAACAGAGAAAAACTCCAAAAATGATCGAAATATGTTTTATTACTTATCCTAAGACCCCAATTTTTTTGCATATATCTTCAATGTACAGACACGCGAAGTTTACGTTGAGAGGGTAGGTCTATGCCCCAACAGTGGGAACATTTTTTACTAATTTTTTTTAATTATTAGGCTGTTGATTCGATTTTGATTGAAATGAAATATATAAATATGTGCTGAAATATTTATTTCTCCATTACTAATATTCGATACAGGGATTAGCTATGAATAGACATTTAATTATTGTCAATGATATCATAGTTTCAAAACGATCCTAATTTATTCAACAGTAACCACTAACACCTATATTTGACAACTTTTCCTAACATAATTTTTTTTCTCAAATTTTGATATTTTTCAATAAAGTTACTTTTATGCGAGTATTTTTTGATAATAAGGGTCCGTCCACACCGGCGAGACGCTAGCGTAATCGCTATGTCGGTCACCTTCGTTCTTTCGGATTTCTTCCTTACGAATCATATCCTTCACCATAAACCCCAAGCGTAACTCGCTGAGCAACTTGACACTTGTGGATCCGGCCCACAGTCCACGTTTCAGGCAGGACGCACTGTGTGTCAGTTACCTAATAGTGCTGTGAGAAACGTAAGTTTGACGTTGCCTTCCACCTCCCACCACCTCATACCCCATAATGGCCGGAGCTGCGCAAAGTTGCGCTACGCTGTTTGTACGCTGTAATGTGTACTTTACTGAATATAAGATAAGTTCTATTGCTATCTTTAAAGCGCGTCGCCTGGTATGAACTGATCCTTATTCAACAAAATGGACATATTTATGAAATATCTACTAATTGACACTGCTTTTCCCAGTTTTTAATCCAATTTCCGTTTTCAAATTACATTTTTGGCCACGTATGTAAATACAAAGAATAAATAATAAAGTTAAATACACCCGTAAGTAATAAATTAACGAATAATTGATTGATATAATAATTTACAATGTTTTCATAATTGCCCCCATTTTATGAAACCCATTCTGGTTAAGGGATCTACCGGGAGGCCGCTATAAGAGTCAGCGCAGGACAACTAATAAGTCTTTAAAGCTGTTAAAATTAGGTTCAAAATACATTTGATACAACTGGATACATTTTTACTTCTACGTACAATTTTTAACTTAATTAAAACCCATATAAAATCGATTTTTATAAGAGAAAAATCGTTTGCGCTACTCTCCGCCGCATAGAAATAGTGAATTTAAGAATTTCAAATTATAATATTAAATAATCCAAATTAAAAGCAATTATATTTTAAATTGTATAAATTATTGTAATTTATTTATTCGTGTCATAAACACAATAAAAGTTAAAACCAAACTCTCACATTTACTCTATTTACAGACACCATGAAGGAAAATAAATTTTCGCACCTCATAAGTCAGCTCAAAGTTGTTACCTTCATGATTGACACTAATTGGTTATTAAATTGGATAACAGATGACAACTTTTATCTACACTAATATTACAAAGAGGAAAGATTTGTATGTTTGTAACGAATAATCTCAAAACTACTGAACCGATTTCAAAAATTCTTTCACCATTAGAATACTACATTATCCCTGGGTAACATAGGCTATATTTATTACTATAAAAAATTAAGGAATCCCTTCTAAAACTTTAATAATGTAACCCAAAGTGTAAATTTTTTTTGCCATAAAATATCTTTCATCGCTTGAGGGAGTGGGAAGGGGAGCGGATTCTGTAGTCCACGCGAGCGGAGCCGCGGGCACAGCTAGTCTAATTTAATAACCACTTAGTGTCAATCATGAAGGTAAAAACTTGGTATGGTATGACCTGCAGGTTTAAGGAATATCTAGTGGAAAATGGGCGTGAAAAAAGTGTGATACCAACTAGCCTTAGTTGACACAATCTAATAGCAGCCTTCCAGTAGACAATATTAGTAAAATAACCATTCACATTAATAGTTTAAATTAACAAAAATTGCTGACAAGCTTACAACTAAATATAATTAAATTACAAGCTTAGAACTAAGGTAATTTACAAAAAGTAAGCAAGGGACTGCCTCTTCAGCAATTCATTTATTACCAACGCAAAGATCAACCCCAGCGCTCCAAGCGGCCGAAAATCGAAACTATTTCAGTACTAATTTGACAGTTCGTAGCAGAGAAGTATACTATAAAAGTGAAGTTAGCGCAGAAACGTCACACTTGTGAATTTTCAGTTCCCAGATTTTGCCGCTTGGTGCGCTCGTGTTACCCGCGTCGCCAATAGGGCTTGGCAACTATAAGAATAATGGACAACTGTCAAATATCATGTTAAAGGACTTGTCATTGTTAATTTTGTATGTTTTTCTAAAAACTTCTCTAATGCCATTGCTATATAGTAGTTTTTTCCAAAAAACCCCCAACTAGCATACTGGCGACATATACAGTAATAAGCTATAAATAGGCCCATAGTGGATCTAACACCGATATAGGTACCCCCGCTATATTAATAGCTGCATATTTTTGATTAAAATTTTAACGCCTATTGGTTTTAAAATTATTTTAAAAAACAACCAAAAAGTTTACCACATAGGAGGTATTTTAGAAACAACGTTGAATGTAACAGTAAGATAAATTTTGTATTCATTATTTATCTCAAATATTTATCTGACATGTTTTAATAAATGTTATATCCAACAACACTTTAGGCAAATTACCAAATAAGAATAGTTATTTTTTATTTGATAACAATTTAACTTAATCAAGAAAATTATCAGAAAATGGCGTTAGTTTTTATGATTAAAAGTATTTTTAAAGAATCGATGAAGAGGCAAAATAATTAATATTTTACTCATAGGAACTCACACTTAACAAAACTTACGTATATTATATACATATAAGTGTTAATCTCAATTACTGTAAATCACAGCTTACTAAATTGTTTTGAATTAATTAATTTTTATAGATCGATTTCCATAATACGGTTTGCAAAATATATATACAAAAAAATATTAAGTGTTAAAAATTAACGCTTAATAATTCAAAACTTCATACAGAATAGTTCATATTTATAAGATCAAGTTTTATGCGTCACGACTTTAACAATCACGTGTTTGATCTACAGTTAAATTCATGATGGCACGCCCCACTACTTTGGGCGAGGAGGGAGCGCAGGACGCGGGCAGCTAATTGGAATGTCAGTATGTTAGTGTACACATTGATGATAAGTGCATAACAGCAGAACTAACACAGCAACAATGTAACGTATGCGATTTAGAGAAAGAGTGGGGCATGCCGTCGTGAACTGTACGATACAGACAAAGTTTGACCTTGTGCCTGAAGAACTTTACAATGTCGTTATTCATCATAATGATATAAGTGCTCGACCATAGGTGATTTTCTAAAACTATCAAATCACAAAAAACTTACAAAGGCTTTATATTACTTAAAAACAATTAAAAATAATATTAAAAACAAATTTCACTTAACATCGCTTTGAAATTATATGACACTTTTGAGAGATCACTAAAGTACAGTGGGGATCCAGTTAAAGGACCATTACAGGAATGTGAGTTCTATGCGATGAGTGAGTTAGACGCTCCCTCGCACCTCACCTCATTCCCCGAAGCCATTTATCTGGGTCCCCCACCGTACCTACTACATACAACCAAATTACAATTTTCGATCGCGATATGTCTCCATTTTTTATAAGAAAAAAATTCTCAAATAATCGACATAAGTCTACAAACGGAATGTGATTAAAAATGAACAATTATAACAAACAGTAAATAGTACTTAAAAATAAATAGTTACTACAGCATATTCGAAAATAATTTGATAACATTGCGTTAGAAGTCATTCGCTGTGTAGAAAAAGATAAATGAGACAATTCTGAAATCCAGCAGTAATATTCCAATGAGACGTTAATTGTTATTTATACCAGCAGTTATTCCCCCTCCCACCCTGTCAACCACTAAAGTCGGATTTTATATTAACTTCATCAACCTGCAAGAGCCCACTGCTGGGCATAGGCCTCTCCTAAGGCCACCACTGAACCCGATCGGCGGGTCTTCATTCACTGTCATACGCAGATTTTCGCTTCATCTAGCCAGGGAGCGTCCCACACTACGCCTGCCACTCCGCGGTCGCGGTCTCCACTCGAGAACTGACAGGGATGAACTGACGTTTAGTGGGTTGTCAGTTTTTGATGAAATAAAAATAGTGCTGTGACAAAAGGACCGACTTAAATCAATCACTCAATTCCCTTAACAAAACCTTTTATAATTGTAGTTCAAGGCATCGTAGGCTGAGATTCTATCGGTAGTGATTTTTAAATTCTGAACTGAACATTGCAATAGGAATGGCAACATTATTTTACAAACTGACATTAGTGTCTGTTTACTTCAGCTTATATAAAATCCGACTTTAGTATTAACATCCGGTTCCCCACCGTTATCGCTCCCGGTTCCCATTTTCGGGTTAATACTGACATAAAATTCGCAAAATGTGTTGAAAACGTCCCACAACACAAACATTTTATTCTATACAAATATGGATCAGACTATGTATAATAAATATATTATATAATAATTTGATTCAACAAGGACTGCCATTTTAACGCGTTGACAGAATGCGAGGAATAACTGTCATTCTGGTTTAGAAAATAAGAGTCTGGTTCAGGCTTCGATCACAGAAAATAAACTGGATAAAGTCAGTCCAATTTGCGTTCCATAAAAACTCCGCGCATCTCCCGCTCAGTCTCCACATATTATTTAAAAACTACACTGCAGTAATGCCATCCTGTGTGACTGCATAAGTCCAATTATAAAAATCGACTGATATTAACATTTCATGATTGAATAACCCTTATACGTAGTTTAAAAGAAAAAGTAAAAAATATAATGTAATTTATTTAATATCAGTTGAATAATCACTACTCGCTTGTTTAGCTTGGCAAGCTATACAGGGTAACCGCGCGAAAAAAGGATGACACGATATCGCTGTTGAACCGTGGCGACCAGTCGCGTAAATTAAGTGCTTTATGCATTTTTTTCTGTAATCGAAGGATTCAGGATATTGTAAATTGTATCTGATGTTTAAGTCAACTCGATTAGTGACAGTAGGCAGTTTGATAAATTAGGAATTTTGATGTGAATTAAAGAAAACATAAATAAATCTCAGAATTAGACGTACCTTACATTTCACAGTAGCGCCCTCTGACGTAAAGTTTACGCAAAGTGGCTCCTTGATAACTAATTTTACATGTGAGTAGAGGGTTCTCAAGAAAATTGTTTTGAAAACGATAGTTGCTTTGTACGAGAATTTTCTTCCTACTGACTTACAATTACAACATATACTTTTATACTTGATTACATCGATATCATAGGTCAGGATATAACTCCAAGGACCACCTAAGTAAACAGCTAATAGCTCAACGGCCTAGACATCCTTCTAACAAACTCTAGCGCATACCTTAACGTGTTCCCAGTATCTTATTGTCTGATAAACCACTATATCTCATCTCATTAACATAGTCTTTCAACATAGTCCTTTGTGGAGATGATCCCACAAACATATATCCCCATACGGTCCTTAGCTGTTTCCATTTCATTTTTTTCCTTCCAATTTCGTGACGATTTTCTTGTTGCGACCAAGAACTTCTGATGCCGGAGAGTTTGTACTTTCCTTATAGATAGAAATGTATTATATTATAGAGATTAGGCCAATAACGAACGTGCCATCGACCGCAGTTCATTCTTCTTAAAATAAGCAAAACAGTGTGCATTAAAAGTATTCGTTTCAGGAAACAGCTAAAACCCAATAAATGCCGTCCTTGTCGCTCAAGTATATTCCAGCGTATGTCGACTGAGACAGGGAACTAATCCTCCTAAAGCGTTCTATCGTTGTCTACCTTGCCAGGCCAGGTCCGACCTAGGCACTCTATCTATACATCTACTATGCCGATAACTGTGTTGTTGGGTTCCAGCGGCTCAGTACACCACGCCGCCGGGGCCGGGGAGCGTGGACTTCCCTGACAGGTAGATGTCGACGGCACGCGCGGTCTGTCTGCCTTCTGCTATGGCCCACACGACGAGAGACTGGCCGCGTCGACAATCTGACAAAAAAAAAGTTTGTATAGTAATTATTAGGGCGCGGAATGTCATCCCTATCGCCAGGTGGACCGACGAACTGAAGAAGGTGGCCGGAGGCGGCTGGATGCGGAGGGCGCAGCACCGCGTGTGGTGGCGTTCATTTGGGAAGGCCTATGTCCAGCAGTGGACGTCAAAGAGCACAATGGAAAAGCCATAGGGGCGGGTCCTTGTTTTATATCGAGTTTTCATATTTTTTATTATTTTTTATTTTTTTTCTTTCGATATTTTTGAATTAAAACTTTAATATTCAACTTGCAGATACTATGTACTTATTAATATTACGAAAGTAACTCTGTCTGTGTATCACGTTGTATTTACGTTGTTAACCGATTTTGATGAAAGATGATACTATGGAGATAGCTTCAACCCTGTGGAATACAGGCTAAACACTGAAATGTTTTTTTATTTAATTCAAAAATATCGATAGCTCGAACACTCGGTAAAAAGGAATGACCCGTCCCTTTGACATTTCGTTGTTTTACGAGATTGTAATTACATTTCTTGCCGTGTGGTTTCCGGTAGAGTAGAATAGGACCACTCCAACTCTTTCCGTGGATGTCGTACAATGCGACTAAGGAAATACATTATAAAACATCGATCAGGCCTCCCCAACCCGTCTGGCCAGCGCGGGGAGTGTAGCCTAAATCCTCCGTCTGTCTCCGGCAGATGAGAGAGGGTTGTGCTCCTGCAGTGGAGACAAAAATAACCTGATGATGAATTACATTTTAAACGAGTACATACCTCCAGCGGCGAAAACGTTGTTCACTGGAGTTTTGTAGATGTCCGTCTTGTCGGTTTCGAAGTTGCTACGCGCGTCCAGGGGCAGGTCTACAAACAAATATTAAAAATACGTTTTTTCAGCTTTCAAGGAACATCTTAGTACAATACTCATATTCCACAAGTATACTTGTCTAATCCCAAAGTAGGGCTTACTCCTGGACTATGGTAAATAGACAATGATGTGCCGTGTGGTATGATTTCTGGCTTAGAACAGTTAGGGCCACCTACAATCTCCTCGTAGGTGTCGCCAAGGCGACTAAGGGATTGCACCAAGGACAGGCAGCAGTATTCTCCTGTGTCAACGATCTCTATGTACTACCAGATGGAGCGTTCCAAACAATCGCTCTGTTCCACGCAAGTAGCCACAACTCTTTCACATTCACTTTGAAACTTGTGCAGTTACTACTCAGAACATTTAATTATTTACTAAATATTGACATTATTTAACCGTAGCGTCAATATTTAGTAATAATTAAATGTTCTGCGTAGTAAGTGCACAAGTTTCATTATGAATGTGAAAGAGTTGTGGCTACTTGCGTGGAACAGAGCGATTGTTTGGAACGCTCCATCTAGTAGTACATAGAGATCGTTGTCCTGTGTATATTAAATCATTACTGCGATCACCAATCCGCCTGTCAAGCGTGGTGATTATAGCAAATACCCTAATGGACAAGCCCACTTATACAGTAGCATTCTATTGGAGAGGCTTATGTTTAGCAGTGGACGTATTTCGGTTGAAGATGATGATGAAGATAATTCACAAATATGACATCAAGACACTTTGGTCCCGCACCAAAAATTTTATTTTTATTTGGGTTTGCCTTTTAATTATTTTTTAAAATAAACTTTGAATAAAATCTCTGTGGTGGGAACAGACAAGATGATGAGACCAACAGACATATTTTTTCTCAGGACTCCGCACTATGACGCACTTACCTAGCTGGTTAGCGACGTATCTCTCAGGCCCCAGGAAGCCCATGGCCAGCAGGACTAGCTCGGTCTTGTAAACCTTGTCGGTGCCGGGAACCTCCTTCATGTCCCACCGCCCGCCCGCGCCGCGCGTCCATTCCACCTCCACTGCAGAGACGCCACAAACGTTGCCTTCCCCTGTTGAGGTTATATCAATTATACACTTTAGTTAAAAACGTAAGTAAATGGCTTATTAATACGAAAGTTGGTGGAAAATGATAAAAAAAATCCTAACCAATCCTACTAATGTTATAAATATAAATGCGAAAGTTTGGATGTTTGTTACTCAATCACGCTTCAACCACAGGACGGATCGTGACGAAACTTGGCACACATATAGGTTAGGTCCTGGAATAGGACATAGGATAGTTTTCATCCCGAAAAAACATCCCATTCTTACAGGAAATACATAATAATTTGTGATGTTAAGTTGTCCACGCGGATTTGCAATAATATTTAGTCTTTATTTTATCGCAACTTGTTCAATCAAGTTATGTGAATTTTTATTTTTTATAAACTCGCTTAAAGAAGTATAATGCTTGGCGGAGTTCAGATTGCGGTGAGTTAGGACTACGATAACTGAGTAGAGAAACAAACGGCAAGTTTAGCGTTACCGTGGGAAAGAAAAATAAATAAAGGTAATAAATCAGTAAACACATACCATCATCCAAGAATTCCTTTGTAAGCGTTGAGAATTTACGGGGGTCGTTGCCGAACTTCACTTTCACCTCTTCGTGGCCGTAATCCACCCTGAAATAATGTAAAACTATGTTAAAATATTGAAGTCATCTCGTCTTCCCCTGGAATTAAAAAAATTAATATGAAAATTAACAAAAGTTACAGTTCAAAAAACAGAACGGCATTGAATGTTCTCTATCTAGGTGCTGGGGGTCTACTCCGTAACTACAAAGAAATGTTCCACTTTGTAACCGCATTATAGTTAGACGCCAAACCAGGCCCCTGTCAATGGTCCGTCCCTAGCGCTATTCGTACTCTTTCACCCGCCGTCGACGGCTAATTTGCTCCGCCCACATCGCGCGCTGTACAAAGTATAACAACGCTATGTCGAGCGCCTTACGACATATTTTCGGACGCTGTCGGCATCATCAAACGCGTAGCGGTCCGCCTACAAATAGCGCGCTGTACGGCCTAGTAAACAAACGCTACGTCGACCGCTTGAGAAACATTTTCGCGCGCTTTACGGAGTAGTCATAAACGCCAAGTCTAGCGCGTTAGGCACAGTTTTGCCTGTATTGTCGGTACTATTAAAGAACCTCGCCCGTCGAGCGCTTTACGGAGTAATAACAACGCTAAGTCGAGCGCCTTAGAAACATATTTGCGTGTATTGTCTGACAGTGGGAAGGAGTAGACGATGGACAGTGTAGGTATTTTCGTTTTACCAGGAAGTAGTGTATCTGTTACGAACGTACGTAACTCATCTATGGCCAAAAGCTTATCAGAATAAGTCATATGGCAAATTGTCTTTGTAGTTCGATGGCTATTAACAGAAAGGCTTATGGATATGCCCCCCTGGATAAAATCAAATGCACGCTGCTAATGGTGGAAATTAGTATCATAAACCAGAACCAGCACGCTGTTCTCAACTTTAATATACAATACCTGAAAACTCTAGGCCACTGCGGCCACGGGTTGTCTTGTCCCCTGGTAGTCTTCGGCTCGGGAAGGATCTCGAAGGTGGTGATGGATTTGGCACCTTGTCGGAGGGACGTCGCTATGCAGTCACATCTAGAGAGCAAAAGGAAAAGTCAATATCACAATGTATGTAAGTACTTATTGTTGTACTAGCTGGTGCCCGCGACTTCGTATGCGCAGGATTAGTATTTCGAGTAGCTTATATTGGCGTGGCGTAGAAAAGAACTAACATATGACATTATCACACAATATCTTTATAAATTGTAGCCTATGTGTTATTCTGATGTATAAGCTATATTATTGTAAAGTTTCATTAAAATCCATTCAGTAGTTTTTACGTGAAAGAGTAACAAACATCCATCCATACTTACAAACTTTCGCGTTTATAATATTAGTAGGATGTAAGCTGTTGCAGGGACGAGCCTAAGTGCGCATAGAGACGAAAACGACTCTAATATGCCACGGACCACGACAACGAGAATAGCAAAAAGAAGCACAGCGTAAGATTGTGTGGCGCTGCTCGCAAACGCTTCAAGAAGCTTAGGGCTGCGAACGTAAGTGCCGAAAAGGCCTTCGAGGCATGCCAAAAGCCTTGGAGCGATATTAGGAGTCTGCTCCCGCCGTGCCTGCCTAAACCTGCTGATCAGAGGGCGATCAAACGCAATCGGTCAGAGGAGGAGTCACCTAAGGAACATACTAAGAAGGCTCCTAAAGACCACCCTGAAGGAGGCATCAAGTCAAACTTCAGCGAGGTGGCTGGTTCCTCACGTGTGGGAATTCGAAATGAAAGCCCGATGGGAGAGGACCAGATGCAGTTAGTACGTCGGTCACTACTGACAGCGATTACCAAAATCGCTGACAGAGGGACTGGGCCTAGATTCTTGGGTTTCTCGCACAAGCCAGGCTGGGTATTAATTACGTGTGAAAATCAGAAGACCCAGGAATGGCTTGTGCGTGAGATCCCAAACCTCAAACCGTGGCCCGAGGCGAAGCTTTCACTCATGACTGAAAGTGAATTACCTAAGCCACGGGTTTGTACCACGTTCTTTCCCAGCAGCGAGGCGACTAGCATAGAGGACGCCATAAGTCTGCTGACGAATCAGAACGAAGGCCTGTACCCGGAACACTGGAGGGTTCTACACAGCAGGGACGAAGAGATTGGTCGCATAGTGACATTCTCAATCGACGAGCCCTCTGTGGAGACGCTTCGGCGAGCCGACTGCAGGCCCGCCCTTGGTTTTGGAAAAAATACTTTCAAAATCAAGTGTGTGGCGAGATGTCAGAGCCTAAGGTAACTCCGTCCACCTCTACCCAAGGGGAGCATACAACTGCACACACCCAGCAGGAAAGAGAGCCGATAAATCGACCTCTTCCTATTACATCTGGCGGGAACAGCAGAGGTGCACCCAGAGGTAGAGGGAAGAAACGTGGAAAGGCACAAGGCATACCACAATTCGAACGTGGACGACCGACCTCGTCCACCCATGGAAAAGGGAAAGCCTATGCCTGGCCCCTCTTCGCATAAAGACCACTGATGGCGACCCCAGGGGATTCGGCGAGGGTTCTCCTCGAACATGGCGAACAATGGCGAACCTCCATCACGCCATTGCTGCCAGTGCAGTGGCGGAGCGTTGCCTACTTAAAGGAGAAGCAGACCTCGCCCTCATTCAGGAACCTCAGGAAATTCAGGGACTAAGCGCTGCGGGTAAGATTCTGTCGTACTCTGGTGGCAAAAACCCTAGACCGTGTATTGTTTTCAATAAGACTATTAACTTTCTGCCTGTTCCAGAGTTATACACCGACGACCTGGTTGCAGCATACATCAATCTCAAAGGATGGAGAGGGTCAAGAGTAATTATGTGCTCGGCCTATCTATCCGGAGAGAAAAGACTCTACTGAAGAACTGGCGAGCGTGGTAAAGTACGCTCAAACACACAACGCAGAGCTTCTGGTAGGTTGTGATGTAAATGCTCAACACATAGCGTGGGGGAGCTCAAACATCAACAACAGGGGTGAGTTACTTAATGATTTCTGACTGTCTTCATTTACTAAATAAAGGATGTGAACCGACCTTTGTAACAAGTGCTAGACAAGAAGTTTTAGATATAATCTTTGCGACTAAAAATCTTGCCAGGCACATTAATAACTGGCATGTTAGAGATGACACCTCAATGTCTGACCACAGACGCATTTCTTTTGAAATCTCAGCTTCCATAGCCTGTCATCCCACTACAAATAGGAATCCAAGGGCTACCGACTGGGACGTATATCGTGACAAACTAAGGCGGAACCTTGAAACCATTTCTAAGAGTATCAAATCTTGTGAGAGTCTAGAACGTGCTGTGGCGCTTACCAAGGAAGGCATCATAAATGCCTACGAGGAAAGCTGCCCACTCAGGATAAAGACCTCCAAAAGAAAAGTTCCGTGGTGGAACTCGAAGCTGAATAACCTCAGACAAGAAACTCGAAAATTATTCAGGCTAAACAGACTCTCATTTGGAATTAAATATCAATAAATTTGGGTTCACATATACACTAAATTACTCAACAGAGCAATTACCGTCGGCAAAGACTCCGTTTGACTCCAAATTATGTGCCGACCAATAAAAACAACTCACCCAGTATCACCACCGCCAATAATCAAAACGTTTTTGTCTTTCGCGCTGAGCTCAGGGTTGTCCTTCTGATGATGCTGTGAAGAGCCCATCTGCTTCTTCTGCCAGTTTTCGAGGAACTCCATGGCATAGTGAATGCCGTTGAGCTGGCGGCCTTTGAGTGGTAGGTCACGTGGCCAGGTCGCACCCATGCACAGCACGAGCGCGTTGTATCTGAGAAGAAATTACGTCATTAAATAAAGGTAAACTGATTTTAACATGTCCAGTCAGTCATAGGTTAGTTTTCAATCGCTATCTCTGCCCCATAGTTTATATTTCTGAATGTACTCATGGTGGGGATGCTGTAATGTACTAGATTGAACTATACTAACAACGAGTTACAAGTTAAGCTATATATAATACTATTGTATTGTAAAGGACCAAAGAATACTTGGAAATGATAGACCACACGAGCACAATATGGTAATTTACCCGTTATTTTAAATGTATTAGCTCATTGAGAACTTCTTGGCTTCAAGGCGGGAATGCCGTATTGCAGCTGACTGAATGATATTTATGCCATGGGTAACACCGCGCGAAAGACAGTTATTTTGTTTGTAATACCACAGGTTTTACGGTAAAGAAAGGTTTCGTAAGGAACTATGCACTGCATATGCCAAAGAAGAAATTCTAAGACGTATGTGAAGTCCACCAAATCTTTTTATTTTTTATTTTTATTGTATCAACAATAAAAGACTTGCGCTTGACCCCAATCTCACCTGATGGTAAGTGATTATGAGGCTTAAGGTGGAGCGCGTTTACCCAGAAGATGCCTATTCGCTCTTCCTTGGTTTGTGGCACCGTTGCTGGACAGCGGTTTGGTACAAAAGATTCTGAAGGCTATAAGTGTCGCCAGGTCTTCCTGGCCCCCTAAGATACTAACTCATTGGCCAATTCGCTGGCCGAGATGTCCTTGCCGACGTCGATGTTGCACTTGAACGATATGCCCTCGGCCGCCATCAGCTTGACGCGCCGCGCCACCACCTCCTTGCTCAGCTTCATGGTGGGGATGCCGTACTGGAGCAACCCACCTGGACGGTCGTTGCGTTCGAATACTGTCACAGTGTAACCGGCCTGTAGGAAACGATCTTGATATCAAATAAAGACTTTAGCTTAAAAAAAAACATAGCATATTTAAATAAATAAATACTACATATACATCATCAGGTTATTTTGTCTCCACTGCAGGAGCACAACCCTCTCTCATCTGCCGGAGACAGACGGATGATTTGGCCTACACTCCCCATGCTGGCCAGACGGGTTGGGGAGGCCTAATTGATGTTTTATAATGTATTCCCTTAGTCGCCTTGTACGACATCCACGGGAAGAGTTGGAGTGGTCCTATTCTACTCTACCGGAAACCACACGGCAATACTACATATGCACTTGTCTAATCCCAAACTAGGATTTTATCCTGTGCTATAGTAATTAAATTCACAAATATAAATCCAGAGCGGGACCAACCTGTACAAGGTTGTCTATCCCCAGTGGGAATCGAACCCACGACCTCTGGCGCTCGCATTACTATAAAATCCCATGACAAACAAATGACATGGAATCCTTAAGAGTTTTGGGAGCTCAGTTTTTCTGTATTAGATGAAAATCCCGTAAATTGATATGCGTGTAAACAGAAAAGCAGAACAAGCATTTTTCAAGTAGTTAAATATTTTTCCTCTAAATACTTCAACAAAAGGCACTGATTGTATCATCAAAATGTTAAATTTGCAAGACTACCAAAGTCCATGAAACAGAATCCTAAAAATGTTTGTAATACTTTCTGCCGAGCGAATTTTACGTCACCTTTGGAGTTTTAACTCTGATTGATCGATTGATTGAGGGATGTCGATTGACAATGACAGTTGAGCTTTTGTCAACATAAGAAACCCAAATATAGTACATATTTAGAATGGCTCATAATAAATATACCTGTTTCCTTCGGCCTGCCGAAAGGAGCTTCGAAACATATAAAAAATAAAAAAAGTAGGTAAGTAGCACCTTATTCAGTTGGTGTGCGCAAGCCAAACCAGCTGGTCCAGAACCAACAACCGCTACAGTCTTCCCGTTTCGGTGGTCTGGAATCTGCGAAAGAAAATTATACAATAAGTGGCAAGTAAAAAATCGTTGATTAAAACAGATGATATAAACTGGACAGTTGTCAAATTGACCACCATTCTGGAATTTTTACTATGAAATCGTCTAAATTACTCTTTTCAGCCAGCGCGGGGAGTGTCGGCTAAATCCTCCGTCTGTCTCCGGCAGATGAGAGAGGGTTGTGCTCCTGCAGTGGAGACAAAAATAACCTGATGATGATACCGCTCGATCTTAAACTCATGTGATGCTCAGTGACTATGAGTCTAAAGCGAGTCGAACTTAGCCAGTACTTTGAGCTCTACATATGCAAGCCTGTATCTTTAACTTGCGCATCATATCAACAACCTATAGACGTCCACCGTTAAACACCAGTTCTTCTACCCGGAGAGAAGAAATAGATAAAGCGGTGGTCTTCTCCAAGTCATCGCTCCATCTGGCAGCGAGATCTGCTTTTCTCCATGCAGTTATAAACTAAATGTTACCTCCGGCTGTATCCACCCGCTCTCGAAGGCGTTGTCGATGATGGCGCACTCGATATTCTTGATGGTGACGGGCGGCTCGGAGATGCCGAGCACGCACGCGCCCTCGCACGGCGCCGGGCACACGCGCCCGGTGAACTCTGCAACACGTTATGATGACTTACAATACTGTATCACAAGCCGCGTTTTATCAATATCATCCGCATATAACTGGCATCACTCATCACCACCCCAGTATGGTGGTTTCTTATTGTAAACACAATGAAAATAAAAAAATACAAGGAAAATAAAGTATTCTTATGACACTGCTCGGTCGTGCGGCGGTTGTATGCGCTTTTGTGAAGCAGTAAAGCCGACGTTCCCTTGACTTTTGTATAATTTTGTTCCTAAAGTGTCAGTGTCCGCACTCGCAGATTACAACAGCAAATATCGCTTATACTCGTAGAACTGTCTTGGATCTATACACGCATCAACCTGGGAAGTTGTAACTTAATTCCAGTCGCCCTTTTGAAGATGAGATCGTTCCATACGGATAAGATGTTCCGAGCGGACAGCCGGGCCCGCTCCGAGAGAAGACCGCGCCCACTCCGTACTACATATACAAGTACCTGGGAAGTTATTGGTCTGCAGCAGCTGGTTCAGCGCTTGCTTCCAGTCGCCCTTGAAGATGAGGTCGTTCCACTTGGGTATGATGTTCCCCAGCGGACAGCCGTGCCCGCTCTGGCAGAAGGGCACGCCGCACTCCATGCAGCGCGCGGCCTGCACGCGCAGCCCGCGCCGCACGTGGTTGAAGTTGTAGATCTCGTCCCAGTCGCGGAGGCGCTTCTCCGCCGGACGGTACATGGACGTCTCGCGGGGGTATTTTATGAAGCCCCTGTGGAGGAACAGTTGTTCAAACTATGCTTGCAGTGAGTAGTCCTTGGTAGAGTTTGACAAAAGGGTGCGTCTTGTCCAGGCAATCCTCGAGATAAGTGTCCAAGAATGGCACTTACCTTCAAATTAAATGTACGATGGCGGTGTTTTCGCTTTCAGCGATTTCTTCTGGACACTCTTTGGATTATGGGGAATAAAGACATAAATAGTGCTTTTCACGAGTAAATGCGAGGAAACAAAAAACATAGAATATATCGTCGCTGGAAAGGCAAAATTCTTAAAAAATTGCTTAAGATTGTGCCTAATAAAAATATATTTTCATTCAAACATCCGATTTTGGTAAAACAAATTGTTATTTTATCTAAATTATATGTTTAGAAAATAATAAAAGATTTTTTTAGTTTTTTTTTACTCTACCGTAAAATCCAGTTTAGGCGCTTTAGAAATTTGACTTTCCAGCGACGATATTCATTTTACAACGCAAAAACTTGCTAGTTAAAACAATACAAAATATTTGTAGCCTTTATTTTTTGTTAATATGTTATGCGAATATAACTCACCTAGTCTTATCAAGAATCTTCTCTAAATTCTTCTTATCCAACTCCACATCGCGTATCATCTCTTCTATATCGGCCACTCCGTTCTCCGACTTCCCATTGGCTTCGACCTTCGGCGGCGAGGGCTGCTTGACCGCCATCTGCTTGAGCGCGCGCTGGTACTCGAAGGGGAATACCTTGATGAACATCTTGGCAGGCTCCGGCCAGGTTTTGAGGAGCTCCTTGGCGATTAATGAGCTGTAGAAAACGTTAAATGTTTTATTGATCTGTTATTTAAAAATGTTACTGCTGAAGTGGCAGTGGGCGGGCCACATCTGTCGCAGAACCGACGGCCGTTGGGGCAGACGAGTTCTGAAGTGGAGACCGCGGATTAGCACGCGCAGGCTGGGACTCCCCGCCGTCAGATGAATCGACTGCCAGAAGCGGCTGGATACGGAGGGCGGAGGACCGGGTGTGGTGGCGTTCATTGGGGAAGGCCTATGTCCAGCAGTGGACGTCTAAGGGCTGACAAGATGATGATGACTGCTTCGACATTAAATGATTTGAAGGGATTTTCCGTTTAGGAGCAGTTATAAAAACAAAAACCCGTTGCTATAATGTCATGTTATGCAGTTCAGACCGTTACCTGGCTCGGGTATTTCTAAATCTACCACCATCGCTCTTGAATAGAGACGCTAGTATCGGAAAGTCGCGGGGAGCCAAAACGACACGTAGTATAGGCAAAAGATTCCCTTGGTGGCAACCATCGCAAAGCAGTGCTAGGTTACGGTTCCTGGTATGGTTATGGTTCATATGAATCAAATATCTTCGTGCGATTGCGATGCACGATTACATTATAAAACATCAATCAGGCCTCCCCAACCCGTCTAGGCAGCGCAGGGAGTGTAGGCCAAATCCTCCGTCTGTCTCCGGCAGACGAGAGAGGGTTGTGCTCCTGCAGTGGAGACAACAATAACCTGATGATGATGATGATTGCGATGTCCTTTGCACAGCTACTGCGGGGCAGGGCTACTGTGGGCAGATGAAAGGTTATGGTGATATCCTTTAATCTGAGCGACACTCCCTCTGTGCTCTAGTGGCACAACCCACAGCGTGACTCCGTTAAAGCGTGGTTTCCACGTTTGTATTCGTCCTATACGCTTGACATTGACCAAATCATAAGGAAGCCGATTTTAGGAAGAAACAATATGATTCTCGCATGTTTGCAGATTGCAGCGGTGGTGTAAGAAAGGTGTTCACAACGTTAAGTATAAACAAATAAAGTTTCTTACCCAGTGTACTCAACGAATTCCTGCAAAAGCTGCTTCACCACATCCAGATCGTCTTTGAGCTCCAACGGAAGAAGCTCGACCATCTCGTGGTTACACTTGCCCTTGAACGAGCCGTCAATATCATACACGTAGGCGATACCACCTGCGAAGTAGAAAGTAGCATTAGTAGTTGATGAAATAAGCAGCTGGACGACCGGAGTCGCCCCATAGGGGGTTCGGTTTCAACCACCAAAAAGGTGGATTCAGTCGTTCGATTATAGAATAGAAATGAGAGTGTCGCTTCTTTACGTAGTAACATATAGTATTTTTGTTAACAAAAATTTTTAACACTATTCCACTAGGCATTAGAAGCAATTTAATTAACAGAAACACTTTCAGAATTAAACATAAGAAATATCTAGTGAACTCATTAACGCAACCTCAATCTTTTTGTGCTAATACCAAACTTTTTTTTTTTTAATTTGCCTTGCTATTCACCATTGCGTTGTGATGTTTAGTATTCTCGGCCATAGGTATGTATTACAGAAGAGAGCAATTTCTGCCAGCAAACTGTATTATACAGTTTGGCGGAGTTATTGCATATAATTTTTTTGGAGAGATTATTAAATGATTTATTATTATCATTATTAAATCAAATGCCCCCAGCCCCCCCCAGCCCCCCCCCCCCCCCCCCCCCCCGCACAAACAGGACATTTCGCCTCCGTGCCGTGTGCTACTCCGAGCTGCCGCAGCGTGCTCACCGCTCATGCCCGCGGCGAAGTTCCGTCCGGTGAGCCCCAGGATGAGCACGGTGCCCGCCGTCATGTACTCGCAGCCGTGGTCGCCCACGCCCTCCACCACGGCCGTGCACCCGGAGTTGCGCACGCAGAACCGCTCGGACGCTATGCCTCTGTCCAAATAAAATATACACATTAAATAATCCAAACCAAGTCTATTGGTCAAATACGCTGTAACGTGACTGCAGTGTATCTTGGAGAAGACCTCCTCCCACACGATCATCGTCAGTCACGTTCACTGCTGAACATGAGCCTCCCCAGTAGAATTCCACTTTTGGTGGGCTTTCCATTGGGAGATTAGCCATAATCATCACGCTTGCCAAGCGGACTATAAAAAAACTAATTTTAAAGGAGGTATATAACATACTATCTATGTCAGTATATAATATTAAAATAAATTTCTAAATACACTTGGTATTAAATGATAACAAATTAAACGTCAGAGCCAATTTCATTTTTAGGAAATTCATTAATAGAATATTATTCAAAAGGTTTTTCAGTCGTTTCGGCTTTGGTTTCGTTACGGAGATCTGCGGGCAGGTGCTCGAAGTACGTGGGGCCGACGACTCGTTTTTTTTTTAAGATCAGTGCGGGGCGTCACTGTCTTCAATCGACCTTCATTACGAAGTAAAATATGAGCAATTTTGCCTGGGGCCAAGAGCGAGGGAACTGGAGTAGCTTCTACGGTGCAACAGTACTGAAGGGCGCCAGAGACCTTTACCGTCCGTTTGTCTCTTTATATTGAAAAACGTACCTGAAGTAAGCGCGTCCTTCGGTGGCGCCGTACAGACAAACGTTGCCGACGATCACGTTCAGGTGCGACTCGAACGGGGAGTTCCTCGGCGGGTAGATGATCACCTTGCCGCCGGACAGGCCCTTGCCTGAAACACGACGTTAAGTTATAGAAAGGAAAGCAGAACGAGGGCTACTAGTGCTTGTATCTCTTAGAATTTAGATGACAAGGCAAATAGTGAATCTCTACCTGCATCTGTATTCACTATTAGTTACTGGAATATAACTTGAGCTGTGGGAGAATGTGGTAGTTCGCGCATCTATGCGCTGTAACTAAATTCATACATTTATAAAAATAAATAAATTTACAAATATTTTTCATACATAAATGTGATAGTTTGGATATTTGTTACTCAACCACGCTTCAACCACTGGACGGATCGCGATGAAACTTGGCACACATATAGGTTAGGTCCTGGAATAGGACATAGGACAGTTTTTATCCCGAAAAACATCCCATTTCTACGGGAAATACATAATAATTTAGATGTTAAGTTGTCCACGCGGACGAAGTCGCTGGCAACAGCTAGTTGTCATAAGTCGGTTAACAAATAACAAAGATAATAATGAAAGGAGCGATGCCGCTATTCTTAAAACATACGTCCTTTTTTCAACTTTTAGTGTCTAAAACACAGAACAAAAGATATGGTAGTTGTCACTTTTAACTCTATTAATACTATATTTTGCAATTTGTTTACTCCGCTGAATACAGTACTATTATGCGGAATTTGTCCTGTAGTGAAATACTGGCAATGGAACATTTCTCCACAACAAATTTGTCGGTTCCGACATTTAGATCACCATATAAGATACTGAGTTCTGGAGCGGAGACCGCGGATCGGCTCGTGCAGAGTGGGACGTCCCGTCGACAGATGGACCAACCTGAAGAAGGTATCCGGAAGCGGCTGGTGCTGAGAACCGGGTGTGGTAGTGTTCGTAGGGGGAAATCCTAAGCAGTGGACGTCTAAGGGTTGACATGATGATGAGATGATACTGTATATTAATAAACTATAGCACAGCAAGTAGATTATAGATCCTATAGACTATAGCGCACGGGCTATTGTCGTATCCGCCAGGGATGGATGTTAGGATGAAATTACTTGCACAGTGTGCCTCGCACGTCACACACACGCCTCCAGACTGCGCTCTCGCGGGCTCCCAACGTGACGTGTAAACAGTAGAAGTTCCACTGTGTCTCGTTCAACGATCTCTATGTTCTACACGGTTAAATATTGACATTATTTAACCGTAGCGTCAATATTTAGTAATAATTAAATGTTCTGCGTAGTAACTGCACAAGTTTCATTGTGAATGTGAAAGAGTTGTGGCTACTTGCGTGGAACAGAGCGATTGTTTGGAACGCTCCATCTAGTAGTACATTGAGATCGTTGGTCTCATTGGGTGCCCGCGAAGCGTTATGTTATGTTTGTCAAAGAAATTTATGTTTTCTACTTGTTTGTGAATTTGTGTTGTCTCAGTGAATAAACGTCTATCTATCTATCAGTGTTGTTTGCTAGTCGACGATTTCTCGTTTGCAGATCATATAATATATCCTTACCAACATAGTCGTTGGAATCTCCTTCCAGAGTGACAGTGATGCCTTTGGAAAGGAACGCGCAGAAGCTCTGCCCAGCCGAGCCGTACAGCGAAATGTTCACGGTCGTGCCGTCGGGCAAACCGTGCTCACCGTATTTCCTGTAATATAAGAATAATGTAAATAATAGATACTGTTGTTGTTTATTGTATATTTATTGTTGTTGTAGCTCAGCTCACATTGATATTTATAATTATTTTATCTTGTATGTTTGACAATGCCATCTACCGCAGCTTAATATTTATAACGTAGAAACTGGTCGCCCATTGCTATGTATTCCTAATGGTCGCGTTAACGCCAGCCATGCATAAATGTGAAACAAAATGTAAACAAAACAATGACGACTTAACCTAGAATTCTCAATGTCCCAAAAGGTTGAAATAAATGAGAATGAATGATTTCATGTGACTGTACATACAAACAAGTCTATCATCATCAGGTTATTTTTGTCTCTACTGCAGGAGCACAACCCTCTCTCATCTGCCGGAGACAGACGGAGGATTTGGCCTACACTCCACGTTGGGGAGGCCTGATTGATGTTTTATAATGTATTCCCTTAGTCGCCTTGTACGACATCTACGGGAAGAGTTGGAGTGGTCCTATTCTACTCTACCGGAAACCACACGGCAAAACAAAAAACAAGTCTATATTACTTTGCAGTCCACTTCGGAAAACTAACTATTTACGAGCCGTAATTGCGTGTTTAATTAACGGATGCTAATATTATTGAACTTACATAGCAATATGGTAAGACAATGTGGAGGTGAAAGTTCTGTCTTCATTTGTGATCTTCATGCTTATGTCGATGTGTTTCTGACTGCCCTCGAGGATGCCGGCGCATTGTTCGATCAGCTGGTTATCGAGGCGTTTCTCCAGTTGGAAGTCCTATGAAAAGGTATAGTAGTAGAACAGATGTAGCAAAATTAACAACGACAATAAGAAATAGGAATAAAATTGTGTACATGCGTGGGGAGGGACTTCATCTTTATGTACGTAATAGACATACCACGTTCTCGCACGAAGCGTTTGGCTTCCCCGTTCATAATGCGAAATGATACGGAATGGAACTACCTACCAGCTTCAGTATTTCCGAACAAATACAACTTGGATCTTTTTAAAGGAAGAGTGAATAGGCGTCTTCTGGGTAAGCGCGCTCCACCTTAGGCTTCATCGTCACTTATCATCAGGTGAGATTGTAGTCAAGCGTAAACCCATTAGGAATAAAAAAAAACAGCGGCGGACTTGACCGCCTCGTTGGCTTAGTGGTTTGGTCATTGGACTTGAGAGTCAGAGGTCGTGAGTTCGAACCTTACTAAGGACAAGACAACTTTGTACAAATAATAATAAAATAAATAAATATCTCAGACATTTACACCAATTACCCAGTCCCAAACTAGGCAGAGCCTGTGGTATGGTTACTAGATAACGGATAGGCATACTTTAAATAAATATATAAACATCCAAGACTTGGGTATAAATATTCATATTCATCATACGAACATTTGCCCCAAGCGGGATTCGAACCCGCAACCTCCGGCGTGGCAGTCCGAGAGTTACCTTTTGTTAATACATTCACACATAATGCTCACGCCTTGGTCCCAGAGGGGTAGGCAGAGACGACGTACCGCCACTTATCGCAATCTAATGTCGCAAAGCGTGATACCCCTTGATGTAATGTGTGTTATAATTGTCCTATCCTTGTTTAATTCTCATAGCACAGGAGCAAATCCTAATTCGGGGTTAGACAATGCTCATGCCTTGGTCCTAGAGGGGCAGGTAGAGACGATGTATCGCCACTTCGCGCAATCTAATGTCGCAAAGAGTGATATCCCTTAACGTAATGTGTGTTACTTATAATTGTAAATTGTCTTATCCTTATTTAATTCTCATAGCACAGTGAAAATCCTAATTCGGGGTTAGACCGATGTATCATCATCAGCGTATCATATACGTCCACTGCTGAACATAAGCCTCCCCATTAGAATGCCACTTTTGGTGAGTCTGGAAGACAAGTGTATATGTAATCATCATCAGGTTATTTTTGTCTCCACTGCAGGAGCACAACCCTCTCTCATCTGCCGGATTGATGATTTGGCCTACACTCCCCGCGCTGGCCAGACGGGTTGTGGAGGCCTGGTTGATGTTTTATCATGTATATGTATGTAATATTATATATTATATCCCAAATATACATATCATGCAGGGCTCGGGTGAGGTTAACAAGGCGGCGATGTTGTTCGCAGCACATCACGTCAAAGGGGTATCACGGGGCGAAAAGCGGACGAAGGAAAGCCACTTTGCAATATTACATTGCGCAAAGTGGCGATACATCGTCTCTGCCTACCCCTCTGGGACGAAGGTGTGAGCATTATGTATGTATGTATGTATGTATGTATGTATGTATGTATGTATGTATGTATGTATGTATGTATGTATGTATGTATGTATGTATGTATGTATGTATGTATGTATGTATGTATGTATGTATGTATGTATGTATGTATGTATGTATGTATGTATGTATGTATGTATGTATGTATGTATGTATGTATGTATGTATGTATGTATGTATGTATGTATGTATGTATGTATGTATGTATGTATGTATGTATGTATGTATGTATGTATGTATGTATGTATGTATGTATGTATGTATGTATGTATGTATGTATGTATGTATGTATGTATGTATGTATGTATGTATGTATGTATGTATGTATGTATGTATGTATGTATGTATGTATGTATGTATGTATGTATGTATGTATGTATGTATGTATGTATGTATGTATGTATGTATGTATGTATGTATGTATGTATGTATGTATGTATGTATGTATGTATGTATGTATGTATGTATGTATGTATGTATGTATGTATGTATGTATGTATGTATGTATGTATGTATGTATGTATGTATGTATGTATGTATGTATGTATGTATGTATGTATATATATACTTGGGGAACTCACCTGCGCCTTAGAGCCGCCGATGATATTAACGCCTGGGCGCATGTGTAGCGCGTTCTTCAGTATCAGGCTGAGGTTGAGCAACCTCGCCTTAGGGTTCTCGTTGTTCTCGCGCACCTTGAGCAGATCCGTGCGCCCGATCAGGTCCTGGAACTTGCGGACCCCCACTCCGGCCATGTGTTGGCGCACCTGAGGGATTATACAAGTGAATATTACAGGCAAAGCACAGCGCATAACTCAGTAGGTCCTGCGGTAGTGGTGCGGTACGGGAGGGGTGTGCTTGTTTACTCTAATGACGCGAGACTTCAGTCGGGCATCTTGTATAGCGAGACAGTTCTGTTACGTCACATGTCATCCCTCCCGCAGCTATAGAACCTACTCTTATAGGAATAATAATTATTAAAAGTCTGTCATTGCCTAATGTTCACTTTAAATTATAATGTTATAAAATGTAAATTTCGGATTAAATATACAAAGCACTTAAATCTAATTTACAACAGCTCTCCAAGGCTTGTTTTTGTTTCCTTTTAAAGTCTTTTGTAATATATTTATTTGGAACGAGCAGTTTCATACCTCCTCCGCCAACATGAAGAGATAATTGATGACGTGCTCGGGCTTTCCCGCGAACTTTTGACGAAGAACGGGATCTTGCGTGGCAATGCCCACGGGGCAGGTGTTCAGGTGACATTTTCTCATCATCGTGCAGCCTGGGTCATATAAAATGTAGATGGGTTAAATAACAACATATACATTATTTGCTATGGGTAAAGGTTGAATAATTGAAATACATATCGTTAGTGAAAAATAAAACATTTCATTAAACATCGCTCAAGTTATTACATAACATTTCATAAAGATAATATATAATATAATTCCGATTAGGACAGTCGGTCAATAACACATTTGTAGCTCAAATAAAGAGCTATCTATTAGAGAAAGCGTATTATAGTGTAGATAAATACTTAAAAGAATTAATTTTAATTATGATAATGATTTTGAATATATTTGAATTAATAGTGTAATTGAATTTCAATATTAGTTATGTATATTTATGTGTCATTATAGTGTATCTTGTATTTGTATGGTTGACGTGTGAATATGTTTTACTAATAAATGATTGATTGATTGCATGATCGATGTAACAGCCTACCGAGTGCAATGAGCGGCGCAGTACTGAAGCCGAACTCGTCGGCTCCGAGCAGCGCGGCCACCATGACGTCGAACCCGGTCCTGATCTGCCCATCGGCCTGCACCACCACTCTGTAACATTTACACAAACGCAATTTTAATTAGTTACTTATTATTACATACATTTTCTATTACTATACTGTTATACTTATGTACATTATTACCATACACACACATCCCACAACACTCTGTGACACTCTAGCCCAGGCCCCAGCTGAAAACCAGCGCTGCACCTTCCGGGTGCAGCACTTCGTTGAGCTGGGGACCTCTCCTTATCGTTCACCCCTTAATTTGAAGATAATGTAATGGTTTTATGTAAATAATATGTATAAGAATGATAATGGGCCCGATTCTGAAGGCACACATTTAAAAGTTGACAGCGCTAAACTTGGTTTCGTCTTAATCTTCATAATACTGTGTGACAAGGATAGCATTAGTTTTAGTGCTGTCAAATTTTAACGTTGTGCTTCAGAATCGAGCCCAATGAATGTGTATATATTGTGTCAGTGAATAAATATTTCTCTCTCTCTCTCTCCCTCTTTCTTTCTTTCAATGAAGTGACTGACTCAAGTCTAGTCGAATCACAGCAAAAAAAAAACATGCAGCAACATTGAGAGTCGGCATACTCATATCACTCGATTTTAATTACCTACAACTACCACCACAGGAGCACTAACCTCTCGGTACACGTTTGTATGTGTGAGAAAGATTATGAATGTGCTGTTCGATTTGTTACTTGTGTTTTGCACCTTATACAATGTAGATAAAGTGAAAATTAGAACTAACTCTTAAACTCAAAATATTACAGTACCGACTACACAGAACTATCGAAATTCAACAACGTGCCCGCACTCACCTTGACCTGAGGTCGTTCAACACGAGCACCTGGTGGGTCTCCGCGACCCCCAGCTCCCACGGCAGGCCGGCGCTCTTGATGCCGGTCCACGAACTGGCGCCAGTGCCTCCGTCGTGCCCGGATATGACGATGTGCTCCGCTTTACCCTGTCAAATAGATATGTAACCAGTACTTGTTAACGTAGTAACTAGGAAGCGGTAGTCGATAAAAAATTACGTGTATAAATGTACCAAGTGTACTCATATGCAATAAATGATTTTGACTTGACGACCTTGGCCGGGCCAATCAGCGTGAAGTTCCTTCCGCCCGCACTTCAGCACTTTGCCATATAGAGCATATTAGGTTATTAGTTGATGGAAATTACATACCTTAGCCACACCAGAAGCTACAACTCCCACCCCGACCTCAGACACCAGTTTGACAGAGATCCTGGCGCGAGGGTTGGCGCACTTCAGGTCATAGATGAGCTCGGCCAAATCCTCGATGGAGTAGATGTCGTGGTGGGGCGGCGGGGAGATCAAACCCACGCCCGGGACGGAGCAGCGGGTCTTAGCAATGTCTTCTGTTACTTTGTATCCTGAAAGTACAAAACACATTACAACAAGTTCAACAAAATGGCCTTCCCTAGGATTTTACCAATGACAACTATAGGACGATTACAAACATGAAAAGCCTGCTTTAACGGATTAAGCTGTGGGTTGTGCCACTAGAGCATCGAGTGTCAGTCGCTCAGATTAAATGATATCACCATACCCTTTGATCTGCCCACGTAGAGCCCCGTAGAGTAGTCCTACAGCTGCAGAAGTGCAAAGGACATTGCAATTGCACGAAGTTATTTGAATTATCGTTATTTTAGTTCTATTCACAAACATTAATGTGAAGTGTGGGAACATTATACACTACCTATTCTGTTATACATATGTACATTATTATCATAGACACACACCCCACACACCTACACAACACTCTGTGACACTCTAGCCCAGGCCCCAGCTGAAAACCAGCGCTGCACCTTCCGGGTGTAGCACTTCGTTGAGCTGGGGACCTCTCCTATATAGCTTAAACCGAATAAAGCTAAATAAAATAGCACTGCTTCCATAAGCTGCCAATACGGGAATCTACAACAATAATAAATTCCAGTAACTGAAAGCGGTAGACAACACATTGTTACAATGCATCAAAACGAGGGTTATATTTTGAAAGTAGATGTATTAATGAGAGCTGTCACTGACCTGGCAACTCCCCGCCTTCCCCAGGCTTGGCTCCCTGCGCCATCTTGATCTGCAAGTCGTCAGCGTGCGCCAAGTACGAAGCGGTCACGCCGAAACGACCGGATGCGACCTGCTTGATCGCCGACCGCCTGTTGAACTCGGGATCCTAGGATTTTTGCAAACATGGTTTAAATCTAAATTCGAGGAACAACAACACTGTGTGAGATGTCATTTTTAAAATAACCGACAAAGTTCTGCAGATTGCAAAAATGATTGGCTTGTAAGAAATATCATCATCAGGTTATTTTTGTCTCCACTGCAGGAGCACAACCCTCTCTCATCTGTCGGGGACAGACGGAGGATTTGGCCTACACTCCCCACGCTGGCCAGACGGGTTGGGGAGGCCTGACTGATGTTTTATAATGTATTTCCTCAGTCGCCTTGTATGACATCCACGGGAAGAGTTAGAGAAACATACCTGATTCAAATATCTGTCTGCATTTTCACCGCCCTCTCCAGTGTTGGACTTTCCCCCCAAACGGTTCATAGCAATGGCTAGGGTAGTGTGCGCCTCCAGCGATATGGACCCGAATGACATGGCACCTGGAGAAAAGTAATAATTTTATTTTTATATATTTACTAGCTGTTGCCCGCGACTTCGCCCGCGTGGATAACTTAACATCACAAATTATTATGTATTTCCCGTAGGAATGAGATGTCTTTTCGGGATAAAAACTCTCCTATGTCCTATTCCGGGGCCTAACCTATATGTGTGCCAAGTTTCATCAAAATCCGTCCAGTGGTTGAAGCGTGATTGAGTAACAAACATAGAAATTTCCAAGTATCCAAACATCCAAGCCGTTAGCCAGTGCCAGGTGTGGTGGCGTTCATTGGGGAAGGCCTATGTCCAACAGTGGACGGCTAAGGGCTGACATGAGCGAGTAAGTAATGTAACATCACTCGGTTTATGATTTCGTTACAAGAAGTTTACGACGAATGTACATAGAATATAAAAATACACTACACTATACACATTACTACACTACAAATATACATATTACTTTAGAAATAAAATATTCGATTTAGGTTTTCCCACCTGTAGCAAATCTCTTGACAATTTCCGAGGCCGGTTCCACTTCGTTGATGGGTATGGGCTCGTCCAGTTTCACCAGCTCCAACTGGCCGCGCAGAGTACACGCTCTGATAGACTCCAGCGAACTTTCCCTGCAAACCAGATAACTTATATAAAAAAAAGCCAGGAAGATTGATTAGATAGGATATTTCTGATTTTTTTAAACGCAGCGTTGTCTATCGGTGACTGTACGAACGCAATGTTGCTTTCAGCTATGTGCCTAGTTTTCGTGTAAGCAATATAAGAGAATCGTATCGTCACTGAAGTTCTAACATAGTCAAAATTGACAACCACTGTATTTTTACGAAACTATACTAATTTCTACTATTTTATCTGGACACTGGATTGGTTTAATTTGATTGACACATAGGACAGCTGGTAAAAAAGTTTTATTTTAAGAAAAGAGATTTTTAACACTCCCGTAGTCCATTTCAACGACGATATCTCCTTTTGGTTTAATGTAAAGTTTAAACGTGTCGTGTACTTACAACATACGCGTATTAGAAAAATAAAGAAGGTATTTCTTGACCACGGCATGTATTCGGTACCAAAAATACCACAAATTAAGCCCTGCTCAAGCCCATGATTCTTTCCTACTTGCTGTGCCCAAATGGGTATATCACATACTCTGTTTATTTTTGCCATCTGTTAACACCATGTAATGCAATAAATTACTGATGATACTCACTTGAACTTATCATAAGCATTGTCGCTCTTATTAAGAGCCGCCTCCTGCAGGTTGGCAATGGACATGGGGTCGTTGATGTGCTTTTCACCGCCAGCGCGCCAGTGGTAGTTTCCGGGGTTCCTGTGATCAATAACATGCCATTTAGAGTGCACAGTAGGGTGGCCCTTATACAATCCAATGGACAGGCCATCAAAAGTGGCATTCGATTGGTAGGCTTACGTTCAGCCTCAAGCTGGACGTATTTAGACTAATGATGACGTAAACTACTAGTTTCTGCGGTAATTGAAAAATTAGAATTCATCAATAATATAATTCTAGAAAACCTGTTTGGCCCCATTTTTACAATTCCCAAAATTATGCCAAAAACTTAATAGTGTAAGTAGTAGGCCTTCTTTGGTAGCAGGTCAGAAATGCGGTCTGCATTAATTCGGCTAGAAGCAAGTTGCAATATTGGAGTTTAAATGAAGTCGGCGTGCAATTCTACAGAGTAGAAAGAACGAATGGGACTTGGAGGGGAAAAAACTTAAATATAGCAAATTTTACTCATAAGAAACATTCCTTTATTTTAAAGGAAGTAAAACAGCATAATTTTTTTTTAAAGTCGCATTTCTCAGACGCTAATCGTACCGTTACAAATGCGAAAAATATCACCCTATGACATGTAGTATATGTAATATTTATTATTATAATTTTTGGCCATCAATCGACAGGATTAATAGGATCAAATGTCACCATGAAATGTAACATGAGTTAACATGACCCAGTTTTACTTCGTTTTCGAAATAAAGAATTATTTTCTTCTATCATTCTATCATCATTATAAAACATCAATCAGGCCTCCCCAACCCGTCTGGCCAGCGCGGGGAGTGTAGGCCAAATCCTCCGTCTGTCTCCGGCAGATGAGAGAGGGTTGTGCTCCTGCAGTGGAGACAAAAATAACCTGATGATGATGATTCTATCATCAATATTAAAAGTGACCTTCGACCGACCTTTGACCTTCACCAATGACCTTAAATTTCTATTCTGCAAAGCAGAGTTCTGGCGTACAAGCCGAATATCAGGAAAGAATCACTCACCTCAGAATCAGTGCATCTTTAATGTCGCCATAAGTCAGCGCATGTCGGTCGATTATCTCCTTCGACAGTATTTCGAAGTTTACGCCACCTAAAAAAATAAGGCAACTTTAAAACCATGAGACACATATTTTTTCAATAAGTAGTAAATCTAGTTTCGTAGTTGGGTTACCAAATTTGTTTCATGGGTCTATCGGATTACGAGCAGCTGTGGTTCGCGTTCATGAGTTAAAGGGTTCAAATTCGGGAAAACAACCCGCACTGTGATAGCCTGGTGGACCATAACAGCCTGTTCGCCCCCGCATTGTTGAGTAGAGAGGCGACAGACCTATAGCCAATAGGCCTGTGCCCCAACAGTGGGAACATTGATTTAAAGTTGATTTGAACTATAATAAAGTCAATCCAGAAAATTATCGATGATGTATTTACTCGGCCAGACTTTTTCAAAGATCTGAGCTTTAACAACTGCAGCATAAATACTAAAACAATGACTAAGTTTTATAGATTATCTGCGACTGCGTTCCTTTGAAGCACTCATAACCCAACTGTTTCGAAGGTCTGAGAGTCTTAAATAGCTGTAGAATAAAGTCTAAAACGTTATGTTTCAAAGGCTTGTACACTAACCAATCCGCGACTGAGTTCCTCTGAAGCATTTGTCAATGACCTCTTCACTTAACCCAACAGCTTCGAAGATCTGAGCGCTTTTGTACGACTGCAGCATGCTTATGCCCATCTTGGCCATGACCTTGGCCAGGCCGGTCTCTATGGCCGCCTGGTAGGCCTTATACACGTCGTCGTCGGTGAGGGTGGGGTCGAGGATGTTGTCGTTCCGCAGCGCGAAGGCCAGCTCGAAGGCGAGGTACGGGCAGATGGCGTCGGCGCCGTAGCCTGTGGACAATTTATCACAGTCAAGATACGGTTCAGCAGTTGGTTTGTTATCATCATCATCAGGTTATTTTTGTCTCCACTGCAGGAGCGCAACCCTCTCTCATCTGCCGACTATAGAGACTTAACACAAACAACGCATGTTGTCGTTGCCTAAAATGAGGCTCAACCACACAAGAAGATTTTTGATTTTTAATTATGGCGTATGCGCTACAAATACATTGCAGATAACTTTATTTCTTAAATTTATTAAAAGCACACGCGTTTTTATTTTGATGTCACTTGTTACAATGTCTCGCTCGGAGTTCATTCTCCGCTGTGTCGCGCTTGTTTTGTTTACGTCAGACTGCGCTAGCGTACTGCGCACACTTCTTCCCGCGACGCGACAGATGACGTCACTTCACTTTTGGAACTACTGCATTGAAATTGCTGTATCTTAGTCATTTTTGATCCGATTTAAATAATTTTTTCATAGTATTTAATGTTTTTTTTATCGCTAATATACAAACTGCATACTTAACAAAAAATTTGATTGATTCTCATTAGGGTGTCATCTAGCCAATGTACATTTGTATGTTTCCCATATGATAGAATGGGTTTACACTCTGGTGATGATCTAATAAATAAAATAAATATATCATAAAACTAGCTGGTGCCCGCGACTTCGTCTGCGCAGGATTAGTATTTCGAGTAGCTTATATTAGCGTGGCGTAGAAAAGAACTAACATTATGACATTTAAATTATAATTTTTACCGACCGAAATGTAGATTTTTTCCGACTAACTTGATATTTTGGACAATTCACACAATATCTTTATAAATTGTAGCCTATGTGTTATTCTGATGTATAAGCTATATTATTGTAAAGTTTCATCAAAATTCATTCCGTAGTTTTTACGTGAAAGAGTAACAAACATGCATCCATACTTACAAACTTTCGCGTTTATAATATTAGTAGGATAAATATGTTTGGACTTACCAAGCAACACGCACATGTGATGGACCTCCCTCGCCTCCGCGGTCTCCACGATGACGCCCACCATCATGCGCGTGCGCGTCTCGATCAAGTGGTGATGCACAGCGCCTGTGGAGTGACATTCAATTTATTAAATTAATGGTTTATTATTCGAAGTTATATAACTAGCTTATGGGTCTGATTCTAGAGGTACACACTTAAATTTAAAATGCATTAAAATGCATTAAAATGAGTTAATTTTAGTTTAACGTGACTTGGCATTCTCAAGGCGCCAATTTTAACTTGACGTTTTTAAATTTAGGCGTTTTTTTTTTAATATTATTTTAGATACAACTTTTGTTAATCTGCATTCTGGAGTCACCAAAACCTATGTAAATTTATAAACGTCAAACTAAAATAACTTAAATTTAACCGTCACCTAAAGAGGTCACACTTAACCTCAAAACTACAGGAATATTTCGACTTTTTACTCTAAATATCGCAGATTTTTTTTTCGGTTCGAGAAGGACTCGAACTTTTCATTTAGAAAATTGTGGGAATCTAAAGCTAGGTAGTTAAATCTAGCACTTTTCAATGAAACCAGTGTCACCGAAGAAATTTGTTGGAGTACCATGATATAAATTCCTAAAAAACTCAATTGATTAGCACTACGTGCAAATAAAACGTCACGGGAGAGACGAAATTCGGCGAAAAGGGTAAACGTCATCGCTAACGTGAACTGGCTAAAAGTATATACCTATTGAGTTCAACATAGATGTGAAATTAATTGTGTGTGCACCGTATCATTTACGGCCCCTATCTGAGAGATTTATCTTTAATATTCCAAACCTTAGACGGAAATTTTAACAAACGTGTTGTCAGGTACTCAACCCGGGAATTAGTCTGCTACGCACGGCCAAGACCTGAAGACCAGTTAAATGCATAGAAATCACAACCTACCTGTGTACCGTTTGTATAAGTAGGTACATGCATTTCATTCCTAACAAGGTTTTTGCAAGTGAGTTTCTTCATTAAAAAAAACAATAACAACAGCAACCTATAATAGTATGCATAACTAATGACTGCAAAACATGGTATGGGCACTCACTAAAATGCACAGAATCAAACTCGAGTCCTGCCGCAGGACCATGGATAGAAGCATGATGGCAAGAAACTTAAGATTGTATAAAAGCTTCCGAAATTCGACAAACACTAAAATCATGGACACAAAAGAACTAATCAACAGTCATGGCGTTGGACAGGACATATGCTCACTAAGAACCAAAATCACGCAAGTCAATCTAAGGTGCAGTAGCCAATATGGGAGAATGAATTCAGTGATACAGCAGAAGGCAGCGGCCTGGAATAGACTGAAATCAAAGGGTTAGATAGATACTTAGATATCCCCTTTACGAAGAGGTACACTGAAATCGAAGAATGACTGAGTTATAAATGAATACCATTTTTAAATCAATTATTAATTTTAATATAAACATACACTCAGAAATTAATATTTTATTTATTTTGTATGTTTTTCCACAATACTTTATCCGGTAGTAGCTTGTTCACTCATTATCACTTCATCCCTACATATTATGAAACGCAATGACTCTCTGTTTGTCTACTTCTAACTTGAGAAAGCTGTTCAATTTATGTGATATTTTTAAAATTCATAGACATTTTCTCTGGATTGGTTTTAATTGGTAGATACATATTTTGTTACATTAGGTAAGATCAAAGATCTTTGGGTAAGATAATAAGAAATAAGGTGTAAATATCCTGTAGACCACGCGAGCAGTGACATCTAGTATGTATGGAAATGCTTTTTGGTACTAAAATTAACAACACATAATATACAGCAGACCTTTTACATACTAACCATTCAACTCTAAAAACTAAAGAAACCTTTTTATTCACTATACCAAACTTCAACAAAATCAGTTTAGAAGTTATGATTAGCAACAAACATCCAGTCTTCACAAAAATTAAATCATCAGCCTATCAACCACTGCTGGACATGTCTTATTCTTAGATGGTCTCTGCACCTACTAGACACAGATCTGTGACCGATAGTTTCATATTATTAACAATAAGTACACTGGGCAGATGGTCATTGCAGGTGCTGTAGCTCGTCATCGATCAGCAGCATCTAGTTCGAATGATTCAAGGAAGTAAAACTTGTGAATTCAATATTATGTAATAATGGAAGCTTGCTACGAATTGTCATGAAAACAGTTCTTGAATACATTTTGTCTGAACTACTGGCTGATGGTTCAACCGAGACCTGAATTAAATGGTTAGATGAGTGGATTTTTAGTTACTTTTACCACCAGACTTTTATACAGGCACATGGCCTCATAATTCAGTAATCATATAGTGTGTGATCATATAAAACAAATCAAAATAAATATGATCAAAATAAAACAAATCAAGCACTAAGGTTTACTTTATTTAGAAATAGAAACACTTTATTTTTCATGAACCTGAAGGCACAAAATGATATATTGTCTTGATTTATGTTATAGTACATCACATATAGTCATCAATCATCAGTCCCAGGAGTAGTCCATCACATATAGTCATCAATCATCATTCTCTCTGGATTGTTTTCTCTAACAAGAAAAGATATGACCTGAAAATGCACAAATTCAATGAATTCTAATTAGTTATAATTAATGTCTACTAATTTAATTAGTATAAGTTATGATTTTGATTATAAGAAGTTATCGAAATGCCTTTACACATAAAATGTGGTACCCTTATACATGTGTCTAATACATTATAAAACATCAATCAGGCCTCCCCAACCCGTCTGGCCAGCGCGGGGAGTGTAGGCCAAATCCTCCGTCTGTCTCCGGCAGATGAGAGAGGGTTGTGCTCCTGCAGTGGAGACAAAAGTAACCTGATGATGATGATGCTAATTATTTTAGGGATAGTAATCAAAATATGAAATTAACCACTAGCATTTTATTTATTTTGAAATAGACAAGTCAGTTTTTCTTGTAGTTGATGGCAGTACATTCACACTATAAATTCTGAGTCTTGTTATCCTCTACTTTCAGTTATGTATTATGTACTACTTATACTTATAGTTATCATGCTCTCAGGAAACTATCCCAATAAAGAAAATTTGATAATTATCTGAAAGTAAACAAAGTAAAATGTATTATTCTTGCTATGGATGAACAAATTTCATAATACGAAAAGGTTATTTGCAACTGAATAACATATTTATGTGTGTATAAATCTAATCTGTGTGCCTGCCTGCCTTATTTCAAGTGTACCTACCCATGTAACAACCTCAGATTAAAGTAACAAGACATGAATAGCTTTCTACAAAGTTTCCTAAATACGGCTCAACTGACATTGGTTGGAATGCTCACCTCATGTTTCATTGTGCGCCTTTTTTGTGGTTTTGGAGTGGTAGAACGTATATTTAATGGTCAAAATGTACAAATGTCTCTCATATCGATGATTGTAATACAGAAAGCCGGCGATATAGTTTCACTTCTTATTTCTCCAGACCTTATTATTTCTCCAGTTAAGCACTATTGAGGTGACGTGCTGCGAAAGTATTATAAAATTGATAAAAACCACAATTAACAACAAACTTTATGTTTTGATAGGTACGTAGGTAGGTCGTATGTCAAATCAGTTAACATACAATAATGGCGCGCCGGTCGGGCAACTATGCGCATGCGTTAGCTAGTGTTGCCACGAGAGAAAAGTGTCATGTTTGAATTTATAAAATTAATCCAAAATATTTTACTAGTATTACGCAAATATCTTTTAAAATAATATTGATGATGTCTTGAATGTAATTCAATCAAAACAGCATAAGAATCGTTGACAAATTAAGCATAGGACTCGAAATGTTCTATAAAATCATTCATTTCGTTCGTTCCATTGTTCATTCCTTTTTTATAATATAGCAACAACTTTTTTAGCGACAAGTTAAATTTAAATAGGTTTTAAACTTAGTTAAGTGCGCCCTTCAGAATGCCAAATTTTTTAACAGCCACTTAAAATTAGACAATTTTAATTTTAGAAAAATTAAATGTGTGCCCTTCAGAATCGAGCCCTATATCTATCTACGAAACATGCATTTGCGCGGAAATATACTAAACAGGTTGGTGATTATAGACTTATTTCGACAGTGGAAATTCTAAATCGCTACTTGGTCGAAAATCACAATAGATCGACGCAACAGATTCATTCGAGTTCCATGAAACTACTGTTCAAACAAAAAAGTATGTTTTTTTGTTTTGTTAAACTAATTGTTTTAAAGTTAAAATAAATAATTTTTCAGGATTGCGCAAAGTGGCGATACATCGTCTCTACCTACTCCTCTGGGAGCGGGGCGTAAGCAGTAAGTGTGTATGTATGTTTAAATGTATGTATGTTTGTAAAGGTCAGCTAAGGCAAAGCGATAACATTACTTAAAACATAATATTATGTGATTGTTCCCCTACTGAGTGACCTATTGATATATGTACGATGTTTTAACGGTGATCCAAACTAGCCATCTGCCACACAATAAACTGACCGAGAGCGAGCAGCGAGCTGACCGGCACGCGATCCGGTCCGGCGTTGCGGTCGGACAGCACGATCAGCTGATATCCACCAAGCGCGGCCTCGTGCGCGTCGGTCGCGATGCGGGTCAGCGCCGGCTCCAGGCCGGTCGGGCCTTCGGAGTAGTCGAACGTACAGTCCAGGATTTTCGTCTGTAAATCGTTTATACTTAAAGCCTAGTAGTATATAATCTTTGCTAATAGCACAATACACCCGGACTCCCAAACTTGACTTCCAAATTAAAAAAGATCGGAATATGAAAAAGTAAAAAACATCTGTCATTTGTCAGCCCCGTAGCCTAGTCGGTAGTACACCTGCCTGCGAAGCGCGGGGTTCGAATCCCGCCGAGGGCAAACATTCGTGTGATGAGCACTTGTGTTTGCCTTGTGACTGGATGTTATTTATATATTATATTATGTATTTATGTATGTATATCAGCTATCTGATACCCATATTACAGGCTCAGCCTAGTTTGGGATCAGGTAGCCGTGTGTGAAACGTCGCCACATATTTATTTATCTGATTTAAATCAAATAAATACTATTTTTTTGTTTTTTTTTTCAAATCATGGTTTCTATCAACCCTGGCTTTATTATAATAATAACTTTATTCAGGCAAAGACACAATAAAAATGTAAAAAAGATACAAATAATAATTGAATACAATATTACAATAAAAATGGAGTAAACTGTACTATTCTATAACAATATAACATTACACAACAGATATTAACCTTTGTATATGGAGCAAGATAAATATGTATTATGTTAAACGCTTTATTGCATCAAAATTAACAACAAAATAGGAATAAAATTGTGTACAAAGGTGGACATATCCCACTTAGGGATCTCTTCCAGTCAACCTTAGAGTAACTGAAAAGACTAGTACAATATAATTAGTACAATATAATGCGATATTAAGTCCTCATAGATCGTTTTTAGAATTTTATTCCTTAACACACGGGTAAGAAATAACATTTTGAGTTTCTTTTTATCAAGTCGCAAAATCTTTATTAATTGTATGCAAACTTGATTTTTAAAAGATGTGTTGCGTGAAGTTTGTTGCGCCGTTTCTTCTTCACAGCGCTAACACCTAGGAAGCGGTAGTCGATAAAAAAATTACGTGTATAAATGTACCAAGTGTACTCATATGCAATAAATGATTTTGACTTTGACTTTGACAAGTTACATAAACAAACCAAAGAATGACATACCCTCCAGTTGCGGTAGTTCGTCCGCTTGAGCGCGTCCAGGTCAGTCAACGACAATATAGGCTGCGGCAGGAAGATTCGGTGCACGAACTCCGCGCTCGGTACGAGCATGTTCGCGGCCGGACCGATGGGGCACAGCAGGGACATCACTATCTTCTCTCTGTTGGTGAACGTGTAGGTTTAGTCTTTTGGGCCGAAGACGGTTTGCAACATTTTTTACATAGATACATAATGCTCACGCCTGGGTCCCACAGGGGTAGGCAAAGTCGATGTATCAGCACTTTGCGCGATCCTGACAAACGTCGCAAAGCGACTTTCCTTCGCCCGCTTTTCGCCCCGTGGTACCACTTTGCGTGATGTGTGGCGAACAACATCGCCGCCTCCGTGTTGCACAGTGGTACCAAGATTAGCTAAGGAAAAATACTTGTCCACCTCATCAGAGTCCCGCATGACTCGGTAAGGCTAATATTGCTAATATTAATTAATATTTTTCGTTTCAAGAGAACAATAGCACTAGGGCTAGGCATTCCACAGTAGGTACTTTAAATCATTACAAATCATCAGCTTAAAAACGTCCACAGCTGAACATAGATCAGGTATTTAGTTATTATGTAGTCTATTATGCACTTATTTTGCCCCCCTCGCTCTTACTGCCTTGTCTCACACCCTGTAAGGTTGGATGGAAGAGATCTCTTTTAGAGATAAGCTCACCTTTGTGCACACCATTTATTACTGTATTTAGTTTTAAGTTGTGCAATACAGAATATACATAAGCCTCCACAATAGAATGCCACTTTTGGTAGGCTGTCTATTGAGGGATTTGCCATAATCACCATGCTTGGGACCCAGATCGCAGTAATGATCAGAATGTACACAGGAGAACGCCCGTCCCCGGTTCAATCCCTTAGTAGCCTTGACGACACCCACGGGAAGGTTGGGGGTGGCCCTACTCTAGCCCTGGAACCTCACGGCAACCATCATACTTAATATTATTAGCTCTTATATTTTATATACTTCTAGTCCTTATAAAATTATCATATTTGTAATATCGTGATACCTAGTCTCAATAAAGACCGTCTAGGCATTAAAACCTGTCGTAAATATTGAGAGACAGCCCCGGCACGGGCTGCATGGCCTATTGGGGCTTCTATGGACAAACACTGTCATTCCATAACGCATGCTCGGCCCATATACTCGTATGAGTTGTGTTAGAATTAAGAAAGTGTGTAAATTGTCGTAATAATTAAACAATGGGCTCGATTCTGAAGGCACAATGTTAAAATTTGACAGCACTAAAACTGTTGCTGTCCTTGTCACACGGTATTATGAAGATAAAGACAAAACCAATTTTAGCGCTGTCACAATTTAAATGTGTGCCTTCAGAATCGGGTAATATAAAATATAAACCTTAGAATCTTAAGGACCATCGTAGTTCTTTTTTTTTCATACCTGAAGGGATCGATAGGTGGGTTGGTGACCTGCGCGAACAATTGCTTGAAATACTCGTACGGGAGCGGCTGGAACTGCGAGAGACACGCCAGAGGGGCGTCATTGCCCATACTGCCCAACGCCTCTTTCCTAAAAAAAATATAATAATTAGTGGAGGCGCCGTAATGCGACCGAATTTGATTTGATATTTTAGTGGACTGTATAGCGGTAATTATTAAAGTAATGAACGAGTGTTTCACGACAAAGAAATGGTAATTGAGGAGACAAGGAAAATAGGAGGTGCACCAACCTTAATGGCCGCCGAAAGTCCAACAGTGACTGCGTTCTCACTGAACAGCAAGTCCTCAAGGTTCGACACTCGCGCACAATCCTACAGGAGCTCCTGTCTTAGTATAAAACACTTGCGAATAGGTATAAGTCAATCACGACGTTTCTCCACTGGAGATTTGCGGGTTAGCGAGGACCGAACAATATTACGTCCATATATATGTAAGCACAATGCTTAACGGCGGGGCGAGCTGATGGTACTTGTCCCCGTGCTTGAACTTCACTTTTAATGGAGTCTTCATTAGTTCCATTACAATGCGACGCACCACTACTAGGTTGCGGTGGCGCTAGACGTTGCGAAATTAGTGCACAAGGAAGGGTAGAAAAAGGTGGTCGTTAAACAGTTCGAACAACGTTTAATTAATGTCTAAAAGCTCTAATAGATGGCGCCAACATTTCCACCCCCCCTTAAAGGGTCACCTTTAAAAAGGGATAAAGTATTAATAATAAATTAATATCAATAACTGATGCGGGTTGTATACATAGTATGTAGTGCGTGATAAATACATGTAGTGCGGGTTAGTAAATTACAAATTACAATCATCATAATAATAAACTTAAACTAGAATGTATTATTTATTTAATTATACTATTTATTGACTCGGGAGAGGGCACAGTCGAACCACAGGACGAAGGTAAGTTCCCTTAGCTGTTTTCACAGAGGCTACGCGAACGGTTCCGTCTTTGGAAGGGTGAATTTTATCTACAATCGCTAGTGGCCATGACAGAGGCGGCGCATTGTCCACCATAATTACAACAACTGTCCCTGGCGTGATAGGAACCGAGGGAGTGTTCCACTTCTCTCTAACTTGCAATCCATGTAAGTATTCCAACCTCCATCGTTTCCAGAACGACTGAACCATCTTATCTAGCAATGAATGCCGATCTAGTATGTTCAAATTGCTTGAACTTACTTCCGGTGCGGGCAGAGAGCATAACGGTGCGGTGTGCAAGAAATGACTCGGAGTCAAAGCCGTCGGCTCTGCGGGGTCCGGGCTCAACACCGTGAGCGGCCGAGAATTTAGTAAGCACTCTATCTGTACAAGAAGCGTATTAAGTTCCTCGTACGAAAGAAGCTGCTGTCCAATGACTTTAAATAAATGCGTTTTTATAATTTTGACCATACTTTCCCAACAACCACCAAAGTGCCCTGAGGCGGGACAATTAAATTTCCACTTTATGCGGTTTTCGGTAAGTTCCTCTTCGAACCTAGGTTTGTATTCATTATTTAGGAATTTATACAATTCCCGTAGGTAAGAATTAGCCCCAACAAAATTGGTCCCATTATCAGACTGGAGATATTCAACAGGACCACGGCGTGCGAGGAACCGCTTTAATGCAGCTAGGAAGCTAGCAGTAGTTAGATCAGTGGCAATCTCTATATGCACTGCACGTGTAGTTAAGCACGTGAAAACACAAATGTAGCCCTTCAGGCTTCTAGCCCCTCTACGCTTCAAAGGTACGTATGAGATAGGGCCTGCGTAGTCGCAGCCCGTGTGTGTGAAAGCCTTAACCGCCTGTCTGGTACGGCTGTCAGGTAAGTCAGACATAAGAGGATAAGTAGGTCGCGGTTTCATACGAAAACAAATATTACACTTGTGGACTCTCTGTCGTACAATACGACGAGCGGACAAGATCCAGAACGACTGCCTAAGCAGTGACATTAAAAGTTCTGGTCCGGCGTGCAAGTATTTGCGATGATAGTAATCAATCAGCAAATTGATCACATGGTCCTGACGCGGTAAAATGACAGGATGCTTTTGTGCGTAATCAAGTTCCGAGTTGACGAGACGACCGCCAACCCGAATAAGCCCGTTGTCTAAAAACGGACGTAATTTATTTAAAGCCGGGGAACACGATTTCCCATTCTGCAGGTTGCAGATTTCATCAGCAAAATATTTATTTTGCATAATTTTCAGCAATTTATTTTCTGCAAATTCTAAATCTGTAGCAGTAATAGACTTAGAGTCGCGGCGTGGTAATAACTTAACGAATCTGTAAATATGAACTATCACTCGTAGCAATTTAGTCCAGGAGGACATGCGTTGAGCGAGTTCATAAATTACAGAATCGGGTGCGGGTGTAACAACTGGATATGCTAGAACCTTTTGTTCTGGCACGTCCGTCGGCGGAGAATCCATTTCATTAATGGGCCACTGCGAAGGATCTGAGGACGCCCATGAAGGTCCATGGAGCCACAGAGGATGCGATATTAATTTTTGCGGTGTAATGCCGCGCGATAAGCAGTCCGCGGGGTTCTCTGACCCCGACACATGATGAAAGTTTTCAGCGGGAATATTTTCAGTCAATTTGACGACTCGGTTTGCAACAAATGTTTGCCAACGATGTGGCGAACTTTTAATCCAATAAAGCGCTACTTTAGAATCAGTAAAGGCGTAAACCTTTACTGGAAAGCGAGCACTGTAATTATCAAATACCGTGCGCAATAATGTAGATAGCAGCACGGCTGCGCAAAGCTCTAAGCGAGCGATTGAATGTGGGGTTGTAGGCGCGACCTTAGACTTCGCGCATACCAATCGAACCATTATACCGCTGGGGGAACTCACGTGTGCATAAACCACTCCTCCGTATCCTTGCTCACTTGCGTCCGCAAAACCCATCAAGGAGACGACACAGTCGTCCCCCACTCCCAAATGACGAGGTATTTTAAAATCATTGAGTAGCGGAAGCTCAATGCGGAATTGTTTCCATAGTTTAACAATGTGGGGCGGCGGCACATCATCCCAATCGATATTTAGCTGCCAAAGTTGCTTTATAAGCAACTTTGCATAAAGAACTGTCGGGGCGACGAACCCCATGATGTCCCACAGCCTTGCGATGGTAGACAAAATAACACGCTTTGTGCACTTGTCGTCCGGGGGTGATATTTTAAAATAAAAGTTATCAGTATCAGTGGACCAGTGCAGTCCCAATATTTTATGCTGTACTGATTTATCAAACTCCACTTCATTAGGAAGTTTGTGTGACGTGGGTAGAGAGTCAAGGACAGTCTTTGAATTGCTGTTCCATTTCACCAAGTCCCACTGGGCCCCTTTGAACAGACTGATGAGTTCCTCGGAGACGGCAACAGCCTCCCCCTCTGACTTGATGGAAACTGCAATGTCGTCCATGTAAAGACAGGAGGAGACAATATCCGTCGCTCGCTGATATTTTGGATCGGAGCCGTCGTCACTTAGAAGCTGTTTCACCGTGCGCAGTGCATGGTAGGGACTGGATTTTAAACCGAAACAGACTCGATTAAATTGATAGAGGACAAGCGGGTCCTGCGGATCGAACCTATATAAGATTCTTTGATAGCGACGGTCGATGTCCCTGATGATTAATTGCAAAAACATTTGACGACAGTCGGCGGTCATTGCTACAGCGTAAATTCGAAATGTTAAAATTATTTGAAAAAGATCCCCCTGTAGGTTCGGCCCACTATGAAGGATATCGTTCAAAGAAAGTCCGGAGCTAGTTTTACAACTAGCATCCAACACCATGCGCAGTTTAGTGGTCAACTTATCCTCCCTGATGACTCCATGGTGCGGTATGACATATGTAGGCAGCGAGGGGTTATTAGGGTTATCAGGGGGCGCGAGAGATAAGTATCCCTTATTGAGATACTCCTTTATCACGTCGTCATAAGCGAGCTTCAGTCTAGGAGAGGCTTGTAATTTCCTCTCTAAACACAAGAAGCGCTTATGTGCGGTTGCGTATGAGTTACCAAGCGAAAATACATCGTCACTAAATGGTAACGCGACAGTATATTGACCACTGACTGGATCTCGTACGGTGGTCGTGCGGTAAAAATCTTCACATTCTACGTCACATTGACGCTGAATGGGTGGGCTCGGAAAATCCTGAAGTTCCCAGAACCTTTTAACAATTGTATCTATAGGCTCTTGGACTATAGTACAACAAGACGTCAGAGACGGTGCGTATTTTTGAAGCGTCGGTACAGACCCCATAGCAACATAGCCTAGTACCGTTTCAATAGCAAGAAGTGCCGATGAGTCGTCACGTACAACATCGGGCAACAATAAATGCGGGAAAAGCGCGGCGCCAATAAGCGCATCGATTTTATTGGGCGTAGCAAACGTAGCATCCGCAAGTGGCAAATTTTCTAAATGCGGAAGTGCGGAAATATCAATTATTGCGGTTGGTAAACAATCAGTAATTTGATCGACTACTAGAGACGAAACGTTGTATTTAACGTTTGAATTATAACGGGAAGAAAACTCAAAATTGACTGAACCCTTAATAACCTTCTCCGCTCCACCGAACCCCTTCACAACAGTGCGTTGGATTTCCTGGTGCTGTATACCTAAACGGTCGCAGCATTCTTTAGTGATAAAGTTACTCTGCGAAGCGGAATCGAGTAAAATTCTTAACAAGTGTTTACTACCATGCGCATCATACGTAACGACTTGCGCGGTAGCGAGTAGAACGGTAGTGGCCGCGGTACATTGCTCCTTATCTATAAGGGCAGCGCGCGGCAACGTACTGCGCGAAGCGGCAATGGATGTCGCAGTCGCACACAAGGTTACGTCCGTACGCGCACTCGGTACGGGGGCAGACAGGGCCGGCTCCAGGCCGGGCAGATGGGGTTTTGACGGCTTGAAATATGGGGCCGGTGGGTTTGAGCTTCGATCGAAGTGTAGGAGACTGTGATGATGCGATTTACTAGAATTATTAGATTTGCAAAAGTGGCATGTACCTTTTGAATTACATGAAGAAACACGATGCTTAATACTGAGACAGTTGACACATCCACTGAGGTCCTTCACAGCCTTAAACCGTTCTTCCGCAGTCATTTTAGTAAAACTTGGACACTTGAACAAGTGTTGGTGCGTAATATTATTACATAAACATTTATTAGCGAACTTAGAATCAACCGTACTCAGGTAAGTCTGATAGTTCGGTGGCGGGGCGGTAATATTATTAGAACTCGGGCGTCCTATAACCTTCTTCGCATTATTAGCTGAAGGAGGCGTGCGTTGTAATATTTTTGATTGATTTTTAATAAATTCGACCAACTCGTCGAAGGTGGGAATTTTAGAACAGTCTGAATTCATCTCAAACATGCGAACAGTATCTGCGTCTAACCTTTTTAACGCGATATGTAAAAATATTAAATCAGTTAAATTATCGACTTTTACATTTTTTAAAGCACGAACAGCATTGACAAATTTGTCATTAAATAAATCAAAATTACTTTCAGACGCGTAAGTCAAAGGCTTGAAATCAAATATTTGACTTAAGTATGTGGAAGCAAGCGTGCGCTTGTCTTCATATTTATCAATGAGCGCCTGAAACAAAATGTGATAATTCTCTGGGCAAGGCGTGATGCCCGCGCATGCTGCCTGCGCCTTACCTGTGAGTTTGCCGAGTAAATAATATAGCTTTTCAGCGTCTGTGAGCGACGAGTTATCGTGTATCGTAGACTTAAAACTGGCATAAAATAACGGCCACGAGCGAATATCGCCATTAAATGCTACCAAGTCTATAGGAGGTAAGGTCGGCTTTGCCTTGCGTGGAATCCCGTCTTCTTTTGGTTGATTTTGTGATGAATACTGAGTGTACAGTCTCTTAATGTGACTGTACAATTGCTCAAAGGAAATTAAAGATTTGTAATCAGGTGTCGCGCTAGGATTAAGCACTAACATGCGTGCGTTATAATCATCTAATACACTTTGAAATTCAGAACGTAAAGTATCGATATTAGAACATTGGCCAAGGAACCTTTCCCTCACCTGTGTGTCTGTGTGTATGGTCTTGGACAAATTATAAATATGCTGCAAGCATTCATACAAGGCATTACGTTTTGCTAGGAGCATTGCTAACTGTGAATCGGGAATTTCAACAGTATCTTCCTTTGGTTTATCGTCTTTGCCCATCGTAATGCTATGTAAGATTCAATAAATAATATTAACAAAAATTCCAAAGTTATAAATACACGAACGGACTGACAGCAGCGGGCACGCGGTTGCAACCGCTTCATATAATAGATCAGCTGACCGTACGTACGGCGATCGACCTACACACAGCGCGCGCGGAATTTATTCGTGTCTACCTGTAATATTATTATAGTGACCGGAATTATAGTGGTGTAAAATGGTTTAATTTATGTTTTAGAGATTATTTGCGGCGTGTAATGTTTATATAATTGCGGATAAATACTAACAATATTAAAATATAGGGATAAAATAGTAAAATATGAGGGGGAAATATATTAATTCACAACACAATGTCGTGGCGGGTGTATAATTTTATATGGGTTAATTTATATAAAAATGCGGTTAAATAATACACTTGTTAGGTAAAATAGGTATAACCTAACAAGGGCGGGTGGATATGTAGTCGTATTAACCACGAAATATGCAATCCGTGGCTCGAAGAGACCAAACAATGGAGGCGCCGTAATGCGACCGAATTTGATTTGATATTTTAGTGGACTGTATAGCGGTAATTATTAAAGTAATGAACGAGTGTTTCACGACAAAGAAATGGTAATTGAGGAGACAAGGAAAATAGGAGGTGCACCAACCTTAATGGCCGCCGAAAGTCCAACAGTGACTGCGTTCTCACTGAACAGCAAGTCCTCAAGGTTCGACACTCGCGCACAATCCTACAGGAGCTCCTGTCTTAGTATAAAACACTTGCGAATAGGTATAAGTCAATCACGACGTTTCTCCACTGGAGATTTGCGGGTTAGCGAGGACCGAACAATATTACGTCCATATATATGTAAGCACAATGCTTAACGGCGGGGCGAGCTGATGGTACTTGTCCCCGTGCTTGAACTTCACTTTTAATGGAGTCTTCATTAGTTCCATTACAATGCGACGCACCACTACTAGGTTGCGGTGGCGCTAGACGTTGCGAAATTAGTGCACAAGGAAGGGTAGAAAAAGGTGGTCGTTAAACAGTTCGAACAACGTTTAATTAATGTCTAAAAGCTCTAATAGATGGCGCCAACAATTAGTAACCACACACTCTACTTTTCTCTCTCACTGGGTTCTCGCGGAGGATTTCTTTTTTTATAATTTAATAGTTTATTGTACACACAAACATACAAAAAAGAACACAAAGAAAAGAAAATTATAAAAAAGATTAAGTTTATTTCTAAAGAAATTTCTTCCAGCTAACCTGCACAGTCAAAAGTCAAAATCATTTATTGCATATGAGTACACTTGGTACATTTATACATGTAATTTTTTTATCGACTACCGCTTTCTAGATGTTAGCGCTGTGAAGAACGTGAAGAAGGAGGTGCATGAAAAGGTGGATGACTGTGAGTGAGGCTAGTGAGGTGTGTCAGGATCGCGCAAAGTGGCGATCCATCGTCTCTGCCTACCCCCTTTGGGACCAAGGCCAGATGCTAATATGTATGTATGTACATAATGCTCACGCCTTGGTCCCAGAGGGGTAGGCAAAGACGATGAATCGCCACTTTGCGCAATCTAATGTCGCAAAGTGGCTTTAATTTTTATATCTGTTAGAAATATGTGGTACAAACTTGTTCTGTATCATAGGCAGCAGAAGCATGTGTATCGCCTCGATGGTGTAACCGAACAGGCTGAGCCGTCGGTCGGACAGGCCGGATATCGCCGTGCCGTTCTGAGCCGAGCCGTTCATAGCTATCGTGCCGTTTGACGCCGGGGCCACGGATTTGTGGATTTCCTCCATCGTTATCTGCGAACGAATCAATAAAACGTCATAATTTATTTATTCATGCTGGCGACGGAATGCAACACTAATTTTTGTTATTAGAAATAATAGTATAAAGTTTTTTTTATTGTTGATGGGTTTGCGCCTGACCTCAATCTCACATGATAGTAAGATTGAGGTCACAAGTTACTTCTACTTAGAAACAGTTTCCAAAAATGGCAACATTATTTAAGGTAAAGTATTATGGGTTTATTGCAGGAAATCACTAACTGCTCGGGAATTATCGTAGAAATTAGAAATGTAAGCAGTCACTAACTAGTGGGAGATAACCGTAGGTGGGAGATAACTCGGTTTGTTACATGAATTCATAAGCTTCTAGGAAATAACCGTAGCAATTAGAGACTTAGCTTATCGCAAAAAGTCACTAACTGCTGGAGAATCATCATAGAAGTTAGAGACATAGTTTATTGCAAACAGTCACTAACTGGTGGGGGATAACCGTAGGTGGGAGATAACTGGTGGGAGATAACTCGGTTTGTTACATGAAGTCACAAGCTTCGACGAAATAACCGTAGCAATTAGAGACTTAGCTTATCGCAAAAAGTCACTAACTACTGGAGAATCATCATAGAAGTTAGAGACATAGTTTATTGCTTGAAGTCACTAACAGCTGGGGAACAGACGTAGCAGATAGAGATTCAGTTTCTTGTAAGAAATCAAACTACCAACGATCTCTATGTACTACTTAGATGGAGCGTTCCAAAATCGCTCTGTTCCACGCAAGTAGCCACAACTCTTTTACATTCTCTTTGAAACTTGTGCAGTTACTACGCAGAAAATTTAATTATTACTAAATATTGACGCTACGGTTAAATAATGTCAATATTTAGTAAATAATTAAATGTTAAAAAAAAATTAAAATAAAAAGACTTGTGGCTACTTGCGTGGAACAGAGCGATTGTTTGGAGCGCTCCATCTAGTAGTACATAGAGATCGTTGCTAACTACTGTAGCAGATCTTTAGACTCAGTTTATTGCAAGAAATCGCTAACTGCTGAGAAATAAACGTAGAATATTTTTAAATAGAGACAGTAAGAAGTTAGAATCACTGTCGGCCCCGTAGCCTAGTCGGTAGTACACCTGCCTGCGAAGCTCGGGGTCGCGGGTTCGAATCCCGCCCAGGGCAAACATTCGTGTGGTGAGCACTTGTGTTTGCCTTGTGACTGGATGTTATTTATATAAGTACATTATGTATATCAGCTGTCTGATACCCATATTACAGGCTCTGCCTAGTTTGGGATCAGGTGGCCGTGTGTGAAATGTCCCCATATAGTTTAATATTTTATTTATATATTTTACTGTACCGTAGCAGTTAGAGGCTTCGATTATCATAAAAAGGCACTAACTGCTACAAGTCTTGCAATAAGCTGATGAAAATATATTTTTGTGTGCAAGAAAATACAACTGATTTTATTTTACTAATATTTAGCAAGTCCTATAACTTATAATAAGACCTCCACGTGTTTAGCCGCAATTAGTGAAACACTATGAGCAACGAGCCACAGCACAATGTAGAACACGTGAATAAGCGATTGCAAACACCAAAACCTCACGTGCCAAGCTTTTTAACTCCGTAACTCACCATCTGACAAAATAATGATATATTTATATCCCAGCACACCAATGCAGCACAGAAAATAGAAAAAAAACAGAAAATGTTCACTGAGTCACAAATAATGATCAATTGTTAAAAAAAAAAGGATAGAGAATGCAAAATGAGAATGGCATGAAATTTATGAAACACAGACAGGAGTTCAACAATCACAAATTGTTAAAAACAAGCCACTGATAGGTATCGTTTTGTTTTAGTATTTGGTAAGAACAAGGCAGTGTTCATCTATCATGGCATGTGCAACAAATACCATACAATGTTTTTAACAACGCGTACAAAGAAAAATATCGTCCATGGAAATTAAAATTAGCGTAAGGAACAAACCTCCACTTTTCAGGAGACGAAAAAACACCAAATATTTTTTTGGCAATTTTTTTTTGTTTCTGCACCTAAGTATATTAATCATATTAAAGGATAGAGTTATTGAATTTAGATTTTTTTAAAATATACCTTTCGATTGATAACTGAAAGATGAGTCTGGTAAAAACCGATTTTTGCATTTTGTCATTTATGCCAATTTAAATTTCCGTCGACGTTATGATACAATTTATAGGAAAATTTTACAAAAAATATATATTTTTGGGTATATTTAAGACCTTTGACACAACCAAATGGTTTTATTTTAATAAGAGTTAATTAATTGAATCTTTAAACAGTTATTATTCAAAAATTTATAGAAATTTTTAAACAAACCTTTTAAGAAGCTGGTCTATATTGTACAGCCTGTATTTAAACCAGACACTCTGTAGTCAGTTGGCAGTTTCGATTTCACCTCACCGAGCATCAAGCTGAAGTCATATCTCTCGTGGGCTAAGTCGATTGGTTTTTGGACTAGAGCGCCAGAAAACGATTTCAACATGCACAAGTTGGTCCCGGTTGGCATATTTACGATGGTTCTACCCTTATTTAATTCCCATAGTGTAGGAGAAAACTATAGTTTGGTTTTAGAAAAACGTATGCATTATGTACATATGAAATATATATTTTTAAATAATGCAATTTATTGGTCACCAGGATCCTTTAAAGAACTTTTTTAAGTAACAGGGTTTATCCTAATGTAACAATGTACTAAAGTCTGTGGTATCTGCCATATTTATAAACATGTTTAAGAAAAGACTAGACAATTTCTTAAAAGAAAATAACCAAGTGGACTACTGATATGGACGCACCAGCCATAAGCTGCCTTTCCATTTAAAATAAATCACCTGCTCTTTAAGCCACTGCGAGTGTGGCCGGCTGCGTGCGATGTTCAGCTTCAGCTCCACATCCTGGATGATCTTCTTCTCTTGAGTGTCCACCAGTAACATGCGACCAGGTTTTAGACGACTCTGCAATATAATTATAAAGAGCTTTGTGATATCTACGCATCCACTATATGGATGATAAGAAAATGTCTGTGGATATTTTGAGAACATGGCCTGTAATGAAAATAGAAAATATAATTTCAGTCTTTTTTCAAATAAGTCAAAAAAATAAAAAGTTATGACGCTTCCAAGTTTTCCAAAAAACATGAGACTTTATGGACAATACATCGCGCGCGCGTGGAGGTAAATGACCGGCCGCACCGCCGCGCTCCCCACCACACCTCTTTGCTACCCGCCGTTTCCCGCCGCGTCTAGGTAATGACCGCCATAATGCGAATGAGCGCTTGTGTAAATGCTCAACCGTTATTCCCATTAGGTACAGAGAGACTAGTTGGGATTATACGGCATTGCAGAGGCAAGCAAAGCAGTAACACATCCATACCTTATGTATGACCTTCTCAGGGTCGACGTCATAGACACCGACCTCAGAGGCCATCACAAGCACATTCTCGCTGGTCACGTAGAAACGAGACGGTCTCAGGCCATTTCTGTCCAGTATGGCACCTGGAATAATAAATATTTGTTTAAACACTATTTATTAGGAATAGGAGTAGAAGACCGAGATCTATAATCGAACCAAATCTAATTCTGTAGACGTCTGAGATCTGATGATAAATTGAAGTTAACACTTTAAAATACTATATAAATAAATTAAGGATTATTTAGTCCACATGCACTTATCCCTCCCCCCCTGCCTGCCTTGCTAAGTCATGGTAGCGTAGTGGTCATGTAGTCCGGTGACTACATGACTACATCATGCATGCACATCGGTATGTACCGTCCATCAGACACCAGACCAGGCCCGTCCCACGGCTCTCAATAGCACGTGAGGCCCAGTTAGTAATCCCTTTTCTACTATCGCATGGTACCACAGTGGCCATGTACTCACCGATGTACCGTCCATCGGTAAATGACACGAGGGCTGGCCCGTCCCAGGGCTCCATGGCGCACGAGGCCCACTGGTAGTAGTCCCTCTTCTCCTGCGGCATAGTGACGTCATTGTGCCACGCTTCTGGCACCATAGTCATCACGGCCTCGGGCAGCGAGCGCTGGCCGCAGTGCAGGAGGAACTCCAGCACGCAGTCCGCGGAGCCAGAGTCGGAGAGGTTTGGCTCCACTACTGGGTACAGCTTCTTCAATTCTGATAAAAACATGATCATAAATTAAACTCTTCAAAAATTCGCCACCATTCGCTGAAAGCGACAAGGCCGTCGTTGTACACTAAATTCATCTATGTAAATTTTTTTTTATAAAATTTTATATGTATTGCTGCACAATAAAGAATATTTGAATTTGATATTTAAAAGATGCCGCATTCTATAGTAGAGTTAATTGAAAAGCAACCCTTTGGAAAGCAAGGTGAACTTACCGGAGTCCTTGAACAGTTCGCTCTTCATGACGCCCTCGCGCGCCTTCATGAGGTTGACGTTACCTCGTAACGTATTTATTTCGCCATTGTGGGCAAGCACTCTAAAAAACAGATGTAAAGTAAAAAAAATGATAACTTCTGCACTTTTTAGGATGTTGCATGCAGTCATTTTAAGACTTCGAATGTATTTTTTTTATTTATTTTTATTTATTGGAGAAACAACAGATACAGACCACAATTACATTAAACAATTAATATATCAATAGATTAAAGTCTGCACCCTTAACGTTCTCACTATGACGTACATTTATAAATACAATTTTGAGCTTAAACTACACTAAACATACTATAATAATAAAAAGATACACTTATAAAGTTAATTTGAAATCGATATTACATTTTAAGCTAGGAAACAATAATGAGAGTTAGGTATATAAGTGATTCTAGCCATAAAAGATTGTTTCTATGTGCTAACAATAATATTAAAATACAGTCTCTTCATTGTACTCGTCATCATATCACTCGTCATAGCCTTATCACTATAAGCCACCCACGGAGACAGTAGCTGGGGTGGGCAGTTGCCTTATATCAGTCTTTGGACCTCACACTTAAGCGGGGCTTGCTACGGTACAAATTTGTATGGAGACTTATATGTACGAGTATATTAGCCGCGCCGTGTCTGTTCAGTAATTTTACCACTCATTTAATTCAAAAGAGTTCTAACACAAATATGAGAGTAATGTCCATAGCACTGTCATTTCTTATATATTTCAGGACAAATTGTAAAACATTAAATATATCATTTATTGTTTATGTGAAAAGGTCTAACCTCAAAGGGTGTGCTCTTTCCCAGCTGGGAAAAGTATTGGTGGAGAAACGGGTATGCACCAGCGCCAGGTACGTGGTGAAAGCAGGGTTGCTCAGATCCTTGAAGTACTCCTGCAAAGCACGAGATCTTTTATAGACTACATTATTTAGGTAGTCTATTTTTTTTTAAATCCAAGCGATATTATAACCGTTTTTCTATTCATGGAGTTATCTTTTCGTCTTAGGGGCCAGGAAGACCTGGCGACACTTCGACTATTCAGGATCTTTTTGCCAAACCCCTGTCCTTAATCATGGACTTCACATGTGCCTTAGAATTTCTTTAATGGCGTATGCACTATGTTTTCCATCGCCGAAAATCCTTTGTATTATACATAAACCGTACTTTAAATTTCAAAAAATTCATTGGTACGGCCGGGGTTTGAACCCACGTCCTAACGATAGTGAGGCGAGTGCACAACCAACTAGGCTACCACGGCTCTCATTTATGGAGTTACAAAGTAGACAGACAAAACATTTATGGCCCAAAAACCCAGAATCGATTGGAACAAAATGTTAATAATGGGTTCGCTGTTAAAATGTTATAAATGTTAAATGTTAATTATATTTATTAGATCCTTGATAACGGGCAACAATAAAAAAAACCAAACCATAGGGCCAAGGAAGTTGTATATGACCGATTTTTCCATTAGTTTCACTATTCATTGCTACACTAGTAAAAACACTGCTTATGCAGTTGCAGATAGCATTAAGTTGGTATAGTTACAAAAAAGGGACTTACCCATAGCTGATTGGAGGTAAGCAATCCCTTGTACACAATAGTTCTCAAGGAGAGACTGCAAATGTAGAACCTCGCTCCGGGCACTACCAGCTCATGTGACGCTCGCTTCCTTAGCACGAACACCTGCGAACGCACAATCAACGTCCACACCAGGCCAACAGACACTTAGAGCTACAAAGTCAACGGGTAGTTACTATTAGTTAACAGGGTGTGTCAATTTACGTTCGAGCAACGCTGATCCGCGGTCCGCCCGGCCAGTGCGCAGGGACACAACGATCTGAAAAAAATACTCTAAGAGTGCCTTTTCCTAATCCACATACTCGAGCCTGAATTTGCAACTTTCCAACCCCATTGCAAGTTCATACTCTTTCTTTTCAAACCCTGTCAGTCCTGTGTCGTGTCTGGTTATTATCCCTCTCGTTGTGGTTCTCACCTGGCGGGCTAGATGGTTCTCATCGCTGATATCTCCGGTAACAAACACTTGGCGCATATATGGCTCCGAGTTACGGGCCACCTGACCTGAAAGCCAGCCCAAAAAACGGCCATTACTCACTTCACCAAAGCGACTGGTTACCAACTAGTGATTGTTATCTAGAAAATATTAAACTAAACAGTTTGGAATAGAAGATTTTGTCGTATTCTTAATCGACATTTCTCTGCAGAAATCGTATATGAATTTAACAAGTCCACTCGTCTTTGTTATGAAATAATGCCGAATGAAATGGTAAATAATAGAGCTGTTGTATGGACTTAATCAAAACGTGTTTTTGTCCGTTTCGGTAGTTTGTCAATAAGTTATAAAAAGTGGACTTCTTAAATCCTTGCAGCATACCAACGATAATTTACAATAAATTTACGACTCTCGCGAGTTTCTTGGCTATTGTTAGAAATTTTACGATGTTTTCAAATCAAAATACTGCAGATAAATATCAACTTAGATTTTACGATATACACGATTCAAATGACATCTAAAATAAACAAGCCACTTGGATGGTAGTTGCGCAAAATGGATTTTGTCAATTAATGCTTATTTTATAAAAATTAAAAAATGTCATAAATGCTTCACGATTGGCATGAACAAATGCGTTATTATTGAAATTTAAAATAAAACGTGATAGGAAAGAAAGCATTTATGACACTTAAAAGTTGAATTGGTGAAAACATTACTAACATAATTTTTACCATCAAAGCGGCGTCTTTTTTGTAGTGAAAATAATTAAGAAAATATTCATTTTAGCATAAGATTCATTACATAACCATTTAATTATTCTTTGAGTACTAAATCGGGTAACAAATAAGGAAATCTGTTCATAATCTAAGTGTAGCGGTAAATAAATAATTGTAATTATTAATTGCACAATGAATCTCATGCAAATTGAGTTTATACACCTTACAACAATGGGTACCATATTACGTATATTAGTGTAGCTATTGATGATAAATATTACCAATTATTACAGTACAGTCAAACGTCATTTATAGGACAGTCTGAAATCTTATATTTTGTTGCAAACTGGAAACAGACTTTATTTATACGTAAGACTGTATTGTAATGTAAGTATTTCTTTTCAAGGAATGAATCTACGTATTTTCATATATGAAAATAGCAGAATTCTCTTTCGAATTGTACTAATTGTTTGTTACAAAATTACTTGATTTGTACTGTATGTCAAAATTATATCAAATAAAATAGGATTTTAAAAAGTGGGCGAAGGAAAGCTACTTTGCGGCATTAGATTGCGCAAAGTGGCGATACATCGTCTCTGCCTCTGGGACCAAGGCGTGAGCATTATGTATGTATGTATGGAAATAAAAATCAAGTAAGTTCGCCACAAGTTGTAACCACTGCAAATGGTATAACGCGTTCAAAACTTTTTGACACATCTTAAATTTAGAAGAAAGGGTATTTGTTCTAAGTGAAAAAGCGACCTTATTGAAATACTTATCGAAATCACAAATAATTAGATTATAATTGTTTGTTTTAAACGCATATATGTCAAAAAGCTCCGTGCGACCTGAAAATTGAACAAACCAGATGGTCAAGCATGGCATGACCGCGTCGTTACGACGTTTGACGTCGGTCGTATGTATCATAATACGACCGACCCAACCGACTTTACTACGAGAACGAACGACCTGTAATGATACGTTGCAAAAAAATTGCAACAACCGTAACTTGGGAATGCGAGAAACTTACATATATTGTTTAATTTGAACATTGACAATTTACTGTATAAATTGATGTGGTTAAAGGCATATTAAAAGTATTGTTGAATTGAAATGGCTTGTCCAAACTGTCACGACATTTCATTACTCAAAAGTGAAACTGTGTAAAAAAAATTCTACAAGTTGGCATTTCTATTAAAACTTACATTTGTAAAAAAATCTGAACGCAGAGAAGGAATCATTCCAATTCCAACATTACCTTTATCCAGTGAAAAGGGTCGACATTTGAATGTTTTAACGCAAATGATTAAAACAAAAACATTTACGGTACGACATGCAGGACTGATTTTCAGAAACAAATAAAATTAACAAAACATCCCGCCGTTGACAAACCCATCAATAATATTTTAAACATTAAAACAGAAAATGACATTATGGTGTATTATTTTAATGCGTAGGATGAGCTTAAAACAAATACTTGTAAATATTCAGCAAAGAGAAGGTACTAACTTTTGCTTTATAGCAATAACTTTATAAGTTATGGAAAAAATTTGCGATCTTTTTTATTATTTATCAAGTACATATCACCAGGTATAGAATATCTTAACCTTATGTCAGTTGCAGAAGGGAGGCCCATAATCCTATTTTAAGCATATTCATTTTTAATCACATATTCTTAATACTATCATCGTACGATATCAGCCCAATGGATCCCTTTAGCAACAGACCTGGTTTTGAGTCGCTTGTCGTGACAGAGAAAACGCAATATACATTCCGAAAAAAATACCGAACGTAAACTCCTGTATATGTCTAATACAGGTATTCAAACTTCAGTCCATAGAGACACAAAAAGGAGAGGCCTATGTCCAGCAGTGGACTTTTGCAGGCTAATGATAATGGTGATGAATTGATGATAGTCACAAAAAGATACAAATTTGAAACACAGAGAAAACTGACGTATTTAAAAGACCAACTCACCAATGGTGGTATTGTTAGTGGGGACGGTTCTCCAGCACAGGACTTTGAGCCCCAGGCTCTCGGCGAGGCCCAGGAACTTCTTCTCTATATCCTGGTGGTGGAGCTTGTCCAGAAAGAAGATGCCAGTGGCGTAATGCCCAAATGGCGGCAAGTCGATTTGGTGGCTGTCTCTGGAAAAGAAATTTGTAATTGAGGGAGTTTGTCTTTGTCATTACAACTTTTAGATGATTTATTTATTACATGATCAATATGATTTTTTTATTGATCAAAACAATAGAGATACTTCGTAAGTTTCTAGTCTTCTAATGAAACCAAAATTGAGGTTTACCTGTCGAAGACGAGTCCGCAACAAATAAGTTATGTATTGTTACAGATTATAGCAAATACAGACATATACTCAATTAGGGTACATTTCAAATTTATAAAATAAAGTCATTATCCTGGCTATCTAACAGATGTTTTTAACTACTTTTTGTATTTAAAGCAGAGTATCCGGTATTGAAATTACCCTTTTATAAACGGTACATAATCCGTTATGTCTAGTTGTAACATACTGGTTTTGAAAATTTGTAAGCGGTATAAACTTTGTGTTTTTTTTACGAAAAACTTTTTTTACCGGTTTTAATTTAACGTTATAAGTTATTTACCGCTGATGCACTAAAATATAGACATGCAATCAACGATCTCTATATACTACTAGATGGAGCGTTCCAAACAATCGCTCTGTTCCACGCAAGTAGCCACAACTCTTTCGCATTCACAATGAAACTTGTGCAGTTACTACGCAGAACATTTAATTATTACTAAATATTGACACTACGGTTAAATAATGTCAATATTTAGTAAATAATTAAATATTCTGAGTAGTAACTGCACAAGTTTTCAAAGTTTCAAAGTGAATGTGAAAGAGTTGTGGCTACGAGTACTTGCGTGGAACAGAGCATTTTTGGAACGCTCCATCTAGTAGTACATAGAGATCGTTGCATGCAATATATTTGCAAATGATAATCCGTGTCCTGTGACACGATCGTGATGCGATGATAGATGTCAGTCATTGATAATATCGAAAAATGTGGCTCAAATAAAAAAAATGTTAACAGAAATAAGCGAATTGAAATGCGGCATTTATTTTGTTATAATATGGGATAAAAACATGGCTAATAATATTTTATAACGATAAAACGAAAATCAAATGCATAACACGTAAGTGCATTTGTCATAAAGACAAATTCTGTGCCTTAAGAAAAAATCTATCTTACTTAGAAAATTCTACTTTTCTGGTGACCAAATAAATGATTTTTATAACATTGGACTTTGATATGCACATGAAGGAACATTGAACCGTTTTCACGAAAAAAACAGTACATTATAAAATTTATATAAATATTATTAAAAACCATTTATCCTCTATCATGTGTCTCCAGAAAAGTTGCATTTCCCTTCTAGTGTCCCTTATATCTTAATTATATATAGATATAAAATATAATTTCCATTTAACCGGTTGTCGATAACCCTATAAAACTTGTTTAATAACTCAATGAAATCCCTCATCTCATACACTACGGTTACTACAAACTTATTTTGCCTATAACGACGGCGCTGCCTGTTAACACCAACTGTCAATCAAACGTCTGAATCGATACATACGCAGTCGGTTCCAGAATTTCTCCGCTGGCAAAAAAAAACTTGGTCATATAAAGGTCAGACAGGCACGCGGGGGGGCAGAGAGGGGAGAGATATAAGTGCGCGCGCATCTGTGACGTCACGGAAACCGAACCGCGATATTGACCAATAACCCGACTGCGATAGAAACCCAATAACGTCATCATAACTTTGCCCATACAAAAGACTACTTGCGTTACGTTACGTTGAAATTTTCCTACTCAATTTGGTCACATAGCGACGCAATGGGTTGTTTATGTGTCGTAAGAGGAACATCATATACGCAGATGTAATAATTGAGAGATCCTCCTCTATTAAAAAAAAAACTAAGTCGCGAAGCGTACTGCAGGTTGGTATGATTTATTATGATAGAAACGCGACTTTTAAAAAAAAATTATTTATATTATGCCGTGTGGTTTCCGGTGGAGTAAAATAGGACCACTCCAACTCTTGCCGTCCACGACATCCATGTCGTACAAGGCGACTAAGGGAATACATTATAAAACATCAATCAGGCCTCCCCGACCCGTCTGGCCATCGCGGATAGTGTAGGCCAAATCCTTCGTCTGTCTTCGGCAGATGAGAGAGGGTTGTGCTCCTGCAGTGGAGACAAAAATAACCTGATAATGATGATGATTAAGGCATACTATAAAAGTAATTCTTGCCCTATCAGAATGGGATGAAAACGTCGATTTTAAACGAACAAGAGAGTGCCTCAGTAGCAAAAGGTATTAATGTATTCTGATTGCGCATAGATTATACCAAGCCTTGAGGGTGAAAAATTCGTGATTGTATAGGCAGGATTAAATTCGCGTAGTAACAAACAACACCCTCATTACTCGTATATAGGTATGTTTTAATTTGGTAGTCACGTCTGGGCTAGAGGTAGTAATATTTAGTATTCTCTCCTAGAGGGTTGGATTAAGGCCCAACCTGGACACGGGTTCCCTACTCATATCGAAAACCTAAACTTTGTGAGAATAGGTATGTTTGGCCCAAGATTTGGACATATTGTATATAGTTTGTGTTGATACACAAACTATAATAATATTTTTTATAATAATAATTTTTTATTTATTTCTCACACATTGTACAAACATTTCTAAATTACAATAATTAAAACAATTCAAGTCTAGTTTCAATAATTAAATAATTAAAAAAATAATTTTTAACTAAGTATAAACTAGAATAATTCAAAATTTGCTCCAATAAGTAATTAAATTAGTCATCACTCTTGACTTTTAAACTAAGTATAAACTTGTGGCTTAAAAGTCAGTTTTAAAAGGGAAAGTGTGTATGTTTGTTCGGTGTGCAAGTATTGTGTGTAGTGTGTTGTGTGTGTGTGTGTGTTGTGTGTGTGTGTGTGTTGTGTGTATGTGTTGTGTGTGTGTGTATGACTATAACAAACTATATGCTATAATTATGTCACATGACCCGTTAGAAAGTACAAAATGGTTTTTAGTTCGAAAGATATTATCCGAAGTACTTGCGGAGTATATAGACCCTCAGACAACTAAGAGTTATTCACAAAAAAAAAGTTAAGTCCCATGTATACCCCACTGCTATTAACATAGCCATCATTCATCGTGCAAGGGCCAAGGGATATCGTTAAGGGATCTTCAATAACCGCATTGATGGAAAATGCCGTCACATAATATCGTGTGACGTCAATTGATAAAGTGGTGCTATTTTTGCAAGATGGCCGTGACCATGGTCTAACGAGCAGGAGATATTGACATTGTTATCAATACCACTCCAGACTACACATAGCATAGATATACTGTGTATTTAATTAATGACACAGTATGACTAATAAATAGATAAATTATATCTGCATTACGTGCCATACTTAATTAAACATGAAACTGGACGAAACACTGGGAAAGAAGGTAAAGAAGGGTCCAGGAATCATGCCCACTGATATTGTATGAGAGAAAACTGACTCGTATCATGGCAATTGCTGCAAAATATATCGATATTAGTTTAGAATAATCAATCAGAAAACTATTTAAAAAGCTTTTTTATCTCTCAATAACGACTATACCACGTAACAATATTTTCTAAAAACCAGAGCAGATGTTTGGATATATATCTCTCTCTCTTTTCTAATTTTCTATTTTGGTAAGGCGAACTACTTTCTATAAGACTTTCAATAAGGAAATTCCACAAATTCTTCTCAGTTTTGTGGAATTTCCTGATTAAAAGTACTATAGAAAGAATCTGAGGTATATTTCGAATGACATCAAGAAGAACAGGAACAATATTGTATCTTTTTATTTTATAAGTGCAATAAAGAGTAATTGAATTGAAGAAATAATAAAATAATTGATGCTCACACAGTTTAGTCAGTAAGTAGTTTAAAAAAGTCTCAGGCTTTTACGTCACTTGTATAAGTAACGAACACTTCAAGGAACTTTATTGTGCCGCTATTGGAATAATCACTAACAATGTCAGTGGCCAAGAATTGTTTACCGACATTCCATTAACTACGCTTTTATCAAACGCGGCACTGTCAGATAGGCAGAGTACACATCCGTTCTCACTGGTCGATAAATAATAGTAGTATAAATGACAATAGACAGTTAATTCACAGATTACTCAATAGTTACTACATGATAAGTTACGGTAGAAGTTTCAAGTGGCTAGGCTACACCTGGAATTAGCCGGCTAATCTTAGAATTAACCAAACATCACGTGCCAGGGTCTAACCCTGGCACGTGATGTTTGGTTAATCCTAAGATTAGCCGAGGGATCACCGGCGACATACTTATAAACTTCTACGACACTTAGGCCTAACCATATCCTAGGATTTTGTGAAACCATTAGCAGGCCACCGTTACATACAACTTTCGGACCACCCTGGCGTGGTTCTCGTCCTAACAACGCTAAATCCAACGCATTAGCTGCGCCCGCCGCCCAAACATAGCGCGCTATCTACGAAGAACGCCTTAGACATATTTTTGCGTGTATTGTTGACAGTAGGTGATTAAAAGCATATGTATTTGCGTTTTACAAGTGAATGCTGTATCTATTACACTATTAAGTAATCTGTTCCACTAGGATACAGGTACCTTTTAAGTCACCGTGCTTTAACCGGATAATACGTAAACGCGGTTAGACCTATGTTTCGCTGTTGACCTAAAGAATAGACCCAATGTTAAAAGTCTATATAATCCATCACATCGTAAAATGGCCTTTTTACGAGGAGCTGCGGCAAATAACATAAAATAAAATTCACACAACTGAATCTGTTTGGAGAACAAACAGTCCCAGTGCCATAGAGTAAATTAATTTTGATATAACGTACTCAAATAAGCAGTAGATGTTCATGGAAGATATAATAGTGATGAAATTGAATTTAGTGCTTTTCCTATAGTTTTTAGGTTTAGGATGAATTAGGCATAAGACCGCCATTGACCGCCTGGTTGGTCTAGTGTCTTGGTGATTGGACCCTAGCGCCAGAGGTCATTGGGGGAAAGACTACTTTGTACAATTTGTACAAGATACTCAAAATACAGACCTAGATCTAGACACGAACTGTCATAAATGACAAAGGCAGAGCACATGGCGTGCGTGATGCTTATTTACCGTGAAGTGACATCGCGTCGCTGAACCGGCATGCCACTTTTGGCACGGTGCCAGTCCGTCGGCCAAATCGGGAAATTTACAATGGTGTGTCCGCCTCCGTTGCTTAGATGTCTGGAGACTGGACAGTGTTCTGCTGTGAGCTGATTGGCAACATTGCATTGGTTTATTAACTTTTACCTTAGTTTTTTGAAGCAAATCAGCATTATATTCTGGTGAGAGTTCTGACTGAAGAACTATTAGATTTTGTGCAACTATGTTTTATAAGTAAGTTATATAGGTTGGTGGGAAGTCGTGCGTGGTATACATACTTTCTGACAGGCTTTATTTTTCTTTGGTTAGACTCAGAAAGAGCACTACGCAAAATGTGCAGCACCTGACGCAAAATGTGCACTTCGCAGTCGGGGCACTTCACATTCGGGGCACTTCACATTCGCGGCACTTCTCATTTGGGGCAGTTCTCAAAATAAGCACTTTGCAAAACGTGCACATTTTTTAAAATTGTTTAGGCCCTACCAAGATAGTCTCAAATTTAAAACTTTCTGATGAAATTCGTCAACTATAAAGCCATTTTGTATTCTTTATCGGGTCCTCATAAGCGTTTGGCGTGCAACTACTGTAGTTAAACGCCAAATGCTTATCCAACTATGTTGCATGACACTGGAGAGTTCAAAGGACTTTTTAGTTTGACGTATATTATCCAAAATACTTACTTATTTTATTTATTTTATTTTATTTTTTTATTTTATTTATTAATTCTGAAACCTACAGCTAATTTACAAAAATATATAATACAGTATAATATAAATTAAACATTAGCCATTAACAGATTTCTAATATATAAACATAAACATTATTGTATAGGGTAATAAAAAAAGTAGGAGGGTACAGAAGAGAAAAAAAAAAATTAGATAGAAATTTACAATCAAATAGGTATAAATAAATTATCTACAATCTACGTCGTCGTCGCAATGAGAGTTGAGTGCGTGTGCGTGAGGAGTGTGTGTGTGGGGGTGCGTGTGCGCATGTGTGTGTGACTAGGCGAGCGATGCGAGGCGAGGAGAGGCGAGGTGGGGTGGGGGGGGGCTGCTCTGCAGGTGCTCCTTTTGGTTGCACGTAAGCTAAGGTCTACATGGCGTGTACAAATACATTATATTATAATTTGTTTTTGTAATTAAAAATAAACAAACTACAATATGTATAATAAATTAATTAATGTCAGTAGATTATTATAATTACTTACTCATATAAAAAAAAAAGTTTAAAAAACATGATAAATTCATATGTGTAAAAATTTTATATAATTAAAAGTTAAAAAATAAAACACTAGCAAATTGTTAACTGAATTTGTTAAAAATAATAAAACAGTGTATTAAAAATTAAATCGTTAAAAATAATAATAAATAAAAAATTAAAATAAAACGGAATAATGATAAATAAGCATAAGTGCCGATGCTTATTGTCCTTCGCCCACTAACTTAGTCAAAATATTTCTTCTAAAACAGTTTTTCGAAAGTGCGAATGGGTCCAAATCACAGAAGAGTTTATTGTACGTTCGTGGCAAACGTGAGGTAATACTATTTGCGGCATAGTTAGTACGAACGAGGGGGACGTTAAAAAGTTGAGTGTGTCTTGTGCGTTTGGAGGGTGTGTTAAAGCGCAGTAACTTATTGACGAGCGGAGGGCAGTCCAGGGCTCCCGAGCACACGTCGTGCAACAGGGCCATGTCCTGCGCGATGCGGAGTGGCTTATTCGCAATTTTCATCGAATACGACCTGGGAGTCAGCATAACACCGAAATTCTACGGTATTACTTGGTTATTTGCCGTGTGGTTTCCGGTAGAGTAGAATAGGACCACCCCAACTCTTCCCGTGGATGTCGTACAACTCGACTAAGGGAATACATTATAAAACGTCAATCAGGCCTCCCCAACCCGCCTGGCCAGCGCGGGGAGTGTCGGCCAAATCCTCCGTCTGTCTCCGGCAGATGAGAGAGGGTTGTGCTCCTGCAGTGGAGACAAAAATAACCTGATGATGACTTGGTTATTTTACTAGAACGATTATGACATCCAGATAACTGGTTATCTAGATAGCAAAACACCTTCAACTGACATTAGCAACTGTCTTTTCGCCAATACTATAAAAAAAAGGTTTACGACAGTAACAACATTGAATTAAGTACTTATGTATTTTATATTCTACAAACAAACTCCAATCCTCGAGTGCTATTTATAGTTATAATAATATAACTAAAATTATAGGTATCATGTTAAACAGTATCAAAGTCCATAAGGACGTTCTGAAGTTCGTTCACAGTCAAAGATGTTGACTTTGACAAAGATGGTATAATGATGTCGTAATCGCATCAGACAGAATAATATTTGCACAACTGCGCATGCACAATCAGGAGTATTGTATGCCAAAACTCAAACACGAGGAAGACTAGAAAAATATTGGTAGCAGTTTATCATCATCAGCCGAAATACGTCCACTGCTGAACTAAGCCTTCCAAATAGAATGCCATTTTTGGTGGGCTGTCCATTGGGGGATTTGTCATAATCAACACACTTGGCAGGCGGATTGGTGATCGCAGTAATGATCTTAATATTCACAGGAGAACGCTGCCGCCCGTTCCTGGTGCAACCTTTTGCTCGTCTTTACGACACCCACGAGAAGATTGAGGGTGGTCCTGTTCTAAGCCGGGAACCACACGGCTTACTGAATTCTCCTATTTGACACAAAGTAAACTGAATACTTATTATATTTCCAGAGGTTATTAAATATGTGCGGTACGTGATTGGTGTTTTGGCGTGGCAGAACGTGTAAAATTCAATAAATGATGTATTAACTGTATTGACGTCACTACACTGCAATTCTCTAATCTCAAACGAGTAAATAGACAAGGACATCGTAGATCACAAATATACCATCTAGACTTGGAAAGACATGCAAAGACAGACAGCTTCGTAGTCGTGATTCTCTAAGAGAATTATTTAAGGAAATAAATATAATGACAGTGCCATGTCAATACATATTCGCTAACATTATGTTCGTTAGACAGAACATTTCTTTACTCAACTTAAATAATGAGAGGCATAATTAAATCTTAGAAATAATAATAAAATTCAAATACATCATTCTAGATTGTCTAAGATCAATAATTCTTTTGTGGGGCTGTGCGTGCGTTACTACAATAAGGTTCCGAATGAAATTATTAACTTGTCTGAACAAAAATTCAAATCTTCTATAAAAGTTAATCCGTGCAAGAAAGCCTACTATAAGTTAGATGACTACTTAAATGATAAAAGTCCATGGAGTGCTTGATGGCTCAGCATAGGTAGACTTAATGATTGTAATGAATAAGATAAATCAAAGGTAGGGCCCTGTGCCGTTGGGTTTGTTGCCACTTCTTCCCCTCGGTTATACAGGTGGAAGTGGAGTAGTTTTAGGCAGAATTTGACGTCAAAAAGAGAATAATGTATTCCAATTTTGAAAATAAATATTTTGATTTTGAAATTGTACAAAGGCGTCTGTCTCATAAGACAATCAGCACCATCCTAGAACTTCTATCAAAACTAAGTAACAAAACTGAAACTATGTAAATATATATCAACAGTAGAATCAATACAAATACTACAGTAATATCTCGGGTGATCGACCTCTTGACCTCTGACCTAGTTTACGAAAATAAAACACTCTATAAACGTCTCCGTAATACTGAGGCTAAATACTAGTGAACCCAGACGATTCCAGAGGGATTTGAAAAGGTGATTAGTTTTACTAGTTTAACTCCCTAATTGGGTCACTGACGTGACGCAATTAAACCTACAGATGGCCGTGTGTGAGATGTCCCCGCTATTATATTAAAATAATTATAATCCTAAATTATATATAAAAAATAATTATAATTATAAATGCGAATGTTTGGATGTTTGGATATTTGGATGTTTGTTACTCAATCACGCTTCAACCACTAGACGGATCGAGATGAAATTTGGCACACATATAGGCTAAGTCCTGGAATAGGACAAAGGAGTTTTTATCCCGAAAAAACATATCATTCCTACGGAAAATTGTTTAAATAGTTTTGTAATGTTAAGTTGTCCACGCGGACGAAGTCGCGGGCAACAGATATTAGATTCATATATTTCTTAACTAATATTGCGAGTAATGATTTTTAGTGTCTTGACTCAAAACTTCTGACTTCAAGACGTTTGTACTGCTAATACAAGGTGATACTCTGCCAACAGCTGATAAATAAAAATAAAATAAAAATAGCCTTTATTTGATAGCATCTATAACATTTTACATTAATATATATTTATGTTTATTTAAATTATTTTCCATTAGTAAGTAAAAATAAAATTATATTTATTATTTTATGTGGTTGTATTTCTATCTGCCCCTTTTCGAGCAAAGGCCTCCCCCAGTTTCTCCCACTCCTTCCTGTTCTTTGTTTTTCTAGTCCATGTTACTCCTTCCTCATTTACGATGTCATCTATCCATCTTTTCTTTGGTCTTCCTTGCGTCCTACAACAGCTGAACGACATTTAATTATCTTTTACTAACTACTGAAGTTTTAATTAAATCCACGTCTTGTAAACCTTCTTAATCCAATCAAGTTTAAAACCTATTAATAAGATTCAATCTTGACATCCAATTACAGACGTCAGAGAACAATTTAAGAGCAGAAAATCTAAAGTTTGAAAGAAAGATATCTCTATATCGATCCCAATAGTGGAAGTTTACGGTTCGGTCGTACATCAATAAGGATTTGGATCAGCAGGGGGCCTCCGTAAATTTCGTATAATATCCGACGAGCTATAAAGGCATTTTGTACTCCCTTTATCTCGCCAAACGCTTATCGGAATAGTCATAGAACCGTTGTCTTATGACATATTCCAATTAGCGTTTCTATAATTCCAAACTAGGATTTTCTCCTGTGGTATGGGAGTTAACAAGGATTGGATAATTCACAAATATAATAAACTAGCTGTGCCCGCGGCTCCGCTCGCGTGGACTACAGGATCCGTTGTCGTTCCCACTCCCGCTTCCTATCCCACTTCCATTCCCACTCAGACTTCCAATCCCAAACATAGCCTTTGTTACTCAGGGATAATGTAGCATAGTAATGGTGAAAGAATTTTTGAAATCGGTCCAGTAGTTTATATACAAATCTTTCCTCTTTATAATATTAGTGTAGATATAACAAGGATGTTATATCCCAGTCAGGAGACTGAAACCAACTTGTACAAACTTGTATAAATGAATAAATAAATATCTCAGACATTCACACCAATTACCCAGTCCCAAACTAGGCAGAGTCTGTGGTATGGTTGATAGATAACGGATACACATACTTAAATAAATATATAAACATCCAAGACTTTGGTACAAACATTCATATGCATCATACGAACATTTGCCCCTAGCGGGATTCGAACCCGCAACCTCCGGCGTATAGAGGCTCTTTTTCGTTTTCAATACAAAAAAAAAATTTCTTCGATCACTATGAATCTTTCAAATAACTTTTTGCCATGAAAATTCAAACCTATGATAATCGACAAGAATGACTAATAGAACTAAGTCAGACGCGAAGCAGTGACCGAAGAGATGAATCGCATTACAATTAGACCACATGCCAACCAGATCTGGCGCCTACTGTTGTTTGTGATGTTCATTCAACGTGCACTTTCAACAACTATTTATCGCCGTTATTTATAAACGCTTCTATTTATAAATCAAGAAGTATTGTTTTGTGAAGTCAAAGGTTTAATCCTAGGTCGATGCCAATGAGTTTTATATGAACTTGAGCACGTGATCTCATTTTAAACCTTTGGATAGCTGCGTGCTGAAACCCAATACAAATGCTCCTTTGCCCTCTTAACCAGAACACAAGCACAGTGGTGTTTGGCGACAGAAAAAATACTTAGTATTTTCTGTATATATTAAGTACTAGTTGGTGCCCGCGACTTCGTCTGCGCAGGATTAGTATTTCGAGTAGCTTATATTAGCGTGGCGTAAGAAAGAACTAACATTATGACATTAACATTATAATTTTATGGCGCACGCCAGAATAGCTCGCAGATGGTAGATTTTTTCCTACTTACTTGATATTTTGGACAATTCACACAATATATTTATAAATTGTAGCCTATGTGTTATTCTGATGTATAAGCTATATTATTGTAAAGTTTCATTAAAATCCATTCAGTAGTTTTTACGTCAAAGAGTAACAAACATCCATCCATACTTACAAACTTTTGCGTTTATAATATTAGTAGAATTCTCTGGTAAGGTATTTCTATTGTGCTGCCGATACAAAGTTACTATGCCAGCGCGCTATCGACCGGCGCCAAGGTATCTACACTATAAGTTAGAAAGAGAAACACTTATGTTGTTGTATAAAGTTGACCCCTTTCTTGATCGACTATGTTCGCACGCTGGGCGCAGTAGCCCTACAATAATTTACACACACACACACAAATGTGTACGGACAGGCTGGTGCGCTTGCATGGAGTGCCGGGAGTGACATTTCTCCAAACCAGAGGAACTAAAAATGGTCCTACCATTTTTTTTCTCGCGGGGAAATGTCTAATGCATGCCTAACGTCTCGGGGGGACGAGCAGGTTATATCGGGTTCGCACCGAGTAAACCCCGCGGTGGCCGTCTCCGACGCACAGAGAAGGTGGGAACCCGGGAGATCGCTTCTCCGGCGGATCGGATGAGCCAAGGCGTCTTCCTCCCTCATCCGCCCCGCCGTCTCCTTCTGCTGCATCACGTCTTCGCAGAAGGAGATAATTGCTTTTCACGACCTGCCGCTGTCGACCACGGATTTTACCACAGCCGGCGGCGACAGATCGGTACAAGAATGGTCCTACCACCATTAACCTGACGGAACCGACCGAAATCAATCACTACCATTTTGGATTGTCGGTAGTACTGAGTGCTTATTTATACTATCTAATCAATGCCCCTTCATAAACTATTACATGTTTACTGTGCGATAGTGTAAGCACGTGTTATCCTGCCTTGTACAACGTGCTACAATGATTATCATCAATGCAACGCTGACTGAATTTGAGCTCTCCTTTTATCTCTCAGCAGCTTTATCCCGCGGTGTTGCCTCACAGTTATACAAGAATCCGAGTAAGTAACTGAGACAGGTAAATGGCAGTGTGGGACTAGATGGACCCACGATATATGCGTGAAACGGCTGGTTAGTACTGGATGTGCGAAACGAAGCTCGGATTTACCGGCGCCTTCTTGGGAGAGGTCTGTATCCAATGTGGATTGGCTTCAGTGTTTGTTTAAAAGGTGTCTTTCATTACCTTTCTATATACAAACTATATCAGATGTCAGCAGAAGGCAATATGAGAAAATAACGCTTCGCCGAGAGATAGTGATGACCTGACAGTTGTCGAATTTGGTCGTCTCTGGTCGCAATTGCTAATAAAAGGAAATTAATAGTAAGTCATTAGCGTAATTGAGATATATAAAAAAACACTTGACAACCATTTAAAAAGACATATCTAAGCTAAACCGTCACATTCCTACATTAACATCAAACCAGACAGTATAAATAGTATTAAATAGCAATATAAAAGTCCAATGACCTACTTCAACTAGATTATTAGCAGACGAGGTTCACACAAAAAAAAGATTACGATTGGTGAACGTTTTATTATTCGAATCACTATATAAACAGACGGAGATAATGACTCCGCACGCGGGATGCACGTGTTGCGCCGCAACCATTGGTGATCCTTTATCAAGGTTGGCTAGGTAACTTAATCTAGGCTATCTATGGCCACGAGTCTTTAACGTGGACACTGCGAGATTTTTGACGTGTAATAACAATAATAAACATCTTTAAGTGTATGGGATCCTTTATAAGCTCTGATAAGTAACTTAATCTAGGCTATCTATGGCCACGAGTCTTTAACGTGAACACTGCGAGATTTTTGACGTGTAATAACATTAATAAACATCTTTTAGTGGATGGAGATCCTATATGAGCTCTTATAAATAACTTAATCTAGGCTATCTATGACCACGAGTCTTTAACGTGGACACTGCGAGATTTTTGACGTGTAATAACAATAAAAAGCATCTTTAAGTGTATGGGATCCTTTATAAGCTCTGATAAGTAACTTAATCTAGGCTATCTATGGCCACGAGTCTTTAACGTGAATACTGCGAGATTTTTGACGTGTAATAACATTAATAAACATCTTTTAGTGGATGGAGATCCTATATGAGCTCTTATAAATAACTTAATCTAGGCTATCTATGACCACGAGTCTTTAACGTGGACACTGCGAGATTTTTGACGTGTAATAACAATAAAAAGCATCTTTAAGTGTATGGGATCCTTTATAAGCTCTGATAAGTAACTTATCCTAGAGTATGTATGGCCACGAGTCTTTAACGTGGACACTGCGAGATTTTCGACGAGTAATAACAATAATAAACATCTTTAAGTGGATGGCGATCCTTTATAAGCTCTGATAAGTAACTTAATCTAGGCTATCTATGGCCACGAGTCTTTAACGTGGACATGAGGGAGATTCATCATCATCATCAGGGTATTTTTGTCTCCACTGCAGGAGCACAACCCTCTCTCATCTGCCGGAGACAGACGGAGAATTTGGCCTACAATCCCCGCGCTGGCCAGATGGGTGAGGGAGATTATGGTGCGTTAACTCAGGTGTATTTAAGATATTTCGAAAGGTAGGGCAAATTCATATGCTGCACTAAATCTTTGACTCTCTCACCCTCCTGTCCCGTCTATACTAATAAAGTAAACAGAAAATTTTGTGAGTTTGCGATCAAATCGATTTTAACATCTTACACCGTAACACAGTGTGTTAAGAACCCCATTTTTGTTGCATTTAGTTTTTATGTAGTAATCGATAGTTCTTAACATTCTTAGCGCTAGAGGTCAACTCCGGCTTTGATACGATTAGAACTTTTTTTAAATGCCAAAGAGTCGTCATATCCGGTTCTTAAAATACGAAAAAAAATTAATTTATATAAAATGGAAGTACTTATCGTGATTTTGATTTGTTCCAATAATTACATATATAGTAACATACATTTTCACCAATTTCTGTCGGTTTATCGTGAGTAGGAATGGAAATATAATTTTATTTCTCTTTTTTTTATTCAACACTAACAATGTATTAGGCCAAGATTTCTACATTAAAGATTCTTTACACTCTGTTTTATATACAGAATTAAAACCACAACCTAATTGCTTGTTATCCACAAGTTATTGCAAATTTTTTTTTTCAGGGTTGTCACTTGCGTATATCCGAACCAATATCCGGTAAATAAAAATAATAACCACCCAGTTTGGGATGGCTTACATGGTACTGGTTTTTTTTATAAGAAGTGGTGACCAGGGTCTGATGACAGAGCGGGAAAATGGTCATCGGAAATCCTTAATGATAAATGGTAGCCATGGATGGTGATGGAAGGTTCTAGAACAACACCTTCTATATCCTTCCATCACATTCCAAAACATTCTAGAACCTTCAATATGATGTACATAAAAAGTTGTAGAACATTCGAGAGACTTCCAGAATTTTCTCGGACTTTCCATACAGGCAGGGCTCTTGCACTCCGGCGAGTGAAGACGCTGTACCCACCAGTAAGTAGTTAGTTGTAGGTATAAATAAGGCGGCTTTCTTCAACATCAAAGGAGTGTAATATCTATTACGCATTCACTATTATCTAATTTGTGCCTTGGGTAATGCCACGTGGTGAAAATTTAGTAAATAATAACATTCACGCATGAGGGCCATAAAGGTTTACAGCCCGGCTCGTTGAGATTATTTATTACACTTCCATATTGCTATAGCCGGTATATAATAATAAAGATAACGTTTACAATGGCACTATGGAGATCTGTGGCCAATGTCATAAACATATGTATCAAAGTACCTGTACAGAACCGTTACAAACGCAATTAGTAGCGCTCGTTATCGCCTGTCGATGTCCATTGCTACTATTGGCATAATTATATAAATAAGTTCACTAATGAACCAGGGCTAGCCAACGATCTCTAAGTACTACTAGATGGAGCGTTTCAAACAATCGCTCTGTTCCACGCAAGTAGCCACAACTCTTTCACATTCACAATTAAACTTGTGCAGTTACTACACAGAACATTTAATTATTACTAAATATTGACGCTACGGTTAAATAATTTCAATATTTAGTAAATAATTAAATGTTCTGAGTAGTAACTGCACAATTTTCATAGTGAATGTGAAAGAGTTGTGGCTACTTGCGTGGAACAGAGCGATTGTTTGGAACGCTCCATCTAGTAGTACTTAGAGATCGTTGGGGCTAGCACATACTACTTTTGTCCTATATTCAGACGAAATACGTCCACTGCTGAACGCCCAATAGAATGGCAAAGCGTCCCCAATAGAATGGCACTTGTGGTGGGCTGTCCATTGGTGTTGGCAGGCGGAATGGTGATCGCAGTAACGTTTTTAATATACACAGGAGACGCTGTTGCCCATCCCGGGTGAAATCCTTAGTCGCCTTGACGACACGCGTGGAAAATTGGGAGATTGTCATATAAGTTTGAATAATGAAACAAGCCACTTCCATAATATTTATAGAATAATACGGCTTGAAAAACACAGGGGACATTTTTCAACCAGACCATGCCTGCATTCCATCATCTTTCCTCAATTTTACTCGGCCGTTTGTAGTCCAGGAGTACTTGTATTTCCCAGTTTTCACCAGTTTTTTAATTCATTTAATGCTAATCATATTAAATTTATTGAAGTTTCTTAAATTAATATTTCATGTGGCTATTAAATCATCATCAGCCTGTAAGAGCCCACTGCTGGACATGGGCCTCTCCCAAGACGCGCCACTGAACCCGATCCTCGGTTGATCTCATCCAGTCTCTGCCAGCCGCCCTACGCAGATCTTCACTCCATCTAGCCGGGGGCGTTACATTAAATACAATGTATTTATTATTATGTATTTATCTTCTGGGTAAGCGAGCTCCACCTTAAGCATCAGGTGAGACTGAGGTCAAGCGCAAATCCATCAGCATAAAAAATATATATTTAAAGGCACCTTAGGTAGATGAAACTGCTGCTAATGATATCCATAGAAAGAATGCGAGTACTAGTAACTACATATTCTAATATACTAATACAATACAAAATGTAGTAAAAACATACAGTACAAAAACGAAAACTGACGCGCATAACAAGAGTCGTTAGGAACAGGCATAGTTGTCATCTGATAGGTTATATAAACACGCACACTGGCGCACGATTGGTCGGCCGAACAATGATCAATCGAAAAACCATTAGACAGTGTTAATAATTGGAAGCAGATGGAAAGAAATGAAGATCGATTGTACAACGGTTCGATTAGGGTTGAGATACATTAAAAGTGCGCATTCGCATTATAGCGTTTGACCAAGACCGTGTTGACAAAAATCAACCACGACATACGACATATTATTTAGCCGCGGTACGATTTGTATATTAAAAAATAAACAAATATTTAAAAAACAATCGATAATCGCTATTAGGGACTAAAAGTTTCTTCGTGTTTGATTTTTGGCTAACAATGTTTCAATTGGTAAACGTTTCACCCCGCGTAGCGCAGTCGCTGCCACGTCACAAACAAATCCATACAAAAGGTCGGTAGAAACGATCGTGCGCGACGCCGGTTGTGCTGCCTCATGCAAAAAGGCCCTATCGCTTGAGGGGAGGACGCATTCTGATCGATACGGCAGCTATCCGATACAAAACGCATACACGTCGCGTGGTAGTAGAGGTCAACCCTTATAGTCAATCTGTTTTTCCTAGTTTAGTGACCAGTTCTCACAAATAAGTACTGATTTGAAAAATGTAAATAGAATAAGGTTTCTATATACTTTAGTTATCTATGAACTTATCTGCTTCTAAAAACTGCATAAAGATTGTCTAGAAAAAATAGACTAAACTCAACGATCTCTATGTACTACTAGACGGAGCGTTCCAAACAATCGCTTTGTTCCACGTAAGTAGCCACAACTCTTTCACATTCACTTTGAAACTTGTGCAGTTACTACTCAGAACATTTATTTATTACTTAATATTGACGCTACGGTTAAATAATGTCAATATTTATTAAATAAATGTTCTGCGTAGTAACTGCACAAGTTTAATTGTGAATGTGAAAGAGTTGTGGCTACTTGCGGGGAACAGAGCGATTCTTTGGAACGCTGCATCTAGTAGTACATATAGATGGTTGACAAAACTGCACTAATTAACTTCTGCACATTGCAACTGTATTTCCTATGAGCAATAAAGTATATTGTATTGTATTTTGTTTAGAAATAGACTATTTACGTACCTAAAACAATATTGAGGTTGGAAAACGTTAGCTTTCAGTATTAGTGCCCAATTAGTGTCGGTTAGGTTCGTTCTAGTTTATACTTCAGCTGCGGAGCACGACGCAGGCAAGGTCGAAGCATGTTTTATACTACTTTATATAACAATGTTGCATAAATTATGTATAGAAAAGAATTGTTTAACTACACGCAGTTTCTACACCAGACATCTATGTGTAGTTTGCATGCAAAAGAGACTGACCATACTTTTAGTATAAAAACTTTGTACGCAATTTCTAATCCCAAAAAAAAATATACATAACTGAGATACAGAACATTATTGTCAGAAACATACTCAAATTAAAATAATTATTTTTATATTTTGTTATTAATAAAGTTTTATACTTACTAAAAATATGGTCAGCAATGTGCAAGAATACGTATCTTTTGCATGCAACTAAGAAAAGGATTACCTTTTCTTATTATTAGACTAGCTGTGCCCGCGGCTCCGTCCGCGTGGACTACAGAACTATTCCCTGCTCTCGCTTCTGAAATACCCCCTCCCCCTTCCCCACTCAAACTATACCCCCCGGAGTCCTAACTCATCTACACTATCTACAATAATATATATATATATATATATATATATATATATATATATATATTGAAGTGTATATGACGCGGACAGTCCCAGAAACTACGAAAGTAGGAGTATTGTGCAGTTCCCCAAAGTCCACCAACTAAAAAAACTAAAGAAATATGTTGCTATATATATATGAGGCACCACCCTGTGACGTGCTCGCGGAAGGCATGGGACGGCTGATGACGGAATGTAAGGGAACGCTAGAGAGAGGAATGCCTGTTTCGTCTATATCATAAAAGTTATTGTAACGCAATGGAATAATAATCTGTAATGTTTCAATATTTTAAATAAATGTCTAAATGTTGTACTCTCTAATTATTCATGTGACATATGACAAGCGTTTGGCGTCTAACTGTGATAATTTGACGCCAAAGGCATATCGGAATATGCATGAGCCTTCAGGAGCATAAAATGCCCTTTCAGTTCGAAGGATATTGTCCCAAATACTTACGGAGTAGTCCCCAGATACTTGAATTAAAGTATCGTTTGTAAGAAATTTGGGTAAACTATTAAAGCTTCGGTAGAAGCGTCATCTGTCGGAAAACAAGCGCGTTAGAAGCAAGAAGGTAGTTTTTTTTGCCTTTTTCATCATATCGTCCCTCACATGACTAAGTGTCGTAAGTAGCGTAGTATGATTCATCTTCATACGCCACTTAGAGCCTGAGATATTAATAAAGTAAATTTTTCCAGAAGGCATTAATATCGGATGATAATAAAACGACTGTTAATATTTCTTCCAGTAACTCAGTATCACATTTAGAAATCATTCATGAAAAAAACATCTCTTTTTTACGATTTTTTTTTATAAAAAAAAATGCAATATTTCTCGAACGTTCATCATATGGGCGAGGTCAACGGCCGCGGCGCGGCGAAGGGCGCGGCGCGTATGGGATTGAGTGAAATTTAATTTTTGGAGATAGGGATAGGGTTGGGATTGGGATATAGAGAGTCTCGAGTCTGAGTGGGAGTGGAAGTAGAAGTGGGAACGGGGCGGATTCCGTAGATCACGCGAGTGGAGCCGCGGGCACAGCTAGTTGTCAATAAATCCATTACAGCAACTGATACGGATACGACGGTTAGCTGAGTTTGATCACCATAAACATTTAAATAGGTCCGTGTTAGAATCTCATTTAGACAAAAAATTACAGTCATGCGAGGGACGATATGTATGATCCTTATCGTTATGTATGCGCCTACTGCAAGTTAATAAATTGCATACGCCATTTCCTTGATAATACGGCTGCAAACATTTCCCAAGTACCTAGTTATCTGTTATAAATATTGACAATGCTGCAGTGCGCTCGTGTCTACAAAGAAGGACACCTCATCATCAATTTCACAGTTATCGCGGTATGTGTTTTAATTGTCGAGAGACAAGCCATGCTAACAATATTTGAAGATAACTTATACCAACACTGAAACCCGGATCTATCTAAAAGTCGTTTCAAGAACCTTTTTCAATTTATATCAAAAATAAAGAGTCGTGTCCAAGTGAGTGAATTAAGACAGAACTACCAGTTTTCATAATGGGTAACATTCTCTGATTGTCATTATAGATACATCTTCCCTTTATATGAATGACTAGCTGTGCCCGCGGCTCCGCTCGCGTGGACTACAGAATCCGCTCCCCTTCCCACTTCCGCTCCAACCCCCGTTCCCTATAAATTCGCATCCCTATAACTTTTATTGACTGCACCGATTGCAATGAAATAAAGCCTATATGTTACACCGAATTAAGCACTATGTTTCTGTGAAAAGTCCATCAAATTCAGTTCAGTAGTTTTTAAGTGAAGCGCGCACAAACAAACAGACAAACAGACAAACAATCCAAAAATGATCGGATCGAAATGTCTTCTATTACTTATCCTTAGACCCCTCAATTTATTTGCAAATATCTTCAATGTACAGATACGCGAAGTTTACGTTTTATTTACTAGATATAATGACAGAGGCTAAACTACATGCACTACCAATCAAATTTTCGATACCTCCCCAAGGTACACTACGCAAACAAAAATTTTGGTCAATTTTGTTTTTATCTAAATCGAATCATATACTAATTTAATTAATATGCTGCCTAAATTATAAGGAAAAAAAATGTTTTAGAGTTCTGAGATTTGGTGAGTCCATTTTGATAAAAACAAAACTGACCAGATTTATAGTTCGCGTAGTGTACCTTAGAGGTATCGAAATGCAATCATCATGTCAGCCCTTAGCCGAAAGGATTAACAAGCTGAAGTGGCAGTGCCACTTCAGCTTGTCGCATAATCGGCGGGCCACATATGTCGCATAATCGACAACCGTTGAGGCAGACGAGTTCTGGAGTGGAGACCACGCATTGGCACTCGCAGGGTGGGACGCCCCGCCGTCAGATGGACCGACGAAATGCTATAACATTATGCAACTAAAGTTAATACATAACACAAACACCAGCCTTTAATAAGGAGAACTCTTAAATATCATTCATTTAATGAGTAGTTAAGATACCGCAGCAATCATACACCGGACGATAAACACCGATATGACGCAGGGCATTTGCACCGACAATGTTCAATACAGTATTTACGTCGTCGCATAGACCAATAAATGTCTAACTGATACGACCTTCAGAGGATCTAATCAGCGCTGAGTGAGACGAGATTTCATACTGGCTACTGGGTGGGGCATAAAATTGGTGTGATCCAGTTGTAACCGCCAATCTAGAGTTTGCGTAGCAACGAATTTAGTATTTCACTGAAAGCATTGCTAATTTTTGTGAGAAGGCATGTTTAACTATTGGCATTGTTGACTTGGGCATTGGACTGGAGCAGTTAAAGCCTCGAGTTCGATTCCCACTAACGACAGATAATTTTGAATATAATTTATAAAAGGTGGTTTAGATATGGGTGCAAAGGGTCGAGTTAGGTTAAGACAAGTGTTTAGGAGTATTTTTTAATTGTAAGGTTACTGGAAAAATAGTAAATGGTTAAAATCACTCTAGATGTCAAAATCCATGATAAATTACAAGGTGTCACATTCCTAGTTACATTCAACGATCTCTATGTACTACTAGATGGAGCGTTCCAAACAATCGCTCTGTTCCACGCAATAGCCACAACTCTTTCACATTCACAATGAAACTTGTGCAGTTACTACGCGGAACATTTAATTAGTACTAAATATTGACGCTACGGTTAAATAATGTCAATATTTAGTAAATAATTAAATGTTCTGAGTAGTAACTGCACAAGTTTCAAAGTGAATGTGAAAGAGTTGTGGCTACTTGCGTGGAACAGAGCGATTGTTTGGAACGCTCCATCTGGTAGTACATAGAGATCGTTGGTTACATTACAAGTTATAGTTTCAGGTCGCAAACATAAAGCACCCCACCCAGTTAGACCACCAGCTTATATGGTGAAGCTGGATGCTATTACTACCAAACATAGATCCTACATGCTCCTATACCACAATGTAAAATAATCTCATAAAATGAAAATGTGTTTCTCTCTGCAACTAAAGATCTACTTGGACATGTCGCGTGCTAAATTCATTTTTAACTTCCAATTCTAAATAGGCCTGAAGCAGAGTTCAAAATTGACTGTGAAAATGATGTTCAACCAAAATAGGACCTAGAGTGTAATGTTTAGTATTCGGAGTCTCTAAACAAAACTAAGTAATCAACAAGAAGCACAAGAAGTGCGTAATAAGTTCTCGTAAATTGCGAATCGGTGCGTCATGAAAACGAAACAGTACAATCACAAGAGTAATTAGAAGACTATATTATTGACTTTGATTTTTTTTATGGCTCTAATTTCCATACAAATACGATTGAATGGGTATAAGAAATACCTTGTCAATCGTACGTGAACGCTTCGAGACGTTTGAATGCTCACTTTTAACATGGTAATCTCACGTCAAGTACTTATATTGTGTTGAAGATCAAAGTGGTCTCTGTGAATATAAAATTACCATGTCATTGCTGGTAGCTCACATCTAACGAAGTCATGTTGAAAATAACCCAGTGAGTTCTTACAAAACCATACACGTGTCATATGTTATTCGCTCACTGAATCAGTAGACATTTTAAAGAAACCTAGAAAAGATAATAAAAAGTTCAGATATTAATTAAGACCTCGTTGGCCTAGTGGTTTGGTCAGTGGAGCGCCAGGGGTGTGTGTTCAATTCCCACTGGGGAGAGACAACTTTGTACATTTGTACGAGTTGATTCCGGTCTGGGTGTTATATATGTGAATGGTCCTATCCTTGTTTAATTTCCATAGCACGGAGAAGATCCTAAATTGGGATTAGGCAAGTGTATGTATAAAAAATGAATATAATCATTCAAACAAGAAAAGAAAACATAAAAAAGAAGGAACAGATATTAAACCTTCAAAAATTAACCCCATAACAAATATTTGTTCACAAGCAAAACATAACTTAGAAATGAACAACAGTGTCATCGTAAGTCCTCTGCGACCAGGGTTCGAAAATTATTATCTATTAAATAAACATCGCAACTATTCTCAGCGACAAACAAAAAAATCAAGCACTCCTGTCGCTACGCAGTAGATAGCGAGAAGCATTAGCCTATTCATTCATACTCAGTCATACACACATACAGGACGTTATTATACCTATATTTGTTGGGGGAACGGTGGCCGAGTTATTATTATTGAACGCAGATAAAATATATCTATGAATGTACACTGACTTCATTGAGTTATGTCAGATAAATTAATGGCTTCCAATGAAAGTTGATTTATAATGTAATGTATAATGTGATCCCTTAGTCGCCCTGTACGACATCCACGGGAAGAGTTGGAGTGGTCCTATTCTACTCTACCGGAAACCACACGGCAAAAATACACATTATAAAACACCAATCAGACCTCCCCAACCCGTCTGGCCAGCGCGGGGAGTGTAGGCCAAATCCTCCGTCTGTCTCCGGCAGATGAGAGTGTCGTGCTCCTGCAGTAGAGACAAAAATAACCTGATGATGATGAATGTTGTGCCGTCATCATTGCTTATTTTGGATCTTCAAATGAAAGTTTTGAAATATTTCGGGAACGAAATCTAACAACACAAAACATCTTACTTCGGTGTATTATTAAGTATTCTATGCTTCGGTGGAGAAATCAACTGATGCACGCAGTAAGAAGGAAGGTGTAGTAATGAAAGAATGTCATTTAAAAATTGGACAAAATCCACAACTGCTTTTAAGAAATGTGTTTAAATCAGCGCATACAGATAAATAGAAACTAAATAATTCGTTAATTATATCACCTCCGTAAGACATTTCAGTAACTACCGGAAACTAAATACTCGAAACTCGTTACCTAACCAAACCATACAGTCAGTGCTGTAGATTTCACCTTTGACCTTCGCAGAAACCAGCAAAAAGTACCTCACTCCAGTTCACGTGTACCGCATCGATTTTCGGGTAACACTACCCCGCTGGCAAGTTGCCAAGTAAGGTTAGGGTTTCGATTTACCCGAATTTTGGCATCTCGCCAAATCCGAGACAAATTTTAAGTTTGCTTAAATCATTTCAAATATAGGCAAAATATTGTTGAGTTTATACTGTTACTTGCATACGTGGTTGTTAAGAAATAATTCATTATTGTAAACCTTGAAATTCTTTATGTTTATAATTTTTTTTAATGGTATAAGTAGCAATATCAGCAGGAGTAGTCTTACAAGATAAGGTCCCTAGGCGTCAGTTTCTGATTTAATTCGTTTTAAAAACGCTCAGAGCATTAAAAAATAACGTACGTAAATATGTATATAACGTATTTGACAATCTCATAGTGAAAATTGCATCAAAATCAAACGCTTCTCGGCTTGTAACAGGAAAGAACACCAAACGTTACCTCTTATCACCTTAACCCAGAAAATTAAGCTAAATATGTGACCAAAACCATACGTAGACTGCAGACTTTTTGCATAATAATTTAAAACAATCCCAGTAAGATTGATTAAGTTCTGTTATCTGATCAAAGAAAGGCCCCTTAGTGCAATGATAAGGCTTAGTACTACCTGATGATGATGAATCTGACTTAAGTGATAAGATCATTATTACGAAGAGCAAACAGCCGGTAATCTCACACGGTAATATAAGACTCGATATTAAAATGACTAAAGATGGTTTGATGTAAGACAATATCCGCAAAAATTAATAATCAAGGAACGTTGTAAAGGAAATACGAGAAAAATAGACATAGTTACGATTATAGGAGACAAGGATCAACCATCTAAGAACAAGAACATGAGGCCAGAACTGTAACTATCGCAAATTGACCCGGAGAACTGACCTGAGAAGTTTAAAAGAAATATTGTTATCCAATGCACACAAATATTTAACTTCGCCACGAAAGGTTATATTGTTATAGATGACAAAACAAATATTAGGTGAAATAACTTGAAGGTAAAATAACGTAAGGGGAAATAACTTCACGGACCACATTTTATTGTCCTGTTCAATTGTCGTAAAAAGTAAAAATTCGTAAAGCATAAACAGAAGTATAATGCTAGTCACGCCAGTCGTGAGGTTTATACGACTTATTTCGAGTCACGCGACCTCTCACAATGTTATATTGGGATCAAATTGCGATACAATAATTTTTTGTTGTTGACGTATTAGTCTAATTAACTTGGAAATGTCATGCTCAATTCAAGCTTAGTTTCTTTTGAGGCTATGATGAGCAATATACTCTACAATCAGACACAAAACTAATAGCCGTCGAGGCAGATAACTTCTGGAGCGAATACCCTTCGGATCCAGAACGTATAAATTATTAAAAAGATAAGGTGTAAAAATGTAAAATGATACATGACTACTTAGTCCAAAATGAATGTGCGGATGATGAAGTTTTCATGTGGGACCTGGCAGGAAACGTATTTTTGGCTACATTTTCAGAAAGTAGATCTAAATGAAAAAAATTTGGCACTCACAGAAGAATAAATTCATAGGACAATTTTATATTCTGCAGATCATATTTGATAATTTCTGATGATTCTTTTGTTTGAGCAAGCTCGTAGGCTCTTTAATTTATGACATGAAGAGCCGATTCTTGAGCACCTACGATTTCGACTTATGAGTAAATTAGATTTCAAATAGCATGGCTTACAATCGAATGCATTGTAAAAGACAAAAGAATTCACAATGTAATACAGGGATGTTAAAAGCTATTTGCGACTGGCATAGGTCTGAAAGATCATGAATACATAGTTATGTTTAAACTGCTAAATGTGCAAATTGTCTAGACAAGGGGAGGTAGGCACACTGAAATAGATATCCATCTAAAATGGAGCCGAAAATTGACAATCTATGTAACTATCAACAGCCAATAACACACCTCACTGGGCAGAGCCCTACCCTCATAACGGCGTGAATGAGAGCATTACTGTAGTTCGGACGTGTTTGGCGAAGTAACGGCCTGGCCACGGAGATTTTCGCTTCGCGCGATGCGATCGGCAACGCGATGTGCGACCAAAAGAAATGTATAGGAATGTATCTGGCAAGAAACACACAGCTGCGGTGAGCGGTGCGGCGGGCCATATTGCCGGGCGAATCGCCGCTTCGCAATTCGCGCCGCCCTTGTCCGTGGTCAGGCCGTTACACTGAAAAGTGTATGTGAAGAACACTTATCCGCACAAGCTCACATACTTTTGTTGTAACAACTATCAATTAAATAAGCTCTATCCCGGCATCCATCTAGTCCGAGCAAATCAGTCCACATAAATGATATGTTGATGACGAATGTCTAAGGAAGATGATTAAAGGAATTTCAAACCTGAGTTGAGCGTAGTAGAACTGGTGCGGTATGGCGGTCAGCACGCCGGCGCCGTCGCCGGTGTCGTTGTCGCATGCGCACGCGCCGCGGTGCTCCATGCGCTTCGCGAGTACTTCGGCATCTCGCACGATCTGTCCGACAGAAAACGATGTCAGTATCACGATGTATGAAGTCGTACTACGTACATACAGGTTGAGTTTTGATTCCCACTGGGGACAGACAGCTTTGTACAATTTGTACAAGCTGGTTCCGGTCTGGGCCCTGTTAAATAAACGTTACAATTCGACAAATTTGTCAAAAAATGACACATTTGTGGAATTGTAGGGAATAAGTCGTTTAATAAAGAAAACAAATATGTCGCAAAGCGACAGGTAAACACCTGTAAAATTGTACACTTATAAATGCTGTTTAATAAAACTTTACAACGGCAATAAACAATTGTCAAGCTTACAATTACAAATATGTCATTGTAAACGAAAATTGTAAATCTTTACATATTTGAAGGTGGTTTGGTAGTTTTGACTCCTAATAGTAAAAGTAACTTATACAGCTATTTGTTTACCTACTAATTAAAATGATGTAGTGAGCAACAACAACTATGGATTTTATTAAAAAAGAATAATATACATTTTTTTTTAAATTTCACTTTCATGCTCATCATGCTAGCGATAGAACACTTTTTTCAAAATTACAGCGGCTATCTTTGATCGAAATAAGACAGTCGGTATACGTGTTTGTCGTGACGGATATAGGGTACTGGTACTACCTCCTGTCAAGTTTTTACTACAATTTTCCAAATATGTCGAATTGTAATTACTATTTTATATTTGTAGCGCGGAAATGCACAAGATTTTCCTACAAATTAGTGACAATATTTTTATAGAACAACAAATTGTAGAATTGTAGCTACATCCGACATATTTGTAAATTTTCCTCAGTGACTTATTTGTAGATTGTAATCTTCATTAAACAGAAATTTGTAGAATTGTAATTGTAAATTGTAACGTTTATTTAATAGGGCCCAGGGTGTTATATTTGTGAATTGTTCTATCCTAGTCTAATTCCCATTGCACAGGAGAACATCCTAGTTTGGAATTTAACAAGTGTAAAGTCAAAGTCAAAATCATTTATTGCATATGAGTACACTTGGTATATTTATAAACGTAAATTTTATCGACTACCGCTTCCTAGGTGTTAGCGCTGTGAAGAAGAAACGGCGCAACAAACTTCACGCAACACATCTATAAAAAATCAAGTTATGTAATATGAAATTTTGATAAGCGTTTAGCGTCTAACTATATTAGTTACACGCAAAACGTTTATCCGTATACGTCACATGACCCGAGAGTACAAAACGCTTTTTTTAACTCTGTAAGCATTTCCTACGAACAAAAAAGCGTAAGAAGGCCTGCTGATCAAATGTCGAAAATTGCAGTTAATAAGAAGGAGACATTTAAAGTAAATACAAAAATACTTCCTTTTGGTCCCGAACTAGTAAAAGATATGTTCATGATTTACCAAATAGTGTCAAATAACCACCATGTCTCTCTTTTGAACTGCAGCAAAATTGCTAACTCATGCAATAAAAGTTGAAAACTCAAAGTCGCTCGCGAGCTATGGAAAGAGCTATGCTCGGAGTTTCTCTAAGGGGCAGGATCGGAAACGAGGTAATCCGCCAGAGAACTAGTTTTCGACATAGCTCAAAAAGTTAGTACGTTGAAGTGGCAGTGGGCTGGTCACATCTGTCGGAGAACCGATAACCGTTGGGGTAAACGAGTTCTGGAGTGGAGACCGCGACTCGGCAAGCGTAGCGTGGGTGGGACCCCCCGACTAGATGGACTGACGATCTGCGTAGGGCGACTGGCAGAGACTGGATGAGGAGAACCGAGGATCGGCTTCTGTGGCGCTCCTTGGGAGGGGCCTATGTCCAGCAGTGGGCGCAATGTGGTAAACAAAATTCAACATTTAATTGTATTTTTACCAAAACCACAAGTTCCTGTTCGTAAATGATATGGAATCAGTTTCTTCATCATGTTAAGTTTATCATAAAGCCCATAGCTAAAATGCAATGGTTTTATTTTATGATAAAAGCCACGGAGTTAAGAACGCTTACATAATATTTGCGTAGGGCAGCGAGTACTAATCCAAATATCTATAGAACCAAGCAATCGATGGAAATTCTGAAATTTTCGTGACACACTTTTCTATATAACTGGCTGGATATAATTTCAGATCGGATAGAAATGAAATGCTATATGTTTAATTTCGCTATCGACGGTTTTTTTTAACTACAACCTCACCTCTACTGTCAGAAAGTGTGACGTTGTGCTTAGTCTAGATTCTAGATGTCCATTCCTTCTTTAGATACCGAAGTTGTAGTACCCAGGAATACACAGAAGCTGGCCTAAAACCCTTGGACCTATTAAGGGTCCAAGCTAAAACGACCAGCTTTTCATTATGCGGAATAATTAATGGAATTATTCCGCATAATGAAAAGCTGGTCGTGTTGTTCCCGGCTTAGAATAGGGCCACCCCTATCCTTCCCGTGGTTGTCGTCAAGGCGACTAAGGGATTGCACTAGGAACGGGCAGCAGCGTTCTCCTGTGTATATTAAGATCATTACTGCGATCACCAATCCGCCTGCCAAGCGTGGTGGGTCTGGCAAATCCCCCGATGGACAACTCACCAAGAGTGGTATTTTATTGGGGAGGTCTATGTCCAGCAGTGGTCGTATTTAGGCTGATGATGATAATGGAAAGTAAGCAAGTAAGCTGCAGCATGTGTGAGGTCTAGATGTATCTGTGTTAGTTTCTGAGATACTTTACGAGTATGTACTAATTGTGTTATGAGTTGTAAGAATTGTTATGAGAAATTAAATAAATTTTTAATATTATTATTATCATCATCATATCAGCCTTTAGACTTCAACTGCTGGACATAGGCCTTCCCCAATGAACGCCACCACATCCGGTCCTGCACTCTCCGCTCCAGTCGCTTCCGTCCACCTTCTTCAGATCGTCGATCCAGGCGTCTCCCCCGCACTTGCCGATCCGCGGTCTCCACTTCAGAACTCGTCTCGCCCAACGGCCGTCGGTTCTGCGACAGATATGGCCCGCCTGCTATGTCGGTCACCTTCATTCTTCGTCGGATCTCCTCATTACGAATCATATCCTTCAAACAAACCCCGAGCATAGTCTTCTCCATAGCTCGCTGAGCGACTTGAAACTTGTAGATCAGGGCCACAGTCTGTCCACATTGCTGCATATAGGGTTGCCAGGTCTTAATACGGCGAAGCCGAACTGGGCAGGCAGTTTACCCGGACTTTTCGATATCAAGGCCGGACACTCTAAAAGCCAACGATTTTAGAACTCCATCCAACTCGATTGACTTGTGAATGAGCCGTGAAATGGCGACTCAATTAACTAGTGCTCGTGCACGAGCCGCGAGATGGCCCGAGATGTTAAAACCTAACAAAAACCGGACGGACCGGACACTGGCGAATTTGGCCGGACAAACATGCAAAAAGCCTGACCCTGTCCGGCTTTATCCGGACGTCTGGCAACCCTAGCTGCATAGTAGCGAGGTATTCATGCTGGCCATACAGACAGTACAGTGAAGGTTGCAGGGAAACAAGTGACATTAGTTGGGGTCACGACGCCGTAGAAGTCTTGCCCTGGTCTCCAAGACATTGGCTGACTGCTCTGCGCAGCATAAAAGAGTTGAAGTGTCCTCGCAAACTCTTGTTGTGGTTATTATGATATCAGACAGATTTAATTAAGAAATAGAAATAGGTATTAGTGACGTAATTACCACCTACCGCTTTTGGTAGGCATTTTATTTTATTTTATTTAATAGCTTAATTTTTAATTATTTAACTATTGTATTGTGTGTTTTTATGGGTTTTTTATGCCTTTAATAAAATCATTATTATTATAATTAATTACCGCGGGCTGTCGCTAACATAGTCGATCGAGAGAGGGATAGAGTTATACGTCAACAACGTAAGTGCTTCTCTTTCTAACTTACAGCGTCGACAGCGCGCTGTTGTAGTAACTTTATATCAGGGGGAGAGCCGGTGCGTGTCGGCAGCTCAGTTGTGCGTACTACCGCATACTGCCAGCGGTATCCCCCCTTAGTAGAAAAGAGTGGAAAAAATCCGTTCTTACCTACTAGTAGGGACAGACCAGTAGGGATATGTGGAATAGGTCGATCGAGCGTTTCAACCACCGTCATTATCCTTCCCTTCAAAAGTAGAAAAGACAGCATCAGTTCATAGATTTTATTGTAAAATAAGTTTCTGGTCCGTGCCCAGATTCTGCACAGGTGAAATATTTAAATATATTCTTTTTCATCATCATGTGTAGGCCAAATCCTCCGTCTGTCTCCGGCAGATGAGAGAGGGTTGTGCTCCTGCAGTGGAGACAAAAATAACCTGATGATGATGATGATTCTTTTTAATCAACTTTTGGGGTTGAGGATAATGACGGCGGTTGAAACGCTCGTACATTCACCCGGTGACTGTCTCTTCTTTCTGTTGCTGCCCTTAACACCTACGAAGACAATTAAGAAGTAAATATGAGGGTCGATACTCACTTTATGAGTTCGTTTCCCGTCGATAGCGACCACAAAACCAACGCCGCAGGCCTCGTGCTCGTTCTGAGGGTCGTACAAGCCTTGCTTGGGCGGCCCTTCCCACTCCATACCTGCGAACAACACTATAATGGTCAGTCTCATGGACTCGTGTAATTCGAAGCGACATCGACAGCGTAAAACTGTGCATGAATGTAAAATGTATGAAAAAGGAAGAAAACACTAAAAGTCAGCGCAGACCTAGCAGAGAGCTGAACGTGTTTTCGCTGACAATTAATAATTATCTTTAAATGTGACAGAATAAAGTTAAAAACTGCATGTAGGAGTAAAAGCAACCAGCGAATAGCGGCGTATGCTCGCGTTTCCGCTTTTGAACTTTATTATAACACGTTTAAAGATGATTTATTAATTGTCAGCAGGTCTTAAAATCCAACAAGTCTACCCCGTATGCAATTCGGCTTATATTCGTCTAACAACAAAGCCATTCTGTACTCTGTAACGGGTCACGCGACATATTTTGATAAGCGTTTGATGTAACGGGTCACGCGACATATTATAATAAGCGTTTGACATCTAACTATCGTAGTTACATGCCTAACGCTTATCAGACTATGACACGTGACCCCTTAAAGAGTACAAAATGACGTAGTTCGACGGATTTTATCCGATATGCTTACGGAGTAGGACTAGGTCTGCGATGACTATAAGCCGTCTTCTCTCCGGGTCGAGCCGACGGCACGTGTTGCTTTTAGTTTACATACATACATAATGCTCACGCCGTGGTCCCTGAGGAGTAGGCAGAGAAGATGGATCGTCACTTTGCGCTATCCTGACACACCTCACTAGCCTCACTCACATTCATCAACCTTTTCATGCACCTCCTTTTATTCATCTTACAGGACGTTACCTGTGACATTACTAATTTGATCCTTGAACGTCCTTCTAGGATGACATCTAGCTGTAGTTCCTTCCATAATCGAAATTTAAATTTCTTTTGTCATTCTTCTTTCACTCATACGCTCTAAAAGTCTAAACCAAAGCTTTTAGTTTCATCATCATCATCATCATCAGGTTATTTTTGTCTCCACTGCAGGAGCACAACCCTCTCTCATCTGCCGGAGACAGACGGAGGATTTGGCCTACACTCCCCGCGCTGGCCAGACGGGTTGGGGAGGCCTGATTGATGTTTTATAATGTATTCCCTTAGTCGCCTTGTACGACATCCACGGGAAGAGTTGGAGTGGTCCTATTCTACTCTACCGGAAACCACACGGCTTTTAGTTTGTATGATAGAAACTATTTCTAATACCAATTTCAAGGGTGAAAACCCCCATATCACCTTGAGCAACAAATAACATTGAAGTGTTATCACCGTATCACCATGGTTCAACGACATTGACGCGCGTTGGTTCCTACGTTGCGCAATGTAACTGGTTTCAATTTGTTTATGGTACGATAAATATTAATCAGCAAAATACATGAGGCATGAATATACCTATGATGAAATTAAAGATGTGGTTTTGCCTGCATATTATACATGAGAACATATTTAGTTACATATTACTATAGAAATACCTTCCAGCCAGTACACGTGTGTGCGCGCGCAAATTATTGTAGGGCTGGTGTACCCAGCACGGGAGCATAGTCGATCGAGAGAGGGACGTAATACCAGTTATATGTCAACAACTTGCTTCCTGGCTGCTTTGTGGCCTAGTGGCTTAATTGTTAGACTCGAACGCCAGAGGTTTAGGCACCAGGCATAGTAAATTTTTATAATTTGTAGACCTGGTCCTGGGGGCTACTCCCTAAGCATTTCTGGTAATATTCGTCGAACTACAAACCCATTTACCACCCTACTGAGTCATATGATATGCGTTTGGAACCTAATTATCGTTGTTACAAACGCTTACCTTGTACTATCCCAGCTAGTCTAGATATTATATTTGTGAACTGTCCAATACTCGTCTAATTCCCATTGTACAGAAGAAAATCCTAGTTTGGGATTAGAAAGTGTAAGTATATTAATATACATATTATAGATAGATACATATTTATATTAATACACTAATCCTAATCGTCATATTTCTTTTTATTTTATTTATATAGTCAGTCAGTCTCATTAATAAGAAAGTCTCATCTGTGTGAAGTACTCGTAAAATTTGCAACATGAGATTAGTAAAATAAATACGATTTATTAAATATGCTCGTTTATTATAGGGAAAGATAAGGCACTATTATTTTTAAAGTTACAGGAATAAAAAAGTCAAAACTTTTGACAAGGATTTATGTTGCAAGTAGGTATTGTCTTTGATCATTCGACTCCAAACTCGACTCAGTGCTTGCATACTCAGAAATATCACAAAAAAGTACACACTTTTATTCATTATTCGGCTAAAGTCCACATAAATCCCAGACATAATAACAGACACTTTATCAAAAGATAAATGGATAAACAGATACACAACTGTCTAGATAAATTTAAAGATAATTTTTTAAATTGAAATGAATGCATTTGATTATCTAATGATAGCTAAGAAAGGAAATCTTAATGCAGTCCATCCTAAAATGTTGTTATTTGATATTGACTATGGTTGTCTGGAAGAAAGCGCTTTTAGAGTTAAGACCGCCTAGATGTATTTTCATTATGCAATAAAGAGTAATTATTATAAAGTTTATAATTTTATATTTTTTTTTATTAATTCCTCATACCTACCTTGCACAGGCAGGATGTATTGTCAGATTAAAAAAATCAATCAACACTTGCAGATTTTTTTAAATACCCAATGTTGCTTAGTTAGGTGCCACCCTAATTATTATTAGAATTGAAAGCTTCAAATCCTATTCCCGGCTTTACATTTGTATAAATTGATTACTCCGAAAGCATTTTATCACAATGATTATCATAATAATTAACAGGATAAATACCAATAATGATTATATCACTTTGCACAAATCCTGTATCAGACAGTGATGGATTTCTCTATTCTTATCTCTTTCCTTTTAGATAGCTTACCATATGATTAACATGTCTATTTACAATGGAAAATACCATGAACAGTAAGGAAGATAAATAGGTGTGAAATATTTGCATGCTGAGGTTTAAAGATAAAATGTCTTGATAAAAAGCTTGCTTTAATAATGATTGTAACATTAAAAATCAGAACAAGTGACCTATTACAGTTAGAACAACCAAAGAAAGACCTAAGATGGGATATATAGGACTTTCATAGATTATATACAGTCATATGAGCTGGCTGACCAAAGGGACTTTTCGATGCTGGGGTGGTGGATACGGTTGCATGCAGTCAAGTAGCTTCGAACTACTAACATTAGAGAGTATGAAAAAATTGTTACTAACACACAATGGGCTTCGTCTGAAATAAAATTTATTTAATTCAATAGATTAGAAGATAAGGAAAGGAATAGAAGAAAAAAAATACAGCATGATCTATCATATAGGCACAAAGAAAGAATAACAGGGAATAGAACCAAGCTAACAATGTAATATGCTTTTCGGAAAGCCTTTGCCCAGAACAAGCAATTAAATCTAATATATATATATATAAAAGGAAAGTTTGTGTATGTATCTCCAGCCTTTTCTCCGTAACCACCCACTCATGGTTGCAGTGGTAGATAGCCCTTGGTCTGCACTTACAAGTAAGGGAGTTTGGTTACGGTGGGTGAATGTGGGTGGTAAAAATGTGTAATGGAATACTTCTATTCTTTTCTTCTTTACACATTGTATGGCTCAGATATACTCGAGATTGTACTGAATGGCGTTAAGTGCGTTTGTGAGTGACAATATTGAAAAATTTTCTCGAATATTCTAGATATTACCAGAATGTTCTAGAATATTTTTAAACGAACTATGAAAATGTGTGATTGTTATTGGTCCAGAATGTTCTAGATGTTCACAAAATTTCAGGTTGTAGGGCACACAAAGTTGCAGGAAATTGCTAGTACAATAAGGAAGGAACTTATAGTCTTTCCATAGAATCATAGTACTCTTTTGTATACATCGTCATATTGCATTTATGGGCAGAGTGTACGAAACGGGACACTATAAAAAAAGACTTTACTTCAGCTTGCTCAAACACCAAATTGTTCTTTTACAAATAGTTGATTGCCATGACGCTCTTTATCGAATGCCAGTAGCTAAAAAGTGGAGTGGTATAATGAATTAATGACATCACACGCGGATATTTTTTTTTAAAGTAAAATGAGGTTGAAAAATTTCAACGTTCATAATATTTATTGTTAAATATTTGAAGAGGGTGTCCCGACGCCAATAGGTATTCTCATAGTGTCCTTTTGTACACTCTGACCCTGTCTCAATATATTGTAGTTGCGTCTATAATGACATTATCTATACACAATTTCTTGTGAGAAGTGAGAACCGTCGTTCTATCCAGTTTTCAGACCACGTATGCACTACACGTGTATAATAGGCCGGCCGAGCGAGGACGGCAAACGACAGACCAGACTGCAAAAATAAATAAAAAATTCTACGAAACCTCACCTCAAAGCAAGATCGAGAGACGCACGAAACTATGTCAGATGACAATACTATGAAAGGTTCGCACTTTCACAGACAAGTTTTATCAAAGCACAATAGAAGTAAAGTATTATGTATCGCAAGATTAACTAGGACACTGAAAAATATTCCGGCAATTCGTAGTGACCCCAACAGTCGACTACAACAGCCGGCGATACGCGATTGACTGGAATGAATGAATAGAATACAGTGAGAAAAAAAGAATGAAATGTGAGCTGACTGAACAAATGTGTATGACAACGAATGGAATGAATGATGAAATACAAAATACGCGTTTGCTATTGGTGGAGCCTGGGTGTAGAGCACGAAGTTAGATATAAGCTAAACTTCTTGATGTAGAGCCATCGTTGGGCGGGGCCGATGCTTAGTGTTGCCCTATTTCATATTGCAACATTGCAAATATAAAAATCTGCAAACAATCTCGCTATCTCTGGATGCGTTCCGAAATTAATTACATTTGGTTCGATATATTAACTGAATAACCAAAAATTAAATATTAAAAGCTATAGCTATACAGCGGGGCAATTCGTTCGGTGTATTAGGCTCCCTTTCGATCACGCAGAACCTGGGATAAATATTTTGTTTGTTTGTAAATATTCTATTATTAATTTTAAGAGAACGTACCCAAACTACGTGACCCATTTTTGACAATTTTTTACCCCCACCCCGCCCTCGGTGACCACCCGTAGTATATATGCCAAGACCCCCTCCCCCTCTAGTTCTCACATAGTAATTCTGTTGCGAATCTCTTTTGTTATTTTTTCTTTTCTTGATCTCATGGCGGCTCCACATTAGTGTCGTGAATTCACGCGCGAATTCACGCCGTGAATTCACGGCACAAGTCGTGCCCTCCACATTCACGGGATGCTCACAATCGTTCGTAAAACCTGCCGCGAAATGGACGTAGAAGTTGCTGCTGCAATTACTTTGACAGTACATTTTCATAATGGTAATGTTCTAAAAAAGACCATTTTCAGTTTCGTTATTCCAAACTTTTTAATTATATAATTATTTAATTTTTAATTATTAATAAATTCCTTTGTAGTCCGGAGTAAACTAGCACGGGGCCGTGAATGTGGATGTGTACGCGTGAACGCCGCGCGAAAGGGGCGCGAACCCTTTGTCGCGGGACAAAATACCGACTCTGATCGGGGAACAGGCGTGAACACGCGTGAACCCCGCGAAAACCATCCACATTCACGTTCACGCCTGTTTACGGAGCTTCACGGCACTAGTGTGGAGCCGCCATTATATATATACTGTCGTTTGTGACAGTTGCAAATAAATTATTTTTCCATCGGTGTATGTGGTTTCGTTTTAATTAATATTACGAGGACCCAGAAGCACCGGGGATCAACCTAGCTTACCAACCTAGCCTCTCCAACCTAGCTACTTTCTTACATGTGGCGACCGTGACAGGACTTAAAAAATATATGATGGAAAAGGCAAATGCGGAACGCAAAGAATTTCGTCGTCAGTTTACGAGATGTGGTAACAAACTGGAAGAGGTTTTAGTGTCCGAGGATGTCGCGAAAATAAAAGGCGCATTCAAACACCTCTCGTCGATAAATGATTCCCTGTCAGCTTGCCATAGCAAAATAATGAATCTGTGGCTGGATATGGCAGAAAGAGATCAGGGAAAATTCGAAGAAGATATGGACAGCCAGGAGATCTATAGTGACAAATGGTACATGTTTCAACAAAAGCACGATGATTTTTTGGAGCGGATTTGCAGACCCCCAGCTTCGGAGACGACCGTCATAGACGCTTCAAAAACATTAAAATTGGACGACGGCTGCAGCGTATGTTCGGCATCCGGCGGCAAACGCCGGTTCCGGCTTCCACAGCTTGAGTTGTCAAAGTTTGATGGCAGTGTCAACAGATGGTTGAGTTTCTGGGGACAATTTAAAAAGATCGACGAGGATGACAGGATCGATAACGAAGATAAGTTTCAATATCTTATACAAAGTATGGAACACGGCTCAAAAGCCGAAGATCTTGTTAGTAGTTTCCCACCATCCGGTAAAAACTACAGTAAGGCCGTAGAACAATTGAAAACCCGATTTGCGAGAGATGAAATAATAATTGAACATTATATCAGAGACCTACTGAAACTCATTCTCGTTCAAGTGAAAGGTGTGAACAAAATATCTACGCGCCATTTATATGATAAACTGATGGCGCAGATACACGCATTGGAATCTTTGGGAGTAACTAAAAGCAAGTATGCAGCCATGCTATACCCAATAGTCGAGTCTTCTCTGCCGGAGGACATCCTCAGGGCATGGAACAGAGCACGCACACTGCGCAACGTTAACAAGGAGAGCTCCGAGAATGACCTCCTATCACCTCTTCTAGATTTTGTGAAGAGTGAGGTGGAATCGGAAGAAAGGATCTCACTAGCACGAGAAACATTCGCAAAAGAGAGTTATAGTGATCCCATACTACCGTCGGCAGCATGTTTTACCACTTCTATGGCACAAAAGAAAGCTACAAATCCCAATATCCCTAATCAGAAGACGTGTGTTTGGTGTGACAAGCCATCACATTCCAGTTCGGAATGCGTCAATGCAATAAAACTGAGTTTGGAAGAAAGGATCAGTTTCTTGAAACGCAAGAATGCGTGTCTTATATGCCTGGTAATAGGTCATACACATAAGAAATGCAGAAAGCATCCGAAGTGTATTGTGTGCACAAAAAGACACTATCCAATTATGTGCAACTATTTATCAACACCAAAAGAGGAACTAGAACCAACAGCTTCTAAAGACCGACAAGCTGTAATTAGTCAAGTTTCATCTGCTTCTAAGACAGTTCTGCTTCAAACGTTGAAAGAACCATCACACCGGAAGAGTTTGAAGAAGCGGAAAAAATAATATTTCAAATAATTCAACGGGAAGCATGTATTGGAAGACGTTAAAGAAAAGCTTAAACTGGAAATTTTTCGAGATGAGGACAGTATTCTTCGCGTAAAAAACTCGATTGACACTAGGATATGATTCCGAAGATTTCATAAATCCAATTTTACTTCCAAGGGACCATGCTATCGTGAGAGGTTTAGTAACTCAACGAAATGTGCATTTACTTCATGCTGGTTCTCTAACTCTTATGAGTATCCAGGAGTGGATGGGCATGGACGTATGGCTCTATTAAAGACTGCGTATGGAGAGCGAGTACGACCGTTGCAAAGCTTGTACCCACTCGAAGTCTCTATCGATTCCAATACAGACGCCCCGATGTCATTAGGTCCAACTACTAGTGAAGTTACGCCGTCATCGTTGCCAACGACAACAGCAACGCGAGTTGGACGCTTGGTGAAAATTCCAAGACGCCTAAACCTGTAGGGTTCATTTTTTGCGCGGGCGCAGGATGTTGCGAATCTCTTTTGTTATTTTTTCTTTTCTTGATCTTATATATATACTGTCGTTTGTGACAGTTGCAAATAAATTATTTTTCCATCGGTGTATGTGGTTTCGTTTTAATTAATATTACGAGGACCCAGAAGCACCGGGGATCATAGCCTCTAAAACCTAGCTACTTTCTTACAAATTCATTAATATGGTTGTATACCATTTTTTTACAAAACAGAAACTTGAAAAAAATTATAATTTCGCTCATATTTGTCTTTATTACCATGGCGCTTGCCGCGTGACGCCAAGAGTGCGTGCTCACCTATAATTAGAAGTAAAAAAATATTATCAAGAAGAATTATCTGTTAGTTTTCAATTAGCTGACGATATGTGCGTCTATGTTGCCACTTGTGAGTTTAAAAAGCGCTAAAAGCTGAGTGCCATAATTAAATATAGCTCGAAAAAGCGCACGATTTTCCATATTCATATTCATTTATTGTTTCATGTAGTTTATAAGATGTTACATAACAATAAGAAGGTACTAACATGAACCCTGTAAGGGCGCTACAATATCTGTAAAAGTATCATTCATTTATCACTGTATTTTTATATTTATGAAATAAATAAACTGTAATTACCTAATTTTAAAATATAAAATTATATTATAAAATATAAATTGATTACACGAAATATTTACAATGTCAATCATATTAATAAATTTAAATGTCAAAAACCTATAAATCTATAAATTATCAAAAATTCTTATTAAATAAAAACACCTATTTAAATATTATCTTTAACATTAAAAAACTCATGGAATGAGTAAAAACATTTGCCAAATAAATACTTTTTTAGCATATTATTAAATACTGTCTCTTTTTTTTCATTTATATTAAGACATATTGGAATTTTATTATATATCTTTATCGACATACAGTGTGTACCTGAGGTTAACACATTTAATTTAGAAGGAGGTGGCGTGAGCTTATCCTTGTTGCGTAGGTTGTAAGGCCGGGAGTAATGGTCTTTCCGTTGAGTATATAGAGTTTTATATTTTCTAACAAATTTAGTAGTTTCTAATATATACAGTGATGTTAGTGTTAAAATCTTTTGTTCAATAAAATGAGGTCTACAGCTTTCCATTTGGTCAATATTCATTAGCATTCTAAGACATTTTTTTCTGAAGTATGAACAGAACATTAGATTTTTGTACTGTTACCCCAGAGAATGATTCCATATCGTAACCATGCCTGCGCGTACGCGTAATAAACACAAGCCGCTGTCTTCAGATCCGTAGACATTTTTAATTCATGCAGAACATAGGTGAATTTGGACAATTTTCCGGCTATTTCTCTATATGTGATTTCCAATTCTAGTGTCTACACCCTAAAGTGTGCGAGAGTAAATTGGTTCAATGAGAATATTATTAAATGAAAAGTCAATATCTAGAGCTGATGTGGTCTGAAATGCATTAATTTAGTTTTAGATAGGTTAAATTGTAGGTTATGATCTTTTAACCAGTCTAATATGACTTTAGATGTATCAGTTAGGTAGTTGTCGATTTAGGTCCACGTTATTGTAACATGAAAAAACTTCTGAACTGGAGAATACCGGTTCCTATTGTGGAACGCAACCCACATTACAATCGTTCATTCGTTCGAATTTGTTTACTATGAAAAGTGTCAGCTGTGTGCATGTGTAGTTAGATAGGTACCTAATTGGCTGATTTGCTGTCATCTGTCAGTCTATCATTTTAGCGCGAACGGTGTAGACGTATGAAAAGTTAATTTTTGTTTACTATAAATTAAGTTGTTGTATAAATCTTAGATTTTCCAATAGTAAACGTAGAACTTTAACTTATCTTTATAATTTTGTGTTTTTCGTGTACATGTTGTGCTGAGCAGTCCAGAAGGTGATCGATAATAAAATATTTTACTTCGAGTTTCGACAATCCTTATTAAGTATACTTGTAATTGCCGATTTTTAAATAGCACCATGAGTTTAAGCAGATTAAGGTGCGTCTTTAGGTGTGATTTGAATAAAGTGTCTCCATCATGCGCGCTGGTGTCGAAACTGTGGGGACCTTGTACTGGAAGGGATCTAAGCACATGTACTACGCAACAAGCGGTTACCCAACATAATGCTAAGCCGGACTGGAACCGCGCCGTGAGTGAGGCTGAGAAAATTGTCGGCTATCCCACCTCCTTTCTGAGTCTCCGATGGGTTTTAAGCGATGAGATTGCCAACGTCGCTTTGCACCTGCGAAAATTAGTCGGGAGCAACCATCCTGTACTGAAAACTGCAAAGTGAGTACTATCTAATGTACAACTTTTAGTCGGTAAGAAAATTTGTAGCTCCCGTGAAAACTATGTGACGAGGATGACCCCGCTCCTCCCCCAGACCAAGCACCAAGCGTGGTATTTTGGAACCTGCCCCCAACCGGTCACGTCGTATAGGTATGTTCCTTTATTTTCCACTTGTTTCTATCTATCAATTAACAAAACAATCAATTCGTTTCGCAATACTGATTACAACAGCTCTTTTATAATTGCCTATTTTACTCGTTTATTCAAGTGAATATGATAGGCAATAGACACTTAGGTGGGTAATTGGCCTTTTTTCATCGTTTACTTTTAATGAAAGTGGCTAGTAATCAATATCTGGTTTTTCCAGCTATTAATTTAAAGAGCGACAATTGCTTTTACACACTTATGAAATTTAAAGTTTATTTAAAACTAAATTTAGTCCAAAGTTGTTAGTGAAAAACATTCTTAATCTTTGTTAGTGGACGTATTTATTTAGCTTGTAGAATTGCATATACTGGTATAGAAGAATATACATAGACAGATGAACATATCAAAGCTATATTCAAGAGGAAGTAATGAGAATTAACGCATGACAAATAGGAAAAATTGAAGCAGTACAATGAAACTCATAACCATAAGTCAGACTTTTCATGACAAAAATGTGATATTCACACTGATATCGATAAAAACACTAATTATGACTTAAAATTTTTACAACTTGGTCCCAGTCTGGATGTCATATTTGTGAATGGCCACAGGGCCTAGGATAAAGACAGTTATATCTCATTCCCGCAGTTCAGACCAAAATCTTAGTTTGGGATTAGAGTAGGTGTAAGAATACTGAAGAAGTTAACTAGCATGACAGGCAAAATGTTTAAATATTTGTTAAAGTTAAACAAAGATACCACAGTATTTAAATTTGAAAGTAAATAAACCATGTACGTAAGTTTGTTAATGTTAATTAATAAGCGAAGTCAATTTAAGTTGTTAAGTAATTCTTCCCCATTAGGAACCTAATCTACAATGGCAAGAACAACATGCAAGCATGGGGCCTCATCGTCCTGCTGGTCTCCAAGGCAGCCGGCCACAGTCCCGAGATCCCTGATATGGAGCAGGATAAAGCTGCAGGAGTATTGCACAGGTGAATATACTATTAGTCGTTATTTTTAGAAATAAAAATTCTTGAACCCATTTTATTATCCTGTCTTCTTAGAGGGCCACGAATACCTGGTGACGCTTAGCCTCTTCGGGATCTTTTGGCTAAACTGCAGTCACTAAAGGTGCCCTAAGTCGATTTGGTGGACTTCACATATGCCTTAGAATTTGTTTTCAGACATAGGCAGGTTTTCTTATGAGGTTTTTCTTACCACCATACCTCATTGTGCGAGCAGGGTGCGAATCCACTACTTCATGAATGTGCAGTGAGTGCACAACAAACTAGGCTACATTGGCTCTTATAGTTTCTGTTAGTTTGTACTTCTTATTTCCTAACTAGCGCAACAATCAATTTATGTAATCAAACCCTTACTTAAGAAAAGTTTCAAAAAACAAAAGATTCAAATTTACTCCCTTTTTAATGCCAGGCTCCCTTGTTGAAGAGATCGTCTCTAAAAAAAATTATACATCTTATCTATCTTCTTATTGGGCTGATTATTGTTATTTTGTATTTTCTGTTATGCCATTGCATATGTGGTAGCGCAAAATGATGACGCACCATTTGAAAAATTTGCTAGGGTCGCCCCTGACCCCAGTACCGCCGGCTCAAATATTTAATTGCACCGGTGTACTACGCCGATTTCTCTCCAACTTAATTGTTTAGTCGCCGAAGTGCGTACATTACATGGCAAACACACGATTTGTGTCACCGAATCGTATGCACAGTCCATACGCAGTTAAGTAGGCAAGTTATAATAGTTTGCAATTGTGGTATTCATCGCCAACCGCCTCGTTAAACTTAAGCGCCAGAAGCCACGGATTTCATTCCCATTGGGGACAGACTACTTTCTATAAGTTCGTTCCTGTCTGGGTGTTATATGTATTGTTTGCTCAAAATTTTACTATAGCAAAGTAATTACAGGTCATACCATGAAGCTAAATAATTTTTCGCACCTCATAAGTCACCTCAAAATGTTTACCTTCATGATTGACATTAATGGTTATTAAATTAGATAACAGAGGACTTTAAAATGTGCATAAATGTGCATCTGTTATCTAATTTAATAACAAAGTCGTGTCAGTCATGAAGGTAAAAGCTTTGGTGACTTATGAGGTGCAAAAAATTATTTTGCTTCACAGTATGAGGTGTAGAGTCGCAGCCGACCGGGAGAGAGCATTTAGACTACAGAAGCGCGCTGTACGAATAATTTCCCGAGTGGAGTGGGACCACCCAGCCCGGGAGCTGTTCAAGGTTTAAAAAATACTCACCCTACCATCCCTATATATCTTTGAAGTAGCTAAATACGTGAGACAAAACCTTGATCAGTTCCCGTCACGTGGGGAATTCCACAACCTCAGCACTAGATGGCGCAATAAGCTTCACGCCCCGCCGCACCGTCTAGCAAAATACGGCAAATCTCTGGAAGTTATGGGCTGCACCATCTACAACAAACTTCCAGAAGACATAATAAACGCTCCCAGCATGAACGGGTTCATAACTAAACTACAAAACTGGCTGCTGTTAAACGCGTACTACACACTGTCGGAATATCTAGACACACCTGGCTGCGGTGCTGCTGCTGAAATGCACAAATAAACATTAAAATAAGACGACATTTAAATTTTAAATTTTGACCTAAACATGACATTTATAGTTGACATTTTAATTAAGACTATTCCTATACTATGTTTTTATTTAATGGAATCCTGGATTATATTTACTATATTCTAAGAATGAAATGTAATATGTTGCAGTATTAATAACAAAACAATTGACATGTAAATAATTTTTACCAATAAATAAATACAAATAGAGTCATCTACAAATTGTACTACTTATTTGTAGATGAATTTAATTAGGCTCCTTGCTTTTGTACAAAGGCGAACATAATGCCATATGATTCTCTAATATGTAGTTGACCTTTCGGTCATGCAGATATCTATTGGCAGGTAGAAATAAAATAGTTGGTATCTTGTCCTATCCTTGTCTAATTCCCATCACGCAGGACGGTTTTGCGCCCATTTCGTAACTGAGGGTTCCGTAACTCAAATTCCCCGTTTCCGAGCAGGTTACCAATGTGAGTTACGAAAGTCCAAATGGCAGGATGTGGGACTCATTCGATATTTTATACATGTGGATTTGTACTAGGATTTATACATATAAGTGATCATCAGGTTATTTTTGTCTCCACTGCAGGAGCGCAACCCTCTCTCATCTGCCGGAGACAGACGAAGGATATAAGTATCGCAGGATTTTTTGTGCAGTAAAAATTAAACTGTATAGAAAAATGAAATGAAGTGGTTTTTACGTTATCAGATAGTCATATTTGTTTATTGCATCATGTGTTTACAGAGTAACGATAAAACTGCTCGAGTATAGTTCTTCGCCAAGTCTGCGCAGGCCCATACCTCTACCTGATTATTTTGTTTATAGCCAGCGCGCGCTCGCTGAGGTGACAGAGATGATGCGAACGTCTTACCTAGTGCACAAGGGCATGGTGAACATGAATACGCATCACCGCGTCGCCGCGGACCCCGACGACATGATGTTCGGCAACAAGATCGCTCTGCTCAGCGGCGACTATCTGCTCGCGAACTCGTGCTCGGAACTTGCTAATTTGAGGTGAGTTAGATATAGCCATGACTCCGATGCACAAGGGTATGGTAAACATGAAAACGCATCACCATGATGTTCAGCAACAAGATCGCTCGGCTCAGCGGAGAACTCGTCTGCCCCAACGGCCGTCGGTTCTGCGACAGATGTGGCCAGCCCACTTTTTTTTCAGTTTTACTGAAATATCTGGGAATAAAAGTTTTCAAATATCAATAAGTTTATAACCCGGACATTAAAACAATTTCGATAAGTTATCAAAATTGTCTTGCAACGATCTCTATGTACTACTAGATGGAGCGTTCCAAACAATCGGTCTGTTCCACGCAAGTAGCCACAACTCTTTCACATTCACTTTGAAACTTGTGCAGTTACTACTCAGAACATTTAATTATTTACTTAATATTGACATTATTTAACCGTAGCGTCAATATTTAGTGGTTACTAGCGTGGAACAGAGCGATTGTTTGGAACGCTCCATCTAGTAGTACATAAAGATCGTTGTTGTTTGTTCTATATCAAATTTTTATTGAAAACTTTAAAACCCGTACTACAAATGAAACCCCGCCCGGACGCCCCGTAAACTAGACAAATCCGGGAAAATCGGACGGATGGCAACCCTATACAACCATTTTGCCGCGAGTAATTCACCGCTAAATGCCTCGAGTCTTGCAATGCGTAAAGGCATTGACCCAATGATTCTTCGAGTCTTGTGTCACAAACACAAAAACCAATAGATTTAACCAACTTATATATGCTGGCTGAGAAAAACGAACTAGACACTACAGTATGGTTATTGATGTAATATTGATGGCAAAATAAGATGGTAGATAGAGTGTACCAGTACGTTACATAATATGTGTTTATTAATAGATACAAGGTCAACTTTCGCAGGTTAGCGATTAGTCGCAATAGCATGTTTATTGCATAATTTGGTTTATTATCTATATATAACGTGTGGTTTACGGCTTAGAATAACCCCCCAATCTTCACGTCGGTTGGGGGCTTATTCTAAGCCGACTTACACATCTTCAGGCTTGTGTTCAGCAGTGGACGTAGTTCGGCTGATGATGAGCCATATCTATCGCAGTTTGCGTGACAGCAGAAATTACGTGACAACAAAAAGTAAACAAACATCAGTATCTCAAGTTTCAGCACCTTATTCCAAATTTCAGCCTCAATTACCATTATATTAGATTTTTGGATGGACAGCTAATCGTAAATAAATAAATAAAGAAAGAAAAACATTTATTTATTACCATAATTGGCACACACAAAGAAAAAACCAACAAAGTAAGAAAAAGGAAAAAAAATAAAATAGAGAATACAAATTAAAAAATTTAACTAAGTTAAAATAGTATAATAATAAATAGGGTTTTAGTTTCAACGGAACCCTATGACTTAGGTACTATTTGATTGTTGCGCTTGTTCTTGAGTGAAAGGTGTTGTTTGCACACATTTAGGTCAAATCCGTCACATCCATGAGCGTCCATGACAATTTATTTAACTATGTTCATTGTTTATCTGTGGGTTTTCCTGTGGTTTAGGTGACGCTACGACGATTCCACAGAATAGCTTGGGTGATTCTACTAAAATCGCTCAGCGGGCTATGGAGAGAGCTACTGCTCGGAGTTTCTCTAAGGAACAGGATCCGAAATGAGTTGATGCGTTAGAAAACTAAAGTTTTGTCTTGTAGTAACCAGATTACCGTTGGGGTGAATGAATTCTCAAGTGGTGACTGCGACTGGGCAGGCGTAGTGTGTGACTCCCCCTGGCTAGATGAACCGATGATCTGCGTAAGGTTGGCAGTGACTGGATGAGAAGAACCGAGGATCGGGTGCAGTGGCGCGCCTTGGGAGAGGCCTATGTCCAGCAGTGGGCTCATGCAGGCTGATGATGATGAATTACTAGTAATGTAACTTGGTTATGTACGAGGAGCAAGCTTATTTTTTAAACGAAGTATGTTTTATATGTTACTATGAACTAAACAGAATCATAATCATAATCATATTTATTGGTAACAAAATTACAAGTCAAAAATGTTTTTAACAATTAATGTCACATAGGTAACAGATAATAATTAATAAATAATGTCATAAATTCACAAATGTCAAGTAACATACTTTGAAACATCTTTCAGGAATTCGTCAACTGAGTAATATGCCTTAGAAATAAGAATTATTTTAAATTTATTTTTAAATATGCTGGTGGAAGCCGCACTTTTCACGTTTGTAAATATCATTATGTCGACGCAATAAATTGGAAACCCACCCCACACCGATATCAAATCCCGTTTTGGTGCAAATTCGGTATCAGAGAAGGAATCTACGTCGAATGGACCAGGGACAGCGTCGAATGGTCTCGGTTCCATAACAAGGTACCTGGACCATTCGACGTAGATTTAGTATTCTGATTTAGAATTTGCAACAAATCGGTGTGGGATCAGGCGCGGACCCAACCCTTATAAAAGGTTGTCTCCACGGCTGTGTGCCACCGGCCATGTCGATCTTAAAATTAGGCAGATCATGATGCGCCTAGGCACATCGTGATCTGGCGCCCTTTTATGATGTGCCTGACTTATATCAGGCCAATCGTTCGACACTCGTCGTTTGTCGATTTGGCTTACATTGCATTCCTACAAACAATTATCTCTATGTATTACCAGATGGAGCGTTCCAAACAATCGCTCTGTTCCCCGCAAGTAGCCACAACTCTTTCACATTCACAATGAAACTTGTGCAGTTACTACGTAGAACATTTAATTATTACTAAATATTGACGCTACGGTTAAATTATGTCAATATTTAGTAAATAATTAAATTTTCTGAGTAGTAACTGCACAAGTTTCATTGTGAATCTGAAAGAGTTGTGGCTACTTGCGTGGAACAGAGCGATTGTTTGGAACGCTCCATCTATTAGTACATAGAGATCGTTGCCTACAAAGGAGACGTTTACAAAATGTATGACGCCCCGGCCGAGACCTTGTACAGTTTTGACATGGATATAACATCAGCCTATCGACCTCGATTAGGGCTGTGGGCAACGGTGGATCCGCGCTTATTGTGCGTGTCCGCTATTTTGCGTCGATATGTACAATCTACAAGCTTTGGGTAAATTAATACGTAAACCTATAATTGACAGCGGATATTCTTAAAATCCGTGTGGTTCCCGGCTTAGAATAGGGTCACCCCTATTTTTTCCGTGGGTGTCGTCAAGGCGATTAAGAGATTGCACCAGGGACGGGCAGCAGCGTTCTCCTGTGTTTGTATGTTAAGATCATTACTGCGATCATCAATCCGCCTGCCAATCGTGGTGATTATGGCAAATCCCCCAATAGACAACTTACCAAAAGTGGTATTCTATTGGGGAGGCCTATGACGTCCAGCAGTGGACGTGTTTCGGCTGATGATGATTCTTAAAATCGAAACTTACTGACTTGTGTGCACCGGAGACGAAGAACATCCTGTATCGCATGACCGATATTGGACCACATCCCTAGAAGTTACCCAATGGTAACATATGCAGCCGTACCTCATAATATAATTCATTCGAACAGATAAAACAGAATAAACGTAAAAAAAAGTTCGTTTTCAGAAATACTTAGACTGCAAAATTAATATACATATTTTTTTATATGTACAAATGCGAACTTATCCCTAAAAGAGATCTCTTCCAGACAACCGTACAGGGTGAGAGACATAGCAGTAAAGCAAGGGGAGGCAAAAGAAGTGCACAATAAACTCTGCATATAGTACGGTACTACAAATTAGATTTTGCGGGTAGTGTCCCTTTCGTTTATGTTTTCGAGACGCAAATAGCTTTGTTTCCGTTTGCCAATTCATTTGGAATTATAAACGAATGCGAACGATAAATTGATTTCAGTTGATCGCGAATCGGAGTTCAGTACATCACGTTTCCTTATAGAAAGCAGTGAAAGCGGATTGTGTGTTCAGAATATCAAAGGAGAAAGTCTGGCTTTGTAGTGCAGTTGTACTATGTTGTCCTTCATTGCCGTGTGGTTTCCGGTAGAGTAGAATAGGACCACTCCAATTCTTCCCGTGGATGTCGTACAAGGCAATACATTATAAAACATCAATAAGATGGTAACTTTAACTCTACCGGTAACTTTAGTTTTACGTCTTATCATATATATTTTTAATATTCTATAAGCTGTCCCACTTAATATTTTTCTTTAAAAGCCAAATATTTTAAGAATTAAAATTATTTGTTCAGGAACCAAGAGCTGGTAGAGCTGATGTCTTCAGCCGTGCGGGACCTGGCGGAGGCCGAGTTCCTGGGAGACAGAGACGACCAGAACAACCCGCTGCCTTCGCGGCCCCTCGCCGAGGAACACAGGGGCGTGGCTTCGGGTAACTTATAAAGAAAGATAAAATATTTATTTAAAGAGTCAACTGTTGGACATAGGCCTCTCCCAAGGGCCCAAGCGCCACTGAACCATTCTGTTGGCGCTATATAGACAGAGAAGTATTTCCATTTGGCCCTCCCAACCTCGCGGTTATACGGGCCAATCCGTTACAAGTGTATTCGTCTTTTACATTTTTGACGTTTCTCCCTTCTGGGGCGACTTCATATGGGTATGGGGGGGGGGGGGGGGGGGGAGCCCTAATCGCCGCACTGGACAGGCGAGTTGGCGATCGCTGTGTCAGGCATCCTCCTAGGCCTGCTGCAATTAGGCCTGACCACACTTCTGTAGATGATTACACCTCCCTCTGTTGGTTGTCAGAGCCTCGACCGTTCCTCAGCAGGGTGTACCAGTGAGGTTGACAGTTGGAGTGGTTATTAAATAGCTGGTTTTCCACCCCCTTCCGCCCTTCACTTACAGAACAATTATAAATTACATATTCCTAACTTAAAATTGCGCCCCCCCCTCCCTCAATAAAATTTAATTAAATTCTGGACTATATGAAAAAAAAACCAATGAACGATAATGTATTTTTATTCGCATTGATTTTATTTAATTTTACTTTCATAACATTAACATTCATAAATTATTAATTATCCTAACTTAAAATTCCCCCCTCCCCCAATAAAATTTAATTAATATAAAATTCTGGACTATATGAAAAAAAAACCAATGAACGATAATGTATTTTTATTCGCTTTGATTTTATTTAATTTTACTTTCATAACATTAACATTCATAAATTATTAGTTATCCTAACTTAAAATTCCCCCCTCCCCCAATAAAATTTAATTAATATAAAATTCTGGACTATATGAAAAAAAAACCAATGAACGATAATGTATTTTTATTCGCATTGATTTTTATTTAATTTTACTTTCATAACATTAACATTCATAAATTATTAATTATACTAACTTAAAATTCCCCCCTCCCCCAATAAAATTTAATTAATATAAAATTCTGGACTATATGAAAAGAAAACCAATGAACGATAATGTATTCTTATTTGCAATGATTTTATTAGCTGGTAATCACGAATTTACATTATAAAACATCAATCAGGCCTCTCCCCAACCCGTCTGGCCAGCGCGGGGAGTGTAGGCCAAGTCCTCCGTCTGTCTCCGGCAGATGAGAGAGGGTTGTGCTCCTGCAGTGGAGACGACAATAACCTGATGATGATGAATCACGAGAAGCGTGTATTTACCTCAGTTTTATAATTAATTTGTACACCTACCAGAGTGTGGTAATATTTGTTCTGATTCTAATGACACGACAAATCTTCGAAACGAATATACATACATGTTTGTTTTACAGATTATACATAGTGTAAAGTAAAATAAAAATGCGTACACTTTGTTTTAGAGTCTAAGACCCTTTTAGAATTTAAATTTTTTCAATAAAAATCAATAATTTTATCAAATTTCATTTACGTCTTAGACTTAAAAATGAAGTGTCTTAAAATAAGTAAATCACGTGTAACTAACTCTAAATCTGCATCTGATAAATCAGTATCATCATCATCAGGTTATTTTTGTCTCCACTGCAGGAGCTCAACCCTCTCTCATCTGCCGGAGACAGACGGAGGATTTGGCCTACACTCCCCGCGCTGGCCAGACGGGTTGGGGCGGACTGGTTGATGTTTTATAATGTATTCCCTCAGTCGCCTTGTACGACATCCACGGGATAAGTTGGAGTGGTTCTATTCTACTCTACCGGAAACCACACGGCAAATCAATATCATTATATTTAAACAAAAAAACTAATTTTCCAGCCTTTTCTCCGTGACCCAATCTTGGGCACATGCCTATTATCGTAACAAGGTTGTTAGGCAGAGAATACTAAATATTCTACGTAAAGAAGCGACACTCACCGCCGCTCGTCGACACAAAGTTACTGCCTGCGCGCTATCAATCGAGAGGTCGACGCTATAAGTTAGAAAAAGCAGCACTTATGTACGAGTATGTGTATATATTGCACTCTATTCTGAAGACACAATGTTGAAATTTGACAGCACTAAAACTGTTGCTATCCTTGTCACACAGTATTATGAAGATAAAGACGAAACCAATTTTAGCGCTGTCAAATTTTAAATGTGTGCCTTCAGAATCGGGCCCATTGTTTGTTTATGTTTATGTAATATGTATTTTCAAACTTCATTAAAAGTACATTTCTTTATCAAATTTGGTTCTAAAATTATACTTGTCCTCTAAGGTTGACTGGAAGAGATCCCTAAGCCTTTGTACACAGTTTAATTCCTATTTTATTATTGTTGTTGTTGTCATTTTTAGTACAATAAAGCGTTTACATACATACAAACATATGTTGTCCCTCTTTCGATCAACTATGTTAGCGTGCAGAGTGCAGTAGCTAGCCCTACATAAGTTACGCAACAGACAGGCTGGTGCGACTGTGATGGTAGTAGGTGATTAAATCTGTTCGCTTGTATCGAGTGCCACCAACGATCTCTATGTACTTACTAGATGGAGCGAACCAAACAATCGCTCTTTTGCCACGCAGCTGCGGCCCCGGGAGCCGCAACTCGTTCATATTCACTTTGACACTTGTGCAGTGAACGAGATTGCGGCTCCCGGAGCCGCAGTTGCGTGGAACAGAGCGATTGTTTGGTTCGCTCCATCTTGAAAGTACATAGAGATCGTTCAGTGCCACCGTTTTCCTGGGGTCGCGTAATGGACGGTTGGAGCCCCCACTTCAAGTCTTAGTCACCTCACTGCGCAATGCCTGCACTGCATTACTGCGACATTGTCGTACGAAACGACTTCCTTATTGGTCCGTTGCCACATGACTACGAGCATTAGGTTCTATTCTGATACACGATGTGTCATCTATAATTTCAGCGCTTTCTCTCTGTTGCTGAAAAACGGTGTATATAAATTTTTAAATAATCGCCAGCCTCGAAAGACGTCATCATATCACATCAGCCCTTAGATGTCCACTGCTGGACATAGATAGGCCCTCCCCAATAAACGTTAACACCCGTCCCTCCCTGCGCGTGCCGGGGTCTGCACTCCAGAACTCGTCTGCCCCAACGGCCGTCCGTTCGGCGACATATGTGGCCCTCCCACTGATACTTCAGCTTGCTAATCTTTTCGGCTATGTCTGTCACCTTTGTTCTTCGTCGGATCTCTTCATACGAATCATATCTTTCAAAGAAACGCCGACGCTTCAAAGACATGTAGCTACGGGTAAATAGCGTCAATATTTAGTAAATTATTAAATGTTCTGAGTAGTAACTGCACAAGTTTCAAAGTGAATGTGAACGAGTTGTGGCTCCCGGAGCCGGAGTTGCGTGGAACAGAGCGATTGTTTGGAACGCTCCATCTAGTAGTACATAGAGATCGTTGTTACTGAGACGTAAATAGCGTTGGGTTTCGCAAATAAGTTTTAACAAAACGTTTTTTATTTTTTTCTTGTAATTAGAATGGTTTTGGATCTGTGTTTACTATAACTAAGAGCCGTGGTAGCCGGTTGGTTGTGCACTCGCCTCACGTTCATGAGGTCGTGGGTACAAACCCCGCCCGTACCAATGAGTTTTACGAAACTTAAGTACGGTTTATTTATAATACCACAGGCTTTTCGGTGAAGGAAAACATCGTAAGGAAACCTGCATATGCCGAAGAAGAAATTCTGAGGCGTATGTGAAGTCCACCAAATCGGCTTGGGGCACCGTCGGTAGTCAGGGGTTTGGCACAAAAGATCCTGAAGGGTCGAAGTGTCGCCAGGTCTTCCTGGCCCCCTAAGAAGATAAGATAACTAAAGAACGAAAGTTCTCCAGAAGTATAGTCTGAATGAACCCACTACAATAACCCAGCATACCGTTTGGAAATACCCTCATAAAATGCTTTGTACCACATTAATGACTAATTGTATGAAAAACCCACATTCCTTAACACACCTCGGACTGCGATGTACTGCTCTACGGAGATTTGTATTCACCATTGTGCGCGACAGTAAGGAATCAAACCGCGCTCTTTGCGTGCAAGCGTATATTGACTGGAATACAAATGTCCGCACTCATGTGTGATGTCGCAGCCTGACTGGGAAATTCGTTGATTGACGAGACGTCTAGCTCGCTCGAGGGGGGGGGGGGGGGGGGGGCGGATTATGTCGGGCTCTATACCGACTAAAACCGTGCGGTGGCCATCCTCGGCACAGATCGAGGGACTCCGGGACCACCAGAGGCACACGCCCCCACTCCCTCTGCCACCTCGCGGTGCATGCAGCAAACAAATCGGTGTGGGATCAGGCGCGGACCCAACCCTTCGGCGCGGACCCCCCACACAGAAAAAAAAGTAATAAAGTATGTTTAACTTGTGCTCGTGTCACGAAAACTCCGCGCAAAAATGCCGTCTTGCGTGATTATAACGTGCGAAAGTAAAACTAGAAATCAAACGACAACGACTGGCATTACGTATCATGATTGATTACGCCTTTAAATACAATATTGTACAAGAAAAAGTATAATAACTTCATACATTTAATCTAAGTTGAATAATAGACTACGCGCGCTGACTTCCGTAACTTAGCGTGAGCTAATATATTTAGTACTAGCTGTGCCCGCGGCTCCGCTCGCGTGAACTACAGAATCCGCTCCCATTCCCACTCCCGCTTCCGGTTCCGCTCCCCTCCCGCTACCGCTTCCGCTCCCGCTCCCACACACACTCCCCTTTTCCCACGCCCACTCCCACTCCAATTCCCACTCGCAGCTCCAAATGTATTAATTAATAATAGTAATAAGTTAATGTGCAAAGGATGTTTCTGTGAATATATATCGTGTTGGAATTTTTAAGTGTTTAAAAGCTAAGTCGTGTAAAAGAGGACTAAGAACAAAATTTTGGATATTACCTACTGCTGGTATGTATTGTATAGGAAACAACATACCTGCTTGTGTTGTGTTGTATTTAGGTTGTTTTAGTACTACAACAGAGTTAAACTTAATTTGTTTACAACATTTATTCACTTTTTCAATGAAAGACTGGCTACCCATAGAACAGGGAATCCTAGTTTGGGAGCCAGGCTACTGCTTGTAATAATATATCTACATAGATATGTCTAGTATAAGGACCCTAATGTTCTTGAACCAATAAAGTTATTTGTATTTGTATTTGTATTTGTAATGTAATAAACTCATAGCAATCTGATAGTACGGAAATACTATTACGTGCAATATATTGCATACTAACCTTACCTACTAATGTATTTGAAAACTAAACATGTCTATAACATTTGATTGAGTTAGCCGATTGCGATGAAAAAAGACTAAATGTTAAGTTAAAATAATGTTGCCCCATGTTTTTGTGAAAAGTCCATCAAAATCCGTTCAGTAGTTTTTAAGTGATGCGTGCACAAACTCACAGACAAACAAACAGACAAAAATTCCAAAAATGATTGAAATGTGTTCTATTACTTATCCTTAGACCCCTAAATATTTTTTTTGCAAATATCTTCAATGCCCCGATACTGCAGCGCGTCAGGGATGTTCGCAGAAGCTCGCACAAACGATTTTGCTGCAATAATGCGCAACAAAGCGAGCTCCCTGATGCGCAGGCTGCGGGGCAGCGCTAGGGGGATCCTGAAAATGATCAACGAGAGGTTTGACGGCCTCATCATTAGACACTGGGTGGGGCTGGTGAAACCTATATCTAGTTATGTAAGAAATTAGTTAATAAGTTTACTAACATAGTATTAAGGCTTTACTAACACTAATGGATGTATATCTTATCTGAAATAAATAAATAATAATAATAATAATGTACAGACACGCGATGTTTACGATTTATTAGACTAGCCTAGCTGTTCTGTTGCCCGCGCCGACGTCGTGTAGTGTCGACCGCGCGCGAGTAAGTGTTATGAAGTGCGTAGTTCAAGTCGTACACTGCGATTACCAATTCGCAATTTTTTAAAACGCTTCATCTGTGCGCACAGATTCGCGTAGTTATGATTATAATCATGAACATAAGCCTCCCCAAGCGTAGTGTGGGACGCCCCCTGGCTAGATGGAGCGACGATCTGCGTAAGGCGGCTGGCAGTAACTGGATGAGAAGAGCCGAGGATCGGGTTCAGTGGCGCACCTTGGTAGAGGCCTATGTCCAACAGTGGACTCTTTCGGGCTGATGTTGATGATGAAGCCTCCCCAATAGAATGCCACTTTTGGTGGGCTGTCCATTGGGGGATTTGCCATAATCACCACGCTTGGCATGCGGTGCGGATTAGTGATATTAATATACTAAGAACGCTCCTACCCGTAATCCCTTAGTCGCCTTGACGACACCCACGGGAAGATTAGGGGTGGCCCTATTCTAAGCCGGGAACAACACATCACGCACATTAATAATGTCTTTGTTTAATGTTAAATTTAATGTTAATTTCTAATTTCTCAGATCCTTCTGAAAAATACTTTGGCATTTTGGAGATGTCGCACACCCAGTGAATCTTCCTGATATGGGAATATATTATATTTTTGATACAGTATTTATTAGAGAATAGCCGACAATGAAGACATAGGCGGACTGTGCTGCAGCCGCTGCAGGGCATATGGTTCATTTTGCCGCATCTTTAACGGAATACCTAGAAACTAGGCATTTCGAGCAATTATATTATAGGACCTTAATCAATCTGACCCCTTCAATATTATTTGTTTTTAATGCAATAAAGTATCTATAGTACGAGTGGTCTGCATACCAACAGAATACACTAGTGTTACTATAAAACGTCAATAGATGGCGCTACTGGTATTTTACAACGCGCTATTGATTCGTCGACGGCGCTCGTATAAGTAGTACGGAGTGTTTCGTTTCTAGTCAATTACTGCGATTACTAATTCGCTATTTTTTGTTAACGCTTCAATCTGTGCCTACAGATCTTGCGTTTTAAAGTATGTTGTTATATAATGGTTGATTGCATAAAGTCGAATATATTCTGACTTTTTTGCGCTTACGATATGCAATCAAACATGATGTACTGAAGTATGTATACATATATACATTATGTTTGGTATATACAGCCTTTAGACGTCCACTGTTGGACATAGTCCTTCCCCAATGAACGCCACCATCCCCGGTCCTCCGCGCTCCGCATCCAGCCGCTTCCGGCCACATTCTGTGGGCCGACGACGGGGCGTCCCACCCTGCGCGTACCCATGTACTCATTATCATAGCGTGCAACTCTCCCAAGGCACCACTGAACCCGAGCCTCGGTTCTTCTCATCCAGTCACTGCCAGCCACCTTACGCAGATCGTCGCTCCATCTAGCCGGGGTGCGTCCCACACTACGCTTGCCCAGCCGCGGTCTCCACTCCCGATCTGCCATCGGCTCTTTAATATTGAACCTTCTCATATCGCTGTATATGAGGTGCTTTTGATAGTAACCCAAACATACACACATAATGCTCACGCGCTGGTCCCAGAGGGGTAGGCAGAGACGATTCATAGTCACTCTGCGCGATCCAACGTCGCAAAGCGACTTTCCGTCGTCCACTTTTCGCTCCGCGATACCACTTGGAGTGATGTGTCTTTTTGTTGAATTCCAAATATGTTTGAGAAAAAAACACTATTTTTATGAACAATGTGTGTTCTAGAGTGGGAGTGCGTGCTGGACCCGCTGCCGATGGCTGGCGTGCTGGGCCGCGCGCGGCGCGAGTGGGCCGCGCGGCACGTGCTCGCCGCCGGCGCGCTGCTCGGCAAGAGCTGCTCGGCGGCGCTCAAGCTCGCCGGACACAACTCCACGCAGCAGAGTCAGGTATTGATGCCTTCTGGCGTTTAGTCTAAGTCTTTTTCTTGGGGTAAATATTCGAGCGTTTCAACAGCCCCGTCATTATTCTCACCTTCAAAAGTAAAAGAGAACACCAGTTCATCATTTACGTATTATACAACTAGCTGTTGCCCGCGACTCCGTCCGCGTGGTCAACTTAACATCACAAATTATTGTGTATTTCCTGTAGGAATGGGATGTTTTTCGAGATAAAACTATTCTATGTCCTATTCCAGGACCTAACCTATATTTGTGCCAAGTTTCAAAACGATCCGTCCAGTGGTTGAAGCGTGATTGAGTAACAAACATCCAAATATCCAAACTTTCCCATTTATAATATTATTAGGAAATGGTCCTAGCTCGGATTCAGCATTGGTGAAATATCTACATTATACTATAATATAAATCAATTTAAAATATATATTTATTATTATAACTAATTTATTTATCTATTTATTTAACTCTTTATTGCACACACACAGATAAAACAAAAATAATACATTAAAAAGAAACACAAGTACAAAGGGCGAACTTATCTCTGAGAGAGATTTCTTCCAGCAGACCCGCGAGAGAGATAATTGAAATAAGAGAGTACTAATTAGTTTTATTCTTTAAGTATCTATTCACATATCAGCTCTTAGACGTCCGCTGCTGGACATGACCTTTCCCCAATGAACGCCACCACACCTGGTGCTCCGCCCTCCGCATCCAGCCGCTCCCGGCGGCGGGGCGCCCTGCGAGTGCCGATCCGCTCGTCCGTCCCAGCGGCCGTCGGTTCTGCGACAGATGTGGCCCGCCCACTTCATACAATACTTTATAGAATTCCTTATAAGTGTGCTTGGTTATGCATCGCATTCAACGGAATCTAACTATTCTATCTAACTCTATGTATTTTCTATTGTTCAGGGCTACCTATTCGGGTGCCATCTGGCGCTGGCCTGGCAGGCGTTCCTCGACCTCGAAGCCTTCATCGGCCCCGAGCCGACCAGTTTCTCCTTGGTTGGAGCTCCGCTCGCCTTCACGCTGGAAGCGAGGCCTGAACTCTACTCGTACATCGAGGCTGGTCGCAAAAGTGTACAAGATGTCGACTACCATGCTGTAAGTGTGAACCAGCCGGTCTTTTCTCATTCGCTATAGAAGGGAACGACATGTATAAATTGTACTAAAGTTGTCTGGCCCCAGTGGGAATCGAACCCACGGCCTCTGGCGCTCGAGGACAATGACCAAACTATTAAGCCAACGAGGCTATCAATTGTTGTTGAATTCCATTAAGTTCGTGATATAAAGCTGGCTCTCTTTAATATTTCGTAGTACAAAAGTTTCGTAGTATGTTTAAGTGGCAGTGGGCTGGTCACATCTGTCGGAGATCCGATTATCGTTGGTGTACTCGAGTGAAGACCGCGACTGGGCAAGCGTAGTGTGGGCCGCCCCCTGACTAGATGGAGCGACGATCTGCGTAAGGCGACTGGCAGTAACTGGATGAGAAGAACCGAAGATCGGGTTCAGTGGCGCACTTTGGGAGAGGGCTATGTCCAACAGTGGACTCTTGCAGGCTTATGATGATAAGTACAGAAGAAAATTTCATTGTAGCACGCAGGAAAAGTATAGAGTTTGACATTGAAGCGGCGATCTCATTCCATGGTCCTTAAGACTTTTGTTTAAATTTAGACTTTGGTCTTATCGATTTCTTCCAGACAACCTTTGGATAGAAAATATTATGCCAGAGAAATTATAGGTTGCGCTGATTAGGAAATTTAAATGATAAATAGGTACTTATGTGACTTATAATAAATAAAATAAAATAAAATAGCAAATAAGTTATAAGTATTATGATGTTATATGATTGATTTGAAAACGTCACCCACGTTGTTTTTGCTGGTTGCTTTAATAAATAATTGTCTATTCTATTATTTTAGCTGTACGCGGCGGTGGTGGAGGGCGGCGGCATCGAGCGCACCAAGGGGCTGCAGCGCGAGCACATCGCGGCCGCGAGCGAGGTGCTCCAAGGGTTCCCCAACTGCGACGCGCGCACCGCCCTTACCAACATCATCGTCGCCATGCACGCCTCCTGAGTGCATACATACATACTAAAAATACTGCTTATAAGTAGCTACCCGGAGCCTATGTACCAATAAGCCCGCAGCTTGATACTTACTACGTGTATTACATGCGTAATTCAGATGTCACCTACTTAATAATGTGGCCGGCTACTGAATCACTTGTAGGCAACTCCATTTATAATTTATTTGGGGGTTACTTACGTAATACATACATACATACATACATACATACATACATACATACATACAATCATACATACATACATACATACATACATACATACATACATACATACATACATACATACATACATACATACATACATACATACATACATACATACATACATACATACATACATACATACATACATACATACATACATACATACATACATACATACATACATACATACATGCATACATGCATAATACTCCCGCCTTGGTCCCAGAGGGGTAGGCAGAGACGATGTATCGCCACTTTGCGCGAATCAGACACCTAACTCAACATACACACTTCATCTAGCTTCCTTTCCGTTCATCCACTCACAATCAACGTCGCAGAGCGGCTTTCCATCGCCCGCTTTTCGCTCCGTGGTACCCCTTGGCGAGATATGTGGCGAACAACATCGACTACTAGCGACTACTACTTCTGAGTACTACTTAATGGCATTATTCAAGTATCGTGACGTTGTAATAGCATCGAGCTATAGATAGTATGCAAAAGGTTATACCTAAAACCTGCCAATTTTCCTGCTACACTATACGCGTCACAAGTATATGATAAAACCACGGAGGTTTCGGTACAGTTAAGCGAAAGGTAAACCCGGTTGCATGCGTCATGGTCACAAGTAGACCCGGTTGCATGCGTCATGGTCACAAGTAGACCCGGTTGCATGCGCTATGGTCACAAGTAGGCCCGGTTGCATACGCCATGGTCACAAGTAGACCCGGTTGCATACGCCATGGTCACAAGTAGACCCGGTTGCATGCGCTATGGTCACAAGTAGACCCGGTTGCATACGCCATGGTCACAAGTAGACCCGGTTGCATACGCCATGGTCACAAGTAGACCCGGTTGCATGCGCTATGGTCACAAGTAGACCCGGTTGCATACGCCATGGTCACAAGTAGACCCGGTTGCATACGCCATGGTCACAAGTAGACCCGGTTGCATGCGCTATGGTCACAAGTAGACCCGGTTGCATACGCCATGGTCACAAGTAGACCCGGTTGCATGCGCCATGGTCACAAGTGGATCCGGTTGCATGCGTCATGGTCACAAGTAGACCCGGTTGCATGCGTCATGGTCACAAGTAGACCCGGTTGCATGCGCTATGGTCACAAGTAGACCCGGTTGCATGCGCCATGGTCACAAGTGGATCCGGTTGCATGCGTCATGGTCACAAGTAGACCCGGTTGCATGCGTCATGGTCACAAGTAGACCCGGTTGCATGCGCTATGGTCACAAGTAGACCCGGTTGCATGCGCTATGGTCACAAGTAGACCCGGTGGCATGCGCCATGGTCACAAGTAGACCCGGTTGCATGCGCCATGGTCACAAGAACAGATATGGATAGGAGTAATATTGCATAAAATTTTATGAAAAAAAACAAACAATCGTGTTACAATTTTTGCTATGACGTCACGAGAGCCTTCCGAAAATGAATTTATTAAAATATATACATACGAATGAAGTATAGAAAATATTATAGCTTGTTTAACACATTTTCTGTAAAAATAAATTATCTGGGGTTTTGATTAAGCTGTAGAGAAGGAACTTAACCAATTTTCGAATTTAAATATTGGATTAATTTTTATAAGATATTCTGGTAAGTCCTAATTATGTTTCATTAATACATATGAAGATATATGGTGAAAGAAAGTAATTAATGAATTAAGTTACCATTTTTGAAAACAAGCATTACTAGATATAATATATGTATAGAAATACTAATATACAGATATAAATATAAGAGAAAGACCAAAATATATTTCCCAAAAATCCAGAATAGAATGGAACAAAATAAATTGTAAATAAATAAATAAATAATATGAAAAACGCAAAAAAAATCAACTAGATTATTTAAATGATTTCTTGTTTATTTTTAACTTGATTTAATAATATATAAGTATATAAATGTTATAATTTTTTTCTTGCGTTCTATAATTATTATTTTCTTAATTTTTTTGAGAAAATCTTCACTGTCCAAGCTGCGCAGATGTGGAATAAACTCATATTTGTACCCTCACAAAACGGAAATGAATTGTTCCAATCGATTTTATTTAGACATTTATTTGTTTTAAATATACAACACAGATAGGTTTTCCATTGCGTTACAATAACTTTTATGCTATAGACGAAGCAGGCATTCCTCTCTGTAGCATTCCGTCATCAGTCGTCCCATACCGTCCACGAACAAGTCACTGTGTATAAAACCTTTGTATATTTTTGTAAGAAATAGTTTTAAGTAAATATGCTCACTTTGTAGTGTAAAAAATCATTACAGAGCTTTAGCTCTTGTATTTTTATACTGCAGTTATTCCTGCCATAAATGAAATTGTTTACCATTTTCTGCCACAATCCCTGATTCCTCAAATAAAGTTATGTTTATTATTACGACATTATTAAGTAAGTAGTTTACTTAAGTTTTGGACTTCTACTTGAGTTATAAATAACAGTTATAATTATAAGTGCTCGCCCTCTGTAATGAGACTAACACAACTAAGATATGAATATTGTTGTCAGTTAATTTTGTTTGACATTTTTAATTTTGTACTTTTTTACAATAAAATAGTAAAAACCAAATACTTTTGTTTCTTTGTTTTATTATTAATCTGAAATCAACACTTAAAAGTAGTTCTCCTTTTTCATTTAATATACAAAGAGGAGTTTATTTTTAAATGTAGTCCAGTGATAGGCAGTAAAAAATTGCATCGCAAAGGAGCTCAAAATACGAGCTCATTTAGGATCAGTTAGGAGACCACTGCCGGGCGTGCAACGCCCTCAGTTTACCAAAGTAGTTTTCCAGATGACCTAAAAGATTTAGTTCAGAATCTATACCTGTAATAAAACTGTAACTGGTCTATGTCTGTACATGGGAGATATTGTAGAAAAATGTGTACCAGGGGTCTTTATAGGGCCAATAGAACCCAAAATAACTGGGTTTTTTTTAATTTTTGTCTGTCTGTATGTATGTTTGTAACCTCATCACGCAAAAACTACTGAATGAAATTTGATGCAGTTTTCACAGTCTTGCTGGAGGTCGAACTTAAACCTGGTGTATGTTTCATTTTGATACGCCACTTAAAACGTGAGATATTAACCTGGGAGCGGGAGTAGGTTCCGCGGGTTATAGATTAAATTACGTCACAATGAATCCAATATATCGCGGGTTCGAATCCCGCCCAGGGCAAACATTCGTGTGATGAGCACTTGTTACTGGATGTTATTTATATATTATATTATGTATCTATATCAGCTGTCTGATACCCATATTACAGGCTCTGTCTAGTTTGGGATCAGGTGGCTTTGTGTGAAATGTCCCCACATATTTATATATATTATTATATTATCTCTTTGTACAACTTGTGTGTTAGACTGCCTTTTCATTAATCTGACATTTTATTAATCCATTTCAGTAATCTGACCTAGGCAGGATTTAGTACTCAATAGATGGTACTATCTGTATCGTGTTGTTCAGAACCACCCCAAATCTTCCCGTGGGTATCGTCAAGGTGCCTAAGAGATTGCACCAGAGATAGGCAGCATCGTTCTCCTGTGTATATTAAGATAATTATTGCGATCACTAATCCGCCTGCCAATCGTGGTGATTACGACCAATCCCCCAAAGGACAGCTCACAAAAAGTGGCATTCTATTGGGGGAGGCTAATGTTCAGCAGTGGACGTATATCGGCTGATAGGGTACTATTTTGCACATATATGGAATTCTGATCACACCAGGCTTGAACTTGGAGTTTGAGCTGATGATGACTTTATTTTTGTTTTTTATTTATATAGAATTTATTTTTTGAAGATGGAGACGCTGTATCATGGAATAGTTATAATAATAATATTTATTTATTTCTCCAAGCAATATTTACAAATTTACTAAAGGCTTAAATTAAATGCGTCAATAGCAAGGAAGATGGTTGTGGAGACAATCTTCCAGGACGCCAGGAAACTAAAACTAAGACCTGACGTCCTGGAATACTGATTCCAGGACGTCAGGTCTCCACCCCACGGAAATGTGATGTCTTTGTAACTTAAGGGAATATTAAAAAAAAAAGAACAATTGCAAGTCTTTTTAAATTATTGTATTAATAAATAATGGTAGTTCTATTTACATGACACATTCGATTACTCTTTTGTTTTGGCAGAAGACAATTAAATATCGTTACTTAAATAGATTCGTCGTAACTTAAAACGCAACGAACCGAATAATCCTTAACTTTAAAGTGAGTTATTCTACCACCAGGAAGTTTCCATACAAAAGGAGGTTCTGGTCTCACTTTAGAATTTTCGAGTAAAAAACGTTTCACATTGGTATTGAACCCATTTTCACACACAATTACGAAAAAAAAAACAACGAAAATGTCATTTTTGGTTACAATTTGACAATACTGGTCGTTTTTGGTTTGATTTTTTGAAATTGAAACAAAGTTCATTAGACTCTACATATTAATTATGTACTAATGATGTACTTTATACTATGAGTGTCACTCCCACTAAGACTGAAAGAGAAAAAAAAGCAAGTATCCCAGACAATTTGTTCTGTTACAAAAATTATAAACGGACCATGTTTTTTTTTTAAGTTTATTACACGCCTAAGGACTTAAATTAAGAAATGTCTTAGATCGCTTCCAAAAGTTCGAACTATTTGCTTTTAAATACCTCCCATTCTTTACTACCTTCCATGGTGTTTACAATTTTACGTGTCGCTATGGATAGGAAGCGGTACCTTCTAGTGGAAGTCTCCCCGCAGGCACGTGAAAAGTTAACATAGAAGTAGTTATGCAACCTGATTAATAATTAAAGGGTCGTGACAGGGCTGACACTCAAATATAACATACATTCATTAAGTTAGAATAGAAAATGATGTAACCCATTGCATCAATTTCAGACACACTGAAGAAAGACATACATACAAGCAGACAAGCACTCGTGAGTTAATGGATATATCACAGGTTTCTAGTGTGACCTAAATGATACGGTTTCTTACAAAAGACAGTACATGAGGTTCAACATTCAATCTACTAGTTATTTTTTTACAATTTTGGTGTCAAAAGTCTTGCAAGAGTATACATATACCAACTAAATTTAATAAGATAGTCGTGTTGTGTTATGAAGGTATTTTAGCGTAACTTGTCGTTTATTACTTTGAAAAATAATTTACTAAAGTACAATTTTAGGAACTTTGCAAATTAAGTTTGAGAAAAAAATACAAGTATATTTGGTTTGCATGGGTACCTATTTTCATGTAACTCGAAAAAATAACTGTTCGTTTTTAAGCCATGTAATCGTCTACCAAAACAAAGAATCATTCAGTCCAATTTAAGAGATAGGAAATGTAGGACAGACAGCGGGTTCGACTCAAGAATTTGGTGGAAATGTCCTTAAAAGGGAGTAGTGATTGATGAAAATAAGAAATACTACTGTATGATTTTTAGAAATTCCCATTTTTTTACATTTAATGGGCTTGCAATATTTAAATTGCTTATATTATAAGGTTGGTATTCATTTAATTTTGTGTGATCTTATAGTTTAGTCAACATTTTATCATACAGAAGTGTATGCCAACGTAACAGACAGGTAAAGCCAAGATACCCACATAAAAAAATTACAGGATTACTTAGAGGTTATCGTAAACTGTTACAACTGTATTCTATTATTAATTAACACTGTGATTGCTTTTGATATGTCTTGTCATACAATGCATTGAGAGTTAAGTTGACTACGATCAGTAAATTGGCAAGAATTACAAGGGCATACCAATGCTGTACACAAAATAATATCCGAATACAAAATTTAGGCAAATTTTGGTAAGAGTTCAAACGTCAAATTTCCATAAGACGACGACAAAACGCACCATTCGTTAATTTTTTCGCTCCTACAAATTACAATGTACATAGACCCCGTTGTCTATTATTGCTTATTTTTTTTAAAGTCTTGCTCACAAAACTTTCGTTTACCTATAAATAATTTCACGTTCGTCCCAATAAATTTACCATTCAATAAATACGTACACGTAAAAAATATAAACTATATCAATAGTTTAATCTTTAAAACAAACTTTTCTTAACACTAATTATATATTAATAACTATTCACTCAGTATGTTACCATTTATCATTCATTTTCAATAATACGCCTACTTTATAATCTTTCCAAGCGCCTGAATTCTATCTTAATTTATGTAATTTTATTATTCATCTTTTTTATTGTATGTAGCTAATTTATATTTTTTTTATCGTCACTAAGAAGAATGTATAGAATGCACATTGATTTTTAAAAATAAAATAGATTCATAGATTCTTTATCTATTTCGCAAACTAGATTTAATGTAAAGCATCAAATAGGACCGTAGCCAAACTAACAGGCACTCGATTTGAAAGTAAAGAAGGCTTGAACATGCACAGAACTTCAATAATTTAATGTCGACTCAAAGCAAATATATTAAATATTACCGTCTACCGTTACACTAAATTGATACAAAGAAAATGATTCGACAATGTTTCACGTAATACAATAATATAAATAAGTTAAATATTCTAAAAAGTTAAAAATACACACGACCTAACCTAATAGAAAAGCACTCATATCTTTGTGATAAAAATACACGCGGCTCTATCGCCGACATTTCATTAAATTATTGTTACTACTAAAAACGAACGCCAAAACAAATTCAGAAGGAATGGTAAATTAAATTAAACCTCATACTACAAGAAAAACAGCGCAGCGCACGATTGAATTATAAAACACCTTACATATTATTTACTTATCATATTCAACACTGATATAATTTATTGCTCTGTGAAACACTAGTAATTTTTTTTGTAAGCATTTTAGGGAAAAACTGTTGAGAAATTATAAATTATTTAGCAACCTTTTAAATTGTGAAATGTAAATTAATGACAAGAAAATAATCTAAGAATGGCTTAAAAGGGCTTTGCTTTCAGAGCCATAAAAACATCCAAAAAATTGGCGAAAATAGTCGCGCATTAAGAGCCATTTAAAAAAAACTGGGCAGAATATGAAAATTGCAAGTCACTTTGGTCATTTGGTCACATCATTTTTTTTAACGATGGAATGCGCTCAATTTATATTTTTCTTGCAGCGTGAGAGTAAAACAACTAATACACAGACAAAGGTACAAAAATATCAATAAACATGATTGCCAAATGTGTCCGCCGCTCATCAAAGCTTTACAACCTTTTTGTGATGTTTTGTACTTTTGTTCGGCACAAAGTTAAGGGTTAGTAGTTTATGAGATCATTGTGTCGCACAAAACGAACATTATGCGCCTTAATTAGAGAACACCGACAAAATATGCAGACAAATATAACGACACTATTTTATACAGCGGTTTGTAAAAATAAAGACTTATCTTTCGAACGGTCAAAACGGTAAAACTAAAGACAAGAATATACAAAAAAAATCTACACAAATACGGTCACTTCGAAACACACGATCGTTACACTAACGTAGTAAATAACGTAAGACTAGCTGAAATGCGATAAAACACTATAATAAAACTTAAAATTACATCTTTGATTGAAAACTCACTCGGTATACTTTTAAAAAATACTTCGATCACACGTCAATTCCAAATGTATGTAAAATGCATGAAGGAATCGCGGGATGCGGCACATTGGACCAGCGCCGACTATATAACCTTAAAATTTTATCGAGGAACTACAAAACGTTTTTGGAAAGCACACGGCTCCTACATACTACTAAATGGAAAGGCAACATAGACCTTACATAGCTACGGAAGGGACGTCCCGTCGTTTGACGTTGGAAGAACATTGCCCCGTCGCTGGGCCGGCCTTGTGTCAAGTCCCCGACTCTTGATAGGGACCTGTCACAGTACACGGGTGCATTGGGAATAGAGTCGTCCATGACATAGTGGTTTGCGTGTCAGTTCTTAACATTATCTGACCGCTTTTCCTCGCCAAATGAGTCGCTTCCACCAAAGCCGCTAAAGAGCTATACCCTCCTGGTATTGCATCCTCACTATTCTTCCATTTATCTACGGGAGTCTGTCTGTTGTCAGCCCCAGGCGTGGTCGCAGGTGAAACTGAGTTCGAGTTGGGTCCCGGAGTTCCAGGAGTCGAAGGGGTCAAGCCTAATTTTTTTAACCTCATCTTCTCTTCCCATTCGACAAGACCGTGCTTTGGGCGATTCAGATTCCTGTGCTGGTAAAACACAAGGGAAATTCGAGTCGGATTAATTCTGTTCGGAGTTTTAACGGCTGTAGTTGAATGCATTTCGTGTTTTGCGCATTCAAAGAGAACGCTTCCGTGACCTAAAGCTATCGCAACGCCTCCCATTTGGCCATCCTTGAAACAATCTAGATTATCAATAACTTCTGTCACTTCACCGATAGGCTCGGCTTTAGGCGGCTCAGGAGGATATGGGATAGAAAATGGCGGGGGATATAAATAATAATTAGGTGAAGTTGGACAAAAATTTGTATTTGGGTTTTGGTAGAAGTTTGGTGGAAAATTTGGATTATACTGGTAACCGTATGAGTTGTAGCAGTGAGAGTTTCGCAACAGCTCTTCTCTTTTGTATTTTTCAGCGTTATAATACGCTAAAGTATTGTAGTCGTTGTAAGAATTTTCGTAAGGACTGTAATGTCCGTACGGATTTGCAGGGAAATGATAAGAATTGGTCATCTGCGGGTAGTTTCCATATCCTTGTATCGACGTCTGGTTTGCGTAATTCTGATTGACCGGGTGAAAGTTATTTCCAGAGAATTCGTGGACAGGCTTATTTGCCGTCATATTTTGATTAAGATCGTCGTGGCTTATAGTGAAATTTGTTGGAGGGGCAGATGTATGTGGTGCGGTGTTATTTTGCAGTCTACTGTCATACGGACTTCTATGTTCATAACCTTGGCTCAGGTGAGGTCTTTCTGAAGGCGGGTACGGTTTCAAGAACGTTGAGTTTTCTATTGCTTCAGGAGGGTTGGTATGTTGAGAACGGGATGGCGGTCTCGCTTTTGGAACTCTGAATATATTATTTTCATTTTCAGGCGTTGTTGGATCTCTTGGTTTAGACGGATCCCAATTCTTAGGATCAGGAGACTTCCAGACGCTTTTGCGTACATCGGGAGAATTCAAGACGTCGCTTCCGGGAGACTTTAAGTCGGGAACTTGAGAAGCTGGTGATGCCGGGGTGCTCTGGGACTTTTGAGATATCTCTGTCAATCTTGGAGAATTGGGCATGTCGAATTCAGGCATTTTGTTCATATCACCGACCAATGGATTCTGTTTGTCAGTTTCATTAGTGCTTTTCTGCGACAGTGGATCGGAATTCGTTTCGCTTTTATTTGAGTCGGGGCTGTAATTGTTTGCAGTCATATTCAGATGTGCTGTGGTGGAGTCAGGATCTTCTTTAACGGCGTTGTTAAACATTTCGGCATTCGGAAAATCTGGCCACTGATTTTGTGGCGCACTATTCAATGCATCAGTTTGCGGAGTAAACTGTTGTTCTCTCTTCTGCAATCCGGAAGCAAAGCTCGGAAGCTGATTATGGTTTGGTTGGCAATTGCCTTCCACGATCGGTACATGGTTTTGATTAAAAATACTATTTTGGTGGTGTAAGTTGTAACTTTGATCGTACGGATTGTAAGGTGAATCTAAAACAGTGCTTGATATCTGATTGCTCTGTAATTGGGCGTCAGTGAAGTTGTCTATCATCGTCGCCATGTCTAGCAATGCTGGGTTGCTTAGATTAGGATTCATGAGATTCGGATTCTGGTTATGCATGTTAGGATTAATGAATGCGGAATTATAGTGAGGATTGTTCGTGAATGCAGAGGGATTCGACTGATTTAACGCCGGAGTGTGAGCTCTGGGTGACGCACTGCTTTGACTTCTAGGACTAGCATTATTCCTACTATCATTTGGTTGGGGGGTTCTTGGAGCAGGTGTGGAGCATTGCTGGGGTTTCTTCTGGTTTCCAGGGCTTTGCTGTGGAGTGTTGGTGGAATTGTTGGCGGAGTCCGTGTTGTCTTCGTCCTTTCGTTTCTTGCCGTGGCGCCTGCAGGGCTGCAGTGGCACCGACCGAACTCGCACTTCCATTTGGTATCTGAAAGGTAAAAAAAACCCGTTAAGTAAGAGAATATATTGAAAACACCGAAATGCAATCCTTACTGCGCTCTTTGGCTTATTTTACTTTAACTGTATCTTGAACTTTTGGTTTTAAGCATTTGAATTTACAAAACTGCATCAATTTTATTATTAAATTGTTTGTCAATTAGAGTTCTACACTAATTTACAATTTAATGAACTGTTTCAATGTTATGATTCCTATGGTTTCAGTAATAAACAAATATCAATGTACATCACCACTCACTTGTCCAGGATTTCCAGCGACCCGTTCTTGATCTTCTCCTCCTGCCCCTCCTTCGACCCGAACTCGTCAGTCGAGTCCAGGACATATAGAGGCAGCACGTGCAGTTGCTCTTCTCCAGGTTTGGAGAGCGAGCGGTGTTTGGCCAGGGTGACTACAGCGGTGCAACCATTGTTCATGTTATGCAGGTCTCGATGGGCATGCGCGCAGAAGTCTATGCATGCGGTTACTCCTGGAAACAAATTAATGTAATTTTTATAAATAAAGTTTGGGTTCTCGTTTATAATAGTAACAGATAATAGGTATCAGATCTTAGTTTTGTGCTAATGCTAACCGAAGTGTAATTAGTTGTTTTGTTCGGATTTTAAAGATGGAAAATTAGCGTTTCCATAATTAAAAGATTAGAACAGTTGCAAAACATAAAATTCTAATACAAAATTATTATAAGTCTAGAAAGAACTAAATTAAAATGTCCAATCGTCGCATGCTTTAGACAGGTAAAGGTTATAAGATCCTTTGTCCTGTCTTCTAGATATTAAATAAATAGTTTATAGTTTTCAATATCGTTTTCAATTGATGGCTCAGTGTTAAACTTTAGCATAACACTAGCAAATGATACCATACTTACCCGAAAAAGGTCGCCCAGGTTTGAATCCCAACCGGCAATCGGACGCTTCCTTCTCAAACTGACACTGGTTGTCGAACGATTTCGGCGCCAGATTCATATACAACGGGCTGAGCAGTGTTGCCAGCACATGCATTCGCTCTTCAATCTCGCTCTCCTCTGTTTTGACCGAGAGCCGGAACTTTCGGACGGTTTTCGAACGGGCGTATTTGCATCCATTGTAATACATGGACCAGGAGCAGCCGAAACTGTAAGAGGCGCCGCATATCTCTGGGTCGAGACCTGGAAATCAAAGTTATTGCGCTATTTGATTTGCTTGCTATAGCTTAACTTTAAAAACTCAACATTCAAATTTACTTCTGCTAGTCCATAAAATAATATAGACCCAAACGTTAAATAAATGTGTGTAATATTATTTCATACATTATTTATTATCTATATTGTATTTTTGCCGTGTGGTTTCCGGTAGAGTAAAATAGGACCACTCCAATTCTGCCCGTGGATGTCCTACAAGGCGACTAAGGGAATAATACATTATAAAACATCAACCAGGCCTCCACAACCCGTCTGGCCAGCGCGGGGAGTGTAGGCCAAATCCTCCGTCTGTCTCCGGCAGATGAGAGAGGGTTGTGCTCCTGCAGTGGAGACAAAAATAACCTGGTGATGATGATATTGTGTATATATATTTATGTATTGTATGTATGTTTTATTTATATGTATGTATACAGCCCTAGCATAAGTATCTTTAAATTATATCTTTACATTCGCATCTTAATTTTCCTATTTTCACTAGCATAAGGTTGCCTGGCAGAAATCGCCAAAAACGATATGGCCGCCACTTGTACATTAACTGTATATTTCTCCTATATAATTCTGTAACCTGTGTGCAATAAGTAAGTATATCCATTCATTCATTCAAAACTTTCCATAAATTACAGACTGTTATTACTTTCCCCAATAATCACTGCAGACTCAGTACAAGTTGCTTTGCTATCTTGACATATTTTATTAGGCAGGAAAAACGTATATATTAGAATCGAATATTACCTTGACAAGCACATGTCCTGTTCTCATTCGTCGCACACCGTCTGGTAGTTGGAAGTCCGTATCTATTGAGCTTATGTGACAGTAGAGTGTAGTCCAGATCTGCCTCCGACTGGGGTATGCCTTCCCAAGCGACCAGGCACACCACTATCCAGGATGTCGCACATTTGTGACCATTCCTGAATTTTACCACAACCAAAACCTTTTCTGAGTAGTTAGTGCGTCTTATTACCTGAAAGAGTAACAAAATGTGGTTTTATATCTTTAACTTAACGCCTGGTGTATAAATCTGGATCGAAGGACCCATGCAGCTAATGTAATTTGGTGACAAAGGTAATTGCATCATGTAAATAATTAATGTTGGGATCCATACACTCACCCACTTAGCCATAGGACAGCCTTGCGCAGTCTTCCCTTCTTTGCCTGTATAGCAGATTTTCTCTATCCTTAGTTCTTTGCCAGATAATCCCGTTCGAGCTTCTAGATCTTTTCTTAGCTCGGCCAAAGTCGATGCTGCCCCTGTAATTACGGAAAAATATGGATCAGCTCAAGTAAATCAATAATCAAACTATTGTATTTATGTATGAAAATGCTAACTTACCCAAATGCGTGTAATAGCTGCCAGGTTCAGGAGGATTCTTGTCAGCGGGAAAGCAGTTGCAATCAGGGACTTCTGTCCTTGAATTGTTCTTGAGTTTTTCTAAATTATCTAGATATTCCTTTGAGTAGTTAAATTGGTTTTCTTTAGGTTTAGTTATAGCTTCAGCCACTGCTGTACCAGACTTTTTAGGATCTTTATCTGTTGCATCTAGATCGTCTTCTAAAACTTCATCTTTGGTTTGTAACCCTGGACATGCTCCGTCTCTTAAATGCTCTGGTGGTGGCTTTTTAGTTGAACCCTGACGACAGCAAGAATAACCGACTTCGCTTCTAAAAGCTACTGGCCCGCCATCTCCAGGAAACATGTATGGTTCGTTCCTTGGAGGTCCATAGTTAACGTTTTTATAGATCTTGTGACCAGGTGGAGAGTGCTCTGATTTAATTTGTTCAATATAGAAAGGAGGTTTTGGATCATTTGGACTGCTTCTTCCAGAATGACCTCGCGATTCCGGCTCCTTGTTTAATTTTGCGTCATTGTAATTTCTATTGTATTTTTGAAAACCCATGTTTTCTTGTGAACGAGGAATTTGTGAATAAGCTTCTGTAGGTTCTAGTCTTCGCTCGTTAGGGTATTGTTGAAAGCTCTCATAGTTTTGTGGTTTTTGACCAAAGTTCTCCTGTTTAATTGTTGAAATTGGCGGTAATACAGTTTGCTGTGATCTTGCTGCTACACCGTTTGCATAATCCCTATAGGAATTCAATGGCATGTTACTTGGTGGCTTTGAATACGGCTGTTGTTGGTTCAACGTTCGCTGCGGGTCAGTTTTCATTACTCTATCATCTTTATTGTATTGATAATTATCAGGCATTTCCAATTTAGGTATTAAAGGCGCTGAAGGATGCCTAAATTTTGCATCGTAAGCTTCCCTATCATAAGATTTTATTTGTGCGTTTATGTCCCTCGCTGGCGCACAATTTTGTTGATTCATTTCCGATACTGGTCCAATGAGCATCTTTGATTGAAAATCTTTATTATCTTGATTATAACTTAAACTATCGCTACTGTAAACTTCTGCATATTTCTGCGCTTCATATGGTGCATTAGAGTAGGCGCCATACTGACCTCTCATGTCCGTGTAAGACGGCAACTTCTGAGGAGTTTTGGATACGTTCTTAGAAGCATGTTTATCGAAACCTCTCGGGACCTCTGTCCCCCCCTCCCATACGTGGTGGCCACCACCTCCGAATTCGCCCGCGCTGTAAACGTGAGCGTTTTGTGCATAATTACCAGCGGCAGGATAAGCCAGCTCGCCTAAGCGGTAATTATCTCGGAGATGGTGGCTATACGATAAAAAATGACCGGTAGTATTCCTGTCATCGTTGACGGGGGCCACCCCGCCCTTTCTATCGTCTATCACACGAGGAGGTCCTTCTCCGGGGTCCCCTTTATCAGGTGGCGTATTATTGCCATCCCTTGTATGATTCTGTTTGTTTAATATCATTGTTTTCAGTCTCGAGTTCAAATTCACCCTGTCTGATTGCGAGAACATCTGTTGTTCAGACTCCTCCTGCCTCTGCTGCTGCATTTGCTGATTCTGCTGCATTTGATTTTGGTGATTTTGTATTTGGTTTTGCATTTGTTGCTGTTGGTTATGTAACTGCTGCTGTTGGTTCTGCATTTGCTGTTGTTGTTGATTTTGCATTTGGTGTTGTTGATTTTGCATTTGCTGTTGTTGGTTCTGCATCTGCTGTTGATTTTGAATCTGCTGTTGATTTTGCATCTGCTGTTGATTTTGAATTTGTTGTTGGTTCTGTATCTGTTGGTTTTGCATTTGTTGGTTTTGAAGTCTTTGGTTATGCTGCCACTGGCGTTGTTGCCATTCATTCTGATTAGTCTGACCGTTCTCACTATACTGCCCGCTATTATAGCCGCCCGAATACCCGCTACAATCGAGTGAAGCTCGCGGACCGTTGCTCCCCTGCAGGTATCCAGGCTCGGCGTTTCCCGAGTGCTGTCCATTTTGCGTATTTTGTTCCTGTCTATCGCCTTCGTTACTCGTATCTCCCGTTCCGTTTTCACCGTTATTGATATTGCTGTACTCCTCCGTATGCTCTGCTGTATAATCATTTCGTTCGTAATTCTGTTGACTGACTGTGTAGACAGGTGCGGCTGATGTTGGTGCAGAATTTTGGTACGAAGTAGCTGAAGCAGGTCTGGAATCGTTTCCAGACGTAGTTCCAGGAGTTGGAGCTTGTTGTGCGTATTGCTGTTGATATTCCGTGGCGTAATGAGGTGCTCTGGGACTTGGCACAGGGGTATAAGCTCCACGATTTGATGGGGGCCTCTGAGTTGGGACTGCTTGGACGCCAGTCTGGTAATAGGTGTTGCTGGTGACGTCGAAGGTCGTGGCGACATTCTGGACGGTGTAAGTGGTGCTTGCTTGGTAGTGGGGGGATGTGGCGTACGCTGTGTGGTTACCTTGGTAATCCAGCGTGGTTTGACCAGTTTGAGTTGGGAGTTGTTGGATGAACTGGTTTTGCCAACCTATGAACAAAATAATTATTAAGGTAATCTGCGCGTCTTTATATAAATATATAATAACAAAAGATGGAATTTATATAGAATCACGAGAATGCGAGAAAGCAGACAGAAATGTTTAGCAGTTCAAGTGATATTGTATTCAGGATTTTTAAAATGAATTACAGTAATATGAATCAAAGATTATTCTTTTTTTTGTTTTAGTAATATGATATTCTAACATACCCTGTGTTGGATCAGTCTGCCATGTCGTCGGGAATCTGTTAGGATCACCAGCGTAGAACGGCATTGGTGCCTGTAACAATAGAAAAAAAATGTTAAGTAAACTAAGACAGTAGATTTAGTAATGTACACAGGTCTTTGCCCGAAGTATCGACCAGGTAGCATGGTCGTGGTCACCAGACTCTTTAGGAAGGATTCCTGTTGGTCTCATTGCTTTACCCTTGTAACACCAGTGGGACGAATCTTTGTTGATCAACTATTCGATGGTTAATTGTATTGTCCCCACTAATTAAAAATGTTGGCAACTATGTTCTTGTATTCGATGACGTTTGTTTTAAAAACTCTCATATACTGCTAAAATCTACTAATTTAGCAGAATACGAGATTACCACGAACATAAAGACAGAAGTGGCGAACAACACTGTATTATACTATGTATTGATAAGTATTGTGTCTACCCATCTCCTTGAGAATATTATGTATGTAAGGTTAAAACTGAAAATAATGTACAATTTACAGAAAATAAACGTAACGAATCGCGGTCGAGGCAACATGCAGACCTCGCACATTGTACAACTCATTACATCACCCGTGTGAACTCCGTAACGTAATCATACGTTGACCGAGGTCGGCAAACTCTCGGCTCTATGGGCTGGGGCGAGGAATGCAGCCACGGTATCCCCTGCCTGTCGTACAAGCCGACTAAAAGGGGTCATCGAGGACGCGGGTGCACGGAGCGGGGCTCTGTGCACCCATTTAACCCTACGAGTCCCCATGGAGGGCGGCAGCAACAGGGTGGCCTCGTTGCTGCTGCATGCACCGCGAGGGTGCAGGGGGAGGGATATTCTCCCCCCGAGACGGGCCGCCGAGTGAGAGCGGCGGGGCGAACGGGGGAGGTACACTGGAACGCAATACGTATTGATCCGGGTGTCTCTCCTTCTTCTGTGCATCGGAGACGGCCACCGCGGGGTTTTAGTCGGTGTGATCCCGACATAACCTGCTCGTCCCCCCGAGGTAAGTAGGTATGCGTTAGGCATTTCCCCGCGAGAAAAAAAAAGGTCGGCAAACTCTATGTTCACTAAACTGGGTAGTCTAACACTGCCCAGGATGTACACCGGCGGAATGAAAAGGTTCTTCAGTGTTGATCAACACTGACAAACTTTCTAATTTCTTTTTTATTCGTGTTTAATCGCCAGGAAATAGGAGATAAATACACATACACTTGTCTAATCCCAACTAGGATTATCTCCTGTGCTATGGGAATAAACAAAGATTGGACAATTCACAAACACATCCAGACTAGAGGCGCTTGTACAAAGTTGTCTGTCCCCAGTGGGAATCGAACCCACCACTTCTGGCGCGCGAGCTCAATGACTAAGCCACTAAGCCAACGATCTATTATTGTGTACTCTTCCTAGTTTTGTCTTTCTGTACCAATTTCATCTATACTAATATTATAAAGAGGTAGATTTATGAGGTTGTATTGTAACGGGCAATCTCTGGATCTACTGAACCGGTTTTGAAAATTCTTTTACCCATAGAAAGCCACGTTATTTCTGAGTGTCATAAGCTATATATTAATCAGAAAAATGAAAAGACTTTTTCGTGGTAGTAGGCACGCGTCAACTATTTAGTATTTTATAAGTTTGCAATAAAGAAAATTGTAAACAAAAAAACTCTTTGCAAGAATCTCAAAAAAAACACCTTTTCTAACTAAACCATTCTTCTCTAGAGTAAAAAGAATTTTACTTTAACATCAGATTATAAAGTTAGACCTAGTAGTCTCAGACGGCATAAAGGCAAAACATCTCAACTTGTTTCCAACAAAATTGCCTCCTTAAAAAGTATTTTCGTCTGTTTTTTTTAATGTGTAGGGGGGTGTGTTCCGAAAGTGACATTTAATTTTCTTTTAAAAATGTTCACTTCTGTTTTCCTTTTATAAGGACAATTTTACGTAACAGTTGTTCTGTGTTTTAACGTTATACCCTAATGTTACTTTAAGGTGTACATAGACGTGCTGCGTTTGAAATGCCAGCCAGCTGAAAAATTTCAGTTTGGATGCAGTTTTTGTGCGGTTGGCATAACTGCATCAAAATTGCAAACCGAATACCGCTAACTGGCTAACCAGCTAGCAGCTTGGTTGTAAAGCAGTCCTAATGCAGTTGGAGCAAAGGCATGCTTACATCCAACAGTGGACTAGACTTAAAAAGTTGATGACGATGATGCCTGAGCCTTCTGCCAAAAGGTCGATCAACAACGACGAATTAGACTGTCCTACTCGTAATAAAGAATTTATAAGTAACAAATTTAAATTGTGAAATCAGGAGTATTATTCATGAATGACTCACATGTGCAAGCGAAGTCATAGCTCCCCGTTGTTAAACTAATCGATAACCTAGAAAAACATCCGTATATTTTTCATGTATAAATGGAGCCGAAAATAAACCACGAAATAACAGTCGCAATACCGCGTAATAAAAAATAATAATGGCGTTATTTAATCTTATTTGAATTTGCGACAAAAGTTCTAATTTTAATTGTTATGCGAACGTGCAAGTGCACACGTACGCATCTCCATTTAATGCGAGCTACACACGCTCTGATGGAGTAGGCCTCCACTCCGTATTTCGGAAAATATCCGTCGACGGAAAAGTCATTGTCATGTGACATACCTATTTGGATAAGCGTTTGGCGTCTATTTTGCCTCGTGTTTGTTTGATCGATCGCGTAGGTAACATTCATTTATAGATTATATATAATATAATTAATTTAACTGTATAAGTGATGTACAAAGGAGAAGGCCCTTATATAGGATTTTCTTACAGTTAACCAACCAATAGATAGCAAATATAGAGGCACCAATAAACAGGCAGACAGCAGTGCACTCAAAATTACAATATAGAGTTGATAAATAGAATAAAATCTATACATATCGACGCAAAAAAGCAAAAACCCACACTGGTGTAAAAATTTCGTTATTGCAAATTCAGAAAAAAAAACCAATATTTTTATATACACACATACATATTCATTGTATTTGATCTGTATGCGACCAGGTCGTATGGTTGCGATCTGGCGTCGCGGTCGGTTGCCAGGAACCGAATGCTACCTTTATTTAGTGATGTAGCTAAGTTCACATACCACGTTCATCCCAGTTTTTTGCCGCGTTTCAGCTCAAGTTTCATAATTTAATAAATACACGGTGTGTTAGCGAGATTATTAGAAAAATAAATTCTTATACCTGCGTTTTTTGGCGGGTTTTAAAAGCTCTTTGTATTTTTTTTGCTTTCTGATATTGTGTTTTTACAGTGCAGTTGTTTGTAAACGGATAATAATTTTATAAGTGTTCTTTTTTTATTTAATTTTAAAGTTTACTTATACTCAACTTCGCGGTGGTTCTTTTTACCCGACTGCGATTCAGACTAAAGAGAGGATAATGTATTTAACAAGCTTTTAGGTAAACTGACCCCTTTACTGTAAAACTTTTTTGTTGTTTAGTTGACACAGAAGTATAATTATAATGTTCGGTGCAATTTGGATTGCGATGAGTTAGGTTAGGACTACATTTTAAGCTGCAGTAGGCGTGAGATTGACAGTGAGATCCCACTAATATTATAAATGCGAAAGGTTGGATGTTTGTTACTCAATCACGCTCCAACCACTCCTACGGAAAAACAAATTAATCTTTAAAAGCAGTGAACATGTGAGAATGTCGAAACTTACGCGAACGAAGTCGCGGGCACAAGCTAGTTAAAAATAATTGCGTAGTCCATGTAAGCGGAGCCGCGGGCAAAGCTAGTAGTAGAATAAAACGACGAAGTCCGTCCGTGTGTGCAGCGATAAATTCGGCACGGGCGGGTGCGCTCCGAAATTGCATAAGTTGGACTGCGCTCGGTGCAAATTAAAAATTTCAACTTTACCGTCTTGTTGTTCCGATATTTATCTACAGACCGAACGAACTTATCCAATAGCCGTGGTGGTTCCCGGCTTATAACACGGCCACCCCCAATCTTCCTGTGAATCGTGAAGGCAGCTAACGGATTGCACCAGGGACAGGCAGCAGCGTTCTCTTGTGTATATGAAGTTGATTAATGCGCTCACCAATCCGCTTGCCATGCGTGGTGATTATGGCAAATCCCCGAATTGATAGGCCAGCAGAGGTGACATTCTAATGGGAAGGCTTATGTTCGCCAGTGGAAGTATTTCGGCTGATGATGATGATGAAGAAAGTCCAAGTCCTTATTAAGCCTATTTGAATAAAATTATTTGCTACTTGCTATCTTTTAAGCAGATTGTCTATTTTATTGTACACCTTGTATTAGTCTCTACGTATGTATGTATGTATATATGTATGTATGTATGTATGTATGTATGTATGTATGTATGTATGTATGTATGTATGTATGTATGTATGTATGTATGTATGTATGTATGTATGTAGGTATGTATGTATGCATATTTAAAAATAAATTAAAAAAAAATTCTTATAGCTAAGGCATATTACTCAGTTGACGAATTCCTAAAAGATGTTTCAAAGTATGTTACTTGACATTTGTGAATTTATGACATTATTTATTAATTATTATCTGTTACCTATGTGACATTAATTGTTAAAAACATTTTTGAATTGTAATTTTGTTACCAATAAATATGATTATGATTATGTATGTATGTATGTATGTATGAATGAATGGTCTTTCCGTAAATCTGTAAGTATTCACTTACATAATAGAATGTAAAGCAAAACAACATTAAATAAGAAAACAAAGTTAATTTCATAAACTTCATCAAACAATGATTCCGCAAAAACCAAACGCAATTGTAATTAAAATACTTCCGACAAACGTTTTTGTTTCGCTAAAGAGCAAAATGGGCGCGAGATAAACAAATTAAGCAACTTTGTAGAAATGAAATTGTTTCTAGATTCAATTTGGACAGATAAAGGTATTAAAACCAGATAAGCTCTGTTGTGGTATCACGGAGCGAAAAGTGGACGAAGGAAAGTCGCTTTGCGACGTTGGATCGCGCAAAGTGGCGATGCATCGTCTCTGCCTACCCCTCTGGGACCAGGGCGTGAGCATTATGTATAGATGTAAGCTCTGTTGTTGTTAGAATAGGGCCACCCCCAATTTTCTCGTGGGTGTCGGCCAGGCGACTAAGGGATTTCACCAGGAACGGGCAGCAGCTTTCTCCTGTGTATATTAAGATCATTACTGCGATCACCAATCCGCCATGCGTGATGATATGGCTCCCCCCGAGACGGGCCGCCGAGCGGGAGCGGCGGGGCGCACGGAGTAGGGATACCCGGAAGCAAGCCCAATGGGAGCCCCCGGGTTTCCTCGTCTGTGCGTCGGAGACGGCCACCGCGGGTTTTTAGTCGGTGCGAACTCGACATAACCTGCTCGTCCCGTCGAGCAGGTATGCGTTAGGCATTTCCCCGCGAAAACAAAAAAAAGGGTCCCATTCGATCGACTATGTTGGCACACTCACCGCTAACAGTCCTACAATAATTTACACACACACACATAAACATGTACGAACATGCAGGTGCTTCTGTAGTAGGTAAATAAATAAGTTCGATTGTATGGAGTGCCGGGGGTGTGCCAGGAGTCGGCAACCATTTGAGTACGAAGAGTCAAAATTTACAATTTACAAAATTTCTAAGTTTTCAAAGAGCCTCAATTTTTTTTCTTGCCAACAATAAATAGTACTTACATAAATAAAGTTTTTTGATATAAAAAACTAATAAGAAAAATATCTAGTTATTCATATATAAGTAGTGTTTTTTTCACAACAAATTAGGTAATATATATATATGGTATTATAAGATAATCACTTATCATTTCAGTAAAAAATAAACAAAGATTTTACAATTCACAAATATATCCAGACCGGGACCAATGGGACTAAAGAGCCGCAGTTTCACATCCAAAGAGCCACATGTGGCTCGCGAGCCGCAGGTTGCCGACCCCTCCCATAGACAATAGGCCGTATATCCAACATTTACAAGCTGAAAACACAAAAAGAGGACAGAACCGAAATAACGGTGGTTCAAAACTCAGATCATTACAAATAACATTCGATCTTATTTCGTGAGCAGTTCATTAGATAACGATAATTAAGAAAGCCTTCATTTGTAGAGGTGCTAACTATTATACGTTAGTGTATAAAATTGATTAGATCTAGTCATGCTTTCGCCGCATTATGAAACTTAGTTACATTTTATGGAAGGTTACCATAAAATTGAAAGTCTTGCAATTTCACCGTTCTACGTAACTGACAATTTCTTCATGGAAATTCTTCAGGAATCAGATTAACAACACTAGCGTCGTCGGATCGACCCGGAGGCAGGAAAACTGAATATTACTACGTGGAGAAGCAACCTCATCTCCCCCAGCCAATTTAACATCGTAAAATAAAGCACGGCGCTGTAGTGCGCAGCCGGTTAGAAAGAGAAGCACTTATGTGTTGACGGATAACGTTGTCCCTCTTTCGATAGTTTACGCGCACACACAAACGTGTACGGAGAGGTTAGTGCTCCTACAACAGGATATCCGGCTAAAGGAGGCGCCTTCTAAACTGAAGCTGAAGGCTTCTTGGCTTATCGAGCAAACCTTCTATAGGTATAACTTGTCTAATGTGTATTTGTCTATGTTTTTAATTTAAATTATAATCATTTAAATTATGTCTATGTCTGTGCCGACTTCCCTTCGTGTTACTTTAAGTCTTTAAATTTAAGAGTTTAGGGATCTTGGTTTTGGCACAAGTAACATACTTATACGTATTACAATATTTTCAATTTGAAATGTTCGTATGATGAATATGAATGTTTGTACCCAAGTCTTGGATTTTCATATATTTCTTTAAGTATGTGTATCCGTTAGCTAGTAACCATAGCACAGGCTCTGCCTAGTTTGGGACTGAATAATTGGTGTGAATGTCTGAGATATTTATAATCAACGTACTGACGATGACTTTTCTGAAGGAATAGATAAATAAAATGTCATTTCATTGCTTATATAGCTATTTCAAAAGTAGTATATTAAATTTCTTTAAAGAGTATAGGGTTGGTTTAACAAAAAATGCTTTATAAAAGCGGGTAGCATACAAACATTCAATTAGCTATTTATAAAGCAATCTAACAACTCGTTAGGAATGTCGCCGTAATGGCGGCATTATGGTACTTAATAACAAGTTACGTTACATACGCGTCAACTAAACTAATGGACTTTACATAATAATTTTGGGTTTTAATGCACTTTATTTGACATATTCATCCAGCTAAATGGCCTTAGGCAAATATGGATAATGATAATAACAATTCATTTATTTAAGGTTTATTGCACACATGCGAATTTAATACCAAGGGCATTCTCTATTCACTTATTTGCTGAGAGACTGTGGTAAACTGTGGTGTCATAATCACATTGAAAAACAGTTAGGAAGGTTGTTTGACTTCGATGCCGCTATTTCTTGGCAAGTTTGGTTCTTAGTATACCGTGGGTTTACAAGGTTTCCCCTAGTTTTTAACATGAAATGAAATTTTCATGTTAAATGAAATGAAATATATTTATTTTGGATCATAGGTATAGAAAGGATTACATGTCATAGTTAGAGCTCAGCTATGTCCCGCCACGTGGGCACACAACATTGTGTCGCAGTAAAGCACGCATTTAAAAACTAAGTTATTTTTTTATTCAAGAGTGAGTGGATTCAGAGGCAGAATTAATCAAACAAGAGTATTAAAGGTCAAGATGCGTCAATTTTGACAAGTTCGGTTCTTAAGCACTTATACCATGGGTTGATAAGGTTGCCCCTACTCTTTAACATGAGTGGCCTCAGAGGCAGAATTAACTACATAAGAGCATTTGAGGTAAAGCTGCCGTTATTTTTGGCAAGGTTGGTTATTACAGCACTTACCATGGGTTGACTGGGGTGCTCCTGCTTCATGGCTGGCGTGGTGGCCGGGGCGGGACTGGGAGCGGCGGGGGCCTGGGGCGCGGGGCTAGGGGACGCCGCGGCGGGCACGCCGGGACTCAGGCCGGGCACGCCGGGACTAAGGCCGGGCACGCCGGGCACGCCTGCAGCACCGCCGAGCGGCTTGCGACCGCGGTAGCTCTGGAAGAGGAGGAAGGTATGATATACAAGAAGCTAACGAGGTTACTAGAAGGAGAACTAAGTGGGATTTAGGATTTGTCAGTTGTTTATGCGTTTGGCCACTAATTTGCTTGGACAGACAGACAGTCAGTCAGGTATATAAATGAAGAGATTAGAAGTCGATTCTTTATTGAGTTCAAAAGTATCGAGTTACCAGATTAAACTGCGACCGGCTCGTTGGTTTAGTGTCTCAGTATCGACGTCAGACATCGTTGGTTCGATTCCCAGACAACATCAAAGTTCATCCCGGTCTGGATGTTATATTTGTGAATGTGGTATCCTTGTTTGGGAGGCGAGTTGTGTTCTAATGTCATTTTGTTCTAATCTATGTTTTATTTATATATTACCGTAAATATCTTTGACATCAAAGCTCTTTTAAATAGTATTTTCCACCAATTATGATCTTGTTTGGTTCGTAGACTTAATAAAACAACGAAGGTCATTAAATAAACTAACAACATAATACTGGCTGGCAATAGCCACACCGTATTAACGGTAATACGGCCATCTATCTCAATGGCCTCTTCCTTTTATGAATCGAGCGCCCTGATTGGCGGAAACGAACCAATCAGCGTTGGATGAAACATGCACGAGCTCCGTAATTTGAAATTGGAAATACAAATTCGAAATTACAGGTGGTCATTGCGTAGTTATTATAGACAACGGCATTAATTTTCTATTTGACGAACGATTCTAAACTGTAATTGAAACGAATGGATATACAAATACATCAGTTTACGGTTATTGTATTGACCGTATAAATCAAAGCCAGTACTAGAAGAGTTATAAATGAAATAATAAAACGTTGAATTTAATAATGTATAATTTATATGTAAAGAGACAAAATGGCGGACAGTCGGTACGGGTACAGTCGCCGAAGAAAGTGACTGAAAAAAAAAATACAATAATGTTTCCAAGATTTTCCAAACTCCCAATTTTTTTTCATCTAGTTACACTAAACCCAGGTGTGGTCGCTAGCCAGGCAAGGCACAGACGTAACTTCACTACTGAGTTGTTAACAGCAGCCCAGACGTACATCACTTCCGGCAAAATGTATGGATACCTTTTTCATCATCATCAGGTTATTTTGATCTCCACTGCAGGAGCACAACCCTCTCTCATCTGCCGGAGACAGACGGAGGACTTGGCCTACACTCCCCGCGCTGGCCAGACGGGTTGGGGAGGCCTGATTGATGTTTTATAATGTATTCCCTTAGTCGCCTTGTACGACATCCACGGGAAGAGTTGGAGTGGTCCTATTCTACTCTACCGGAAACCACACGGCAACCTTTTTTCATACATCAAGGCAATTTGGAGCACATGGATCTCCGCTGAGGATTTATTTAGGTGACATCTGATGTTGGCTGTCTGGAGTATGGATGGAGTAGGTCCAGAGCGACAAACATACGTCTTTAGTCACGCAAGCTGTTCACATCGGAGACTATTCAAAATCCTAAATGTTTGGATGCACATATATAAAAGGTTGTCTGGAAGAAATTGCTTACAGCGTAATGACCGCCAAAATTTTACTATTTGTAACTTTTACAACTTGTAACTGTATTTGTTTGTGCAATAAAGTGTATTGTATTGTATATTTTGATGACGTTGTAGAAATTTTTAGATTAAAAGATAAATTTTGATTTTACTCTCAATTTGTTCAAACAGGCATACTTTTGGCAAAAAGTATGGATAGGGGACAGCTTGCCTCTAATCAGGCAAGCTGTTCATACCAGAGACTATTCAGAATCCTAGGTGTTTGAATTTACATACATTTTAATGTCATTTTAGGAGTTTTTAGACACATGGATAATGTCTGGCACAATGGACCTATACCACCCATACTTCGAACAGCAATAAGATGTCACACAAATCGATCCTCGCCGAAGATCCAGGTGCTTAAAATGACCTTGAATTATGAACAAGTCGCCCTATTTTTGTCTAGAATGTATTGTATATAGCATTAAAACAATAAAGACATCATGATGTGTGCTCGGTGCAGTGTGTGTCGCAATATTACGTGTAGCAATCACGTATAATGGTCCGATAGATCCGGTACAGATGCGAGAGAAATTGTGGGATTTAAGACTTACAGGATAAATAAGAAAAGGATCAAATCAAAACTGGTCCGTAACATCTTAAGAAGATCTAAACTACCAAGCAACATTTGTTTCATTCTTTATTGTGTATAGAGCATAATGTTATCTAATGCAGCCGACAATTATAATTGTTGAAACAACTAGACTCTACATGTACAGACATATTACACATTAATATTATATTCTATGTTACCAACAAATACAAATAACTTTATTGGTTCAAGAACATTAGGGTCCTTATACTAGACATAACTATGTAGATATATTATTACAAGCAGTAGCCTGGCTCTCAAATTAGGATTATCTTACAGAACATCATCAAATTATTATTATACTAGCTGTTGCCCGCGACTTCGTTCGCGTGGACAACTTAAATCACAAATGATTATGTTTTCCCGTGGAATTGGACGTTTTATCGGAGTAAAACTATCCTATCTCCTATTCCAGGATCTAACCTATATGTATGCCAAGTTTCATCCCGATCCGCCCAGTGGTTGAAGCGTGATTGAGTAACAAACATCCAAATATTTAAACTTTTGCATTTATAATATTATATTATATTATATTATATTATATTATATTATATTATATTATATTATATTATATTATATTATATTATATTATATTATATTATATTATATTATATTGTATTATATGTAGGAAGTAGGATTTACTAAGTGCTTAAATATACCGGATTAAATGTCAATCTTGGAAAAGCAAAACGCTATTTAAAAAAACTACTTAAATATTAACTTCTACCGTTTCATTAATATCTTGTATCTTTTATATTAAATGAGGTTTAATTTGCTAAATGAGAAAGCTTTCTTTATATTTCGTCGACCTCAAATTTTTTTATACAACCTTTCGACGGTTACCTTGGTAATTTCGACATGTCAACTGGTAGATATAATAATACAATTGTATTACAAAGATCTACATTCTGACAATGACAAATTGCTATTATGTAGCCAGCTCTATTTCATATTTGATGCAATGTCATTGGTCAATGACAAACAAACAATTAGTCATCAAACTGTTTTTTTACGAATAGTTTGCACGACATTTTATAATTATAATTTGGCCGCCAGCCAAACAAAAAACCACAATAAATATCGCAACTGTACCCAACACATGAGTGACTAACAAACAATCAGGGATCGGAATAAGTAGTGTAATTTCCAACATTGTCAACTTTCCGCCTTGGAAGAGCGGGAACCACTGACATGACATGACATTGCGCAATCCAATGTCGCAAAGTGACTTTCCTTCGCCCGCTTTTCGCTCCCCTGATACAGAATACCTTAAAAATTATACTTAAAAGGGGTTCTTTATATTTAAATACTGTATTAACTGTAAGATGTTGCAATAAAAAAAATTACTAGCGACGAAATATTAATGTTAATATGGATATTCCGGTTTTCGTCCGAGATATAGGTGAGGTTGGTTTGTACAAAAGGGGTGCTGAGGGAGAAAATATAAAATGTTTTAGAAATTGTTTTTATGCTTATGCTGGTTGAAGTGAACATAACACACACAAAAATATTTTTTTTAGGACCTTGAACTTTTTTAACAATCAGGAATTAAAAATGGTGTAGACATCCCATCTCACTAATATTATAAATGCGAAAGTTTGGATGTTTGATAATAAATCACACTTCAACCGCTGGACGGATCGGGATGAAACTTGGCACACATATAGGTTGCCGTATGGTTTCCGGTAGAGTAGAATAGGACCACTCCAACTCTTTCCGTGGATGTCGTACAAGGCGACTAAGGGAATACATAATAAAACATCAGTCAGGCCTCCCCAACCCGTCTGGCCAGCGCGGGGAGTGTAGGCCAAATCTTCCGTCTGTCTCCGGCAGATGAGAGAGGGTTGTGCTCCTGCAGTGGAGACAAAAATAACCTGATGATGATGATATAGGTTAGGTCCTGGAATATGACACAAAATAGTTTTATCCCGAAAAAACATGTCATTCCTACGGGAAATACATAATAATTTGTGATGTTGTTGTCCACGCGGACGAAGTCGCGGGCAACAGCTAGTATTAAATAATTAAGTATTACTACAACAACAAACGATGAAAAGAAATTTCCATATTAGTCTTCTGTGCTATATTTTCGTCGCTAGTAAATAAATAACACTACCTTATTCCGATCCTAGCTTATTACGATTATCACCTCGTATGCTTCAAATATTTTGAATACATATTTGTAAGTACTGCCTATCTTATAATGAATATTTTACGCAGGATTAAAATTCAAGTATGTTGAAAGCTTGTAAAAAGTTTGACAGCAGAAAGTTGCAAGTTCTTCCACAAGAGCAAGCATTACTAATTTGTACAAAAAGATTTTTTGTAGAAAGATTTCCAATTTTGTAGCCCCTTATTATACAAAACAAAATGGAGCAGATTTCTTACGATTACAAAGCTTTTAAAGTACCTACATGTTAAATATTATTTTTACAAAATTTTAAGACTATTTTTTTTACCAATTTTTTTGATCAATTTGGACTTTTACTTTTCGAAAAACAAATACGAATACACCGTCGTCGGCTTAGTGCAAGAAGTCATTAACTGTAGCAATTACAACCTTAAGGTTTATTGAAAAAAAGTCACCAACTAAAAATTACTCCTTGCGTAATACACGGATTGTTTAAATTTCGAAAAAAAAACCGTGATCAGCCTGTCCTCCTTCACATTTTAATACCTATTCTTAAATGTTCAAAAGAAAATATAAGATATACTTAAAAGTATTTTTATTAATTCTTTTCTAAAAACAGTAGGCACTATTATCGTCGATAGGTGACGTCAAATATAATAATAATTGTTTATTTTAGATCAAGGATCCATATAAGTAAATTACAATTAGTGAATTATAAAATGCAATTACAAAGTAGAAAAAAATACAAAAAATATTGTGTTTTTAAGCTACTATATCCAGCCAACGTTTGTAACATGGCTGAAGTGAAGAAACTACTGTTCAAATCCTTAATAATTACTTCATTCATGGCACCTGTTAACTCTAGCCATAAATGACGCTATTCGGTGTCTCACAATGGCATTAAAACATGGTCACCTCATCGTCTAGACTCTAGAAAAAGAAACTCCACAAACACTGCCTATATAAAATTAAAACATTTCCAACCTTCAGCATGTTTCTAATAACAAAGTTAGAATATACAAAATTAAGATGTAATATAAAACCTTAAGCCAGTTACACGAAGTTGGACAAAAGCCGAGTTAGGGCCGGCAGAGTTGCCCAACAAAGGCTTTGTTTACGGTTAATGGACAGCCTCCTTTGTCGTTGGGGCAAAATTTTGACTTATTATCCCCGAGGGCGGCAGTGTGCACACATCTTAAGAATGCATTCAAATTATCGTTTGTTTTGTAATATACATTTTATAGTTTTATGGTTCCATTATGCCGTGTTGTTCCCGGCTTAGAATAGGGCCACTAAGGGATTGCACCAGCGTTCAGCGTTGTATATTAAGATCATGACTGCGATCACTAATCCAAGCCAAGCGTGGTGATTACGACAAATCCTCCCAGCAATGGACAGTGCACCAATAGTGGCATTCTATTGAGGAGTTCTTATGTTCAGCAGTGGACGTATTTTAGCTGATGATAAGGTAGCATTAGGGTTGCGAAAACAATTTACGTTCTTCTTAGCTGGCAGAGCAGAATTATAAGATTCACCTTGACTTCCAAAGATGACTTTTCTGTGTATTTAAAAGAGTTCCTTATTGTTATACTAAACTTCACATTGACCTTTATTGGTTTATTTAAATAAAACCGAGGACTTCAATAAACAATGCCCCATTGCTTTGATTACATTGTGTATTTTTCTAGTCCACTGCTTTATACATAATTCATCGATACGTTACATAAAACACACGTCACTAGTGTGAGTTGTAAACAGAATTTTATTACTCGTCTATTAGGAATTCTAATAGCAATAGAAATTAATCAGGTAAAAATTAAGAGTTCCGCAATTTTCGCCTCGCTACGAACGAGAATCTTTCCGTGAATCTTTCGTCATTATTATTATTATTATTATAACCTCTTTATTCCTTAATATAACAATATATTTAATTACAATATAATCATCTTAACAAATTATTACTGTAAAAATATTATAAAAATACTGTAAAAATATTACTGTATGTCAATTTACAATTTATTAATGTCAATTTTCATTATTCAATTAAAATAAGTAATAATGTCATCTCATGTCATAGCGACTACGAAATTGCACCAGAGACAGGCAACAGCGTACTCCCGTGTATATTAAGATCATTACTGCGATCTCCAATCTGCCTGCCAAGCGGTGATTATGGCAAATCCCCCAACAGACAGCACACCAAAATTAGCATTCTAATGGAGAGGCTTATGTTAGCTGATGATGAGGCAATAAGTTCCCGAATTCATCTACTCGTATTTCAGTTACATTGGTGATGGTAGGACTACTATAGTCAGCCTCGGTAAAACCCTTTCACTTATTTCTGCCGTTATGTCTTCCGGTTTGAAAGGTAAGAGAACTAGCGCAATCACAAGGATAGCCTACGAGGTATTTCAAGGCCAAGTGGCAACACAATCGTAGCCTTTGGATTGACACAGCAATTCAATAATTGCCGATGTTCATAGGAAAAGTGACGCATCAAAAGGTCTTTTAGCTTCTTTGGCTTAGGGTCTTAAAATGTCGTTCATAAAGTTTGGCGCGAAGTACGATATAAAGTGGACCCAGTTATGCAGAAATAAAACCTACAAGACTTCAAACAATAGGTATACCAAACCGCTCTTTTGAATCCCCAAAAATAGCGAGTAATTTCATACAAAAAACCAAAAAAATTACAATGTTTAAAATAATACATTCATCCAAAACTTTGTTGTAATATTCTATTGAAGATCAAAAGGTTAGACTTAAAAGCATGATATCTCGAAAATGACTAACTGTGGCTTAGATCACTTCTGCATAACTGGGTCCAAGTGACAAACGACATAGAAAACGATATTCCAATGACAGCGACAGTATCTATTTGGATCGAACACCATAGCAATTGAACTCAATTTTCTTTACGATACTTAATTCTATTCTACTATTTTACGTAAAATCTGGGGTATAGGTGTATTGTGTTGTTTATAGTAACGTACCTACACTGTGGGTACATCCTCGGGCTAAGGTCGCCGCATCTTTTGATCTTCTTGGCACGCTACCAAACCGCGTAAACTCGCCATTTTGTATGACAGATCCGCGTAGTTTAGAAATTTTCACTGCAATTGTTTGTTTTCAGTTTTTGATTTACGGTATATTGAGATGATTTATTGCTATTGGGATTTGGAGCAAATATTATTGCTTCGAAAATAATTAAGTTTCTAGGCCACGTTATATGGAGTCACTCGAGGTGGTAGAGCGAAGAATGGACGACATATAAAATATAACAGAAAAGGACTGGATCGGAGAGATAATAACGAACCTAGTTAGTGTAGTCTGTGTCCTGCAATGGACGACGAAAGACTAGAAAAGTCCCATACCATGACAGTTATTGTAAATTAATATTTATTACAAAAAAAATATCTGGATGCTGGATTTGAGTGAATTTAAAAATCATCTGCAATGGTTTCTATTTGATTGTAATAATTGCACATTAATTGAGTACAATAAATAATAAGTAAAAATAGGAATTGATCTACAAATACATATAATATTGCGAATAAACGGGTTTTTATTTCTCATTTAAAAATAAAATAACGTTTTTAAATCACCTTTAAATTATTTCAAGGCGAAATTTAAATGTCATTGCACATCGTGCTTTACCGACTTTTTCTAGTTATCGATATAATTGTACAAAAGTAGGTAATTAATGGTAATTGCATACAAATACAAGCAGTTTATTTATCAGCCTATCTGTACATTAATTACTGGAAATTAGTCTATTAACAAAGGTTAATACAGAATTAAAAGATTAAAGAATCTTTTAATTCTGCAACAATTTATTACAATGTCTGCCTCTGTCTTTTTATATTGTTGATGGGTTTGCGCTTGACCCCAATCTCACCTGATGGTAAGTGATAATGAGGTCTAAGGTCGAGCGCACTTACCCAGAAGATGCGTATTCACTCTTTAATATTCTTTAGCTACATTAATCTTCAGCGATCTACGACTTTCAGAAACGTCACTTAGATATTGCCAACTTGTCTGCCCACTTGGATCTTACGTTATGTTGAAGAAATTTATATCCAACTGTGGCATTTGTTGAATCTAGTTCTATTCTAATTCAACACATAGTTGAATTTTAACATATTGTAACATAACAATTAAGCAGGATTCGAAATTATGAAAATAATTATTTCTTTTGATAATTCATCATCATCATCAGGTTATTTTTGTCTCCACTGCAGGACCACAACCCTCTCTCATCTGCCGGACACAGACGGAGGATTTGGCCTACACTCCCCGCGCTGGCCAGACGGGTTGAGAGGCCTGATTGATGTTTTATAATAATTATTCGATAATTATTCATGCTGGTTACTAACATGATATTTTTTGCTTATTATTTTCGTATACAATCACTATTTGGTCTTAGTTAAATAGTGATAAAACTAAACAGAAATAAGTACATATTCTGTTTGTTGATAAATGTTTGTGAGCGTATTTTTTTTTATTTTGACACTATAGCCAAGATTATTATCAAGATAATTACAAGATAATTATCAACATAATTATCATTCCGAACCCTGCAATTTAGCAATCAAAACAAAATCTCCAAGGACATAAATGCCCAGCAGAAAATCAGCTACACTCCATTTTAAACATCCCCGTGAATAGTTGAATAATATTTTCGTAATGAGGGCCTTTATTGCTGCACCAGCAGTTAGTCTAAAATATGGCCCCGTTCCTCGGTGGCCGTATTTACATATGTACAGTAGACCGCGGGAACTTTTTACTGTCCTATTTTATCGCCGATGGAGATTAGCATTTTGCTCCGAGCATAAATTCAGAGCGCGCATTATTTATAAAATAATATGAGTTTGCGACTTCAGAGGCAATAAATTACGAAATGATCCGCTTATGGCTGTAAACGCAACTGAAATAAAATAAATGACATTTGAATTTCAGTCGGAAATTCTTATTGAGAATTAATAATCTTATGCGATGTTTTTAAAATTTATTTTAGGTTGTATTAAGCGAATCGGTGTTATATTTTTGTCTGCTAGCTATTTTTCACAAATAAATACAGCTTTTCGTTCAAAGTTAAAATCATTTATTGCATATGAGTACACTTGGTACGTTTATACCCCAATAAGACCCCAATTTAGCGTAACATTTTTGAAGCGCGTAGGATTCAATTTGGCTTGCATTGAGTTCTGTAGGTCAGTTTTTGAGAAATAGAACAAGCGAATTTTTAGGGTTCCGTAGCCAAATGGCAAAAACGGAACCCTTATGGATTCGTCATGTCTGTCTGTCTGTCGGTCCGTCCGTATGTCACAGCCACTTTATTCCGAAACTATAAGAACTATACTGTTGAAACTTGGTAAGTAGATGTATTCTGTGAACCGCATTAAGATTTTCATACAAAAATAGAAAAAAAACCAAAATTTTGGGGGTTACATATACATAGAACTGAAACTCAAAAATATTTTTTTCATTAAACCCATACGTGTGGGGTATCTATCGATAGGTCTTCAAAAATGATATTGAGGTTTCTAATATCATTTTTTTCTAAACTGAATAGTTTGCGCGAGAGACACTTCCAAAGTTGTAAAATGTGTGTCCCCCCCCCCCTGTAACTTCTAAAATAAGAGAATGATAAAACTAAAAAAAATATATGATGTACATTGCCATGCAAACTTCCACTTAAAATTGGTTTGAACGAGATCTAGTAAGTAGTTTTTTTTAATACGTCATAAATCGTAAACCACAATACTATTATTAAAACATCGATCAAAGTTACAACGAACTACTATAACTTTTATATTATGTTATTTGCTGCTACGGAACCCTTCATGGGCGAGTCCGACTCGCACTTGGCCGCTTTTTTTACTTGCCATATAGTTGACCAGCATTATTTCAGTAGAGTCTCATGAGCGAAATAAAAACACCTTTTCGGTCTAACACTAATTAGAATAAGCGAATAAATGCATATATTTATCGCACTACGTTTAACGATAAAATCTACACCAATTTCCCCCGCCTGTCAGCGGTCGCGTGAATTTCCCTTGGAGTTATCGCGTCCCATTTTTACAGGGCCACGCGGATTGGTGGGGAGTGATTAATTGCTATATTATTTGAACCAGCATATGTTGAGCTTTGGCTGTCTTGCTCCACTATGATGACTAGAGCTTTAGGGTAAAAGGGATGGGAAGGTCTCACATTGTATATAGAAAATATCGATGCATGAATATAGTGATGTGTCATGGCCACTGATATGATTCGTAATGAGGAGATCCGAAAAGAACGATGGTCGCTCGATATAGTAGAAAGAATTAGCAAGCTGAGTGGTAAGGCGGGCCACATCTGTCGCAGAGTCGACGGCAGTTGCGGCAGACGAGTTTTGGAGTGAAGACATCGGCACGCGCCTCGCAGCCAGGTGGAACGACGACCTGATGAAGGTGGCCGTAAGCGGCTGGATGCGGAGTGCGGAGGACTGGGTGTGGTGGCGTTCCTTAGCGAAGGCTATGGCTAGGCTATGTCCAGCAGTGGACATCTAAGAGCTTATATCAGGATGATGATCAATTATATTAGGTAAGTCCAAGTAGGTAAGTAAAGATTCGAGGGGATTGCCATTGTGATTCCAGGGCTAACCCAACATAAACAGTTCATAAGACCGCCTCGTTGGTTTAGTGGCTTTGGTCGTCAGATTTGAGCGCCAGAGGTCGTGGGTTCGAATCCCACCAGGATCAGACAATTTTGCACATTTGAGAATTGTTGTATCCTTGGCTTATTTCAAAGGTACAGTAGAGAAAGTAATCAAAATACTATTAAACTTTTGTTTCAAGTTCACGAAATCAAAATTCGTTAAAACTTAATTTCATCGATAGTTGTAAAAGTTTTTAACATCCCTTTAAATTGGTAACCCGTCGGTCCATCTGATAAGGCTATCTAATTAGGTCGCGGTTACGCCTTGCCTTCCTATGAATCACTTTAATCGATGGTATAGATAGACAATTAGTAAATAGCTCACTAAAGTGGCCTATTTTATTATCTTATCCCTATTTATGAGTATATATAGTTAGGAAGTAAATAATAAATTGTTATATTTCGAAATCAAGACATTTTTACAGTTTTTATTTCCATGTACGCTGCGTCCCAGGGCTATGCAATTTGGAGGGAAAGTACTTGAAATATTGAAGAGCGGAAAGGACTGCATTTCATTTTAGTAAATAAGATGAACTGCATTCAAAAAAAATTGAATAATTACCTGTCTGAGCCGGGAATCGAACCGGACAAATGTGGGAAAAACACCTGTATTTTATTGATACCGACCGAATAGGTCAGTCAATCAATTCCTAAATTTTAATAACAAAATGATTACAGTCATTTCTAAATCATCATCATCATCAGGTTATTTTTGTCTCCACTGCAGGAGCACAACCCTCTCTCATCTGCCGGAGACAGACGGAACATCCTCCATCTCTAAATATGGTGCAAAATAATAGGATCACGAACGAAATTTGAATGTTCAATTTCATGGCATTCCTTAATTTAAGATACTTTTTATTTAATTGGGGAATATTAGAAATTAATTCTTATGGAAAAAATTTCATCTTAATGTTTTTTTTTCCATATTTAAGCAATTTCAGTCTTGGCTCAGGCAGGTGATTTAATAAAAATCTTCGAATGCATTTCAATATATTTTTAAAAATATAATGAAGACTTCTTTAAGTAATCCCATTTTTAATATTTCAACTATTTTCCCTTCGTGTTGCATAACCGTGGGTGGGACGCCCTGTATATCATGGGCACACACGGGTGGCAATTGTGTATGTTTTCAAAATTTCGCCTCGATTAAATCTAATTTTATACTAACATCTCGTTTGAGCAGCAGCGTCACCTAGAACATTACGATTATGGCACAACCGAACCTAACTTCATAAACAGTTTGCAATTGTTTCCGAAGTGTGTCTCGTAAATTATGTGACATTCAGTTTCACATGTTATTGTTTAGCTTGGCATGCGCACGCGCACGCGCCGGGAGACCCAGTTCGTGACGTGTTGATGTGTGTCAAAGTAACTGCACACAATACTAAACATGACTACGTAAAGTCCAGTACCTACTGCGTACTGCCAGCCATGCTCTATTTTTCGGGCGACCTAGCGGGGGGAGGTGACGGTCGCTTCTTTACCTTCATCATCAGGTTATTTTGGTCTCCACTGCAGAAGCACAACCCTCTCATCTGCCGGAGACAGACGGAGGATTTGGCCTACACTCCCCGCGCTGGCCAGACGGGTTAGGGAGGCCTGATTGACGTTTTATAATGTATTCCCTTAGTCGTCTTGTACGACATCCACGGGGAGAGTTGGAGTGGTCCTATTCTACTCTACCGGAAACCACACGGCAAACCTTAGTAGTATTCTTTGCCTTTAACTGCACAATTAGTAGGCCCGCGTCCACCTCGACACTTCGTATAAGCGGACAGATTTTATCACTTACTACGTATTACAAACACATCAACTTATTCGAACACATTTGTGTACGCGCGTAAACTATCGAGAGAGGAACCACGTTATACGTCAACAAAAAGTGCTTCTCTTTTGTACTACGCGCCGTGCTTTATTTTGCGGGGGAGGCGAGTGTCTCTTTCTTACGTAGTAATATGTAATATTCTCTGCTCTTGATAAGAAGCTTGAATTTAACTATGGATCTCACGAACCTAATGCGAGCGAACTACTAACCAAACTACCGTAGTTTCAGGCAGAAAGTTAAAGAAACAAAGTGACCTAATAATTATGGCAACGTTTGGATCATCGTTACAAAAATATTTACGATCGATGTTAATACGGCATAGTGGCATGCGAAACAAACCTACCTATGATATGTATATATGTATGTTTTATTTATTTATTTTATTTTATTTATTTTCACAAAATCCACAGCACTTAGTATACATTATTATTCTAATTTATAGTTCTTACTGCCAATAACGGATTTACAATATATTTATATTACATTCTAGTGATTGTGTGTGTGTGTGTATATATATATTGTGATCTGGAAGTCAATGTATTAATTGTTTATTTGTTGTTCTATATTTATATAAATATGTAAAAAGATAAACAGATAGATACATAAGAAATAAAAAATATTATAAAATATATATAAAATATTGTAAATAGATATATACTTTAGCTACGCATGAGTGGGAATAATTGCGTTTTTAAATCATTGTGAGTCTCTCAAATGACTGTTGCACAAACATTTTAAGTACCTCATCATAATGCCCATAGTGTACATTTAGTAGACAATGACATTTAGACGACCTCCGTGGCGGAAGGGGTAGCTCTCGGACTGCCACGCTGGAGGTTGCGGGTTCGAATCCCGCTAGGGGCAAATATTTGTATGATGAATATGAATGTTTGTACCCAAGTCTTGGATGTTTATATATTTATTTAAGTATGTCTATCCGTTATCTAGTAACCATAGCACAGGCTCTGCCTAGTTTGGGACTGGGTAATTGGTGTGAATGTTAAAAAAAAAATAGTGACGCCGTAGGCATTTCGGATAAATCCATCAAGCCTTTTAGTACTTTCTAACAGGTATTGGGACATATTCTGATAAGAGATTGGCATCTATCATAGTTACACGCCTAATGCTTATACGAATATGTCAAATGGCCCGATGACTGTTTATTTGGCGGATATCATCAGAAATGCGGAGTAGGCCAGTAGACCTAGGTTTAGATTATCAGATATAGATGGCGCCAGCAGTCGAAAAATTAGTACTAATATGTCTAAAATTTTCTTAAAAATTAAATTTTCAAAGTATGCAATCATTTGTGACAAGATTTAACGTTTTGTTCATGAATTTATGCGTACTTTCTGAATGCTAAAAAATATATATGAAAAAGTGACAAACTGAAGAAAAAAAACAAGAACAGGAAAATAAGTAAGTACACACGAGTAAGCATAGTTTACAATAATCTGTACAAACAAATATAACCAAAATTTTTAAATTCGATAAAGGTTCGGGAGGAGGGAAGTCGTTGGCTCCCGAAAGCTTAAAATTATTGAAGTCAAACGTTAGGTCTTTTCGGGCAATTCGTGCAATACTTATTTCGTACAATCGATAAATATCGATTTAATACATTTAGGTAGTTAATCATACTGTCACGTTCACATGACTAGTATCGGGTGCAAGCGGTAGTGAGACGGCAATTGTTTATTGTAATATCTACTTCTTACTTGCCCCGGAAAGCCTGTGGTAGTCTCACTCACCTCCCCGCCAGTTTATCGTCGCCCGCAAAACAGAGCACAGCTGGCAGTACGCATTACTGGGCTGGCGCCGAGCGTTCGACTCTCTCAGTTAGAAAGCGAAGCACTTATATTGTTGACGTACAACTGGGTAGTGATGAGTTTCCAAAGTTAATAGGCCCAAAGGTTGAGGTTGGCATTGATTGTACTCGGTGTTGTTGTGCTCACTTAGTTACAGGGGTGAAAGCATGGATGAAAAATAAAGTTGTTAAAGACGGACCCTAAGGCACAGATAATAAAATACAAGTTACAAAATGTAGCAGACACGAAAAATTGTTAACACCGGATTTATAGAGGAAAAAAACAGTTGTTGTATTATGTGTAGTAGAGATGGGACACGCGTAAAAGCCACGTTGGGCGGCTATTCTCGTACGAAGCGGGTGAGCGGTGTCATGTGGTCCGAGTTACAGAAAGCAGCGGGGAACGAAAGGATCCTTTCGTCCCATTTCGAAACCAGATTTCGTAACTGGCTACACAGATCCTTACGTACATCAAAATATAAGGACGCAATATCAGTTCATCGATTTTGTTAAACAATAAGCTTCCGGTTTCTGCATTGGTGAAATATTTAATGAACTATATTCCATTTTATTAACTTTTTTTGACAGTAATGACGGCGATTGAAACGCTCGTATATTTTACCCATATAGGTGAGCAGTTTATTGAGTTTATTGGACAGGGTAAGGTTGACAGTTTATACAATTTTTATTACGGGAATCTCATTACTTAAAATCTAAAACGACCAACTGACAGACAGTTCACCTAATGTAAGTTGCCACTGTATCACATTAACACTTGAAAACTTTGGATTCTGCGTAGAACTGCGTAGAAGCGTGTTGATACCCCGAGTGCTCTGTTATATACACTAACTCTCTAACCTTTCAAACCTGAACACAGCAATGCAAGTATGCTGCTTGGCTCCAGAAATAGGTAAGAGGGTGGTTGGTCACTCTGATGGACTCTACTTAAACTGGAGGTGTTTAACGAACGTTTACTCTGTTTAAGTTGTTTTTTTTATAGTTTGATCTCAAGTTAGACTGACAATTATCAAACGTAGTGTAACGTAAAGTTTAGTAATTTTAATCATAGCACAATTTTCTTTTCATACGTTTATCCGTCGTCGTTGAGAAAAGTAAAGATTTTAATATAATTATAACCTACATTAGTTTCATCAAATTAAACAATCGTTTACTATCTTTTATGACTTGTTCCACGCCCCAATGCAATCAATTTTATCTTCAAGCAATAGATATTATTTTCGAATATCGTTCAACATATATCATTCCTTTATATTTGATTTAAGTCGCAAATATTAGGATTTATCAGCCGTATCTAACAATAGATAACATCTAATCTAATTACATACTCGTAGTTAATTAAATTATTATCTTATTTTTAATATACGACGCCAGGTGTTCCCTTAAAAACTGGACTCTACTTAGTCCCTCGACAAAGGTAAGAAGCTGGGATCATCAAGAATCGGGTAATTTCTATAGGTTACCGGGACACAGCTCCATAAACTGAAATACGGTTGAGCTATATGGTTATATTTTTCTGTTACAGTTTCCAGAATTTGGGCCAAGGTTACATATTGGTAGCAATTTAGTGCAAGGCCCGCCTAACGTACGTTCTAAGTACATACCCAGGCGCGCTAGCTTTTACTCTTCGTAGTTGGGTACATAAATACGTACGATAGTACTTACCCAGGCACGTACGTAGGACACTTAAGAACTTACCCGTGCACGTACACTAATATTTACCCGGGCACGTACGTGGGTACGTATGTTAGTACTTATACAGGCACTTATGTAAGCACTTACCCGGGCACGTAGTAGGTTCGTACGTATTTATCCACGCAGGTACGTGGATACGTACGTTAGTACTTACGCAGGCACATACGTGGATCTGTACGTTAGTACTCATACAGACACGTACGTGGATACGTATATTAGTACTGACACAGACACGTGTGTAGGTTTTTACGTTAGTATTTACCCAGGAACGAATATAGGATCGTACTAGTATAGGAAAGCACTTATCTGGGCACGTACGTTAGTCATCCTGAGAATTAGGTTGAAATGTCTCGTGTAAGTAATAATTAATTACACTGGCTCTCTTACCCTTAAACCGAAACAAAGTATAAATAATATATTGCTGTTTGTCGAAAGAAATAGGTAAGAGTTTCTTTGTAAAGACAAAAAAAAAGATAATGGTGATGTTTAAACTATGGTTTGGCTTATCAAAACAGTGTTTTATGTCAATTATATATCATGTTATCTTTTGATATCACCGTGACCGTGACTGAACAAGACGGATGGATTTCTGTACAAAGGATTAGTGTCATGCAAATAGTCTGTTTTCGACCTGGAGACTGTTCTTTATCAAAAATGACAAAAACCACAGATTACCTATCATTTTTTACTATTACTATCAGTTTTAAACGAAACTACAGCAGACTACTTTTTTTCTATTCTACGGTTATTTTCGAGTTGCGTGAAATACTCCTCAAATACAATGAAATAAAAAAAAATTGGAAGAACTTTGTGTAAACTTACAAAATAGGCGATTTTGAAATAATATTTAGGTACAAAACTTTTTAAGCAAGCGGAGACGCGATCGATCATTAGTATTTACTACCATTGTTGTTCTGTTTTTTAAATCACCGTAACTTTTATGTAGCGTCACAAAAAACTGCTATCATGAATAGAAGATAGATTGCTATCAATTTAAGTGACACATAAATTACTTTACCAGCAATTTTCAACTCTAACTAAATCTCTCATAAGACCGTCTTTGCTCCGTTTAATTTTGTGTGGTACAGTAATAAATTGTCAGGTTCAAATTCCAAAGGAATAATGGATGGTTTGCTCTTCAAAGAACAAAAATAAAATCAGAAAAATGTGTTGAAGGTGATCTTGTTACATAATTTCATTATTTGAGGTAAAGATTCTTACGTTCTACGTCACTTTTTTATGACAAGAAATGAGAGATGGACGCGGGTAGTCATTTAATGGTCAAGAATGAAGATGATTACCAAATCCGCGTAAAACCAAAGCGAATATGGGAGTAACGAAATAAACGAAGAGTCTCGATATCAAAATTAGAGATGAATATAAAAGAGCAAGGGAGGTACATTGTAGTGTTTTTGTAATTTTTTTGCCAATAAATATGATTATTATTATTTGTTCAGATGGCGCGACGCTAGATGGAGCGACGATCTGCGTAAGGCTGGCAGTGACTGGATGAGAAAAACCGAAGATCAAGTTCAGTGGCGCACCTTGGAAGAGGCACATATCCAACAGTGGACTCTTTCAGGCTGATGATGACTTGTTCAGAAGTGGGACATAAGACTTGTTCGTTTAGGCCAAACTAGAAAAAGTTCTACCATCCATACAAGACAACCTACGTATTTCTACTTTGAAGCATGTATTTCGCTGTATATTGCAGATGTGCAGAAACAACAACCCATACCTACAGTTTCAACAAACGGACAGACGGTCTCAAAGGCGCAATTGTGACAGTTAAACTCGAAGGTTGACCGCATTGTGCATCTATTGATCCCTCACCTTCCTAGTCTGAATCCATTATGACTTGAATTGATTCCTTCCGGACGCGTCGCGATGATTTAAACGGAAAATACCTAAGAATAACAACAGATAAGTTTTAAAAAGACCAATTGAGTCTTAGAATTGTTGAATAATTATATCAAATGAACTGGCAGTGATATGAGTCACAATTGTCAAAAAGCTACAACAATTGGAAAATACAAGACGAGCTACAAGAAGATCTAAAACTGGACACATGTAGTGTGGTATAGGGACAAGCTTAAGAGAATCAATAGTCATTTACAGAAAGCAAGTTAGGATGGGTGCTGGCCACATCAGTCTAAGCACAAATGATGGTCTAGACCAATTTTTAAGTGGTAAAACCTGGAGAGCCAAGGCGTAGCTCATAAGAACCAAAAAGTTGACAGAAAAATAAATATTGCGTGATAAAGCCCCTGCTAAATGAAGCGACGTTCTGAATAAAGCATTAGCTATAGAACGATTCAAATGTACATCTCTCCAGTTTTTATGTCATTTGTAAAGGGTGGTTGCTAACTTGCTACTGGCACATGCATAGACAAAACTTTATTTAACAACTAAACTTGCCTACCACATTCTATTGTTATGCTGTCGTCCATTAACAATACTGCTGAATGTTTATTAAATAGCGCAATGATTGCAGCAACAATTGTTAATAATTCGTTCGGTTGTTTCCGAAACATCCGCTGGTGATATCCAAACATCGCGGCGTCATGCAATAAAGCCTGCGTCACATGTGCTGCACGTGAGCCTCTGCCGAAGATGTCGGCTCATGACGAAGTTGTGTCTAATGAAGATCTACAATAATGCTTAACAGAGCAAGTCTTTAAATAGAATAAATGCCGAAGTGAAAGATTTAGCTTATACTGAAAAAGTATTGAAGGAAATAATCTTCAGGGATTTAAAAAAGAGTAACAACATAGGATAAAGACGAAAACAAGGTAAGGTACGAGATATGTTGAAGATTATTGTCTTTCATTTTGACATTAACAAGGTGGTCGCTCACTCAGTCGACATATTCTGAATTTATGTGCACTAACTTTCTAAATCCCAAAAATATTTTACTCTGAAAGTTGGTGCAAACAAATTTATTAACTTAACGTTAAATCTCGCCGTAAAATACGATAGAATACATTGAATGGTAGTCTAGTAAGGTGAAATTATAGCTAATTGTGGCCAAATAATATCAGGAACAAATTAAAACCATTTGTTCGACTACGAGTACTAGCGCCATTTAGTGTTATACAAATCGTGAGACCTTCGTGAGAACTACTCTATCCGAAAAAAACATATTAACATTAGAGATATAACGAGGTTTATCAATAAGGCAATAAGGAAACAATTGGTGAAGTACTTGACGAGTTCAGAAAATTAAAATGCAGAAAATATTGGGTCGCATTTTAAATTACTGATTTTCTCAAAGCCAACGCCAACCATTATAACGTTTAAAAAATATATTTAAAATATAAAATGTTGTCAATATAATGCTAAATACCAATCCTTAAAATAAAAGATACAAACAAGACAAATGCTTCAAAATTAAATATTCCACTACCGTTTTGAGAACCGACCTTCACAAAGTTATAGTTAAAAACGGCCTATGTTTAGAAAGAGACGCGGAAACAAGGACAGAAAATGAACTGACGTCACCTGCGCAAGCGCAGCGCGGCAACGTCGCCTCAAATGTTTTGTAAATAGAATCTCCGTTGGCGATTGTGGTGCGATGGAGACAGCTCCATTCGAAAGAGAGGGACAGTAACCAAAACATTATAAAATTGGACTTTACGTCTAGGAATTATGAATTATATGGAATTTTAAAGTTTCCGATACCTGGTTTATGTAGGGAGAAATAAATAGGAAACAACGACTTGTTGGAGTTGTTTAATAAACTGTTATCAGTCAGTGCAATGGCCTGATTCATTTAAAATTATTTGCCGTGAAATTAGAGAATTGTAGTTTTATCGTTTCTCTATTAGTAAGATTCTTGCTAGATGTAAACAACGACAGAATAACAAAACGTAATAAAGTACGAAAAAAGATAGGTCTGGAAGCAGGTATAGGCTGGCCATTTTATTTCTGCACTGACTGACGGCGCCATTTTTTTGTTTACAACTTTATTAATACGTTAAATGAAATTTGTAACACAGAAAGAAACATACATAGATAAACATAGATCACAAATTTACATACTTATAAAGCTTCAGATCAGATATTAGATATTAATCATCTGACTGAAGTGACTTTTGCTAAAGAAGTCTAGATACAGAAGAACACTTTGTCCTAGATAAGGAAAGTTCAATGTACAGACACCGTTAAGTTCCGCTGGATGATAATACTTTAAGGAATTAAAGACGAAAATGAAACAAAAAATCTTACATAGCCTTATAAACGTTCATATCAAAATTCAGCTTCATTATTTTGCCTTTCTTTAAATAATAATACTTTTAAGGAAATTAAGAACGAAAATTAAACTTTCCCGACAAATTACCATGCAGCGAAGTACGAAATTTTAATAAATAAGTGGAAGGCGGAGCAGGGTGGCTTCGAAATCCACCCGAGGTCGGTGACCCATCGACCGCCCCCCCTGACAGAAGGGGTGGTGGGGAACCCCACTCTCGGGACGTATCGAACCTTCGCGGATGCGATGTGTCTTGGTTATTTTGTATTTCAAATTGTAGATAAGAAACTGAAAGTCTTTTGTCGTTCGTCGTCTCTCATCGTTGAAGATGATCACCTTAGTATAGTTAGATATCGATGTTTAAAAGTATTTTGCTATTCAAAGACTGCAATTGTTTCGACAAGTTATATATTATTCTATAACTACAACAAAAGCTAAACTATCGCTAAGCTTAGCTGTAACTTTATAATATGATCCGAATAAAAAAGAAGAAAACCCTATCTTTACAACATTAAGTATATTTATCAGTTCTAATTAAGCCTGGCTGGGACCCGATAAACCTTATATTACAGTAAAGAAAATATTTTGTACAATTCTTCGGTTAAAGCTTATATTCAGTTCTAAACATAACGTTAACAATATTTACTATCCACTGAAAACATCTAACAGAGATGATAAGGCAAGCAGTAAATTAACCGAGCTTCCAACTACAACTAAATGATTTAGTTAGAAAGCAAAATTACGATTAAACTGCAAACATTAGACTAGCGAACAGTAACAAGACGACAAATAAAAATATCTTAGCAAAACAAAGTAGACATACGTTAAATCCAAATGTCAATGAACGTGCAAAGAATGCTATAACTGTTAGTAGTAATAACCAAAAGAATGCAACAAAAAATAGGCATTATCATAGACATTAGTGCGAATGAAACGAAAAATAAAGAATGATTAAAGACAGACAAAGAGAAGACGATTTAATATTTACCTTGATGTCTTGTAAGACCTGGGAACAATTAGACATACATTAGTATTATCACAATGTTTGATAAAACATGAATTACGTTATGATATACCATTAAGTAAGATATAGTAACAACCGACTAATGAAATTCGTATATGATTACAAATGAAGACGCTGACTTGGCGGATTTCCAATTTCACTGTAGTTCATTACTGAAGTCAATCATTGCTGGAAGTTTAGTTGTATTACATACCGAATATAGTATGTAATACAACATGTAACAAGAGATAAGATATTAAGATCTATAGAATGCAATTGCATGCAAATGCATTGATGTTAAGAAGATTTGATTAAGAATTCGATTGGCTTTCATTATTTGAATGGTTTCAGTAAAGCTGCAAAAGTTGAGGAAAATTTTTATGTATTCATCAGTAGGTACAAAGTACAGAATACAAACACTTTATCGATACTAAAACTCTAAAAGTATTAAACATAATCTTTAAAAGTATTGAGCTTTCAAAAAATCTTATTTCAGTTTCCTAACACATCACTAAGTCCTTGCTTTAGATCGCTTGATCGGTTCTCTCCATAGTTCTAGTGTTAAAGGCTTTCAAATGTATCAGGAACATACTGTGTTACCATGGGAAATTCGACTTTAGCATGCACAACACCGCGGAGTGAAAATACCTATTTGCTATTCGTAACTATATGAACATTTCGTGTAAGTTTAAAACCAACAGAAGAACTGACAAGCTTGAACCATAGAGATAAAAAGTGTAGGGCAAACGTTCGGGTTATCGACCGGACATGTCCACCCGGGTCAGATAAAAAACCCGGATAACTACACCCGGCTGGATTTAGTTTGCGTATGTGCCGTAGGTCAGGGATTGTTTTGTTCTATTAGAATAGTTTTGAAAACCTCGGCTCAATGTATTGACTGGCGATATTGTTTTGACTAGCGTTTTATGTTTTATCTACGCTTCTGCGATTAATAAAAGCTTGCGAGTTCGTGAAGTATGATCCGATCAAAGTAATCAATTAATTCGAATGTTTATGTGAGATACTATATCGCTATTAATAATAAAATTTACTTTACGTTAAACACTATTAATTTAGATAAAAGACAATGGCGGCATATCAGAAAAAGGGAGTTAATGTGGAAATAATTAAACTGCAGTATTGCAGTATTTCGGAACAAACTATCATTACTGAAATGAGCACCACAACAACGGAAATCAACAAATAAGATAAAGAATAAACGAAAGCAGTTTCGGAAATCGAGGAAAACGTGCAATCGGTTAGATTGCGGCCTATAAAAACGAAAACACACCCCCAAATCTCGGTACAAATCTCCGCAATAAAAAAGCCGGATAACCGGGCTCGAAGACGAAAGGTCCCGGGGTTATCGACCGAGCCGGGTGAAGTGACCCGGCTCTTCAGTCAAAAGTCAGATCCAATCCGGGTACAACGATTTATAACGCCTTGAGGAAGGTCAGTGATGTTTACAGAATTAGAAGTTTGGAATTCGAAGGCTAATTGATATCATAACAAGAATGTAGGTAAGTATTACTAATTGTTGGTATGTCTGAGACAACAGAATAAATAATAGTGCTGAGTCTTCAGACAGATGGAAACTGACGTCCAAAGCAAAAGATGTAAGATAAGAACTATACCTACTCAACAAAGAAGCACGTATCTCTATAAACTTGTCATGGCAAATACGGTGGTCGAAATAAGACCTGGCTTCCCGTGGTGGCAGCCATTACGGAAACAGTGGTAGATTGTCTTCTGGTTTTTTCAGCTTAATGATCACTACAGTACTCATTAATGTTTGTGAATAAAACTGATTTACCGATAATTAAAATAACTTCGTGCATGTCCTTTGCACTTCTGCAGCTGTAGGGATTTTCTACGGGAGATCAAAGGTGGTAGATATCCTTTGATCTGAGCGACACTCCCTCGGTGCTCTAGTGGTACAATACAACCCATAGCTTTACTCCCTTAAGTGTGGTCGCCATGTTTGTATCTTAAACACTTGACAATGGAAAAATCTTAAGGAAGACAGTTTTTGACCGAGGCGGTATGAGAGGAAACCGCCCACACAGACCTGTTACTGTAGCTTCTTTGAACCTTTGGTTGCTGTAACAATCCTGACTACAAGTGGGTTGGACATCTTGATTACAATACCTCGTGTGCTCGTAATTATGCTTTTCAGACCACAGCATAAAGTATGCATTGAAGTTTGGCGTCAAATATACATAAGGAAGGAGACATACGTCTATAAACACGACGACATGACTGATTTTTATTTTTGAACACCATCTATCATTATATGATAGACTTATAATAGGACTATACATACATTTTTAGACAGCTTAAAAGCTTTCTGACACAAAAGTGTTCCTATACTCTGAAAGAATTTTTGGATTAAGCGACATGGCTATTTGACCTAAAGAAATCGTTTACCTTACTTGCTACTTACCCTTTGGGTAATTACAATTACATTGAAACCACTAAATAGTAATGGTCCACCTATGTGAATGACGTGTAATTTATGGCAAAATAATCAAATACAAATATTACACGAAGTAGGGTAGAGTAATATAGTTCATATTACCAGAAGATATATTTGTTTGTAACCCGGGTATTGCCTACCCGGAAAGTTTAAGGGCCGTCTGCGGCGCGTCTACGAGCACTCCCAGGCGACCGCGTATATTTCACCCGGAATTGGCACGCCAGCTCTGCACGTGTTGGGGAAGCCCGCACGTTTGAATAGAAAAACGAGTTTATTGCTGTGTTGGTAACGAAACGAATTTTGGTACAAATTCTGCTCTAAAAAGAAATGTAAGTTTCAAGAATGACGAGTATTTCGATACCGGAATTATGAATTAAATATAAAAATGAGTCATTTCATTTCAGTTCATGTTGTTTACTCATAAACAATATAAATTGTATTCAAAATTAAATAATAATAAAATAAAAATAAATTAAGATAAAACTAAACTAAAACAAAAAGCAACACACACTATTTACAATAATTAAAAGAATTAGTTTATATCTTTAAAGATCTAGAAAATGTATGAAGCGTTGCTCTGAATTTCAATGAAAATAGCCTCAGAAACAAAAAGTTGTTGTTTCAAAGTTTCTTTATTCATATTAAAATATTATACATTGCATAACAAAATAAAGTTAGTCACACAAGGATCTTAAAATTATCTACTTATAAGGCTTGGAGCGCCTATAAAAGCTATTTTCCTGTTGTATTTTACTTATTAGATCGTAAATTTAGACGTTTTAGCAAGATTACAGTTACAAATTAATGATGTGAAGTTAGTAATTTATATTATAAGTTAGTAACAAAAAGTAATTTACATGAAAAAAAAACATTTCATTGGCTCTCCGTCATTTTACCCCTTCCTTTATTGATGCTTCTAGTATCGTTTTTTTTAATTCTCTCTTCGCTTTTTTTTTAGATATTTTTGGCTTTATCTGTTAGAGTATGTGAACAGAGTAACAGACAGATGCATTTTATATTGTGGAACAGCGCTTTCCATAACATAATAAGAGATATGTTGCGTATATTTTAATGCTATTTTAATCTCTCAAGAAAAAATTTCATATAAAAAACTATCGAAATGCGACATAAAGCGATCAAGCCTTGACGTTTGTAGTGAAACAAGTTACGTTGGTAAAAGTCAGTGATAAATTTGAAGATGAAGAAGAAATTCAATAAGGAAATCGGCTGTCCAATAAATGTAATGTAAATGACAAATCCCACTAATATTATAAATGCGAAAGTTTGGATGTTTGTTACTCAATTACGCTTCAACCACTGGACGGATCGGGATGAAACTTAGCACACATATAGGTTAGGTCCTGGAATAGAACATAGAATAGTTTTTATCTCGACAAAATATCTCAGACGCGGACGAACTCGCGGGCTAAAGCCAGTGTAAAATATGAGTTTTTGCTTTGTAGGTTGTTATTTCATTCATGTATTAGTCCTAGGCATCAAAACAGCCAAACTATTAATATGCCTGTAAACCTAAACCTAGCAACTGGATATTCTTTTAGCAAAATCATTAATATAATATTGTACATTTACAATTTCAATAAAATTGGACAGCCGAAGTTCAGAAGACCAACAACAAATGTTTTAAAGCACAAGCCAATTAGTACGAGTGACAGATGAGTATAAAATCCCTTTAATTCGTCTCGGCTTAAAGCCATGGTGGTGGAAAATAAAAGAGAACTGAAGCCATTGTCGAGATAAACCCGGATGATCCTAACAAAACGATAAGGTAAACGTCCCCGTTGTGGGCGCGTGACTGCGTCAAGTTCAAGGGCGGGATCCCGGGATCCGCTGGAGTGCGGGATATCTTACGCCTGTCTGCCCGATGCGATCCCAGGCCCGCCGGGAAATATGAGGCGGCTGCCGACGCCGCACGCCGTCGGGATGTGAATGGACTGATTTTGGGTTTGTTTGTAAACATTTGGGTACTTTGATTTGACTTAAGAAATACAACAGTACCGATAGTTCAGATTTACATGTTTTTATTTAATTAAAAGTGAATATTTAGTTCTTTCTTGAACTAACGTCATAAATATTAGAAGTACGTTTTCTTGCTACTTGGCTTTTGGCTGCGGCTCTGCAATCGTTATTTATAAGTATATTTATCTCCAACTTTTTCTTTCCTTTTTATTGTAGCTTAACTTAATTATTTACATAATAAAATCTTCTTTGAGGGTTTCTTTAACAAAACTTAGAAATCTGCGGTTAATTAATGCCTAATGAAGTCAGGATAGTTCAATATCTGAATCTCAATCGATATTCACATTCATTTAATATAAACATGTTTACAATATAAATTGATGACTAAATTAAATGCTAAATAAATATTCAAAGTAAAACGTCGTCAAGTCTGTCAAGCAAATTAAAAAGTCAGCAAAGCGTACATCATACATAAAGAGCAAGTTCCGTAAATTATATATATTTTTTAGTTTTCCTTAAAAAAACTCGGATTTTTAAAAGTATTTCAGCTCAGTTTTACATATATGTTCTAAATTTGTGTACAATCGGTGCAGCAGTCTTCGAGTTATCCGACAGACATATAGACAACAAAGCTTCGCTATAAGGGTATCTGTTTTAACAGACCCCTAAAACTCAATGCAATGTGACACTTTGACAGACGACCGCCAGACAATGAAACGTCAACAAGTGCAAATTCAGAAACTTGATGTTTTCTCAGCATTTTATCGTAGAATGCGAATAAAATAAACACAACCACTCTTTTTCTGAGTAAGCACGTGTCGTGATAGTAAGCATGAATGGAATAAAGTGGTTGTAATGTAATGTAGGTGTCACACGGTCTAGGCGTGAGTCCGTGACTCGCCGCCGAGCCGTCTGTTACCGCCTCCTTACGCCGTTTAAACACGACACTTGGCAGTGTTTTCTCACTATTATTCAATAGACAACAATTGGCTCTTTTACCTTATGTCAAAGACTAACAACTTTATCATTATTCTATGTAGATTTCTGAGAATACCACTTAGTTAACATTATTGGGACTGATTATCAAGTCTCTTAAGACGGAATACGTTAGGAACATAAAATAGTTACAGTATTTGACAAAGATAAACACAGATAAGTACGTGATTATTATATAGTTTATGATGCACTTAATCTGCCCCCCATGCATGCATAATATGGCGTCTCACACCCGGTAAGGTTGGCTGAAAGACATCTGTATCAGAAATAAACTCGTCTTTGTACACAGTATTTCATAATTGTATTTAATTTTTAAAATGTACAATAAATATACTGGAGATGTCAGTGAACATCTCGTATTGTAACTTCAGGCACAGATTATTTAATAGTTACTACGTAACAGATACATCCCTCTCTAGTAAAACGAAAATATCTACGCTTTTAATCACCTACACCTTCACTCAGTGTTGTTACTACTCAGTACAGCGCGCAATTTGTGGGCGGCGTACGATGTGCTGCGCAGCGCGCAAAAATGCATCTTAGTCGCTCGACTTAGCATTGTTATTATTCCGTACCGGCGGGGCGAAATCAACGCCGGGGCGGGCCGATAGTGTAGGTATTTATACGTTCGAGAAACGGAGGCCTGCTTCAGGACTGAGTTCAATACCAGTACCAGTTATGATGGACTTGTCATGATAAATGAACCAACTTGCAACCTTCGTTCACGTGTTTCAAAATATTGAAGCACTTGAAGCATATTCATATCTTATCCTTAAAGAAGAACAGGAAATAATAACGTACAAGCAAACGCGTTGCATGTTATCTTTCCGGCGACAACTTTCCGTTATGTTATCGACATTTTCACAAAATGTAAATATCACCTTTCTCGGTAGAAAGCGGTTAGTTGGGTGAAAGTGCGGAAACAAAGCTCTAAGGCCTATATTACGTAGTCCCTTTGTTGGAATAACACACTTAAAGTCGTTTTGTATGATTAATTGTGACATTTGTAGTTGAGCTATTGTTCCGTGTCAGTTAATTGCTTAGTGAAACTGGAGTGTTATTTTGTGCCTTCCAGTTTCCGTATGACTTGCTTCGGTGTGGTTTTCTATTAGGATTCTGTACCTACTCAAAACTAACAGGACCTTTTTCGTATCGTTACGATGTCTGTTTACTATTATAAATCAAGATTTGTATGTTTCATAATCAGCCGAACATAAGGTTCCGCAATAGAATGCCACTTTTGGTAGGCTGTCCATTGAGGGATTTGCCATATACACCACGCTTGGCAGGCGGATTGGTGATCGCCGTAATGATCTTAATTGACCACCTCGTTGGCCTAGTGGCTTGGTTATTGAACTCGAGTCAGAGGTCGTGGGTTCGATACCCACTAGAGAAGGCAACTTTGTACAAGTTGGTCCCGGTCTGGATGTTATATTTGTAAATTGTCCTATCCTTGTTCTATTTTCATAGCACAGGAGAAAGTCCTAGTTTGGGATTAGACATGTATATGAATATAATATGAAATGTCATTGTAATATTTATTTATTTATTACTAGCTGTTGCCCGCGACTTCGTCCGCGTGGACAATTTAACATTACAAACTATTATGTCGTGTAAACTATCCTATGTCCTATTCCAGGACCTAGCCTATATGTGTGCCAAGTTTCATCACGATCCCTCCAGTGGTTGAAGCGTGATTGAGTAACAAACATCCAAATATCCAAACTTTCGCATTTATAATATTAGTAGAATTAATACAATACAATACACTTTATTGCACAAACAAATACAGTTACACGTTATAGAAGTTACAAATAGTACAATTTAGGCGGTCTTATCGCTTTAAGCGATTTCTTCCAGACAACCTTAATGTACACAGGCGAACGCTGCTGTAAACTTATTTAAGTTTAAAGTTCATGATGAGATTCTTCTAAGTTTTCTATCACATTACGTAACCAAACATGCTATATTGTGAATTATTCCGTTCATAAATGGCAATAAACCTTTGCAAAAAGTAATATTTGTAGTTTCAGTCATAAAACAGCGGATTGTAACTTGAACTGACAATGTAATAAAGTGCATAAAACGTCCAATTTCAGAGTTACAGAGTTTAGTCTCTTTATATTGTTGTTTTTACACCTTTGTGCCTTAGTCTACGCGGGCGAAACTGCGTAACCGCTATTAGATAGCATTATTATTATGTACTAGCTGTGCCCGCGGCTCCGCTCGCGTGAACTACAGAATCCGCCCCCGTTCCCACTTCCGCTCCCGTTCTCTTCCCACTTCTACTTCCACTCCCGCTCAGACTCGAGACTCTCAATATCCCAACCCCAACCTCAACACCATCCCTATCCCCAAAAACTAAATTTCACTTAATCCCATACGCGCCGCGCCAGATTTTAAGTTAGACCACCAGCAAGACAACTGTGAAAACTGCATCAAATTTCATTTAGAAGTTATTGCGTGATGCGGTAACAAACATACATACAGACAGACAGACAGACAAAAATTCTAAAAAAAATTGTTTTAGCTTCTATGGGCCCTATAAAGACCCCGCATACAATTTTTTTTATAATATCTCTCTTGTACAGACAGACCAGTTACAGTTTTATTATAAGTATATATTACTACCTCAGTATACCACCTCCAATAAAAGAAGCTAAAACCAGAGAACACTAAATATTACTATATTCATAGAGCACAGCTGGCAATATGCAATAGTGGACTACCGGCGTTCGGCTCGTGCCGCGTTTTCCGCGGTATAAAGTTACTACGCCACCGCGCTATTGCTATCGTACAGTAGTTGAGGTAGAAAGAGAAGCACTTATGTTCCTGACGTATACGTTGTCCCTCTCTCGATCGACTATGTTCGTACGCTGGGTGCAGTAGCCCTACAATAATTTACGCATACACAAACGTGTACGGACATGTTGGTGGGCCTGGTATTAGGTAATTAAATCTGATCGATTGTATGGAGTATAGGGGGTGTGCTAAGCTTAGCCTCGTTCATAAAGTGTTAATCATTGGTTGGACCACAAATAGACCAAACGCAGGTAGATTTTTGCCTACGTTATGTTGTTTAGCAAATATGATTTATTTTTTATAATACAAGGCCTTACAAAGCATGTATTATCTTTATATATAAATTAACTAATAATTTTTCTTGTTATGTATGCTGTGCGAGTCAAAACAAAAAAAAAACTGTAACTTGTTATAATATGTGGTAGCTGTTAATTGGCTTTTAGTTTCTACCTGAAAATGTATATTGTAACTGTAGCTGTAAGCTCCCCTAAGAAATAAAATAAAGGCTTACAATGAGGCTTTACAAGTACTACTAGTACTAACAATGCTTACACTTCGCCAGAGCTAACGATCACCACTCATTTCGTTTTGATAATCGCGACGATGCCTGTAAAGCAGCACTTCGCTGTGTGTGTTGGTTGATGAATAAATTCCCATTTATTTTTATTTATAATATCGGCCATATTGCACCAATTTTCAGTGCTGCATATATAATACATGGGGGGCTGGAAAACCGGCTAATTGCAGTTGGTATGAGCCATAAAGCCAATTACGTTACGGCGCTCATGAAAACGTTCGCAAATTAAAATTTACGCCTTCGCATAAAAGCTCTATAGTAGACATTTATGTCCACCTTAAAACTTTAGGTTCTTTTCTACCTTTTTACAGCTTTATTTCCAATGGTTATTACTGTCTTTTTTACAAATTGCTCGAATAAAAAGAAACTTTGTCTACTTTTCTGGTCTTTTATATTTATTTTCCAATTTCTATCTACTACAGTTTTTCAGTTTACAAATTAGAAGTCTGTTTTAGTAATGTATTAAAACATACTGTAGACTAGCTGTCGATTTCAGAATAACTAAAATAAAAAAATATTTTCAGGTTGTAAGACTTTCAGGGTGTCTTATGTCCAGTAGTGGGCTCTTGCAGGCTGATGAATTGATGATGAAGAAGATTTTCAGGTTAATAACTAAGTTTTAATTAATATACGTAAATATGTCCAATGCTGATTAAAAAGTCTTCACATATCAACATAAAAAGAAACTTATTTTTACATTTTGTTTTCCTAATCCATCTAATAAGATGACTTTCGTCTGAAACTTTACTAGCACAACTAGATTTACAGTTTTGTAGACTTTTAAATTTAAAATAACACTCGTATATATCAAATGTAATAATTGTATCAACAGAGTGGACGAGATATTGTCATCATTACCGACAAAATTAATGCAGCGAAAAATTCAGTAGCAAAAGCGTTGCAGACTGTAAAATGTTCATCTCATTCAGTAATATTGCGAACGCGTGATGGGCGCTGTGCTATCTACGATTTCTGTATACAGATAAATAGATGTGATTGCTTGTAATCATCAATCACGATTACTTCGATGCGATTATGCTTACAAAAAAATTATCGTATTAAAACGTCATGTAATATGCGAACGCGTAGGTATTGTCATATCTTTGTAATGAAGCCAGCAGCACCTTCAATATTGCAGTCGTAAAAAGAAGAAGGCAATCAAATTCCCATAAACTTGGTTACTTGTGTTGTAATAGTAATCATAAATCAGATCTCGCCGTCGCAGACTGCCGCCAAGAACTGTCCTACGTGTAAAGTAATAGAACAACAGAAAAATGTTTACTTACTTCAGAAAGAGATGTCTTTAAATGAGAATCGAATCGTTATATGGTAACTTCGCGTTATCGTATCTTTAAAATGTTGATTTTCCTTATATTTTTGTTGCGATATGTCCTAATCACGCCAGACATTAAGAGATGAATTTTTATATTTTATTGTTAAAAATCTCATTTACTCTCGTCCGATAAAATTTAAAAATTATTATGTTTCCTAAGTAGTCTTTATTAACAAAACTATGGACTAGGTCTGAAATAAAGTTTTATTAATTTAATTTATAACGTTTTTATCGTATGCTGTAGTGACTTCCAGATACGAGAATGCGAAGGTAACATGATTTTTTTTTTTTATATATTTTTTGTCTTTGTTTTTTAAAGAAAGGCTTTGATTATTGATTTATTACTTGTAATCGTACTCGTAATCAGATTACATTATGCCCATCCCTACATACAACTCGCTGAATTTTCACTATGTGAACAGTTTAAATAAATGGCTTTCAACGTAAAGCAATATTCCCAATTAGCCAGTCCCGAGCTCTTGCCGTCCGCGATGCAGACAATATTGATTTTTGCGTTTTTTTATGCGACCGCCTGTCCTGCCGAGTCTGAACGTATTGAAAAAAAAGAAAAAAAAACATAACCCTTTTAAAATACCTATCCATAAGCAACTGCCATGGTGGTCAGAAATTTTATTAAAACTGTAGCTTCTTTTTAATACTATAGGTACGGTCGACATATTTAATTTATCTTTCTCTATCTGTTTTGTTCCGTTTCTGCGCGATGTGAATGCATTGCTTTAATATTATGGCGTCATGTATTTTTTTTTCTTCAGAAAATTATCACTGTGACAGTATGTGAAATTTGTTAATTTTCCAGGATCTTAATATTGAAGAGAAGAAGGTTGTTGTGTAAAAATGCATTACGGACAGTTCAGAAATTGAATTGGCCGATCGTACAGAGCTGGAGAAGTTTCTTGGGGTGTCGGGTAAAATCGTTTATATCCTTAAAAGTAGGTAAAACAAAGATATCGTAGTATATCAACGATTGTCGGTCGTCGTCCATAACCGAAGTGTATTTTAACAACCGACACGCCCCTGTAACTTCTCAAGCGCTTTAAGTGCAGTTGAAGAATGAATGTTATCGAATAATGATATGTATATAGGGGACTGTATAGCACCTAGGCTAGTCTACGTAAGACGAGAGGTAACATCCCAATGCCATCTGTAACTGTATTAATTATTGTCTGTGGCCTGGCCGGAAGCGTAGAATGTTCTAGACTCTTTTACTTCCTCTTTTCCATTTAACTCTCTCTGCAAGCTGTGACGTAGACGGACAGACGTATACTTGTGTTTCCGCAAAATTAAATAAATTAGTACTAATTTATATTATTTTGTGTTTGCCATCGCTGCTACACAGTGTGTACAAGGTACGATATTAAATAAATATTACATATATAAATACAATTGTCTAATCCCATACTAGGATTTCCTACTATGCTATGGGAATTCAAAATTTCATTGAACAATTTACCATCAAGATCGGGACCAACTTGTACATAGTTGTCTGTCCTCAGTGGGAATCGAATTCACGACCACTCGATTCCATTGACCAAGTCACTAGAACAACGAGGCGGTTAAAAATATATTGGATATTTTATTAAACCCACAGTTTTCTTACATGTTATTATCTGTGTACCTGGTTACGACTCTACCCTACTTGTACAAGTAAATGTTTTGTTTCCAATATGTATGACGTAAAAGACGAGTAACTGAGTGAAAGATATTGCTTACGCTTGCCTCCTAAAGTTAAGCAGTGTATCTCAGAACAAACATTTTAGATTTCAATTTTTCTTCTTTTTATAGCAATATCTTCTGTACTGAGGACGTGAGAGTAAGAGACGTGATATTTCTTAACGATTATTTCTTTTCCTGCATCGGATTCTTGAATTCTGAGGGTCGAGATTTTTCTTCTATACTGTTTCTTTCCTGCATCGGATTGCTCAAGTCTGAAGGTCAAGATTTTCTTTAAGATTGTTTCTTTCCTGAATCGGATCATGTAATTCTGAGGTCGTGATTTACAATGAGAGTTTATTAGTTGTACGAGTACGTCTCCGATTTAGAAATCATGTAATACTGACGTCGGTAAGACACTCACGACAAGAGTGGTTCAGATCAAATAGTCTTAGGAGGGTCCAAAGCACTGTAGACGCATTAGAATTTAATAAAGACCTCGTACTATAAGCGCGTGGCCTAGTACCTGATGCGAAGGCCAATCGAGTGCCCAGCGTGGCTATTATAATGTCCAACACGGACTTTGACGATGGGTTTAACTTGGTCTATTTATTCCCACTTTCTCGTTGTCCCGGTAACCACCGCTCATCTCGGATAACCTCCATTTAGGATGTTAGGTTATTTACAGGTCACAAGGCTACCAAATTACCAGAAGCGTGTAGGCCACGTGTTTTTATTTACAATACTATCACACATCGAGCCGGCACGACGCACGATCGACATGAGCTCTCGCTCGACTCAATGAATCGAGGCCAGTGCGAGAGTGACCTCAATTTTTATTCGCCGCACACCACACATTACTCGAAATGTTGCCATGCCGATGCCGTGTTGCCACCGGCGCCATGTGGCAACATCGGTACGTCAATAACCGGGACAATACACAAATGTAACATTTTTTAAATTTAGAAATGTCGTCCAGTGCGTTGGTTCTCGGTCGCGATGCGATCTCATTTTTAACAATAACTCTCTACTATATGCTACAGTACTTTCTTTTAATTTCGGTTTAACCAGTTGTTAGGCTCGATTCTGACACATTTAAAATTTGACAACACTAAAATTAGTTTCGTCTATAAGTTCGTAATACTGTGTGACAGGGATAGTGAAGGAGGCAAGGAAGACCAAAGAAAAGATGGATAGATGAAATCAAAAAATTAGAAAGTAGTAAGGTCAATAGAATAGATTTTATATTAAAACAAAAACGAAAACCTAACTGGTATACTCGTATTTCAGAGAGGATGAAGTTGCAGGTAGTGTCAAATTTTAAGACAGAGCAAACAAATGAATAAACACCTTGTAATTACTTTGTACGTTGGAAGCATCGACCGAGATGAATAGGATCACCTACATCGCTAAATTTTAATCACTCTATTCGTAATCTTAACTCCTTGGCATAAATGCTTAAAGCCTTGCTTGATTTTGAAGCACCAAGCTATTATTAACTGTTATAGTAACAACCTGGAACTGCAGCAGAGTTGAATCGGATCAATAAATCATATAGTATAGGGATAGGGAACTAATAATAAAATTTAAAATCAATTAGGTTGGTTAAAAATAATCAAATAACAAACGAGGACACAAGATAAGCGTTATCTGTACTCGTATCTAAGCTAAATTTACTGTGTTATGTAAACACTACATCATGATAACGAGACAAGAAAAGGACAAAGTATGAATCAAGCCGAGTGGAATTCCAAGTTTTTACAAAGTTTTTTTAGGAAAAGGTGACCGAAGATTGTTGGCAGATGGAAAGGACCCACCTGGTATATGCATATGCAGTCAGTTTTTATAGTACTGCATTTAAGACATAAAGGGGGATTTGAAGACGATAGCTTAAACATTGTATTTAATAAGATTTGTTAAATGAAAGTATAATATCAAAAGTCTAGGGGATGGGAGTCATCATTGCGGGGAAATTTTACAAGAACATTGAACATCTTGGTCATCATATTGAGTTAAGTTAACTGTTCACGGTTAACCATATCTTGTTCATATCAACAATTGTTTTTTTTTATTCAGTGTACTGGACTGATTGAACTGAAATCTGAACGTATCCGTTGTTTCTAAAATACCATCCGATGGTAAAATTTTTAGTTAATTTTTTAACACAATTTTATAGTTTTTTCTTCTTCTTAAAGGCAATAATTTAATAAATATAGTATTAAAATTCAACAAAAAATGTACTAACTAAGATATATATGTTTTAAACATCAGTTCAATCGGTCCAGTACACTGAAAAATATCACTTGTTGATTTGAACAAGGTTTTGTTACCTGTGAACAGTCATCTTAACTCCATACGAGCGCACCAAGATCTTGTTCCCTTGAACCCTTTGCACTAACTTGTTAACTTGATCAAGGTTTGGGTTTCAAATAATCATAAAAATGATTACTTTAGCTGACACACAGCAACTATACAAAATATGACTTAGTTGACCAGCATTTTTTTCAGTGTAGTTATTGCGTTATTCGGCGGACAAACTGATGGCCCAAAAAGTTATGCTATGAGACTGTCCGTTGTATTGAGAATGAACCTTAATCAAATTAAGAGATTTGCTCCAATTTTATAACTTCAATTAAGTTTAAAATTGAACAAAAATGGTCTACCCAAAAAGTTTCGCTATGAGACTGTCCGTTGTAATGAGAAGGAACCTTAATCAAATTAAGAGACAAAACAAAATATCACTAAAGCTATCAAACTATATATTACGATATGCTCCAATTTTATAGCTTCAATTAAGTTTAAAATTGAACAAAAATGGTCTACCCAAACGTTTCGCTATGAGACTGTCCGTTGTATTGAGAAAGAGACAAAACAAAAAATCACTAAAACTATCAAACTATAAATTACGATTTACTCCAATTTTATAGCTTCGAGTTTAAAATTGAACAAAAATGGTCTATGACTATAATTTACTGTAGGTAGAATCAAAGATAGGATCAAAATTAAGTTTAATAGTAGGTAGTTTTAATTTAATGATATCAAACCTCGACGGATCAAATCAACTACACGGCTAATTTACTTCAGTGAGATAGTAAGTTCTAATAAATACGGGGTCATTTAAAATTTTCTTCGCAATAACATACAGGCTGCAACAATCAAATTTTAATCAAATAAACATTTTCGCTTAATTAGCTACTGTTTTAACTAAATTACATTTAAAAATGTACGTTATATAACATAATTACATAAAGCACGTGATTCCTGTATTGTACTAAATAAATAATGTGACTAAATCGAAACTGTTTTGCAATGATACTAATTTTTAGAAACAATTTAAAACATAGCCATTTTTTTTATTATACGTAATAGTTAGAACATGTATATCAATGCCCTAATTTTTGTGCAGTTAATTTTGTATGACCTTATTATATATCGCATATCCGGTGGAATAATGACGTAACTGCAATTAAATTTCAGTTGAAACATGATCTCTATTGTTGGTTGAAAAATGTGCTTTTATGTTAATTACAAGAGCACAATTTTCAAATAACAGTAAAAAACGATAGTCATGTACAAATTTAGTGCAATTACGTCACTGTTCCATGGAATATGCGATAGAGTCAGGTGCATGATTGAGATTAAGCGGCGGGAGGCCGGGTCTAGAGGAAACGGGAATTGCGGAAAGTACATGACCAACGTCGAAATATTGATGGGGTATGTATGTATTCCTTAGGCACTTTTAAAGTGCACTGTTAATAAAATAATGAGGAGTTAGACGCCTGTTTTCGTCAGGTTTTGACTGTAGACAACGGTGGAAGGTTTATCATCATCGGGACAGAGGAAAATACTATCAGACTTCGGTTTCGGACTGATCTAAAAAAAGGTTTAATTTTTAGGTCAGTCCGAATATAAAACAGCACACAGTTTTTTTTCTCTATAAGTTACATAAAAAGTAACTACTAAGCAATGTGTAACACGTAATTATACATTTTGTGAATAATAGGGTAAAAGTTTCAAATGAACTAATCAAAAGTTTTGTTGTTGCATAGTTATAAAACTTTTCAAAACTCCGGAGGTAGACTCTACTTTTTTTTCGTTTTTGTCTGTTTTTCTGACATTTTTATACACTCGAAAACTACTAAGTCGATTGTGCTGAAATTTGGATTAAAAGTATACGGAAAATTGCTCGGCAGTGCTTCGGTTTTCTGAGACATTCCAGGAAAACTAAAAAAATATTTTCATTGACGGAACCCCACGTACACTTAGCTAACTTTTTCGGTCAATGAGCTTTGTAACTAAGTATAACGATACTTTATTATTGAGCTCTACGTTTTCTACTTGACTCTATATTAGTTTTTTTTTTATATTTATGTTTTTAATTATTATTTGTGGTTTACGAGCCAGCACTAAAAACCATAAATTCATTCAAGAGTGATTGACTCCAGCCAGCACGAGCACGTTTTACATCAACGTCTCTATCGCGGCGTCTTGCTCGCGTGCCGCGGAGAGTATTGACCTTTTTACTATGCCTAGCCATTTAGCGCAATCCGACCGGCAATATTTTCCCACCATTAATTCATCTCAATAAAAAAAAAACCTACCTCAAAAAATTTCTCGGCAGTCACCGCACAGGTGATCGCCGTACGAAAAAATCCAAGGTCTCGACACAGAAAAAAAAAAAAAAACACAGCACACGCGACGCGCTCGGTAAATCAAATTCGCGCGGGAAAGCCGGAGACAGTGATGTGAAATGGTCGATGAGGAATCGATAGTTGCAGCGCGAATCGATACGTTACGTAAGGCGCGTAGTGAGCCCAGCGTCGTCGCACGTGACTGGCGGCCGTGTGACGGAGCGGAGCGAACGCAGCGGGCTCCGCCCCCGCGCCTCGAGCCCCGCGCCGCGAGACCCTCATACACTACAGATACATAGAGCAGACGTTTGATAAACAAATTACAAATTTTAGATATATGAGGAGGAACTTGGGCTCTACTTAGGACGTTTAATTTTGTACAAACAAATGGAGTTGCAAGGTCTTCAACAACATAGTTGACGTTAAGGAAGTTTTTAACTGGTTTTACTAAACTTTCTTAAATAAATTAAAAATACTCAAAATTACAGCGGTTTGATACATTGATTATGCAATTGAACAAATTAGAAACAAACGACAACGAAGTGAGTTATTAAAGAATGACAAAGAAATAAATTACGAAAAGATGACTACATTTTCGAACGGTCACAACGACCATTCTATGCGATGCACTTGCAGTCGTTACGTTCGTCTCTTTCTGTTCCTCAAGTTGTAAAACTGTTTCCTGGGTGTGCCATCCCTTTCTTGCAGCTGAGGTAAGGACAGTCTCATCGAATTCGAATGTTAGTTATTAATCATCATAATATCAGTACGTACTATAACATATTACACTTTAAATACTAATCTAAATTAAATATTAGTATTGGTTTATCTATTCCCAAGATTCCACAACGACACCTTCGACCTGGCTGTGCCCAGTGGATGAATATCATTAGATAACGTAAATTATATCAGCTTTGGAAAGTTTAACTATTATACAAACCATACCACAATGGACGAGTATGATGCAGTAACCAAAATAAATAATTTTCCGGATACCCTTGGGTTCGTTATTAAATAATCGAAGTTGCTATAAGACTCACAAAATTAGCTTTTGTTGATACAAGAGTAGATTCGAAACTTGAATTCAATTTTACCACGGGAAAATATGAGTTACTACCACCAGGAGGTCATTCGATCGCCACGCCAGGAAAGTGCAGCCATGCAGTTGCCAAAGATAAATTGTCGAGTACAAATATACCAAATAGACGTAACAAATTGCAAATTTGTTTTCTTTACAGTTTCCGTTAATGAGCAATTAAGGCGCTACAAGTTCCGCCCGTAGCACATCGTAGAGCTATTCGCCGGAGCTACGCGGCGGCGGTGCTTATGCAAAAGAGGCCAATATTTCATCGTTCCTCCGTCTATTGCAGCCAGTATTATCATAACAATTGCTTGCTCTATGTACTTCAGCGGTTTCACATAGAGCTGCATTATCCTCTGGTATTTGTACGAGAAAATACTGTTCTGTGATAATTTTTTGCAACATCTGTTGCAGCCTTTGACTACAGAATGAGCTATGACCCGATTTACCTACACTCTACAACGTTGTGACTTGTAATCGGACAGTTGAAACACAGTATTCAATCACAGCCGCAAAAAAAATGTCGGCATCATATACCGATAGAAATATAAATATATCGAAAAGAGTCTCAGCTTACGGTATATTGAAACAAAATGGTTCGATTTTAAACTTATCGATCACGTCGGGTGTAGGACGTGATCCAACACGAGATAGAAAGATACAATCGCTCCAAGCTAAAACGACGCAGATCAGTTATAAAAAAGAATAACGTGTCCTTCTTCTTATTTGTTTTGTTTTTCCTGCTCCGTCCGTCAAACAGGCTTCGGTCACCGCCCATGCAGCTTATTTTCGTTTCAAGGACATGTGATACACCTCGAGACTGAACCATTAATATTAAAATTAATGTCTGCGTGCCGTTAACTTACGTAGATGGTAGCTATAGATGCCTGTGTGGTCGTGGGGCAACATTATTCAGCTGAATATGCAATTAAATGAGGGCAGTTTCAGCTGCACGAGTGCGAGCGAGACAGCACACCGGCACTCGATATTATATTGAACAAGTTTATAACTACGTGTATTAGACGAACGAGTTCGTACAACGTTTTCTCATTTCCCGGGACGAAACTTTTCTAATATTATAGTTTCATTCATATTGTCGGTAGTTTCGCGGAGTTTTCTTTCGTGGAAAATGAAAGACTATTTCCATAACTATTATTTCGCTTTTATAGCTTTGTTAGTTTCTTTTGCTTCAAATAGATTTGTTAAAGTTAGAAGTTTTCTACTTTATTGCTTGGAAGTAATGTTTGTTTTTGGAAAGTGTTAAACTACACCAATTGTCGTGCGTCTTCATCCATGTATTATGAAAATCTTTGATTACTTTTTTTTACTTTACCCTAATTTTTATGCAAAGGTAATCGAAAGCATAGCTTCTCATTATTTTTTAATTTCATTTACTAACATAGAATAAGTTATGATGGCTATAAAAAAAAACTTTCTTATTTAAAAATAAGCAATTTTAAATTTTTATTTTACTTTATAGAAAGAAAGAAAGAAAGAAAGAAAGAAGAAAGCGCCTGATCCAATAATGATTATCGATGCTACAATGACACACACGACTCAAATACATAATGCAGTTTATTTTCTATTCATTATTAATATGTATTAAAAAATACAAGGGTCTGCTTCGAATGCAAGTCTAACGAGGCTGTATAACTTTTAACCTTGACCGCGGCCGGAAAAAAACAATTTAAAAAACAACCTATAAAACTCCTGAGACGGTGGTTCGAGTCCAGCACATGAATCATCATGCCGAACCTACAATTACATTGATTACGCCTGTTACGAAATTGCAGTAATCACATCACTATTTTCTAGTCTACATAATTTGCAAAACCTATTCATTATACCAATTGATACTTTTACTAGCATGTTTTTTTAATGAAAGCATTCCATATTATGAAACATGCTTATAAAAGCAAGGTAACATTTTAAATTATGAGGGTAGTGTAATCTGAAAAATATGATGTGAAAATACCGTTCAAATATAAAGAGATAATTGGCAAGACTATGTGATAGACAGTAAAACGAATTGAATGTAAATGTTGGTTTTTAATTATGTGAGAGGGGGCTCTGCAATTTATGCAGGATCGCGTCTCCGTTTTCTATGTAAACAGACGCGAGCAACCTCAATTTACGTTCGGAAATATGCAACTAGCGTACAGAATTTAACGTTCAGAAACTTTTTAATAGAAAGTGGCATATTTAAAAATGTAATCTAGACCAACAAGCTGCGAGGCAACCAGCTTAAGATATAACGGCACCGGCCCAAGTTTCATTAGGAAAACTTCTTTTGTTGTCGAGTTAAAGTTTTCCGCACAATGGTCGTAATTAAAAGTTGGTGGCAATGCGCCCGGTGACAGCGGCAATCCGCAATAATCTCGCCGGCAGAGGGCGCTGGCAAAAAGGGCGCCAAACTTTACACAGATAAACAAACTTCCCGCAGAGGTTGTTCCCGCGTTTTTTTGGAGAACAGTTTGTTGTGAATTTGTTTTTTCCAAAATAATGTTTACTTCGAGGCTTGGTGTTTAGTAGTGATAGCATATTATGCAAAAAATATCTGTGCGTGTGTACATTGTGAAGGAAACATAAATAAACGTGACTAAGCTGATCTTCTTAAAACAGTGAACTTCCTAACCTCAAATCTTACTAAAGCTCACTATCAACGTTAATAAGTCTGTGACTATATCAGGACCAGCGTTGGTCTGAGGCACTCTGATTCTGATAGTAAACAGAAAATAAGAAGATATCGTGATTAGACTGATGGCATTATTGCCAATGTCTTAAAGCAAACAAAAAAAAACAACTTCCCGCCTTCTTGTTGCATCAACTTTGAAGTGGTTTCATTTGTACAACAGACCTGATTTGTATAAGGAGATGACTTTGAATGTTTTCTCTCCGTTTCGTTTATCAGACGTCTGATTTTTATAAGAAGACTTTGGATATAGAGATTGAGTCTTTTCACTTTGTTTTCCCTCCGTTTCATTTCGCACACATTCAAAATCTTCTTCTTATATGTAGAGGTTTGTCTTTTGACTTAAAATCTTTTCACTCCGTTTAGTTTCGTATACGTACAAAGTGCTCTTATATAAATCAGACGTCTGATTTTTATAAGAAGACGACTTTAAATGTAGTGGTTTTGTGTAATGACTAATGATGATACAGAATAAAAAGACAAATCTTGTGTCAACTCTTATCTTAGTTTTGTTTTCTTATAAAAGTCAGATTAAGTTTTAATGGATTTTAGGAGTTTAAAAAATATTTAGGTATCTCTACACAACTACTTGTCTTTATTGTTGTCAGTAGGAACATACTTAAAGAACATACAAGAACATAAAAGAACATACTTATGAGTTTTGTTCCTGTGAAAATTTCAGAAAAATTGCCCTTGTCGCTATTTTTACATGATAACTGATGGGTTATTGAGGAAATAAAAGGTGATTTAACTGAATAACTGAGATTAAATTTATTAAGACACGAGACACGACCTTCGTACATCGGAGAGGCGAGCAGAGAGAGAGTTGACAGCTTGTCACAAGGACATTATAAAAATCGTTTACAAAGCCAAGTACGTTTAGTACTGTTTTGCGTTTATAACGACAGTTCCAACACCTGCCCTTAAACCAAAACATTACACATTCAACTGTTATAATATAAAATTACAAGTGCGCCATAATGTCTAACATTTTTACATCACACAAATGAAATTCCAAACAACATTAGCCAAAACGACAATTTAAACACATTTAAATAAATGATTTGAGATTTACACAAAAGTCTTCAAACCTAATTGACACATACATTTATCAAACTTATCCCTTGCTAATGGTTTGGTAAGAATATCTGCTGTCATTTTATCTGTAGAAAGATACTCAATATTAATCAAATCATTGCTTACAAGATCTCTAATGAAATGATGTCTGACATCTATATGTTTTGTGCGAGCATGGAACATTGAGTTCTCACATAATCTTTGAGCAGATTGGTTATCATTGTACAGAGTCATTAAACAATCTACATTTAAACATTCATTAAAAAATGTATGTATGAACAAAGCCTCCTTACATGCATCCGAAAGTGCCATATATTCCGCCTCTGTGCTTGATAGCGCCACTGTTCTTTGTTTGCGACTTTCCCAGGAGACTACTGAGTTACCTATCTTATATACATACCCAGTGTATGATTTCCGATCCACTTCACAGGCCGCCCAGTCAGCATCAGCATACCCGCGAACGTCTAGGTTAGATTTTTCGAAATTAAGGCGATAATGTTTGGTGCCTTTCAGGTATCTTACCACTCTTTTCGCAGCCTTCCAATGACTGTCTGTATAGCACTGATTAAATTGGCTAAGAGAGCTCACCGCATGGGCGATGTCGGGTCTAGTACATACAGCAATGTACATAAGACAGCCAATTAGATTTCTGTACTCGCAGTTTTCAGCCTTCTCTGTTGCCTTAACAAGTCTAAGACCAGGCTCCATTGGTGTTCCAATCGGCTTACAATTTTCCATTTTAAACCTGCTTAAAACACTATTTATGTAGTTGGTTTGATCAAGAGTAATTCTTCCTTTCTCTTTACAAACTCTCATTCCCAAGAATTCATGAACTGTTCCCAAGTCCTTTATCTCGAATTCTTTCATCAACTGTTCTTTAATTTTCTTCTTCTCTTCAATTGAAGATGTAAACAATAAAATGTCATCAACATAGATCGTAATTATTGTTATGCTTCCTTGTTGAGATCTAAAATATACACATGGTTCCACTGAAGACTTCTTAAATAACATCTTCTTTGTCAGGACTCCATTTATTTTATCATACCAACATTTAGCAGCTTGTTTGAGACCATAGATGGATTTGTTTAATTTACAGACTTTATTTTCCTTCCCCTTTACAACAAATCCTTCTGGTTGCTCCATCACTATATCCTCATGTAGGTCGCCATTCAGAAATGCCGTTTTAACATCAAGTTGATCTATGTCAAGATCATATTCGGCAGCTATGGCAAATAACATTCTTATTGTGGAGTAGCGAACCACAGGAGCAAATGTTTCCTGGTAGTCTATACCATGCTTCTGCGTGAACCCCTTCGCAACAAGACGAGCTTTATACTTCAAAATTATTCCATTGAGACCTCGTTTTCTCTTAAAAACCCATTTACATTTTACCGGCTTCTGACCGTTCTTCAAGTCTGTCAGGGTCCAACAATTATTTTTAGAAAAGGAGTCATACTCATCTTGCATTGCTTCACGCCATCGATCAGCTTCTCTGCCATCCAGTGCCTCCTTTACATTCATCGGCTCATCATCTCCAATTCCACAGCTCAACGCAATGTTAGCAAACTCTTCTGAGTCATTTGTGCTTTCAAAGCTTGTGGTAGTATCAGAGTCGTCAGTTTCTAATGATGTTGTCCCTGGAATGTAAGTTTTATCCAACACATCATCTGTACTAAGAATGGAGGACTCTTCCTGATCAGTGTCATTCAATGTAAAAATTTCTTGTCGTCTCTGATTTTTCTGTTTTGACTGAGTTAATATGTCATCAGATAAATTGTGATCATTGAATGACCCTGACTTAGGGCTAGATCGGTCTATTGTATTGTCAGTATTGTAATTTGTGACAACATGGGGTGTCAAAGAAATGTTTAGTATATCATCATTTGACATATTTTCTTCTTTAAATGTACCATTTGAAATAAATTTATTTTCAAAGAAGGTAACATTCCTAACTTTTATACATGTGGTTGGGCACTCCGGGTCTATCAGTCTATAGCCCTTGCTTTCTTCACAGTATCCAACAAAAATGTATTGTTTACATTTTGAATCTAATTTCTTTCTGTTTTGTATTAATGCATATGCCAAACAGCCAAAAATTCTGAAATGACTAACGTCTACCTTTTTGCCAGTCCATTTTTCTTCAGGAGTGGTTCCCATGACAGCTTTCGTCGGTGTTCTATTCTTGATATACACAGCTGTCTTCACTGCTTCAGCCCAGAACTTCTTTCCCAAGCCAGCATCCTGCAGCATGCACCGTGCCTTCTCCATTATGGTCCTGTTGGCTCGCTCGCTGACCCCATTCTGGGCTGGTGAGTATGGGACCGTTGTTTGATGCACGATGCCTTGTGCTTTCAGGAACGTCTGGAACTGATTATTGACATATTCAAGACCATTGTCACTTCTCAATATTTTTATTCTCTTACTAGTCTGATTTTCTACAAGAGCTTTAAAAATTTTGAAACTCTCAAAAACTTCACTTTTAGCCTTAAGAAAGTAAATAAAAGTCTTCCTTGTGCAATCATCTGTAAAGGTTAAAAAATATTTTGCACCCCCTAGAGAAGACTGAGACATAGGCCCACATAAGTCAGTGTGTATCAGCCCTAATATCTCACTTGACCTGCTTTGAGAATTCTTTGGAAAGGGTATTTTAGTCTGCTTCCCCTCCACACAAGCAATACAAGATTGATAGTTGTTATCATCATAATTAATGCCTGTTACCATACCTTTCTTCATGACATACATGCTCCTTGAGTTGAGATGTGCGAGCCGCCTATGCCACGTTTTTTGTGTATCTCCACAGCCCGAGGATGTAGTCCTCGAGTCCTTCACCGAAGAACCCATATCTGCTGTGCTTGCTGCAGCTTCCGGAACATCACCAGTCACCTGTGAAGTCCCTACAGTCTCCGAAACCAAACATGAATTTATAACACTTTCGGATGCTGTATTAGTTGAAAGCTTAGTATCTAATTGATATACTTGGTTGAGATGAGTAGCAGTTGCTACTATCTCTTCTTTGTCCATTATTTTACAACCTTTTAAATCAAATATTACTCGGAAACCTTTCCGGGTCATAGCGCTTACTGACAATAAATTTGCAGTAAGTCTTGGTACAAAATACACATCACTTATTGTCCTTACACAGTTCTGTAGTCTTATTTTTACATTTCCTTGACCCACAGCTGATAGCTGTTCACCATTGGCTACATTTATTTCTATTGGTTTTATAGAAACAAAATCACAAAATACACCTCTGTTATTGCACATGTGATTCGTAGCTCCAGAATCAATACACCATGTGTCACTTTTCACTACAACGGAGAGTGCAGTTAATAAAGTCTTGTCCTGCATAAGCGGTTTCCTACTGGTCTTCTGCGGACAGTTCTTTTGTAGATGGCCTGGTTTCTTACAACGGAAACATTTAAACGTTCTTTTGGCAGCCAGGGCCGTCCCTCCCTCATTAATGTCATCACGCCGCAGGTGTTCCTGCAGTAATTTTGACTTGACATTCTCGCTAGATAATTCTGCGTTATTATTTTCAAGAGTCATAATTAAGGGGTCATAATTTGGTGGCAACCCGCTCAACATTATGACTGCAACAAAATCATCCTCTAAGGGAGACCCAATATCGCTTAATTGTTGAACGATTTGTGTAATTTTAGATAAATATGTGTCCATGCTCTCGTACTCACACAGTTTTATGCTGAAGAGACTCCTCAAGAGACTTAACCGTCTACATAATCCTTTGTCTTCAAACGCCTGTTGCAATTTTCTCCAAGCTTCGTACGGCGTTTTGGCATTTCTAACAAGGGGATATGCTGAGGTATGCACTGACAAGCATATTTTAGCTAATGCCTTTAATTTTTTCTTGTCATCTGCTGATTTTTCTTCAGATTCCACACAATCCCAAAGGTCCTCGTGCACCAGTACCATACGCATGGCGAATTTCCAATTATGGTAATCTTGAATGCCTTTTAATTTTTCCAATGGGAAAGATAAACTCGTGTGTCCATCGCCGGCCATTGTCGTGTCGATCGTCCAAAAAAAACGTGTTTTTATTTGATAACGCCTTTTTCAAGAAAATAAATAGCTCACTATTCAGGGATTAATGCCTGGGCCCATAACCTGATGGGTTATTGAGGAAATAAAAGGTGATTTAACTGAATAACTGAGATTAAATTTATTAAGACACGAGACACGACCTTCGTACATCGGAGAGGCGAGCAGAGAGAGAGTTGACAGCTTGTCACAAGGACATTATAAAAATCGTTTACAAAGCCAAGTACGTTTAGTACTGTTTTGCGTTTATAACGACAGTTCCAACAATAACGAATCCGTGCCTAATCGACTGTAATAATCGATTTAGCTGAACGGGGACATCACTAGTCCGGATGAATGAATACTTCAATGAAAATGAAAAATCTGAATTTCTATTCAGATTTTTTTAGAGATCCGTCAAATCGCAATTTTTTATAGCAAAGCTTCTTTGTCCGTCTGTCTTACCTCGGAGTACTAGAAAACTACTAGACCATTCCATGAATATTTTTTTATTAGATATTAAAGAAAATTTAAAACTGTTTGTTTCACGGAACACTAAAAACTACAGTATCGATTGAGCTGAATTAATTAACATACATAAAAATGCCTGGCAATGACGGGAAATTAAATGGAAACAAAGATTTTCCAAGATATTTCCGGAAAATTTAAAAAAGTTATTGAGGAACCATTACGGATGACGTATGTACAGTAAGTACAATCCGAGTTAAGTGACTAGCCCTAGCACTTTACCCAATAATGATAGAGTTAAAATTAGAACGAACTTGGTCATTACTGAGTGTACGCTTTGCAGACTCTTTTATTTTTTCGGTTTATAAAATATTTTCAGTAGTCAAAAATTAAATCAACAGCCTACGCAGGATTGATAGTACGTAAGAGGCTGCCAGTAAAGTTTTATAATAATTGCCATTAAAATAACAAGGTATAGTCAGCAATACCTTGTAGACAAAGCTTATATTGGTCAGAGCGGTGGTCACTATTCTGCAAATTGTAATTTTTTGAACCAATTTCAAAGATTGCTTGTTTTGTATGTTTTCTTAAAATACACAATGCTATGGCTGATGAAAACTCAAAAAGTTCTGTAGTTTTAGAGAAAAAAAAATATCATTTTGAATATATTTATACATTTTATCAGGAACCACTGCGAATTTTCCAATAATACTTACTCGTAGCACGTTCATCGTACTAATAGTAAGTAGTAAGGTTCCATAGAAAAAAAAAACAAGCCAAAACCATCCAAAGGCAGACTGCCTTCTCTTACCTAGCTACGGCTTTCGTAAAATGTAAAATGTTCCGGCTGATATGATGAAAGAAAATTATAAAAATGTCAGGAAAAATATGTTTTCCAAGATTTTAATGGAAAACCATTTTGATTAGGTACTCAAAGACTATACTGTATCTATTGAGCTGAAATTTGAAACGTATACTGGTATAGAAAATTACTCGGCAATCCCCGCATTGTTTAAATAAAACTTCTTCGGCATTATACAGGTTTCCTCACGACGTTTTCTTCACAGTAAAATCATTTTCCATCAGAAATATGACACGACATCAATCAATTACACACACACACACACACACACACACACCATAACATACCGTAAAATATCATTTTACAAATTAATGACCATGCGATACGGAAATTAAGCGGTACACAGACGGGCGCGGTGGGGTAGACTCCCCCATTCTAGGGGGAAGGGGGCTAGAATAGCAATCTAGGGAGTCTGAATAGTCTGGGCGGCTGAATGAAATATCTAGCGGCGCATGCATGCCCATCAAGCCCATGAAAACGCATTAGGCTTCGTAGATGGAGTTCGGCCCTAATGCATGTCTGATGTTAGTGATTGCATTGTGTCCGGTTTCTGTGGTTTTGTGAGGAGATTACACTGAAATAGCTGATATACGCGACTTGGTCGATGTGGAATTTGAACCCCTTTAGGGTTATCAGCGGGGGCTAACCCCCCATCCATAAGTGACAGAACCGACAGATTTCTTAATAAACTACCTACTTACTAGGTACTTATACCTAATTTCTTGGTGAAAACAAATGTAGTCCTAGAACATCAATTTCGCCCGCCTTCTAGACTACCACTCAAAGAATCTAATCATTTGTGACAAGATAATGAATTATGTGCACCAACTTTAGAGTGCAATTAGCATTCAGAAAATTGGTGCACATATAATTATTAACTAAACTAGCTGTGCCCACGGCTCCGCTTGTGGTCTACAAAATTATTCTCCGCTCCGGCCCTACACCGCTCTTTCCCTATATAACCTCGCTCACTCCAAATGTAGTCCTAAGTCATCGTGATTTGAATCTGAATTCCGCTGAGTATTATACTTTATTGTATTGCGTACCTAGTTTTTGAAATCTAAAAATTCGCATAACTTTTGATTGAGTAGGCCGATTGCGATGAAATGAAGACTAATTGTTACTCCGAATCAATCCCTATGTTTTCTGGAAGCTCTATCAGAGTCAGTTCATTCGTCTTTACGTGATGCGTGCATAAACTAACAGGCAAAAAATCCAAAAATGATCATAATGCGTTCTATTACTAGACCCCTATTTTTGGAAAATATTTTCAATGTACTCTCTAAGTTTACGTTTTTATTTATTAGATGGTAATACTTGTCTCAAATGATAAAATATTTTGGGTGCCAGTCTAGAAGGCTGGCAAAATTGGCTTAAATCAAAAATTGTGGCCTAATAATTTCAGAAAAAAAATCAAAACTATTTTCTCGACTATATTGGCCGCCATCTTGTTACTCCAACAAGAGTTAGGCGAGTTTCATATTCGCAAAACCGTCAAAAATCTAGGTTAACATCGACTCACACGAACATTTAATAAGAATGTAAATGTATTCTGAAAGTACAAACATAATTCCATTATTAGCAAAGACGTCGGGCGTGATATATTATCAAGTTAAAATTAAATTAATTCCACACTCCCCCTTCCACCCCGCTCCTCTCTCCCCCACCCCGCTATCTCCCTGATATATTGAGGATGTTTAATTAAAATATCTTTAAGTGATTTACAGCGCCGATAACTGCTGGTTCAAGGCGCAGTTATCGGCCATCTTGGATTTACTCTGTGTTGCTAGACAAATGATTCATGTTGTTGACAATGTAGTTTTATTAGTAATCTCTACTAGTATAGGGTTATTTTATATTGTAATCACAACATAATCAAGACTTTTTTTATTACGTTTTTTGCTGATTTGTTTATGACAGTTGTAAAGCGGTTATATGCAGTCTTTAGTATACCTGCTGAATGAATGAACTGACGTACTTACTTAGAATAAATTGAGATGTTTAACGGATGAATGATTTGAGAATAACTGTAAATATGAATTGATGATTTTAATATAATTGACGATGGATGATATACCTAATGTTATTTAGCTAAGTCTAATCTAATTGTTTTTCATATTATTTTTATTTATTTATTCATATTAATTCAAAATGTTGTAATGTTTTCCTATGGGCCAAAGTGGCCCGAAATAAATACAATTTAATTTAATTTTTCGTAAATCCTCCGTCTGTCTCCTGCAGATGAGAGAGGGTTGTGCTCCTGCAGTGGAGACAAAAATAACCTGATGATGATGAATTTAATTTTTAATTTTATTAATTCTTCAACCACTGTTGAAGCGTGATTGAGTAACAAACATCCAAACTTTCGCATTTAAAATATTAGTGGGAGTACCCGTTAGATAGTACAATATGACATTATCCGAAATGCTTAGGCGCCCAGGTCTAGTGACGCTTGAGGGAAGGCCCATGTCCAACACAGGACTCCAGCAGGTAGGTAGAAGCTAGTTACATATACCGTCTTTCTGCAGCCTATTTATGACACAAAACTCGTCTCCGTTCCGTCTTAACATTTTCCGGGCGAGCGGCAAATTTAATTTTCCTTGGAAATTGTTGCCCCGCGGCGCAAAGGCACGTCGGGGCAAAGAATCGAGTTTACCCGATCAAAACTCATGTAAATACTTATCGTAGATTATCGTGGCTTTAGTAGTTTCATTGGTCAAGTTGTTATTTTATCGAAAGAGATAGCCTTAATATGTACCCAACTTGTTATTCTTACTCTGTGTGCAATGAAAAGTTTTTTTTTTCTGCTTCTTACTTTTAATTTTTTTTGTTGTTGCAATGAATAGCTACCTACAATTTCTGGTCTTAACATTATAAGTTTCATCTATTCAGCTATAATAAAAATAGCATCCAAATACATTATGTACTACTAAGTACACTTTGCCGTGTAGCTTCCGGTAGAGTAGAATAGGACCACTCCAACTCTTCCCGTGGATGTCGTACAAAGCGACCAAGGGAATACATTATGAAACGTCAATCAGGCCTCCCCAACCCGTCTGGCCAGCGCGGGGAGTGAAGGCCAAATCCTCAGTCTGTCTCCGGCAGATGAGAGAGGGTTGTGCTCCTGCAGTGGAGACAAAAATAACCTGATGATGAAGTACACTCAGAAATTTTCTGCAGGTTTTTTACGTGTACGATAGAATTTATGTTACGTAACTCACATATAATATTTGGTACGAGAGAAAGGACAGAAAATAGGGTATAGACATAGACATATCCTTAACTTTCGTGCGGGTCAGATCAATTACAATTAAAAGAAAAACCAATTAAATTAAATAAAAATTACAAATAAATTATACTTCTACCTTCATTTAACTGCACAAGTGCGCCTAGATGTAATAAAGTAATAATAAATAACAAAATATATTTATTTTCTTTAAATAAGAGTAACATGGGACTTCGGGGGCTCATGTCTCCTTTTAGATTTGGATACTCTGTGTTAGGAGGAACCGCTCTTCATTACAAACATTATCTCTGTTTCATTTAGAGATTCTTAAACATTTGTTTTTGTTTGTAAAAAAGTAAGCTACTTTATTATTGTATCTGTGCAAGTATTTTTTTCGTACAATAAAGAGTAATTGAATTGAGTTCTTAACTGAGTATCTCAAAATATATAAGTATCTATGTTTACTGCCTAAGAAGCTTTTCAGAAAGGGCCAGAAAAATCCAACACACATTGTTAACATAAATATTGGAAGGGCAATAAAACGCATGGCGGGCCCCGCCCGTGCTGCGGAACCCTAATCCGTCCATAAAACAGATTTCGGAACGCTCCGTGGGTAATCCGCGATATATTAAAAGTCGTCTGTTAAGCCTCTTACGGAATGTTGTGATGTAAAACAATGTTATTTAAAAGGCCGAATTAGTACGTAACGGCTAATATATTTTTTTTACCCAATTAAGCGATGTATGTATGTGTGTAATACATGCTTTTTGCGTCGATATTCACATATATTTCATTCAAAATTTATAGTTTTATGAAAACCAAATCATTTGCGTCTCGAAAACAAAATAAATAATAGATGGTATTCCTTGCCTCGACATATACATACGTCTATGTATATAACTAATCGCGCACCAGGTGGAGAGACGAGCTGGAGAGGTTCAGGAAAAAAAAATAAAAAAAAATGTATATAACTCACACACACCGGTGTAATTTTTTTGTTATTGCAAAGAGCTTTATACTATGGAGACTGGTATACCTACTGTCGGCCATTTTTCAAGCAAGCAATAATTTTTCAAAATGGCCGACAACAGGTAAGCTTGAAACGTTAGATGGCCGTTGAAAAAAATCTACGTCTATTAGCCGTAGAGACACGGGACCCAGACTATTCGGGCTAGATATTTTTATCTGATTCCGAATTTTATATAAGTGTGGGTTACCGCGTTTTTGCGTTGATATGTGTACAGTTAATTCTGAGGTCTCCAGTGAAAAAGTTTCTAACTTTAAAAATACTACTACGGGAGACCAAATAAATTATTATTAATGTTCTGATTTTTATAAACGGTTCAATGGTTGTTATGGAATTTGAATTTATATAAATGTTTTCTCATATATGTTTAAAAAGAATTCGACATGGACTGGTCCATTTACCATCAAGTTTAGTGATATTTCTAAAAATTGGTGTAAAATAATAATACTAGTTTTTATAGCATCTTATCTTATTAGGGGCAGGAAGACTTGTCGATATTTCGACCCTTCAGGGTCTTTTGTACCAAACCCCTGTTCACCACCGATTTGGTGGACTTCACATACGCCTTAGAATTTCTTCTTTGATGGTATATAAAGGTTTCCTTACGATGTTTTCTTTCACCGAAAAGCCTGTGGTATTATAGATAATAAAAACTCATTGGTACGGGCAGGGTTTGAACCCACGAATTCATGAACGTGAGGCGAGTGTACAACCAACTACGTATCTTTGTTATAGTACTGTAACAACTATATCTTTTGCCTCATTTAAATTAAACATAAGCTTTTTCATGAACTAGATAATATGTAAATGTTAAGAGGAACTTTCTCGATATTGACAGTCCCCATGCATAATTCATCAGGTGTAATACATAATGTATGTTTTATTATAAGAACAATGGTTCCGTTGCGAGTTGCTTGCCTTGCGGTTTTGTCTGAGATTGAAAAGCTTAGCGTATTAAAAACTTAGATGCAACTCATATAGTTAGATTATGGTTAAAATAGTGTTAGGAGAATTAATATTAAGTTTAAGTTCAGAATTAAGCTCTGGAAAATAATATGAAATCTGGGAAAATAAGATTTAGATACAGCTGCTCCTATAATCGAGGAAAATACGTATTTTAGTCTCGGTCAAAAATTAAGAGGGCTATTACGAACTTGTCTCCCATACAAACTTTCTATGCCAATATAATTAAAGCTCGTTTCTAATGAAACTTTATATACGTAAGCAGGACATGGGTTTGTTTTTGTACAGATTATTTTTTCGGCATCATCATCATATCACCCCTGAGACGTCCACAGCTGCACATAGGCCTTCCCCAATGGACGCCACCACACCCGGCCCCCCAAATCCTGCTGCTTTCGGCCCCTTCCTCAAGTCGTCAATCCATCTGGCAGCGGCGGGGCGTCTTACCCTGCGTATTTTTGACATACTTCATTTTTATAGAGATAAAAGTATCAACACTACTCAGTGACCACAGTATTTTTGAAAAACTAATCTGTACAAATTCAACAATTTCGTGTCCTGCTTACGTGTACAAAGTTTCATTAGAATCGGCCTTTGCATTTTAAAGATATTTGAATTGAAAGTTTGTATGAGAGACGAGTTTGTAATCTCACCCTTAAACGCTTTTATAATATAGGTGTCACTGGTTTATATAATATTACGGGATAATATTTTATCTTGCAATAGGTATAACCTAACACTAATCGTTATAAGAGCAATTGTGTAACGAAGAACGACAAACACACAACCAAATATTAAATATGTATATGTACTTAAGTCTAACAGGGATATACTTTTTTCTTTAACACGGTGACCTATAATTTTACATATCATTTAAATGAGTTTATCACGTGTTCGTTCAGGTTTTTAAATTTAAAAACGGCCAAAACTAAACTTTGAATAGTCCGATTAATATTTTTTAATCTTCTATTATGGTGTATAACTCAATATTACTATTTTAATCGATTGTGGTCAGTGAATTATCCTACTAATATTATAAATGCGACAATTTAAGGATGTTTGGATATTTGGATGTATGTTACTCAATCACGCTTCAACCACTGGACGGATCGGGATGAAACTTGGCAAATATTTAGGTTAGGTCCTCAAATAGGACATATGATAGTTTTTATCGAGAAAATATCCCATTCCTACGGGAAATACATAATAATTTGTGATGTTAAGTTGTGCACACGGACGAAGTCGCGGGTAACAGCTAGTATTATATAAGTAACAGATTTTTATATTTGTAGAAAAATAAATGTGGCTTATAATACTTTCAATAAGCGTCTTTATCTAACTACGAAAATGTAAATAAAATATTCAGCATGTGCTGTAACAAAATCCTGCGAATCAGTGCCTACCTACTCATTTATTATTTAAATGCTGTATAAAGGAAGTGGGTTAAGTATCTTCAGCACTTTAGATCTCCTTTATTCATATAGGTATTCCGGATTCTGGAAAAACGTAATCAGATATCACTTAACACGTTATTCAACTAAAAACGGCTATCGAATGACTTGGAAGTGTATTAAAAAGATCACAAAGACATTTTTTTTGCTCTTAAAACGAAAAGTAGTCGCTTTGCGACATTGGATCGCACAAAGTGGCGATGCATCGTCTCTGCCCACACCTCTGGGACCAGGGCGTATTATGCGTATTAGGCAGTATTATGTATGTATGTAAAACGAAAAGTTTTACCCACTTTTATATGTTCTAGGTGCGTTTTAACTACTTTAATATTGTCACTAGAATGCAAATACAGCGAATGTGCTATTTCAGCGAAATTCAATAACACATTATACTAGCATATATGTACATAAATAGCATTATCAAAGAACCTCGATTTAGCACATTAGCGATTTTAGCATTTTAGTGACGGACGTTCTAGGTGCGTTTATCCATGTACGTGAGCTGTCAAACCGAGCTCCGATGACGTCACCGAACGTAGCGGACGATTTATAGCCGGGGAGCCCGACCGCCACTTGTTGCTTGGGTTCTTTACGACACGGCATTGCAGACCGGGGGCTTGTCGCACCATGCTGAAAGGCTTGTTAAGTCTTGGGGACTTAGTGTTTTACACATGCTAGCTCTCTGTTTCGTATAACAGATGACGAGGAAAGGGAATGGCAACAACTATCACTGTCAATGTCAATCGTGGCGGTAATTTGGTGTTTAAGATCTTTATTTTTCATTAAGAATTAAAAATATAATTCAATTACATGACAAACATACTGTAACAACCAAGAAGGTTACGTAAAGTACGCAAGCGATACATATACAAAACTTCATTATTAAAAACTACACTGGTTTTAAATACATAAAAAAGTATGGAAATACAGTCAAATACTTTACAGATGTGGTTGCTGAACAATCATCACAACACTCGTCTAATCTCAAAACCCTACATTTTCAAGGACGTGACATGGACCATTTTGGAAATGATACAGAGACATTTTTATTCAAATTCGTGGTGAACATTTTTGACCATTCCTCTTAAAGTTCTATTTTTAAAAGTGCATTTTTTTACAGCATATTAAAGAAATGAAAACTAAATTGTTTTACCACGGTTAAGACTTAGTAAAGTCAGTAAATGGTCGTGTTGCAATAAATGATTTTGACTATTTTATTTTTCTTAATATTGTATACTAGCTGTTACCCGCGACTTCGTCCACGTGGACCATTTATCATCACAAATTATTATGTATTTCCCGTAGGAATGAAATGTTTTTTCGGGATAAAAAATAACATATGTCCTATTCCAGGACCTAACCGAAATTTGTGCCAAGTTTGATCCCGATCCGCCCAGCGATTGAAGCGTGATTGAGTAACAAACATTCAAATATCAAAAATTTCGCATTTATAATATTAGTGGGATACCTTTTAAGTACAACGTTACTTGAGTTATCTCGTATTCTACTTAGTTCTTTTTTCAAATAACAGTTCCCCGCAGTGCCAACCCTACTAGGCCCCTACCCTAATCGTTTCCTCCCCTGAGATTGTCACCAGTATCTTATTAACACCGGGTTCAAGTCACTTGTTGCTACTTGTACCTCTAGTGGTTACTGTCACGGGACAGTATAGATCCCGCGCCGATACGACGATGTAGGCACGGGACATCCCACAGGATCTGCGGACTGAGAATCTCTTTGCAGATCGCATCGCTATACAGTCTAATTGAGAACCTACTCCTTTCTGAAGTCAGTTAAAAATATTCCATGTATACTCTTTTGACAGTTCTTAAGTTTATACATTCTCAGCCGAAATAAGTCCTCTGCTAAACACAAGCCTCCCCAATAGAATTCCACTTTTGGTGGGCTGTCTACTGGAGGATTTGCCGTAATCACCACGCTTGGCAGGCGGATTGATGATCGCAGTAATGATCTTACACGACCGTGGCGGACTGTTGTTTACAGATCCAGACCGTAAAAACAAGTAAACATACTCATTTCCACATTTATAATATTAGTTAGGATACACAATGAAAAGCCTTAAAATATTAAACTTAGCCGTTTTGTTCCCGGCTTAGAATGGTACCACCATTAATTTTCCCGTGGGTGTCGTTAATGCGACTAAGGGATTGCACCAAGAACAAGCAGCAGCGTTCTCCTGTGTATATTAAGATCATTACTGCGATCACTAATTAACCTGCCAAGCGTGGTGATTATGGCAAATCTCTCAATCAACAAGCCCACCACAAGTGGCATTCTATTGGGGAGTTTTATGTTCAAAAGTGGACACATTTCAGCGGAGAATGATTCAATTGTATTAATTTATTAATCTAATCTATTATCCTACATACTTATTTAGTTCAATTATTAATTACATGCTATAACATTTAATTACGTAAATGGGAAAAGAAAGGCTTTATTATTATTATTCTTTTAGGAAATGAAAACATTCGCCTCAAACACTCTTCAGACATTCTCCAACTTCCATACGTTCCAATTTCCAAGACATTTTACTTTGAAAACACATTACGAAATTAAATTTATAACGAGCGAGCCGCATTTCCATATCACTCTCATATAGATAGACGTGTAGTAAAATATGGCGCTCCTTTTTTCCCTCAATATGGTTAATTTAATATTTCATAAAAAAATAAAGCCACAAATAAATCTGATAATCAATGCCTTGTGTTTACATACGTACTTATGCGTAAGCATATACAGACTGCAATATGACTTTAAAGTAATTAACAGCAATTTGTGTGTAGTTACCAACCCGGCTTAGAATAGGGCCACCCTCAGTCTTCCCGTGGGTATCGTCAAGGCGACTAAGGGATTGCACCAAGGACGGGCAGCGTTCTCTTATATTAAGTTCATTACCGCATCCGAAGCGTGGTGATTATGGCAAATCCCCAATGGACAGCTCGCCAAAACTGGCATTCTATTGGGGAGTCTTAGGGGGAGTGTCGGGGTAGGCTTAATTCAAGGAATATCTAATATAATACTCCTCAATGCTGGCCGTAAAAAATAGATGCCAGTAATAATAACCTTAAGAAAAATAGGAATTCAAATTGTTCTTATAAAAATCACTGGCCGTTGCTTCCGTGCGTTGCAGCCATTAATTAAAAAAGAAAATCTTCCCATTCCGTTCTAATAACGTACAAAAATCTTTCGCTGGAAGGAAATTGCGAGGCAAATTCCTTTTACTTGAAATTGCGTCCGCCATAAAGTGTGATAGCGTGTACCCATCGGATTTTTCCAATTCAAAGGATCGTTCGCAGACATTTCATATCTGAATCTTAGCACCTAATATTTTAAGGTCAGTCTGTCAGTCCCGCTATGGACGACAGTGATCGTTTATTGTCTGTATGTTTGCCACTTTAGGTAGTAAAAAAGTATCTTGACAGTAGAGGCTAAGTTCCTATGTCGAAAGGTGTAGCAGCCGAATTAAAAAAGAAATTATTGTCTATGGTGATCAGTACAATATGAAGAACATCTTGAATTATCCTGTCTGGCCTAAACTATAAATAAGTTATTTTAAAGAAGAAAGTATTAAAAAGAACGAGCAAAACCGGAAAACTAACAACGTCCTTTGCAGACGGCCGCATCAGCATATTGGCTCGTTAGTACGACGTTCGAGAATGCAGCCCCGAACACACGCGACGATGTATAGCTATCACGATCAGAGGGGGTGTGTTCCAAGTGTGTGTGCCAGACGTAGACGAACCACAATGCTGTATTGTATTTTTTTTTGCTGGTAGCTTTGATTTGAATTTAGAAGTAAAGGAAACGTAAGGTGGCCGCTCACGGGTTTAGTAACACTAGAGGGCGCCAGTAGTAGGAAAAATATTTTTACAAAATTTCTGATTTATTTGGCCACCATTTTTGATAAAAATTATTTGACCCGCCTTCAAAACTGCCACTCAAAGTTCCAATCATTTGTGACAAGTAACGTTTAGTATTCGAATTATGTGCACTAACTTTCACAGTGAAAATTCTTAACATTCAGGTTAAATCGTCGATCCTATCAATTTATTAGGTACCTACCTAATTAAAATATACGGGTGAAATATTTGTGTCTTGTATATTTCTATAGTAAAACCATAAATATCGAAATATGAAGAAGGATTTTTTTAAAATATATTATTGCACATTTTCCGAACATGGAAGAAAATGAAACTTTTTTAATAGAAAACAATTTGGAGTGTTTGTGGTTCATTGTGTCGATAGTGCTGGCTGATATTACGGTACCCTGAATAGACAAAAGAGGAAAAAGAAAATGGTTACGCAACCAAATTACATATTTACGTAACAGTTGAAGGCTGCGTTTTGTTTGCTTCGAAAATAATCAAAAGGAGAAATTCCGGCAACTGAATTTCAAATAAAATATTTAACGACTACTTTGAGCACCGGATTCGTCGGGAAAGTTATGAAATTTTCAAATGTCTACGCCCGGAAATTACGCGCGTACGTAGATTTTGATATAAGTATAATGTTGTATTATGAGCTTTTGAAGGGTTTTAATATGTGAAATATGTAAATTTGTTAGCAAATGCGAATGTAGAAGAGAATCACGTATTCATACACATATATACCTGATATTGAACGGTTATACGATTACCTCAACAGTTCTAGGTATAAAAGTCAAATTTTAACAACGAAAATAAGCTTTTTTGAGAAATAAGCTTATCCTTTTGTATAATTTTCTTTTCTTTGTGTTGTTCTTTGTATATTTGTGTGTACTATAAACTATTAAATAAATAAATTAGTTAAAAAAAGGCGATGAAACGAACACATACCCTAAGTACCACATAACCCATATTGCGTAAACCAATTCGACAAAATATGGATATCATTTTAAACTCACTAGAAAAAGTATAACGTTAGGATCATATTCCATTTCTAGAAGCGAACACCGAAAATGCATTTATAAACGAGGCAATAAAATGCATTAAATGAAAGTTTCAAGCAATAGTTTGGAGTAACTATCCAACAGGAATGGGCGAATCTCCCCCCTACTCCTCTCGCCCCCACCGCCTACAGTACAAGCGTATTTAGAAAATGAAAAAGGAAACGCCATCCAATTTTCAAATATGTAAGTATATAAATTCTTAAATGAAATTATTTGAAACGAAAAAAGTGAGGTTACTTTTGACGTTTTGGCGCGCAAAGCGTATTGTATTAAGAAAAAACAATAATAAAGTCTCGGCGTATATTGATCGGAGCGCCGCGCATGCGCAAGATGGCGAAATTTGCAATTACACCGTGTTCTGTGCAAATTTCGCCCGAGTTTATAATTCGGAGGCGGCCTCTAACGTCGAATTTCCCATTTGCCGACTACGCGAGTGAGGGAGACAGCTATAGGGGGAAATAAATTTAAGTTAGTTGCGCCATTTTCGAAATTTTCGTGTTTTTGTCGTAACTTCAGATGTGTTAGATGAATAAATATCAATTAAAGAAGTTAGCGTGATGTATGTTTGCCGAATTGTTTTCCTTATTTATATTATTTTTGTCTCGCAAGAAAGTAATAACGCAGAAGAATGATAAATTTATTATCAGGCAGCGTTGTAACTTTTATGTCGTTAATTTAGAATTCTACTTGATATAATCCTGATATATTTCCTATCTTATTAAGAAATATGACGAAAATATAGTTAAAGAAGTATGTTTGAAGGAAAGTTAGGTTCTTAATCTATATTTAATGTTTGGCAAGATTTTATTGAAAAGTAAAATTCAGCATTTTACCTAAAAGGCAAATATGTATATTACTTCGCGATTTTCCTTCCATACTTAGAATAGGTATTGTCTATGACAACTTATAGTTAGAAACATGTTTATTACCAAAATTGCTGCTCCTAATTGAACTTTTTAATTACCATAGATAGACCATGTTTTTAATCTAAAACTGCGAACAAAGCTTATCGATCGCGCATGCACCTCTAATATCAAACGTCCAAAACGGCTAATCAGTTCTACCTAGATCTAGATGTAGCTGTCTAGCCTTTAGGAAGTGCAGCGCGGGTGCAAAGTGGGGGGATGAGGGGGCAGTCTGGTTGCCATGGTAACCGCAAGATGGCGCCCGCGAAATTAGTCCGTCTACAAGCGCATATAGCGTCGTCTTCATTACGCTGGATTTCAATTTGCTGCCTAAATTGAATGCAAATATGATGTTATTTTGCGGGAATTGCCGATTTGCGACTAAACTGGATTTAACTTGTTTAGAACTTGGTTCAAACCAGTTCAATTTCTTACCTACCCTGCAGATTAATGCCACATTTTTACAGCAGGTGATGGGAAGAGATGGGTACTATCGCTTACACCTAACAAACGCATTTGCGTCTCGGAAACAAAATAAACAATAGATGGTGTTCCGGCGTGGAATGCAAATTTAACGTGGTAATACTAACATGTTCTTGCTGCAGTCCCTTTCATGAATATTTTGTACCGGGACACAGAGTTTGTTTGCGTATGCTATTTCATTTGGATAGGATTATACGTCTGCAACTTTTTAGTTGCTGCGTGTAAATGTTAAGGCGACAAATATATATATAGATATTTGTATCATTCACTTATTCGTGTATCGTCTATGTATATATTGTTCGTTTATGTTTATGTAATATGTATTTTCAAACTTTATTAAAAGTAGGTACATTTCTTTATCGAATTTGGTACTAGACGCATTATACTTGTCCTTTCGGTTACTCTAAGGTTGACTGGAAAAGATCCCTAAGTGGGATAAGTCCGCCTTTGTACATAGTTTAATTCCTATTTTATTATTGTTGTTGTTATTATTTTTGGTACAATAAAGCGTTTACATACATACATACAAGTGTGTTTCTATTTAGAGTACTTCGAACGTCTCGACTGATTATGACTCAGGCTCTCTCGGAAAAGGACAAGACGATACACAGTATCATATCCAGACCAGCTTGTACAATCCAGACCAGCTTGTACAAAGCTAGACAGTAGTCTTGTCCGCGAATGGGTTAATTCCAACCAGCCTCGCTGGCCAGTTGGAACTCTACGTGGGCTCGCTTCCAGCGGTGATGCAAAATGCGGTACTGCTTGACAGCGGCCGCATTATCCGCCGGTTTCTCCTACTGTAGCCCTGACCTCCGCTCCGACCGCTTGGACTCCTTAGTCGGTGAAATGTACAGAAGTCCCAAGTGGGAATCGAACGCGGGACTTCTGGCGCTTGAGTCCAACGACCAAGGCAATGAGAGGTAAGTAAGGTCGGGGGTAAGTTCGAGAGTGCCATTGCGAGTCACTAGACGGCAGTGTTGATGGCTTAGCACCATGCAAGCATTTAATTTTGTTATTTTATTTAGTACTAGCTGTGCCCGCGGCTCCGCTCGCGTGGACTACTCTCTCTCAATCCGACTTCGACTACGACCCCGACGCCCACGTCCACGTCCAATGTGAATTGCACTGAACATTATAATTTACTTCTTTGTTATATTGCATATCTACTAACACATTTGAAAACTAAAATTTCCCGTAACTATTGATTGAGTAAGCCGATTGCGATGAAATAAAAACTAAATGTTACACCGAGTCAAGCACTGTGTTTCTGTGAAAAGTTCTTCAAAATCGGTTTAGTAGTTTTTACGTGATGCTTGCACAAAGTAACAGACAAACAGATAAAAATGCCAAACATGATTGATATGTGTTTATCATTATCTCATCATCATTACTTATCCTTAGACCCCCAATTTTTTTCCAAAATGATTTCAATGTTTATTTATTAGACTGCACATTTTATTCCGGAAATCTAAGTTATTGTCTCGTCAGCAAAAGCAAAACAGCTAAACGGACTTTCACCGACTGAGGAGTCCAAGCGGCCGGAGCGGAGGTCAGGGCGACAGTAAGAGGAACCGGCGGATAATGCGGCCGGTCGAGTCGAACAGCAGCAGACCAGTAGTGCGTACTGCCAGCCGTGCTTGCAATACGCCTCGTACCGGTAGTGTTGCTGCCTGTCACAGGTCTGTAGTATTTATAAATGAGTAGAAAGTCTACTATCGCGTATTTACACAATGTCATGTAATCTTTTTCAGGTTGTCGGTCCATGTAAAGGATCAGATGGACCGCCAACCTGAAAACGATTGCCGGACATCCCTTGTTGAAAGAATTACCTAAAACGACCAACCACACCACACCACCTGGTCATCTGCCTGATGAGATTTTAAAAGATGTGTTGCTGGATTTGTGGTGTCGTTTCTTTTTCACAGCACTAATACAGATAGCGGTGGTCGAATCGATAATCAAGTATACTTGTGTAATAAAGGACTTTGACTTTTATGGTTACAGCATTTTCAGGATGACGGTCCATCTGAGGCGTCTCATCAGAACTCGTCTGCCCTTTTTCTTTCTAAAGATTGGCCTCGTTTCGTTGACTAAGATTCGTATCCAAACTCCATCCATTTTATTCAACAAACGAATGCCTTTGAAAAAGTTTTGCGAGCCGTCTGCGAGACCGGCGCTATCTTTGTCTCCTCGACGCTGGCTGTTCGTTAGTAGACAAGTTCCTTTGTATTTTTGAGCGCAGTCCCAGACGCGGAACGGACTGCTGCCATGCGAGTACATAATATGAAAGTACTACATATATGTACAACTCACATATGAAGACGTTTATCGTGAGTTCATTTAAATACAGCAGATACATTTTAGAGAGTGGAGACGCCTCTTTACCAGATGGACTGACGACCCGAAAATGATGGCCGTAGGATGGGTAGATGGACCGGGATGGTGGTGCGCATTGGAAAAGGCATATGTCCAGTAGTGGACGTCAGAAACATGATGAGGAAGATCACGAATGGTAGCCACGCATCTCGAATGGTTTATAAATTACGTCTAAAAAAGTAAATCTATATTAATTTTGTACAACGATCTCTATGTACTACCAGATGGAGCGTTCCAAACAATCGCTTTGTTCCACGCAACTAGCCACAACTCTTTCACATTCACTTTGAAACTTGTGCAGTTACTACTCAGAACATTTAATTATTTACTAAATATTGACATCATTAGCGTCAATATTTAGTAATAATTATATGTTCTGCGTAGTAACTGCACAAGTTTCATTGTGAATGTGAAAGAGTTGTGGCTACTTGCGTGGAACAGAGCGATTGTTTGGAACGCTCCATCTAGTAGTACATAGAGATCGTTGATTTTGTAGAATTTTATAAGGTTTATGTGCCTAAAATAAAGAGATCCCATGGGAAAGTAGACTAACACGTTTAGTCTACTTTCCCATGGGATCTCTTGTGGTAGAAAAGCTAGTACATATAACATTTTAAAATATACAGTTCCCGTTCTAGCAAAACTTGTTTGCTAGCTAAATCCATATGGTTGCCGTAACCTTTCAGCACTGCGTCCGTTGCTTCTGGTTTTTTTAAGAAGCGGTAATAGGATAAGTAACGCAGAAGCTCTCGGTTGAATTGAACTACATCCTCCTCTGAGAAGCTTTCTATATTTATGTCTTTGTTACTTTGAATGTGATGCTGTATGAAGATATCTGTTCTGCAATTTGTAATCCCACTAATATTATAAATGCGAAAGTTTGGATGTTTGCTACTCAATCACGCTTCAACCACTAGACGGATCGGGAAGAAACTTGGCACACATATAGGTTAGTTCTTGGAATAAGTACATCGGATAATTTTTATTCCGAAAAAAACATCTCATTGCTACAAGAAATCAAAAATGATACCTATTTTGAAATTCAAGATGTGTAAATATCGAAACCTATGCGGACGAAGACGCGGGCAAAAGCTAGTAGCTTTTAAGTTCTTTCTTGAGCTTGTATTAAATTGAACGCTTTTTCGGCTACTTTGCTCCTGGATACCAACAACTAAAATCTTTATTAAGGACTAGCTGTTGCCCGCGACTTCGTCCGCGTGGACAACTTAACATCACAAATTATTATGTATTTCCCGTAGGAATGGGATGTGTTTTCGGGATAAAAACTATCCTGAGTCCTATTCCAGGACCTTACCTATAAGTATGTGTGCCAAGTTTCATCCTGACTATACCTCATACCAGGGTTCGCAAAAATCCGATATTTATAATAAATATTAAAATATCCGATATTTGATATATATCGGATATATATCATGCATATGAAAAGATGCAATTTTAAGGCTGCAAGTGGCTTTATTTAATATTTGATCTTTTAAATCAAAAGTGTAAAATAAAGATTGAGTTTGATTTATTTAATATTTATTTATTCATTATAAAATGAACAAAAAAACAGACTTTGAGTTTAATAATAATTAATAATCAGTCTTATTTAATCAGTTAACCGAATTAAAATTTATAATGTTTACATTTTTGTTTAAAAATGTCAGTTTAAAATTGTAATATTACTTAAGTCCACTTCAGGGTCAGGTCTCAGGCATAAGTCTATAAGCGGGACATCATCTTCTGGCTCCCAGTCTAGTTGACTTTCAGATTCTATCTCAACGTTAAATAATTCTTCGGCATTGGGATCACAAACTCAGTCCATATTGTATGTTGGAATTTTTTTTGAACTGGTTCAAATTCTTCAGCATATAAACTAACTTAAGAGCTTTCTCGGTTCATAAACGATTACGAAATTTCTATTGCACCAGGCCAAAATGGATGCTACTGAGACAATAAATATCAATTGATATATATCAACATATATATCAATCGATATATATCCGTTGATAGTTATCAGCGAACCCTGCCCATACCATGAAGCAAAATAATTTTTCGTAGCTCATTTTGCTTCATGGTATGAGCTTTAGTCTGGGAGAGGCTAAAAGGCATACGTTCAAAAAAGGAAAAATATATGCTGAAAGCAACGATCTCTATGTATGTACTTACTAGATGGAGCCAACCAAACAATCGCTCTGCTCCAGGCGTTACTACACAGAATATCTAATTATTTACTAAATATTGAAGCTGTTTACCGAAGCTATTGCCGTATGGTTTCCGGTAGAGTAGAATAGGACCACTTCAACTCTTCCCGTGGATGTCGTACAAGGCGACTAAGGGAATACATTCTAGAACACCAATCAGGCCTCCCCAACCCGTCTGGCCAGCGCGGGGAGTGTAGGCCAAATCCTCCGTCTGTCTCCGGCAGATGAGAGAGGGTTGTGTTTCTGTAGTGGAGACAAAAATAACCTGATGATGATGAAGCTATTTACGCGTAACGTAAATATTTAGTGAAAGAATTAGTCCCGGAGCCGCAGTTGCGTGGAACAGAGCGATTGTTTGGTTCGCTCCATCTAGTAAGCAGGTACATAGAGATCGTTAGCTGAAAGTAAGCAAGGACTGTCTGAACTCCGTACGTAACACAAAAGCTTTATAGTCTACGGTAGAGCTAAAAATTCAATTTACCCGCAGCACAACAAAACACTTTTACACCCAATTACGTTTTACAAATTCAACACCCACTCGACCCCGTGAATGAACTACAGGTGGCATGCCGCAGGCTTTACGTGGAGAAATCCCTACGAATCCAACCAAATTCCACTAACAACCAAAATATAGCCACCACTGCTTGCTAACTTCATTTAAAAACAATTGGTTGACAAACAAAAGCAGCAATGGTGGCCGAAGTGCGGGGATTATCGTGGCAATACGACAAATATTTAAAGATCTGTCCACCCCCTCTTGTTAAATGGTTTTTAAGAGTACTGCAGGGGAGGAGCGGTCAGTGTCACGGTTCAAAAAATACTGGACATGTTAGGTGGTCGTGCGTATTAATCTGACTGAATGGGGTGCTTACCCCACCACGATAGTGTTTCCTAAATGTGTCGATAATCGATTTATCGATGTTTGGCTTGACATGCCAAAGTGCAGTACGAAACTAATTTATCAATTCGTACAGCAAAATATAGACAATCATTTTTTAGGGTTCCGTACCAAAATGGTAAAAACGAAATGTATTTCAATCCTCCCCCCCCTTCATCTTGGAATTTTAATACTTTAATCTTATTCTGTAATCTCGAAAGTTGAGAGCTTTATGTAAATACTACAAAAAAAATAAAACGATGTCTCTAACAAGCACAGATTTTTTTAAGAAATCAGCAAAAATCCTTCACAAACGGTGGTCCTAAAAATTAACTTTATTGCGTGGTAACAACGTTTCCTTGCACGGAACCCTCGGTGAGCGAGATCGACTCGCACTTGACCGGCTACGTCTGATTTGTGAAACAATAATAACTTAAGCTGTGGACTCGGAAGGAATGCCTACAGTACTTGTAATTAAGTTTGTTGCTCGGTTTCTTCTTCACAGCGCTAAAAGCTAAAACCTAGGAGGCGGTAGTCGATTAAAAATTTACGCTTATAAACTACTAGATGGAGCGTTTCAAACAATCGCTCTGTTCCACGCAAGTAGCCACAACTCTTTCACATTCACAATGAAACTTGTGCAGTTACTACTCAGAACCTTTAATTATTTACTAAATATTGACATTATTTAACCGTAGCGTTAATATTTAGTAATAATTAAATGTTCTGCGTAAAAACTGCACAAGTTTCATTGTGAATGTTAAAGAGTTGTGGCTACTTGCGTGGAACAGAGCGATTGTTCGGAACGCTCCATCTAGTAGTACATAGAGATCGTTGCTTATAAATATAGAGGTGGAGAACCTACTAGCAGTGTCTGGCAAAAACCTTCATAGTCGTAAAAGTCAAACGTACCTATTATGATATTCCATTGTCAATAACCGAATTGTCTTCTGATAACCGATTCACTGTACCAAGTATATTCTCGTGCAATAAAGGATTTTGACTTTGAGTTACTCTGGCTCTGTACTGTAACTAGTACAGTAGCGCATTGCATGTTTTTACTCTTACCTTTGAAACCGGAACTTAGAAATGCATATCGTAAGTTAAACGTGTAAGTTAACTCCATTTTGGCTGCTATGCAATTACCCTAAGATTTACAAAACAGTGTTCGTAAGACAATAGGCCAATGACGTCACAGGACTGATATGATGATAATTATCGACAGTTCTGTTTGACCTCCATCACTCGATCAACCCTACCGATACCGCGATAAGTACCTTGGACCGCCCCTGAGGATGGTTCCCGCATTTTTTGGAGAACAGTTTGTTGTGTATTTGTTTTTTTTCAAAATAATGTATACTTCGGGCTTTGGTGTTTAGTAGTGATAGTATATTTATACAACAAGTGTATGTGCGTGTGTACACTATGAAGGAAACGTAAATAAACGTGACTAAGCTGATTTTCTTAAAGCAGTGAACTTCCTAACCTCAAATCTTACTAAAGTTTACTATCAACGTTAGTAAGGGAGTTCTGTGATTATATCAAGACCAGTGTCAGTGTGATAATATCAATCAAATTGAAAATGGCCTTATAAGCTGCAAAAAACTAAGAAATCCTACTAAAAATTACCTGGCTGTATAGTCTAGCGACTTTTGCCTGTCCGAAGGACGAATCAACCAAAAAAAATATTGGACCGCTCTGCCCGTAGAAAGCAATAACAACGATAAGTGAAGCGCCTAAGACACATTTTTGTGTATATTGTCTTACAATAACTGATTAAAAGCGTAACTATTAAATAATCTGTGGTTCAGTTACAAATGCTGCAACTATCGATATATTCAAGCAGCACTAGCCGCTGACCGTGAACTGGACGTGTCGCCGCGCGATACTTTATTCCTATATTTGGGCATTTGGCGCCGAGAGCGAGAGTGACCTGGTTTTTGTTTTCGTTTGATTTATACTGTTGGCTCGTTCTACGTTAACAGATACGTTTTTGATGAATGGCGTCACGGCTGTGACGTCAGCACGTAAATCGCGCGTATTTTCAGTCATTGACGCAAGCTTTCAGAGTTTGCGAGTAAATATTCGAGCTATGGAGAGGGATATGCTCGAGGTTGCTTTAAGGGATATGATCAGAAATGAGGAAATCTGATGAAGAACGAAGATCACCAGTTACAGCGGCAGTGGGCGGGTGTTATTTGTCGCAGAACTGACGGACGTTGGGGCAGACGAGTTCTGTAGTGAGACCGCGTATCGGCACGCGCAGGGTGGGACGCCCCGCTGAGATGGACCGACGACCTGCAGAAGGTGACCGGAAGCGGCTTAGATCCTTTTTTTATCATTTTTGAGCGCGATATGCCGGTCAGTATATTTATCAATGGTTAAAGTTACATACTTAGTTACAATTTGGACCCAACCTAAATAGGTATACGGCGACCTATGGTATATATAACGATCTCTATGTACTACTAGATGGAGCGTTCCAAACAATCGCTCTGTTCCACACAAGTAGCCACAACTCTTTAACATTCACAATGAAACTTGTGCAGTTACTACGTAGAACATTTTATTATGAGTAAATATTGACGCTATGGGTAAATAATGTCAATATTTAATAAATAATTAAATGTTCAATTCAAATTCAATTCAAATATTCTTTATTGTGCACCAAAACATATACATTTTTTAATAAAAACAAATCTTACATAGAAGGATGAATTTAGTGTACAACGGCGGCCTTATCGCTTTCATGTTCTGAGTAGTAACTGCACAAGTTTCAAAGAGAATGTGAAAGAGTTGTGGCTACTTGCGTGGAACATAGCGATTGTTTGGAACGCTCCATCTAGTAGTACATAGAGATCGTTGGGTACATATTATCTTTGCTATGGCCATAGAATACCTAATAATACTACGTACTATGGCTAACCTAGGTTAGTCAGTGCATACCTATTAAGCTGAAAAGAACAATCTCATGATTGCAAATCACAGTGTTAATTAATGATTAGTGGCAAACATAAACATGACAAAAAAAGGACAGAAAAAAGAAAGAAAAAGGTAAGAAAAGTAAACATAAGTACTCACGGGAGTGGTCGAAGATCGGCCTCGGCCTCGGCCCCGTCGCGACTCGCTCTTGACCGTCTGGAGCGTCCCGTCCGGCCCCAAAATAAGCTAAAACAACACAGACAACACCACATACTTAACATAAATGCAAATAAAAGTAAGTTAAATAAATGAAAGTTAAACACAAAGGGGAGAAATCAACAAGATACAAACATGCAACGGATAGCGTTAGATGGCGACTGATTAGTGTTTTAGTAACATGACATGAAAGAAAGCTTTATTATTTACCATTTAGAAAATTGTTTACAATTTGCGGTAGCTCTACATCTAAATTTTTCAGGTTATAATTTGACAGAATGTTGATAGCTAGCGCCATCTATGACCAAAGATAAAAACCGAATGCAAGTGGTGCTTTAATTTAGTTCCGCTACTCGGCACTAGGTGGCGCTTTTGTATATAATCAGAGATGGCGCTGTTTTATTAAAAGTGTTGACAGTTTTTTACAACATGATTATTTGTTAATATCTAATGGAGAACTTTAAAACGAAATAATAATAGGTATTTTCTAATTTTGAGCTTTTTCAATTTTTATTTCTTTCTCTTTATATTTTCAAAGTTTATAATCATTGCCGTAACAGTAAAATAAAGAATGAGTTAATTAGCAGTAGTTCCCAGGAAACAACATATGGTAAATGAACACTACATATCATCATTAACATGCCACATTTATCATGATTGGCAATTTCGACGTTGACATGTATCGTATCGACCTCATAATTAAATAATGTTATTGATGAATAAAAATTGGAGAAATTGGGAAGAATATCGTAATTTACGTCAGTGACTGCGACAGAAAAATATCAAGTAAAAGTTATAAGATCCAGTGGTAGTCAAGGCCATTGGATATAAAGATTCAAACAATCTATTTTCCAGAACGTAGTTACTAAATATTACGTAGTAGTTTTTTATAGCAAAGTACAACACATTCTGCCCTACATCAGGGGGACATTCCATTTAAAAGACACATACTTAATATATATCACGTTTCAAAAGCCAAACACGGAACAAAAACTAACGGTCAAAAATTTGAATACTTCCAACACATTAGCTCTTCTAAGCAACGCGTGAAAATTATTGATGACACGACACATGGGAATGGCAGATAGAATGACATCTGATTTAGAGGTGTAGAAACCCAAGAGCTTTATCATTTTCTAGCCGTACTAATAAATTGATGTCTTTACTACGCAGTATATACTGGCCAGTAGATATTTATTGAAGTCGTATGGCGTATTTTGTTGGCAGTAGGCTCGCCTGATATTTATATGAGGTCAAAGGTTCATATGAATTTATCGGAATGTAAGTACGGATTATTATCATACCAAATGCTATTCGGTGAAGGAAAACATCATGAGGAAACCTGTTTATGTCATAGAAGAAGTTCTTAGGCACGCATGTGAAGTTCATTATCCCGCACTGCGCCAGCGTGATGGACTATGGCGCGTACGGTCTTACTGATAGAGTAGGTTTGTGTCCAACAGTGGGGCAATTGACTTGATTTGATATTTATCAATAGTATAGTGCAAGACTTGCTAATGCCTGTGGCATCGTTTGCGTCCGTGTGGAAGAAAATAACGTTAAAACTGTCGAATTGTATTTGTAAAAATGTTAAACCGGAATCATTTAATCAGATTTAAAGTTGATTGACATATACGTTTACGTTTTAGTAAGTAAATCATAAATAACAGGGAACAGGAATTGTAGCTATGGAAAACAGTAAGGCACATTTGAAATATTTTATAATTATAAGTTACAATACGAATGATAACTATACCGCAGCGCCGTCATTTTCTGCCAAAGTATACTTACTACGATATAAATGTTAATGCCTGTTACCGGGCACATGGCATCGCCTCACACCTGGCGTTTTAGTTCGTTACTCCTGTTTTTGTGCTTAGAACGCGCACGACATTTGTTCTCTTTCCATCTCTATCCTACATATAGCTATCTTTGTCTAAAGTTGTCTATTCTTATTCAAATCGCCAGCTTTCGTAATTATCTATCCCTATAAACAGGTCGGACAGAAGACATTTCTCGTGGGCCAGTGTGATTTTAATAAGATGAATAAACAAATGTTGTAAAAACGTTTAGTAAAGCAGCTGCTATAACTGGTTATCGTTGAAATTGACGATACTGAATTCAGTTACGCCCATTTTGTTATGTTATGAGCATTCATGGATTCTTTAGGTGTGTTAGACTTTTTATTGTATAGGGACGAGTTTCAAATAATTTTAATTTTTTATTATTAATAATATACATTACCTACATATAGCAGATCCTGTGTCTATCAATTGTAATATCATTATCAGCAGAGAGAAAGATAGAGCCAATACTGTATGCGAAATTCATGCTGTACAATTTGCATTCAAAAATTAGTGCATTGCATTTATACAAGGACAAAAGTAAGTTACTTATAGATGTACTATGAATAAATAATTAATTATGATAATTATAAAGGTATACTACTTATCATAAACATTTCCTTGATCACCGTCACCTAATATTCTGTGTTCTGTGACCGTGACACTAAAAGTACTTAACTAATAAATTAACCAAGTTAATTTTTTCTCTCTACTCTACAAATACTTGAATTACTTTCTTCGACCGTAAGTCGCAACGGAATGTGTGCCCGTTTCGTAAAGGCTATATTTTTACAGCAATAAAATGGCGCTCGATAGTTTCTATAGTGTACGTATTACAAATTCCTCGCAAATTACTCGAAGTTTAATTGAACAACGAAACAGCTGACGCAGTCTCACACATGGTGAGAAAGAGAGAGTGTATCTCTTTGACAAAGCATTAATGTGTCATGATGTCTCGAGGTGTCTGGGAGTTATTACTCGAGCGTACGCTGCGTACGTTAAAACGTGGGTGCGTGAGCATGTGCTCGGATGCGTGGGCCCGCCGTTAGGGCAGGTCGGCGCGGTCACGCGAGCTCCTTGATTGGTTCATTGATAGCCTCATGTAAACAGGTATCCCAGTATTTACGAAGGAGTTTTCGAACGGTGTCATGTGAGTTTCATTGAATTAAGAGTTTTGTAGTGCGTCTTAGTCGTGTTTGTGTGCGAAGGACGGAGGACCGGGTGTGGTGGTGTTCATTGGGGAAGGCCTATGTCCTTCAGTGGACGTCTAAAGGCTGATATGATGAGTGCGTCTTAGGGTGGGTATATATAGAAAGTATAACATAATTCCAACGCTGGCAGGCGGTTTCGTGATCGCAGTAATGATCTTAATATACACAGAAGAAGCTGCTGACCGTCCCTGATGCAATCCCTGAGTCGCCTTGTAGCCACCCACGCACGGGAAGATTGGAGGTGGCAACATCTAAGCCGGGAACCATATGGCCTAGATTCTGTATTCAGAGTTATTTCATATAGTTGATAAAATTAAGCAAAACATTGTAAAGTACATAAAAAATCATGTAGGTAATAACTAATTGGTACAGAAGGCAACTTAAAAATGCTTTAATGTTATGACTCAGAAATTGACTGATGTGATGGATATAAATGGCAGTTACATGAAATCGGTTAAGGCAGGTGCACATCGGATAATAAAGGCATACGATAATCTGCAACGTTAATCTGTACAGTAGGAAATAATGAGTTAAATTGGAATGTTTTATTACTAGCGGTCCTTTTTGCGAGTCGTACGTTGCTACATCTAGGTACCTAACCGGAAGTCACAAAATGACCCTATCATTTTCCTGGAATGCAGTATCAATTTCCTATAAGTACATTATAAATAATAAATGGTTATACTTTAAAGTGAAGCCCTCTGTTCCCATTCATATATATTTTTCTTATACATGTTAACAGGTTTACAAAAACTATCCTTAGGTATATTTCATTCCACACCAATTGTCGTATGAAAACCAACGCTATTTGCGTGCGTTATAATAACCAACTAAAACTATACATGAAAGCGTCACCAACAGCAAAAACAGGTTTGTATTACCTTTGTTTGTACACCGTCTATTATTTATTTAGTTTTCGAGACGCAAATGCATTTGTTTTCATGTGACTATTGATTTGGAATGAAATATACTTTCAAATTGATTTCTAAAGTTTGCTTCTGAACTTTTTACGTTGGAGCTCTATTGTTGGTTAAAATTAACGCAATTTATCTAAATCATAATCAACTTGTCAACGTCCACTGCTGGATGCATGCATGTTAAAATACTATATTTACGTAACCATGAACCGATTTACGTGATTATTTTCACGTGATATGTTAGTTAACTAATCGGACATCAAAACTAATAGTTCGTTAGTAAAGCAGATTTTTGTTATTACAAAAACATTTTTGTTAAATGATCATGACCCTAATTTTAAGTAACAGCCTGTGGTATTTTTGTGGGCCCGTTAGTAAATTACAGGGCGCGCTATATTTAGTGCCGCTACTCGACGCCAGGTGGCGCGCGCATGTAATTTGCGGAACTACGCTACACGAATTTATTAGGTGAATTATAATGCGAAATTGTTTTATTTATAATGTCCTGTATGTTTGGATATTTATTTAATGAAAGACAATGTTGAAGAGTAAATAAACAATTGGCTACTTTCTACTAAAATATTCAAGTTAGGTTTAATACGTAATTATTATTTTTTGCTTTATACAATATTATGTATGTATGTAAAAACTTTATTATATCAAAATTACCAACAACAAAAACAAACAAAAGAATAAAGTTGTGTACAAAGGCGGACTTATCTCACTTAGCGATCTTTTCCAGTCAACCTTAGTGTAACCTATCCAATATACGTAAGAAGTCTCAATTAAAATTAATTAATTCGTTATGGCGTAATTGGGTAACAAACATTGAAACAAGGAAACATTTCTTTAATCCATTTTTCTGAACTGTCTACGAACACTCTATTTTGAGAGTAGCGACGTGAAAAGTGTCAATTGTGGATGTCTGCGGCGAGTCAGCGGTTTTGGGGAAATGCGATTTGACGCGACGACGACGGCGTTCGCCGCAACGCTTCAAGCCAAGCGAGAAATCGCTCAGCGCGTTATATAGCAAGATTTTTTTACGTCGAAATCTTCTGCTTATAAACTTTTTATGTTTGTAAATGTGATTTTGAAATTTTATTTCTTCAGACATTTCTTGAGAAGAGGCATATTTTAGGCTACTTTAAACTGGTTATATAGGACGGGAATCAGATCAAGATTTAGGGAATGTGGTCTAAGGAAACAATAAATAGAACGTCTTTAAGGGTTTATTTAAAAATCGTTGTATATTTAATTTTTTTAAGACCACATTCTCTAAATCGAGATCTGCTAACATAATCCGCGAGTTCGATTTGGGCCTTTGACGGCTCCTAGGTTTGACACGATTTCATACAGTCGCAAATGTCATGGTCGACGGTGACCATCAGACAGTCTGCCTATTTACCGTTTAAGACCGTAAAATAATTTATAATTCGTTTAAATTCACAATCAAGAATTACAATATTTATTTTAGAGCTAACATGAATGACTTGTCGGTATGGCAAACTATGATGATGGTAATTTTTTTTTATCTATAATTTTGTCAGCTAAATACTCGTCAATATTTCAGTATTAGTATTTCTAAGGCTCGTTGGAAAAGTTTGTCTCCATAAATCTTTTTAGTTTTTCAGGGAGGTGATTATATATTTTTATTGCCATGAAATATGTACTGTCTGTTAATTTAAGCCTATTTGAATATCTTTAGGTTCCGTTTAGCGTATTAGTTACATAGATATCATTCCATGTGTACGCTTATTTTAAATGATGACTTCCTACTACCCAAAGCAATATTAAGTTCTCTGTTTACTTGTCAATTTTGATAATATAGGGTGAGGTGTTGACATGAATTAAAGTGGCATTAAAATAATATGGAAATGTTAGCGCTAAGGTGAGGGACGGCGTGTTCTTTATCAACCCCTTGTGTAGTCGAAGCAACCGCGTTTTGTTCCAAATATCGCGCTTTGTAAAGAAATGAGGTTCTTTTACAAATTAGATTTATTATGGTTGTTCATGGATTGGGTAAAACTAGATGGCGCCAGTGGTCGGATGAATCCATTTGTCAGGTCTTCTATAGATTTTCAAAGTATAAATATGTTTAGTTGATGAATATATGTACAGTAACTTTCTGAGTGATTTTTTTAACATTCAGAAAGTAAAAGCATTATTAATACGCTATTAGCTAAATGGCGACGCAAAGAATACGCGCCGCGCGCACGGTAAAATTTGGAAACTCAGAATGCACAGATCATGTTTCAAATTGATAAGTATGACGTTCTTGCTCTAACTTCACTCTTCTATTTTTCTGTTATGAACTGTCAAAGAGATTTTTGAAGTTTTAATTGTTTCAGGCGCTTATAGCGCTCGTTGGGCGCCTTTTTGCGTCGCCAATTGTAAAATAGACAAATCGCGACATTGAACCAAATTCCCTGCTAACCCTAAAGTGGTATCGATCGGATCATCCCCAAGGTTACAGGTGTTATTTAGTCAGATGTACACCACCTGGGGGTTGATTCGAGGGGACAGGGGCTGATAGGGCGCAAATTGCCCAGAAAACGCCCCGTTAGGGGCCCGATGGGTAATTTATGAGCAATGTTTGTCAAAGGGGCAAATACAGTGACAAGTGCAATGGATAGAAAATGTGTTAGTTCAGTTATTGGAGAGGAATATAACTATACTACCTAGGTACATGACGGGCCCGCAGAGTAGTTGGTAGTGCACCTACTTGCAAGATCGGGGTCGCGGATTCGAATCCCATCAGGTCAAACATTTTGTGATGAGCATCTGTGATTTAAATGGTGTCTGAATGTAATTTAAGTATGTATGTACGAGTATATCAGCTGTCTGATACCCATAGTATAGGCTCTGCTTAGTTTGGGATCAGATGGCCGGGTGTGAGATGTCCCCACATATTATTTATTATATAACATACATTCTACATATATATTCCATACATATTAAATAACATACTACGTACATTACACTAGTTTTCTAATTCCGCACGACTTATCAATTTCACCTTGGTAAATTTTATTTTGTTGTAGTTAGTAATATGTAAAGGGTCTAAGCTATCACTTAACCAATTGCATTCAAATCATATTTAGTAACAACAATTCGAACGAACATTTAGACGGCGTTTAAATAAATGAATATTGGGTGACTATATCACGCAAAGGCAAATCTGATAACGAACTTAATGATCATTTCCATTACAATATTGGAAATTTAATTCAATGTTTATAGGGTACAGTTCGCCGCGGGGCAAAAGCTAGTCGAACTGTAACACTATTACGAGTACGTTACGGCTGTGGTCTGTTACCCACTAACAAGGCAATCTCGTGAGGTGTCACCGATTCTGAGGAAACTTGTTACAGATTGATTAACCCAACTAGCACACTGGGCGAAATATGCATCTATTATAGCCTTATAGCTCCATAGTGAGGTATATCGATGTTATGTGCACTCCCAGTATTTAACTATTTTATAACTTGTGACAATATATTACGCCATTATGCTAGTTGAGAATTTTTTCATTCATACTTTTGATGTATAATACTGCAAATACTGTAGTATTATTTAATTTGTGATAGTACACTTATATTACATTAAGAGTAAGGCACTTCACTTATTGTTACTGCAAAGTCCGTTTTGTTTCCCTCCCTTCACCCGCGGCGTAGATATTCCCAACGGGTATCAGCACTGATCCAATAAGATAGACAAATGTAAGTTTTGTACCCCATTGACATTGAGTTATTATATTTTAACGGAAAATGTATAAATAATGGTCTGCTTTAGTATTGTGACCAGCCTCCTTAAAATCCATAATTTTAAAAGCTTACTATAAATAAAAAATGTTTTTATAAATCCTGTAAAACAGATCCTACCTTTAACAGGATTAAAAAACAACATAATATTACAAAATGGTTGAATAACGATTATTATTAAACCCTATTCGTGTGTATAATAAAATAGATCAGCTGCATAAAAATGATAGAAAATAAGTTGTAAAAAGGTTAGTGTAGAAACGCCTAATTCGTTTTTGAATACTTAACAAGAATGAAGTTTAGGCAACACTGATTAAATAAAAACACCTGTAGGTTTTAAATGGGGTCAATTTTCTTGTATCCTGATTTTATTTATTTATTATATTAAGCGGTAAATCCGGCTGGTGATTTATACATAATTATCATTATCAGCGTTAGTACTTAGTAGTCCGTGCTTAGACGTCCACTGCTGGACGTAGATAGGTCTTCCCTAATGAACACCACCACAAGAACAGAGAAGGCAGTCGTATCTTTCATATAATTTTTTTTTATTTCATACTTTGTCCATATTGTTGTTAATAGAATCTTAAAACCTATGTTATTAGATTTTTTATAATTAAAAATAAAACTGGACCCTATTTGTTTATGTGTAATCGAATCGAGTGCCACAATATGCGGCTCTCTTTCTCGTGAGAAATTCTTGATGGCTTCCATGGAAGCCATCATGCCTGATGTGCTGCAGAATTAAAGCAAAGATAAAATATAATAGATTATAGATCGACTTTATTCTACTAAGGGTACAATTTTTAGCCAATTGATTATAAAATTCTTAACTGTAAAGTCTACTTAAATCCTGAATTGTCTTTAGTATTAATTTGTGTTACTTTTTTCATACGGAACAGTTATTTATGTAGAGTAAAATATATTGATTCAATATGTATGGGAGTAATATTGTTTTATAAACGAACTAATAAGCGTGGGTTAGTAAATACAGTCATTGCTGTTTGGAATGTTATAGTTACGTTCTACCTACCCATTTACCCGACAGATTCAATCAGACAATCCAACAGCTGTTAGCGCTAATGCGGTCAATGCGGCCGCAATTGGTTATTGTTTATTGCGGCCCGAGGACGCTGACGGTTTTTATCCTGCCTATCGCCGACGGAAGATCAATTTAGTGCAATCACTGCTTCGATTGTACGCATATTGGTTTCACGTAGGCGGTGGCGCTCCTAGTGGGGAGTAGCGAAATTAACATATTTTAAGAGGATTTTATTGAAACATAAAAGATGCAAGAAGGACTGTACAGTACGCGATTAAACATTAATTTTATCTTCAGAATATATTTTCTCTTATCTTCAGGAAGCTACAATGCAACGACGACAATACTGATGAGTTGTTTTGACATATACTCCAGCGCCTCTTACGGTAAGTAGCAGAATTTAAGGATAAAAACAACATTTGTTATAAGCCTTTTCTTAGACAAATGAAGAAGGGGCTATAAAGATTTGAGGTTCACTTACCGTAAGTACCTATAGTAATTTGTGTCATATGCGTAAGATATACTAAAGTAGGACAGTCTACTGTTCCTTAGGAAATATATAAACTTCTGCATGAGTAATATAAAAGTAATATTTACGCTTGATTTACGCACATTTGTCTGTTTAATTTATGATATATTAAGTCATTTGAAGGAATTATTTGGCATTTTGAAGGCGTCGCACGGGCCGTGGTCTCCTGATGAGCCAACTCTAGTAATGCGAGGTATTTTTACTGCAGATTATTGAACACTATTGGTTTAACCAAACAAAGCATCAACAGTTAGCCACGGCGTCAAGCGTGTGTCGACTCGAGTGAATCCGTGCATCGTCGGTTGTCGCTCAATTCAACAAATTGAACCGCCTTCCGCCGCGCAAGTGCCGGATACAACATGATGCCGTGACGCGCGTCATAACGTATCAAGTGCCATTAGAAAAACAATCGGGGTGGGTGGAATCAGATGGTATTTTTAAGAGTAATATTAAAGTAACCTATCCGCCTGCCAAGGGTGGAATTATGGCAAATCCCCCAATGGACAGCTCACCAAAAGTAGCATTCTATTGGCGAGGCTTACGTTTAACAGTGGACATACATATTTCGCCTCCCCAATCCGTCTGGCCAGCGCGGGGAGTGTAGGTCAAATCCTCCGTCTGTCTCCGGCAGATGAGAGAGGGTTGTGCTCCTGCAGTGGAGACAAAAATAACCTGATGATGATACATAGAAGTTTACTAATCTTGATTTATATAGTAAACAGGCCAAATGAAATGTAGACATCAATCAATCAATCAAATATTCTTTATTGTGCACCAAAACCTATAAATTTTATATAAAAACAAAAATTACATAGAAGGATGAATTTAGTGTACAACGGCGGCCTTATCGCTTTCAGCGATTTTTTACAGGCAACCTTTGGGTGGCGGCGAAGAGATCTTGAAGATAGACATCGTAACGATACTAACAATATCTCGTTTTAGATAGTTTTGAGAAGGTACGGAATCCTAAAAGGCGCCGCCCGCCTGTACCGATTAATCGATGCCATAAGTTAGAAAGAGAAGTACTTATATTGTTCGCGTATAACGTTGTCCCTCTCTCGATCGACTATGCTCACGTGCTGGATGCAGTACCAGTACTATAATTTACGCACACATACAAACTATTACGGACAGGCTGGTGCGCTTGTAGTAGTAGTGGGTAATAAAATCTGTTCGCCTGTATGGAGTGTAAGGGGTGAATTTAGTGACGATTTCAACATTAGTAAAAATCGCAGACTGGATTTATTTGCGCAAATTTTTTGTAGAATCCGTGCTGTAAGTAATCACCCGTTTCTTGTACATGAATATTGAAAATTAAGAAGTTACAAGTCTAAAAGGATTTTGTTTCCAGAGCCGTAAAATCCATTAAAAATAATGATGTAGGCTCAAAGTAAGTACCATACATCATAATACATACAATCTAAGGATGTATACGTTCTATAATGTTGTCAAATACAAATTAGTTTAATGTTTGAATTAATTAAAAGGGGCGTGGGGCCCCATAGAAGATTTGAACATTTAAGTACTTTAAGAGCTGTGATAATCTAACACCAGATGCGCATCAGAACATGTATACTGACAAAATCAATACTTTTAAATTTACATATCGGTTTTTTTTCTTACAACTTGGCTGTACACAAACAGATTCCATTGACAGTTCCTTATAAAAAATAATTCAGAACAAAGAAACGCGTCAATCACACGCGGCACCGGAATTATTTAAATTTGGAATTAGCGCGAAAAGCTCACGCCCAATGGCGGATGACTCAGTTATATTGTGGCGTTTCTACCAATGGCTGAGTCACTCCACATCCGATGTAACGTTGAATTAAAAACAATTTTATTGAGAGAAACAATAAAATTAGCGCAATTATGCTAAAATCGACATGTGTTTACAATGAGTTCTAAATCTTTGTTGTAAATATGTATGCAGTGTTCCTAAGTCATCAACAACGTTAAAAAAATCTGCTTAACTTAGTTGAAGAAAACGCAATTTTTTAGCTATCCAAAAATATTTAGCTATACAATGTACATAAATCCTTTTTGGTAATAGGTACTTTTATAGTCAGCTAATCAGCTAGCTTGTCAAATACTATTTTAATAGCTTTAAATTTAAACACCTCATATCATGAAGCAAAATAATTTTTCGTAGCTCATAGTTTCACCTCAAAGTGTTTTTAATTCTTCATGATTGACACAAATTGGTTATTAAATTAGATAAGACATGATTTTAAAATGTGCATCTGTTATCTAATTTAAACTGTATGTATGTATGTATGTATGTATGTATGTATGTATGTATGTATGTATGTATGTATGTATGTATGTATGTATGTATGTATGTATGTATGTATGTATGTATGTATGTATGTATGTATGTATGTATGTATGTATGTATGTATGTATGTATGTATGTATGTATGTATGTATGTATGTATGTATGTATGTATGTATGTATGTATGTATGTATGTATGTATGTATGTATGTACGTACGTACGTACGTACGTATGTATGTATGTATGTATGTATGAAAATGAAAAATGAAAATGAGCTACGAAAAATTATTTTGCTTCGTGGTATGAGGTATACCTACCTATGTAGGTATAGCTTAAAATAGCTAGTCAGCTATATTTAGTGTGACCTAAACAAAGGCCAGGGGTCGTGGGTCGAGCAAACAACTTTGCACAATTTGTAGAAGTAGATTTGGGTGATTTAAATGTGACTTTTGATGTGTCGGATCCTAATTTGTTGTAGTTTTATTTTGTAGGCATCTAACATTTTAAATAGCCTTATTTAAAGATTGCTTAAAATAGCAACATTTCCGTCAACATTTGGGCCCATAACCTATCTCAACAAGCATAAACCTTCATGAGATCCTCACACGGAAGGTCAAGGGTCGGGACTGACCTCGGGCACGGGGTGGGTCCCTTGGAGGCTGCAGGGTATTTTTGTGACCGTTTTATTCGGGGTCGCAGGGACCGTCGGACGAACCCACGCAGTTTTCCTTATTTTATTCCGACCTCTTTTGCAGGGTAATGGGACTTTCGACAACTGTAATGATTGTTTCAACGTTGTAATGTGATTTTTAAAGCTAGGTACCAGTTTAAAAACACATTGCCATAGATTTTTTGTTATAATAACTTTTTTAAAGTTATTCACTAACATACATTTGTTTGAGGAAGCCCTTACACTTTTACTAGCCTAACTGACTTTTCCTACATAGCATGATTCAAAAACTACAATGTTTCTAGCGAACCCCATATGCCAAGATTATACACTGTATTCTATTATTGACCTCTGATGGGCTGTACAAATATTGGGTACAGCACATAAGAGGTCAAGGTACCATGTATTTTTATAGGTATTTTACTAAACTACCTACATAGTGGGACTGATTCCAAAGGTTTACACTTAAAGTTTGAACGCCTTAAAGTTTTTTCAGAAGACAAAATAATTTCAGTGCTATGACAATTCATCTTAACTTAGAAATAGTACTACGGTCATGCCTGTTCCTAATTCCAGTAGAGAACATAACTAAGTAATTCTAGAATATTCTGTGAATCAAATGAAAATCAAGTTATCTATAACAGTATTTTCGTAGTTTACTCTGTTGTAACTTTAATCTAATTGTAGGCTTTATAAATTCTGTTACAGAAAGACAAAGTTTAAAATTTAATACCAGTCGCTGAGTCCACAGAATATCATAACACGACACAAGACAATAGAGTCACAAAAGTCGTACATTTTGCAGATTTGTGACGCGGTTCGGTATAATCTCGACAGAGTTCCTCGACTTGGGAACACTTCTTCGTTTTTCTTAAACAATGTAATTTTAGTTGGAGAATCTTTCTGAATTAACATTTTCGTATAGTTATTTTTAAATTTTTGATATACTTTTGATATTACCATTAGGTTTTATTAGGATTTTTTTATTTCATTCATTTACGTACGTTCTGAACGTTTTTGCAATCCTTGTATGTGTGCAATCATTAAAACCAACACTATATATCTACCCGACTTTTAAAATCTATTAATAGTGTACACCGATTACGTTAGAATTCCACGAGAGATTTTAATTATTTTTGTTTTTTATCTATCTCTATTTTTTGTAGATTTTTAGCTCTACATAGAATTTGTTCAACACGGAGGCTGCGATGTTGTACGCCACACATCACGCCAAGTGGTACCACAATGCGAAAAGTGGACGACCAAGTCTCTGCGACGTTGGATAATACGTATCTGCCTACTCCTATGGAACCATGGCATGAGCATTATGTCTATGTCCGTAGATTTTTACGCGTCTCCAGATTATAAGTGAAACTGCTTAAGTTTTTACCAAATGGAAATTGTCTCAAGTAATATTATTTCACTTTACGTCTAAAATTAACAATATTCATCTGGAAATTCGTAACTTAGGTTTTGTGAATAATAATTTATCTGTTTACAAACTCAGTTTTCCCGCTTCATCTATCACAACGACAAAAAGCGAAATCTCAAGAAATCACGCATATACATAATAGATAGGGTGAAAGCACAAATTGTTGTCGCTGCGGGTGTCGCGTCGAGGCGATGCCTCTTCAGTGCAGTGTTGCTAGCAATAGAAAATTAGCTGCCGTTTTCTGCAAAATAATTGCCGAAAATCGGTGAAAATTTACAAAATTACCGTAGTAAAGAGTCCGAGACAAAGATGTCCATCAAAAATATAGTCAAAATATCTGTATCAATTAACAGTATGTCTTCCTAATTTGATTATCGTTATAAGTCTTCTAGTCATTCAGTCTTTCGATTTGACATAACTTCCAAAAAAAAAACCAAAGGTACCTATTAAAAAACTATTTTAATTTTTATATTTGAAATTTTAAGTGTTTTACGTGAATTGCTGCAATTGGCTTAATATTCAACATGGTTCGAACCATTAAATGAAATAATAATAATATAATAGTAAACAATTACAATGAGCTCGCAGGAAATACATCGGAGGCGTCTACTGACGCCATTTTAAATTTCTTAACACGTGGCTTGTAGAACAGCGCTCTATATGAATTTATAGTTTGTAAAAGTAATTAAATTCATAACATTCAATGTGACTTTACCAAATTATTATATTAATGTCAATATTTTCATTGGTTATTTTAATTATATATACATATAATATACATTTATATTATGCTTACAGTTAAGTGGGAATAGTGTCTTATTATTTTAATTACTTGTAATGAATATTATCAATAATGTCTGTGTCTTTACTTTGCTTGTATGACAATGTCTGCAATGCCAAATCGGACCCATTTTGACCCCAATTACGGGAGGATATGAAAAAATCCCGTAGCAACGGCAACACTACAGCAAGTGGCGAGGTAAACCAACCCACGCGGTGTCAATCGACTCGCTGGAAATCACTTCCTTGCTACGATGTGTTCGAGCGGGAAAATGGAAATTTTACGTCTTTATTTATCTACCTATGATTTCTATATACTTTTTCTTTAAGAAACAGACTACATTTGATAAGTAATTGTCTACTTTTGGGAATATCTATTACTTTATTTATACAACGCAATGTCTTTCCGTCTGTCCAGTTATAACAAGAAAACTGCTGAGTTAATTTTCGTGCAGTTCTTAGCATAATAATATTTTATATAAATACAAGTAGTTTAGGTATTAATTTATTATTTAGTTTATAATACACCTATTCTGCCCCTTCGGTCTTACTGTATTGTCTCACACCAGGTAAGGTTGGCTGTAAGAGATCTATATGAGAGGTAAGCTCGAATTTGTATACAAAATTTTATTATGGTATTTAATTTTTAAATTCAGATAATTTTACAGTTCTGGTATGAATTTAGGCTTTGTTAAAATATAGGTGATTTTATTGAAACAATGATACGGTTTTCTCACAACAGAAATGTAGAAAATATAAATAAAAGAACAAAGCCATGCCTCTTAAAAGATGACTACAACGAAAACATATATCTAGAGATAGGTATATCGCTCGTTTTCATTTTGTCAAAAGTGCTTTTGACTATTATTCACACTTTACTTTTGCATTTCTTCGCTCTGAGAACGTTTTAATTCAGAAAAGCAGCAGTTTCCGTCTCGACTTTTCGGGAATCATTTGGCGTTTTTAATCAGGGAAGGGTGGGTGCATGTAGCACTTGGAATATTGTGCTCTATGTTGAAGTATACTTTAACAATTTAAAGTTATACAATTTGTAGAAATATGTAGCGTTACACATTTTTAAACGTAAAATTATTGCATACCGAGTGTTTATACATACATAGGTATTTTTTTATAAAATAATTTTGGTGCTTCTGTTGTAAATTTCACTGATATTATTCTGTACATAATTATTTATAGTACCATGATATTTTTATTATTTAATCACTATTTAATTATTAGTTAAGTTTCTATTTTCAGGTAAGTCATTCGTCACTACAGTCGATCCCTTGTTTGAGAAAAGGCCTCCACCAGGTAAATTTTTCAGCAGTTAGCCGTGTCTAGAGCACTCCGACGCTGGTGAAGTCTTCGAGCTCATCGCGCCAACATAACAAATACATTTCTTTAAAATTGTTAATTAAAATAGATCCCAAAAATACCTAACATTTTTTTTGTCAGTAGTCAGTTCTCACATTTACTTTGCGGATTGGTAAAAATTCACAACCGACAGTTTTCGCATAGTTTTCCGGTTTCCTTATAATATTTATAGCAGCAATATCACTGACCTAGAGGGGTCGCGACAGGAGAGTTCGCCCGACACATGTTTTATCGCCTAGTCTAGACGCGCGGAGGGGAATTTGATGGATCTCCACGCATTGGAACTGCTGTTTAATGGTTTATAGGAATGTTGGATAATTTATAAGCCAGTGAACATATATACTATGTTCACATGTGTACAAAATAAATTCCTGACCTCATCGCATGCAGACCACGTGTCTGAGTAAACATGCAAGTAATGCTATGAAAGTAAACTATCTAGTCTTCAAAATGCATTCTGACATTTCTAATATCGATACGTTGCTTAACGTATATTATTTTGTTTCAATATTAGTTAAGAGTGTACATTTCCTAAGAAATCAGTTAATAATCTTATAAATAAAATCGTAAACTTCGCGTGTCTGTACATTGAAGATATTTGCAAAAAAAAAAATTGGGGGGTCTAAGGATAAGCAACAGAACACATTTCGATCATTTTTGAAATTTTTGTCTGTTTGTCGGTTTGTCTGTTTGTCTGTGAGTTTGTGCACGCATCACTTAAAAACGACTGAACGGACTTTGATGGACTTTTCACAGAAACATGGGGCTTAATTTGGTGTAACTAATTTTGGCTTTATTTCATTGCAATCGGTGCAGTCAATCAAAAGTTATGCGAATTTATAGTTTCCGAATTATTAGTTTGCATTCACTGCGAAGAATGTAATAGGGTGTAAATGTTCGACTGAATTCGTGAGCGGTAGCGGGAGCGGGTATGGTACCAGTGTAATTTGAGTGTTTGAACTTTTGACTGAGTTACCCGATTACGATGAATTTGTGGTATATACGTATGCAACTAAGTAATGTTGATCGGAATTTGGATTGCGATGGATTAGTTACGAAGACTACATTTGGAGAGACGAGGGAAAGAGGTTTGAGGGGTGGGTTGAGGGGAGAGCTGAGGGGAGGTTTGAGAGGAGGGACCTGGACCTGGACCTGGACCTGGACCTGGACCTGGGACTGGACCTGGCCCTGGGCCTGGGTCTGGGCCTGCACCTGGCCCTGGACCTGGACATGGACATGGACCTGGACCTGGACCTGGACCTGGACCTGGAACTGGACCTGGACCTGGACCTGGACCTGGACCTGGACGTGGACGTGGACCTGGACCTGGACCTGGACCTGGACCTGGACCTGGACCTGGACCTGGACCTGGACCTGGACCTGTATCTGGACCTGGACCTGGACCTGGACCTGGACCTGGACCTGGACCTGGACCTGGACCTGGACCTGGACCTGGACCTCGACCTGGACCTGGACCTGGACCTGGACCTGGACCTGGACCTGGACCTGGACCTGGACCTGGACCTGGACCTGGACCTGGACCTGGACCTGGACCTGGACCTGGACCTGGACCTGGACCTGGACCTGGACCTGGACCTGGACCTGGACCTGGACCTGGACCTGGACCTGGACCTGGACCTGGACCTGGACCTGGACCTGGACCTGGACCTGGACCTGGACCTGGACCTGGACCTGGACCTGGACCTGGACCTGGACCTGGACCTGGACCTGGACCTGGACCTGGACCTGGACCTGGATCTGGACCTGGATCTGGACCTGCACCTGGACCTGGACCTGGACCTGGATTTAAAGTCTGAGTGGAAGTGGGATAGGGAACAAAAGTGGGAATGGGAGCGGATCCTGTAGTCCACGCGAGCGGAGCCGCGGGCACAGCTAGTAGAAACTAAAATTATGATACGAGTAATCTATGACTTATAGGCAAGTAATAAAAATGAGATCATTTTCTTAACAAAAAATTAAAATTATTCTTCTAAATATTTTAACAATAAAATAATCACTTTTCAAAAACATAGTTAGAACTAGTTCTAGTTAGACAGAACAAAAATTTCACTCGGTATAATATTCGACTAGCAGTAAATTCATACCGAAACGAATATTTCCGAGGTGACATAATTACTACCGACTTCTTTATATGCGTAAGGCTGCTGGCAGTGACTGGATGAGAAGAGGCGATTATCGGGTTCAGTGGCGCACCTTGGGAGAGGCCTATGTCCACAAATTTAAAAACAGCTCTTTCGGCTTACTACGCTTACGCGCATTCGAGACTTTCATTTGACATTATAAATATTTCATGTAATCAATTTGTATTTTATAATATAATTAAATTTTACATTTTTAAATGATATTTTTACATATATTGCAGCGCATGTAGGTTCATGTTAGTACCAGTGTATTGTTATGTAACATTTTATAAACTACATGAAACAATAAATGAATATGAATAAACACTAGCTAGGTACAGTGCTAAATAAGTTACTTGGAGTCGACATTAGGAAACACGTCGGTAAATGACGAAATATCGTTATTTCACTTGTAAGATTATAATCGATGTCGCTTTACACATTAAATCATTTCTAGTTCAACTTCCGAAACAAACCAAAACTCTCCGTAAACATTTGATCCTTTCTGGGATCCGGGGATCCCGTGCACGACCTCGGGTCCCGCATTAAACGGGTCCCAGAATCGCGGAACTTAATCCGGGACCAGACGCGCCGCAGACGAACACCCACACTTGCACTCCTAATGGGCGACTTTGGCCTGTTAGACGACAACGAAATCGACCTAGTATGAGACAGAACGTACGATGGGTTAAAAAAGAAATTAATGCTGTATTGTGACACTTTTTTCTGTTATTTTTATCCTTTACCCAAAGGTTGTCTGGATGAAATCGTTTTTAGCGATAAGACCGCCTAGATGTACATAATACGTAAACTACTTTATTATTTTATTTTTACATGCTATAAAGAGTCATTGAATAGAAATGACATCTAGAAATCTTGTACTTTTAAATTGTTCAAAATAAATTATTCCGATATAATAAATTTATAACTACGAATATCTAGCAGGATTTTTACATAAATAGGCTAACGTCTGCTCTAGATCGGGATCATAAAATCATCATGTCTGTGGAAATCCTACGTATCTATCCTACGTATAACATATACCACTATTTAACTTATTAGATCTGCTTACAGTTGTACAGAACCATAGACTATTGGACTTCAAAACTAATAAAAAATTAAAAATAAGTTATCACGTTTGTGGACAGTAATAATTAAATAAGTATTACATATATACATCTACCTGTCTAATCTCAAATTAGGATTTTCTCCTGTGCTTAAGAATTAAACATGGATTGGACAATTCACAAATATTACAACATCCAGACAGGGATCAGCTTTTACAAAGTTGTCTGTCCCCAGTGGGAATCGAACCCAATACCTCTGGCGCTTGAGTCCAATGACCAAGTCACTAGGCCAACGAGGGGCGGTCAACAGTACGTCAATAGACGTCGTACCTGTGGCTGCGGGATCTGCCCACGTATGTGTTAATTTAGTACTAGATGTGGTGAACACCACGAAATAACAGTAACTATATGTAAAAACTACTGAATGGATTTTAATGAAACTTTACAATAATATAGTTTTATACATCAGAATAACACAGGCTACAATTTATAAAGATATTGTGTGAATTGTCCAAAATATTAAGTAAGTAGGAAATACATAATAATTTGTGATGTTAAGTTGTCCACGCGGACGAAGTCGCGAGCAACAGCTAGTAGAAGTATATAAACAGAAAAATTGGTACACACCAGATATATATTTCCGGAAACTGGTCATAGTCCATGTTAATGTCTGACAAGATACTGTATATACTTATTCGCTAATTTAATCAACAGAAGGCTTGTGCAATTTCTTATAAATACTTTTATAAGAAATTGTACAAGCCTTCTTTTGTACGAGCCTACAAAATTCAATGCAAGCCAAGTTGAATCCTATGCGGGTAGGATTCAACTTGGCTTGCATTGAAGTCAATGTTACGCTGAACCGCTAATCACGCAACATTGACAGTCGTACGCGTGTCGCCTAGGTGCCCCGGCAATCGGGGCCGTGCTGCGTAGGTATATTTTATGCGTAAATAAAGTGAGAGTGAGAGTTTAAAATAAAAATAAACAATTTTTGGGGACAAAAGATTGTCATACTGTGTCTAGGGTATTTGTAGGGATTTTTAAAAGGGCAATTGACAGTTGGCTTTTAGTCTAAAATAAGTTTATACAAAAAAGAAAATACGACGTTTGGCTTGCGATATAATTTTAAACCTAGCCTTTTATTAAAGGAAAATGACCTACTTGTCATCCCTAGAGAACGCACTATGCCAAAGGATATTACATCATGATCATCCTTTTGATGTCCTATGTGGTACATAAATCACCTCTACTTTCCTCATTCAGTCTATGCTGGCTACCTGTTACCTGGAAATTTAGTTATGTAAACTTGTAAGCACCGCCGGGCGGAATGCTAGTATATAACAAGGTACATCTTACGAAGGCCGAATTACGTCGTCAATGCGAACCCTTCTCGGTATATGAATATCCGGGGACAGGGATCCCTGGTCCCTCCGTCCCTTCGCAGGGGTTCCGTCTGGCGCGCGTCTGGGTCCCGTACCCGTACGTTATCGAGATTAATGCCCGTGGTTATCTATTTGTGTGTATTCAAGGTCATGTTTACGTTACGTTGTTTTCGAACGCACCCGCCTCGGGTGTGGTGCTTTTTGTTTTTTAATTTCTGTTAGGTGTAGCGTGCGTTCTAACGTGTGGTTTTTTGGAATCGGTGTGGTTTTGTTTCAGCCTGTATATGCTCCAAGTATAAGTTTATACAGAATGGAAGTTATTATAAGAAAGGAGGTAGCAAACAAAAACGAAGACTAAATAAAGCTACGCCGCTCGTAGCTCGGAAGTGCTACGATTCTTAGTAGAATCGAGCTAGCCTTAAATACCTTACAGTCTACGAGAGTACTATCGTTTTATCAGACTCAATCAATCAATCAGCCTCTTGTCAGTCCAGCGCTGGACAAAAGCCTTCCCCACTCGTAAAAACATATATTTTGTGTTGTATCGTTTTATTTATTTAGACTTCATTAATCCTTAATGAAAAGCCTAAAGAATGACAGATTAGATTTTGAGTCTTCTTATCTATACAAAACTCAATGAGTTATCTCTTTACTTATTTTAATCTTTTGATTAATTGATTAAGATTGAGTGTAATGAACTTTGTTGTTAACTTTGTCTGGAATTAAATGTCTGTCGCCAGATCATCGTCGCTTTCTGGTTGCAAAAGAAGTAAGAAAAGTGTTTTTTTTGTTTGCTTTAGACAATAGTTTGTCTATTTTGATTTTATATTAAAGTGTTTTTAATTCTAATTTTCAATATGTAATATTATAATGCTATAGGCTGTTTATTCTTTACTTCAGGGAATACTTAATTTCCATGACCAAGTGAACAGGCCGAGGGTTACGCTGCGGGTAAAAAATCTTACTTGCGTTTACTTTTGTGCAAAGACAATCGAAAAATTCCTACAACAAAATCAACGAACCGAAGTCTAAAATAGAAGGTAGTATTGGAATCACCAAATAGATCGCGGAAGGCACGTGCAGGGCGACAGTGGTGGGGGAGGGGAGGTGTCACTTTCACCCTCGCTCCAAGGTCACACGGATACTGCATCGAGGTGTGTGTTGGCAGAGTGTTGCTGTGTTGGCACAGTGTTGCTGTGTTAGCACAGTGTTGTTGTGTTGGGGTTTGCATTGTGGACGCATGTGGACAGTGGTTTTCAGTGTGTTAAGTACATTGTTGGGTTCTTAATTATTGATTTAAAATTTACTTTCTGCTTCGTACGGGAGCTGGTGGTTTGCTCTCTATGCCTTCAAGGATATTCTACATTTCATATACTTTTTATAAAGCTTTCCATCGAACTTTATACTCGCATTGAATTTTTGACAATGTAGTGAAATTTTAAGTACTTAGAATTATACTATATTGTCAAAGAATGTAGATGAGCACCTATAAAACAATAACCGTGTGGAAGCTAATAACCTTAAAATACATTTAATTTTTGTTGAAAAATGTATAAGTATATACCTAATATTAATACATTCAATTTCGTCGCAACCAGGATAGACTTCCATTTCGTAAAATTGTACTGAAAAAACTTCTCTGCTACATAAATTATACCCTTATTGCTAATAAAAATTATGGTAATTTGGCTCCTAAAACTATTTTTAATGTGCAATGTTCGCTTGATTTAAAGTTGATAAAATATTTCATTTTTCATATCCACATATAGCTTTATTTTTGTTACTGAAATTACAAACAATTTCCTTTTCTATCGTCGTAAAAATCATTATTCACCGAAAAAACTGAACGGTTCACCGAGAAAACACTCGATTATAGACTAGACGCGTTCGCAATTTGTCGACTCGGCGTAATTTGGGCGGGAAATTGATTTTTTATGCCATTAAAGGCGGGAGGGGAAGGCGGACAGGGGCGGGGGCGACGCGAAAGTTATCGGATTTTCGCGCCTCGGCTCTCGAAGCGGCGTCAGTGTGAAGGTTAACAGCTTTATTCGGTGTTGCCAGCATTTTATCTATGGATGCAACATCCGAGGGCATTACTGCTGTTTTGTTTTTAGTTAATACTGCCATGATGAGAGAAATGGCTGCTGAATATTTTTAATGAACTTAGAGATACCTTGATTAGAAGAATCTTGACCAATTGAAGAAAGTTTTGTGATTTTCACAGAATTGTAGATAACGAGTGTGACTTTTCATAGCCATTATCTCTTAGTTTACTAAAACAATTATGACCCTCTCACGTCGCACAGCAGAATATTTAATACATTTTGTAACATTGCAGATTTGAAGTTAATTTATAGCATGTTTAGTTCGTACCAATGTTATTATTTATACCTACCTACTTATATGTATAAATGATGATGTTTAATGACGAATTTATTTAGGTTTGTAGGTTTGTAGCTTTCATGATTGACCAAATACATAATGTCGTATTGATTTTTGAGATGACAATTTCTCTAGATATCTATGAACTAGACAGAAATCAACAAGACTCGTTTAAAATAAAACCACGATTGAAACAAAGGATTCCATTAAATCTATTTTTACAGGAGGTATACTCCTACAGCTGTCATCGACTTCAATTACTTTTCCACTATATTTCAAAAAAGAATTCCAAGTTATTTTTCTGAAAAGAAATTGAGAATTCTTCGCTCCATTCGCTTAATAACTTTAATTGTTCAGAATCACGAACTCTACGGCGCAAAAGTAGTCGTCTACGAAGTCGATCGAACGAGGAAACGAAACTTAGGTATACAGTACCTATACTGCAACGCGCTTACAATTTCGTCTGACACACACAGGTATAGTGAATATTCATCAAAACAAACGCACACTACCGGACTCGTCTGCCGAATTGACACGCACACGTAGAAAGAAACGCGCAATGAACTATCGTACGCGTGTGTTGGTGCGAGTGAATGAGAGGGAGAGTGTGACGAAATTTCACTTTCCGTTTTGGCAACGTCGCACGGCGCCCCCCCTCCGTTCGTCGACTTTTGGGGTGGGGGTACTGTACTATGAAGCTAGTTCGGAAACCGACATTTTCATTTTTAATGCTGGCAACTGAGATTTTTAAATTGAGATTTCACAATTGTCATGCATTTTAAAATCCTTTTAAATTGTTGGTAGCGTTTGGTTCTCAAATGCTTCCATATTTTTTTTAAAGTAACAGGCAGTAAAAATATCATAAGGTGCTGTCGATAATTTTAGAATGAACTGGCTAATGTGACAAACGTTTATAATTTTTAAAAGACGCAAAACATTGCAAAATCTCGCAGGTGACTGAAGAACTTGAAAAAAATTCGCATAGAAAATAAATAGGGGAGGGTAAATAACAAAAGACTGTAGACGCAAAAAAGGAACCAAAAGTGTGTAGTAAACTAACGGTACTGTGTGTGGGGCATTTCAAATACTTCAAAAGCACAGACGATTCTCGGAAGTGTCATCCTCGAAGTGTGAAGAGTGCGGAATGATACACTCGTCTCGCCCTCACGACTATCGACTCACAAAGGGACGCGAGTTGAATACTTTTCGTGCATTTTACAGTTTTATAAATTCTGCCGGCGTATTGCCGAAATTGAAAGTGACGTATTCTGAACATGACAAATGTGACACTTATTGCAGCGTGAAAGTAAGAGTGTTCGTAAACAGAGTGTGTGTTGATAATTACGCATTTGGGAAGAATGCGAGTCTGGATTTAATTTATTGTTCGATCCATAAAAGTATTGAAAAGCGAATCAAATTCGGAATAAATTGAAAATTACAAAGTTCACGTTCTCGGTTTGATTAATTGACACATTAGGTAGAGAATTAATGGTATTAATGGAGAATTTTGAAGAATAGCAGATTTTTTCGATACACAGGCATTATAATTCTGAAGAAGTAAGGTAGAAAACAACATACAGGAATGCATTAAGAAGTATGGACAAATAAAGTGTTGACAATGATAAGCTTCGATTTGCAGCATAATAGGTTATATTACTAGATGAAAAGTAATTCGTGTGACGAAACACAGGGACCCCAATGCAAACAGTCCAAGTTCTCATGGGATTGATATTGTTCGTGAATAATGCTAGCGATGCGACCAATCACAGAGTGATATCAGCTAAGCAAATTAGAATAGTCTTTGTTGTGAATCATGGGTACATAAATGGATATGTCATAGGTAGAGCTCAGCTATGGCCTGGGCTTTAGAACATTGTGTCATACTCATTTGTTTCTGCCTTTTGTGACATTGAGAACTCTAAGTCGACTATTCTGTTAACATTTTTTTTTCGTTTTATATTTATTTTATACATGGCTGGAGTCAAAGCTTTTTTTGGAAACACATGGCAAAGAGCGACCAGTTTCTACATTATACAATTAAGCTGCGGTAAAATGGCATTGTCAAACAACACAAAGTAAAATTATAAAATACTAGCTGTAGCCCGCGACTTCGTGGATAACTTAACATCACAAATTATTATATATTTCCCGTAGGAATGGGATGTGTTTTCGGGATAAAAACTATCCTACGTCCTATTCCAGGATATATATATGTGCCAAGATTCATTCTGATCCTCCAGTGGTTGAAGCGTGATTGAGGAACAAACATCCAAATATCCAAACTTTCGTATTTATAATATTAGTAGGATATCAAAAGATAAGCATTATCATGGCATGCGTTAAGCAAAAAATACATATAATAATTAATTAGACCACAACAAAATTTATGTAGGTGTATCAAAAACCTTAAACGGTTTCGTCACTAAGAAATTCATCCAAACTATAATATATTTTAACCTCATTTATAATCGTATCGTCTTGGGGATTTTATTGTATATGTGAGATATCCTACAGAATAAGCCTTTGTAAGGCAGTATTTGATGGTAACACTGCTATTTGCCACTGCATTTTATTTACTTGCTTTAAATTTAACATGTCAAGTTTCAAACGCATTCCGCTCTCTGATTGGAAATGTTATGAAAGACTAAAATTCATAACTACAATAGATCTTTAACCATCTATCAACATCTTTTCTAAGGACAGAGAATAATTTTTAACAATTTCAAATTAGAATTGTCAAATTCTTGATCATTATCATATCAGTCTTCAGACGTCCACTGCTGGACATAGGCCTTTCCCAATCCACACCCGGTCCACTGCATCAAGGCGCTTTAGGACACCTTCTTCATATTTATTATATAACACAGATGGGAAAGAATATCTCAAAAACATTAAGTAACATTGATGTCATGACTGTGATGTTAAATTTAGCGAAAACAGACTAATACAATGTTGCCATGTGACATATTTCTATTATCGTGTTTATTTTAACACAAGACATTGTAGCCAGCAATTTTCAAATTCTTGGAACTAATTGTGTTTTCTGGAATATTTTATGATCACGACATAATGAATGACGAACAATAAATAAACAACGAACGAAATAATCCAAGTCAAAGAGTAGTATTAAACTGCGTATCCCTCATTCCGCTTCTGAACACATTTCAGTTTCAAATCAAATGTGTTTGTCTTAAAATCAGCCCAACTTCATCATCATTATCTGAGTGACGACGTCTACTGCTGGACATAGGTCTTCCCCAATGAACGCTACCATCACACTGCCCTCCGCATCAATATATTTCACATATACTACATTAGTAATCACCGAGCCTATGTCTAATTCAAAACTTATTGTAACCCTGTCCACAAGCACCTACTCCCGTGTAGGTTCGCCATTATGCGAACGAATATTAAAAACCTACTATCATCGCCATCATCCTCACAACATTGCAGAAAATTATGATTATAACCACTTTTCTTACAGACACATTTTAAATAACGTTTTGAATCGCACTGTCTACATGCATATTTTTTAACCCATTTTACTATTTTTATGTAAATAGCCACACTCTTCACATATGAAATGAAGGGTTTTGACTTTTAAATCATATCCTTAAAAAACTCTGAGATCAACTCTCTCCATAGCTTTTTAAACTTGTATCACCGTCCACGTTTCCGTAGGTAATGAAATGAATGACAGACAGGCTACATTAATAGCCAATGATTAAGGAAGCCTCCTCCGTCTTCCTAACGCAGCCGCTTTTTCGCGCAAAGGCAGGATTTACTTCTAAGCAGCTTTTCATAACTTACTACAGGTCATACCATGAAGCAAAATAATTTTTCGCACCACATAAGTTACCTACCTCAAAGTTTTTATCTTTACGATTGATACTAATTGGTTATTAAAATAGATAATAGATGTCATCTATTATCCAATTTAATAACCGGTTAGTGTCAATCAGGAAGGTAAAATCTTTGAGGTGACTTATGAGATGCAAAAAATAATTTTGCTTCATGGTATGACCAGTAGGTTTATAAAAATATCCCTTTTTGAGATGTAAAATAAATATTTTAAATACCATTTTTCATTGTCACCTTCATTAAACACAAATTCGTCGCATTGTAAATAGTTACATTTATTAAACAGGGCAAAGTCAAAATCCTCTATTGCACATGAGTACACTTGACTTGGTACATTTATACACGTCAATTTTCTTTATCGACCACCGCTTTTTTTATGTTAACGCTGTGAAGAGGAATCGGCGCAACAAAGTCTTATTTGAAATGTGGCTTTCTAATCTTATTTGAATTAAAAAATATATTATTTTCATGAACTCAAAGTATAATTTCAAACAAATTACCGACAACTATACAAAGCGGCAAAAGAAGAGTACAACGAAATCGCGCCACCTATCAGACACCAGAGACTTCTGTTTAGCGAGCTTAAAAATCTGTGTAAAATTCAAACTAGATTTCTGTTTTTGTTATCAAAGTGGATTATTTCATGAATCCAGTTCTAAAATGGCAGCTCTATTGAGAAAACGAGAAGGACGCTATCAATTTGAATCGTAAATTAGTTTTTCGTTGAAACCTCCAAAACACGTGCTAACCTTGTTATTTGTATGTTACATAAAAACAACTGAATTTCAAACGAATTTATTTGCATACGATTGACTAGCAAAATCGGAAGTTAGTGAATCTATTAAGATGCTTCTATTAATGCGTGAGTCAAGGTTTGGAAACGCACATTAGGAAAGGGACTCCGTGGGATTTGTGTTAATGCTTCTTTTCACCTTTTCCAATGGGCGTGCAAATATCATATTGTATCTTGTAATTCGGTAGGTATATCATCATCAAGTTATTTTTGTCTCCACTGCAGGAGCACAACCCTCTCTCATCTGCCGGAGACAGACGGAGGATTTGGCCTACACTCGCCACGCTGGCCAGACGGATTGGGGAGGCCTGATTGATGTTTTATAATGTATTCCCTTAGTCGACTTGTACGACATCCACGGGAAGAGTCGGAGTGGTCCTATTCTACTCTACCGGAAACCACACGGCAAGTACGGTAGGTATATAATTATATGTAGCTCAATTGGTCAAGTTATTACCGAGTTATCTGCCGGACAGACGGTCATATAAGGGTTGACCGTCTCGTTGACCTAGATGCTTGGTTACTGAGCTCGAGCGCCAGAGGTCTTGGGTTCGATTCCCACTGTGGGGGAGAGACAACTTTGTACAGTTTGTATAAGTTAATCCCAGTCTGGATGTTATATGTCTGGAACAAGTCCTAGTTTGGGATTAAACACGTATACGTATGTATATATGCAATATTATTTATATATTATTATCAATTTTGACAGATCTCTAAACCTTTAATGTAATCCTGATCATCGAAATGGATATAAAAGTAAAATGTAACAACAAAGAGTTGAGCTTTAAATGTAAGTTTACGCTCTGCGAATCGATTGGCCAAGGCTGCGCCGCAGGCTGCGCAGGAGTCGGGTTTCGGCCGGATGCGGCCGCGGAAGTGGCGCGCGGCGGACGTCGGACGCACGCCATCTTGCTTTTGCTCTGCGCGCGCGCTCGTCACGCGGATGTCCTTTTGTTTTTTAAGTGCACGAGCCATGCTTTTTTCACACTTTTTAAAAGCAAAGGATTTAGTAAACGTTTAAGTTTAAAATATAAAACAAACTTTTTCTATACTAGGTGTTATAGGAGGGATGCAGTAGATCACTAAAATATGTGAGAAGGTGCAGTAATGAGATCCGATGGCACCTTTTGCTTCCGGGGGACAAGATCAACTTAGAATCACAGCTTTGTACATTTTATATAATAAAATGGCTAACTTAGTTAAAGTTACATTAAGTTATCAAAATTTTCAGATCAATCTACTTAGCTTATTTCATTCTCAACCGTAAGTAGGTACCTTTTTCGTGATTGAGGGAACAATAATTAAAGTTTCAATCAATGTAAGAAAATATTAACTTACTAACGTTCCTACGAAAATGAGCTATTTTTTGCTTATGTGACCAACGTAAATCCTTTTATACTCCACTGCTTCAACACGACGCATCTGCATTTGGTATTAAACTGGTCGTCATTTTTACACGAATATAACCTCTCCGACCTTTAAGAATAAAGAATATTATCTTTTCAATAAATTTTATAAGCATTCTTGTTGACATTTGACAGCTCAGATAGCTGAATAAAATCTCTTTGTGGAAGTTTTCGCCAAAAAAAAAGGAATAAAAGAGCCAGGTAGACGCTCCTTTGTACTGCGTTTGCGCAAGTTCACAACAAAAGCTGCAATTTCGTTGTGCGCACAATGTTTGATAAATTATTTGCTAATTTACTATGGGAAGATCGCACCTGGTGATAGCGTTTTAAGGTTTTGTGGTCACTAAGATTTTAAAACAGAATTTGATAAAGAAACTTATGTTTATATCACAATTTCCATAGCGTATGTTTTATATTTTTAGGAAATGATAAAACCGTTATAGGACAATTTACTGTCTCTCCGTCCAGACCCTTTTTCTCAGGAACGCGAACGGCTAGAGATATCGAGTTGAAAATGACTAAAGACTACATCCGTATAGACCAGTTAAAAAATTAAGTTTTTCACTCGATGCAATAAAAACGGCCTTTAAAATGTATTTTTATACTGATTTACACATCAAAATTTACAAGGTACTCTCGTTGCCCCAGAATATTAATTCTGTTGAGAAAGGATTTAGAAATAATTGCACAGCCGTCTGTGTTTAATAGACTTTTTACGGGAAATTCGCGGGCTAGTAACCATGTAAAGTAGAGTCCACTCTCTTACTGTTCCCATTTTTGTTTGTTTGATATATATACCTTTGTACCTATATAATGTGTACCCATACCACAACGTGTCTCAACATGGAGGCGGCGATGTTGTTCGTCACACATCACGCCAAGTGGTATCACGGGGCGAAAAGCTGATCAATGAAAGTAAGATTGACGTTACATCGTCTCTGCCTACCCCTCTGGGACCAAGGCATGAGCATTATGTATGTATGTACCTAATGTGCCCCGTTATGTGTTATTGTGTTGTGTTTAAGAATAAATTGATCTATATTTCTATCTACATCTAAATATAAAAAAAATAAAATTATCGTACGTATTTAAAGTTTGCACCACCCGAGGACCACACGCAGAGTATAAGTAAAGTTTCTAACTATATAGAAATGCGAATGTGTGGATGTTTGTTTGTCACTCAATCACGCTACAGCGGCCCAACTGATTTTAATGAAACTGGTACAGTAATAGCCTACATCATGAATAAATAAACGTGACTTTTTTAGGCAAAGAAAATAGTGGTTACATTGCAATGGTTCTTTATAACCTGTGGCCCCCCGTAAAAAAAGATAGCGGTACAAAGCGGCTACTAAAAAGGACTTTATTTGCATTTTACAAAAAGGGACTCATTACCATTAAAAAAGCAATGAAGTTCACAAAGTTTTTGTACCGTTTAGAGGTGGCACTGGCGGTTAATATGAGCTATCAAAAAATCATATTCAGCGATTGGTACAATATTTCGCCACCGGTATAGAATAATTTGTAGCGCCACCGTAATTAAAGAAACGGCAACCGGCAACAGAGCATTTTGCGTAGAAACGGCAGAGAGAAAAATGCAACGTCGCATTTTCACCCTCGATCGTTTTTCCGGTCACCCCGCTCGCCTCACCCCCGCGGTGAGTCATTCAACAGCATTCAACCTTTCAAGTTGTGCTTGTCAGATTCTATTCTCTGTGGTGATAGTTGTCACTACAAAAGAAAAGCTGAGAATTCCAGGTAAGTTGGTACAGCCAGCAATGTAAGTGATTCATCAGTTTGGATAACAACTTCTAATTACTAAAAATTTCGCTAAGGTTGAGACTTCTATGCCAAGGTTAAAGTTGCATGCTATTTTAACCTTAGTTATCAAAGCATTGGATCTTATTTTCTACAAATATATTATTATTATAATCATGGAGATTTTAAGAAAATACCTTATTACTCGAGATATCTTATGCAGTCTAAGTTCTTTATTTCGTTTTTTAAAATAGTAAAGATATAATAGTAGCATAATAGTACAGATAATATCAATGATATGTCAAATTAAAAATATCTTCTATATTCAAAATTGTAATAATAACAAATGGCACGTCACTTACGTCATACAAGATAAGACAAAGACAGCAATAGTAATCGCCACATTGATTTTGCAAACGAAAATACTTAGACCTTGTGATTTTTGACATACCTACAAAAGATATTGAACCTTAAGGTGGTAATGGAATTTATTGGGCGACTCTACAATGGCCTAAATAATGCGGTTCTATTTTCTAATTTTATTTTTAAACAAACCAAATTAATAAAAATATTTAAGGAATCTTGCTATGGAAGTCATTTCGCTATGATAAATGACCAAAATTATTTTAATTTTAAAGACTAAAGAAAAACTTTAAAGAAAATTAATCGTCGGAATCCCCACGTTATTTACGTACGATGTTCACTTTGCTGACCTTTGCCTATTCCCGCTTTGTCGCGCCGTATACCTAGGTTACACACATAGGTCACTCGGAACGATGTAAAACTCAGTTTTTAATATAACCTTTCATTTCATTGTCATTCTTAAGAACTAAAATGTGTGCAAACTTTAAATCATTCTGACTTGTGTTTTATAAGAAAACAAATTGACTCGAGATATAAAACTAATAATTTAATGCGCCCGTCAAGCAAATTTTTTTTTAATAATATAGAATACAAAAAAAATCCGAGTCTTTTAGATTTTGATTAAATGATTTTAGCTGTAATAATACTTCATAATTATAAATTTTAATTAAATTGCAACCGGTTGTTATTAACATAGGATAATGTAAGTTTATGATTGTATTTGTCAATTCCATTTTAGATTTTTTTGTGCTGGCGCCTGAGAATTCCAAGACGTTTAAAAAAAGAAAACGTTTAAAAAATCAGTTTTTAAAATAAGATGATGTGTATTATTTTGTAAATGAATTAATTAAGTCTTTTTTTTCAAAAATAGCAACTAAATTAAACAGTTTCTATCTATCGGAGTAAAATATCTAGTTTACTGGTAATAAATTAAAAAAAACAAATTGGTGTTGCTCTATTTTCTACAATATTTTTACCTTTACTGTAGGTCGCCATCCCGCATGTTGATTCTGAAATGACTTCGACACTTACCTGGAAAAAAAAAAAAATATTAATTGAAATTCCAGTTTTTATTCTACTTCAGTAATTTTATAAGCCCAGGTAACTCTTTCATTGCTCCCTAAGGGCTACTTTTGTATACAATTTATACAGCGACTTTTTTGTAGGAATAAAAAAAATGATTTATTTAATTTATTTTAAATTAAACACGAACCTAATCTCTCACACTTTACATACTATTACTAACGAAAATATGGGCTTTTAGTATGAATTTAATATATTTATTCATTCATAGTCTAGACTGCAGTGCTCTTGTTTGCTTTACATTCCAACTTATCTGTGGACTCTAAAACTTTTTTAAAGCTATGTATAGGCACATACATACATAATGTTCACGCCTGGTCTCAGAAGGGTAGGCAGAGACAATGTATCGTCACTTTGCGCAATCTAATGTCTCAAAGTGGCTTTCCTTCGCCCGCTTTTCGCCCCGTGATACCCCTTGACGTGATGTGTTGCGAACAACATCGCCGCCTTGTTGAGGTACCACGATTAGCTAGGGAAATAATTGTCCACCTCATCAGAGCCCTGCGTGATTCGGTAAGGCTAATACTGGCCGGAGTTCACTCAGCTCCAGGATGTCGGCACGCTTACGACCAGGCTAGCCCCTGGACACGCATCCATCGGCACGGCAGACCTTGGATTGGCGGATGGAACAGGGATCGGTCGGATGTCAGGGATGTATAGGTACTTATATGTAATTATTATATTTTTTATTATAATGTGGTTTGTTAGCTAGTTTAAATTCAACTAAAAAGTTTGCACCGAAAAAGAGATTACACAGGAATACGTAAAAAAAACTACAGAAGCTTATCTTTAAAGAAAGAAAATCGATCAATTGACCTTCCTCACATATCTTTCAACGTAACCTTTTATTGCGCTTGCGCACGCGCCATGCAGCTGCGGCGCCGGCGCAGGTAACCATCAGGAAGTAGGTGCCATATGTATATGTACGCGGTACCATATGTCCGTTGGTGTACGCGACAGCTGCCCGACGAGACGACGACGGATTTATCGCATTGTTCCATTATCCGCGATTAATGGTGACTTTTAAATATCAAATTAAATTAGAAAATACTAACGAAGTTCGTTTGTAAATTTTTTAAATTAAAAACAATGTACCGATGTAATGTCCTTTCTGTGTAAGGTCCTGCCCCGTTTCCAAAATGAACTGATACCTCAGACCCCCATAGCCAAAATACTATAAAAATTCTGTCAAATTTTTTTTAAAGTATAGAATTGATATTTCCATCTAAAATATTAGTCATTCTTATAACAAGTTGGTACGAGTACACGTAACACAACTTATACAGTATCTTGATAGTTTCAAATAAGAACCTGTGTTAATTAATAGAGGTCGATTTTTAGACCTCGTCGACCCCCAAAATAAACGGGAAACCGATTTCGACCTCAAGTGGTCGGTATCGACCACTTTGGGAATCCCTGGTCTATATTAATATACATTATAGCTCCGTCAGTGACGGGATTGAATATCAGTGATCAGTGATCACTCTGGAAGTCAGGACACGGGATCAGCATAATTGCCTTGATCGGTTGCAATCCGCCGCCGTCATTACGGCCAAGATCGTGTAGTATTTTGACATCGTGATCTTTGAGCTGCTCTGTTTATCAGGTCAGAGGTCGACGACAACCCCTTCTGCCCTCAACATTACCGACCATGACCAGCTTGTACGGCTCCAGCGACGATGAAAAGCTTTCAAATAAGCTTTTTCCATTTAAGGTCTTATTCGACAAAATGGCTGCCAGCGTGAAATCGCGGTGATAAAATACTGCATTGTGAATTCAATTTAAGATAATTAGGTACATTAAAAAAAAGTATTTCACTTAACGACTGGTAATCTACAGCGAACAGTTATTGTTATAATTATAGGATATTATCTCTTCAGATAATAATTTAAACGAAGCGTATGCAGCGGCTAACGGGGCAGTAGGTGTAATATTTAATAACAGTTTCGTTGAATAACCTTTTCCGTAACGAAGGTATAATTAATGAACAGTTTATTTTATTAATAATCTAAGACAAACTTTCGATAATATAAGTAACATTTTGGGCTTTGCTCGTAAAATGTATATGAGAAGCGAATTGGCTAGTTTAGACTAAGGAAGAAGTTTAATAATAATAAATATCTCAGACAATCACACCAGTTATCCAGTCCCAAACTAGGCAGAGCCTGTGCTATGGTTACTAGATAACGGATACACATACTTAAATAAATATATAAACATCCAAGACTTGGGTGCAAACATTCATATGCATCATACGAACATTTGCCCCTAGCAGGATTCGAATCCGCAACCTCTGGCGTGGCAGGCCAAGAGCTACCCCGTTCCGCCACGGAGGTCGTCTATATATAAGTAACTGGTCTTAAAGCTCAGCAGATTAGATAATAGTTACCATATACTCCTTAGCGTCATTTTCAGTAGGTTGCACTGACCGTTGGTCAAACAAAGCATTGGGCATGGACATAGATACAATATATAATTCTCTTTCTAGGATCCGCGAAGGTTATTCTTACATATTATATTATCTTCTTAGGGGGCCAGGAAGACCTGGCGACACTTCGACCCCTCAGGATCTTTTGTGCCTAACTCCTGTCCACCCACGGTGCCCCAAGCCGTATTGGTGAACTTCACACACGCCTTAGAAATTCTTCTTTGGCATATGCAGGTTTCCTCACGATGCTTTCCTTCACCGAAAAGCCTGTGGTATTATTAATAAACAGTACTTAAGTTTATGAAAAATCCATAGTACGGGCGGGGTTTGAACCCGCAAGAACATGAGGCGAGTGCACAACCAACCAGGCTACCACGGCTCTTATTCTTACATAGATCTTATACATTTTCTTTGGCCAAGCCAATCCCATATTAAATTAGGCCTGTTTTAAAAATATAATTCAACCGAACTTCCCAAGCTCGCGTCAAATTCTATGGTCGACCCATAGAACAGAGTTCTCTACCTGGATATGCCATAAAAAAAGAGGTCATCGAACTCATGCAACAGCTGCTCCAATTCAAAATGGCCGACATTTATGTCAAAAATTAATAAATGCAAGCCCGTTTCTGAATGATGGATTGTGTAAAACGATTCACTTCGGCAGTTCATTTGGTATGCATTCAGGTCATTTGTTAAAAAAGTTTTTAATCAGATAAAGAACATATTTGGGTCGAGTTAAGGATTTTTTCACACTAAGCAAGTAAATGGTTTAGCTTAGCAGCGAAGACAGTACACACGTGAACCATGACAACTTCACTTGATTTTTTTCCACTATTCTAGTTTTTTTTATAAACTGGAGTGATGATATGTTTTTAAAATATGTAATGTTATATAATAGTTCATTTTATAAGTTATTAGGCATATCCTTATATAATAAGACATATATGTTACATGTAGACATGTATTAATGAAGTTATTTATCAACAGGTTATCAGTAAATGTGAGTTAGAAAAACAGCAGGTGCGTCTACATTTACAGCTAGAAAAATAGCCTCACACATGCACAGTGTTTCAACCACCATATTTGTTGGCAACTATAGACTAAAGACGACAGATGCGTGTCAAAATGTCTCTGTAATTATACTCTATACGAACTATAGTGTTATAATAGTATAATGTGCGGTAAAAACATAAAAGGTTTGATGAAAATGCAGCCGTATGCATTTGTTCAATTTTTATTGTGGTTATTATTATTTATAGATGTTTTATTAGATGTGGCTGAATGAGTTGTTCATAAAGAATTATATGATGTGATGACTGACGTAGGATACATTTAAATTAAGTAGGTACATATCTCATTTAATTAAAATTTAATGTATTTTCACAAAAAAATAGTCAGCGGTTTGCTGGGGCGGCGTCCTTACTAGCAAGAATATGGATATGATTTCAAAGAAATTTAATCAATTCATTTCTTACACTATTTAACGTAGTAATATTTTAAACTAGCTGTTGCTCGCGACTTCGTCTGCGTGGACAACTTAACATTAACAATTATTATGTATTTCCAGTAGGAATGGGATGTTTCTTTTGGGATAAAAACTATCCTATGTCCTATTCCAGGATCTAACCTGTATATGTGCCAAGTTTCATCACGATCCGTCCAGTGGTTGAAGCGTGATTAAGTAATAATAAACATATAAACATTCAAACATCCAAACTTTCGCATTTATAATATTAGTGGGATGGGATTTGCAAAGTTTTTTAAGTCGACAGTATTGTGAAAATATTTAAAACCGTTAAAATTGGATACTTACAAACAACATTTGATTGAAATATACAAAAATGGTAAGATAATTTTAAATTTGGAAAATAGCTAGTCTGAAAATATAAACTTGAAGCACATAATGTTGGCTATTAAAACCTACTATACATTTAGGACCGTCATTTTTTTAAATAAATAAAAAGATCATCCGACAATTTCAATGAGACGACAAGTAACTCATGTTACAGGCATACTGTCGCCAAGTGTTCCCAAGGATTTCTGTCTCAATACAAAAGAAAAAAAGAAAAAATCGAGACATAAATCAAATAAAGGTGCGCGCGTATAGCGTTACAATGTTTGAGCGCGAACGGAAACGGAGGCACCCGACTAGTGCTGCCAAGTGTCCCGATTGACGTGAGATGTCCCGATTTTCAGAGGTCCTAAGAACTGTCCCGCAGAACCAACTTGAAGAAATTCTGATTTTACATATACACGAATTCACGGAAGCAAATTGCAAAGATTGTAAGCTGTTAATCGAAAATCGCAGTGTGAATCGCCCATTTCAAACTGTACAGACAAGATGATGTGGAAAAATGTAGCTAGGAGAGGCTGACTAAAAAAGCCAGATCTGCACTACGGAAAATCTAACTAGATAATAGTGGATGTCGGTTGATAGCGATAACGTTGACATGACTGCAGCATGTAAATCCAGCTTTTAGATGTACTTCATCAAGGTATTTCAATCCTATATACATCAGAGTATGGCGCTAATACCTTGCCCTCCATAACTTGATTAGTTAAGTTTTCTGTCTTTTTATTCATTCATTTCATACGTAATTTGTTTATTTAAACTGGATTAAATGCTTTTATTATTACTTTTCTTATCATGTCCCGATTTTTTTCCTGTCCCGCATGGAATTCTACACGGAGTTCTCTATGGAATCTGTCAACACTACCCGACCGACATCGGCGAGCGTTCAAAAACCGGAGCTAAATCATAAATTACTCTTTACGATTCCCGTAGGGATCCAGTTACGGGCAGTTGTCACATAATTACGGTAATCGATGTGACGATTTTAATCGATATCGTATTCGTGTGAGGAATTCGAAAATTGAATCGTTCGATCGAGTAGTAGAACATATTCATTACGAAAATGCGCAAGATTACAATCTGAGTTCAATTAATAAATTTTATGCGATTCGTGTCGTGTGTTTAAATGAACTTTAAGTGCAGGTTATAAAGGTTATTTTTTGGTGTTTGATTTTGTTTTAAAAAAACTAATTTGTATGACATTCTATTCTAAATACATTGTATATTAAATTAAATTTTATAACTCTAATAATGTAATATTATTTAATTCCAATAAATGGCAGAATACGCTGAACTTATTAAACAGACATCGTATAAATATATATTTCATTCATTCATTAAAAACAACTATTATTATATTCAATACATATTATGGATTTGGTAGAGCTTTTTACCGAAATCGTTATTTCCTTGAATTTTGTTCCATTTCATTTTTTCCAGAATGTTTTTTCCTTGTATTTTATTCTCTATTCGCATGTGTGTAAAAATCTATTTTGCCCATTTGTTCAATCTTCTTTGAAAGCTGATGGTTTATGATACGAGTATGAGCTCAGTAGTTTTTATGTTTACCTTCTCATTTAGTTTCTCTCTCAAGTTTATGTATCGTCTTTGAATTCTATTTTTAAATTGAAATCTACTCATATCTATAGTTATCTATAAATATGTCTAGCAATTTTTAGTATTCCATCAAAATGTCCCTTTTAGCAAATCCTTTTATTTGTCCCTCTATCAGTCTGTCAGTTTGTCTGTCCGCTGGATAACTAAATACTCGAAGAATAATTGAGCTCAAATTTAGAACGTATGTTTCATTCCAAAACAATAGTCATACGAAAATCAACGCTATTTGCGTCTCGGTTTTTTTAACCTGTTTTTTTTTGCTAGTGAAGCTTTCATGTACATGAAAGGTTCACCAGGAAAAAAACAGGTTTGTAGTACCATGTAAACTTTGCGGTCCACTTAGGAAAACCAACTATTATTTATTTTGTTTTCGGGACGCAAATGCGTTTGTTTTCATATGACTTGATTTGGAATTAAATATACATATAAATTGCTCGGCCGTGATGTTAATGTTATAGAATTCCGGGAAAATATTTTTTTTAAATCTTTATTTAAAGAGCTTTGTCATAAACATGATTATATCGCCCTATAAGTATTCTATTTTATAACTATCTATTTCTAATAGCCATTTTATATAATTTATACAAATTCACAGCCAAAACTGACAGAGGAAAGGCCTAAATATAGTATAAAATTGTTGTTATCTTTTTTTCAAAGAACATTTAACCACATCTACATACAAAATTAAACATACAATTGTACTTGTGATCCGAGTTGCAAAGTTCGGACTTTGTGTAATTTAGTAGTAATTGTTTTTGACTGGTCTATTTTTTAGCATTTAATTTATATTACAAGAGCATTCTATCTGCTTTAATTACGAGTGTATCCACAGATCCCATATCTCCCTTTTACCCTGGAGCGGTGCATAAAAAACAGCAATTTCCCTATCAGTGCCCAGGTTACACAATAAGTAGACTTTACCCTCCTCAGCTATCGTAGAACCCCCTCACTCCCCTCTTATTTAAGGAAACAGATGATGTCAAGGGGAGATGCTGAAAACGTCAGGGGTCAGTTAAGTTGGCTAGTGCTGAAAGGGTTGAAGCCTGAAGACAGGTCGTTAGCCTGCAGTTGATTGTTCGATGAGTGCAATGAGTCACTTGCGTATGTAAATAAACTGGGATATGTAGGTGGAGGGGTGGAGGGGTGATATGGGTCATTTTCGAGTTTCGTTATGTTTTCCTCGTCAGTCCTGACATACTGACCGTTAGTTACAGATATTTACTGTCATGCATGGGCTTGTTTACGCTGTCATTTGCTCAACTTTTAACTATTTTAAACAAAATAGCATTCAAGCTAAGCTATATATTGCCATGCACTCTGTTATATATTTTTGTACTTTTGTTATTATTGTTTACCTTAATATTTAAGTCACTGTATACGAATATTATGTAGATATTTTCCGAAATAATGGATAAGGAAACTGGTGAATTAGCGAAACCGATGGATAAGGAAATGGACGAATAACTGAAACAGACGAATTGATGAAACTGGTGGATTAGCGAAATTGACAAATTAGCGAAAATGACGGACTAGAAAATTTACCAGTGACCCACTAAATCAGCAACAGTGTACAAAACTATTTGTACAATTATTTATTTTATTTATTTATGTTATTTTAAGAAAACTTACACCTATTATAACTAAGTACATTACACATATAAAAAAGAGCCAATTAAAAGTTTCCACTTCTAGAAATAAATTAAATAATAATTAAAAAAATAATACATACATACACAATACAAGTAGCAATTAGTACTAACTATCGTAATTATAACATATTATAAATAACATCACAAAAAAAATTATACACGATTGCAATAAAAACATTACCAAAAATGATTTTATGACGATCCCTTTTACCGTATTATAATGACATGTGAAATTGAATTTTTAAGATGTAAAAGTGAAATAAATAAATCTAATCTAATCTAATCTACCTTTTTATAGCAAAATATTATCTATCAGAAATTCGATCTCCCTTTCAAAATGTCGTTGATTATTTAACGAACGGACGTTCGTTAAGCATACGCACTCATTGTTCCGTAAAAACTCGAGCTCGTATAGGGATTACGTTTTTCCCTAGCACTTGAACTAGGGAGTGCGTTCAGTAGGTTACGCGTTCCAGGGGGTGCAATATACCTGTTGTACATAATGTACTGAGTAACATAGAGTCTTTTAATGTGGTATGGGTATCATAGACTAATAAATACAGTAGCTTGTAAAAACTGAGAAAAATGAGTATAGACATTTAGAATTTTTATAGACTCCATATATTACAAGAGTTTCTGAATCGTTCGGCACATGATTTTGAAATACCTATCGAATGTCTATAGCTATATGAAAAATCCACTACATACACTTTCTCTCTTGTGTTTTTTACTTGCACTACTTTGCATACATTTAAATTATGTTTTATAAATAAACTTGTATTGATATACATAATCATAACATATAATAATACTGTCGTTCCTGTCCATTGAATACTTCCAAAAAATAATAGGGGGGGGGGGGGGGTGGAAGCGAATGTTAAGTGAGCGAATGATCTTAATGCATTTTTGGAATGTTTGTCTGTTTGACCACGCATCACGTAAAAACTACTGACCCTGTTCGGGTAGAGCTTTGAATAAAATTATAAGTGAGTACATGACAAAATTCAAGCATGAATATTTACACAAACAAATTACTACAACATACACATTCTCCACTCTTAAGTTTTTTATACACGTTGGTATAATTCAGTGTAGTTGAGATTGCATTATATAGGTTACTGGCTCGGTGCCCTACCTGCTGTGGGGTTGCGCTTATCAAAGCTCCTACCTATGTACTGCACCCACGCATCGTTACATAAAACTTGAGGAAAAGCGCATTTGTATTTCTTTAGGAAAAATACGTCAGGGGGAGTTTTACAGCGAGATATTACTCATACCTACTTAGTTATAATAGCTGTAAGTTTTCTTAAAATAAAATAAATAAATAATTGTTCAAATAGTTTTGTACACTGTTGCTGATTTAGTGGATCACTGGTCAATTTTCTAGTCCGCCATTTTGGCTAATTTGTCAATTTCGCTAATCCACCATTTTCATCAATTCGTCTGTTTCAGTTATTCGTCCATTTCCTTATCCATCAGTTTCGCTAATTCGCCAGTTTCCTTATCCATTATTTCGACCTTTTGGGACATTCATAACTCTAGGCTATGTCGACTTTGTATTTGTATTACTTTTTCTTTTATATGTATTTATTTTATACACACATATACATACATATAGCTAGCGTCGTTTGGAAATACGTGACAAATAGTGACTAGTTGCTGCTGTAAAATGATATTGTTAAACTACAACAGAATACAATAATTGTGGTAAGCCGCTGTAAAAGCCGTGTGGTTCCCGGTTTAGAATAGGGTCACCCCTAATATTCCCGTGGATGTCGTCAAGGCGACTAAGAGATTGCACCAGGGACGGACAGCACCGTTCTCCTGTGTAAATTAAGTCAATTACTGCGATCACCAATTCGCCTGCCAATCGTGGTGATTATAGCAAAGCCCATAATGGACGGTCCACCAACAGTGGCATTCTATTGGACAGGCTGATGTTCAGCAGTGGACGTTTTACGGCTGATGAAGATGCCGCTGTAAAGGGTTTTGTCCGAAGGTAGTCTAAGTTAACCATCCGGTTTACTTACACTACCTTCGGACAAAATCCTGAACAAAATTATGGGTAAAATATTTCTCTGTATTCGATAATAAAACCCTGTAACTTCAGGTATTTTGTTATACTCTGTAACGAAAACAAAATAATCTTATAAATAAAATCGTAAACATCGCGTGTCTGTACATTGAAGATATTTGCAAAAAAAAAATTGGGGGGTCTAAGGATAAGCAACAGAACACATTTCGATCATTTTTGAAATTTTTGTCTGTTTGTCTGTTTATCTGTTTGTCTGTTTGTCTGTTTGTCTGTTTGTCTGTGAGTTTGTGCACGCATCACTTAAAAACTACTGATCGGACTTTGATGGACTTTTCACAGAAACATGGGGCTTAATTTGGTGTAACATATAGGCTTTATTTCATTGCAATCGGTGCAGTCATTCAAAAGTTATGCGAATTTATAGTTTCCGAAAACTGAGTGTAGGGTGTAAATGCTCGATTGAATTCGTGAGCGGTAGCGGGAGCGGGTATCGTATCAATGTAATGTGAGATTTTGAAAACTATAAATTCGCATAACTTTTGACTGAGTTAGTTGATTACGATGAAAAATCTGGAGCTGGAGCTGGATCTAGATCTAGAGCTGTATCTGGAGCTGGATCTGGAGCCGGAACTTTAGCTAGACCTGGACCCGGACCCGGACCCGGACCCGGACACGGACACGGACCTGGACCTGGACCTGGACCTGGACCTGGACCTGGACCTGGACCTGGACCTGGACCTGGACCTGGACCTGGACCTGGACCTGGACCTGGACCTGGACCTGGACCTGGACCTGGACCTGGACCTGGACCTGGACCTGGACCTGGACCTGGACCTGGACCTGGACCTGGACCTGGACCTGGACCTGGACCTGGACCTGGACCTGGACCTGGACCTGGACCTGGACCTGGACCTGGACCTGGACCTGGACCTGGACCTGGACCTGGACCTGGACCTGGACCTGGACCTGGACCTGGACCTGGACCTGGACCTGGATTTATAGTCTGAGTGGAAGTGGGATAGGGAGCGGAAGTGGGAATGGGAGCGGATCCTGTAGTCCACGCGAGCGGAGCCGCGGGCACAGCTAGTATAAAGTAAATATAAAAAGTCAGCAAAGGATTTAGGTTTAGTTTTTCCTGGATTTTCCATAAAATTTCCGGGAAAATTATTTGTAAATTCATTTATGTTCAAAATTGAAGCTCATAGTACTTTTCAAGTTATTTGACAGACAGAAGTAAAAACCACGCCATCGATGTTTTTTTTGGAAAATACAACCTTTTTCTATAAATAAAAAAAACAGCTTCAACAGTGATGTCGTGGTAACGCAATGTAGAATAGATCTCTGACGTAAAGGGGAGTGGGAGGGGGGGGGTTTACGCTGCAGGGCAGAGTGAGGGGGCTCTAATGAACTGTATGAACTAGTGTGCCTAGCTGCGTAAAATTATCTACAGAGAGCTGTTAATAAAAAAAATTATAAAACACAACTGAAAAAAAAAACTTTACTATGTAGTCGTAGTTCTATATTTCCTAACTTATTCATACATATTGGTACATATATCTTATAATATCTCGAAAACTGTAAGGGTTTCACTGAACATGAAATATCACATTCTGTTAGAGCTTGACCTCACTTACCCCCAGTTTAGTTTTCGTTTATTGGACACCCTGTATACATACATTTGTCTAATCCTAAAATAGGTTTTTCTTCTGTATGAGAATTAGACAAAGGCAAGACAATTCAGTAATATAACATCCAGACTGTTACCAGCTTGTACAAAGTTGTCTGTCCCCAGTAAGAAACGATCTCATGACCTCTGATCTTCGAGCCCAATGACCATCAGCCACTAAACCAACGCGGCAGTCAATAATAAAATCAATTCGACCTAAGATTTTAATAAATAAATACATATTTGCATAGATAAAATAAATATACCGAGTAACAATTGTGTATCATTCATTATCCTAGTAGCTTTCAATTTCAAGCAGTGTCCTCCTAAGAAAAAAATATGGCAAACACCATAATATTAAAAGTATAAATAATAATAAAAAATCTAGATAATTTTAAATGCTCCCTACTGTGCAGTAATAGAGAGGCAAGTGCTCGGGGCACGGAACTGTGTATGCGTGGGCACGCGCGATTTTGCGCCGCATTGCTTCTGAACGCACCCCTTCCTGTACCTACTTCTAAGCTACGCAGTACTCCGCATTAACCACACTATCTATAGCAAGGACTGAATAACCTGTACATAACGGTAGTTACATAAAGCGGTATTACGTCATACTGTATTAAATAAGGATTGGAACTCATATTCTGCCTTACTAGCTAAGAAAACCGTAAAGGGATTTGGCAACCTTTTGGAAATGGTCAAAAAGAGTCAAACTGGTTTTGTTATAATTCTATGAAAATTACTAGAATTTCTTCGCCAATTGAAGAATTCGAATTCATCAATCATAGAATTCTAGAAAACTAGGTTGACCCCCTTTTTGGACAATATCTAGAAAGTTGCCAAATCACTTTACGGTTTTCAACTATAGCTGTTATGATTAAATAGAGGTATCAAGATCGTAAAGAAGAAAATCCTAGTTTGGGATTAGACAAATGTACAGCATATTTATGACATTAAAAAATAAAATAAAAATAGGCACATTATCAGCCGAAATACGTCTACTGCTTAACATAAGCCTCCACAATAGAATACCACTTTTGGTGAGTTGTCATTAAAGGGGGATTTGCCATAAACACACACTTGACAGGCGGACTGGTGATCGCAGTTCAGAAAACTGGTGCCCGTTCCTGGTGCCGTTAACTATTTTCACGGGAAGATTCGGGGTGGCCCTCTAAGCTAAGAACTACACGGCCAGTAGGTACGGGTTATATTATTTTATTTATTTATAAAAATTGTAGAGTACCTACACACTTATACTATACGTGGTGATGGTAATCATTTAAATTAAAAGTAATAAACATAAACCTTGAAAAATTGTATTGCGCCTGATTCTGATACAAGAACTGTGGTAGGGGACTCTTTCTGTTTGTAACAGGCATGCATGATTTAAATAGAGCATACAATATTACAAATAGTCATAAAAATAATCGCATAATAAATTACTGTCCAAGACATTCAGGATCCGGATTGGTACAGTAATAATAAAATAAAAACGCGTTTCACCATAGATGCATAGTAAGAAGGGTGCATCAACGCACCCCTCACGCACGACACGCACGCACACTTCAAGTAAAGGCATAACTGGGCCGCGATTGGTCAGCAGTGCGCATGTGTGCGTATCTGTTCGCTCGTAGAAGGAGGTCGTATAGATAGAGCTATTTATAGTGTTCTAGGCTGTGTGAATTAGTTGCGTGCATTGGGGTAGTCTTCGCTAGGAAAAGTATTGATTTGTTGTCCGGTATCGCGCTGAAGCTTTTGCAAATGATTGAAGACACGATGATAATCTTAAGAACATTATTCTACCCCTGATTTGATAGTAGCCCGGTAGTGGTAAAGTTGAGCAAATGGCAAAAAAGTGCCAATCTTGTTTTCTACAATTCTATGTATAACTACAATCAATTGAAGAATCATATCATAACATAAATCATATATATTATACTTGTGTAAAAAAATTAAACAAAATTTTTTTCACCAATTGAAGTATAAGTCGTAGAAATGGAAAAAATAAACATTTCTTAAAATTACCTTTTTACGCATAGCGGCATTTTTTCGTACTCGTTGTAGTTTTGGGTTGTTTTCGTTTTCCGTTATAGTTCTCAAAATATCCTTGGTAAATACCAAAAAGGCACACCTTTAAAATAATATTCCAAGTAATGTATTAAAAACAAAAAGCTATGGAGCTTTTTTGTTTCTATGATAATGGTATCATGAGCCTCTAGTCGACATGCAATCATCAAACATGTCAAAGTTAAACACGATATCGTGTTTTTGATATTTATGGATCAAATACCAGATACCAAAATATCTTCAACATTACGATGAATAAATATGCAAGTACTTAAATAGAAATTGTCTTTATTTGGTGCTGTTCTCAACACATTACTTATATTGTATTTCTAGAATATTGTTATGTAGGTAGTATTTCCAAAGTCAAAAGTCAAAATCATTTATTGCATATGAGTACACTTGGTACATTTATACACGTATTTTTTTTTATCGACTACCGCTTCCTAGGTGTTATTTAGTTATAAAAAAAAGAAATAAAAGGAAGACAAAAAAACCGGGCGATACGCAGCTGTTACATAACGTAATCCGTCTTGAAAAAGTTACTGCGTTAAAAACAGAGGAAGACAACATTATACCATTAAAATAAGCTACGCAACTGGATAAAAGTCTTTGTAGCATTGTCTACCATTCAATTAATACTAACTAAAATTTAAGTTAATCCATGAAAAGCAAAAAGAACACAGATTCATTAAAAATATATATAGTACGGCGCACTGTGGTTTCATTTCACGAAAGCCTGGAAAAAATATTTTCTAAATTCTAAACTTTCAGCATATAAATGTGAATAAAAACCAGTGTACATTTTGCTAACAAAGCTTTTATGTGTTTCCAACAATGACAGATGTATTTTATGGACTATAATTAAACAATAGCTGCTGTTTGTGTGTTAGATGATTCTGGCAGTGATAATATTAAACAATAAGATATTTTCTTTTTTGAAAGTTTAGAATTTTGGTAACACCAAACAGCAACGTAAACATAAACTTGGTCATAAACAAGCGTCTGACTTACATCCTGTTTGTTTTTGTGTAACGGACAAAGATAATTTTGCTGGTTTAAAGTTTTTTTAAGTCAATTCTTATTCTTTTTTCTCATTTTGTCGGTCATATGACTGCATTGCATTACTGGGTGGGTAAATATGATGTTCAAAATAATTATCATATGAAATAGCCGTTTCAATACTAAAAACGAAATCAATTTATAAACAGAATTTCATCTGTTGCTCCTAATTACTATTGTAATAAAAACAAAGAATGAAACAACGAATATACAATACGAAATAAAATAAAAAAATCAATTACGCAACGTCGAATCCTGTTACGTGTAATAGTTCGAAGTCATGCACGCAAGATGCATCATTAATGAGTCGATTCGAGCCGCCCGTTATATCAGCTGATAGCACAAAAAGCTCGATCTAACATCTGCCGGTCGAGGTCGTGAATCACCGGCCCTCGGCGCGTGCCGCTTTGGAAAAAAAGAAAAAAAAAATCAAAAGTGTAAACTCCCGCCGACCGTTATAATCGCCTCGCCCCACTGTGGGTGGACTCACGTGGCATTTTGCCTCCGTTCGAAAATCGACAATGATTTTTTTTGCATGGATTTTTGACATTGATATTGCGGTCGCACGTCGGCTGGCACACTTCGACTTTTGACTTTTTTTTACAAAGTTCACCGGATCATATCAGCTATCCACTGCTGGACATAGGCCTTCTCCAATGATCACTACCATATCAGATTCTCCGCAATCCGCATCCAGCGGCTTTAGGCCACGTTTCTTAGGTCTTCGGTTCATCTGGCGGCGGGGCATCCCACGCTGCGGGTACCCCTTAATGAAACACCGACATAGCCCTCTCCGTTGATCGTTGAGCGAAATAAAGTTTGTGGATCAATCCCACCGTCAGTCTCCACGATTTTATGCCGTATGCATGCATGACAGGTAGGATGCAATGATTAACGACTTTTGTATTTAACAAAGTTGCGTAATCTTAAACCTGAAAATATTATTCGTATGAAATATTTTCCGTATCAACTAGCCGAGATCTTACAAGGTCGAATAATATATCCATAAATACATAGGTTATTAGTTCGTGTTCAACAATATCAGATTATGTATGACGCCAAATTACAATAAATGTCCAAAACTGTCCTAAAAGAAGAAATATCACTTCAAAACATTACAACGAGAAAAAGTTGCCATCAGGGCTATAAATCCGTTTTAATTTCAAGACGTCGCGACATATTTATTATCTGTGCCATTAATCTGTAACGAAAAAAATTCTTCGATTACACTAAAATGTATGAATATTCGTAAAAACAAACAAAAAGGACATTAAAATGTAGCTACGATAAAAGCATTGAAGATTTATAGGAAAGTTTGTTAGTAATGTTTATTACGAGATTGTTTGTTTCAAAGAAAAACACATTTATTTTACTAGGCGAGACAATTTTGGCATCGATTTCACGAGTCTGTACTCACGGGTTGTTATTATCAAATCAGTAGATGCGCGAGAAACGAAAATCAGTACCGTTTCTGACTAATTTCGGTTTTTGTTCATTGCTCATCATCGTATCAGAATTGACGTTTCTGCTAGACATAGGCCTACTCTTATGAACTCCAATACAACAGTTTCTGCACCCTGACAGCGCATATAGCCTCGTCCATTTTGTTTAGGTCATCTGACAATTAAATTAATTTAGTTTGTGAACATTTAATACCAAGTGTATTTCGAAATATAATTTTAATATTTTATACTGACATAGTATGTTATACACATTGACATTGTTATATTCTGTATTTAATGTATTTTTTGTCGATCCCTTTTACCATTAGAATGACATGTAAAATTTAATTTTTAAGATGTAAAAGTGAAATAAATGAATCTAATCTAATATAATCATAAGTCCATCTGGTAGCGGGTCAGTTTGTCCATTGCTTAATCAATGATTATTCATTTTGCTTAATAAAACTACTTATTATATAATAAATATACTTTTGCGTGATAAAAACTCTTTACTGCTTAAATAGTAAGCTTTGACAGTGGAGGTTCTGATCTACGTTTAAATTTACTTCCCATTTCTGCTAACGAGTCATTTCAACCAACTTAAGATTGAGAATAGTTTGAGAATACTACCCTGCTATACAAATTACATTCCAGTTCTAAATGATAACTTTTCTATGGTAATGGCGTTTCTATTTATCTTACATAATTCAAACATGTACATCGTAACTTACCAAGTGGTATTTATTTATTTACTATATATAAATTAAGTGTCTAGTCATATAGTTTGAAGAAAACTATTTTTATAATATTTCCCACGTCACGTCACCCGCTGAGAATTCAGTAAATAGAATGAATCACTACTTATTCGCCTTTTGATGACGAAATTTGTATTTTTGTTTTGCTCGTTTTGTTAATTCTTACTTTGAAATTGTAGTTTTTATTTAATTCTTCAAAAGAAGATTCGCTGTAAGCAAATCTGTTCGTCGGTCGGTCCGGCGGATAACTCGAATACTACCTACTGGAGCGATTGAATTGAAATTTGGGACATAAAATGGGGCGGCAATGAAGGGAAAAATTTGGAGATTTCAGGAAAAAAACCTTTTCTGTGATAGTTTAGGTAAAATAAAATGAAATCGACGGATCCCAAACATTGTGTACGACGTACACTTTGCCAACTTTTTTAAAGTATTATTGGTGTTAAAAAGGATTTACCGAGTTTTCGTTTTTTAACTATGCATTTTAACGATAGGGCGGGGGTGCTTGTAGGGTGAGACGCCCCGTCGCTAGATGGACCTATGACCTGAAGAAGGTGGCCGGAAGCGGCTGAATGCGGAAAGCGGAGGACCGCGGAAGACCTATGTCCAGTAGTGGACATCTAAGAGCTGAATATATGATGATGAGCTTTGTATTGTATGTAAGATTAAATCGTTGTTTAAAGTAAGTTAGCGTTAAAGATATTTCTTAGTCATACTTGCTTAAAATAAGTTTTAATAGGTATACCATTCCATCAAATGAAGTAACACCTTTGCCCAACAATAGGTACAATCAGATCTACGATAAAGAACCTAGAGGCGTTCCATTCCCAAACGGCGCGCTATGATTGGAGCGCCCGACGCATGCGCAGCTGCCGCGCACATTGCGCGCGACTCGTGCGCACCGGAGATAATGTGGGCGACATATGAACCGTACAATATAAATAATGCCTTCATAACATAAAGTTCACGAAAAAAAGGCATGGTGGCTACGGCAGACTGTCAAAAATTTTCGATAGAGGTTTGATTATAATTTTTTTTTGCTTTGCAGCTGATCTCCAAATTGTAATTGAATATTTATTTACTCGTATACAGGGACAAAATGCAACACTGATAAATTTATGATTTTTCTCCTAATACGATTTTACTTTTTGTCCAATAGAGAATGTAATTCGCACCACTGGGGATGGTAATTAGATCAAAGGGCGGGATTTCATTCAAACCAATTCAGTTTAAAACTTATTATTTGGTACACTAAGTCACTTTTTACTAAATAAGATCAGAGTAGTCTTACATAATATTATTTTTAATCTTAATTATTACAATACACTTTATTGCATACACAAAATCCTAGTTTGGGAATAGATGTATGTATGAAATATTTATTTATTATCATGTTGAAACTTAGAAGTTTACTCCTGGATACATTAGAATACTTTTAGATGAGAAACTAAAAATATTCTAATGTAAAGTACCTACTTCAGAATATTTTTATTTTCCAAATCTCGGATTTTGAATCTAAGGGTAACTTCTCTCTCTGTGTTTTATTTCTTTACTATTTATAACTAGTCGGGGATACATCGAGGCTTCTCTCACTACGCACTGTGCGGCCCCGATTTCAGGGCCAATCGGTCAGGAGGCGCGAGAGCGACATGACACATTTAAGTGAAGTCCTACGCCGCTCCACAATCCGAAAGCGTATGTACCAGCCCTAGGCGAACGTGTACGATTGTCAATGAGTACATGATTCAGCGGTTTAGCGTAATATTGATTTTCTTCCATGTGCGTAGGATTTAATTTAGCTTGCATTGAATTTTGTAGGTAAGTTTTAGACTTTAAAAAAGCTTACTTAAGGAGTGCGTATTCTGTACCAGTACTATTACTTATTCTATTATACAGCTAAGTTACAAATAAGTTACCTACATTATAGACAGATGTGATACTTAGAAGATAGTAATCTTTACGCGATGGTCAACTTCAAAGCACTTACCTATGTATGTAAGTTGGTTAAATTAGACCAGTGTGTAGGCGGGCCAACTTGACAGCTCGTATGTTATCATTCTTATCAAACGTGTTAATCATCTGCCTCTGTACAAATATAGGAAGGCAGTAACTTAATTACTACGTTTCTGAGACTGTGACAGGTCATCTGCTTAGACTTGACATGATTGTCAAAAGGTGTTACTGTTAGCATAAGGAGTGTGAATGGTTGATAGAACACGATTAAGTACTTCAAATTGCTAGCACAACTAATTTGCTTCATCATCTGCTGATGGATGCCATAGAGGAATAAGTCTATGACAATGCCAGCTGATATACGAGCCTTAATCGACCAAACAATGGTGGTATTACCATTTAAACTACCTAAATCGATTAATGCCACAAGTACAGTGGAGAAACGAAAAGGTTATTCAGTTTTCAAATTCATTCCATCAACACGTCGCGAGCACTTGTTGCTTTTTCAAACTATGCCACAAAACAGACTGTTGTATGAAAAAATATTGGCAATACTATTTCTGGCACTGGTACAAGCAAAAATATACTTTAAGATGACGAACCTTTTCATACCGCCAGTGTATATAAACTCAACCTATACCAAGAAATCAAATTATGAATAATAATAACAAGACAAATAAATGAAAAACTTTGCGTATTAAAGTCAGTGACACTTTTGCCTGACGAGCCTGGTGAGGTCAATGTATTTTTATGCACATATAGCTGGCACGAAATAATTAATTCTACGTAAGAGAATGGAGAAGCTGGGCGTGGACATAGGTCCAGCAATGCACGACGATGATAAACCAATTCAAGTTAAACGAACCCAACGCAAACCTGAGTCACCGCGATTTCACCCCACCTGATTTCCGGAAAAAAACTTTTCCACAGAAAATGGAGAGCGAGAAACCTACTTGACTTAATTTACGATTATAAGTTAACGGCTACGGAGTAACTTTAACAAATTAGTTTTATAACAAGCACCGTAAAGCTTGGCTTTAGGGGGGTGGGAAGGGGGCGGATGCCTCCGCAGTTGTGAAATCTTTATTGAGGAACTTAAGCACTAGATACAAATATAACTGTTAGCATTTGGATCGATAAAATACATTGTAGGTTAATAGTAGTTTCGAATGGGCAGTAGATTATCTGATGGTAGCCGGCCACAGTGAGGAGCAAACAGGCCGCCTAGATGATGGTAAGCCGTACTAAGCTGCAAATAGATTGGCGTTTGATAAAACGATCATTGTCATCAATGACAGTGAGAAAAAAGTGAGAGGAAGCGGAAAAAAGTAAAAATATAATATTAAAAAAAAGATGGAACGGAAAAAAAGAAGAGAAAAAAACATATATTAAGAAGAGCAAGGCGATTTCTATTTATTTATCTATCTGACTTTATTGACTTGACCTGACATATTGACTGGACTGCCCGACGACGAACCTGTTACTGTGACGTCACGCCCCAGAATGGGGAGAGCTGCTGTAGAAAGGTACAAGGGACAGGATTATTTTATTTGTAGGGGGATCAAGCAGGGTGTCCGGAAAGAGCACTTGAGCAAGTACCGGGAACCTCCCCCGTGATGCGGCCTGTATGACCTAGATGTCGAAAGGCCATGAGAGGTGGAGGGTCTTTCATTAATGGCAGAAAGGGGCTGGCTGTACAGAACGTACACCAGTGAACATAAGGAACTGAACAGAACTTGTAGGGGGGACAAGCAGGGTGCACCGGGAAAGTGCATTAACACAAGTACCGGGTGACCCCCCGCGATTAGGTCCGTATAACCGTGAGGATGGAAGGCCATGAGTGGTGGAGGGACTGTAATCAATGACAACGTGCTGTAGATCATAAGTGATTGCAAGTAATTAATAATTACAATAATAAGTAATTTTCACGTAAGTTTAACGGTCCGGAGGTGGAGCCTGGCGACCTGTATTTACAGGCTACTGTGTTCAGGTAACAGTCTACACAAAAAGTTGTGAAGTAATTTAAAAAAAAAAATTATCTATCTATCTTAAGTTGTGCAAACAGCAATCCTATATAATCCAAAGACCACAGAAAAGTTAATCAAGCACCTACTAAAAATGACTTTACGTATATCTATATAACATTTCTGAATCAACCTTTTACAACGGAATAAGGCAAGGATTTTTTTAACACCATTTATGACATAATCCAGAGACGTCTCACCAACTGATTATTGGAAAATCTATCCGTCCCTTTCTTTCCTTTTGCTTTTAAAAACCCATTAGCACACGTCCTCTTTCCTCCTAATTTTCGCCTGTATCTTTTCTTTTAAAAAGTCTTTGAGATTGTGATTCCTCCCGTGACTTTGGTCGAATTAAATATAAAATAATTTAGAAAGCTGTTAATTTATCTGTATTGAAAACGTGGTATATTGAATTGCGGGATGAGAATTCAGTACCAATACTTTTTGGGGTGTGTTTCAAGTATGCCAAGGTAGAGTAAGTTCTAATTCCAATCAACAAAGAAGATATTATTTAAATCGAACATATTATTCACTTAATTTTAAATTAATTAATTTCATAATTATGTACCTACTTATAATATACAGGTTTTCCGTTTGTCTGCTTTGATCAAGTTTACTAACATATTAAATGCTTTCATGTGCCCAATGGGCGAAAACACAGAGCTCTCGATATCTTGTACATACTTTACATCACCTGTGTTTATGAATAAATAATAATTGAATTTGAATCGAACAGTTCACTATGGCACGCCCCACTACTTTCCGCGAGGAGTGAGCGCAGGATGCGGGGAGTTAATCCGAATGTCAGTATTTTTGTGTACGTATACACACATTGATGATTAGTGCGTAATGATAGAACTAACACAGTCCTTCCAATATAACTCATAGAAAGAAATGTAAGCGATTTTGAGAAGGATTTGGGCATGGCGTCGTGAACTGTATGATCTAGTTGGCCTAGCAATCTTGGGTGCATATTAAATCAAGCGTCAGGGGTAGCAAGTTCGATTTCCAAAAATCACAAAGTATTCTAGCTAGCTAGCCTGGTCGTAAGCGAGCCGACATCCCGGAGCTGGATGAACTCCGGGCACTATTAGCCTCACCGAATCATGCGGGGCTCTGATGAGGTGGACAATTATTCCCCACGATTACGTGGTACCTCAACAAGGCGGCGATGTTGTTCGCAACAGATCACGTCAATATGGGTATCACGGGGCGAAAAGCGGGCGAAGGAAAGCCGCTTTGCGACATTATATAGCGCAAAGGGCTATACATCGTCTTTGCCTACCCCTCTGGGACCAAGGTGTGAGCATTATGTATGTACAAAGTATTCTTGGGCAAAAATCTGGTACAGTATTCTTAGTAACACATGCATTAAGATGTTAATTATAACCGGACAGACGTTTTATGTACAGTTTTATTAGTAACTAAGTTATACATATAAGTATAAGGAATAAGTGCGAACAATTCTTTCACGCGCTATTAACCGTGTTGTTATGTTTTTTATTACTATTTTATGGTAATCGTTTGTCTTCTTTGTTTTGGATCGCTGTTTGTGTAATGATTTTTGTATTCTCCTAACGAGCATTTGGCGGCGAAATAAACAAACAACATTTTTTTTCTTGTCTATGGATCTAATTTTAACGAATTGTACCTAAAGAAAATATTTTTTTATTATAGATTTAAAATCGGCACGCTATGGACATGTTACTTTACTAGGGAACTGTCAGTGCCAAACTATTTATGATTTAACCACTTCCCACATAACAAACACATAACGCACAATCATGTGATGTGAAAAAAGGTAAAAATCTTTGAAATACTATAGGTACTATATCTACATATCTACAAAAAGAAATAAAAAAGTTTTAATAACTAAAGGCAATGGTCACTGACGTATCTAGCTTATAACAACTAAAGAAAACGTGCACTTATCCGGAAGTGTATTCTACCACATGTCGAGCAAAATAAATTTATACACCTAATTTAAATATCCTGAATCTACAGAGCAACAATACGAAGTAAATGACATTCCTATTCGGCACATTGAGACATTACTTCCGCGGCCGCCATTTTGAATCACCGGCCAAACGTCACTGTTGGCGCGCGTAGACAAGATGGCGGGAAATATATGCAATCGAATAAGTTAATGCTAATTTTCCCTCGTAAATAAGTCATACACGGCATTTGCGTCATTCACAGTCGATTTAAGTGTTTTTCGTAAGTTTTTTTACTCGTCGAAGGGGTACTGATATGTTAAACATAAAGTATCAAAAGCAAGGTGAGACGTGACGAATCGAGTCTAAGTTTTTTTTAAGACTAGGAGAGCAAACACGGTCGCAGTCCATCTGATGATTAGTAGTCCTCGTTGTCCTTAGCCAGTTGGAAAACCAACAAGCCTACTCCGCCGTAAGCATTTCGCCTAATATACGCCGAACTATAAAACATATTGTACTCTCTCTCGGGTCGTGTGACATATTTGAGAAAGCTTTTGGCGTATTAAAAACGCTATCAGAAAATGTCACGAGACTCTTTGGAAAGTACAGAATGGCTGCTTCTCCCCATACGCGTCTCTCAGACGATTTCTGTGTTCAGATCATGAGTTAAAGAGCACTACCTCACTCTCTGTCAATAATTTATCGTATATATATCATATTAATATATAAAAAGTATACGCGACTACTACCTCTCTATAACCCTCCGTCTTCACCACAGGTTAGTTGGAAGAAATGTCTTTAAAAATAAACTCGACCTTTTGTATAATTTTGTTTTCTTCGTGTTGTATCTTTGTATTTTTGTGTGTACAATAAATTATTAAATAAATAAATGGCCTTGTAAATAGACGAATATTATCGGAAATGATTTAGGGAGTAGGCCTCCAAGGCAGTTGCCCTTGAATAACTCATACCACACTCATCTTGAAAAACACCTTATTGTAGTGCTGCGGGAAAACCTCAAAGGAAAGGTTGTTCCATATTTTTCACGTGCAAACTGAACGATCGCGGAAAGTAGGCGTATATTGCTCGAGACTCCTCCTCTTTTATCTTTTGAGATGCGAAGTCCTTTGCACTGCTCAAAGTGTTATAATGGGTATTGACCATAGATTACATCATCAGGTTATTTTGTCTCCACTGCAGGAGTACAACCCTCTCTCATCTGCCGGAGACAGACGGAGGATTTGGCCTACACTCCCCACGCTGGCCAGACGGATTGGGGAGGCCTGATTGATGTTTTATAATGTATTCCCTTAGTCGCCTTGTGCGACATCCAAGTGGTCCTATTCTACTCTACCGGAAACCACACGGCAAGATAAGACCATAGATTATTAAAAATAAAAACATCTACACTTATACCTACATAATGATCGAACACCCTGCCGTATTTGTATGCAGTTGGTATGTAGTTTCTGTTAAATTGACTGAAATATTTATACCTATGCCGGAGATCTGGACCACCTATATAAAAGTTTACATGGCCCCAATCGACAAACGTAATTGATTTCAGAGATATGTTAAGAATTCTAACAATCATTATACAAACCTATAACCTCATACCATGAAGCAAAATATTTTTTCGTAGCTCATAGTTTCACCTCAAAGTGATTTTCTTCATGATTGACACTAATTGGTTAATAAATTAGATAACAGATGATTTTAAAATGTGCATCTGTTATCTAATTTAATAACCAATTAGTGTCAAACATTACTGCGATCACCAATCCGCCTGCCAAGCGTGGTGATTATGGCAAATTCCCCAATGGACATCTAACCAAAAGTGGTATTCTATTAGGGAGGCCTGTGTCCAGCAGTGGACGTATTTAGGTTGATGATGATACAAACCTAATCTTCATGATTGACACTAATTGGTTATTAAATTAGATAACAGATGATTTTAAAATGTGCATCTGTTATCTAATTTAATCTAATTTAATAACCAATTAGTGTCAATCAAGAAGGAAAACACTTTGAGGTGAAACTATGAGCTACGAAAAATTATTTTGCTTCATGGTTTGAGGTTAATACAGGTTTGTATAATGATTGTTAGAATTCTTAACATATTTCTGAAACTAATCAGAGGGGTATACATATTATTTAAAAATAAAGCTCTCCACTAACCTTCTTTTCTGTCAACTTCTCGCACCGTCGTTGTTTGCAGATCTGGTGCGACTTGTCGTTACGGCACGGCGCGCAGTCGCCGCAGTTGTCTTTCCTCTGGCAGCCTATGCACTCGCCGCATCGCTTCCGTTTCTTCTTTGTCTGAGGAAAGAACTGGGTTACTCATTTTGTTTATCTGTGGCTAGATCATGTATTGATATTGTTATAATTTATTAAGAATTTCATCAATATACCACTTAAAATAAAATTATCGCAATATTTTACAAAAGATAATTGAATTGAATTTCTTGCTATCATCGCGTCGGAACATGATATCAATCAATATTGAAAAAGTTAATATTAAAAAAAAATTACTTCAAGACTGTGCCTACAATAGACAAACTCAATCAATTCATAATTGGCGGAATAATGGTCATCTGCATATATGTTTTGTTTTTGTTGTTTTCTTCAAAAAGCCCTGAATTAATTTCGATAAAATTTATATGGGACCGACCGACCACCTCTTCTCTTCTCTTCTCACCATTAAAATCAGTTCACAACTGGCGGAGTAATCGCGTAACAAACATACAAAAAAACATATCGTCGAATTGAGAACCTCCTCCTTTTTTGAAGTCTGTTAAAAATCGCAGATATAAAACGAGGTTACAATAAGATAATTGGGCTTATTCTTCGTACATTACCAAGTACATTACTAGTAAACTATAAAAATATTTTTTTGCATTTCTCAGCCCTTAGACGTCCACTGTTGGACATAGGCATTCCCCAGTGAACGTCACCACACCCGGTCCTTCACCCTCATTTTTGCATTACTTATTTCTAAAGTCACTTACCATCAAGTGATATTGAGGTCAAGCGTAAACCCATTAAGAATAAAAAAAACTACTTGGGGATCTCTTTCAGAATATTTATATTTACAAGAAAATAAAATTAAAGTATTTCATTAGCAGTATTTGCCGTGTGGTTCCCGGCTTAGAATAGGGCCACCCCTATCTTTCCCGTGGGTGTCGTCAAGGCGACTAAGGGATTGCATCAGGGACGGGCAGCAGCGTTATCCTGTGTGTGTATGTTAAGATCATTACTGCGATCACCAATCCGCCTGCCAAGCGTGGTGATTATGGCAAATCCCCCAATGGAAAAATAAAAAAAAGTGGTATTCTGTTGGGGAGGCCTATGTCCAGCAGTGGACGTATTTAGGATGATGATGATGATGATTAGCAGTAAAAAAAAATTATGTAAATGACTATTCAATAATAAATATGCATGACAATGACTTAATAATCTAATGTAAATGACATACGTACCTAATGATAAGTATATTAATTTATAGATGTATAACATTGTTATATCGGAATAAAGGCTCTTTTTATTTTATTATTAGTAAATTTAATGAGTTTCATTAATACACTGCAGAGATTTGATAACGATATAAGTAAGTCAATACTACCTATATGTAATACTGATCTCTTAAATATTTGATTCTTATCTAACCTCTTTTGGGGGGCCAGGAAGACCTGGCGACACTTCGACCCTTCAGAATCTTTTGTGCCAAACTCCTGACCACCAACGGTGCCCCAAGCCGACTTGGTGACTTCACATACGCCTCAGAATTTCTTGTTTGACATATGCAGGTTTCCTTACGATGTTTTCCTTCACCGAAAAGCCTGTGGTATTATTAATAAACCGTACTTAAGTTTCGAAAAACTCATTGGTACGGGCGGGGTTCGAACCCACGACCTCATGAAAGTGAGGCGAGTGCACAACCAACCCGGCTACCACGGCTCTTAAAAATATTTGATTACTTCAGCAACTTTATATACATAAAATATATAATTATAAAATATGTATTCATTTATAGCTATTTGACGGCTTAACTCTAAATAAATGCAACAAAATATTAATATTTACTGGTAATTTAAGCTGGTAATGTACGAAGACTAAGAAGATAAGTTAAGTTTAAATAGGTATTCAAGAGTCTGACACATATACAATAATATTGACAATACCCCGCCTCCCTCTGATATTGACGACACGATTTCAGAATTCCTGGAAATCGTTAATAATATTGATCAATACAACAATATGCGCATTATTGTCAATGATATTGACCGTGTGCGCCCAGGCAGAGTTCTTTTACTTTCATCATAATCAAGTTTAAATCGTCTCTAAATGTATTTACAAGTTAAATAATTTTAGCACTGAAACGACCCTCCAACATCTATAAAATAAAAGAATATACCGTATGTTATTACCGCGCAAGACACAATAAACACACGCTTCGGTTCTAGTCCAAGCATTCTCTTGATGTTGATGTTGACAGGACGACAGATAACAACCAACTGACTGCTCCCACACAAACGCCTCCTACTTATAATCCGTCACCTATTTTCGACTTGAAAAACTGTGTGAAAATGAAATCTTTATACCGGATTTCCAAAACTAACTTCGGGTTTCCGGTCCGGCACGCTTTTCCAATAACAATTCTTTCTATATTACAACTTTTGCATTAATAGAAGGGATATCCCCTAGGCCATGACAGTTGATCTATTGAATACAGTATGTACAAGAGAAATATACTGTAGTTTAGTTGGGTTGTAGTGTTCTCGATGTACGTTCGTGTGAGGTCGGGGGTTCAGATCAAACTAGAGCCTGTACTATTGAGTTTTTGAAAAATAACTAAGAATAATTTAAGGCATATAACAGGGTTTATGTCAAAGAATACTATAAGGAACATCTGGAGGAAAATTTTTGAGGCTGGTAAGTCACGATGATGCCTAATGTGAAGCACGATTAACCAAAATATGCCTATTCATTCTTACCGAAGCTGGCAGGGAGTTTCATTCCTTAGCAGTTCGCATTATGAAAGAGGAAGTGCTTCGTGTGAGAGTGTCTTAGAGAAGAAAGTTTTACTTGCCATAACTGAAAACATTAATGCTGGGCATAACACATAGGTTCCACATTGACACTAATTGGTAATTAAATTAGATAGCAGATGCTCATCTGTTATCTAATTTAATAACCAAAGAGTGTCAATCATGAAGGAAAAACTTTGAGGTGACTTATTATGAGGTGTGAAAATTATTTTGCTTCATGGTACGAGGTGTAGTTAAAAGTCATTATTCAATACATGATACAAACTGAATTACTTTGCCACAATCTCGGTCTTGTAGCGAATCATTTTTGTCTGTCTGCCTGCCGAATGACTCGATAAATACTGAACCAATCGAAATGAAGTTGGGAACCTATGTGTTTTGCCCAGCAACTTAAAGAACAGCCCGTATTAATCAACATACAATGGAGTTCGCGTGTCCGAACTCCGTTTCACATCAGATAGAGTATTCGGTTATTCTGCACTTAACTCATTGTGAACTCGTTTCAGTCGCATGGCCGTGGTCTGCCCATGCATTCGACTTCGCCTCTTAGTTAGACCGCTTTACACAGATCTACGGGTTTTGACAAAGGGACAGGAAAAGTGATATATTTTGACCTTCCGGACAACGGGCAGCTTTTGACATTAGTTGCTGCATGTAACGCGGATATCCGGTCGGTTTATGTCAAGATACTTAACGATTAACTTGTTTAGGTAGTTTGTTGTGTAAAATTACTGTATTTAGTATTGTAATGTTACTGGGTGTGTAATGTTACTTACACCCAGTCCGTAGAAGTGACCTAATTTGGACTTTGGGTAAATTGATATAATACTGAGGAGGATTATGTTATAATACCCTGCAGTTAAGTAGGTAAATGCAATAGCAAAAGATGATTAGAACATGTGTAATACCGCATTTGTTACGGAATTGCACGAAGTCGAGAGAAAGAAGTAAGGGGATAGCTTATGTATGGCTCAAGGCACAACATGCTCACAATAATAAGAAATTTAAAATTCTAAACACTTTTTTAACCAACCAAAACAAACTTACATTTCTTTTTCTTTAATCTAATTCAAATTCGGTTTCATAATGCAAATTGCTTCACTATACACACAGAATTAATTCACAAGCCATAAAAAAAGCATAGCAGCTGTGGTGCGTAGAGCGAGCCGCCATTTTCTGGCGCAATTTTATTCGCGCAATGGTTCGCGTTATCATTGGTTGTAATCGAAATCAACCGATTGTAATCCCCGGAGAACAGCTGACGGAATTTTAAAAATGGTCGAACTATATCGCTATGTTTAAATTTAGAAGTTGCAAGCAGAATAGGCTTGTTAAGGTGCAAACGTGGGACGCCATTATTCTTGTGACAAAATTATGACTAATCGAAAAAAATCGCTTCAATCAATCCATTTATTGTTAATTTAAAAACTAAGCTTATTAGATTAGCACTATCTGCATGTATTTAAGTGCATATTTCCGTTTGGAAACTGCATTATTTCAATAAAAAGCAATTTCTCGCACTTTGTTATAAAATTGTTATCTTGAAACATTAACAACCCAAGTAAACAAGCCTTACATATTATGTTTCAGCAATAAATACACTATAGGTCCAGGAACTGTGATTTATGTATATCAACGTTAAAATTTAAGATGTTAAGATGCCGGAGGTGATGATGGTTGAGATGGAGAAAAGGGGAATCTGAGAAAAAAACTTTTGAAACTTTGAACTTTTTCAACAATATGGACCTAAAAATGGTTTAGACATATTACTTAAGTATTAATATTTATTTTTGCCGTGTGGTTTCCGGTAGAGTAGAATAGGACCACTCCAACTCTTCCCGTGGATGTCGTACAAGGCGACTAAGGGAATACATTATAAAACATCAATCAGGCCTCCCCAACCCGTCTGGCCAGCGCGGGGAGTGTAGGCCAAATCCTCCGTCTGTCTCCGGCAGACGAGAGAGGGTTGTGCTCCTGCAGTGGAGACAAAAATAACCTGATGATGATGAATATTGATTTAAGAGTCCCGGGATTATCAATACAAAAATGATTTTTCTTTTTTATTAATAATTTTCCCGTGAAAAAGAATGTCCATATTTTCGTCGCAAGTGCATAAAGCAGTGACATCTACCTAATTCCGACCCCTGGTTGTTTTAATCTACTATTTTATTTATATTGTTTAAAATCTTGTATTTAATAAAATAGAAATTAGTAGAAATTGACAGACATAAAATTAAAAAAGTTTTACATTAGTATCGATATTCTCTTGCCGATGTATTTTTATATAAAATTTTATATTACATATATACTTACTCGTACATACATACACTTGTCTTATCCCAAACTAGGATTTTCTCCTGTACTATGGGAATTAAACAAGGATAGGACAATTCGCAAATATAACAACCAGACCGGGACCAACTTGCACAAATTGTACAAAGTTGTCTGTTCCCAGTGGGAATCGAACCCACGACCTCTGCCGCTCGAGTCCAACGACCAAGTTACTAGGCCAACGAGTACAACTTAGCCCGGTTTAGCAGATGTATTTATTTCTAAGTCTAAAGTTAATTAGACCAATTATGCAGGTAGTGTAATATTCTCTACTCGTTCTGTGCGCTGTCATACCATTTCAGGATGACTTTTTTAAAAGGTTTTTTTAAATGACTGTATAGTTTTGTTAAAAGGTTCACGGCAGGCAGGTTGTCAGTAGCAATTTATTTCGTTTTTTACATTAAATTATCCGAATCTAATTAACTTTAAACAATGTATTTAAGAATGTCGATTGGCGATGGGTGATTCGATTTTCTATTTTTTTTTGGTCAATTGCTTCTTCATTAGCACAACATTTTTACGCCATTGAATGTTTTGAAGGTAATAACTATTTTATTGTAACTTTTGTAATGACCAAAGTTATGACCAAAATGGGCATAACGTTGCCTAAAGAATCAGCCTCACTATAGGGGGTAATGTCTCTGAGACTGTCTTCAATTTAATTAAGTACTATTATGCAATTATTCTTGGCTATGTAATTGGACTTCCTTTTTTCTTTTTGTCCTTTAAATATAAAATTAACCATGAATGACTTTATTTTTTTAGTACTGGGAATTTATGACACTGAAGAAAACTGGGACTCCGAGATACGCTCATGTAGCACAAACTGGTATTACAAAAGCTGTATAGCTAATTCTTATACTGGTAAAGGCTCTACTACAAAGCGCTATACCCTAGCTATACAGCAGCTGGTTGTGGCTGATTTTAGGAAGTGGTATAAGTTATATTCGGCTTGATGACCAAAGAAAACAGTGCGAATGTGGAGGATCTACAGCTAGAGGTCGTCCTAGGAGGAGTTCAAGGATCAAATTAGTAACGTCCTCAAAAAGGCTGGGGTCTGCAGAATAATAAAAGGAGGTGCATGAAAAGGTTGGTGAATGAATGTGAGTGAGGCTGGTGAGATGTGTCAGGATCGCGCAAAGTAGCGATCCATCGTCTCTGCCTACCCCTCTGGGACCAGGGCGTGAGCTTTATGTATATATGTTTTCGACTTTTGTACAGCAACGCTTGCCGTTGTTAATAAGTTGCATTAATGGGGCGGCGCTAGTTCGAAGACCATGTAGATATTATATAAATGTGAAGTTTATATGTAGGTATACCACTGTTGGTCCCAATACTACTTTCAAGAAGATACACGTGTTCATTGAAATTATCTAACCTACCCTAAAGAACTTATAAATAACTAAGGGGAAATAAAAAAAATACATCACTTGTTTTTATTGATGTCATTTTACACGTTAACTAACTTAGTTTCATTATCAATTTAAAATTTCTTAATATCTATTAAAATCAGGAAATTAAGGCCTTTCTTTGAGGTCCATAGTAAATGTATGGGCGTCTTTAAATCAGAAAAAATTAAATTAAAAATCAGCGCCTAGCACCTTACTCGGTCTAGGCATATGCTGAGTCGTTTGCCTTTTTACTGCCCACGCATACTATTTCTTTATTAAAATTTGTAAAATGTGTTCTGTAATTATTATTATTTCTTTTTTCCTTTTCCTTGTTTTGTTTTTCTTTTCTTTTGTGTGTGCCAATTATGGCAGTAAATAAATGTTTTTCTTTCTTTCTTTTTTTTAAGTCAAAATTTTATAGTAATCGCGTTTAAAAAAAAGTAATCGATGTCATTTTACTCATTAGGCAACATAGTTTGGATAACAATTTAAAGCTTTTTGATATCTCTCATATTTACAGAATAAACAACTTGCGACACTTAACATTGCCACACATTACACTTATATATATGTATGTGTATACTTATTATATACTATTATCACTCTCATAAATTGTGACGTAGGTATATCATTTTACTTAGACTAAGAGTCATAAACATTTCTTTCTCCTGAAATACCGAATTTGCTATAAGTAATATACTTTCTCGTACCTACACGATAAATCACCAAAATTATTTCGTCTCTTTCCTAATGTTTTGTTTCACTGTTCTAGGAAAGTTGCGCGGATTTTCCCCGTTTGAGTCATTGCCTATGAGTAAGTAGTGCTTAGTTTTCTTTGTCATAGTAAACTGATCTTTATATGTAGTGTTAAAAAGATGATAATTGATTAATTACTGCTTATTGCTTGTATCTATCTATATTGTATGCGTATTACTAGTACTTTGCCTCGAAATCCAAGTCGTGTATTCGTCTCCCACAAGATACACTTATATATATTTTTAAAAATATTTAATGATTTACGTACATATATGAATAATGAGTATGCTAATTATTATCTTAATTACATATAACTTTAAACCAAATTAAATATAAGAAATATCTAGTAAACCCATTGACTTATTAACTTTCATCTTTTTTTATAATATCACAAAAAAATAAAAAAAACAGTTTTTAATTAAGTTAAGAAATCAAATTTCTGCCAACAATCAGTCATACAGTTTGGCGGAATTAATCAAAATATTCTTTTGGTGTTCAATAAAAGATTTGACGATCTCCAATCTGAAGATCTGGCCGAATGAGGTAGCTCTCGGACTGCCACGCCGGAGGTGGCTGGTTCGAATCCCGCTAGGGGCAAATTTTCGTATGATGAATATGAATGTTTGTACCCAAGTCTTGGATGTTTATATATTTATTTAAGTATGTGTATCCGTTATCTAGTACACAGCACAGGCTCTGCATAGTTTGGGACTGGATTATATATTTTTTATTTTTATTAAAATTTATATACCCTGTGGGAGTCGCACTTATAACCTCCTGTCATCGAGACAGACCCAAATCACTAGAATTTAAAATACGCTTTTGATTTGTAAGGAGACACAATTAATTATTATCATTACTAATTAAACAATCCACATCTTTTATATTATTAGGTTCCCTAACACCGATATGCCACCACTTTAAACCTATTACTTAAGTTATAAATAGGCTGCATATTGGGACACTTTTGTAACACGCTGTTAGCTGTTTTCCCAAATAAATGAAATGAAATTACACTTGTGTACCAAAACTTGTTGTCGTTAGTCGAAATAATTTTTATAAAATTTTGCCTGACGTGTTCGTAAAACAAGAAACGTAAACCGTTTTCAACCCTTCAATTATCGCGCTAAACAAATTAGAAGCCAACAAAAGTACCAATTAACAAAATGTTAAAAAACACGTTCATTTCAAAAATATTGTTACGCGTTTTCATATTTTTCTTTGCATGTTTTTTTTTATTTTATTTTTTGTATGGTTTTTGGTTCAATGCTGCAATTTTATTAGCATTTGCGTGCAGATAATGGGTGTGATATGATCTTTTTTAAAATATTTGTTTTAAAAGCATTGTATGGTTAAGTTTAATTATGGCAAGTAAATTATCGACAAGTTTGAGACTTCCTTCATAGCTATTTTTGTTGAATAAAATCAACAGAAGTATTTAAATCATTTATTCTAAAGCCTACAGCTAGTTTGCAATAATTTATGATACAATATAATCTACATGGAACATTAGTCAATGATAGATTTCTAATATATTTACTGAACAATTATAAAAAAGGTGCAAAAGATAAATAATAGGTTGGTACAGAGAAAATAAATTGATAAAAACAGAAAAACATTAGAATTAATTTCGATATTCGTCATAGCAATGCGCGTTGCGTGCGTGTACATTAATAAAAAAATATCTGTCTAGTTATTTGGACATTTTGATTACTATTGTTACTATAGTGTATTGCCTATGTATTTAACTTGAAAAATAAAATTTGTTTTCTCAATATTATCGATAATATAATTCGCGAGCACTGGTTTTACTCATAACTATACAGAACAATGAATACCAAAAGTCGACTTAAACCCATGCGCACAGAATTGATTTTCGCTCAATTGACACAATCGCACAGCGCCATCTATTTTTAACTTGTGATTACTCCGAATAACTTTTGCCATTGCCACAGATGCATCACTATAGGTCCTCATTAATTGAACATGATCCATCACGAGATAGCAATCAGTATTAAGTCTTTCTGGGCAGCTGCTTGTTGGCCCAAATGACGAGATCTGGCGATAAGACTGGCGAATCATTCTCCAGTGACACGAGGCACGCGGCTAGGGTGCCCAAGTAACACACCAAAGCAGTATAACGGCCGCATCACAGCATTTCTGTGTCGTTTTCGCATTTTGAGTGAGTACTACAGTTGCATTACAAACGTTTATACGGTTACTGTAATGCTTAATTGGGCACAAATTAAACGGCTTTAGATCCTAAATAGGTTCACATTCGTTGTTTAATTGCATTACAGGCGCATTATATTAGCATTATTGTGGTCAAAAAAGGTGTCAATCGTATTAAAGAAGCATTATTACGGTCATTGAAGTTCCCAGTCGCATTAGAGAAACATTATACTAGCAATATTATTGATAAAGAAGATATTAATTGCATTACAAAAGCATTAGAATGTAGTAAAAGAATGATTGGAGCTTTTTAAGTGTTCACAGTTAGACCTGAAATAAATCCTGCATCATTAAAAAAACATCTCTAAAACCACGGTACAAATGTTAGAATTCAATTAACTACTTTGTCTCGCAATATATTATGGACGAAAACAATCAAAACTAAGTGAGTGACACGTTGCCACCATATTGTTCGCATCAAAACAAGTTTTATTACTAGCTAAGTTTTTGACTCTTTTGTTATTTAATGTCTTCAAATATTACTGCGCTATGTAGTTTACTGTTAATGTCTATATAAGTTTCATTGAAAATTTTCACGCGCCTTCAATATTTTGTGGTTTTGATATAAAATGTTATATAAAGATATGTGTGAAATAATTAAAACAATCGTGTATTCCTAGTATAGAACGAATTTCGCATAATTAACATAACAGTATTGTTGGGGCAGTATTAAATTAAGGTATATATAGGTCTGGCTTTTGTAAATAGGTCCGAATGATCATATTTTTTGGTTATAAAATATTGACAAAATGGTGTCGGCCTATAGCAGCCCGGCGAGCCTTTAAAAAACCTAAATTATGCCGCCAGCAGCATAAATATTCATACGTGAACAATTATTAAGCCAGAAGCTAGAGAAAAGACTTTTGATGAACCACTGTAGTGTTATTATCTATAAAGTAGATATATATGGGTTCACCGGTATACCGGTATACGCAATTTTAGGGATCCTTGATCATAACAATAAAACCCATTTCAGAATTTTTGTACCACTTATAAGTTTGCCAAGTGTGGATAAAAAAGTTTTCTGGCGTGGCTTAAATGATTATAGTACTGTCAACAACAACAAAAAAGAAAGTAGATAGTTTCATTCGAGTACTTAATATCACTTAATTAACGGGGCCTATTATTGTGATTCTATACTTCTTCTTACTTTTATCTATCTTACTTCAAAATAGTACAGACGCGAGAGAGAAGGGAAACAAAATCAGCTGTCGTACCTACTTCGTGGGAAAAAATGGTTTACGCATTACAATAACTCACGAGTATTTGATTAAAGAGCTGTTAGCTGTACATCAGAACTCAGTTGACCTTTAAAAATGCAAGCATTACATTGATTCACGTATATGACGTTCAACAGTACTAGGCTTTTATTTACCACTTAAAAGTGCTATTACACAACAAAGGGCAATAAAAACAGCTCAAAGCTATATAACAGATTTACTGTGCATTATAATGGCACAAGTTTATGCTATTAAGCAGCATTAGGCATTATCTTACTACTTAAAAATGCTATTGTAAATCCAAATGCACTAAAAACAGCTGAAAGCTGTACAGCTGCATTGTGGTTTGCTGCACTAAAACTAATGGTTTTACAAAAGTATTTTGATATGCGATTATCCAACCGTTCTACAGTTCAAAGCATCATAATGTTTTTAAAATGTCAATATAAATCGTCAAGATGCTCGGTGAACTTTTATAAGACTTTATACGGACCTTAAGTTCTATATAAGTTTACAATTCATTTGTTAAAATGCTTCCTGTGTTACTTGGGTGGTTAGTGTTAACTTGTTGAGAAATAGGTCATTGAGACTTAAGTCCAACAGAGAAGTAAATGCCTTATATTAACTGTGTATTTATGTAATACTAGCTGTTGCCCGCGACTTCGTCCGCGTGGGCAACTCAACATCACAAATTATTATGTATTTCCCGTAGGAATGGGATATTTTAGGATAAAGACTATCCTATGTCCGATTCCAGGACCTAACCTATATGTGTGCCATGTTTCATTCCGATCCGTCCAGTGGTTGAAGCGTGATTAAGTAAGAAACATCCAAATATCCAAACATCCAAATATTCAAACTTTCGCATTTATAATATTAGTAGGAAGTAGGACAGGATATGATGGTATACATCGACACATGTTGATATCGCCCTTGCTGTACAGGCTTGTACCTTTGGCAGAAGGAACGCCTGAGTATGGATGGCGCCTTCCTTCCCTGTTACTTTATGTGTAAGAACAATCTTCAATCTTCTTCTTTCTATCTCGCGGATTTTAGTTAAGACTAGCTGTGCTCCCGCTCCCGCTTCCACCTCCCCCCATATGTTACACCGAATTGAGCACTGTTTCTGTGAAAATTCCATCAAAATCGCTTCAGTAGTTTTTAAGTGATGCCTGCAGAAAGAAACAGATAAACAGACAAAAATTCCAAAAATGATTGAAATGTGTCTTATCCGACTATTCTTAGACCTCCCAATTTTTTTTTGCAAATATCTTCAGTGTACAGACACGCGAAATTTAATTTACACTCGGACTCTTAATGTAAATTTACAATCACGTAAAGAGCGACGCAAATAGTCTAATTAGTTGAGTTAGTGAATCACTGGATACTTCCACTGTTATGGATCAAATGAGTTAAGTCGAGCGTGGTAGTTGTTTTCAAACGATCATACGTTTAAATTAGTAGCTTGCCTGAATTTGGGGATTCCCCTTAGTTATATATAAATCGGGTTACCAGCTAATGTAAATTATTCCCAAGTCTGGCTCATTGTGCAACAAAACGGGAAGGAGGTATAAACAGCATGCAACATTCATCTAGAAATAAGGAGAACATCCTTATGCAAGATTGGTTCTACCAGAAAGAACTAAAAAAAAACAACAAGAGAATTTGCCAACTCAATTCATTAGACAAATACCGTCTAACATCTAAATTCACAACAAAAAATATAAATAATAATTAGTCACTTAGATATGAAGTCGGCAGCTGCGCGCGCGCCAAGGTGTTCGTTATTAGACTAGGAAACGCTGACATTTATTGTACAGGAATGTCGCCAGTCTGGACCTTTTCTAGCTATTAGAATGTTTTTGCATCGGCCTGTAGAAGGTACAATTACCAGGGAATTATAAGCAGAATGTGTTAAAACAGTACGTTGTGGATAGTGCAATGACTTCTAGGTTCGTGTTGGTGAGTGAAATAGGGTGTTGTGAAAACAGTTGCGTTTATGTAAGGCGAAGGCATATATTTGCGAAGTTAGAATTCTCTAAATCTTCAGGGATATAGTTAAAGCATCATCACTATATAGTTTTATATCTATATTAATCTAGTCCCACTTTAATTCAGTGGGGATATTAAATGCCATAAGTTAACATTAATCTAGGATATAAATTAAAGTACCTTTACGAGTATTTAGTTTAGTGACTAACAATCTAGACACCTATAGAACAGTTAAGGTTCTATTGCAGCGATCAGTGCAGTCACACTATCGGATTCGTTCCGTCTCAGTGTTTTTAAAGATATCCGAAAGGAAAATATGAATACATCTCCTGTGTGTGTATGTTAAGATTATTACTGCGATCACCAATCCGCCTGCCAAGCGTGGTGATTATGGCAAATCCCCCAATGGACAACTTACCAAAAGTGGTATTCTATTGGGGAGGCCTATATCCAGCAGTGGACGTATTTAGGCTGATGATGATGATGAGTACATGCTTATTTAGTTCCTGATGCAATGGCATAAGTTTCTTAAATTTCACGGAACTGAACTGACACTGCACTGAAGGACCACTGACGTATAACTGCCGGAACATGGATGCATTGACGGATCGATAGCCTTTACTGCATTTGAAATATGACAAATTATTCCTTAACCAAACTAAAAAAGACTGACTCAGGACTGAGGTGGCACTGATAGGTCCGAATGAACCTTGAAGTGAAAACTAAACACCACAATATATATGTAGATAAAGATATTAAACTGGAGTAATCTGGTCTGCTAACACTATTGAGGTCTACGCAGACGAGGGACAATTCTCGGGGTACTTTTTAACTAACGTTCACGAGGGACTAAAAGTACCGAGAATTTTGTACGCGACTTGCTGTAGGCACCGCGTTTGTCCTTCGCGGACAAAAGTCCCTCGTCTGCGCAGGCCACTGATAAACGGAAGCATCACAACTATGTAGTTCTATGACCAATCTGGACACACTTTAAAATCCATCGGGGACATAATTAAAGCGGCACAACTCTTGGGGCTTTTCAAAACTGCCGCCTAATTGCACAAACCATTAAATTTGAATGAAAGTCATAAAATTTTCTAAGCAGGACACGCGTAAATCGGCCCACTTTAATTTGTGCTTTAAACGAGAGCGCAAGTTAATTTATTGGCGGAGCAAGAGAATCGGCTAACTATTAAATTTATAGCCGCGAAGACAGAGAGTTTGGCCATTCCGAAACTCCGGGGCCGGGAATAAAAACTGCTCCTCGAATAATAAAAGGTGGAATTACGGGAAAAGTTTCTCTTTTTCGGGATCTCTCGAACATCCACTTTCTACGCGGTGTAGTCGGGTGAAATTCTGAGAATTCTCATATCTTTCGTCGAATATTCAGTCAGCTTTTCGCTATTCCCGGGCGGCTTGTTTACGCAATTCGCCGATTCGAGGAAAGGCAGATTAGTTGTCGTTCCCGATTTTATTGTGCTGCCTTAGAACTTACTCCGTATTATATGTTCAATTCATTTAATGTTTATTCTTAAAAGGAATTCCGTTAAGGCCAAGTAATTTAAAGTTTTATAAAAGGAAATCAAATTGGATTGGTTTACCCGGACGGAGTTGAAACGAATCAAAAGTCAAGACATCGTCTTTGTGACAAATACAATTTTATTTACCGAACCTAACTTTAGCATTAACTTGACGACGTTTGTCTTGACTTTCAATTGTTTAATAATTAAATAAAGAGTTGAAAAAATTGTCTCACCTGCTTTTCACTGGATATGTCGTCGAGCTCCATGGGTCCAGTGGTCATTTGAGGCAGTCCATGCATCGGCGACTTGAAGCCAGCAGTGGAAGACACCGCCGCAACTTGCCCGCTGCTTTCAGACCCTACTTCCATATTAGACCCGTCAGATTCAGAACTATTTGCCCTCATTTTCCGCCTCTCTTTCTTTCGAAAATCCGACCTCGTTGGTGACGAACCATTACCAAAACCGTTCGTCTTCTTCTCATGGTACCCATTGTCTATTAACATTGGGTTCTGGAAACTTGCATGATGTAATCCATTTGGGGTATATTTGTCCTGCAAAGCTTTGACGTCGAACGGTTCATTTTTCAACACATGTACAACAGTTGGGCTTTGAATGTTCTGTATTAAGCTTCCATTTTGATGGATCAACGTTCCATTTTGATGTAAGATCCCGTTTTGAGTTGGAAATGCGTTTATTGTTGCTATATTTGGCTGATAAAGCTGTATGTGCCGGTCGTCGATGTATGTTTGGGTTGCTGGGCCTAATTCTCTTGCTTGTATAGGTGCTGGAACGATGGGATAGCTTCTAGCGTTCACAGCCGTTAGTGTGTGGAATGTAGTGGCGTTTACTGGGGACAGGGTGGTAAGGGTTGTTGATAAAGGAGTTACTTGCGCCAGTGTGGTCAAGTGTGCAGGGGATGAAGGGGTTAGCTGCGTGAGCTGAGTTAAATGACTAGGACTCGCGCTGGGTGTCTGGTTAGCTGTTACTGGCACTGGCGTTACACTGGGCAATCCTGTTTCTGGAATCACAGTAGTCTCTGGAAATGTTTGAAACTGACTCTGGAACGATGGTAGCTTGTTCGGTATCGGCTGCAGCGTTACCGATTGATACTCGAGCGGTGACGCGAACCCAGCTCGTAGTATCGCATCCTTTGAATTGACCGCCATAGGCATCGGTTCCCAGGGCCTGTATTGGGCCTGGCTGGTGATTACTGAGACAGTGTCGCCTGTTCGCTCGTAGTATTCCCAAGCAGGATCTAGAAGCCTTGCATCGGCTGTGAGTATCCTTTGTTCGTTTTCGGCCATATCGCCAAAGCTTGCGAAAGGCGGTAAGTGCGCGTTATCCGCGCCCGCTTGACTCCGGAGCGCTTCGCTCATCACGTCATGCCTCGACGAAGCTCCATCGCCTCACGTCGTTCTCCTTTCTTATACAAAAATAAGCTCTACTAAGTCTATTTTGTTGTACTAAACACCCGAAACTGCACTGGAACTTATCAATTTGTACTTTTAAAATCTTTGTTTCAATTCGTTGAGTTCGCGGTGTTTTGTTACGATTATAGCACTTAAGGTACGGTTATACGGCACACTGGTTTACACTACACTAATCACAATATCTTCGTTTTGACCACTAACAAATAAATAATGTAAAAAATCCTTAAATAAGAGGCAGGTTAACTTACACAAGTTTTAGCCTACGGTTTTTGTTTTATTTTTTATAAAATTCTTTGGCTGTTTTTTTTTACAAAATGCTCGAGGAATTGTTTCGTTATAAATTGTTAACGATCGATAAAATATTTTGTGCACTCGTTTAACGATTTCTATTATTTTGGAACGTTTAAATACTGGTCGTTGATAGATTAATCTTTCGCTTGTTCGAAGGCTTTTTTTTATTGTAAATAGCGATCACCTCAGACTTAAATTAATTTGTACTGTTTGGGAGTTAGCGTATACTATTTACGATTACTTTTTAATATCGTTAAAAGGTTTAAAAAATAGTGCTTATATTTAGATTTTTTTGAAACGAAAGATATGACTGGAGGCTTTGGTTGAAGATTTCGTAGCTTTTGGTTGGTTTATGTTTGTTTTTAATGTAGCGGTGCAGGAGGCGTTGGACTGAGTCGGTGCTATCCGTGCGGCCTGCACCAATCTGTAACAAAAAAAAGTAAAATTAAAGTGAAGAATTTCACTAAGTTTAAAATTTGACATCAATTAAATTATTGCTCTCCCTGTTACACAGTATTATGAAGATAAAGACGAAACTAATATTAGTGCTGCGAAATTTTAAATGTGTGCTTCAGAATCGAGCCTAGGAAGGCAGTTAACGTCTAAGGGCAGATATGATAATGAAGATGTTTCATAATAAAACAATATATTTACAGGAGCAGTTGATGCAATGACTCAGTTAGTTAGAGCGAGAGTCTCGCGGTCAGCTCTAGGTTCAAATCCTGTTCTGTGATCCATAAGTGTAAATACATTCAAGCATCGTATGAACTTATATTACGCACGTTCGAAATTGAAATAATGTGGTCTGTTTTACGCAGCGCGCGGTAAAATAAATTTGAAATAAGAACAAAGGTGGAGAGAAACGTAAGAAAATTCGGAAGTTACGGGGTTGGCTCGACATGTTTACTGCCGCCAGGCGGCGCATGCGCGCGGCAATGTTTTGAATAGGCCGCGAATCGATGGAATGACGGACGCCTGCATCTAATTTTCGATTGTTATTATAAGAAATTATTTTTCTATGTTAGTGCAGTTAATAGAGGGTACGAAGGAAAACCTTTAGCTAAAATAACTGTGACACCCCAGGGGAATTACTGTATTTTTAATAAATAAGAAGCAACTGATACTGGTTTAAATGTTGCAAGTAGGTACTGGCATTTGATAGAGAAGCAAGTCTTTGATTACTGACTTTACGTTCTCTGGGCCGATAACCTCTTTAAATAAAGGTGTCAGGGTATAATAAAATAAGTAAAATTAGAAACCTTTATAATAATTATAAGTTATTCGGTTTAATTTACTATTTCTTCAAATGCCGCTTGCATTATGCCGTCATTTATTAAGCATAGACATTTATATCATATGAAAATTTACAATGGAAAATAATTATAAGTCAATCGTCATTTGATTTAATTATTTATTTCCTTAATTACTTAAAGATGGCACTAGAACTTCATCATGGCGTCATCAATTATACATAGTTATTTATATTATACTAGCTTTTGCCCGCGACTTCGTCCGCTAAGGTTTCGATTTTTACACGTCTTCACTGCTTTTAACGATTAATTTGGTTTCCCGTAGGAATGAGACGTTTTTCGGGATAAAAACTACCCTATTTCCTATTCCAGGACCTAACCTATATGTGTGCCAAGTTTCATCCAGATCCGTCCGGTGGTTGACGCGTGATTGAGTAACAAACATTCAAACTTTCGCATTTATAGTATTAGTGGAATGAAAATTTAGAATGGCAAATAATCATAAGTTATTCGTTGTTCGGTCTAATTATTTATTTCTTTTACTACTTCACGATGCACTAGACCTTTGCGTTGTGATCTATTAAGCATAGTTATTTATGTTACTTAAATAAAAATTTAGAATTATAAATAATGATAAGTTATTCGTCATTTGGTTTAATAATTTATTTCATTAAATACTTAAAGATTGAGTAGACCTTTGCATTATGCTGCCATCCAATAGGCATAGATATTATTAATCATATGAAATTATGACCTGGTTGTACAACACCAGTCTCAAATTGCCAGCTTCAGCAAGAATGCATTCTCTACATTACATCATTTTATTTTATTTTTCTTATGTGCTTACTAACAATTTATGGATCATTGTTTTCCGAATTAAAAACTTTCATTCATTACAAACAACATTCATGCAACAAAAGCCAAAACCTTCCCGCCGACTTCACACGTTCGCAACCTTCCCGTATAGACGTTTATACACGTCGCAAATCGTCTACACCATTACATCGATAAAGAACTTCGCGGCCCGATAATCACGTTGTCATGTGCTGGTAACATTTCCCGGCTGGTGACGTCACCCTCCCTCCCCCCCTTAACCTGACCCCGTTACACCCTATGCGTGCCGTCGAGCTATGAGTACTAGAATAAACCTTAGAACTTCGAGATTTGCGCACTCTCCTTTGAATTAAGTACTTTGTAAACTTAAGTTTAAAGCTGGTTTACATGTAAGCATTTCGAATAATATTCCTCGACTAAATATTCATATTGTATTTACGATCATTAGTCCTCAAACGCTTATCCACACATGACTTGTTAGGGAGTACAAAATAACGTTTTAGTTAGACGGATATGTACAGATAATCATAGCCTTAGTAAATAAGTCAAAATAGCGTCATTTTTTTGCCTTTTGGTTTATACCTGTAATTTTAAAAAAAATTTTTGTTTTATCAAAATTTGCTTTTTTGAGTTAGGACGGTTTATGTTTTCATGTGCGATGCGATCGCAATCAGCACACAAGTTAAATATACAGCTCTATAATCTACTAAATAGGTAAGTAAAACTATTTTATAAATTGCCTAATAAATTTAAAATAATTTACAATGTAAATGTTTTTAAACGTCGCTTGAAATAGTATTTTTAGGACGTTAAGTTTTTTTCTTTCTTACTTAGATGAATTTTTAGGACGTTAAGTTTTTTTCTTTCTTATTTGATTTTTTTATTTGACATTATTTAATACATACTTACGAGTATATCTAATTGACTTGTATTCATTTTTTGCATGAAGTTTTAATATGTTATTTAAATATGCTTCTGATACAATGTAATTTCATTACTCATACTCGGAAAAGAGGGTTGAAAATAATACTTTTCAGCCCTAGGGAGAATCGTTTTCAACTGACAGCTGTCAAATTATAAAAAAAAAACTAGTTATATTTTCACATTTTTATTGAACCATGTTCCAACTTTCTATACAGCCACTCAATTAGAGCATGATGTAAAAATGTAATAACATAAAGTTAAGCATTTATTAAATGACTCTATTATATTTTACTTTTAACTATTTATTTAAAATAACATAGATTTGGGCAAAATATTTTCAATTTTTTCAATGATGGAAATGAAAAGTAATGGCTGACTAGCTCTGGCCGGCCACAGAAAAAAAAAACAAAATAGGCGGGAAAGCGGCAATCTGAATTATTTTTTTTTTTCGATCTGTAGTGTTTTGTTTACTCTTCTATATAAGTATAACTGAGATTTGTATTAACACAATGAGTTCATCTGATTCAGATATAATTCATGTTTTTATTTTTACTTTCCTTGTATTCGTGATGAAAAGCATAGTATTTACCTCGGGTTAAAGACTTATTTAGTCCCTCGAACCCGAAACCTTGAAACCCCGTCTCGGGACTAAATAAGTTACTTTCACCGATAAGGTAAATTTTAAGGAATAAATTGAAATTGTATATCAGTGTTAGTGCACCCAAACCTATATACCCCTACTTTAGACCTATTAAGCTATAAAAATATCTGCATATTTCGCCATTGTGCGAGTTAGGTTACATTGAGAATCCAGCATTATCGATGTTTGATCTCATATAGAGCTCATTACAGGAAATTCGATGTAAAACGACATAAAAAGCTTTACAGTCTATCGTAAACAGTAATATCGAATGTCCAACAATAATTAACTCAACGTATTTACACTTTACGTACAACAAACTCACATATAAATAGAATGTATTTCATAATATCAGGATTAAATAGCAAGAAATGCTAGATTGAACTCGATTTCGTTCAAAAGTAGGTCGAAAATCGATTACAAAATGTTCAGATCGAGTTAGATAAACTTGTAAACGAAAAAGTGTATAAAATACTAACTATATTGTTTAAAATAGGTTTTCATAGCCCACGTTGTACAGAATATCTTCTCTATTTTTTTTCTAATTTTCTCGGTAGAAGATATTTTTTCCAGAAATTTACATGGTTTTAAAAATATCACCTCTATCGGTTTAGTAGTTTTCTAGTTATCCGACGAATAGATAGTTGCACAAATAGGCTTCGTTATAAGGGTTCCCGTTTTAACGGAATCCTAAAAAAACTAAAATGGTAGTAACTTAAGACAAACCTTTAAGCTAACAGACTATTTTACATAATATATTCTTCCAGAATACTAACATTATCCGAACTATTTCGGAAGGTACGAAGACGATTTGTTTCCGAAACTACAAGTATGTTTCTACCCGTGGCAGCATATCATAATTGGGTGTAAACAAAACGTTATTTATAGAAGGGCGTCTAGCTATGCTATGCTCTATTTCGGTTCCACTATTTTAAGGGCAACTATTTATGAAATGTTTCAGCTTTAAATCTGGTTTTCTGCCTGATCGAATTGAGATAGGACGTCTCTGATAATCAAATTACATATAGGTGTATATATATATCATCATCAGGTTATTTTTGTCTCCACTGCAGGAGCACAACCCTCTCTCATCTGCCGGAGACAGACGGAGGATTTGGCCTACACTGCCCGCGCTGGCCAGACAGGTTGGGGAGGCCTAATTGATATTTTATAATGTATTCCCTCAGTCGCCTTGTACGACATCCACGGAAAGAGTTGGAGTGGTCCTATTCTACTCTGCCGGAAACCACACGGCAAGTAAAGATTAGTAAAGCATATATACTACACTTGTCTAATCCCAAACTTAGATTTTCGCCTGTGCTATGGAAATTAAACAAGGGTTGTCATTCACAAATATAACAACTAGACCGCGACCTACAAAGTTGTCTGTCTCCAGTGGGAACAGAACCCTAGACCACAGGCGCTCGAGTCCAATGACCAATCCACTAGGCGAAAGAAGCGATGAGGCGGTTTTTATTTTTAAAATTAGTTAAGTAGGCATTTTTAATACCTTATAATACGCCTTCGTCCTACGGGCGGACTGAATTTTTAAATCATATAAATAAATAATATATCTAATAAATTAAATAAATAGTCAACTAATAGTAATGTGATATAATGTAACAATTTAATAAAAGTGTAATAATTTAATTTGTAATTTTTACATTTTTATATTTTTAATTTTCTTTTCAGTAATAAAGAGGCTTCTTATCTTATCTTAATATGACTATAAGTTGATTATTCCAACCGAGGCCACGCTATTGTAAGCTTGAACCGTAGGCGAGAGTTTACAAGACTTTTATGTCCAAGATGTACGCGAGGGAATATAATAGATAAAAGCCAAGATTTAAATGATTAACTTAGCATGCGTATCTTAAATAAGTACATAACGGAGTTTTCAATTACTTATGTCGTTCTTATTTCCCACATTTCACATGCGCGCGCAGGATTCATTAGAAAAATTGAAAGAAGGCAATGATACTCGTAACATCACACCAAACAGCCAAGAATAAAAATTTCAATAAACCAAAGAGATTATTATCTAAATAGTATCTTTGAATCATTCAGTAGATAAAAACTCCTTGGTTTATTATTTTAAGGAAAATGAAACGAACGACAATCATTTGGTTTCACGTTGCTGGCAGCTTATTAAATTAAAACTAAACAACAATCTAAATATCATGCGTGTGTAATGAATGAATAACATTATGTATGATACAAAAAATGTATATTTTTTGCTTTTACGAGCAAGTGTAGTAAACAATACATACTTATATGCGGATAAAAAGAAAATAATGATTTCAAATATATGATTCCATTTATACGCACAAAATTCCAAGTTTAACTCTATAAACGATTGGAATCCATTCTGGTTATTTATGTTTTGTTCTAATTATAAATATAGAACAGGAGTATTTATTGAGTGGTTGGTTCCAATCTCTGCACAATGTGTGACGTCATAGGAATGAAATGAAGAATGGGAATGAAAGTTAAAATATTAGACATTCTGAAATTATATTCTATCTCTTTGCCGACAATCAAATCAAATATCCTTTACCAAAATATGTTTTAAAAATTATAATAATTTAACGTCGAAGGATGAATCTAGTCTACACTTTCCCGTGGGAAGTTATTAAAAAAGAAATTATTTTTTATTGTAATTTTTTTAAATTCTCTACTGTAATATCCTATTTTGGCGCTTCAGAAATTTTGTCTTAGCAGCAACGAATTATTTTACCGGTTTTACGAACAATATTAGCCGCTATTTCAAACCCGTTCCGAGCCTATAAGTATAATCAAAAAGTTTTAAATAAAAATAAATTTAATGTCTTTGGTTTTGTGTACAAAGATTTAATTGCGGGATGCTTTTTTCGAGTTTCCTCGCCCCTTGAGTAATTGCGCAGGTTTCTTTTGGGGAACCAGCGAAAAGTTTTGCGTTACGGATCGATTGTTCATATTAACGTGGCTCAATAGATGTAGGTTGGTATTTGTACGTTAATTATGATCAGCCCTTAGACAGGGAATACTAAATATTACTACGTAAGAAGCGAGGCTCGCCTCCCCTCGTCTGTTTAACGTCGCCCGTAAAGTAGAGCACGACTGGCAGTTCGGCTGGTGCGGCGCCGCCCGTTAGTATAAAGATATATCAGTAAAGTAAAGGTAGGTTAGTATAAGGCGCAGAGATATCGACGCTATAAGTTAGAAAGAGAAGTCATTATGTTGTAGACGAATAACGGTGCCCCATCACGATCGACTATGTTCTAGCGCTGGGTGCAGTTGCCCTACCATAATTTACGCACACACACACAAACGTCTACGGACAGGCTAGTGCGCCTGTAGTGGTAAATGAATTATATGGAGGATAATGGTACAGTGTTATGATGTTGGTATTATTTGAGTCTAAGTAGGGTAAGTCCACTTCTGCACACAATTTTATTCATGTTTATTGTTAAACTCGTTGAAATAAGCGTTACAAAAAATATATACATACATGCAAATGATTATAAATGACTTTTACGCTCCAAATATATTTCGGACCAAGGAAACAAAGCAGACAGCCAAATTGATATCCTGTCTTACAGAGTAATTGGTATAAGTATTTCCAGAAAAGTACCTACCTAATCTTACGCAAACTATTAAAATATTAAAATCATTGCGTCATCAACGCACAAAACTGCGTTCAAAACGTACCGACCGCCGATCACAGGCGAAACTCTTTGTGGAGCGCACAAAGAACGTTCCTCGGAAAAAAATTAAAAAGCTCCAGAACGAAACGCGACTCGCAATTGATGTGTGAGTGCGTGTTTACTTAGCGTTTTAACTAGTGTGCGCGGTAGTAGTTAGCGCGCTTGCCGCTAGAAAAAAGCAGACGTTAGGGTAAACGCACCGAATGTTGGTTACATTAAAAAATATCGATTAAATTAAACTTTTTTGCCTTTTTTCAATATAGAGGTAATGGCGTTTTAGACTAAATATTTATTCAAAATGTTTGTTATAAATACAAAAATGTAATAACTACATTATTTAAAGCTTTATAGTAAAATTTTAATTATCGTTTTATATTAAGGCAATACAATTATATTTTATTAAGCTAGGTATCTCTTAGACTAAGGTCTGAATAATGTCAACGTTTGTATTTCCTTACGAGGCGGACATTGACCTCTTTAAATCACAAGCGTCAAAAACAAAAACAATAGAAAATATTTTCTTTTTTAAATTTAATCTAGAAATTGTATCTGTTTGTGTACAATGGTTTGTATTGCATATCCAATCGACTTCATTGTGATAATACACTTTGCTACACTTAATTTAATCTTGTTTGTTTAATTAAAATAAAATTTTAATGCAGTTCTATGAAAATTATTTTACTTTCACCAAATTAATAATTATTTTTTATAACAGTTGTAATATTTAATAATGCGTATACCAATGTAATGTTATGTGTATTTGATCTAAAAAACGAAATTTACTTAACATTTGCAATTCGGAGCAAATCTGCATAATCCTGTTTGTAAAAGTATGACCACTAATGTCTGGCAACTGTGGCGATGTGTATGTACTGCCAGCATGACGCTTTGAACATAAGTTTGTTGTAAGAAAAAATGGACAATTCGATTATGAATTTCATATATCACCAATTTAATTGCTCGACCGATGAACTTCACACACATGTTAATGCCATGTAAAATGTATTACAACCAAACACGCCATAAGCTCAGCGCGTTATGCTACAGAGAGCGTGCCGCCTCGAATGTGTGCAAGGATTCGTCTGTGACGTCAACGTGTGAGTTGCCGCGGGTGTGTGCGGCCGCGATTGTATCTGGGTCTCAGTTGTCAAGGGCAACCGTACAACCGCTGCAGCGAAAGCGTTGCGCTTTCAGCTTTGCGCTGTAATTATACGGCTTATTTTTAGCAGTCGGATGTTGTCGCTTTTTTTGGTGCGGCGCGCTAAGTGCAGCGAACGCTGTTTAGATGTCGTTCGGGAATCCTTGGTCCTTGTTAACACGGACTGCGCGCTTGTTGAACTTTGTATCAAAACCTTTTTTCTCCTTGTATCTTTCGCCTCGAGCAATGCATCTTCATTGCTTCTGATTATAAACTTTGATTCCGACGAAGATTTAAACATGGACTTTATTTGCAAATGTTCACCTTAATCGACTGACATATGTGAGATCTTTTCTGTGTGTTGACTTTACAAAACTGTTTATTGGTTTAAAGTATTTTTGTCCCCTTCAACATATTTATTTTAAAGTATCTGCTGCTGTGTTTGTACCTACTTTTGAAGTTAAACCGTTAAAAGTCGAGTTTGCTAATGATCGCGTCAAAATCTTTAAAAGAACGTCTTCAATTCAACAACGACCTTAAAAACATTAATAAAAGTTATCAAAACGTTTTATAGCGACAAAGATGGATCCAATTTTTTTAACAATCGGAACCTGAGGTTCATATGACTATTTGATCAAGATTTTTTTGATATTACCAGCTGTGTTATACAAAGTAACACATCCGGCGTCGCCTGTGTATAAAACCTGCACCGGAAACTGATATGAAGCTTGTTGTGATCATAATCACTGATAAATAATCAATCACACAGTGAGCTCTTCAAAATGTACTCGCATTTGGTCCTGATTCAATTGGCGAGGATATCAGAGAAGCATAAATAAAGAAGTGAAACAAGAAAAGTAAATAAGAAGAAATGCTTTTTCATATTCAACAGAGAAAGTAGTAAGCAGATTAACTGAAGCCACATAAACTTAAGGAAAAATAAACTACGAGAAAAATTAAAATCTTGTTCATGTTTTATATATTTTATACTAGCTGTTGCTCGCGACTTCGTCCGTGTGGACAACTTAATATTAAAATTATGAAATATTTCCCGTAGGAATAAGATTTTTTTCGGGATAAAAAACTATCCTATGTCCTATTCCAGGACCAAACCTATACGTGTACCAAGTTTCATCGCGATCCGTTTAGTGGTTAAAGCGTGATTGAGTAACAAACATTTAAACATCCAAACTTTCACATTTATAATATTAGTAAGAAGGATAGTAGGATAGTATTAAGGATGAATTCCTTGGATAACCAACTTATAAACGAGAAATATGATCGCGACACTTCACATAGTATGATAGAAGATAAAAAGAGGCAATTGATGAAATGAAAGATATAAGTACTCTATGAAGAATTCTCTGGATTTTTAATCAAGGAAGAAGGAAACAGGATTAAAACTGAAGAAAAAAGCTCGCTATAATTAATGAAAAGAACAATTCCTAAATAAATTTGTAGGCAGCTTTTAAAAGAATAAAGTTGTAACAAAGCAGCAAATAGAATTACGGTGTCCTCACACACACTACACTAACCTACATACTATAATCTACAACGTAATGATATTGTGCACAGGATATGTACATCAGTTTGATTGCCGGTAACGCGGTAGCCGATTCAATTCCCGGGCATTATTTTATAACAAATCATCGGTTGGTAGAGCCAGTTGTGTTATCAAGAACAAAATTACTTTACTTTTCCTTTTGTCACAATCTATGCAACTAAACACTACTGAGTTGTTGACTGAGTATTTACCTAGCATAAACACGATATTATCGAATTTAGAATGGCTTCTAGTTGATGTATAAGTTAAAAAATAGGGAAATAAAAATTCTAAGGAATTTTCATCGTCTCCTTCACACAAAGAGAGAAGAAAAGCTTTGTTTTATGAATCAAGATATTGAGAATGTTTTAAAAAGCTACAAAGTCAAAGATAACGTTGACGTAATAATTCGAATTTTAATAGAAAAACAAAAGGCCGGGCCAAGATACAGCCACATTAGAATGATAATGTCTCGCAAGAATCTCTCGCCTCAATATATAGAGTTACGTCCCATCCCATTCAGGCACTCGAATCGAGTTGAATAGCGCCGCAGATGTGGCGTTTTTTACAACCATCTTTCCCACACTACCACTTTTTCTGATGCCTTAATACCTCTACAACAATATCATGCACTTTCTCCTAGGCTCCCCACGCGATTTTGATCTTTATGTCTTGTCATTTAGATATTGTTAAGTTAAATTTGATGGTTCCAAAAGCAGATTAAAGTTGGGCGATATAGTTTTGTAAAGATTTTTTGTGCGCACGTATGTCTGTACTATCGGATGCGACATCGGAAATTGAACGTTTTTTGTACTTACACCTATGAGACGGAATTATTGTTTGAAGGAAGTCACATGTGCATGACGCTGATTGTATGATTTAGTATTGTTTCCTTTTGAAATTAAATCACAATTTCAATTATAAATCAACTATGAAATATTTTCTCGACATTTACAGTATCAGTGGTTACTGTCATCATCTTTGAATCTTCTACGACAAGTTATGTAGTCTATATAATATCTATCTCTTTAAATAATGCTGTGGAAGTTTTTGATACCAATAACTCCCCAAGTTTCTATGAAATATTCCAATATCGAGAATTGAATAGAAGTCATATTGCAAACGCGAGCATTCACCGGCGCGACTCCCTCCCCTTCCAAATAAAATATTCCCCACAATTACATTTCGGCCAAAACTTTGTCGTACCGAACACCTCATCCTCATGTTTGAACTTTACCTAGACGAAAGTAAAAGTACCTACGCAGCCACAGACTTTATGAAAACCAAGAGCGTCCTTTGAGTTTGCACGAAAGCAATAAGAACCGGCTTATCCCACAGAGAAAGTATGAATCAACTTAAGATATTACTTGTGGCAATAATCGGGATATTGGAAAGTATAGCCGGATGGAATACTTTGATCTCAAGGTTGGAAACTTGAGACTTTAAGGCAATATTGATTTTTGAAACAAATGTGACCGTCGTTATAAATGTACCTATCTATGAATGTTCAACCTTTGGTTCAATTTGGTATTTAACCTTATTTGGCTTTGCTATTTAATCTAACGTTTGCCCTTATGCAGCTATCTGCCAGTCTCAATGACATTTATTCTGTTACTTCTTTCTTTATCTTTCAGTATATTTGGGTCTTTCAGGCATAGTATTTTTTTTATATTTTCTTCAGTTCTTCTAAAAGACTTCGTTATTGGTAATATGATTAGGGTACTCCTTAAAGGTAATTATGAGAGGGAAACTAGAATGTGGTTGAAAAATTCATATCAATTAATTCTGAGAAACGTTAAAAAGATTACACCAGTAAGAAATTTAACGATTTAACCGTCCAGAAAATATTCGAAACTAGAATGGCAGAGGAAACATAACTCGCTTGTCTAACTAAAAAGGAAGCATGTATGTAGCATTGCACAATCCGAAGCGTTGCTCTCGTTATGTACCAACAGTTAGTTGGAGCGAAATTGGCCAATTTGTTTATTTGTTTTCATTGGCCTCACTGAACTTGACTCCCCATTATCGCATTCACGGGAGGAAGGCGTATTATTTATTCGATTATTCCGTGGGACCGTCCTGGATGGTCTTCGGTTACAGTTGTCAAGTGTTCAGACTCCAGATTTAGCATCAAATATTTTAAAATACCAAATGTTAGCTATAAGGCCGTCATTGTATACTAGCTTCATCATGTATGATCATCACACTATCTATGTTTTATTATGTTTAATATTTTTTGTTAGGTGTATTATTAGGTATGATTCCATACATCTGTCACAGTATTCTTACTGAAATCATCAACATTTTCTTCGATTTTGTAGGTATGTTTCTTGATAGCAATTTCAATTTTTTTATCAATTCTGTTTTCATTTCTAGTGCTGAATTTTTATTCAGATTTTGTTATTGATTTTTCTGTAAACATGGCTCGTGTATATTCAAATTAAAGCTGTTTTCTCTAATTGAATTCTAAATAGAATACGATGTTTTTGTTTATTGTCGTTCACGACGTATTTCGATGTAGACAGATTATTCCTATTTCTCTGAAAGTCACTTGACACGTGCCTCATGTAGACTGAAGACGGAAACGGTTTCTTGATATATAAATTGCAATAAGTAGTCTTCTGTAAATTTTGATTTAAATCTTAGGACCAGGATGATTGTTAATAATGAATATTCAGTAATTAGAATATTTCATTAAAGACATACAACATTACAAGATTCTCAAGAAAAGGAAATCATTGAAGTAATAGTATCAGGAACATTGAAGTAATAGTAAAGGAAGTTATTTAGGAACGGTGACAATAATAAGTAATATGCCTAACAAGACTTTTATACATTGTAGGGAATCAAGGAAGATTAAATTTAAAGACGAATATAATATCAAATGCTTTGAGTTTAAATGCCTAAATAAATATCAAATTAACAAAGTCTCGGTTCGCGCTTTTTCTTCGATGTAACCTTTAGAAGACTCAAGTAACTCTATCATTGTGCCCAATATCTTTAATTTAACCTAATGAGTTTCAAGAATGCTGAGAGCAAGGAACTCTGGATTGTCGATGAAAATCAACATTCATTCCAATTTAATTTCACTCAGTACAATTAAGGGTTTAATACGTGACTTTATCTGCATCAGCAACAATGACGCGCCGATGCGTCATCGCCATAATGTGCAATTTCTGTGATGGTTTCAAATTGACGTCCTGCTTTTCCTGATGATGTATTTAATCCAAAGCTTTTGTAGGTAAGAAGTCTCACTTACAACCATTTGAAACGTTTGTCTGTTGTGCTGTTGTTTTGTACTTTGGATCATAAACCTTTATTAGATCGGATAACTTCTGTAGAAGCTGAGGTGTACTTCAGACTTGAGATTGACATTAAGATGATAACTTGCTCACTTTCTTTAATATTGTCACCGACCCCTAAAGCACAGTGCATTTAAAACATGCGTAACATAAAAACAAAATTGATTCGCAAAAGCTCCAAACAACGAAAGCTCCAACGGAAGCAAGCGAACGCGCACCGGACTTCGCTTCACGCTCGACTGCCATCGCAGCTTTATTATTATACTTTATACTTCTACAATCTATACCATCCACAAAAGCTTCCACTACTCCAAAACTACACTTCCACAAGTCGAAAGCTCGCACAAAACTTTTGGAATTCAGAGCGCGAACTCTGTACCTTCTCTGGTAGCTTGATCCATCCGCGCCTCTTTTTTTCTTCGTCTCGCTGCCTCGGAAACACAAAACGGTCCGAAGGACGCACGCGGAAAATAAACAAAAAGGGAATCAGAGTTCGCGATCGCGTCAGTTGTGCGCGTGTAGGGGCGCGCGGGGGTGTATAGCGCGCGTATGGACGCGGCGGCGTTCGGCGGCGGACTGGCGCGCGCGTCGGCGACGCAGCTGCTGCGGCGACCAATGGCGGCCGGTCACGTGACGCGCCCCGCGCCCGCACAAGCTTGTTTACAAATAATAATAATAGGGCCGGTGGCGCCGCCGCCTCTACATCGCGGCCGGCTACGCGCTACGAGCTACGCACAGCTGTCGTTGCATTTGGCGGGATTCGATTCGGAGCACATTTGCTCAAAGCTTCGATCTGTTTACTTGGGAGCTTTCGCGTTGGCGTACAGCGTACACTATCGATCGACGCTACTTTTGAGTCATTCCGCGGCTGTTGTTGTAACATTTTCCTTTAATAATATTCGCTGCATAGTTTTGTAATGATACGCGGAATCTTTTCATTTTAGAACTTTAATTCACTTGCAAGAGACCAGAAAAACGAAAAGCTTTTGTTTTTCAAAACATGATTGTTTTAAAAAAAATGGGGCAGTGTTGTATGTCCAATAATAAAATCATTCGGCTATTTCAGTAAAGAGGGTGCGATATTCATCCCCATTTCGCGACAGGTTGCTGTTTCCGATTGTTTTGCGTTCAGGATGTAAGGTGCGAAGAGGGTTTGAACCCCAGTGCATACGGCGTCACCTATACCGTAGTGGGTCATATAGTCCCCTCGGCCTAAATCTCTGATCTGAGGTGCCCCGTGGACTCCCCATGTTATCGAATGGGACACTTGTCACGGTCATTCTAATTGATCCCTTTAACTATTTAAAATGACACCCATATTTCACGTTTTAATAAAAAAAAACCCGTTTTTACGAAAAAAAATTAAAAGTTTCTTAAACACAACAGAGAATTGTCTTCATTAGTCTGCAGACTAACAAAATATGTAAGTATATACGCAGGCTTGTTTTTTCATTTTAGTATACTTTTAAGGTTTTAACTTAACAACTTTAAAAGAAAAAAGCCAATGATAACTTTTTCCGACAAAGAGTTTAGAATATTAACTTTAGAACTTTTTATTATTCAACCTTTTTTGTATTGTTACCGTTTTAATTATACCTACCTTTGACACTGGTGGGTAACAGAATAAATTAGTTTCCCTGCAAAACTTTTTTAACTCTTTACTTAACGATTTTGAAGGGATGGATGACTCAAAGCCTTGGGAAATTTCCTCCATATTCTCGGAAATACTAATATTTCGCCAACGGTATACGCATCTCAATCAAATTGTTGTACCCCCTACTTCAGTGACTCATCAAAATTTCACCACCCACAACAAAATTGTTCATTTTCGATTCTCGCCATATTCAAACGTCATTATTACTCATTTAATTATATCTAACCATCTGGTAGCCAGTATTATATTAATTAATTATTCTTTTTTATGTGTAGCAGCTTTCTATTATTATTATTCATGAAACTACATTTATTCGTTTTATTTTTATAATATAATTACTACACATCAAGTTCTCAATGTTTAACGAAGGTCCAAAATTGAAAAGATTGCAGCGTGTGCAAACGGCGTTCTTGCATCGAGCAGCGCCAATTTCATTGGTACAAAAGTGCGTAATATCGATTACTGGCACCCTTACCCCATCTGGCATCTCGCTCGCACGACGCACAGAATACGGTTAAAATAATAAAAGCTTAAACGTGAACGCAGCGCGAGCGGGGCGACTTTACGTGAGAAGCATAGGCGCCATTTTGATTATCGCAATATGACATAGGCCCTTTTTTTCCCGCCAAACGCGTCCCCCCGCCGTGGTCGCCATGACAACCGATCTGTCACACGCACAGAACATAAAACGCAAGCATTGATTTTTTCCCCGCTTCCTCTTTTACTTTTACGCGTGTCGAGAGACTTTTTGGTTGAATTTTTATATTTTTTAAATGCGCGAGTTTTGGCGCTTGCTGTAAGTGCTTTCAGTTTTATCGCAATCGTTTGACTTTCGAAATAATTTGATTTATGGCTTTGATTACCCTTCCGAACTAATAATAGTGTCCCGTTTTGATTTTATGAAATACATAGGTATTTCTTGCAGTTTCGTATCTTTTTAATTCAGATTCCATTGACAAATCGTTTACTAGATTTGTGTTAGTCAGTTAGGTACATTTTAAATAACTCATTATTATAATCGTCTATGTACAATAGTTTAAAGATTCAGGCCGTAGAGTCCTAAGGAAATTCTGTCGCCCACAAAAAAAATAACAAAAACATAAAATTTCAGTTATGTTTACTCCCTGAATCCCAAGGCTTTCAAGGATAGGTAAATACTGAAGTATCGAGTTAGCTGCTTAAGGGTGAACTTGTTACGGTAGGCCCAGCCCCAAGGGTGCGGGCCCAAGGGTTGCTTGTATTCCCCGCAGATGTGGCGATTTTCCCCCCTCATTCCCCTCGTTAACTCAATAGAAGGAAAATATGTTGTCTCGTAGATCTCCGCAATGATTCATAGCGTTTAAGAAAATCTAAATTTTGAGTTGTGAAACATTATTGTTATCAGGGTTTAAAGGGGGTTGAATGTTTTCGTCTAGAATTTCCTACGAATAGGATTTTCCCTCTACTCCCTCATCCCCTCTACCGGCAACTTACATAGATTATATAAAGGTTTTTAATTCAACTCTATCCAATATTGATAAGTGGTTATCGTACTATTTTTACCGTTATGATTAAATTGACTGAAGTCTCATGAGCATAATATTTGTCGTACAATATGTATTACCTCATTTGCCTATAGACATGCATCATTCACTACTTCATTGTCCAATAATTTGTTTTCATTTAGTACAGTCGAGAAACTTAATTTCTGACCCGTCCAAGAATGCGTTGCATTAAAAAAAAATACGGCGTTTTTATATCTCTGTTGTTTTTTCTGGAAATAGTCAATGTGATAGATTGTGTAATTTATCCCACTAATATTAGGTAGAAATGCGAAAGTTTGGATATTTAGATGCTTGTTACTCAATCACGCTTCAACCACTGGACGGATCGAGATGAAACTTGGCACACATATAGGTTAGGTCCTGGAATAGGATATAGAATAGTTTTTATATCGAAAAAATATCTAATTCCTACGGGAAATATCTACATAATGTTAAGTTGTCCACGCGGACGAAGTCGCGGGTAACAGTTAGTTATTAATAAATATGTTAATTTTTCAGAATCTAAATATTTTTGTATTGGATATGGTAACAACAACAACACTTGTTGGTTGTCTGAGAATTCATTATCATGATTTTATATTTAAAATTTTAGAGTTCAAATTCTTTTTAATTATTGATTGTATTTCTTATGAGAATAAATAATCTTACACGATACGAGTCATGTCAGAAATTAAATTGGTAGAGTAACTTTGACATAACTTGTTAAAATCTTACTGTCTCTCGTTATATATTATCTTTGCTCTCAGTAACAATGTGTTTATGTGATATTTTATATATTATCAATTTATCACGTAATTTAAGATTTTATTATTTTTATAATCAATTACTTGTCTCCACATTCTTAGCTTCACACAAAGAAATCATTTTCAAAGTAAAGCGATGATGGTAAAGTAACATTTAAGAATAAAATAACTCTGAGTTAGGCACAGTAATAAGTATTTATTTTTAATTTTATTATTACAAACTCATATATGTAAATCAATTTAACGTATAAATATAGTAAAAAAATTTAAGACAGGACTGATGCCCTCTTGGGTTGTTAAAAAACTTCGAAGTCAAAGGAAATATAAATACTTAAACAAGCTTGAAAAATGAAGGGTGTTTTACAAAAACAACATTTGTCAATCCCGACGATTTTCATCTTTGAATGCTATATAATGGATTTAAAAATCATCTAAAATATCTTACATCGTTTTTATTTAAATTTTATATTAATTGTGTAAAATAATAAGTAAAAATCGATTGAACCTATTGATTTGTAAATATTACGATAAGACAGGTTTTTCCTTTCTTTTATAATTTTGTTGGTCTTGTAAAACACTCTGAAATATAAAAAAATCTTTAAATATACATACATTTATTTCATCTAGGATTTTTTCATTTACCTACTAAGGGAATTAGGTAAGTAGGACAACTCACAAATATTACATCCAGACCGGAACTTTATATGAAACTCGTACGATTGTTGCTAACTCGATATTAAATTCAGAAGAAATTAAATTGGTTTTGATTTTATTCGGAGACCTTTCTCAAAGAGTTAAAGGGTGTATACTGCGCGCCATCTTGTATAGCACAAATATTAAGACTATAATTGGTTATTGTTATTTTAGTATGTATCTACCTATCTATTAGTAATTATCTTGGATGAAGAAGTAGGTAATAATAAAAAATTTACACGATAAACTGAAATAGAAACAATAAGTAAATAAAAAAATTACACATAATATATTTAAATTATATACAAGAGAAAAATGTTTACAAATTGACGCCGTAATTATAAATACCTAAATATTTCTAATATTTACAATTTCTTATTGCATCTAAATTATATTAATACTTGGTTAATAGATCAGAACTATAATATTTTAATAATTATAATACTCTGCCTTTAGGACAAATACACCTCACCGACTAAAGAAATGCAAGGTTTTCTATTAACTAACTATTTTCTTTTTACAATGTCTATGTATAATAGTATAAAAAAGGAGAGGTATAAAAATATTACGTTATGTAAATCTTATGAAAAGGCAGTGACTGTGTAAAAAGGTTGGTAAGAAATAAAAATCTTAAAAAATACATTTAAAAGTACAAACACTATTGAAGTGAAGGATTCTGACGATTTCTTAAGAAGCTTACAAACAACACAGTGAGTAGAGCGAAAAATAAGAACTCGATGATTTTTTTCCCTTATTTAGTAATCTTAGTTTACGCAATCGTATGCATAGTAACGCCATCTAGCGTCAAGTAGTGTCATCACGTATTCAACCAAAATATCTTGTTATAACAGGTGACAGGCAAGTAGACCTCAGAATATCACAATTTATTTACAAAAGAAAATATTAGTTATTGTTCACTATAGTACATTGGCAACAGCTGGGTATCCAAAACAAGTCGGTGTAAAGGGTCTGCCCGCTCGATTCTAGCGCCACCAGACGTTTCTGTATGTATTTCTGTTCGCAACGGGAGGTGTAGCCAAGGGGCACTGTGCATAGGCCGCTGCATTCTGTTGACCTGCGGAAAGATATAATTTTTTTAAATAAATAAACGATTAAAAATAATAACTATGTAATACTAAATTTAATCTTTACCAATTATCGATGCTACCCGACAAGAGATGGCGTGGTAAGTTACAATGTTGAATTTGTAGGTGGCGCTACTAAAATCGCATGCTGGGTATGTTACCGTATATTGTACATTACCAACCGTAGAACCGTTTATTTGATAATTTGAACAGTATAATTCCATAACATTGTGTTCTTGGGCGTGTTGACGGCATAACGCCAGTTGTCGCGGTTGTGAATCACGGGAGGTGGCTATAGTAACGAGCACGGTTTAAGCATATGCAAGCGACTTACATGCAGATCTCTGCTCGAACCAGCTGCGTCATGTTCTCGGGCATGTTGACAACGTAACGCCAGTTGCCGCGATTGTTGACCGCGGCACGCGGGGTGACGTACTCGGTGCGCACGCGGCACAGATCCTGCGTGTTGCTGGCCTGCCGCCGCGGCCGCTCCGCTGATGTCTCTGCGCTGGGGAACAACGATGAGAGAGGATCTAGTATCTATGTAAGGTCTTGACCCAAATACGGCCTATCTTATTTGTATCGTCTTCTATTTATTGGGTTTCAAGCTATGCTGTGACTAAATCGATGTCTATTTTTATTAAACTTTGACCAAGGGAACGACATGTCTTACTTATAAAATAAATAAATCAGTTCTTTGAGTCTAAATCTAGTCCTTCGAGCCCTATTAGGCCTATAGGGCGGTCCTGTCTCTTAATATAACCAAGGCGATATTAAATTAACTACGAGGGATGGCGGTATATCCATAAACCTGGCTATATATCATGAGCCTTGGGGCCGAAATACCTCTTAAATCTCCTAAAAGACTGATAAGAGAAGACAGTCTGAGATGAGATCACAACAGCAGGTTTTGACGCGCAGCCGTACCACCAGACTAGAGTACTTATAGGCAAATAACCTGTAAGTATATCTAAATACTTATATTAATGAAACTAAAAATAAGGATTATGATTATGGGCAAAATGAGCAGTGTGGCGTTGGGGAAGGCTTATGTCCAGCAGTGGACGTATAAGGACTGATATGATGATGATGAAAATAGGGAAAACCGTACTGATTACAATAAGCCGGATGAATACATGAATAATAAGCCTCATTGAGAGCAACATGTCACAGCTGAGGGCTAAAGGGAGAAGAGCAGAAGAAAACTCAAGGTCGCTCAGCGGGCTATGGAAAGAGCTATGCTCGGAGTTTCTCTAAGGGACAGGATCCAAAATGAGGTGATTAAGTCTTCGACATAGCTAAAGAAGTTAGTACGTTGAAGTGGCAGGGGCTCGTCACATCTATCGGAGAATCGATTACCGCTGGGGTAAACAAGTACTCGAGTGGAGACCGAAACTGGGCAAGCGTAGTGTACGACGCCCCCTGGGTAGATGGAGCGACGATCTGCGTAAGGCGGCTGTCAGTGACTGGATGAGAAGAACCGAGGATCAGGTTCAGTGGCGCACCTTGGGAGAGGCCTATGTCCAACAGTGGAGTCTTTCAGGCAGATAATGATGGTGATGCGTAGCAGAAGATTCACTTCTTGATATTCGTATAGTAAAGCTTCCTGTTACACTTACCTGGCTAATCCTAAAGCTATCCTTAAAGCTTCGGCTCCGGTCAGGGTCTTCTTTGAAGCAGCCTTCACCAGCTCAGCATTGCGACGCCGTCGTGAATGTCGCACAGTGGTCGTACGTGTCGGAAACGTGACGGAGCGTTCGACTGTCACGTCGGAGCGGGAAGGAGATATATATCTGGAATGATCGAAAGATGAAGAAAGTAAGGGAAGATTTAGTAAATATGTTTACAAATTAGTTTAATTTGATAAATCAGCCACCGAGGTCCGAGATCGATCCCGGTCATGTCATTTACCAATGGTTTTTTACGAAAACTATATACATTTACTTAGGGTGAAGGAAAAGATCGTGAGGAGACCTGCTTATCTGATATAACAGTATGTCACGTCGTAAGACCCTACACGTGGCCCCCTGGTGGTGATAACAGTGCAACAAATTCGGCAGCCGTATCTGCCCTTCTGGACATGTTCTGAGCTTTTAATAAATACGATATGATGCATAAATAAATATTTTGATAAATTCCGAAAATTTGTTCCGAAAAATCAAAATATAAGAGAGCCTGTGTAATAATAGGTATTTCCATCCATCGCCGGCCAGACACTGCATTATTTCAACGGAAAAAGGATTCGAATGACTAGGTCACAACTCAACTCGGCTCGGCTCGACGCACTTACGAGTACCTTACGCGACGTACCTTATTTCATTGAGATAAAGTTGTTTTTCTTCTATGTTGACCACCTTAAACAGATTCCGCGGCAGTAGATGTGTGTAGACCCTAATCTTATCAGATTATTCAGAATTTTAGAAAAATCTCTACTTACTTCCACCATTCACTAGGGTTGTACCGAGTGACCCCACTCGAAGCTTGTCGAAACCAGTCGGTCGAATCGTAGTTCGGATAATAAGTTGGGTTGTCGAAAAAGTTCTGGTTGTAAACCCCCAAATTCGGGGTTATGTTGTTTTGCCTAAAAACCTTCTTATCATAACCATTGTCGAACTGGTTGTGGGGTTGAGGAGAGTTCCAGAAGCCTCCAGAAGGCGAGTTGTAACCGTGGAAGCCGAATTTAGAGAAGTTCGAGGATTGAAAAGCGTTGATGTTGTAGGGCGATGGGTCGACCGGTGATGGAGGTTGCAGAGGTGTCTTTTGGGAGAATATGTCTGAAAAATAACATTTGTTGGGCTTTAAAATATCGTTTCTGATCTATCGATTGGCAGGGTCCATTTTCCGGCACTATTTGTGTCTAAAATATCTAGAAATCGTGATCATCTTACAGCAGTTCAGCCTTCCCCAATTATATTCACCACACCCAGGCCTTCGCCTTTATCTTATCTTCGTAGTAACGATCTATTTCGATGCTTCGTAGTGGGCCAGGAAGACCTGGCGACACTTCAACCTTTCGGGATCTTTTGTGCCCCTGTTCACCAATGGTGTCGATTTGTTGGACTTCTAATTTGTTGGAATAATTTCTTCTTTGGTATAGGTATGCATTATTTCCTTCCCAGAAAAGTCTTGATATATGTACCATACTTAAATTTCAAAAACCTTAACTAAGTCTAGTTTAACTGTCACGTAGACTACTTATCTGTTGCCAGTAGGCAAAAAATTCCAGCAAAGCATTTTTTATTTTCATTTATTCATATAAGTCGAAAATATTTATTTAGTTATCTGTGTCCGGCAGATGAGAGAGGGTTGTGCTCCTGCAGTGGAGGCAAAAATAACCTGATTATGAAGTCGAAAAATACATTTTTCTGAAATTTTAGTAACATTCACACCATTGCCAATTTTACGTACATGTGCCAAAATTTCACCTTAATCAGTGCAGAGATTTTCGAGTTATCCGGCGGCCGACAAACACACGGACAAAATAATTAATAATAATTAATAATTGGTCCGTTTTGAGGTACGATTATTTAGATCGTTGATATAAGACTTACCATGGTTATACCGAGTATGGAACTTAGTGTTGTAATTCTTAGGATACACGTCGTTGACCAGAGAGATCTGGTCGACGTGTGGTAGAGAGTTGGGCCCGTACCCGTACGGGTAGTCGCTCTTCTTGGAGCTGAAGTCATCGCGGCTCTCGTCCATAAGCAGGCTGCGGATGTCGTACTGTCCGGCCACGATGAGCTTGCGGATTATTTGTCTGGAATGAGGTAGAAGAGTGTAACTATTTTATGATCTATAAAAATAAAACTTAAAATCAGAAAAATATTGGTGAAAGAATTTTCTCGATATCTTAAAAACTGTATTTTTTACAATTTAGGAAAGTGCAATAAGCTATGGGCGATGTGACGTCACATCGCCCATTTGCTCTTACCGAGCAGGTGTAAGCAGTTTCCGGAAGTGGCCAAATAGATTTATTAAAAAAATAGTTTTCAATATATCGTCATGATTTTTTCGCAGTTGTTATATTATATTACTTAAAGGATTTTTTAAGATTAAGAAATCGCGATTATTTTTCATTTACATCTTCTTTATTAGTCATTGAAAGAAATAAGCGGGGACCACTTAGCATTAGGCCTTTCGAAGCCCGGAGAAAAATGTTGGAGCGAGCGGTTCTATCAGCTATTTCACAGTAGGTACTAAAATCACATATTTTATAGGTAAGTTTTCAGTGCCGGAGTTATACTGTTCTTAAGTATAGGCCACATGATGTTGTGCTGCCCCTCCCTTCTACCTACATATCTAAATCGCTCTGAAATCTGTCGCCCGTAGGCCGCTGTCCATTGGCCTATTGGCAAATCCAGGATTGAGTGTAATATGTAAGTATATTTCATTCCAGATTAATAGTCCTATGAAAACAAACGCATTTGCGTCTCGAAAACAAAATACACAATAGATGGTGTTCCTAAGTGGACCGCAAAGTTTACTTGGTAATACAAACCTATTTTTGCTGCTGGTGACCCTTTCATGTATATGTTACCGAGACGTAAATAGCGTTGGTTTTCATAGGACTATTAATCTGGAATGAAATATATAAGGTTTTATTTGTGTTGTAATGAATTGTTTTCATTAAAGATGAATTAAACAGAATTGTCATTATTTTACAATCAATCGGCATCAAACGTAAATTCTACATTTTTTAATAAAGAACCATTAAATTCATTTTATATATCTCTTTAGATGCATTTGCATCATTAAGTCATTTAAATGAAATTCAAATCAATCATACATTCATTTTCTTGCAATAGAGCATTTGCAACGACAATAAATTATGCATTAGTTAATAATGGTTGGTATTTTAAGGATTTAAATGGGACATTAGAAGGGTTTATACGACTTTAATAACAAATTGATCTATAATGGTTTGAACATCTGTAGTACGAGTACGTATAAATAAATGTCTCGTGTTTTATATACAAGAGTGTCTCGTGTATATAAAACACGAGACACAGTTTCAGATAAAGTGAAAAAGACACACCGCGTTAGATTTTTAATTCAATTATGGATTACTTATAATCAACGATCTCTATGTACTACTAGATGGAGCGTTCCAAACAATCGCTCTGTTCCACGCAAGTACATTTAACTACTCAGAACATTTAACTATTTACTAAATATTGACATTATTTAACCGTAGCGTCAATATTTAGGAATATTTAAATGTTCTGCGTAGTAACTGCACAAGTTTCATTGTGAATGTGAAAGAGTTGTGGCTACTTGCGTCGAACAGAGCGATTGTTTGGAACGCTCCATCTAGTAGTACATAGAGATCGTTGCTTATAATAATAATAATAAAAAAAACTTTATTAGGAGTAGGGGTTTAGGCACTTCTGACTATGTCTCGTCCGCCAATCCAAGTTCTGCTGTACCGATGGATGCTAGCTAGCTAACCGTGGCCACGGTTACACGGTACCACGCGTGGTACCACAATGTATCTCAACACGAAGGCCGCGATGTTGTTCGGCTAACTTGTATTCAGGAACGAAAAGCGAGCGAAGGAAGTCTTACGTTTGTAAGGATCGCGCAAAGTGGCGATAATTCGTCTCTGCCTACCCCTCTAGGGATGTATGCTATGTCATCCATATAGGAAACTTACCTGTATTAGAAATTTTATAGCACTAACTAATAAAAATTATAAAGTTTGCATTGCATTTGCATTCCGGCCTCCTCAGAAGAGGGCTTGGCCAGGATGCTGTTGCAAACCCCAATATATTATAGAGGCAGCATCATAATTCTTTGGGCCTTGGACATATTCCACCAATACATGCTGTAAATTCTCTATGACATTACATTCAGGACAGTATGGGGATTCAGAGTACCTCATAAGAAAAGCAAACTTTTTTGAAGTAGCAACTACTCGCCATTTGTTTAGGTATTTCTCATCGAATATGGGCAATGAAGGGTTCGCATTGGATGGTTTTGTACCGTATGCCTTTTTCCTACATACCTACCAGTTAATGACCGTTCATCAAAATATTCACGACATAATAATCTATTTAAGAACAATGCTTTTGTTAGCGACTACGATGACGTCATATCTTCTCGTCGCGTATACCACAGTGCCTGAAGACAAAAGTGTGGGACGCCCCCTGGCTAGATGGAGCGACGATCTGCGTAAGGCGGCTGGCAGTGACTGGATGAGAAGAACCGAGGATCGGGTTCAATGGCGCACCTTGGGAGAGGCCTATGTCCAACAGTGGACTCTTCGTTTCGGGCTGATGATGATGATGATGACGATGACTTAAACACTAGAAGTGTCGTTAGATGTAACGATTAGTCAGAAAGTATGATCTCTCGATACTATGCGCCAGCGCAGCAGGTGCGTACGATTGTCGGGTTACTTCTCGGACCAACTGTCCTTAATGTGGTCACAGACACTGTCATACATTATTACAGTGTTTGGCATGCGCCCAATGACTTTTGCAGTATGCATCTCGTATCCATATTGTCTTGTAACATCTAAGCTAGATTCATTCGTAATGCAAGTGGCTATCCGGGTGGATTTGTATAAATAGAATCGTGAACTTCGCGTGTCTGTACATTGAAGATATATGCAAAAAAAAATTGGGGGGGTCTAAGGATAAGCAACAGAACACATTTCGATCATTTTTGAAATTTGTGTCTGTTTGTCTGTGCGTTTGTGCACGCATCACTTAAAAACTACTGAACGGATTTTGATGGACTTTTCACAAAAACATGGGGCTTAATTAACTTAACATTTAGTCTTTATTTCATCACAATCGGCTAACTCAATCAAAAGTTATAGACATTTTTAGTTTTCAAATACATTGCATATAGTAGTATTTTCGTATTATTCAGATTGCGTTGAGTTTGGATTACATTTGGAGCTGCGAGTAGGAATTGGAGTGGGAGTGGGCGTGGGCGTGGGTGTGGGCGTGGGGGGTGGGATTGAGAGCGGGAGCGGGAGCGGTAGCGGTAGCGGAAGCGGGAGGGGAGCGAGAGCGGAAGCGAGAGGCCGCACCGGCGCTGGACCGGAGCGGGAGCGGGTATGGTACCAGTGTAATTTGAGTGTTTGAAAATTTGCATATCTTTTGACTGAGTTACCCGATTACGATGAATTTGTGGTATAGGTATGCAACAAAGTAACGTTGGTCGGAATTTGGACTGCGATGGATTAGTTACGAGGACTACATTTGGAGAGACGAGGGAAAGAGGTTTGAGGGGAGGGTTGAGGGGAGGGTTGAGGGGAGAGCTGAGGGGAGGGTTGAGAGGAGGGTTGAGGGGAGGGTATGAGGATCTGGACCTGGACCTAAGCCTGGGCCTGGCCCTGGAACTGGACTGGACATGGACATGGACATGGACATGGACATGGACATGGACATGGACCTGGACCTGGACCTGGACCTGGACCTGGACCTGGACCTGGACCTGGACCTGGACCTGGACCTGGACCTGGACCTGGACCTGGACCTGGACCTGGACCTGGACCTGGACCTGGACCTGGACTTGGACCTGGACCTGGACCTGGACCTGGACCTGGACCTGGACCTGGACCTGGATCTGGACCTGGACCTGGACCTGGACCTGGACCTGGACCTGGACCTGGACCTGGACCTGGACCTGGACCTGGACCTGGACCTGGACCTGGACCTGGACCTGGACCTGGACCTGGACCTGGACCTGGACCTGGACCTGGACCTGGACCTGGACCTGGACCTGGACCTGGACCTGGACCTGGACCTGGACCTGGACCTGGACCTGGACCTGGACCTGGACCTGGACCTGGACCTGGACCTGGACCTGGACCTGGACCTGGACCTGGACCTGGACCTGGACCTGGACCTGGACCTGGACCTGGACCTGGACCTGGACCTGGACCTGGACCTGGACCTGGACCTGGACCTGGACCTGGACCTGGACCTGGACCTGGACCTGGACCTGGACCTGGACCTGGATTTGAAGTCTGAGTGGAAGTGGGATAGGGAGCGGAAGTGGGAATGGGAGCAGATCCTGTAGTCCACGCGAGCGGAGCCGCGGGCACAGCTAGTACTATAATAAGAATATACTGACTGTCGGACTGATTGATCTATGATCTGTCGTAGGTCGCCATTGAATTATTAAACATTCCTACACGGAATTGTTAGTCTTAGTGCAATGTTTTAGAGACACCTAAGTACGGAAAATGTTATGAAGGCGTCACATAATTAACATTTTTTATACAAATAATCTAATAAATAAAATCGCTAACTTCGCATGTCTGTACATACAAAATGTGAAAAAAATTGGGTGTCTAAGAATAATAATGTAAAAGAACACATTTCTGAATATTTGTCTGTTAGTTTGTAATAAAACTACTGAACCGATTTTGATCCATGACGAACTTAATATTTTCTAGCCAACGGTTGTCTGGAAGAAATCAGTTAAAGCGATAAGACCGTCTAAATAGTAATTGTTTTTTACATTTAAAACTTATAACTGTATTTGTTTGTACAATAATGTGTATTGTAACTCTGTTTATGTTTGCCATCTGTTAATAGCATATTATCAAAGATAATATATTACTATGTAATGCAGTAAATTACTGATTACTGATTACATAATATCAGCCGTTTCGTTAGACTAGTACTTCTTAACATGTCCACTTCTTAACTTGTCAACTTCTTAACATGTTCACTTCTTAACATGTCCACTTCTTAACTTGTCAACTTCTTAACATGTTCACTTCTTAACATGTCCACTTCTTAACTTGTCAACTTCTTAACATGTTCACTTCTTAACATGTCCACTTCTTAACTTGTCAACTTCTTAACATGTTCACTTCTTAACATGTCCACTTCTTAACTTGTCCACTTCTTAACATGTTCACTTCTTAACTTGTCCACTTCTTAAAATGACCACTTCTTAAGATGTCAATTTCTTAAAATTTGTTTAGCAACAGGTCTAAAATATGATGTACAATTTAAAAAAAAAACACCAAGAGCGTGTCGGACACGATTTGTACGGGCGTTCTTATTCTATATCTCTTTCTCATTATTTTTTAACTTTCATATTTTCTTATAAGTTTGGGTAGGCAATTCCAGAAGTGGACATTTAAGAAGTGGATATCAGCTAACACTTACTCAGGATATGGATCCGGGTGGATACAGTACGTCAGCCCAGGCTGCGCGCAGGGCGGCGCTCGACCAGGGGGCGAAGGCTCAAAGACGCAGCTCTGTCCGTAGGGGCAGCTGTAACCATCACCTCCTCGAACCGTCGTCCATATCAACTGGAAATAAATTTACATTGTTCATAAATTATTTACAATTTATACGGAGAGAGAGTCGCTTCGTCTAGCCAGGGGGCGTCCCACACTACGCTTGCCCAATAACGGTCTCCACTCGAGATCCCGTTTGCCCCATTGGTTCTGCGACGGATATGACCAGCCCTGCCACTTCAACGTATAACTTTTTGACCCATGTCGAACTGATCCTGTCCAGTTACTGGCTAGATGGAGCGACGACTGGACAGTGACTGGATGAGAATATCTGATGTAAGTAAGGGTTCAGTGGCTCGTCTTGGGCGAGGGTTATGTCTAGCAGTAGGCTATTACAGGCTGATGATGATGACGAAGAAGCAAGACATGTGTTTAGAGAAGCTCATTACGCCATCGCCACAAATTATGTCACTTCCGAAGTGATGGTAGTATTAGTGACTCAAATAATACCAACATCATAACCCTCTGTACCCATTATCCTCCATATAATTCATTTACCACTACAGGAGCACTAGCCTGTCCGTAGACGTTTGTGTACGCGCATATGAACCCGATCCTCCGCCATCGGCATCCAGCCGCTTCCGGCCACCTTCTTCAGGTCGTCGGTTCATCTGGCCCACTAGTCAGTTCTGCGACAGACGTGGCACGCCCACTGACACTTCAGCTCGCTAATTCTTTGTACAAACTAGTCATATATTTTGTCTAATGAATTTTATGAATATGGTTCAGTTGTGTGTGTCCTTGTGATTCAATTTGTATAACAAAGACGTTTCATTGAAACATCTTGCTCTCGTTACTTGCGCACGCGCAGCGGGAACGCCCACCGGTTCAGCGAGACAAATGTCAAAGTCACCGTTAGTCAGCGGTTCGATGCTTGTTTAATGGGAGCATTACTCATGTACCTGTTGTGGAAAGGTCAATTTTAAAGCCAGGAGAAGTCAGAAACAAATCTATATTTTTTATAGGTACCAAATGTAAATGGTCTGGATGTCATATTTGTGAATTATCCTATCCTTGTTTAATTTCCATAGCACAGAGGAAAATCCTAATTTGGGATTAGACAAACGCATGTATATGAATGTAAGAAAAAAATATATTTATACGCCCAACAAATGGCAGAATATCATCATCATCATCAGCCTGAAAGAGTTCATTTTGGATATATTCCTCTCCCAAGGCGCGCCTATGAACCTGATTCTTGGTTCTTTTCATCAAGTCACTGCAAGCCGCCTTACGCAGATCGTCACTTCATCTATGCAGGGGGCGTCCCACGTTACGCTTGCCCACTCGCGGTCTCCATTCGAGAACTCGTAGCCCCCTGTGGTCTCTTAACACTAACGAATATTAATAATATTCCAGTCTTAGCTAGGGTGTATTAAAGTGTATGTATGTGTGTGTGTTTGAGAGAGAGGGAGAGAAATAGCGATACAAGGGATTAATCTTGAAGGTACAGTAACTGTACCTTGAACTGTTTAAGTAGCAATTTGTGAGTACCTAATGTTCCAATTGTTTTTTTATGTAATTTTTATTTTTCTGATGGTGAGTATCTGTACCAAAATTTCTACATCAACCTGTAGACACGGAAAACGTCCTAGTTATTCTTGCTGACTATTTGTTCTCCGAGTCATCTACAGGTTGATGTAGAAATGTCGGTACAAGACCTAACAGCGAAATCCAAATTTAATATTATTTATATTCGTCGTTAGATCTCAGTCCGTTTTTTTGAAAAATTATGAGTATTCTGAGGGCTTTAAATTAAACATTTCTGTCTCAGGGAAGGGCTCTTTACCTTCCTCAGTAAACAATTTCTATTGCAATTTTTTTTAACTTTCCGTGACAAAACAAAGTAAAGGACATTTTGTCCCTATTCTGGTGAAGGAATGCCGAAGAATCTGGGGTAAATAGCAAAAAGTGTATTTCCGCAAACATTTGATTACACGCCCATCTATTAAGTATTCGCGCTACCGATGTCGCGAGAAGGCGCCTCTGTAGTCGCAAACCGACTCAGATCTGCGCGCACGCCGCTTTCATTTGTGTGAGGTGAATATGAGATGCGCAGTGTCAGATTAGATCATCCGTGGTAGGTACTCTTGCATCTCACTCGGAAGTCGAACTAGCAATTTAAGATACAGCTTTTAGCAACTTCTAGAATCCAATAAATTATGACATTTTCTTGACATTTTGTTTTTTCTTTCTAGGAAATTTACAAATCTTTGTACAAAAAAAATTACCGTGAGCTTTCTACTGTTAAATCCTACTAATATTACAAATGTGAAAGTTTGGATATTTTGATGTTTGGATGTTTGGATATTTGGATGTTTGTTACTCAATCACTGGACGGATCAGGATGAAACTTGGCATACATATAGGTTAGGTCCTGGAATAGGATATAGGATAGTTTTTATCCCGAACAAGCAAATCATTCCTACGGGAAACCAAAAAATATACATATTTTGAAATTCAAGATGTGTAAATATTTAAACCTACGCTAGTATTATATATGTTTACGAGTAGTACATACTCGCATATGAAATATTCATTTTACTTAAGGTTATTCGAGGCATCTGTTCTTGTAATTCAAATTAAACTCTAATCGAGTTCCTGTTGTAGTGTCTGTCACGTAATAAAAGCAAAAGCGACATTTACGAACCATCTCCTCGATAGCTCGCTAGAAATGCAGGTTATATGCTACTTTGATGTTGCAAAGTTTTATCAGTTTTAGGCAATTTTAGTACCAATGTTAACCAGGGATCGGAATCAGGTAGTGCCATTTATGTACTTGCGATGAAATGTTAATATGGATATTTCGGGATTTTTTCCGAGATTTATTTAAAACTAGCTGTTGCCCGCCGTGAACAACTTTACATCACAAATAATTATGTACGAGCTTCGTCCGCGTAGGTTTCGATATTTACACATCCTCACTGCTTTTAACGATTAATTTGGTTTCCCGTAGAAATGAGATGTTTTTTGGGATAAAAACTATCATGTCATACCTATGTCTATGCCTCCCCAACCCGTCTGGCCAGCGCGGGGAGTGTAGGTCAAATACTCCGCCTGTCACCGGCAGATGAGAGAGGGTTGTGCTCCTGCAATGGAGACAAAAATAACCTGATGATGATGATGATGATGTCGTATTCTAAGACCTAACCTTTATGTGTGCCTAGTTTCATCCCGATCCGTCCAGTGGTTGAAGCGTGATTGAGTAACAAACAGCCAATATATAAACATATAACTTTCGCATCTAATAAATAAAAACGCAAATATCGCGTATCTGTACATTGAAGATATTTGCAAAAAAAAGAAATTGGGGGGTGTAAGGATTAGACCACATTTCGATCATTTTTGTAATTTAAGTGTGTTCGTCTGTTTGCCTGTTTGTTTGTGCGCGCATCACTTAAAAACTAATGAACCGATCTTGACTTTTCACAGAAACATAGTGCTTAATTCGGTGTAACATATAGGAGTAATGTAAAGTAAAGCAATGTAAGAATTTATATCATTGCAATCGGTGCAGTCAATCAAAAGTTATTCGAAATTATAGTTTCCGAAAACTCGCATACACTGTACATGCACCCTGTAAATGTTCGACTGAATTCGTGAGCGGTAGCGGGAGTGGGTATGGTACCAGTGTAATGTGAACTTTTGAAAACTATAAATTCGCATAACTTTTGATTGAGTTAGCCGATTACGATGAATTTGTTGCATACGTATGGAGAGTTGAGGGGAGGGTTGAGGGAAGAGTTGAAGGCAGGGTTAAGGGGGGTAGATGCGAGAGCGGGAGCGGGACCTGGAGCGGGATCTGGATCAGGAGCTGGATCTGGAGCTGGGCCTGGGCATGAACCTAGACCTGGACCTGGATCTGGAGCGGGAATCGTTGTGAGATTGAGAGTCTGAGTGGGAGCGGATCCTGTATTCCACGCGAGCGGAGCCAGGGCACAGCTAGTTTATTATATTAGTCGGATGAGATTACTAAATCCTAAAAATAAATCTAAGAAACTGGTATATAAATTAGCCTTGCCCACGGCTCCGCTCGTGGGACTACAGTTTATTTTTAATAAAGTTGAAATTTACTTCGTGTTAATCATAAAATAAAGATTAACAAGTAGTAATTTAAACTTTTTACGTTTTAATATTGTTCATAAGCATTTTTTTTCTTAAACCTACACGGGCACTTAACTAAGAACATGAAGATAATTTATATCACGTTTGTATCAAGGTTGCCTGTAAGAAATCGCTAAAAGCGATAAGGCCGCCGTTGTACACTAAATTCATCCTTCTATGTAAGTTTTGTTTTTATATAATTTTTTTTATGTTTTTGTTTTGGTGCACAATAAAGAATATTTGAATTGAATTGAATTGCTTAATATACGTAACCAATTGCACCGAATAAATCAGTTACGAATTGAATCATACGACTAATTTCTTTGAACCAATTTTGACCTTCTCCCTGAGATCTTGACACAAAATCTTAATGTGTCGTTTAAATCACATTGTCAGTAATCGCCTTCATCGAACTAACAGGTCTGTCTCACTTGCAAGGTGTCAACTATTGTCAGTTAACTAACTAGTGATTATCTACCCGCTCTGGCCTTGCCCTGTAATTTGATAGAGCCACGATTAAACTACAATTGTGGACATATATTATACCTTTGCGACAGTGGGTTTTAGATCTGAATTAAGTACAAGTTGCCGTGTGGTTTCCGGTAGAGTAGAATAGGACCACTCCAACTCTTCCCGTGGATGTCGTACAAGGCGACTAAGGGAATACATTATAAAACATCAGTCAGGCCTCCCCAACCCGTCTGGCCAGCGCGGGGAGTGTAGGCCAAATCCTCAGTCTGTCTCCAGCAGATGAGAGAGGGTTGTGCTCCTGCAGTGGAGACAAAAATAACCTGATGATGAAGTACAAGATTTTAAATCTAGAGCTCTAGTTAATAGCGTCGTCTATAGATAGATTGAAGTAAATACAGAAATTAAGAAATTAACTCTAACTTACTAATTTAGGGTAATTTCTAATTAGGGTTTCCAACCCCGTCCCCCTCTCTCCCTTCTCCCCCTGCTGTATTCAAGAGTAGGAGAGCTAATGAAATTAAAGCTCGTTAGGCATTCAGGATGGCAACACAGTAAGTGTTAGAACTACAGAACATTTGCAGACTTTATGACATTGTCTATGGTTTTATATCGTAAAAGGTCAGCAAAGCGTAGATAGTAAAATTCCTCATTTGGTTTTTCTGGAAAATCTCAGAAAATAATTTCCTTTTTTCTTGTATATTCCATAATTTTATCATAACTATCTAGCAATTTTACATTTTAAAGTTTAAGCTCAATCGGTCCAGTAGTTTTTAAGTTATTCAGCGGACAGACGGGAAAAAACCAACTAATAAACCAGAAATTAGTTCATAACGCAGTCAGTAGGTACTCTGCAGTAACAGTTACATAGATTACATCAGTTTCTCACACAATAACGTAACACTTGCAAAGTTTTTGTGTTTGCTTCCGATTTTTTCCTGCCATTAAGATGACAATCAAGTTCCTTTTATTCTTCCTTAACCAGACTACAGCTGAGTGTTTTTTACTACAAACTGGTAGCAATAAAGGCTTTCTAATTTTGTTGCATAGTATACAACAGATGTGTAATAGTTACGCAATGTAGATCATCTGTATTGTTGAACAACTGTAACGTAACAGGGTTGAAGTATTTGTTACGTAACAGGAGTGACAGATACATTTTTTTTAGGGTAGTACTTCATCATCAGGTTATTTTTGTCTCCATTGCAGGAGCACCACCCTCTCTCATCTGCCGGAGACTGACGGAGGATTTGGCCTACACTCCCCGCGCTGGCCAGACGGGTTGGGGAGGCCTGATTGATGTTTTATAATGTATTCCCTTAGTCGCCTTGTACGACATCCAGGGTTAGTACTATTAAAACCAAATGCTATTTGCGTCTTGGTAACATATACACATCACGATCTGGAGAAGCTCATTATCCTGGGACAAGTGGAGGGCAGGCGTGCCAGAGGACGAGTTCCGACGAGGTGAGGAGGGTGGCTGGCGGATCCCTATATGAAGCGGTGCGGCTGGCCAGTGACCGCTATGCGTGGAGACGCATTTTATACGGTCGCGATCCTCAGCAGTGAAGGAACGACAGAGAAGAAGAACATATACATGAAAGAGAATACAAGCAGCAAAAGCAGGTTTGTATTACCATCTAAACTTTGCGGTCCATTTCGGAACACTATCTTTTGTTTATTTTGTTTTTGAGATGCAAATGCGTTTGGAACAGATTTTGTGGATAAAATCATCCTCTTATACATTCTTGTTGCAATTCGAGTCGTTATGCTGGCAATACAGTTTTGATTTTCAAAACGCTTCGCGTCCTAAAGAACGTGGCCGAAAGCTATTGGACGCGGAGGACGGAGGATTGGGTGTGGTGTTGCGTTTATTGCGGAGGCCTTTATCCAGCAGTGGATATCGATACAATTATGTAGACTAGATTCAAAATAAAATTAAATAGCATTTTGCATCCGGTCACGGAACCTTTTTGTAAAGCCCCACTAAGAAAAGAAGGTGTATTTTACTAGTTAATTGGTTACTAGTTGCTCTTCTGTTTTCCTCAGAATGTTCAACCTGTATTATAATTTAATTTTGTCTTAAGCTCCAGAACAAAACAGCTCGACTAACAATAGAAAAGTTCAACAAAAAGAAAAGACTGGCAACTCAGACGAGTCTAAGTTAGTAGTCCAAGGTTACGATGTAATAGTTTGAGAACTGTTACATAATGTAATTATGTTCGTCGTGTTTCTCAAAATATTTGCTCTAGATCAATTCCCTTTGATAGACGTTCATTTTATTATATTTACATAGATATACCACTTTAATACATAAGTATATTAGTACTTTTGTTTTAGTATGACCACTTCGTTGGCCTAGTGGTTCGGGCATTTGCCTTGAACGGCAGTGGTATACATTACCATTGGGAATGTACAAGTTGTCCTGGTCTGGCTGTTATACAGGCTGTGCAGATAAATAGACCAGCGGCGTTATTTTATATCGTAAGTACAAGGTATCGTAAGGTATTTTTCTCATAATATTATTGAATCAGTTGTTATTATTATTATTATTTAATGTGAATTCTTGTAATTGGCCTCCACTAAATTATGTTATAAAAGTTTATAAGCTTAGTCACAAAATAAATCAATAATTATAAATAATTTTAATTACTTTTTATTGCAAGATAAAATATACAATAAGAAAGCAGCTGAGTGGAGACTGCGGATCAGCGCGCGCAGGTTGGGACGCCCCGCCGCCAATGAACTGACGACCTGAAGAAGGTGGCTGGAAGCGGCTGGATGCGGAAAGCGGACGACCGGATATGGTGACGTTCAATGGGAAAGGCCAATGTCCAGCAGTGGACGTCTAATAGCTGATATGGTGGAGTAAACTTCGAGCATAGCTCGGTGTGCGGGTTTAAAGGCCTACGTCAGTGTCTACGGTTCTGAGCTGTAGGTCATGACAGGCAGGACGCACTGATTAAGCAATGTGGTATTATATAAGATTATTTAACAACATTTGTTCCATGGAGCCAGAAAGGCGAGTTTGAGTAAACAAATGAAAATTTCGAGGAGCTGCCGTAGCAGTAGCAAGTTTTCAGGTGGTGCGAGATCTCATTGTGACCCTCATCTCCCCCACCCCTCCCAATATACCCATCGTATACATAACATAACATCCCATCCCACTAATATTATAAATGCGAAAGTTTGGATGTTTGGTTATCTGGACGTTTGGATGTTTGTTACTCAATCATGCTTCAACCACCGGACGGATCGGGATGAAACTTGGCACACATGTAGGTTAGGTTCTGTAATACATATGATAGTTATATCCCGAAAAAATATCTCATTCCTCGGGGAAATATATAATAATTTGTGATGTTAAGTTGCCCACGCGCACGAAGTCGCGGGCAACAGCTAGTACATAGTAAAAATAATCAGCCCAGTATGATAGATTTTTAATTATTCAAAAATATTGACAGATACGATTTATCGTTGCATTTTCAGATCCTGCCTCGGCAGCACCGCCCTACAACCGCCCCTGGAAATACCAGGAAGTAAATGACCATCATTCTTCTAAACACGTTTGTTAGAAAGCCGAAACATAAAAATGTGCAATAAAACAGATTTTAAGTGAAAACTGTAAGATAACATCGCGATTATCTTGTATGAATGTTAAGTCCTCGCTGCACAGGTGTGGTGAAATCATATGGAAGAAAATTACATTTATATCCGCTCGCTACCACGAAAAATGGTAGCGTGAATATTCAATTTAGGTTCGTATCGTAACAATCGGGACGTATTGGATATCGCAGTAGTAGTATTAGCGTTAATCAACCTATTTTTAGCCTTACCAATAAGATTTCTGAAATTTTATTTAGATTACTATAATTAGATTGTTATTATTACTCCTTGAAGAAAAACTAAATATCGAAGAAAAATATCTAGGGTGTATGTGAAATCTACCAATCTATCATTTATCATATCAACCCTAAGAGGTCCACTGTTAGCCATATGCCTTCTCCAATGAACGCACCACACCTAGTCCTCCGCCCTCCGTATCCAGCTGCTTCCGGCCACCTTCAGTCCATCTAGCGGCAGGGCATCCCATCCTGCCCGTGGCCATCTGTTGTCTCCATTCCCGAACTCGTGGAAACCACACCAATCTATATATTTTATTTTTATTTTATTTTATTTATAGTGTCAAACTTAACTGACATAAACGTGTCGGTTGAGTGCGATATAGTCTCCCCTGTGTTTTTGAGCTAAGCTCACCTACGAGTACATGCACGTCTAGTTCACTTTCTAATAACGATTTTACATATCTTCCTAACTTTGCAAAATTTCACGATTTATTTTAGCAATGTGTTTTTACTGGGAGCTTCTTAAAATGAATAAACCTGATAAAGTTATTATTATAAGTCCGTCTGTCCGGGTAATAAGTAACTATGGAGAACACTGAAATTATTGATAAAAAGTTAGGTATATTGTTTGAATATAGGTGGTTTTTTAACCCACTTTTCTGCTTCACCCTCTCCTCGAAATCTTAAGACCTATCCATCGGGCAGCGTTGGATTTCGTACTACAATTATATTTTGCCGTAATTGCTACATATGATGTACTTCATAAAACAACGACGATATTTAAGATATATTCGTCCTATATTCAAATATCCATAAGAAAATTTATGAAAATTTCATAAATTTTCTTATGGATGTATCAAACATGAATCTAAATATAGGTACTATATTAAATATCATCGTTGTTTCATGAAGTACATCCTATGTAGCAATTACAACATATTTGTACTATAATTATTTCATACTCTACTTCCGGAGATGCAAGTGTCGCTTCTTTACACAGTAATCATCATCAGCCTAAATACGTCCACTGCTGGACATAGGCCTCCCCCAATAGAATACCACTTTTGGCAAGTTGTCCATTGGGGGATTTGCCATAATCACCACGCTTGGCAGGCGGATTGGTGATCGCAGTAATGATTTTTACATACAACCACAGGAGAGCGCTGCTGCCCGTCCCTGGTGCAATACCTTAGTCGCCTTGACGACACCTACGGGAAAGATAGAGGGAGGTCATATTCTAAGCTGGGAACCACACAGTAATAATTAGTATTCTTTGCGTACAAATGAATAATTCGTTAATAAAATCTCGTTAAATATGATATTTCGTGCAAACATATATCCAATCAACTAGCAATACATAGTCTTGACAGACGATCGTCGTGATACGATAGTCAATTTGCTAGCGAGGCCGCGGTAATGAGTTAGCGTTTTGATTACAACTCGGAAGTTGTTAGCGATTCTGTTCGTGATTGTCCTTGCTGGTAGTGACACTTTCGTTTTGGGTCCGTACCGTTTGCGGGACGCCCCGATGGACCGACGACCTGAAGAAGGTCAGCTGAAAGGGAATCAAAATCTATAGGGTACTTTCCGTTGATTTAAAATCATGAATTTGGCAAGAAGCAATATCTTATAGCACAAGTAAAGGGAAAATTCCGAAAACCTCAAAGTTACTTAGTTACTCATACATCACGAAAGATGTTCCTTGCGATTATAAACTTATTTGCAGTTGGTAAACTGACCGCGACCTATGTCAATGTATAGGGACCACAGTTTTCCATCGGAAAAGTTAAGTTTGTAAAAGCGGGTAAAGTCTTCGAGACTCGATTCCCGTGATGAACTATTTACATACCTACAAGTTTGTGCGGAACCCTCGGTGCCCAAGTCCGACTCGCACTTGGCCGGTTTTTGAAGAATGCTAATGTCCAGCAGTGGACGTTGATAGGCGTATATGATGATATTCAGACAGGTTGGTGCTAAATAATATATGAGTTCTTACATCTATCGTAGCTTTAACATGACAATCTTAGATCGGAATCTAAGTGCGAATGAGTTACAGTCGCGATTAAAACTATTTAAGTTCCTTCTAGACGATTTTAATTTTTTTTTATACATTTGGATAATATAATATTATTGTTTTATTATCTTATTTTAATTATTTATTCTGAAATCTGCAGTTACCCGTATCGTTATTTTGTAGTTCTTAAATTAGAAGTAATTTATTGGCTAATCTTTATTTTACATTATATTGTATTAAAAAATATTGTACACTAACTGCAGATTAGCACAATAAAAAAGAAAATAGTAGTGACAATTATTTACAATTTGTACATAAACAGTGGATGTGTGTGTCCGTAAATATATAACGTATTTTATTCTTATCAAAACTGAAATACGTACACAGAAATATAATACAAGCAAAACGCAACCAATTTGTGGACATTTGCATAGGGTGATGTAGGGTATTGTCTAAATTAAAAATTTGTTTGAAAAATACGCTTAAAGAAAACTAGGAATGCTTTTCAAAATTTTACGACATCATACATGTTCAAGGACAGCAATTATACGCTCCTCATTTTTACTAAACTCAACATTAGGTAACTGAACACTTTTGTGCGAGACAGTCCGGTCTCGCTCTACTTGCATACAATTACGGGACAATAGAGCCTTTTTGAATATTAATTGTTTACATAGTCTACGGAACTGCCCAGTTGTTGCCAATTCTATGCTACTCATGTTTGTTTTAAACCGCATTCATCATCAGCCTAAATACGTCCACTGCTGGACACAGGCCTCCCCAATAGAATACCACTTTTGTTGAGTTGTCCATTGGGGGATTTGCCATAATCACCACGCTTGGCAGGCGGATTGGTGATCGCAGTTATGATCTTAATATACACAGGAGAACGCTGCTGCCCGTCCCTAGTGCAATCCCTTAGTCGCCTTGACGACACCCACGGGAAGGATAGGGGTGGCCCTATTCTAAGCCGGGAACCACACGGCAAATACTGCTAATGAAATACTTTAATTTTATTTTCTTGTAAATATAAATATTCTGAAAGAGATCCCCAAGTAGTTTTTTTTATTCTTAATGGGTTTACGCTTGACCTCAATATCACTTGATGGTAAGTGACTTTAGAAATAAGTACCTAATGCAAAAAGGGAGGGTGAAGGACCGGGTGTGGGGACGTTCACTGGGGAATGCCTATGTCCAACAGTGGACGTCTAAGGGCTGAGAAATGCAAAAAAAAAATATTATTAGCGTTTACTAGTAATGTACTTGGTAATGTACGAAGAATAAGCCCAATTATCTTATTGTAACCTCGTTTTATATCTGCGATTTTTAACAGACTTCAAAAAAGGAGGAGGTTTTCAATTCGACGATATGTTTTTTTGTATATTTGTTACGCGATTACTCCGCCAGTTGTGAACTGATTTTAATGATTTTTTTTTTGGTTGGTAGGTCATACTTCATAATTGGCCCTTTAATTATCATATTAAACCGCATTAACAAAAACATGCTTTGACATAACAATAACATAGTGTTTACGGTCAATTCAGATTCAGATTCAGTTGCTTAATTCAGATTACAGATTAGAGTTCAACTCTGGAAGACACCCATTTCTCTAGTGGTTTTAACTATACAGGTATCGTAAAAAATATCCTAAACTGAGAGTATTTGCACTATTACAAGTTTGTGCTTCTGTGTTACATATTCTTTATTTCACAAATAACTAAATACAGTTACACATTTTGTGTACAAAAGCGAGCTTATCTCTAAAAGAGATATCTTCCAGCCAACCTTACAGGGTGTGAGATATTATAAGCCTATCTCCATCTTCAGCTGGATATGGACCTTCCCTAGTTAGCGCCTCCACACCCTGTCCTCCGCTCTTCACGTTTTTAAGGCATCGGTCCATCTCTTTCCACTCCAGATTCTTTTGCCCCAAGCCTTCGATTCATAATAATAATCAAATTTATTGGTAAAAATAAGTAAAAGTCAAAAGGTAGAATAAAAACTAATCAACTAAATTGGACATGTCACGTAATTAATCCTACTAATATTATAAACGCGAAAATTTGTAAGTATGGATGGATGTTTGTTACTCTTTCACGTAAAAACTACTGAATGGATTTTAATGAAACTTTACAATAATATACATCAGAATAATACATAGACTACGATTTATAAAGATATTGCGTGAATTGTCCAAAATATCAAGTAAGTAGGAAAAAATCTACCATCTGCGAGCTATTCTGGCGTGCGCCATAAAATTATAATTTTAATGTCATAATGTTAGTTCTTTTCTACGCCACGCTAATATAAGCTACTCGAAATACTAATCCTGCGCAGACGAAGCTGCGGGCACCAGCTAGTAAGAAATAATGTCATAAAATATAATATACCATATATGAAATTAGTTCTCTATCATTTAGGAACTCGTCAACTTAGTAGTAAGACTTTGAAATAAGCCATTTATATATGTTATGCTGGAGGAAGATTCTGCAACAGATGTGGGCCCACTTCAATTTAATAACTCGTTATTGCGCGATATAAATGACACTAATAAAATATAGATTAGTATATATAATAATAAAGTAGATAATATTAGTACATCTGGGCGGTCTTATCGCTAAAATGAATTCCAGACCACTTTTGGGAAAGTGGTGATGGTTATAACCACTTCAGCAGCTCAAGTAATAAAATAACCGCCTCTTGGTCATTGGACTCGCGAACCCGAGGTCGTGGGTTCGATTCTCACTGGGAACAGACAACTTTGTACAAGTTGGTCCCGGTCTAGATGTTATATTTGTGAATTATCCTATCCTTGTATAATTCCCATAGCACAGGAGAAAATCTTAATTTGGGATTAGACAAGTGTAAAAATAAAGATAGGAATCCATACCTCCGAATCCAACTTGTAGACATTTCACAAAGTTTTTAATGTACTTACACTAAAGAAAGTAAGGTTGATTTGATTAAGTTCTTGTTAACCGTGAACAGTTATCTTAAGTTCATACGAGCGCACCAAGATCTTGTTCCCTTGAACTAACTCTTACGTCTTGGGTTGACAAGTTGAGCACTCGCTCAACTTGTCAACTTTATCACGACCTTGCTTCAAACGATCCTTAAAATAATTAGCTAACATACAGCTGTCAAGACAAAGTGCAATTTATTTGACCCAACATTTTTCTGTGTAACTATGAAACTCGAATGCCAGCTTAAGTATTTCCGGACAAGTATTTGTATACAATTTTGATCTTTTTATAAGAAGAGTGTACAGGCATCTTCTAGGTCAGCGCGCTCCACCTTAGGCGTCATTGTTACTTACCATCAGGTAAGTTTGAGGTCAAGCGTAAACACATAGGATTATAAAAACAAATACATTAATATATCTTGCAGTATCCGGATGCTGTAGATAATTAAAACAATGACAAGCCGAGTGACATAGCTCGTGACAATATAAATCGATCAACATGTCGAATTTATTATTATAGATAAAGACTTTTTGCAGGCTAATTGAAATTCAATTGATTGGGCGGACTGTTGATATAGAAGCTGTGAGGTTTTTGTTATTATTGTACAGTCCGCATCCTCGTAATGAGTATAACTATATACACAAGTAATAAATAGTTCATACACACACATCGTCGCTGTTAAGGAAAAGTTACTGAAGCGGCAAGATAGAGAATTTAAAACATATGTTTTTATCTAAACATCGATTTTGATAAAATAAATTATTGTTTTATCAAAATCGGATGTTCAGACAAAGAAATAATAATTTATTTTAGGTAAAAAAAAATTTTTTTGCCGTAGCGTTTCCGGTAGGGTAGAATAGGACCACTCCAACTCTTCCCGTGGATGTCGTACAATGCGACTAGGGGAATACATTATTAACATCAATCAGGCCTTCCCAACCCGTCTGGCCAGCGCGGGGAGTGTAGGCCAAATCCTCCGTCTGTCTCCGGTAAATGAGAGAGGGTTGTGCTCCTGCAGTGGAGACAAAAAAAACCTGATGATGATGACATCTCAATTCGAACAAGCAGTCGGATATACCTAAAAGAATTAAAACAATTAACCAGTACTTCAAATGCTAATTACCGCACCTCTCCTTACTCATTGACGGTCATAATATAAGAAAACCTGTTCGCTAGTTGTTATAGTTATTACATCAAAGTTCTTTGACCCGGACCTCGAATGTATGAAGTTTAGTGGGACGTATTGGAAGGGTATACCTTAATAAGGTGCTTCTTAGTCCAACATATTACCAACAAAAGTCATTTTGACGGTAAAAATTAAATCTAGTGCTTTTCTTAAATAAAAAAAATACAATAAGCAAATTGTCTTTGCTTATTTCATCATATCAGCCCGTAGACGTCAACTTTTGGACATGGGCCTTCCCCAATGAACGCCACCACACCCGGTCCTCTGCTCTCTCAGGTCGTCTGTCCACCTGGCTTATTTGCTTACTAAAATACCTTTTTCTATGAATAAAGTTATAAAAATACTATAAAATTTACAAACTTCGTATTCATGAAATGTCTAGTTACAAAAAGTTTAATTAGCCAAACAAATCCTATTATAGAGCAAAACATTGCATTGGGGGATAAACATTTTTCTAATTTAAATCCATGGACATGCTTCTTATAGATATATAAAAAACGGTCAAGTGCGAGTCGGACTCGCGCACCGAGTATCCCGTACCTTGAAAGGAAACGTAGAAAAGGTTATTTAGGTAGGTGTTATTACAACCAAATAAAGTTCATTTTTAGGACCTAATAAGCTTAGTATTATAATTATAACACACATTTTACCACTTTGGAAGTGTCACTCGCGCCAACTATTCAGTTTAGAAAAAAATAATATTAGAAACCTCAATATCATTTTTTGAAGACCTATCCATAGATACACGTATGGGTTTGATGAAATTTTTTTTTTTTACTTTCAGTTCTAAGTATGGGGAACCCCCAAAATTTATTGTTTTTTTTTCTATTTTTGTGTGAAAATCTTAATGCGGTTCACAGAATACATCTACTTACCAAGTTTTAACAGTATAGTTCTTATAGTTTCGGAATAAAGTGGCTGTGACATACGGACGTACAGACAGACAGACAGACATGACGAATCCATAAGGGTTACGTTTTTTGCCATTTGGCTATGGAACCCTAAAAACAATCAAACTCGGAAGTAAAGACAATGACATCAAAAATGAAGTCAAGCTTGCGACAAGTAACAATAAGTCGTGCGCTCTAATTAATTCTTTATCATACATATCTTGTCTCTACATATCTAATATAAATCAAACAATTTGATTGTCTGTCCATTTGATTAGAACAAGGAATAAGCAAGGTCTAGGAAATCCGTGTTTAAGGCTTACTTATAATTTACCAGATTAGCATATAAAACAAATTAAATATGTTTTTGATTGTTATAAATTATAATTCATTCGTAAATAGAGTTAACTAGCATATGCACATGGTTTTGCGTAGGCTATGCTCGGGTTTTTTTTGAAGGATGAGGTGATCTGACGAAGAACGAAGGTTATCGACATCACCGAAGGGATTTGCAAGTTTAAGTGGCAGAGGGAGGGCCACATCTGTCGCAGATCGAAGGCCGTTGGTGCAGAAGGATTCTGGAGTGAAAACGGCAGATCGACACGCGCGGGGTGGGACGCCCCGCCGCCTGATGGACCTATGACCTGACTAAGGTGGCCGGAAGCGGTTGGATGCGGAGGGCGAAGGACCGCGTTTGGTAGCGATCATTGGGGGAGGTCTATGTGGGCAGTGGATGTCTCATGGCTGATATGATGATGAGGCACCAATGGATATTTTCATTTTTTTTATTTTCTTTGGAGTACTAGCAGATTTCCTTACGAGGTTTTCTTTAAATAAAAGCCTGTGTATGGAACAAGTTAGGATAATAAAATAATCATCATCATCAGGTTATTTTTGTCTCCACTGCAGGAGCACATCCCTCTCTCATCTGCCGGAGACAGACGGAGGATTTGGCCTACACTCCCCGCGCTGGCCAGACGGGTTGGGGAGGCCTGATTGATCTTTTATAATGTATTCCCTTAGTCGCCTTGTACGACATCCACGGGAAGAGTTGGAGTTGGAGGAGAAAATAATGCATAAGTTTAAAAAATAACTCATTGCTGTAAGGCAAATGCATTCCCTAACGAAGCTAAAACTACCATCGTATGACTAAACAATTTTTTTGTGGTAAATATAAGTTTACATATTTTCTATGAATACTTTACATATATTATTTATTTTAACAATGTGGAATTTTACAGTGGGTTACGTATGACCTTGACCTTGCGTAGAAACTTTCTTTTAGTTAAAACCAATGAGTCATGTGGTAAATAGTGTTGTGGTTTCGGTCTTCTTGTGGGCTTATGCAATCAGTGATACAGGTGTGCTAACTTTGTCAAGTGGTTAAAATATGAAATGAAAGGTCAATGAATGGTACGTACATACGACCAGACACTTTGGAGGCTTACTCTGTAAGTATTTTGGATAGTAAGGTCGAATTATTAAGCTATTTTGTTAGATGTCGTTCACATTCATCAACTTTTCATGCACCTCCTTTTCTTCTCACTGCGGACCCCAGGAGGACCCCATTTTGAGGATGTTACTAATTTTATTCTTGTACGTCCTTAGGGGACGACCTCTAGCTGTAGTTCCTTCCTAATTTGCTTCGTTTAATAATTTTATATAATATATTTTCATACTCTCATTTGTATTATCACCCATACAACATTTAAATTCGCAGTTAAGTAACAGACTAATAGATAATTTATCAGTGCTCTAACGGCGCCGACCGTCGCCGCTCGCCGCTTATTGATGAATACGTATCAGATTTAATGAATAATTAATTTACAACCACATTAATATTCTGCATAAGTTACAATTTTAATAATAAATTGAAATCTCTAAAAATATTCAACCTACTAATAGGATAGCTGACAAACAGATCAATACTTTTACGATTTATTGTAAAAGATATGTAATGTTCACCAAACTACAATATATCACAAATTAGAACTCGGTCCAACTCGGCTGAAGCACCCCTCTATACATCGAGTGTTGAACGATCAGTAGTGCTATTTTCCAAAACTCTAACTCGCGTGCGAGTCTCACTCAAGTTACTTAACTCACTTTGAAACCTAATCCATTGGCATTCTGTAAACATTCCAGAGCCCTCTCGAAGTGAAGTGAGTTCTTTGTTCACTTCACTTCGGTAGTGCTCTGGAAAGTTTACAGAATTACCAATGTTTCAAAGTGAGTGAAGTCACTTGAGTGAGACTCGCATGTGAGTTTGTATTTAGAGAACAGCACTATTGTTAGAGGGTTGGACGATCGTATTGCGCCAACATCAAATATTCCGAACCTTTTGTTATTTTATCTTGCATTTAGGGTATATTATCAGCATCATCAGCCTGGAAGAGTCCAATGCTGGACAAAGAATCTTTATACATAGTGCTCATACATATACATAGTGATCACGCTTTTATCCCAGAGGGATAGGCAGAGACGATGTATCGCCACTTTAAGCGATTCTGACACCTCGCTAGCCTCACTCACATTCATCAACCTTTTCATGCAGCTCTTTTTATTCTTCTCACTGCGGACCCCAGCCTTTTTGAGGACGTCATCAATTTGATCCTTAACGTCCTCTTAGGACGACCTCTAGCTGTAGATCCTTCCAGATTCGTTCTGTAAAATAATCTTTACATCTCTCATATTCAGTAAGTAGGTCCTTATAACCCCCAAATGGGGCTTGTAGGTGACCAATTAGCACTCTAGGGTAATAATGTAGCTAGAAAAGCCCTAGGGCGGTAAGTAATTAAAAAAAAAAACTCTTCACTCTTTCAAAAAGTTCGCGTACATCTAACCATCATACTGGCAATAGACATCATGCATTCAGCCCAATGACAAAAGAGGTCGCTTCGCTATTCAGCCTTGTCTTCGTATGAGTATAATAGGCATCAATTTTAAATATCGAACGGTGAAGCTCAATTTCGTTCTTGAAAAAAATAATAAAAAAAAAGATGATAAAAGGCGGGAATAGAAATCTTTTACTTTAAATAACTAATAAAATGTTTTATTCTTGTAATACCGGTTTTTTTTCTACTTACCTCACAATCGAGATGTAAAGCAGAGTAGTTAGCTCGGGTGTTATCATCAATTGCACCCTCGAACTATAGGCGCCCTCGCTGCGCTCGTGCGCCTAAATATCTCGGGCTGCAATTGATGCCTTACAGCAATTGGCTACTAATCTACTATTATACTGCTGTAAATAAGTAATTTCCGTACCTGTTCGTTAAGCATTGCTAAATTTCTGATTGACAGAAAAGTATTTAAAAAATGTGTCTTAGAAAGTATAGCCTTGCCACATAATTTGCTCCCTTGGGTAGAAGATACGACTGTCTTTTATCAAGGGTACGAATTTAGGTACATTGACGACAATTTTGATATTTTTTAAACGTTTGAGGTCGTGAATTAGATTGTTGTATTTGACTTATTCTTAACAGAACCGTTCTGATGCCGTGACCTAAGCACTAAGTACTCTTAAGCAACTGTCGTGTATAAATAATAACTTTCATATTTTGTCTCAAGGTTCCCACTCATACAGTTTTGACTTAAATGACAATGACAAATCATGATGAGAGGGTCTTCTGCTTCTTATAGAACATTGGTTATTTTATTACATCATTTTTCCAATTAATTGTTAAATGTATATAATTATGTGGTTTGCCGTGTGGTTTCCGGTAGAGTAGAATAGGACCACTCCAACTCTTCCAGTGAATGTCGTACAAGGCGACATTATAAAACATCAATCAGGCCTCCCCAACCCGTCTGGCCAGCGTGTGGAGTGTAGGCCAAATCCTCCGTCTGTCTCCGGCAGATGAGAGATGGTTGTGCTCCTGCAGTGGAGACCAGAATAACCTGATGATGATGTATATAATTATGGTAAAAATCATAATAAGAAGTTACTGGTGTTGGTTGTTGACCTCTCTCTCTAATGGATACTTTTTTTTGTTTATTTTTAAGGAAGGTCTACTTTTTCACTGTTACCTTTGAAATTAATCATAGTATTACGTAAGTAATCACTCCCATACGTATTTAATACAGTACTGCTATTCTGTAAAATACAAACTCACGTGCGAGCCTCCCTCGAGTGATTTCACTCACTTTGAAACCTAATCCATTGGTAATTCTGTAAACATTCCAGAGCACTGTCGACGTGAAGTGAACAAAGAACTCACATCACGTCGTCAGCTCTCTAGAATATTTACAGAATGCCAATGGATTAGATTTTGAAGTGCGTAAAATCACTTGAGTGAGACTCACACGTGAGTTTGTATTTTACAGAATAGCACTACTGGTAATAATTGTATTAGAAATGTATAAGTCCAGCGTAATAGATCTGAACTTGTATAAAGGGCACCAGTCGCATATCCGGTGGAATGATAACGTAATTGCAAAAAAATTTCAGTTGAAACTTGATAGCTATCATTATTGATGAACAATGTGCTTTATTATAAACTAGCTGTGCCCGCGGCTCCGCTCGCGTGGACTACAGGATCCGCTCCCATTCTCACTTCCGCTCCCTATCCCACTTCCACTCAGACTTCAGGTCCAGGTCCAGGTCCAGGTCCAGGTCCAGGTCCAGGTCCAGGTCCAGGTCCAGGTCCAGGTCCAGGTCCAGGTCCAGGTCCAGGTCCAGGTCCAGGTCCAGGTCCAGGTCCAGGTCCAGGTCCAGGTCAGGTCAGGTACAGGTTCCGCTCCCGCTCCCCTCCCGCTTCCGCTTCCGCTCTCAATCCCCCCCCCCCACGCCCACGCCCACGTCAACTCCCACTCCCTCAGCCCACTCCAATTCCTACTCGCAGCTCCAATTGTAATCCAAACTCATCGCAATCTGAATAGTACGGAAATACTACTACTCGTATAAGCAATATATTGCATACTAACCTTACCTACTAATGTATTTGAAAACTAAAAATGTCTATAACTTTTGATTGAGCTAGCCGATTGCGATGAAATAAAGACTAAATGTTAAGTTAAGTTAAGCCCCATGTTTCTGTGAAAAGTCCATCAAAGTCCGATCAGTCGTTTTTAAGTGATGCGTGCACAAACTCACAGACAAACAGATAAACAGACAAACAGACAAACAGACAAAAATTTCAAAAATGATCGAAATGTGTTCTGTTGCTTATCCTTAGACCCCCCAATTTTTTTTTTGCAAATATCTTCAATGTACAGACACGCGAAGTTTACAATTTTATTTATAAGATAAATAAATAAACAATAAATAATTATGACATACATACATACACTTGTCTAATCCCAAACTAGGGTTTTCTCCTGTGATATAGGAATTAAACAAGGAATGGACAATTCACAAATATACATGATATCCAGACCGAGACCAACTTGCACAAATTATACAAAGTTGTCTGTCACCGGTGGGAATCGAACCCACGACCTCTGGCACTCGAGTCTAATGACCAACCACTAGGCCAGCGAGGCGGTCAATTGTTGATTTCAAGCGCACAATTTTCAAATAACAGTAGAACACAATATTCAAGCAACATTCTATTGCAATTACGTCATTGTACTACGGGAAGTGCGAAGTAACGAGTTCGACTTACTCAAAAGCCTGGTATTTCCGTTCATTTAAACTATGTCAAAATGTAAATCGGTTTAGCATTTCTTAGAAACATTGCCAACCTTTAACAGACAATAGGCTAAGGTCGGGGCGCAAGGGCGGTGGTGGATGACATAGACACTGTCTCCGCCAGGTCACGACACGGAGAAGGGTCAAGGTCAATAGTCTTGTCTTAATAAATACATCATCAATATAAGCAAATCGTTAAAATAGAAAAAAATAAAATTTTATTAAAAATTGATAGAACCATCACCAGAAAAATATAATTTTCTTCCAAATTTTATTGTTAAATGCAATGTCACAAGTGCTTGAACAGTTATTTCTGTTTCTAAGCAAATATAGTGATCAAGGACGATTTGCCAAAATGCCATGAAAATGTCAATATCATAGTACTATTACCAATTAGTGTATTCGTGACAACGCGTGAGATCGAATACAAAACAAAACCTCAAATCAAATCAATTCAGTATGCTTTATTGTGCACCAAAACATTTTAAAAAATGTAATTAATTAGGCTAGTAGTAGTTAATATTGATTAAAATAATATTGATTATAGTTTCAGTAATGAGTCTTGACATGCAGAACATTATAGATTTCTGAAATGTACAACTAAGAATGTAAAATAGAATTAAAAAAAAAATAGATACATGTACCTATAAGACAAATTTGCTTTGCTATATAATGAAGCAAGTTTGATTAGAGACGACAACTAGTTAACGGTTTATTTATATCGGTATAAATATCTATAAATATTGTAACGAACCTTTTAAGAACAAACAAAATTAGAAATGCTAGAAATGACTCATAAAGGAACTGTAAACAGAAGTTAAGGTATGAGTGAAGGTCTTGATATTAATTTTCTTAAAAAAGATCGCTTAGCTACGTTATTGACTGCAAAAGGCCATCTTGCAAAAGAGCGATGATGATGATTTTAACATAATATACTTTTACTATATTTAATAGTAATGGATCTTCGAAAACATCCTTAATGGAGTTCAATAAACTAATAAAACAGACATCGAGAAAAACACACATATTACTGAATGCAGTTTTGCTAAAAACAGAACACAAAGACGCGGATTTGTAACACTTTCGCTAAGGAATGCGTATATTACTTCTTTTTAAAGGATTTTTGGTTCACCTGCTTAAAGTTAGAAGCAATGGGTGTGGTGAATGAGATAGTTCCGCGTACGAATGAATGGTGGTGTGGGTGGCAGTTTCGCAAGCAGCAGGCGCACGCTCGATCGATTTGGTATAGTGTGATGTGCAATAGAATAGTTGCTAAGGATCTAATAAGTAGGTTGTTGAAGTATTAGCGAGATTATAGTCCATTAGATCTGAAATGTCAGTATGACCACATCTGCATGTTTAGATAATCTTTTTACATTTTCACGGTGTTTTATTTTATTTTGGTTACAAAAACGTTAGTTAATTTCGCTATTGAAGTTTGCTCAGAAAAAGTTTTGGAGGTTAGCCTTGACAATTAAGTTGGGACCTTAGAAATGACCTTTAATGTTTTTTTCCATTTTAAAGATGATAATTTTACAGTTAATTTGATAACTTCGCTATATTTCTACATTCACTCGAGAATGATAGGTTACCCTAATGTGATAACACACATTATTTTATGATTAGTCATCCATCTAGTTAGCAGCTATCTTTTTCGGGTGTCGGTCCATCTGACAGAGAACATCCTACTCTTCGCCGGTGTCTATTCAAGTCCAAAGTCTTCGTCAAATGTCATACGCAGCAAACCTTTTTTTTAATACTTTTGTACACACAAATATACAAAGAACAACACAAAGAAAAGAAAATTATACAAAAGGATAAGTTTATGTCTAAAGAAATTTCTTCCACCTAACCTGCGGTGAAAACAAGGAATAATGGAGAGGCAGTAGTCGCGTGAACCTACTATATATTAAATCATAGAACATATAATAAAATAAGCATAAACATATATGTATATATAATAGAATATAATATGATATATATATAATATTATATAATAAAAGTATACGATATATTATTGACAGAGAGTGAGGTAGTGCTCTTTAACTCATGATCTGAACACAGAAATCGTCTGAGAGACGCGTATGAAGGGGGGCAGTGAGTTCCACAGCCTGACCGCATGAACAGTAAAAGAATAGGTGTAGAAGTCACTTTTATGAGAAGGAATTTTAAGAAGAGATCTAATGTGAGAACGACAAGGGACATCAGAGGGGTGGGTGAAGGCAAAGCGTTCCCGTAAGTAAGAGGGAGAAGTAGGGTTATTTAAAAGACGTTAAAAAGGAGACGTAAGATGCGAGTATCCCTGCAAATCTTTCTTTTTTTTTATAAAATTCTAACCCTTCAAACTTTACGGGCAGCGTTAACCTACCAAATTCTGCATCGTAATACATGTTAGGTGACGCTCGTGTCAAGTGCGTGTTTGTTCTACTGACGCAATGAATGGTTGCGACCGAGTGCGGATTCTGGGACTAGAGGGACTATACGACCCCCCTCCAGAAATTATGTTCTATACCTATTGAAGGATATATGAAGGATATTGATTTTACATACAAATTAGTATGTTATATACTATGACATTATTTGAATTGTTGACATTGTAATTTATACATTATTTTATTTTATGACGATCCCTTTTACCATACTAGAACGACATGTAAAATTGAATTTTAAGATGTAAAAGTGAAATAAATAAATCTAATCTAATCTAATCATAATGCAAACTCTCCGCAATTTTACAAGCGATGTGACAGCTTTTTCTTAGTGACGCATGCCAGTGACTAACCCATACCGCTAATATTCAGCCCCAGATGGTATTGTGGCCAAGAAAACGTGTTCACATTATGATTGAAGTTATAAATTTAAGTTATTATTAACAATATGACATAATGCCTAACTAATTTTCATCGTAACGATCTATCACATTCGGTCACTTACAGCACTTAAAGTAAGAATTTATATCGCATCGCGCGTGAGAATATAATTTTTTTTGTTGTAAGTGAGCTTTTTCTTAGCAACGATCGTCCCAAGCCGCAAAGAAAATGTGCCAATATATTATATTATTATACATTTAGATCACTATAAATAAGCATTTTAACGCAATGTTTGTTATAATTCGTTCTAGATTAGATTAATTGGTTAAATAAAAACTGTCACAACACTGCATTTCATGAATATAACGATTCAATGGACCTGCAATAAAATGCTTGACAAGGTTTTATAGGAAAGCAGGTTTTTCATTTGTGACCCCCTCGAATGCGCTATCTGGATCTGGCTCTGGTCGCAGTTGGTGAAAGAGCACCTTGTAGACCAGACTCTGCCGCTGGTTGCTACACACAGTAGTCACTTATCGTTTGACAGGTGATGAGGACAGGGGATTGCGCATGTTCTATTAAAAATATATTCAAAGAAATAAATCGGGATACATAAAAGACTGGGTTACTTCTTTATTGTAAAACTTCAACGGCTGATGTGGCCTATTTTTTATGTTTTTTTTTAAATTGGAAAGTAAATATATGTGGTTGGCACTTTTGTTATTGATTAAATCTACTTTTAAGTGTCTAGTTACTTTGCCCCTTAAAATTGGTCACAAAAGCTAGTGATTGTGTCGACCATTACTACAGGCCATAGATTATTTTGTCCCACACAACTGAAGTTGCTGAGAGAATGAATTATTGGTATTACATCCTATTATTTTTATTACATTTATCCTGTATCCATTGGATTTGATTTTGTACATATTAAAAGATATTTGAAACTAGCGAGCACCTTGACATCAACAAAATCCCCGTTGTGGCACTAATTTTAATCTTTACATTTTCATACATAGGTTTGCCTAAGGGAGAACACGATGTTTTGGCTAAAAATGTTAAAGGTCGCCGAAAGATTCTGCATGCGGAGGGCGGAGGACCGGGTGTGGTGGCCTTACTTGAATGCCTATGTCCAAAAGTGGACTGAGTAGGCTGATATAATGATTGATGACGAATGTTAACTGAATGGAACTTACCAGCAGAACTGTCCTTAGATGTAAACTAAGCCGCTTCATCTTCGTAGCCATTCACAACAAAGTTGTTTTATTTCTGCAACAAAAATGTTAACTTTTTAATAGTTGTACATTTTATATGTGGTGGCAGTGAAGTAAGTTTATAAAAAAAAAAACTTATGTCTATTGAAATCTTGCATCTGAAGTGCAAAAGATGTTTATAAGAGTTGTTCTAGTTTAGCACTTAATTAATATAGAAATTATTTTGCTTCGTCTCGAAATAAACGTACAGGAAAGTTGGATCAAAGGTTGTACTGTGTATACTGCTATCATCACCAATCCGCCTGCCAAGCGTGGTAATGATGGCAAATCTCCCAATGGACAGTCCACCAAAAGTGGCATTCTATTGGGATGCTTATGTTCACTAGTGGACGTATTTCGGAAAAAATAATATTTACTGAATTTTTTTTTTATATAAAAGCATTACAATTTATTTCTGTAAAGTTCTCCAACATGATCTCGACGCTTTAGCTTTTCACTATCGGTATTTTTTAGAGTTATAAACGGATAGACAGAAAGACATTGCGTTGTACTAATATCATGATGACAGTGTTAAACAACGAAAGTACCTAATTATACACTACGGCCATTGTTACAAAATACTCAGTGCCCTTCAAAAGGGCGCGTGACGCTATCAAATTAACTATAATGCATTTTATACACGTACGTATACGTAACTTTAAGGACCATAAAACTCTAGTTAGGTACCTGTGAACACGAATTGACATATTATGTCCAAAGTAACATAGATTTTCAGCAAAATTGATTAATTATAAGCAACACAGCAAACGGGCTAAAAACTACCGATTCGAAGTGTCATGTCCAACTTGTAAAATGTCCAGTGTCTAAACTGGCGCCAGATCGTAAGAGGTCCATATTTTAAAACGTCCAAATCGTGGCACGTCTAAGTCTTGAACCGTCCTAATCGGAAAATGTCTTAGTCGTAAAACTTTACTGTACAAATTATCGGAACTTTTTATGTACACACTTATCGGACCCTTTAAATGTACAGGCGATCCTGATATTGAGAGAGAACGCAGGTCGTCGGCAGTTCGGAGTAATATGTCGGTATTGTAAAGGTTAGAAAATAATAATAAAAAAAATAGAAAGAAAAAAAGAGTGGACAAATGATGATTTTGATTATAAAAACTAACATAGTAATATGAAATGAAATATCTTTATTTTGGATCATAAGTATATAAAGGATTACATGTCATAGTTAGAGCTCAGCCTTGTCCCGCCACGTGGGCATACAACATTGTGTCGCAGTAAAGCATGCATTTAAAAACAAAGTTACAACAAAAAAAAATTAAAGTAAATAGATACAAATTGAAACCTTAAATTGAACCGTCACCAAGAAATTCTTCCAAACTATAATAACATTTTTCTGTCAACAGATCGTGGAGTTTTTGTTTTATAAATTAATCTCATCTACATCTCGTATCGTTTTAGGGATTTTATTATATATGTGAGGTATCCTGCAGAATAGGCTTTTGTGTAACAAGGCAGCGTTTGCTGGTAACACTGCCATTTTATCTAATTGCCTCATACGAATAAGTTTGTTAGTTTACTGACAAAATTGGATCGTGTTATCTGAATAAAAGTTACGATATTTCTGGATTCTAAGTTATTTTGCCCAGCAAAATCAAAAAGACTGACTCCCTTTGGCTGAGGAGACCAAGTGGCTGGAGTGGAGGTCAGGACGTTAGTGAGAGAAACCGGTTGTTACATTATTATTTAAATTTCCTATCGGATCCGCAACTAATCGCAACCCAACGTCGTCATGCGCAGACGTCATACGGCATGGGCTTCACGTTCCAATGCGCAACAGCTGGAATTACCTCCGGCGCTATCGCTAACGAAGCGATAGCGATCTGGCGGCCGTGACTCGACGAAATCGCCAGGGTTTTGGGTTATTTAGTTTGACGTTACTACTGTGTTTTTGTTGTGGGTTAAGTATATCATTTTGTACCATCGCCAGGCAGAGGCAGGCCCGGTCTATCACCAGATATACTGATCCTCCGTCTCTATGAAGACAGCGGCGAACTTCGCACGGCTAAAGAGGTGCTTGGCACAAGTGCAAAAGATTGCTAGTAACCCCCTTCGCGCTGATTAGGCTAATATGACCTTGATTTCGCAATCGAAGGATACGACAGGATGAAGTGGGCGGAGGACCGGGTGTGGTGGTGGCGAACATTAGGAAAGACCTAGGTCCAGCAGTGAACATCAATAGTTTGATGATGATGGATTTAGTTGCAAAAGAACATCTGCTAGATGGACCGACGGATGGAAGCTTTTGGGTGAGGAAGCTTTATACTCTCGTAGGTACTTGAATGCAGCAATGCATGCATTTTTTTCTAATTGCTACCACAGTGTTTAAGGTTGTATTTGAAAGGTTGTGGTTGAAACATTGTGGAAATAATAATAAAGTACCTATAGTGGGGGACCAGGTTAAAGGGCTTCGGGGAAAGAGGTGAGGTGAGGTGGGAGGGAACGTCAAACCATAGAATATTAATGTCAGTCAAACGTCAAAATACAGTCTATGCTGCAGGATTTACTTTTACATTCCTCCGACAGTCCTTTATCTCGAAAAAAAAATGTGAGACAGGGAGCGAAGGATAAGAAGAAAAAATAATTGATTGATATCTGTTTATTTTTCTATCTGACTGTATTGACTTGACCTGACATATTGACTGGACTGTCCGACGACAAAAACCCGTTAGTGTGACATCGGGCCCCACAATGGGGAGAGCTGCTGTACCAAAGTACAAGGGATAGTGATATTTTATTTGTATGGGGAACAAGCAGGGTGTCCGGGAAAGAGCACCCGAGCAACTACCGGGCACATCCCCCGTGATGCGGCCTATATGACCTTGACGTCCAAAGACCATGGGAGGTGGAGAGACATTCCTTTAGCTCGGACCTTCGCTGTATTTACGTAGTGAGTTCCTAGTTATATACTGCTTATATCAAGAATGTAAAGGGATTTCCGGGATATTTAACTTCGTTTCTAAAGCAACTGTGTAAACTGTAATAGATAACTACAATGAACGGAAGAGGTCAGAGGTATTTGGAATGCGAGGCGATTGTGAACTGATAACGTGCGGCGAAAGGTGCAAGTCGTGTCTCGTTATATCATTACTATGCCGCCAATACCTTGCGTTATATTTATTATTAGTCTACATATTTACAAGCCTGATATACACTACGAGTTACTACTACAGGGTAGAAATAATGAACGGGCACTGGAGCGAAGAAAGCACCTTAAATATTAAAGACACACAATTTTTTACTCGAAGGAAAGATCCCTTATTTTTAAAAGTAAGTAAAACTGCATAATTTTTTTTTAAATAAAATCAGAAACCTTATTTACTATTTAATTAAAAATATTGATTGATTAAAAATATCTACCTTTATTGATTAAATACAAATTAAGAGGAAAAGTTCTCTGATTTTTATCAATTTTATTACTTTACCACCGTCCACCAGTTTCGACACATTTTTGGTCACTTTTCAAGGTCTACTGTAGACTTTCCATGTCATTCGAGTTTCGTGCTATAAAAAAAATCGATATTCGACAAGACCTTTTTTTCCTCATGACTACTATCTAAGTGAATTTGTATTAGAAGTTACTTTATATTCTTCAATTTAACCGTTTTTTCAACGTTATTACTTCGGAGTTGTGTATGCCGTAACTTTCATATTAACCGCCAGCTACTAAAATGTACCCACGTGGTCCGCTAGCATATATGATGTGTATTTCTTTATAGTTACTTACATTTACTGTTGTGAGAAATATATAGGCTATTGTTGTTACCATAAGTCATCTTATTTTAATAGCGTTGTGAAGTACATCCATTGTTGTTGAGATCAGTACCTACTTCTTTCTTCCCCGCTACAGAATTATAACTTGTAAGTACTTAATGAAGTATTTTGAACTTAATTGTTCATTTATTTTTATTGTCGGCCTAGTCGGTAGTACACCTGCCTGCGAAGCCGGGGTCGCAGGTTCGAATCCCTCCCAGGGAAAACATTCGTGTCATGAGCACTTGAGTTTGCCTTGTGATTATGTATTTATGTATGTATGTATGTATATCAGCTGTCTGATACCCATATTACAGGCTCTGCCTAGTTTGGGATCAGGTGGCCGTGTGTGAAATGTCCCCACATATTTATTTATATTTATTTTATTTAATAGGCATGCATTCTGGATACCTTTTACCATTGCCATTTCTTCGTAATATTTCGACATAGTTGATAGTATAGGCTGGTTTTAATCGTAGTAGGAAAGTCCCTTCTGTTGCAGAATCAACTGCGTTGGGGCATTTGAGTTCTGGAGTGGAGACGGGGTACCGCAATGTGGAAAGCAAAGTTATCTAAAAGAAATCGCTTATAGAGATAAAACCGCCTAGTTTGTATAGTGTACTTTAACTTTATATATCGACGCTAAAAAACGGAAATGCTCTAACTCACAACGATGTAATTTTTTTATATTGCAAATTCGAAACAAGAGAAAAAACTAAGTCGAATGGTCTAGGTTTAGTGTCACTACGGCTAATACGAGTAGCTAATAGAACACAGACCCTTCGACGAAGATTTTTTGTTTTCGAATTTTCATTAATAAATATCGTATGTGCTCGGCCCATATACTCGTATGTGCTGTGTTAGTGATGAGACAGTGTGTAAATTGCCATTCAATAATATGTAAACAATAAACAAACAAAAAATGAATTCGTCAATATGTAGACGATACGTTTGTACAATAAAGTGTATTTGAAGTAAATTGACGCCTCTGCGCCAGAGGGGACGATAATATGGAATATGGCCGGCAGGGCCTGGATGCAGTGTAGAGGCATACATTAAAGAAAGCTTATTCAAAGCAGTGAACGTCGACAGGCTATTACTCTGAATATATAGCCATAATCAGATTTTCACCACGACTTATTTCTGACGCCCAACATTATAATCCTTGACAGAAGCTTTGTCATTTTCATGATCACTTTTATGGATGAATTATTATCCTGTGAGTCTCTCTTCATCCATTTACCACCTTCGTCATCCCTATGAATGATGAACCTAGGTATTTTTAATTCAATCACTCTTGATTGAACAATAAAAATATTGCATCATACAAGATCTCCGTTATTTTAATATATGGATCTTACTCCCCTTTACTTACCTTCATATATATACTTACCTTCATTTATAAAATGTTTCTCAATAAACGATATGGTTAACTATGGACTGCATAATCCGCATATCTCATTATCTTATTCAATTTCTAAATAAAATTTACTCAATTCCTTAAATGTACTCAAAGAAATATTTAAACAAACTTTGGAGTAAAACAGTAAAGTTAAAGGCCATCAAAGGTCGCATCTCAAGGTGCACCTCGCAAAAAGGGCAATTAAAATTAAAATATGCCCTTTTCACCTTTCTTATCGGAAACCAAATAATCGACGTGTCAAGAAAAAACCTTCGATTCAAAAGGACTTCCTGAAAGCCTTCCATTGTTGTCGCAATTACAGAGGAAATTCGGATGTCATTATTTAATTATTGACAATGAAAAGGCATTTAAATGTACATTACTGTGTAAATAATGCAAGAAAAAATTATATATGAGATGTCGTCAATGTTTTGAAAATATCTTAATAATGCGGTTGAAGAGTTTTTGCGATCGTTCGATATCCATTTGGGATATGCAACTTTGGGATGTATTTACATATATAAATTTCATTATACAAATAGTCACCATAATGAAATAACCATTTGATTTTTGATTTACTTCTAAACCTTTATTAACGAAATCGATCGATTAATTGTGTTCATCATCATCATCATTATCAGTTTATTTTTGTCTCTACTGCAGGAGCACAACCCTCTCTCATTTGCCGGAGACAGATGGAGGATTTGGCCTATACTCCCTGCGCTGGCCAGACACTCCTCCTGATGGATGTTTTATAATATATTCCTTTAGTCGCCTTGTACGACATCCACGGGAAGAGTTGGAGTGGTCCTATTCTACTCTACCGGAAACCACACGGCGATTGTGTTCATAATTAGGTATATAGAAAAATATCTTGACTTTTACATAGCTTTTAGTAGTATTATTTGTAACTTTTATAACTTGTAACTATTTGTTTGTGCAATAAAGTGTATTGTATTGTATGTACAAGCTACGTTCTAGAACTGTAACATAAATGCGTACAACATTATGCTTACTTTAATGATTATCGAGTAAGTATAAGATAACATCGGTATACTAAACTCATGATAATCGCAAGTAACATTGTGTAAACTTTATAGGTCTCGTTGATGTCTTTTATATGGTAAAGAGTTACACACTGCTTTTGTTTAGTTCTTAATAAAACTTCTATAATATCGGTATTTTGAAGCTATTCCTAATGTAAGTAGGCATTTATCTACACATATAATAAAACTGTAAATGGTCTATGTCTGTACTTGGGAGATATTGTAGAAAAAATTGTATGAGGTGTCTTTATAGGGCCAATAGAAGGCAAAATAATTGTTTTTAGAATTGTTGTCTGTCTGTCTTTCTGTCTGTCTGTGTGTATGTTTGTTACCTCATCACGCCAAAACTACGGAGTGAAATTTGATGCAGTTTTCACAGTTGCCTTGCTGGAGGTCTAACTTAAAAGCTTTTGCATGTTTCATCTTGAACCTGAGATATTAATAAAGTATTTTTTTCTAGAAGCCATTATATGCAAAATTCATATTGCGATTGGTTTGTACTATTATTTGTTACTGTTTGGTTGGGATTGAGAGTCTGAGTGGGAGTGGGATAGTGAGTAAGAATGTGAACGGGAGCGGATTCTGTAGTCCACCCGAGCGGAGCCCCGGGCACAGCTAGTATTTAATAAAATATAATTGTACATACACTTAAATAAACTTCTTCTATCCTATGTCCCAAAAAAAGTTCAAAGACCAAGCCACTTGGCCAACGAGGTGGTTATGACAATAATTTTTTTAAATTATAATTTATAATTTTAAGTTCTTGTATAAAATATAATTGTATCCTAACAGTTAGCTTGCATCCAAGCTGCAACTTTGCAGCTTACAGTTCAAATGCAATCCGTGTCTCTACACCCTAATACCAGATAATACAAAATATTTACTACGTAAAGAACCTTACCCAACCTCTCCGCCAGTTTAACGTCGCCTTCAAATTAGAGCGCACTATTTACTAGACTGCCGCTGTTACTACACCTAAATAACTACGCCATCACCGAGAGTTCTACGCTATAAGTTAGAAAAAGAAGCACTTATGTTATTGACGTATAACGTTGTCCCTTTCTCGACTGACTATATTCGCGCGCTGGATGCAGCAGCCCTTCAATAATTTACACACAAACAGGCACGTGCACGTAGTGCTCCTGTAGGTAGTAGGTAATTAAGTACGTTTGTATGAAGGACCGGAGGTGTGTTAAGAATTTGCCACCGTAATTCGTGGGGTTTATTATTGTTACCTATGTTAAGCTACTCTAATTAAACTCATAGTTTATTACACTCGGTTCTGGCGGAATTTACGCTATAGATATCAAATCGCAACTAATTATAATTCGCGAATAACGCCGGCATCCGCGATATGTCCGTCACACTTGCCTGCTGCTGTTTGCCCGGCAAAACGTTTTATGATCTACTCCTACAGTAGGAGACCGAGCTAAAGGATTGTCGTTTGAAGAATGTGTGACATTGTTTCATTTATGGTTATTTATGCTAAAAGGTTCTTTATCACATAATAATAATAATAATAAAAATCTTTTATTCAAAAAACATTAATAAAGTTACAGAAAAACCCCACAAAACTGAATTCTCATGCACGAGTATTTTAACAAACATTTTTGAGAATGTTCAATTAATTTATACTTACAGTTTTTTAAAGGGACCGTCGTAGGAATGTGACAGTTATCTAATAGACCTACCTGTGCGATACGTACGTTTCACGTTTACTCCTACCTCAACCATACCTCACTCCCCGAAGCTCTTTAACTCGACACCCAACTGGAATATTTTTTGATTGCATTTGCGATTGGCTGGTAACCGATGGTACTGGTAGTGCCGTGTGGTTCCCTGCCAAGGGAACGTACCCAAACTACGTGACCCGTTCAGGGGGGGGGGGAGGGAAGGAAGGGGTCTTCAAAATGCCACGTTTCGTCATGGATGAGGGGGGGGGGGGAGGTAGGTTTTCGTCACGTAGTCAATCTTCAAGGGAAATCTCGCGCTTTTTTGAGCTATATTCAAATATAGCGCGCAGTTTTTAGCGCTTTATTAAACTCATAGGTGGAAACACGGACGTCAGCTGATTGAAAACTTACAGGTAAACTTACAGTTTTCATTTGTAATTATAAGAATGCACGCACTCTTGGCGTCACGCGGCAAGCCGTACTAATAAAGACAAATATGAGCAATTTTTTTTTTCTTTTAACTTTCTGTTTGCAAAAATTGGTTTAAAACCATATTTATGCATTACTATGTGAAAACTAGATGGGGAGGGGGCGTCTTGGCATATACTACGGGTGGTCATGGAGGGGGGGTAAAATTTTTTAAAAAATGTTTCACGTAGTTTGGGTACGTTCCCTAAGACTGTTCTAAGCCTTATGGCTACCCCCAATCTTCCCGCGGGTGTCGCCTAGCAGACTAAGAGATTGCACCAGGGACGAGCAACAGTTTTTTTCTGGGTATGTTAAGATAATTACTGCGATTACCAATCCGCCTGACAAGCGTGGTGATTATGGCAAATCCCCCAATAGACAGCCACCAAAATTGGCATTCTATTGGGGAGGCTTATGTTTAGCAGTAAACGTATTTCGGCTGATGATGATGATGCTACAATTTTAAGATAGAGGGTTTAAACTCAGACTAGTCCTGAGTAATTCTAAATAGAGATTATAATCATACCATGTATAGAACTTTCGATGAGGGGAAAATAGTAAAGAATACGGCGAATTTTTTTATACTTAAGTAAATATTTTAGGAACTAGCTTTACCGCTTAGTATAGTATTTCCCACGGGAACAGATTTTCCCACTGTACAACATAGCCTATGTTCATCTCCAAAACAAATTATCGGTACATGTGAAAGAGTAGTAACTATACAAACTTACTTTCGCATCTGTAATATTATAATAAAATAATATATTTCAGACAAAGTCCATCATTTGTTAGTAATCATCATCAGGTTATTTTTGTCTCCACTGCAGGAGCATAACCCTCTCTCATCTGCCGGAGACAGACGGAGGATTTGGCCTACACTCCCCGCGCTGGCCAGACGGGTTGGGGAGGCCTGATTGGTGTTTTATAATGTATTCCCTTTGTCGCCTTGTACGACATCCACGGGAGGAGTTGGAGTGGTCCTATTCTACTCTACTGGAAACCACACGGCTGGTTAGTAATACGGATATAAAAATTTATCTATGTTTGTAATAATAGTACAAATATATAAAATAAAAACCTATATTAGATACCAAAAGCGAACACATGTGTGTGATTCCAGTGCCTCATAATAGGACTCTCAATTTTATTTATAACAACGCTCAGGACTGTTGGAGCTGCCCCTCACACGGCGCATCAGGGACGCGGTTCTTTCGCGCATAACACGAAAAAGTCATCCGTGTGCGCCTCCACGAACATTCGTGATGCGCTGCAGAAACATGATAGACCTAAAAGTATCCTGAATGCGTTGTTATATGGAATACGATAAGGATAGGTTACCCATTTCTGGTTGACTAGGTACCCTCTCCTTCATACACCTTTGTTAGGCTGAAATGTTAATTTTCATATTCATTCATGTCGAAATCCATGAAAACCACTGAACCGTTTTTAAGACAAAGAAAAAACAGAACATTAAATAAAATTTATTTATTTTATTTTCTGAAAAGTAGAATTTTCAAATTTCCCTTTCAAAGATTCCTTTTCACTGTAGATACAGCTTTACAGGCTATTGATTTGAAGGTAATGAATACCAAGTCGTAAGAAATTTGGGAGGAAATGAAGCATACACTTCCGGAATCTGATGAGTAAATAGTTTAAGTGTGATACTAAATGTAATATTTTATTGCGGAGTTCTAATTAAAAATGATTTATAATTTTTATGAATGACTAATCATTGCTTATATGTAATTGAATGAGGGAAGTATGTATAACAACAAAAGTTTAAAAGAAACTAAATATGGTTAATATGCTCAAATGGAAATTATGAAATCATTTTAATTTAAAAATGATTAAAAATCCAATATTTTAAAGTTTTACTTTATAAGCATAAATGTAGAGTGACATGTAGAGCAAATTTTTGATAAAAAAACTTATCTCACGAGTTCTATTTTTTTTGCGTTTTATATTACTTTTATTTAACCTATATTGTTAAAATAATAGAAAATACTCGTAAATAATTTAAACCAAAAATAAAAAATAACCTACCGCCAACTCCAAACAGATAATCACACACGAACCTATTTATATTAAAAAAAAAAAACTTTTAAAAATCAAAACTGGAACACAGTTTCATAAACGTCCAGGACGGATCTCACAAAGTCAAATTTTCCGACGGCGAAAGGTTTTCGAACGTGCATAGCTGCATTCGCGGGCGCGTATTGGTCGTAACGAGCTTGTAAGCGTGCGCTAGGGCGCGAGGTGCGTTCGGTACTGGCATCAGCTGGCCGGCTGGTCCAACGTGTGCTAATCGTGCCAACACACTCCGCATAATCAAATGAGAGGAAATATATAGAGCTGATAATATTAATTGCTAAGGACAACATCCAAAACTTTCATGGTCAATGTAACTAATCATCTTGTCGAACTTTTGCCGTTTCTATATGTGGCACCAAATTGTTTAGTTGATTGGTGACAGAGAGGACTCCCTGGAAGCCTTAATATCACAGCCTGAAAAGTTCTAAAACTAGCCCAGGTGTTAGCAATGGTAACCATAATTAGAAGACGATATTAAATAGCAATCTAAAATCTAATTCCAACAGTGCACGACTTTTAAATTTCATATCAAATTCAAGTCTTTATAATTTTAATATAATACGAGTAAGTATGCGTACCTATTTAGTTTTATTTATTACTACCAGCCAGATAACACTATCACACCAAATATTGTCCTTGTCACACTACAGCAACTCTAACTTGCTTGCACCTGACATAATCGAAGCAACCTACTTACAAGTCAAAGAAAGCAATACCTTGCAGACATATTATTGTCCTCAACGCGGGTAATCTTCTCCTGTCTCTTTCACACTTATTACATATCTTATGCGATGAAAGAGAAAGGTGAGTTATTAGAGAAAAGTGGTCAGGTTTTGGTAATGGCTCAATAAATCGTTGGATGATCGGATTTTGTTTGATCTTAGACTGACCACATCCATAGGTGGCTCAAGTAAAAATCGAGCCTTTTCTGCAGGCTTTTAAAGTGAATTTTGTATGACATAGTGTAAAATATGAAGTTAAGTTAGAACATAGAGCTTTGTTTTGCGTTTCGTAACTTAAAGACGAATGAAGAATTCTTATGATAAGACATATATTTTTTTCTAGCGCGAATAAATTTTTCATAGTGATTATGATGTTGACAATTTAATGCTATCGATAAATTGTAGCGGTGTGGTTCTCGGCACAGGGCCACCCCAAATCTTCTCGTGGCAGTCGTCTAGGCGACTGAGCGATTGCACAAGTGAAGGCCAGCAGTGTTCTCCTGTGTATATTAAAATCATTACTGCGATCACAAATCTGCCTGCCAAGCGTGGTGATTATGGTAAATCCCCCAATGGAGAGCTCACCAGCAGTGACATTCTATTGGGGAGGGTTATGTTCAGTATTGGACGTATTTCGGCTAATGACGACGATAACTGTCAATATCTATAATGAAATTCAACGACGTACTCGTACATATATATATATATATATACATGGTGTCTGTTTGTTGGTGTCTAACTGTTTGTTATGTTATGACAACAAAGCGTCCGACACGTCTGTCATGACGATGCAACATCCTGTATCTTTATATGGCAGGAAAAGAGGGAAAACACACACATAACGTGAGATGTAGCACATAACTTTAAGTAACCCAAATACATAATAATATAATATACATACACTTGTCTAATACCAAACTAGGATTTTCTCCTGTGCTGTGGGAATTAAACAAGCTAATTCGTGTATATATTGTATCATTTAGTAATTTAGGTACTAAACGCATTATACCAGTCCTTTCAGTTACTCTAAGGTTGACTGGAAGAGATCTCTAAGTGTACACAACTTTATTCTTTTATTTATTTTTGTTGTTGTTAATTTTGGTACAGCCAAGCGTTTACATACATACATAAACAAGGATAGGACAATTCACAAATATATCACATACAGACCGGGACCAACTTGTGCAAATTGTCAAAGTTGTCTATCCCCAGTGGGAACTGAACTCACGACAACGACCTCTGGCGTTCGAGTCCAATGACCAATCCACTAGGCCATCGATCGGCAGTCAATCAATCGTGGTTTATACGAATACATATTGTCAGTCACCACAAGAAATAAAACCCACGATCTATAGCGTAACTCCCTGACGACTAGCTAAAGAAGCGGTCTAAACTGTATTTCTAGACTTAAGATTTACGACTGCAAGACCTAGGAACATTACATAATATGTTAGTTTAAAGTTTAGACACATGTTATTTTGCTAAGACATTGTCACCGGCGGAAAACTAACTTTGCAGTGAAAGTGGGATCGGTCAAAAGTCCTATGTTTATGTATGGGTAACTTAAAGCGAGTTAAGTAATGCTATCGGACAGGATCGACGCTTCTTTCACCGTTCGAAAAATTCCCCATCACAAGGTTGCCTGGAAGAAATCGCTGAAAGCGATAAGGCCGACATTGTGTAGATTTATTATTCTTTCAATTCAATTACTCTTTATTGCACGTAAAAAAATAAAAAAGAGAATAAGTAACTTACATATGTACATCTAGGCGGTCTTATCGCTAAAAGCGATTTCTTCCAGACAACTGTTCTGGTGGTGACGCGCGCAGTCAGGGGTCTGAATGTTCTGTCTCGGGAGGGGTTGGATATATTCAACTGTTGTCTGATCGAATTCACAGGAGCCGCATTTCGATTGTTAAGTGTTAGGAGGCGACAAATCAATACTGTGCATAAAAACTAAGAGTGGTTGCTTACAGTGCCAAATTAGGTTACCTGTAATGGCACTGTAATGGTATTTCAAATAAATAAATAATTAAAATAAATAAATAATTTATATATGTACGTTCCTTCCACCTGGCGCAAGAAAACTGCCTCATTGTTAAGCAAAGTGCGCGGGAGTAGTGACAGCATCCTGAAAATGATAGCTGACAGAATGGATAGTCTTCTGGTGTGGATACTCACCCTGAGGACTAAATCACTTTTAGTTATTAAGTACTAACTTATCTTAAGCCTATGCTAATACAAATGGACCGCTGTTGTCTTGTAAATAAAATATAAATAAATATTAATTAGTATTTATTGGTGAACCCCGCGCGTAGTCGTATCTGGTGCACCGCATCTCGCTGGCGATCAGCCTGGAAACGCCGCCAGCGTGATGGGTACTGTCCAGCCGGGTACGACTCTGGGCGGGTTATAATGCGTTACCAGACGATATCAAGCCCCTGTCTGATAAACAATTACTTGAAAAAGTCAAAGAGCTACCTATTGCTTAAGCGCTGTCTCTATGATATCAATGAGTTTTGCAGTAGAAATAAATAACATGATATCTTCGATTTACAATTTTATTCTTCAGTTTAATTCAGTTTTTTATGTAGTTCTAAGTAGACAGATAATTATAATATGCTTCACTCTTAAAGGGGTAAAATTGTACAGGAACTTTAAGTAATTTATGGCAAATAAATAAAATGAAATTTAGAAAAAAATATTTTACAATAAAGAATTTTTAATTTGATTTGCGGAGGACAAGATGTGGTAGCGTGTAGGTATAACTTACTTCTTCAGTTCATACGAAATATTTATTGTCCAATTTGTAATGAAGGACATCGTTATTCTAAACAGTCTGCACCATAACCATAACTACTCTGATTTCTTTTTATTAGCAAATAAAAGTGTCTACAAATGGAATTAAACGGCTTTCCCTTTTTATAAAGATCGCAGACGTTTCCGACGCTGTGTGAATTATAAAATATCATCTTTGCAATAGCATTACCAGGCAAGTGCGTTTCCAATGCGTTCTAAGCTGGAACTTGAAAATCAAACGAAGCCTGCTCTAGATTTTTACCATTACCAGCTATAACGCCGACTCGACCTAAGTTTACTGCAGATAGGAAATCTAGTTACAGAACATCATTGGTAGGTATATCATCAGTCGAAATACGTCCACTTCTGAACATAAGCCTCCTCAATCCTCCACTCTTGGTGAGTTGTCCATTAGGGTATTTGCCATAATCACCACGCTTGGCAGGCTGAAAAAAAACAAATACATTTTTTTATTAATATTTTATTGTTGATGGATTTGCGCTTGACCTCAATCTCACCTGATGGTAAGTGATGATGAGGTCTAATGTGGAGCGCGCTTACCAGAAGATGTCTATTCAGTATTCCTTTAAAAAGGTCACAATTATTCTTTTAGCCCTCCCCCCCTCCCCCCGAGTACTCATAGCCTACGAACGCGGGTAGCAATAACCCCCGAAAATTGGGTATTCATATTCATTATAGATAGATACAACCGCAGATGTAGTGTAAATATCTCCCTCCCTTCTTCCCCTAACTCCTCTCTTATAGAAAGTATTTATATCGCATCGTATAGGAAGATGTACACACGCACTTCTTTAAGAAACGAGATCCATTATTACGCAAGCGCGGGCGCCGCGTGGGAATGTGCCAGGGTACATTCCTAGAACGTCTGCGAAAAAGCTAGATGCTACTCGGAACTTACTTCCGATATAATCTATCTGTTACTACATATACTGATAACGCTTATCTATTGATTAGAGTAGATCTATTAATATATTGACATTTCTAAACTTATCATCATCATCTTCAGGTTATTTTTGTCTCCACTGCAGGAGCACAACCCTCTCTCATCTGCCGGAGACAGACGGAGGATTTGGCCTACACTCCCCGCGCTGGCCAAACGGGTTGGGGAGGCCTGATTGATATTTTATAATGTCGCCTTGTACGACATCCACGGGAAGAGTTGGAGTGGTCTTATTCTACTCTACCGGAAACCACACGGCACGAACCTACTTATATAAAAAATAAATTACCAACTCCGTTCGCGTGGACTACAAATTTATTCTCCGCTCTCGCTCCCCGCTACCCTCGCCTCCAAACGTAGTCCTCCTAACTCATTGCAGTCTGAATTCCGCCGAGCATTACACTTCTTTGTTGTTTATTGTATGCTTACATACCAATTGTGATTACACTTGGTATGTACAATAAAGGATTTTCACTTTGACTTAACTTTGAACATTCTAATTTTTTTTTCCAAAAAAAAGCTGACATGGCGTCGATTATTTTGCGGTTTACTAACCTTGCCAAGTCACCGGATGGAAGTACATTTTCAATGGCACCGTGTTTCGGCCAATGGAAATGTGGAAGTAGCATTGAAGATCAATTAGGTAAGGAAGCGCCCATTAGCTCTGGTTATCTTAACAATGTTTTGATGTCCTTTGTTGCTCTGGGATCACTTGGTTCTGGTAGTTGCCTGTCCGGTGCTATCCAGATGAGTCATAGGCGTCCCGGCTTACACAGTTATCGCCACCAACATACCCCTATAACTTTTAAACGGCGGACTGACTAAATCTAGTTTATTGCGACTAAATTAGACTAATTACGGACTTTTGTTTCTATCTATTCAGAATTGCAATCCGCGATTGTGGCATGCCAGAATAAGGCATACACCCAAAGGATAGGCCACCAAAAGTGGCATTCTATTGGGGCGGCTTATGTTCAGCAGTGGACGTATTTCGGTAGGTGATGAATTCTACTATGATCAAATTATTGTGTCCAACTCTTCCCGTGGATGTCGTACAAGGCGACTAAGGGAATACATTATAAAACATCAATCAGGCCTCCCCAACCCGTCTGGCCAGCGCGGGGAGTGTAGGCCAAATCCTCCGTCTGTCTCCGGCAGATGAGAGAGGGTTGTGCTCCTGCAGTGGAGACAAAAATAACCTGATGATGATGATTGTTTAAAAACAAAATGTAATGTAGACACGAGTGATCGCTTTTCCACAACAAAAAAGTGGATGGATTTAGTCATTTAAATGTAATATGATTACTACTTCGACGTTTTCTACGTTTAGTCAAAGTTTAATTTTGAATACAAAAATAATACTTCAATCTTTTTTTATTTATGACCCCCTTTGAAAGCTGAACACGCGCCTGCCGCCACCTACTAATGTCTGCACTGCACAATAAAACAACAAAATTTGAAGGATTCCATTTAATTATCTCAATACAAGTCACATAACGAACAAATAATTATAATTGAATAATTAACACATCTAGAATATACACCGATTACACATCCTCTCATAAACATGTGACATACTACATTCACTGAATTTTAGATAATACGTCTTTATGAGAAGTTCAATATGTACTTTATTTTAAGCCTGTGTAATTAAGAAGTAACCCTTGGTATATATAGTCTACTTTTTTAAACGTGCACTATTATAAAAATAAGACAGTCTCAGTTGTCAAATATTATAATTACATAACAAATAAAAGAAATTGACGTTTAATTTTAATCATAACCTGGTGTCACAGATTGGCATGCTCATCCCTACATTTATAAAATACGTCTCTCTGTCTGCCCCGTTTATTATTATTAGGTATTCTATGCCGTTAGTGTCATAAGAACCACAGACTATCTCATTAACGTGTTTATTTTAAAAAAACTGCCAGGTTTTAGTATATATTTTGTTACGTTAGGTAACATAATAACGAGTAACATAATTCTGTAGACCACGCGAGCGGAGCTGTGGGCACATCCAGTACATGTGTGATAAAATAAATACTTAGATAAATACTAAAACAAATAGATCCAAAACCTTTATATACAACCTTTATAATGATGTCCGTAGTGTACGGTTAAAAAAAATAGACTATAATAGTGTGCCTTTGCCAAAAAATAGGACGTAATATAAGCTGTTGATGATGATATTCGAAGTAACGATGCTAGCTTCGCCTTACTGCAAGAGTCAGCGAAGACTTAGCAAGAGCAGTGCGGCGGATTTGTTGCTGACAATTAATAATAGTGTTTAAAAAGTTAAGCATAAAGTTCAAAATTATTTATTGGAGTAAAATGTAAACAGCGAATAATGTCGTATGTTTGCGCTTTTACTTTTGAACTTTATAACGATATCATTAGATACGATTATTATTTGTGATGGTATAATCCGCTGCGCTGCTCTGACTCTTAGGTTTCTGGTAAGCTTTGAGGGTTTGAGGTAAGCCTAGTTCAACAATGGTCTACAGGCTACGGTGACATTTGATAGGAATTAGGTAAGTGTGCTTAAAAACAGCCCAGTTTTTAACATCAGATGAAATTGCTTTATTCAAAGAATGTTTTACATTATGAGTATAATCAAGATCTTCAGTTTATTATATATTTTTTGTGACCTTACTAAATCTAGACACATAGGTACCACGTCGCATTTATTTAACTATCTTAATCTTAGAAAACATCAAAACTACTAATAATAATACATTTATGAAGCATTAGTAAAATGAATAGAAATATGCATATTTTTTGTCCCCGTTAGACGTATACAGACATGGACATAATGGAAAAGGACAAAACATTAATATAGGAGTATTATTTTGACATTGTGACATAGAAAATCCACGTACATTGCGTATACATAAGGTATCTTTGCTCGCAAACGGACGGATTTAGATAAAAATGAGGTAGGAAACAGGTGGAATTTCTTCACTTTAAAAGGAATTGTAACCTTAAATCAATCGGCACGTTTGAACGCCATGCGTATCCCTAACTAGGGGGCCAATTCTACTAATGCATTTTCGCACAAAACGCAACTGAACTGCAGCTGAAACGCAGGTTTTGACTCTTTTCGTACTCCGTTGCGCACAACGTTCGTGCTTCAGCTGCGTTTCAACCGTAACTAACGTTTTAAACAAACGTCAGACGTAGATGGATTACTGATGGAACGAACGTTTCTACATTTTGACAGTAGTCTTAGGTAAAAACGAAACTCAGCTGCTGTCAAAATAGCATCTCTTAAAAAGTTGGTAGAAAGGTAGAATTGGCCCCCAGTGGTGAGGGGGAGGAGGGAGTCGGAGGAGGGTGTGGAGCGGGAGGGATATGGGTACGCTGATGGTGACGATGAGGCGTAAGGTGGAGCGCGCTTACCCAGAAGACGCCTATTCACTTTCCTTTCTCAAATAGCTTTAGCACTCTCTTCTCATTAACTACTTGATATCATGTATAACTTATGTTATATTCTATTAATAGTTACACATTTTACTAATGCTTCTTTACTTAATACACCCGCATATTTCAACTGCTAAGTAAAGCTCTGTGTAACATTAAAACAATTTTGTCCTACGGCAAATAAATTGGTATCTTTTATAGGCATTTTGTGATCGAATTTATAGGTTTTAACAATAAATACGCCGTTTTCATTGGTCCGTGAAATGATAAAACTAATTTAGTGTGAGGCAATGCATTTATGGACTATTTTAGTGCTTTGTTTTAACGTAAGTATTGCATTTTTTAATTGATAACGCTATTTCGATGGTGGCTGTTACACTAAAATCAGACTAACCAACGGCCTTTTAGGATAAAACGGAATCGTCATATTGAGACCTCCACGTCCGTCCCTTTCAACTGTTTCTAGTTTTGGGGTAGGTAGAAGTAAACTATTCTGCCGTATAAACTAGAAACGCAGTAAGTAAAATCGTGAAAGCTCTTAAAGGCTTAATCCCTTCACCGCAGGTTAGCTGAAAGAAATTTCTTTAGAAAATAAGCTTATAATCTTTTGTATAATTTTCTTTTCTTTGTGTTGTTCTTTGTATATTTGTGTGTACAATAAACTATAAAAAAGGCATTAACTGCATCCGTGGCGCTTACGTCGTTTTTGGTCGGACTATTTTGACTTACTGCGTTTATAGTCTAGACGGCAGTATTATATCCCATAACCACTTTACATTTACTAATTTAAGATCTAGTTATAACCTATTACACCGTCAACTGAATTTATTCTAGAATTGTAGGTACCCGGACCTTCTAAAGGTCAAAATTTACTAATACATAATTTTATTATATTAAATATTAAAATTAACTAAAAATATGAGAAAATACTAAAACGTATAGTTGAATGTAACACAACATCTTACGAGTGAGTGACAATGTTAAAAAAACCGTTTCATTATAAATATTGAAGGTACACTTAACATTTTACATCGTTGGCAAAAGTAGGTAACAAATTAATTCCTGTATTCTAATTACATTTTAACAATCAGAACATTATAATGACAGCATTTGAAAAATTGTTTTACCCTTCTGATAAAAATATAATCGAACACATTATGTCGATCTCCCCAAACCTGTCGATGTGGAATCGGCTTAAGCCGGCCGGTAAAAACTTGTGTACGGTTCGGCCTATTCCCTTCATCATCATCAGGTTATTGTCTCCACTGCAGGAGCACAACCCTCTCTCATCTGCCGGACACAGACGGAGGATTTGGCCTACACTCCCCACGCTGGCCAGACGGGTTGGGGAGGCTATTCCCTTAGTCCATTAAAATAGATTTCTCCTGGTTCGATCGGGTTAAGCCGGTTCCGCGTCGTTAGGGAGACCCTTATGGTGCGTACAGACCTCATTTCATTTCATCATCATCGTATCATTTTGTGACATGGACCCATTGCCCACTATTAGGACACTTGCGCTAGAATGTATGGCGCGAACAAAGTCTAACCGCCTAAATTTTAATTTAATTTTAGTTGCTCGTTATAATTTTTACATCATCATCATATCAGGCCCTAGAAGTCCACTGCTGGACATAGGCCTTCCCCAATGAACGCCACCACACCCGGTCCTCTGCCCTCCGCATCCAGCCGCTTCCGGTCACCATATATAATTTTTACATTTTAATTATATTTTGCAAGTTCGTTTTTTCTCTAATATTAAAATAATTATTGTATCGCAGGGCAAAGGCCAGTTGTAAACTCCATTTCTTGTTTTTCTACTGGGCGCAAGTACATACATTGCTACTGCAACCATTGCTGAACCTTAGAGACCTATGTCCAGCTAAGAGAAAAAAAAAAAAAAGAAAAAAAAAACGAATAAAGGAAAAAAATGCAAAAAAAAAGGCATAAAAAAAAATGATCAATATCTATTTACTTATCTATCCGACTGTATTGACTAAATCTGACTTGACAGAATGACTGAGCAGCCCGACGACGAAGCCGTCATTGTGATGTCGCGCCCCTGAATGGGGAGAGTTGCCGTATAGAGGACCAAGCACAGAATTAGTTATTTGTAGGGGGATCAAGCAGGGTGCTCCGACAAAGAGCACCTGAGCAAGTACCGGGCACCTCCCCCGTGATTCGGCCTGTGTGACCTAGATGTCGAAAGGCCATGGGAGGTGGAGGGTCTGTCCAGCTAAGATACAGATGATGATGAATGTAATAAGTCATTACGCATCTTTACACAACCTATTAATAAACATGTTGCAATTAAAGCTATACACAAAAACAAATGAGCTAGCGAACGAGCAAGAAACTAAAATATATATAAGCAAAAACTCAACATGAGATACACAACGTAGCGTAAAATCACAAAAATCATCACCAAACTTAACAATTCCTACAGAGTTTTCTACGCGCACAAAAATTTTACGTATGTTTTCAGTAGTTCAATTAACAGCCCCGACACTCTAAACAAGCGAACAGTTTTAATCACCTACTACTATTCCAGCGCACCAGCCTGCCCGTACACGTTTATGTATGCGCGTAAGGAGGTTGCGGGTTCGAATCCCGCTAGGGGCAAATGTTCGTATGATGAATATAAATGTTTGTACCCAAGTCTTGGATGTTTATATATTTATTTAAGTATGTCTATCCGTTATCTAGTAGCCATAACACAGGCTCTGCCTAGTTTGGGACTGGATAATTGGTGTGAATGTCTGACATATTTATTTATTTATAACTAATTGTAGGTCTGGCTGATGCACCCAAGTGCTAGCGAGAGAGGGACAACGTTACACGTCAACAACAGTGTTTCTCTTTCTAACATAAAGCGTCGATCTCTCAGTACTAAGTAGAACTGCCAGTCGTGCTTTATTTTGCGGACGACAGTAACATTTATAGTAGGTACTGCTTGGTACTAATGAAACTTTTGGAGTATACGTAGTTTAATCCACTTATGTCATTGAACTAATGGGATTCAAACGTATCAGTAGTACAAATAATTGAAATGGTAATTGAACTACTGAGAACACAGTAAATTTTAGGCGTTTCGTATAATCTAATAACTAGAAAAGGGAACTGGGCTGTACTGCTTTCAACATACCTTTTCTAGTTGTAGTATCCCGATCGCAATAGAAAAAAATAGGACAGTTCAATTTAAAAACAAAACATATCCAAAAGTATTTAAACAAAAACTTTTGTTTTACACAATTGGAGATTGCAACTTTAACTGGAAGTCAAAATTACGTCTACAGAGTAGGTGTTTCAAAATTGCAGTTTTAAATATTTGCATTCATATATTTAAAACGACTGTTCAAATTATACCGACAACCTGTATTGCGTACAAACTTGATCTGAAATAAAGTAATTGTGTTCCTCCAGTGAAAAAGGACCTAACTAATAAAATTGCTATTTTCAGGAAACCAACTAAATGATTTTTAATGAAGTTCGGATTTTTTAAACGGTTCAATAAAAAACCTTCATATTGACCGCCTCGTTGGCCTAGTGGATTTGTTATCGTACTCGAGCGCTAGAGGTCGTAGGTTCGATTCCCACTGGGGACAGACAACATTGTACAAGTTGGTCCCGGTGTGGATGTTATATTTGTGAATTGTCTAAGACTTGTTTAATTCCCATAGTATAGGAGAAAATCCTAGTTTGGGATTAGACAAGTATTTGAATATGTACTTATATAAATAATACTTATTTATATATTTACTAGCTGTTGCCCACGACTTCGTCTGCGTGAACAACTTAACATCACAAATTATTATGTATTTCCCGTAGGAATGAGATGTTTTTTCGGGATAATAACTATCCTATGTCCTATTCGAGGACCTAACCTATATGTATGCCAAGTTTCATCCCGATCCGTCCAGTAGTTGTAGCGTGATTGAGTAACAAACATCCAAATTCTAAATATCCAAATATCCAAACTTTCACATTTATAATATTAGTAGGATATACAGGTCAAAACATTATGGACCATTATAAACGAAAGAAAAAAAAATCTACTGAAAAGTAACATTGTCTTAGTTTGGTCCTTGTTCACTGGAGGCACAGAATTTAACAAAAGTTCTTTCATTCTCATTCCATACATTCTTTTTGTAAATAAACAGATATACTTACTAAATTACATACATTTGTTGTATGAAGTCCAAATAAATGAGTAAACGTTCAAAAACATTTTAGCACATAAACAGTCATTCGTTTTTCAGTCTAAAAGCATTGAAAGAAATGCATGTTTCCCTGTCTAATCCAAAATCAAACTATTTTAAAAAGTTTGCGTTTTATTTTCTAATTTTCATTTTGGTTGTAAAATAAAACCAAAAACGGGATGTGTACTGGGTTAGAAACTCCGTATCGAAACACAGCGAAATAAATTCGATAGAAATAAACTTATAGAAAATTTATGTAAAGGATGATGGGCGTTTTTGTATGGAACCTGTTAGCACCCACTAATAGCAATCAATACGTGATACGCCAATGAAAAAGTATTATTAAGTAAAATACTAGTTACTATAGTGTCTAATTTAAGTTATCTGTTATGGGCCCCTTAGTTCCCAGTCACTAGAATTGTCCTTAGTAACTATTTTTCTACTTATAAATGGGTCATTCCTGAGAGAAGTGTTCTTCGCGGCAGATTCGTGGCTTTTATTTTTCTCATGAAATTATCTATAAGGTCTACGTGAGCGCCTTATCGATAGCTTGACTCGTTTTTAAGAATTATGTCCATAGTAACTATTTCTCTACTTATAAATGGGTCATTCCAGGGAGAAGCGTTCTTCGCGTCAGATTCGTGGCTTTTATTTTTTCTCATGACGTTATCTATAACGTCTAAATGAGTGCCTTATCGATAGCTTGACTCGTTTTTAATCCTTCTTTTCCCATGTAATTTTAGTTTTCACCAGTCATGAGAAAAAAATATGAGCCAAAAACGCTTCTCCCAGGAATGACCCAAATACATTTTGTGTGGCTTATCATTTATTGTTAATAATAATAAATAAATCATTATTATTCATCTCTCCATAAAAATACAATAACTCCGCCAAACTGTATAATTTTGTTGGCAGAAATGACTCTTTTTTATACATAAACTACTCACCTATGGTGAATAGCAAAGCAATTTAATAAAGGTTTTTGATATTAGCAAAAAAGGATGGAAGTTACGTTAATGAGTTTACTAGAAATTTCTTATATTTAATTTTGAAAGTGTTTTTGTTATTTAAATAGCTTCTGATGCCTGTTGTTATTAGTGGCTGGGCCAAAACCCCCATCATCCTTTCGCCACCACTGTAACTATTTTATCACCAATACAGTAACATTGATTTTATACTTATTCTAAAGAATATTTCGAGTTTTCTTTATATACGTTATACTTTTACTATATTCCGCTTTTTATAATTTTCCACTATTTATTATACTACGACATAGTCGTAACAAATATTTCTTGATTAAAAACTATTATAGCAAGAATAGGAAAAGGACCACATATAATTTATAACCATAGGTGGAAAAGCGAAAAACATTTCAATAGTTTTTTTAATCACAGGACTATTTTACATGCGCGCATTTCTTCTACTAGAAGTTAGTCTAGAAACGCACCTTAACATATCGTACACCTCATACCATGAAGCAAAATAATTTTTCGTAGTTCATAGTTTCACCTCAAAGTTTTTACCTTCATGATTGACACTAATTGGTTATAAAAATTAGAAAACAGATGATTTTAATGTGCATCTGTTATCTGATTATTTTGCTTCATTGTATGAGGTGTAGGTATACTAGAAGAATTTAACAAGTCCACACGTCTTTGTTTTGAAATAATGCCAAATGAAAGGTTGCCTGAAATAAACTGCTTTTAGCTTTAAGACAGCCTAGATCAGTAATGTAAGCTACTATCGTATCTGTGTATTTTTAATCGTGCAATATATTTTTAAATTTAATATTACATATACATGTAACATACATTTGTCGAATTCCAAACTAGAATTTTCTCCTGTGCTATGGGAATTAAGCATATAATTGAACAGAATTGAAATGGAAAACAAGTTTCCGTATGGACTTAATCAAACGTGTATTAAATTTACAGGGCTTCGGTGATACATTTATGAACTTGTTAGTATCTTTTTAATACCAGTATAGTAGACTTGTTTAATACCAGTATACTGGCGATATGTTAACCTAATGTAAAAGCCCCATAATAATATAATAATTCTCTATTACACCGAAATTTTACTCTATAATAAATCTATATCTTTTTCAATATCTTAGTCTAACACTTCTAATTTGGATAGTATTTAGGAAGTGCAGAAATTATATTACCTATATTCTTATATAAATTGTATGATTCAATTGCATTGACTCTTTGGTATGATATGGGAAGAAAAGCTAGTTTATGCAATATTTATTTTTAGTCATTTTAAGCCAACAATGCTTACTGATAAATGTATTTCAAAGCAAAAGAATCTACAATCTTGAGACTAGAACAAAATGTATGTATGCATGTTTAGGTACACTCGGCTAATTTAATTCCTGACACATAAAATCACGCGACCCCTTATGGCTGTCTCACACAACCAACAAGTGTCGTTATTGTTATCATCATTATTTACCAATATATAAAATTCTGGAAAATTGAAAAACTAACAAATTTCACAATCTTTCACATTGACAACTTTGAGGAAAAAAAAACAGACAAAGATGCCATAAACAATTATAACGCAACGCATAATTACGTTCATATCGTGCGAAAACGGGACAAAACACTTGGGACGGTCAGAAATTAAATTTGCCGACCGTACAGTACAGCACGGGATATGATAAGACATTATGCCCTTACACACTGAACAGAAGAAACGCTGCGTTATATTCAATAAAGTTAATAGAATATATACAGTACTAGACCGTCGGCAATCTTTCGACGAAATAAAAAATATATCGCAGCATACAATTACATACACTCGCGGAAATAGAATGGTTATCAGGTCGGTCGTCACCTTATGAAATGAATGTTTTTATTTTGGAAAACAATGATCCATCATTTGTTAGTAAGCAACTTAAGAAACCTATGTTAGTATCGAATTATTAAAAATCGAAAATTAAACTATTTATTATGACGTGTGAAGAGAGAGACTGTAAAATCTTTCAGCTATCCCTTTCAGGATGCTGTTAAAGCTCTCGCGCATTCTCCTCAATAAAGAGGCTGCTATTTTGGGCATGATGGCATATACTTTCATCATCATCATATTAGCCTTTAGACGTTCACTGTTAGACATATGCCTTCCCTAACTTCCACCACATCCGGTCCCCGCCCTCCGCATACATCTGCTTCCGGCCACGTTCTTCAGGTTGTCGGCGGCAGGGCGTCCCACCCGTATTATACAATCACGAGATAATACGATTGATGCCGAGACACGAATAGCACACAATGTTTAAGTTTCATTTTCAAATTATTACACGGAAAATATTAAAATTCCTTCAAGCAGCTGAATTCCCTTTCCGCGAGTGTACATTACCCAGATTTCTAGTTCCGTTAGCGGAGGAAACGATGTCTTTATGCCTACCTGCATCTAAGTATATTGCTTGACGCTGAAACAATCGCTGCTCGCTTGCGTTTTCTCCGTGGAGTGTGAAAGTTCACACATTATTGCAACATTTAACATAAATAATTTATCTTGGAATTCGTCTAGTGCATGTGTTATGGTGTTTATGGCACCATGTTCAGTATATTTCGGTTCTCGAGTGATTCCTTCAGAGCGTAGAATAGTTGCAGCTGTTGTTCCGGTTTTAGGTTATATACCTGTTGATTAAATTATACATTTAATCACTGTATTTATAGTATACAATAGGTACAATTAATGCATAAGTGAGAGTACACCATTGGTCTACTACACTCGCGAGCAAAATAAATCGACACACCCCCTAAGGGGACGTTCACAAATGCAAAACGCATTATTTAAAAAAAAATACTGAATCAGTTTTAATTTTAAAAGTATCATGTTAAGGCTTAGGTTTTTGTGTAATTTTTTTACATCGGTTGCGTCTTTTGTTTTAAGAAAAAAAAAACTTTCACTATTATGAAATAAGCTCACCTCAAGTATTACGAGGTCATTTGCGTCGCTGTTTTTTCACTGAAATCTAGTTCTTATAGAACATCATTTGACTAAATATGAGGACACATGGTCCAGTGAAGGCCTAAATCGGAGTAGAAGCTAGAGTGTAAATAAATGCTTGATTTTTTTCTTCATCAAAACATCGTGAGCAAAATGCATACGCTGAAGAAATTCTAAGGCCAGGCCAGCTAGGACAGGTATGTAACCAGCGACACTTCAGCGAACAAAGAAAACGGTCCGAGCGAGAGACCCACATAGGGACGTTTGTCTCGTTTTAGTATTATGACCATCAGTTGCAAAGCATCAATTTTCGTAGATGCATCACAAAAGGACATACATAGTTTTTATTTATCATCATAATGTCAAAAATATAAACTGATTTGGTATTAAAATTATTGGAAATTTATTCTTAAAACTTTTTTTTAATAAAAAAATTTTGAAACAAATATTTACGTAACGATCGAACTATTTGTACAAGCTTTATTGTGTTTTTGTCAAGAAATCTTAAGCAATAACACTCTCGGGGAGTTCACATCAGTAATGATGTCCACATTAGAACGAGACAAATGTTCCAACTTAGGACCTCTCGCTCGGACCGTTTCCTTTGTTCACAGCGTGCAGTGCCTTTGGGTAGGAAGTCAATGGTTCTGCCTAACTTCTATTCTATTTATATGATGGTAATTTCGCTAATTACCTGTTGCAGAAGCTTCTGCGGCGTAGCAGTGTGGATGAAGCTGGTGATGTATACGTTCACGAAAGTGGCCATCAGGAACTGGCAGTCGAAGCGGTCCATAATGCCGCCGTGGCCGGGGATCACGTCTCCGAAGTCCTGGATAAGAAAAAAAATACTTGCAGATTGTTGACGCGATTATTTTCTGACCAACCATTGCTTAAGTAAACTACTTTTAGTTGTACAGTATAGCGCCAATTTGTTCTCTTCTCTCTCTCTTTCAGGTCAAAATTCTCAGTAGGAGTAATAAAATTGCACGTAAAAATAAAAACCTAACATTCGTTCGTTCTGATGCTATTCATCATGTCAGCCCCTAGACGTCCACTGATGGACATAGACCTTCCCAAATGAACATCACCACACTCGGTCCTCCGCCCTCCGCGTCCAGCCGCTACCGGCCACCTTCTTTAGGTAGTCGGTTCACCTGGCGGCGGGTCGTCCCACCCTGCGAGTGCCGATCAGCCGCCTCCACTCCAGAACTCGTCTGCCCCAACGGCTGATGCTATTATGATGGTATAATTATTATTTCACCGGAATATTATCTTGAAGTCTAATAAAAGTCCGCAGTAAATTTATACGGTATATTGGAGCCTGGTTTTATGTAACCCGGAAAACCCGGTTTCAAGCGAGGAAAGGGAGGAGGGGGAGACGGGGAGGGGGGATGAATAGGCTAGGGCTGCCACTGACAACCCTATTTCAGTGTTTGTGTTCTCATCTCTGCTTCGTTGACTGTAGATGCATGCGTACCTTGATCTTAAACGCCCTCTTGAAACCCGAAGCGAAGAACCCGCCGAAAGGACCAATGACCGAGCTGAAGAAACTGAGCGCGAGCGAGTGAATCATGAACGGGTATATGGTCACTTTCTGCATGCCCAACTGGAACATAAAATATATTCGTAGATTTTTTTTAATAATGTGTTTTACGGCTCTGGATATATTCGTAGATATTGGGAAGTGTTGCCAGGTCCACTCAGGCATTGGGCAATTAGCTGTAAAAATTAGCTAGATTTGCTAAAATTAATACATTTGAGCCATTAAAAAAAAATTATGTTTATTCAATTCAATTACGAGTACTTCACGTTTAATATAATATTTATTGCACTATAAAAAATCCTGGGTATGTCTCCGGCAAATGAGATAGGATTGTGCTCCTGCAGTGGAGACACAACAAAATAACCTGATGATGATGATAAAAAATACACCGATACAATAATAAAAAGCTTATATTAGTATAATATCTAGGAGGCCTTATCGCTTTCTTCTTCTATTCTTAAAAAGTGCAAATCGTTGTCATATTAAATTATTTAAAAACATGTTTTAATCCGTTCTGCCTTGATCGCAGTAATAAGAAAATAGTGTTATTTATTAGTATATTCCCAAATTCAAATCATTTAATCGTAAACACAGGTATCTGAAGCTGGTCGAATACATTTAGGTACTCTATGTTTTGCCCATAGGGGTACGATAATTCGTGTTTAACGTTTCACAAATAAAAACATTTTTTTCATTACATATTAAAATTAATGTATGTATGTATGTAAACGCTTTATTGTACCAAAAATAACAACAACAACAATAATAAAATAGGAATTAAACTGTGTACAAAGGCGGACTTATCCCACTTAGGGATCTCTTCCAGTATAATTAAGTCCAATATACAGAATTCACATCTTTTCCACACGCGTACCTGAAGTCGACAAAAAGTAAACTTTTCTTTATAATACCTAATAAACAATCTAAAGTTAGGAAACCCAATGAATATGTCTTCCATAGTCTTTTATGTATAATATGGAATAGGACTATTGGAGGGTAAATGAACTTACGACTTTCATGACAGGTTGCAAGAATTGCGGCGGCGTGTACTCTGTGAGGCGGAACAGCAGCGAGGGTTCGCAGTCCATGGTCATGCGGCCCAGGGACTCGGAGTACTCGATCGGGCACACCAGGTATGGGTACTGGGCCATCATGTATGACATCTGGAATGGACCATAGTATATTTAATGGAATAACAGAGTAGTTTAATATTTAATCAAGTAATTGCGGGGTCTCATCTTTACTTTTTTACTTTAACAGAGTTATATTAAATTTTTAAATATTTTCATTGTGCAATAAGAATTACTTTCATATGGACTTTATTAGTAACTAGCTGTTGCCCGCGACTTCGTCCGCGTGGACAACTTAAAATCACATATTACGTTTTTCCCGTAGGAATGGGATGTTTTTTCGGGATAAAAACTATCCTGTGTCCTATTCCAGGACCTAACCTTTATGTGTGCCAAGTTTCATCACGATCCGTCCAGTGGTTGAAGCGTGAACAAACATCCAAATATCCAAACTTTCGCATTTATAATATTAGTAGGATATAATACTTATATTGCCTTTGTGAAAGAAAACCTTATTGCATAATGGGATTATGCGCTTTTGAAAAGTCACTCCTATTTTAGTAATTCATATAAAATTATGTCATATCCTGAGTTATACGGAATACGAATTATTTATTTTAAAATTAAAATTTGGCAACGTTACCAATATTGACAACACATAGTGTTTATTTAATTTTATATTTTATTTTAATGCAATAATTTAACAACCCTATTTTATTCCTGTTTACGTTAGACCGCAATCTCACCTTTTGGTAAGTGACGATGGGCCCTAAAGTGGAGCGCACTTACCCAAAAGATGCCTATTAACTTTTTTTTAAAGATCCAAATTTGTACTCGTCAGGAAATACCGAAACTGGCAGTGAGCGTTTCACTTACGCTACAACTGTTAGTTGTCTATTTATTGGGCATGCCCCAAAAACACGTACCAAATTTACTGTCTCACGGTCTTTTTCGTAGGTTCAACTTACATCTCCTACTAACATCTCAAACCTGATTATATAAAGTACATAAATTGTAAGCCTGCATTGAAATTAGACTTACCTATCCCATACAGCCACTACCATAATAGAAATCAGGCAGTCATAACTTTTTTTTATTTTTTTATTTTATTTGGGAAACATACAGTCACAAACAATTATTATAACGGGGAAAAAATATATAACATAAAGACCTAGAGTTCCACTAATAGAAGAATACATATAAAAAAAGGAGCATAGTAGTAGCATTAGAGTAGACGGTTAACATATATCAAGAAAATAGTACGGAAACAGAAAATAATAATTAAATTAAAATAATAATTAAATTAAATAAACAAAACAAAACAGCAAACCAGACCTTCTTCCTTCTAGACCTCATGGATCGTAAATAAATGCTTTATGAAAAATAATAACTTACCACTAAACCAAATACTACAGTAGACACGCCGCCACCGATGAATCCCTCCCATGTCTTTTTGGGGCTGAGCTTGATTAGGGGCGTCTTGCCGAAGAAGAAACCGAACACATAGGCCATCACATCGTTACAGATGATCATGGACACCGGCACTATGAACCAGATTAGACCTGGAACAAATAGTATTTATATATAGAACAATTGCCTTCAGTGCTAAGGATTTCTGGTTCGATCCAGATCATTGGTGTGTCATGTTTTAATAATAATAATTTATTTCAGACAAAGTCCATAATTTGTTAGTAATACAAAAAATATAAAAAAATAAAACTTAATCTATGTTAGTAATAAATCAATGTTACATATTAATGTATTGTTCTGTCTATTAAAACAGGACAATACTTATTTTCTATATGAGACACCGGAAGCGAACACGTGTGTTTGATTCCAGTGCCTCATAATCGGACTCTCAATTTTATTCATAACAACGCACAGAAGACTGTTGGAGCTACCCCTCACACAGCGCATCAGGGAAGCGGTTCTTTTGCGAATAATTGCGAAAAAATCGTCAGTGCGCGCCTCCGCGAACATTCCCGATGCGCTGCAGAAACAGTTTTAGAAAAGAAATGTATTGTATGGTTTCCAATTCATTGTATGTATCTGATTAACTGTATTAGTTTTATCCGGGGGATTTATAGTCATGTTTTTAAGCTTAAGTGGCTATGATCTGCAGCAGAGTCGAATGCGATTCGGCTAGACAAGTATTAGAACGGAGTGTCTAACAAAGTTGACGTTGACAAGATAATGACCTTCATCATCAGCTGTGAGTCTTCTTTACCAGACTAATTTAATTAGGCTATATTTATGATACGATTTAACACCTAAAACTTTTGGAGGCTTTTTAATCAAAACAGGAAAAAGTTCCGTAAATATATGTTTAGTTTTCTATTAATAAACCAAAAACAGAGTTTTTTTTAATTTCCTGTCATTGCTAGACCGTTTTACGAATCGCTATGACGAATAATCCGTTTTGACGGAATCTTAAAACAGAATTCTTACACCGACGTTTATAGTTATTTTAATATGCCCGATGCAACTGCGCTGAGAATTCAGAAAATAATTATTTTTTCTAATCGTTTCATGAATATTACAATGTACAGAACCAGGGCAAAAACGAATACCTACTGTATGTGCAACGTTTGTTCTATTGAAATCAAATGAAACACATAAATCATTATTCAGTTTAAACGATACCTCGTTTAAACAATCAGTAATCGTCCCCCACCATACTATACTAAACTGACCTAAATTTATCGTTATACATAATACTGCACCGTTCAACCGGTTTAAGGAGACTTTGCTAGAGTTGTGGAGCACGTGTTTAAGGTTACTTGGGTTTCAACCTAGCCTGTCAACCACAGGCTATTCAGGGAAAACACCTTGAAACAATCTCGAGAAGAAATTTGGTCCAATGTGTAATAGTGGGCTACGCCTAAGAATTTCGTCAGCAACGTATGCTGGTGTTCCCGATAACGTTGTTTTTGGGATACGTTTTCTATGTATAGAATAACAACAGGCAGTTCAATCGTGTGTACGTGTGTGTTATCATCAGCCAAATACGTCCACTGATGAACATAAGCCTCCACAATAGAATGACCACTTTGTCTCTATAAGGGATTTGCTATAATCATCACACTTGCCAGGCAGATTGGTGATAGCAGTAATGATCTTAATATACACAGGAGAAGCCTGGTACCGTGCCTAGTGCAATACCTTAGACGCGTTGACGATACCCACAGGCAGATTGGGGGTGGTCAACTACACACTTACACTAAATTATACAGCTATAATTTATATCAATATTGAGATGAATTTATCTTTGACCTGTTTTACTAAAATTATCCACTGTTCGCTACTTTTTCATCGTAGCTTGACGGTCTTACTAGTTTTTCTTTCAGTCCAGAAGTCACGAGTTACAAGCTGACAGATACTGTGCTTTATTCTGAAGAACGCGAACGAATCCATCATTAAAAACCGCTAAACTTCAAAGCATACCAGAGAATCATCCCATAAAATATTACCGAGTATAACGTTCACACTGCGTCTAATATTATACAATTGTTTACATAGAAAATGTTGAATTATGTTATGTTATTGCAAACCGTATTGTTCTACTCCTCAAACGGATGTGTTTCGACCTACTTACAGGTTGTTTGGGAAAAGTGATTGACGAGTACTTTATATTGTTGAAAGTTTCATTTGGGAATTTAAGTATTATTTACAGATAATAGGTACAGATCGTTTAATTCACGACGGCACGTCCCAATTTTTTTTTTAATGGCAATCGTCAGATTTGGACGTTGTGCCAGTGTCACGTCAAATATTTCTATAAGGTATTCGGTCCGCGTCCCTAGATTTGGTTAATAAGTAGATCAGATAAGCTGAAAGAAACATACTGTTAATAATATAAGTTAGTAAGCAATTTATATAATTACAGTCATTAGATTAGTAGCGGTTAATAATAATAAAAAAAGTATAGGTATTAAAATTTAAGTTTACAATTTTAAGTTATTTTTGATGCAAAAATCAACTAAGCATTGGAAAATTGAAATATCCTTTATGGATAGTAATGATTTGAAACCCTCTCAATCGCCCTTCATAGAATTCTCTTACAAGAATATAAAAAAGTCAACAAAGTGTACATCGTACACAATGTGCGGATTAAGTATTTTTTTTTATTTTCGTAAATCCAAAAATTAAAGAATTCGTGAAATTATCATAATCCCACTATAATAATGTTTGGAAGTTTGTTACATCAATCACGCTTCAACCACTGGACTGATCGGGATGACATACACACACATACTCGTAGGGTGGGTTGGAATAGGACATAGGATAGTTTTTATCCCGAAAAAATATCTCATTCGTACGAGAAACCAAATTAATCGTTGAAAGCAGTGTGTAAATATCAAAATCTATGCGGACGAAGTCACGGGAAAAAGCTAGTTTTTTATAATGAGGTGGAGCGGGGTCAAACATTTTTGGAAGTCGCCGAATTGATCTATACGATGAAAATGGAGCGTTCCAAACAATCGCTCTGTTCCACGCAAGTAGCCACAATTCTTTCACATTCACAATGAAACTTGTGCAGTTACTACTCAGAACATTTAATTATTACTAAATATTGACGCTACGGTTAAATAATGTCAATATTTAGTAAATAATTAAATGTTCTGAGTAGTAACTGCACAAGTATCAAAGTGATTGTGAAAGAGTTGTGGCTACTTGCGTGGAACAGCGCGATTGTTTGGAACGCTCCATCTAGTAGTACATAGAGATCGTTGCGATGAAATAACTGTAATATAATTTCTTTTAAACTTTAGTTACACGAAGCTCTGGAAAGTACACATTTATCTTAACACAACTTTCTAGGATGACCCCCTTTTCTTAACGTAAGAGTTAAGACACGTAGTAATTATTGAGTAATCTGTGGTAAGACGTTCAACAATTCCCGTAAAGTGTAAGGTCAATATTGGAATAGCGAATCTGTAAACGACCCGACCACAAACACCTCTTAAATCTATTTTTATACAAATAATACTGGTTTACTGTCAAGTGAAGGCACACGTGTGGGATCTATTTCTGTCACAAGTAACAATATACGTAACATCACCGTATAAGTTTGCAGTAGGGTGATTCAAACTTGTATGGAGGCAAGGTTGACGTGGTCGGTTTGACGTGGCAAGCGTATGGACGTGGTCTATATGACGTGATAAATGTCAAGGTTGCTTCTCGGTGTGAGTTTTGCAAAGGATCGTGTGGTGGACGATGTACATGGGTGAATGTGACTTTTCATCATCAACCGAAATCAGGGTTCGAAAAAGTCATGATTTTTTCCAAAAAAATCCAATAAATTATGTCAATTTAAAAAAAAAACCTAATTATACAGAATATTTTTGATTATTTTCATTTTATGAGACAACTATTTTGGGAGATAGCCTCTTCAGCTTCAGTTGAGTTTTTCTACATTTGGCATTGTTCACACTAAGTTACGGAATAGATTGGGTACAGAAAAAGCTGGAATGTTAGTTATTTTGTTTAAATATATACTGATATTTATTTAGCAGATGCAGATTTCGAGAGTTAGGTACATGTGGTTTACTTATTATAAGACCCTTAATTTTTAAGTTTAATTCTATCTAAGCCGTAACTTAATTAAATCATTGATTTTTATTGAAAAATTTAAACCATTCCAACCCTGGAAGAAGTACGTCCACTGCTGAACATTAGCCTCCCCTATAGTATGCCACATTTGGTGAGGGGCTGTCCATTTGGGGATTAGCCATAATCACCTCGCTTGGCAGGAGGATTGGTGATCGCAGTAATGATATTAATATACACCGGAGAACGCTGCTACCCGTTTCTCGTGCAATCCCTTAGTCGCCTATATTTTTATTTTAAAAAAACTGTTGTACCAAAAGACAAATAAAAAATTATTCAGTCAAATACGAAACCCAGTCGCATACCAATCAAAACAAATAACAGTACACATAGTATAAAATAATGTCCCAGGTCCGCTTCTATGTTCTCTAGTACCCCGCAGACTACTAATCTAGACCATCGATAATGGGAAGATCTAGACTGACGTCTGTCTGACGTAACAAGATGTAAGGACGCGGTCTGTCTGACGTGGCAAGGTGACATAGATTATGTCGTTAATATCGGCTTAGTGACATACTTTCGCCAAACTAAAAGAATGAAACCTTAAAGTAATTAGTTCATTTTATATATTTAGCAAATAAAAATGAGTTTGAGGCAACTTTTGAGCCACAAAACCAAAGCAATGATGTGGTATTGTCTGCAATATAAGCCTCCGCTCCATCATCATCATCATCAGGTTATTTTTGTCTCCACTGCAGGAGCACAACCCTCTCTCATCTGCCGGAGACTGACGGAGGATTTGGCCTACACTCCCCGCGCTGGCCAGACGGGTTGGGGAGGCCTGATTGATGTTTTATAATGTATTCCCTTAGTCGCATTGTACGACATCCACGGGAAGAGTTGAGTGGTCCCATTCTACTCTACCGGATCCCACAAGGCAAATTAATATATTTATCAAATAAAAATGAGTTTGAGGCAACTTTTGAGCCACAAAACCAAAGCAATGATGTGGTATTGTCTGCAATATAAGCCTCCGCTCCATCATCATCATCAGGTTATTTTTGTCTCCACTGCAGGAGCACAACCCTCTCTCATCTGCCGGAGACTGACGGAGGATTTGGCCTACACTCCCCGCGCTGGCCAGACGGGTTGGGGAGGCCTGATTGATGTTTTATAATGTATTCCCTTAGTCGCATTGTACGACATCCACGGGAAGAGTTGAGTGGTCCCATTCTACTCTACCGGATCCCACACGGCAAATTAATATATTTACCAAATAAAAATGAGTTTGAGGCAACTTTTGAGCCACAAAACCAAAGCAATGATGTGGTATTGTCTGCAATATAAGCCTCCGCTCCATCATCATCATCATCAGGTTATTTTTGTCTCCACTGCAGGAGCACAACCCTCTCTCATCTGCCTGCCGGAGACTGACGGAGGATTTGGCCTACACTCCCCGCGCTGGCCAGACGGGTTGGGGAGGCCTGATTGATGTTTTATAATGTATTCCCTTAGTCGCATTGTACGACATCCACGGGAAGAGTTGAGTGGTCCCATTCTACTCTACCGGATCCCACACGGCAAATTAATATATTTACCAAATAAAAATGAGTTTGAGGCAACTTTTGAGCCACAAAACCAAAGCAATGATGTGGTATTGTCTGCAATATAAGCCTCCGCTCCATCATCATCATCATCAGGTTATTTTTGTCTCCACTGCAGGAGCACAACCCTCTCTCATCTGTCGGAGACTGACGGAGGATTTGGCCTACACTCCCCGCGCGGGCCAGACGGGTTGGGGAGGCCTGATTGATGTTTTATAATGTATTCCCTTAGTCGCATTGTACGACATCCACGGGAAGAGTTGAGTGGTCCCATTCTACTCTACCGGATCCCAAACGGCAAATTAATATATTTACCAAATAAAAATGAGTTTGAGGCAACTTATGAGCCACAAAACCTGCAATATAAGCCTCCGCTTAAGCTTCCGTAATTGCCAAAACACACAGAAGGCGAATGCATGGCGGAGGCGTGGCGGTAGCAGTATACTTCATACAAAATCCCGCTTCCCGCGGCGGTCACTCTATGTGAAGTGTCTCATACTAAATCGAACAACACAAAAACTGGAGCACGCCTTCGCCACGCGTTCGCTTTCTGTGTGTTTCGGGCTTTTATGTATCGTAAAATACACAATATTTAACTTAGTAAAAATCCAGGTAGTAAAAAGCCAGGTTAATTTAGTAAAAATCTAATTTTAATCAGATTTTAACCAAAAGCCACCTATTTCGAACTTTTACCCCTGTGGAACATCATCCACGTCCTATCCTGTGAGTTCACAAATAAGTATATCCAATTTTACCCCTCAATGTCACCTGACTGCCCCCTCACATCCCACCCCCTCTTCCCCATGTGGCCTAGTTACAGCGGAACTGGAAAGGCTTCTCTGTCCGTGACAATCTACTGACGTAAATGTGTCTCTCGGAACTACGATGTTATCGATAGGTAATGTTTACTTGTTAGTAGATGGAGATATACAATACTAGCTCGTGCCCGCGACTTCGTCTTCGCACGATTAGTATTTCGAGTAGCTTTTTTGTAGGACTATTTAAAATAAACATTTCCATCATACATTACATATGTAGCGGTTTTGGCAGCGCACGCCAGAACAGCTCGCAGATGGTAGATTTTTTCCTACTTACTTGATATTTTGGACAATTCATACAATATCTTTATAAATTGTAGCCTATGTGTTATTCTGATGTATAAGCTATATTTTTGTAAAGTTTCATTAAAATCCATCCAGTAGTTTTTACGTGAAAGAGTAACAAACATCCATCCATACTTACAAACTTTCGCGTTTATAATATTAGTAGGATGTCTATCAGACTAATGTATTTATCGTAGCTGAATTCTAACACCACATTAGCATAAAATAAGTAAATAGTAAAGAAAGCGCCCTACCTAGGAAAGCTTGTGCAATCCCACTAATATTATAAATGCGAAGGTTTGGATATTTGGATGTTTGTTACTCAATCACTCTTCAACCACTGGACGGATCGTGATGAAACTTGGCACACATATAGGTTAAGTCCTGGAATAGGACATAGGATAGTTTTTTCCCGAAAAAAACATACCATTCCTACGGGAAATACATAATAATTTGTGATGTTAAGTTGTCCACGCGGACGAAGTCGCGGGCAACAGCTAGTTTAACGTAAACGTACCGAAAAAAATCAATGCAAGCCAAATTGAATCCAACGCGCATGAAGAAAGTCAATGTGCTTAACCACTAAATCACGCACACATTGACAGTCGAACGCGATTCGCATAGGTGCCCCGGCAATCGGGGCAGCGCCGCGTAGATGTATTTTTATACGTGCGGATTGAGTCAGGCCTGCCACTAATCAAATTACGAGGCAACTGCTGCATGTGACTAGCTAAAGGATAGACCACAGAAACCATATCAAGATAGAGCGGTTATAGCCACTCGTGTACTTCAGTTCCGCGCGTGCCGATTTTCGGACACAGTGCTCCCCTCTCGCGCACCTTTTATGCAGTTAGAAACTGCGCAATATGGCATTTTTGCAGATTTATCGATGTTTACCCGACCGTAACTCGACGCGAAACGAGTAAGCGTTTGATAGTTTATGCAGTATGTTACAAATGGTTGGCACGCGTGCTGCGCCTACTTCACCATTCTATCTTGATAGTATTTCTGTGGGATAGACAAATTTAACTACACGCGAACTCACCCTCGAAGATATTCTGTATGATGAGGTAGCTTTGGGTCACCACGATGAGCAGAGCCACGTGTGTCCAGGCGAACAGACTGAACTGTCGCATGTAGTAGCGCTTGACGAGCGAGAGGACGAACCAGACGAACCCGACGCAGTAGAGACAGAACGAGATGAAACGATGGTACGTAATCAGGAATCGGAGGTAATCCTGCGAACAATACACATATTTGAAGTTCAATTATACTGACGTGTATGTAAATAAATGTAAACCCTATCTACACGAGGTACTTGGTGGTGCTGAAGTGTAACAAAGCACAAAAATCCTATCAAGATAGAGTGGTTATAGCCATTTGTTTACTTCAGTCTCTAGCGTGTCGATTTTCAGCCACAGCGCGCCCCTTCCGCGCATATCTTATGTCTCCCAGTCATGTTTCTAGTAAAGAGATACAGTTATGCAGTTAGAAACCGCGCAATGACATTTTTGCTGACTTTTTGTCGATTTTTACCCGGCCTTAACTTAGCGCGAAACGAGTAAGCGTTTCATAGTTTATGCAATATATTGCAAATAGCTGGCACGCGTGTCGCGTCTATTTCACCATTCTATCTTGATAGGATTTCTAGTAACAAAGGCTGATGGGCGTTTCTGTAATCTTATAGGACGTAATATGAGATTACAAGATCAAATGCTCACCATAACCCTCAAAGAAATGTTTTAAGAATCGGTTGTATCTGCAACGTAGTGATGGTAAATTCCCGAGAACATTCTCCTGGTCGAGAACTTATGAGAACTTGAAAAGTGAAGCCACATATCTCTACGATTACCAATGCAATGTATAGGTGTTTATGTATATAATCGTAATATGTAGACTTGTGATATTATGATAAATTATGAATTAGAACTCTTCCAAGGTGCGCCACTGAGCCCGATCCTCGGTTCTTCTCATCCAGCCGCCTTACGCTTCTAGATTTAACGGCGCATAAATAAATATCATACTCGTACCACAGGTTAAATAAATAAAAGCTATAACAATGTTGACGGGACTTTCAACGAACTGCGATATGTAAGGTCAAGATCAAGCTGAAACCGCATGAGCTAAGCTATAGGAAATGGGTTCTATCAACTATTACATATGAAATTCTGTACGAACGTCTCTCATGAATTGAAAAGTAAAAATAAATATCTCAGTCATTCACACCAACTATCCAGTCCCAAAATAGGCAGAGCCTGTGCTATAGTTACTAGTTAACGGATACACATACTTAAGTATATAAACATCCAAGACTTGGGTATAAACATTCATATTTATCATACGAACATTTTGGGATTTGAACCCGCAACCTCAGGCGTGGCAATCCGAGAGCTACCCCGTTCGGCCACGCAGGTTGTCATAAATGCAAAATGAAAAGGTACTTTTTACCATGGTTTTACCACGGGAAACTTGCATATAAAGGGTAGCAGTGCGGGGCAGAAGCTAGTGTACCTATATATGTCATTCGAGGTCATGCTAATTAATGTATAATTACAATCAAAATGTTTGTTTAAAATGCGATAGCCGCAACAGAATTGATGTGACAAACACTTGCGAGTTGAGCAATTCACTTGATCTTCGGCCTTTTGCATTGTTTATTGTGCAAGAATACCTCATTTTAAATTTAACTTAGAAATAAATGTAGAGTAAAAGTATGTAATTTCAAACTAGTTACCGTCTCTCTCTGCCTAGTCGAGATATATTCTTTGGTAATTATTTTTTTATTTACAAATACAGCATTTTAGTTACTTATATTCATCTTAAATTAACAAAAATAAACAACTCAAAGTATGTGTGTGTGTATGTCTGTGAGGGGAAGGGGTGCGAGAAAGAATGTGGTATGTTTGTGCACGTAACACTACTGAACCGATTTTGATGGACATCGCAATCGGCGAATGGGATTTTTTAGTTTTCAAATATATTAGTAGGTATGCAATATAACAAGAAGTATAATTACATGGTCGATGTAATTTAGATTGCGATGAGTTAGGACTACATTTGGAGCTGTAGTGGGCGTGGGAGTTGGTGCGAGAGTGGGAGTGAGAGTGGCGGGGGGTCGGGCTCTGGGTCGGAGTCGGATTGAGAGTGAGATTAAAAAAAATGTGTAGTCCAGGCGAGCGGAGCCGCTGGCACAGCTAGTAGTAGTACATAAAATTAACTTTATATGATAGAATGAGCACGATAGTTCATTTTCATAAGTAAAAAGCGGAAGTCTATCCAAAACTAATTTAGGTAAGTGGATTGCAATTTACGTAAAATGAATTATATACGAATTCTGGAGTGGAGACCGAGGATCGGCACGCGCATGGTGGGCCCCGTCGACCTAGAGAAGGTGGTCGGAAGTGGCTGGGTGCGGAGGGCAGAGTACCGAGTATGGTGGCGTTCATTAGAAAAATGCCTATGTCCAGCAGTGGACGTCTAAGGGCTGATATGGTCATGATAATAAGATCAATAATTCTTTTGTGGGGCTGTGCGTGCGTTACTACAATAAGGTTCCGAATGAAATTATTAACTTGTCTGAACAAAAATTTAAATCTTCTATAAAAGTTAATCTGTGCAAGAAAGCCTACATAAGTTAAATGACTACTTAAATGATAAAAGTCCATGGAGTGCTTGATGGCTCAGCATAGGTAGACTTAATGATTGTAATTAATAAGATAAATCAAAGGTAGGGCCCTGTGCCGTTGGGTTTGTTGCCACTTCTTCCCCTCGGTTATACAGGTGGAAGTGGAGTAGTTTTAGGCAGAATTTGACGTCAAAAAGAGAATAATGTATTCCAATTTTGAAAATAAATATTTTGATTTTGATAAAATAATGAATTCTATATAAGTGAGTACGCCTCCGAATAACATTTCAATAAAAAATCAACGTGTCTATCTATCTGTGACTTTGTTTACAACCGACACCCGCTAAACGATTGCAGTATTCGTACACGAATAATCGATAATACTGGAGTCGATTTTTTTAAAGAGTTGAGTCAGTCATACATCAATTCAACGGAATTTATTTTTCACGAAACAAAGTATGCAAGATTCGTAGAAAACGTTTAGTAATCTATGACACACGTCTAGACTATGGATAAACATACCCCCACGTGTGTTTGGGTGTACTTATCGTTACAAGCACCGCGTCGCGTGTTATCATCAGGAATCGGAGTTAGGTAGGTAGTGTCGATCGATACCTCCAAGGTAAACTACGCAAACATTTTTTTTTCTCAATTTTGTTTCTATCAGGCACTGTGGTAAAAGTCTTCAATCAGTGCGTCCTACCCGTATGACCTACGGCGCCGAAACGTGGACACTGACAGTGGGACTAGTTCGAAAACTATGGAAAGAGCTATGCTCGGAGTTTCTCTAAGAGACAGGATGCGAAATGAGATGATCCGCCAGAGAACTATAGTCTTCGACATAGCTCTAAAAGGTAGTACGCTGAAGTGGCAGTGGGCTGGCCACATCTGTCGGAAAACCGATTACCGCTGGGGTAAACAAGTTCTCGAGTGGAGACCGCGACCGCGGCAAGCGTAGTGTGGGACGCTCCCTGGCTAGATGGAGCAACGATTTGCGTACGGCGGCTGGCAGTGACTGGATGAGAAGAACCGAAGATCGGGTTCAGTGGCGCAACGCAACAGTGAACTCTTTCAGGCTGATGATGATCATGATGATTGTTGTCATCAATAGTCATCATATGCTGTATTATGCTCCCAGAATTTTAAGAAAAAAAAAAGTTTTTTTTAGAGTGTTTAGAATTGATGACTCAAGTTTGATAAAAACAAAAATTTACCACAATTTTAGTTAGCGTAGTATTTACCAAAATTTTACTGGGAGATATCGAGTGTCATTGGGACGAAAACAAAGCTTGTAAGATTAATGTGTACAATCCTTTTCAGGGGAACCTTTTATACTAATAATTAAAAAGTATATAATATTCATTAGGAAAAGAATTTTATATCATTTGTACTTTATTTTACTGGTAAGCGGAGGAAGAATTGAAGATTATTACATAAGCGATTTGGAATGTCCATACTTATAATTAATGTACGAGTTTATACATAAATTAATGACAAATAATAAATGATGAACAAGTTTTTAAACAAATCTAGGTAAAAATCCTGGAATATCCATATTAACAAACATTTCCTTGCAAGTACATAAATGAGACTACCTAATTCCGTGCCCTGGTTATCAATTATCACAATAGGAATGTATAATCAAATCACACTGACTTGCAGTTATTCTGTTGATAAATATAATATTACTTAACCATAATCTCAGTGTATATAAATATTTAAATCTATAACCTTTTTTAAGATTATGTAATTCGAGAATTACTTCACACATTAAGATGCAGTTTTCACTGTTAGGAAACTGCTTTCGTGCACCTAATCACGTAAGCCACACTAATCTCCTCATTACATCAATTTAATACCACTGATTGTTACTGACTTACATACATAACAAACATACATAATGCTCACGCCTTGGTCCCAGAGGGGTAGGCAGAGACGATGTATCGCCACTTTGCGCAATCTAATGTCGCAAAGTGGCTTTCCTTTGCCCGCTTATCGCCCCGTGATACCCCTTGACGTGATGTGTTGCAAACAACATCGCCGCCTGAGGTACCACGATTAGCTAGGGAAATAATTGTTACTAACCTAGTCGTTCAGTATAAATCAAAAATATGTACTTTTGGATTGACTATATTAATTCATTCAATGGCTATCACATTAATGGGCCATCTGTATAAATTGTTCGGTCACCAGTTTGTTACCCAGAAAGTTGCATCGTGCGCAGGTGATGTTGGTATTTAGAGCTTGATGTTGTTATGCCGATGTTTATAAGAGCGTCTTGTCTATGATGAATTACAGCGTTCAGAGGCGGATACTAAGAGTGATTCGATTCAAATGGAGAGGGCTTTGGTCGGAGTTTCTTTGAAGCATATGAATCCCCCATCTCCGTTACGTCACCGGAGTACCAAGCATGGCGGGTACTTCATCCTTATATAGTAGATGTATATGTACCACGTTCTCACACGAAGCGTTTTGCTTCCTCTTTCATATGCGAACTGCTAAGGAATAGAACTCACTGCCAGCTTCGGTATTTCCAGATAAGTACAATTTGGATATTTTTAAAGGAAGAGTGAATAGGCATCTTCTGGGTAAGCTCGCAGTCACTTACCATCAGGTAAGGATGAGGTCAAGCGTAAACCCATCAGGAATAAAAAAATATATATGAGGAAATGCGATGAAAAGATAAAGTTCAGAGATACCACTGGTCTCTTACGTCACCGTTCTGGAATGAAGACCACGTACCGGTAAGCGCAGATTGGAACGAAATGACCTGTAACCGGTCACAAGCGGCTCGAAGGGGCTCTTTGTCTGTCAAGAATCACTTAGGTGCAGAAACGCGGACACTGGGTCTATTTTCCAATAGGAGGGTTATGGCTCTGAGTTTCATTGAGGGATATGATCAGAAATGGGGAGATGCGATGAAGAGATATGGTCAGCGACAAACTCGAAAGAATTCGAAAGGTAAAATGTGCAAACCACATCGGTCGCGACTATTTTCTGGAGTGAAAACCGCAGACCGGTAAACGTAGCTTGGGACGAAATGAAAACCTGTAACCGGTAGTCAGAAGCGGTTCAATGGAGGGCGGAGCATCAGATGTGATGGCATTCTCACTCTGAGTTAGCATAAACACTCATAGAAACAGACATGACGCTAAGTCGTTATCATCTGGGAAGATCGTTCGATCAATATATTGTCCCGATAACGGGTAGGTAATTTAGATAGCTTAGCAGTAATAATAGTAACCACTTCATCGTACGATGCGATAAGATAATATTTGGGTTATGTGTGTTCTTTTGAAGCAGGTGACTCAATACATTCGTCGATGACTTTCAGAATGACTTAATATTTCATTCACTACATTGCTGATCAATTAGACGCAACTTTTTTTTATTTCTGGTTAGATTTGGCTCCTGACATAGGTTTTCCCTCCTGTGCGAGTGTGGACCACTGATGCGTAAAAGAAATACATACCTAGGTAACTACTTGCTTCACCCTGACGAAGTAAAACAACTCAGTGCTAAAAGCATAGTGCAGTTTCTAACTGCTGCAAGGCTTAACACGGAACTATAGTATGGTGGCGATCACAATAGACCAGAAATGGTCGCAGTGATACAAGGTCTAGACTGAAATCTTGAAATAGCCCCAACTCGAATAATAATAATAGGTTTTCCTAGTTTAGGAGTCAGGGCAACCATGATTTATTGCTAGCTGCTGATTAAGATTTAAGCTATTATTGTCGGCACGGCAGTTGTCGCCCCTGCCTTTAATAGAAAATCAAATTAATTTCTCAAATGTCGCTGGGTGTACTGTGTGTATGTGTGGTCAGCATTCAAACAACTAACGTTTTCGTGCAGTTTTTTTTACACATTTCTCATTAAAGTATGTTTATGTGTTTCCCTTGGTTCTAAATTTAATTAGTATTTGAGAAAGATATTAACAAACTTCAATGTTTTAACACACGCATAAAATCTTTAATGCAAGCACTAACTAGTTACGCAAATACACATAAATTATGCATGTATGTACGAGTACACATCAATGTCATAGGCACTGGGGTGTAGCGTGAGTGTGGCTGACCAAGTTATATATAATTATAGTTTTGTAATAAAATAATGGTGTACTGTTATTTGTTGTTTGTAAACTGAAGGTGCACAAGTATTTGGGCACCATACTTTGTCATAAAAGTATGCAGTAGATTTATTACATTTATTTCCCATAAATTGTAGGCATAATATACACTGTATTGATATTAATAAACACTTATGGTTCCTGTACAATTTTACCTCATTAGGAGTGTAGCATGTTATATTATTATATACTTAGAAACTACATTAAAAATTGAATTGAAATAAAATTATAAACAGAAGATGTCATATTATTCTATTTATCATCATCAGGATCATAGGGATAGAGTTTATGTAATAGATGACTCTTTGACTTCATTTGTATTTTTATTTTTTGGAGGGGAATGTTTGGAGGATTTTTAGATCTAAATTAATTAGTCCACATGATAATGACCTGAAGCAGTGTCAAATCTTGCAACGCTTCAAAATTGTCTTCTTTCTTTAGTATTATAACAAACCATACTTAGATTCCAAAAAATTATTAGTATAGGCCCAGATTTGAAACGTATGAACGTAAGGCAAGCCCTTCTGCCCGACTAGGCTACCATAAAAAAAACAAGCAAAACTTACCGTCCGGTTAATAACAACACCAAAGTAGTCAATCAGGTTCTCTCCATAGAAGAAGTAGTTGGAAGTCAATAGGAAGTACCAGGACAGAGAACGGAACCAGGGCAGGCCATGAACTCGGTACACTGCATAGCCAATGTTGATGATCTCCTCGAAGCATTTCACTTGGACGCATAGGACCTAAGTAAAAACAAACGTTTATTTTTATAAGTTTTGCAAGTTAGTTTAGTTCAGGTGCTAAAATAAATATTAATAAAGAAATATTTCATAATACATACTGCTTGGAAACATTGTGCTTGGGCACATAGAAATACAATTACATAAACAAACAAAAATAATAATAATTGCACTTACATATAAATACAAAATTATATGAATTAATATATTAAATGTAACAATTGGCTATCAAAAATAAAGTCTATTTTTATTTAGCTTATATATATACATGCCTATCTATTACAGTAGGATTTTCTCCTGTATGATGGAATTTAGACAAGGACAAACTCACAAAAATAATATCCAGATCAGGACCAACTTGTACAAAGCTCTGGTGGGAATCAAACCAACTACCTCTGGTGCTTATGTCTAACTACCAAGCCACCACAATGAGGTGGTCAATAAATAAATATTGTCATTTACTGAGTACATTTATTCTGTGAACTGTTATTTTTGTAAAGAATTCTTAGCTTTCCATACAAAATTAGGAATTAATGCATAATGCCCTATGATAGAGAGCTGCCTGGTCCATAATAAGTTCAAATAATTGTGGTGAAGCTATTGACATTTAATTAATCAGTATTTGATTTTATTTTCTAGTTTCAAAAAGTTAAATAAGTAAAGTTTAACTTTATTTTCCTACAAAGCTAGGTATCTACCTAGTTTTGTAAGAAAATAAAGTTCTTGCTAATAACAAAATACATTGGAAAATTAAATTACCCAACTAGCATTAAAAGTTAGTTGTGCCTATGAAATAAATAGGCCGGCTATTAATTTTTTTTAACAAAGCAAACATTCATGTTTATGACACACAAATGAAAAAAAGATGTGTAAAGTACAGCATAAGATCAAATCAAATCAATTATTCTTTAGTGTGCAATAAACATATTAAAAATATCATAATTTAACATAGAAGAATGAAGCTTGTGGCTATACAATGGTGGTTTATCACTTTCAGTAATTACTTCCAAGGAACCCTTGGGTGATGTGGAATTTATTGAGGAGTAAAAGTTTGAGAGAATAGAATTACAAAAATATATTTTTTAATTTGTTCTGTAAAATACAGGTAATTCCTACCGTAATCATGAGAGCTAGTGGACCACCATAGATGAGTAGGCAGAAAGCTCCAATCATCAGCCAGGTGAATATCCCCCGAATCACCCAGTTTCTCCATCTAAATAAAAAAAAACTTCACTAATTTCCTGAAGCATTACTTAGCTGTATAAAAAATTATCCATCATCAAAAAATATATATAAAAAATAACCATGACTAACCGATTAAACTAAAAAGAAATACAAGGTAAAATTGTTTCGTTACCTTGAAGAGAGCCCCGAAAGAGCAGAATCTAGGATCTCCGGCGTTTTATCCGTACCCTGAGGAAGGGATTTGGCCAATTCATCAACATATTTCTCTTCTAAATTCTTCTCCTCTTCAGAATCCACCTAACAAATAAATCAAAACATTAGCAATAAGCTATTTCTAGTTCTGGAACTGGTTTGTTGCAAATGAATACAAAACTAGCTACATGATCGGATTCTCCAGCGGTTTCCGCCGCTTTGTCGTTCCCGTCACCTTCACCTCGTCGATGCCTAAGCTCACTCATATTCCACAGATATTCACAGAACACTACGGCACGGGGATTTACCAAACAGCACAGTAAATTCAATACTTTTTATCCATTTGCAAACAGACAGAAAGAAAATAGACGATGTTTTTCGTCGAAACGTCGACTTGTGTCAAACGAAAAATCAATAACCTTTTTTCTTAGTGTGGCAAGTTTATGACGATATAGTACTAAAATGGTAGAATATAAGAACTGTATTAATGCAAATCTCTAAAATAAAAATAAAAAACATCCCAAATGTTACTGATGTTTTTTATATTTTTTTAAAATAGACTAACAAAATCTAGTGTTTGAAACAATAATTTTCATCCCTATATTTAAAAAGCAATGTCTTACAGTTAATGTGCTTATAACTCGAGTGTCATTTATCTGATTTTATTTTTATTTTTTAATTTATTTAGAAAGTTTTCTATGTAGGTTTTAACATATTGTAATATCTAATAATACAATAAGAAATACCACGTTAGATAAGGAAATAGGAGTAACATAATTCGGTAATCCATGAGAGCGGAAATGCGGGCACATTTAGTAAAAAAAATCACGATAATGACATTATTGTACATTGCACATTGTGCAAAGCCCCTAAAACCCATATTTATTATTTTCCTGTATTCTTTAATGTCAAAATGGAGGTCTTCTATCATTGCTTGGAGTAAGATGTAGTAAATATTACAATTGTGTTTATTTGAAGCAATAGATACTAGTGTTATTAAACGAATTATATTACGTTTCATGATATTGACTAAGGAGCTCGACACCAATACAGTCCTGACCCATATCACAAATATGCTCCCCTATGTAATTTTTTTAATACTCTTCTTCGTTCATAAAATATAAACAGCTCTTCAACTACCTACCTACTTGAATTCGTTCAATGCCTTCTAGCGTTCCATGCATTTTTCTTACGCTCAGCCAGCGTAAAGCCATTGCCACCTTTGCTACATGTAGGTAGGTATCATTAAATTCGCTAATGGCTTAAACTAATAACCGAGTTGCTGCAATATCCCGAGAAGAGGGCACATAGCTGTCGACCTGTCTTTCCTATGACGGTCAAGTTCACGACTAGGCTGCTTGGGTTGCTATGTTATTTTGCCGTTCTATTTATTTTATTTTTATTTTATTTTATTTTATTTAGGAAAACCAACAGCAGAACAGTATTAGGTAGGTACAAGGTTCATTATAACATTTTAAGTGTGGCTATTAACAGGTTTCCACATAAGACGTACAAAGAACAGATATGTTTCGGATTTAAATATACATATAAAGAGATATAAAATAATAGCAACATTTTTACAGTAATTCTTTAAAATAACGACAAGATATGAACAATTAACATAATTATATTAAATTTAGAGCGCGCGTGTATGCGCGCGCATGTGTGTGTGTGTGTGTGTGTGTGTGTGTGTGTGTGTGTGTGCATGTGGATGGGGTGTGTCTATGTATGTAGAGGTGAAAGGGAGGGGGAGAAGGGGCGTATGATAAGTTACATATTATTACTTATATATATTATTTAGTTAATTAATAGTTTTCTTCAAATAGTTGTTTTCTTACGGCATGTTTAAAGTTTACCTTTGAGCCAACAAAAGGATCAAGACGTTGAAATGTCTTGTTGTACACTTTTATAATGCGGATCAATACGGAGTTTTTAGAATAATTGGTCCGATGTTTAGGCTCACTCAACATTGTTATATTACGAGTACGTTTCGTTGGTGCTCGGAGCCCAATAGCAGATACTAGGTCTGGACAATCAATGTTCGAATTGATCAGATCATGGAGAAGCGACATATCTAGAAGGTCACGACGGTGTCTTAGAGTAAGTACATTCTGGTCTTGACAGCTTTTAAGATAATATTTGCAGTAACTGTGCGTGCGAAAGTTTAAGAAATTAATGAATTTACATTGAATTTTTTCAATATTGTCTATATATATGTTATATTGAGGGGACCAAATAGCACTACCATACTCTAACACACTACGTACGTATGCGAAATAAATTGATTTTAGACAACCTGCGTCTGAAAAAGATTTGCATATGCGCTTAAGAAATCCGAGACCCTTGAATGCTTTATCAACTATCATGTTGATGTGAGTGTCCATTAGGAGTTTCTGATCAAAAGTTATACCAAGATCCCGTACAACAATGGCTCTCTCAATTGGAATATTATTTATTCTGTATGTGAAGTCAACATTTTTTAATCGGCGCGAGAAAGTGATGATTTGACACTTGCTACAATTAACGGCTATTCTGTTGTTTTCGTAATAAATAGATAAACGTGAGAGATCCTCTTGCAGCTTAACACAATCGCGCTCGTCAGTAACATCAAGAAAAATTTTGGTGTCATCGGCATACATTAAGAGAAATGAGTTAACAAAACATGTATAAATATCGTATAGGTAAGCATTATACAAAAGGGGCCCCAGATGCGAGCCCTGAGGGACACCGGATGGTATAGTTATAAGATTTGATTTATAGCCTCCTATGACCACCGCTTGACATCGATTACGAAGATATGAATCTACCCAGCGCAACAAGTCACCGCAAATACCAATGCGCTCCAACTTTCTTATTAAAATGGCGTGGTCCACACGATCGAAAGCTTTTTCGAAGTCAGTGTAGACCACATCAATCTGTTTACGCTTTACCATTACAAGCACTAAGCAAATGGCAGCAACCGCTATCACATCGATTTCAATCTTTTATAGACGACAGTCAGTATTTCAAATGAACATCACGATTGTCTAGACAGCTGCCCAATGATGACGACGATAATGGCCCTTTATGGTCCATTGTGTAAAAGAGCCTTTACAAATGGTGCTCATGAGGAAGAATTAATCTCATTTTTGAGATAGGTATGCCAAATCTTTTAACAAACGCGATACGTCAATATGATCTAATGATACAGGTGATAAGTGGTTCAGATCATTGGCCACAAAAGTAGGTTAAAGGTCAGTCTTTTATATTCTTCTTACTTGTATCCTCATTTATTCTTATCACACATTTATGTGGATCGGCGATCGCATAGGTTTCATGGACAATGGTTTCACCCAACTCGGTCTCACTATCGAAAAAGTTACTAGCGCATAATTGTACTATACATAAATTTAACCTTAAAAATTAATTAATTATATCATTCTTACCTCCAGCCATTAATAAGGTTTTCACTTATCAAGAAAACACAGCCCAATACATTATGTATGTAGATCATGTGAAAAATGTAATAGTAGAAATAAAAGTTAAATCATGATAACCCTATTTTGCTGTCAAAGAAGGCATGTTTTTGTAGCGAATTTGAAAAATAAATAATCAGATTATTGTACACCACCACCGCTAAGTAGATTATGTATAAATGTCTCTATTTGGGAAGCGGTGGTGCATTATAGTTTTATGTGCCTTTCACTACGACTTCTGGCTCCAAAAACACGTTAGAGAAAGTAAAAACGTAAACATGGCGAGTGAATCAGATGATTTTGATAAAAATATAGAAAATGTGAGTTTTTTTCTGTGTAAAGTCGTATTATTGTCCACGTACGTATAAACTTAACTATAATCTTAAATTTTCAGCTAAAGTCTACAGTGAGAAAGTCCTTCGCTCGCGTTTATGCAGCTCTAAAGGCGAGGGAGTTGAAAACTTTGAGACAACTGGATGCTTTACGCAAACAATGCCAAGACGACAAAGACTTGATGAGAAATTGTGTTCAGAACATACAAATAAACTACGATAACGAGTCCACTTTGTTAGAAAATGTAAGTAACTACGCTGTAATAGATTTTGAGAAGCTTAATTTTGATAGTAGTATATTTACCGTCGAAGACTATGTTAGTCCTAATGACGATCACATGTACTCCTATAAGACTATCGAAGAGTTAACTATGGAGGATAAAGATTTGGAAGCTATAGAAGAGGCTGCATTAAAGGAAGTAACTCGAACTGAGAACTGTGTATGCTATGTTCATATTAGAACTGAGGATGTATCAAAAAGATTTAGGGATTTAGATCCAAAACCATCCCCAGCGGACACTCCACCCGATAGTTCAGAAAACGACACAAAAATCGAATGTCCAGATAATGAAAATATTACTGAAGAAGAAAAAAGTGAAATTTCAGATGAGGATATAAAGAAAATAGACCCAACAGATGACTGGTTAAATTCTATCAAAGGTCAGACTGAAATCGAACCGTCTCAAATAACAGATGTAATGGAACATAGTACTATAGCCTGCTCTTAGTGACACCTAGTGATAGTCTAGCACATTTTACTTAAATTTTGTACTTATAAATAAATTTATATATTTTATTTCAAATTATTTTAGCAGTACAAATCCTAGTAATTTTTTAGGATCCTTTAAAATGGAAACCCTTATCATGGATGCTTTTTGCTAACTTAAAAACTACAGAACCGATTGAGCTGAAATTTATAACTAAAATATCTTGGCAATTTCAGATTTGACAGAACCCAATCATTTTACTTTGTGGTTCAATAAATATTTCATATAACTTTAGAAGAAAATAAATCTAACCATCTCTTACTTGCTCGCTTACTTTTAAGAAAGTAAAATTTATATCATTCGGTTTCATTTCATTCTGTATTGTTCTAAATTTTCACACAATTATATGCATGTTTACACCAGATATACAAAGATTATCTTTATAAATAAGTTAATCTCTGTTTTGTCTCAATGGTATGAAATTATGTCTCATAAGCAGGGACTGGAATCAGGTACTGTCATTTTATGAACACGCGACAAAATGTTTATATTAATATTGAAATTCTGGGTTTTTTTTAAATTTATTTCAAAAGTTGTTCATCATTTGTATAAACTCATACATTGATATTTAAATATGGACATGCACATTGCTCATTTAATAATCTATAATTTTTCCTCCGCCTGCTTACCAGTAAAATATTATCAAATTTTCTTTTCTTAATTGGAATCATATACTTTTTAATCATTACTACTAAGAAGAGCCCTGTGATTTTTATTAAAACAGTTTAAAAAAATCCTTAGGATATCAATGTTCCATCTCATATTTTCGTCGCAAGTACTATCTAATTCGGATCCCTGCTCATAACAGACATTCTTAGTAGTGGAGAGAAAGGCCGAAAGTATATAATGCTGAGAATGATGTAAAATTATACCACAGTAACTTGTTTTAGATTTCATTAATCATCCCTGCTGAAGTTTCAGGTTTATCTTCTTAGGGGGCCAAGAAAACTTGGCGACACTTCGACCCTTCAGGATATTTTGTGCCAAACCCTTTTCCACTGACGGTGCCCCAAGCCGATTTGGTCTACACAAACGCCTTAGAATTTCTTCTTTGGTTTATGCAGGTTTTCTCACGATGTCTTCCTTCACTGAAAAGCCTGTGGTATTATAAATAAAAGTTTCGAAAAACCCATTGGTACGGGCGGGGTTTGAAGTGCACAACCAACCCGGCTATCTCGGCTCCCAAGTTTCAGGTTTACACCTTGTCCATTTTTGGGCACTTTGTATTGCAACACTGAATTAGACTACAGTGCGTATAAGAAACTAGAGCAAAATGTCTTCTAGAACATTTCTTTTTCTTTTTCAGTTCTTGATTGGACAAGGCAAGTAGTTTTAGGATTTAGGATGAATAAAACAAAACTCGTAAAGCATCAACTTATATTGTTAATACATTTTTACAAATGGCGTTATGGGGACACTTACAACTAGTATGCATTGACTTCCGATTACATTTCCTAATGAATAAATATTACCCTTCATTGTTTCTGTACTTAACGTCAAGTACAGTTTCAATTTTTAACTTTTGCGGATACCAATTTTTCAATTCCAATGGCTTGTGCTTGTATTTCAGTTCTGCATTTCATATTAGGACTATTGCTTTTCCTAAGATTTGTACTGGCCGGTTTCCCTATAATTAGATTTTATTTGTTGTATTTTGCTGAGCACAATCAACTACAACAGAGCTTATCAGTAGATATAAATTTTCTATATGATAAGCATTTGCAATTTCAAGATATCAATACAATGCATTTTTTTTATGAAACACCTTTTAAAAATGGATTGGAGTCCAAGAATGGATTGTCTGAAAAGTTATTTATTGTTTCTTGTAATGGGTCAAAATGCAGAACTGGTACACAGATATTGCCCAAATCATGCATTATACTATGGTTTTAGTTATGGCACTTAAACATGACATACATTTTACAATCGTTCATATAAATTCCCACATTTGGATGGAATCTGTTGGAAATGTATTCTAGTTTGTACTCAACTTTTCACTGGAAATGTGATGGCACGATAAAGGTGCTTAGAGGGGCAATGTCAGTTTACTGTAAAAATAGTGTGATTTAAAGATATGCGTTAAATGGGAGTGTTCTGGAAGTTAACAGTTAAGCGTTACAATTTAATTGCAATCGACTTAGGCACTAATTCATTCCAATTATTAGGCCACATGGTGGTGTATACTTTTTATTGTCATACAATGTCAAAGTGAGCTACAAACTAAGAATTTGCTGAGTACTGTTTGAAGATTACATCGGCTTAAATATTGTATACTGAATAAACTGCGATACATAATTTCTAAGTTCGATATTTTCGATGATAAGTTAGTAAAGTCAAACAAAATTTCATTAGGATACAAAATATTAAAAGATAATTTGATAAAATTGGGAGTACAAAATCTTAAAACGAGTACAAGGTTCAAACTAAACGTAGTGCATACCTAGAGCATGTTATTTTAGTAGTTATGAATAAGTTATACAACTAACTACCTTACAACTGTGTTAAAGACTACTATTGTACATTTTACAAAATTAACATATGTTAGATACTATACAAGGCCAAAATCCGTGCATACAGCAGCTACTTCGCGATTATTCTGTTTTTCAGAATTATTAGCCGCCATATTGAGCTCAACCAGTGTATCGACGCTATTTATACTGACCCCTTTCAATATCTTTTGTGCAGCTAAACTAGTGAAGTTAAAGCTCAAATCGCTTAAGCTCGGAAAGTTATAGAAATCCTGGTTCTCCTTTTTGCTTTCTTGGCTTAAACTGTATCTTTTCTGCTTATTGTCCAACAAGTTTATCTTCTCTGACGATGTATTTATGTCTTTTATCTGTTCTTGATTCTTCAAAGCCAGATTAGGTTCTGAACCTAGCACTGTCGGTTTCTGGTCAATTCCTTTCGTTAATAAATTTGCTATGGAATCCGAGCTCATTCTATTATTTACATTGGGAAGTCCATTCAGCATTTGTAAGGCTGCTGCTTTCTTCAATAAATCAACGCTTTTCAACTCGCTGTTAGAATTAATGTTAGTTTGAAGTCCACCATTAGCAGAAGTCAAAGAGTTTTTTTGGTATCTGAGACTTCCTAAAGACCCAATAATGTTATCGTAACTTTTCGTAGGAGTTGATGGAATACTATTAGTGGTAGTTTCCATGTTATGTATGTTATTATGTATAGCCGGAGATGCCGGATTGGAAACCACCTCATTCGTATTGTTCAGTTGGTTTTTGTAAACGAAACTGTTATTATTAGCCGCACCGCCTATTTGTAAAGAAAGCTTTCGATTGTTATTCATACCCGTATCGTTTATAGAATTCTTATTGAATTTATTTTCCTGCACCTTAATTGGTTCCGGCTCTTGGTACATTTGTTTATTTTTCTCAACGCAAACATCGAAGGAAGTTTCGGTAGGATTTTTAGTTGTTTGGTTTGAAACTCCGTTTTGTACTGACACAACTTGTCTATCATCGTTGATGATGTAAATATTGCTTCCGTTACTAGTCTCAGTAACTTTACCGTTTTCGAAAGTGATAACAGATCGTACAGGGGAATTCTGTACATAAACTTGGGTGTTAGTACCACCGTTTTGTGATGAAGTGTTTGTCGTAACTTTTAGTGTGATAGAATTGTTCGAATTTGAGCTGGCCATCATTGTAGTCGAAGGGTTCACTACTTTAGATCCTAAGGTTTTATTATGCAAAGGGGTTGCGGTTTTCTTGGGGGTACTTGGGCAGTTTTTTGGCGAAGTTCTAGGTGACGTACTTTTACCGTTTTTTACCGTTTCACCTCCGATTATTGGTGGTTTAGTTCTGTATTTATGCAGGCTTTTAGGGGAGCTCTGTAAACTCTGTACTTTGACGAGTGATTGTGCTCTACTCAAACCTGGAGTTTCATGTGGGTTGCTATGACTAGGAGAAGGCTTTAGTGTGCGGTCTGATATGTGGGATTCTAAACTGGAATGACCGCTGCTGCCACTTGTGTGGTAACTCCTTTTCATTGGCGAATTCTGATCGGACTGGCTTTTGTAATCTTTTCTCGGTATGCGATGTGTGCTTGTACTTTCTAAGCTCGATGGACCACTCGTGGACATTATGTGGTCAGAATGGGAGTAGTCCCGTCGTAAGCTTCCGCTAGGACTGTCTCTTAATTTCAGATCGCTGCCTCTTTGAGGAGATCCGAAATGATCCAAAATTGTCTTATTGGTTGAGCTTCTGCTCAAGGTAGATCGTGGTAAACTGCCAGAACTTGGACTGGACTGCCTGATTGGCGAGTGGTCGCAGTGGACTGAGCCGGCAAGTCCGGATTCAGTGGAGAGGTGCCTCTTGTGCCTCCGTGGCAGTGTCGACGACCGATTACTAATCTCTGAACCGTCGTAATACGATGACACGTAAGATGTTTGACTCTGCAATGACTCCTGAAAAAAAGTAAAGGGAGAATTTTAATCAAGTAGCTTTAGATCTATCAAATGCAATGGGACTTAGTCCGAGGACAAGATCAAGATGATTTTTAGTGAACTGCTCGGCAAATCATATTTAATTCTTAGTTTTATTTTTTACAACATATAAAACCACCACCATTGTAGGCGGATTGCGTTTCTTGTGTCACGACAAGCGACTTATGCTTAGTGGCACAAACATAGTCTCCAGAAAAGATCCAAATTGTAATAATAATAAATAAATAAAAAAAAACGTAGGAAAAATCTTCATTTGATACATTACTGAAAGTGTTACGGGTGTGACCAGATATGAAACAAACTTGTGATATGTTACTGAGGCCTTTCTTGCACCCTGCTATCACTAAGATAGACAAATTTATATACCTTGGAGTTAGTCTGCGTGGCGACGCAATGGAGATGCACCGCCTTAGAGTTGAACCACTCTGTCGGCGGGAACTGGGCAGAGAATGTGCTCATCGCGCGCGTCTGCTTGCTGCGGCCGCTTCGTCTGAATAAGCGGGACAGCAGGGACACTTTCTCTGGAATGGGAAATTGGGGCTTCTATGTAGATATTGATTATGATTTAGGTATTATTTGTAGTAACTAGTTGAACTCTTTTTAACGCCGACATGAAAGCTTTAAGAGTTCCAGCTGGTAAGGTCGCTAGAAAAGTACTTAAATTTTAAATGTTGTACTGAAATCATACACAAATTAGTCTGATAATGCGGTCTCGTCGTGCATTCTACTCTTCATCGGTGATTTGCCAATGGACAGAAGCCAGAAACAAAAGAGCCAACTTACTAGGCGACGCAGATCCGATGCTCGGCGGGAGGTACCTAATAGCCGTGTTTGTCGTGTAGGCTCCAGCTGGTAGCGCATCGCTGTAGATACTTGACGGAGAAGCCAAAGATCCTCAAAAAAATCGGTTCCCGGAAAACTTTGTTGTCTCCTTCTAACACACTTAAAGAAGAAATGGCCGCCTTTCTTTACAGTTAAAGAAAGGCGGCCATAGCGTCACTTCTTTGTTGTCTTCTGTTTTCACATAAAGCAGTATTAAAGAGTTAACTTACTAGGCGACGCAGATTCGACGCTCGGCGGGTAATCGGTGGAAGACGAACTATCTGTGGTGTTGGCGTTTTTATGGTGCAGGCTCCTGGTAGAAGCGCACCGCTGAAGATATTTGCTGGAGGAGCCGAAGATCCTCAGCGAATGGCGGCGGTCCAATGATCGGGGTGCGGGGAACGACGCGCTGCGACGCTTATTGGGGCGGCCGTAGAGGATCTTGTCGTTGGGGTTGCCTGGAAAAAAAAGAATGATTTTTCATCTGCTGTGATGTGATGTAGCACTACGTCACAGCTTTGCCCGCTTCGTCGTAATTATCAACTTGTCGACGTCTGTCTACGACGCGTTTTTGGGTAGTCTATACATTAAAACGATAATGGAAGAGGTTTGTAGTTTCCTGAGTGTTATTTTCTTGAATGTCACGTACAGTAGTCTATGATTTTTCTAGTTTATTGCGGAAATGCGATAATATTGGCTCAGCGGTAGTTCCAGCCCTCGAAAGCACTTGGTTGCAAAGTAGACTTACTACATAATTATTTCCCATTCCGATTTAAGACTTAACTATGACTTTAAAAGATTCATTATGGCATAGTATTGTTTTGGTAGCAACCACAGTAGATTGCATATAATAATATAGGCATTTAATGCTACTGCATCGGTATAAGTTAAAGCCAAACGGACTCCTGCAAAGTCTAAATAACGACCTAATCTGCAAATCTAAACAATCACTGTTATTCCGTTACAATTTAACACTTTGCTGTATAATTAAGTCCTTACATTACAGCCAACAGTTACGAATAACTTAACTTTTATTATGAGCTTACTTTGCAATAATTTTCATGGATTTATACCTTGGACCTACTATTTATGTAAGTCTTATTACTTGGACGAGTTATGGTTGAATGTGTAAATTCGGAGTAGTTAACAATTCAATAAAATCAACTATTTCCATTGATTTCTATGTCTCGACTGGATATTTGAGGAAAGTTTTGCGTAAAATTTAGCAGTGGGTTTTACCGCTTGCCCAATACTCACGAGTTGAGTAGGTAAGTAACACTTAACACAGTAGTAAAAGATAGTAATTTATTTGCCTACAATATTCGATAAAAATCAATTTCGCGGGCCTTTGTTTATTCAAAGTATCCAATTGTTAAGGAGGATGTGTAGGCCAAATCCTCCGTCTGTCTCCGGCAGATGAGAGAGGGCTGTGCTCCTGCAGTGGAAACAAAAATAACCTGATGATGATGATCCAATTGTTTGTAACAAGATATAACATCAACTTTTTGAGTTCAATTTTTAGCATTCAGAAAGTGGGTAGGCCAAAATAAATTCAGGAAAAATCTACTACTGATGCCATCTAGTGTTATTTTCGATAATTCGAAAATCGATTGACGTTCAACCCCTAGACATTTTGTATGATATGATACCTAGTCACAGTTGAGATCCTTATGACTCTCTTAAAGTGAAATAGAAATATATTTTTTCTTTGCCACGGCTCCGCCTGCATAGCCACGACCCCGGCACTCCATACAAGCGAACAGGTTTAATAACCTACTACCACTACTAGGTACAGGCGCACCAGCCTGTCTGTACATGTTTGTGTGTGCTTATACATATTTGTAATGCTGCTGCTACACCGACCGTGCGAGCATAGTAGAGCGAGAAAAGGACAACGTTATACTAACATTTAGTAGTCTTTGGTATAGCTAAAGAATTAGATTCCACGATAATTCTATCACCTCCGTAAATTACCGATAAGTTGTGACATGGTATGTGAAACCAGATCGTCTGCGCAAGAGCACATGACGCATAAAGAAGCTAAAAGCATCTCCACATAAATCGGCTGTGAACTTGACAGCTGGACTCGACGTCGTAATCTCGTCCTTTTGTAAACAAACGTGTTCATAGCCATCGGGGAGAGAATGTTAATGGTTTTAGCAAACTAAGGATAAATAATACGGGATATAGGTATTAAAAATTATAGTGAAAGCTGTTATTTTTCAGGAAGAAACTTTTTAAAAATAAAGTTTTTTAAAGTGAGAACAATTATTTCCAAAGTGCCTTTATATAAGTATATGCCTTAAAATTATAGTGAAAGATATTAATTTTTCAGGAAGGCAAATTAGTATTATGTATGTACCTATGTTTTTTTTGCAGTAAAAATATTAAAATTAAAGTGCTACTATTAATTTTAAAGCTAAGCTTTTAAAGTTGAATCTTATTATTTTAAAATAATCATGGTGCGGAACCAAGATATTTCATGCCGTGAGAGGAATCCCTCGCCATTAAAATACCTCCGGGCTCGTCCTGCGCGAGCGCCGCTGCCGTTACTCCACATTACAGAAATAAACCGGAATGTGACACGAATAATTTTAGCACACCTTTAGAGTACCTATATCTCGGGTTATTAAATTTTATCGAGCTGATAAAGACAATAAACACAACACGAAAGTCCATGCTATTGGGTATATGAGGTCTTAATTATGTTTCAGAATTCTGCAATATTGTACGAAAGGTGTAAATGAAACATGTAAATGATTCTGTTCTAGTTTGAGGGATTATCTTGCCTGACGCCTACTCAATACGGAATACTACTAAAGAACACTATCTATATTATAATATAATAAGTAACTATATTTGATTCTAAACCAACAGTCATACGAAAACCAACGCTATTTGCGTCTCGGTAACCTGTACATGGAAGGTTCACCAGCAGCAAAAACAGATTTGTGTTACCATGTAAACTTTGCGGTCCACTTCGGAACACCATCTATTATTTATTTTGTTTTCGAGACGCAGAAGCGTTTGTTTTCATATGACTATTGATACTACTATTTTTATATTTATTGATTTGGAATGCAATCCTACTAATCCTACTAATATTAATATTATAAATGCGAAAGTTTGGATATTTTAATGTTTGGATGTTTGTTACTCAATCACGCTTCAACCACTGGACGGATCGTGATGAAACTTGGCACACATATAGGTAATGTCCTGGAATAGGACATAGGATAGTTTTTATCCCGAAAAATCATCCCATTCCGACTGGAAAACATAATAATTTGTGATGTTAAGTTGTCCACGTGGACGAAGTCGCGGGCAACAGCTAGTTATAAATAAACAGTGAAAGAGGAATCGACATCGGTATTTGACATTAAGAATTTAAGAATGAGAGTCCGAGACAATGAAGAAGATCGACAACTGGTGGAGAAGGCCATGTTCATCATCAGCCGAAATACGTCCACTGCTGAACATAAGCATCTCCAGTAGAATGCCACTTTGGTGGGCTGTCCATTGGGGGATTTGCCATAATCACCACCCTTTGCAGGCGGGTTGGTGATCGCACTAATGATCTTAATATCCACAGGAAAACGCTGGTACCCGTCTCTGATGCAATCCCTTAGTCGATGACACCCATAGGAAGATTGGGGTGGTCATATTCTAAGCCTTGAAGCAATGTTATTGTTAGCTACTTTATTGATACAATGTTACTTATAAATGTGGAAATAATCTTAACTCCTTCAAAGTTTCTTGCAAAATATGGTTAATTTGCGAAAAATATGGCTGAAAAGACAGCAGTGTTGGGTTTATAGATCTAATCACAGAGGCACAGCTATTTTCAAAGTGTTTTGATCTTAAAATGACAAAGTATGGTCGGTTGCGTCTCAATAACTCTAATCTATTTCTATTTATCTACTAAGTGCATTCTGCAGGCTGAAATACGAGTCCTGTCAAACAGGCACGTAGTCAGGAGGGGCTAGAGGTGTGGAGACCCCAATTCGTGTGCAATATGTAGAGTTGTAGCATCTTATTGTCGTTGATGAGGGTATGAGAGGCTCTACGTAATATAGATTACCTACATTTACAAAAGTTTAAAAATGGAGTCAAATGACATATAAATGCTGCTTTGAATCAACTTTGGTACTGTATCTGATTAGTTTCTTTATAGATGAAGCTGCGTATGATTATTTCAGACGGTGGTGAATGAAAATAAGTCTTACTGCTAAGACTTTGAATACTACGCCTTTGTTGATTAAATAATCCAGCTGAATTGTGAGCGTGGGTTTGACAGTAATCATCGTAACTGTATATCCAGCTTTACGTAGCCGCCCAACCCCCAGGGGAACAAAATTCTGCTTACGTGCCTGCTATCAAAGAAAGGCTCTCACAACGGCCATCGCGTTACTTTGTTGTAAGGAATGCAGCCACATTTACATGCCAGCAAGTGTACATATTCAATATAGCCCTTGGCAATAACATTGCAACTCTTAAACCAAATTAACATGCCAATTTGTAACCTAAGGTTCCGTAATAAGGCGGTTTATATTTTCATGGCGAGAAATTCCATGTTGTCCTTTAGCAAACATTAGTAGCAGTTATCGAACTAAATTGACAACATATTTTGGAACCTATCGCAGTGTAATAAGAAGATTTGGTGCGTTTATGAGGAGACTCTTAATGTTGTATCTGTAGTTTCAAGATGGCAAAGCAGATAAGGTGGAAGTCAGATGCCGCGAGCTGCAGAGGTCAAATACTTCGGCGTGGGTATTTTGTTATGGTTATCTGAGTGTCAGTTATGGACAGCTACTCGTTATGACATAACTGAAAACATATCGTAAGATTAAATGCTTTCCTTTTGCTTAGGATATGATGTAGAGATGTAAAGTAAACACAGATGGCACGTCTAATGCATATTTATACTTATATGTGTGGTAATAGCATATCTTCTTTGGGCCAGGAAGACCTGGCGACACTTCGGCCCTTCGTGATGTGTTGTGCCTAATCTCTGTCCACCAACGGTGCTCCAATCCGAATTGGTGGACTTCAAATACGCAAAAATTCTTCTTTGGCATGTGCAAGTTTCTTTAAGATAGTTCACATTCTTATATTATGTAATTCTAACATACAGTCCCTTCGTTATAAAAAAAACACAACAATATATACGTTATAAATATACATAATATAAAATATACAATCATATCGTCATCATGTCAGTCGTTAGACGCCACTGTTTTTGCTGCCACGGCACACGCATACTATTTTAACTATGTTAAATAAATTAAATTGTTTTCTCTAGTTCTTATAATTTTTTTTTATTTTTTTTTATTATTAAAATTATTTTATTTTATTTTATTTTATGTTTTTTCCTTTTTCTTGCTTTGTTGGTTTTTTCTTTGTGTGTGCCAATTATGGTAGTAAATAAATGTTTTTTCTTTCTTTCTTTCACTGCTAGACATAGGCCTTTCCCAATGAACCACCACCTCCTCCGCATCCAGCTTCTGCATGGCCACCTTATTTGAATCGTCGGTCCATCTGGCGGCAGGGCGTCCCACGATCCGTGGTCTCCTCTCCAGAACTCGTCTACCCGCGACCATCAGTTCTGCGACATAATTGCCCGCCCACCGCCCCTTCAAAATATACATGTGTAAAATCCTAAGATTCGGCAAACTGCGAAAGTCAAGACAAAGCGGTATTTGGCATCGGAATCGGTGTTAAGGATTCGTAAAATGATCCAAAAAAAGAGAATTTTATTTGTCTGCCTGCCTGCTCGAGCGAAAGACCGCCCGACAGAACCCCCACATTGTGTACATCGTACACTTTGCTGTCTCAATATTTGTAACACAAAAATATCATTAGTTCAAAAATAGACAGTGAACTAAGATCATTGCAACGAACTCGATGCATCCGATCTGGCGATTGACGACCACAATAAACAGTCAGCTGCAGTGTACACAATGGACCTCGTTCTTTATGAATTATGAATATAACCATCGATTCATAGGAATTTTAATCGAGAATCGAATGTGTGTATTTACTGATGGAGCGACGACCTCTGAAAGTAAGCGGCTGGATGAATAGGTAAGTCAGAGAACCGGGTGGGTTAAGGCGCGTGCCCAGCTTTCAGGAGTCAAAATATTGGTATTCAAAACTGAACTTAGAATAAACGTAGAAAACGTACTTATGTTAATAATCATAACTATGCCTAAATAACAAAATTCAACTCGTTTTTTTGTGGCAAAGCAATCGATGTTTACATTTTGATTAATATATTTTTGTTTTACGACCTCCGTGGCGGAACGGGTAGCTCTCGGACTGCCACGCCGGAGGTTGCGGGTTCGAATCCCGCTAGAGGCAAATGTTCGTATGATGAATATGAATGTTTGTACCCAAGTCTTGGATGTTTATATATTTATTTAAGTATGTGTATCCGTTATCTAGTAGCCATACCACAGGCTCTGTCTAGTTTGGGACTGGATAATTGGTGTGAATGTCTGAGATATTTATTTATTTATTTATTTATTAGAACCATTTTTTTCGAGCGTGTTGGCTATCACGATTTGTCACTAGTCTACTTTGAACAGGCCCGGACCTAGGCACTGACAGTTTTGGTCCTCCATTCCCAATTCCCAAGCTATTATGAAACAAATAAAATGGTCTATAAAACATAATTTTTAACCGAGTTCAGTGAAGTCGATCGGTGCATTTTGTGTATTGCCAGATTGGGCGATAAGTCGCCATTGGGGTATTATAAAAATAATTTTGAAGAATTTTGATCGCCTCGACTTGGTCATTGGACTCGAGCGCCTGAGGTCATGGGTTCGATTCCCACTGGGAACAGAAATCTTTGCACAATTTGTATAAGTTGATCTGGATGTTATATTTGTAAATTGTCTTATCCTTGTTTAATTTCCATAGCACAGGAGAAAATCCTAGTTTGTTATTAATTAATGAGCAAATTTTTTCTATAATTTCGTCTCCGCCTTGATCTCATGGCCTATCTGGTCGGGGCCCCCTCAAGGGCTGGGCCCCTGTCTTGTTTGCCTCGCCAGAAGTCCGGGCCCGACTGTGAATAATTATACCTCTCAGTCGACTTAATTAGTGATCAATTTATCTACCTGCCTGTTTCTATAACTGAATCACGAATATCTCGTCTGATCTTTTAATATATCACGTGCATACTTATTAATTAATATACCTACCTAATGCACTGCAGTACATTCCAGTGTCTGACCTATATTGTCGATGAGCTCTCCAGTCGCATCCGTTCGTTAAAAATAACTAACTCGTTCTATTAATTAATAACAAGTGGATATTGATTTGTTTTATTAATTTAACTCTTGTATGCAGCTGCAGAAATATATAATCGAATGGAGCAGCCTTTCATAATTATGTTGATGCAATTGCATCGCAGGGTTCGATGGAAGGTTTATTTATAAGTATATTAGGTATACTGTGTCTGAACTACTTTTACGACTATAAGTGCCTTCTATTGTTGCTCAACCCGTGAAAACCTTTATTAAAAGCAACATAACATATTTTTTTAAACTGCGGGCTGCTGACTTTTCTTTTGTGACCTTATTTAATGATGATAAAGTTAAAATTAGTATAAACTTGATCACTGACTGTACATTGGAAAGAAAAAATAATAGTAGGTACTTAAAATTTTTCAAACCGAATACCTACTATTACATCATGCACTTGAATCCTTTCGGTTCAATGTCCCAAATCCGATTTAGCATCTGAGACAAGTCAAAAAAATAAAATTAAAATTCCATACGAGTTGCAAGCGAAAAAAAGCGTAGCAAATAAGTCTTAATTTATGGTCCGAGAGTTACGTCATGAAAACTGTATTTTATGAACTAATTGGGATATAAAATCATATAAGTATCGTTTATAGTTCTTAAACCGACGGCGGCTGGGACAAATGAGTTCTGCAGTGGACGCAGGTCCCATGGTTGCGACGCCCTGCTGACAGATGAACCGACGACCTGAAGAAGGTGGCCGGAAGCGGCTGGATGCGGAGGGCGGAAGATCAGGTGTAGTGGCTTTCATTGGGGAAGGCTTAGGTCTAGCAGTGAACGGCTAAGGCCTAATTTGATGATATACTTCTTGAGCCGTGAAAACTCAGATTTGTTCCACTGAATCAATTTTTTCTGTTACTTATTTTTTTTTTACTTTTTTTTACTTAATATAATTTTTGCTTGTACAAAAGGTAAACATAATGCCAATATGGCATTCTCTACCAATTGACCTTTGGGTGAAGCAGATAATTAAGGTAAGCGGAAAATACATATAAAATTAATTGATTTTAAATTCAAGTTAATGGAGTAATGTGCTTAGAATATGGTCACCCCCAATCTTCCTATGGATGTGACTAAGGGATTGCACCAAAGACGGGCAGCAGTATTCTCCTGTACATATTTAGATCGTTACCGCGATCACCTAGTTATCTAGTTATCTATCTATCTTTGGTGCTACGTAGTGTGTCACGGGCAACGATCTCTATGTACTACTAGAGGGAGCGTTCCAAACAATCGCTCTGTTCCACGCAAGTAGCCACAACTCTTTCACATTCACAATGAAACTTGTGCAGTTCTACGCAGAACATTTAATTATTACTAAATATTGACGCTACGGTTAAATAATGTCAATATTTAGAAAATAATTAAATGTTCTGAGTAGTAACTGCACAGGTTTCATTGTGAATGTGAAAGAGTTGTGGCTACTTGCGTGGAACAGAGCGATTGTTTGGAACGCTCCCTCTAGTAGTACATAGAGATCGTTGGTCACGGGATATTATGATCTTTCAGTGGTGGTTATTTTTAAGGATAGCCTATTATATTAAAACTAATAACAAGTGTGTTAGTGGCAGGAAATTGGATTGGATCCATCCTGGACTTTCATCTTACTTGGCATTTGGGACGTTAGTAATCTAATAAAATATGATATACGCTTAGTTTAATTTTTAGGATTCGTTAAACGGAAACTCATATAAGCTTTTAGTCTATCTGGCGGATAAATTGAAAACTACATATTTAATTGAGAAAAAAATAAGTAGCCCTCCTACTTACGTAAGGATAAAAATATACCACTATTACATAAGTAGCCGCCCCCATTATAAATGGTGTCACCCACAACTGATTCAGTAGCCAGCCACATTACTAAGTAACCAAACTACTTAATAATGTGGCCGGCACACCATTTATAATGGGGGCGGCTACTTATGTAATAGTGGTATATTTTTATCCTTACGTAAGTAGGAGGGCTACTTATATTTTTTTCTCAGAGTATAGGACAGATTGAGATGAAATTTTGAACATGCATATAACACTGCCCAGCAATAGTGAGAACATTATGAAAATTACAGAGAAAACAATATTTTCCAAGATAATAAATTAAAAAATATATATTTATTGGTGATCTATTTTGCTAAGCGGCTAAGTTTCTTTTAAAACGAGTAGCAGAAATTCAAGCCTCACTTTTGAGGCCTTACGATTGAAGCGAACAGCGTTGGGCGTCCATTAGCGTTAATTCCATCACCTGCCACCGAGAAAGTCGGCATCAACAGCTACCAGCACACAACGGCTGCGGCAGTACTTCTGGGACCGGTGGAGAAGGGAGTTCCTGGCTGATCTTCAGCCTAGCATAGCATAGGATATTTCTTCTGCATAGCCTGTATTGAAATGAAAAGTGTTCCCGCGGGAAAAACGTATTCCACGTGGGGGAAAATGCGGGAAACAGCTAGTCAGCACTAAAATCAAAGTGACATATATTTATATGTTTATTATTTATTTAATACTTTATTGTACACACAAACATACAAAGAACAACACAAAGAAAAGAAAATTATACAAAAGGTTGAGCTTATTCTTAAAGAAATTTCTTCCAGCTAACCTGCGGTGAAGACTAAGTATATCTGCAAAATCTGCTGCAGATTAATAGAAAACTGACAAATCATGTGGCACCTTGTTAATATTGTTAAATCTAATTTAATTATTTAATACTAACATACTTCATAAGTTGCTACTAACACTTTGTGGATTTTGTTGTCCTTAATAAAGAATTTTATTATTATTATTATAATAACGAAAATCACCACATTAATTGGCTATCAAATAACTAAGGCGCCTATACGGAATTCCGATGGTAGTCCAACTCGCACTTGACAGATTTTGTACGACCTCCAGTATACACGTACCTTTGAAGATTACCTCGTTTTTGCCATGACCCTCAGACTGTCAAATATCTTCCTAAATTAGTGGACTTGTGGTTTTGAAACAAATCATCATATGTCTGCTAATAGCGGAAAAAGATCCCGGAAAATATTTATATACAATTTTAATGAAGTTATTATGCTAGGTAGTCGAAATAACGATGGAGTTGTAAAACTGGTTTTGATATTTATTTGTTTATTTAAAAAAAAATCTAAAATTCTATATTTATTTTTCATCGCCTCTCTTATCATGCTTTATTAGCCCAAGTTATATAAATGGTATGAGGATTACTTTTAGCTATTTAATGCATTCCGAAAAATCACTTTTTTGTTGTCGCGGGGAAATGCCTACTGCATACCTACTCGCCTCGGGGAGACAAGCAGGTTATGTCGGGATCGCACCGACTAAAACCCCGCGGTGGCCGTCTCCGATGCACAGAAAAAGGAGAGACACCGGGATCAATGCGTATTGCATTCCAGTGTCCCTCCCCCGCACGCCCCGCCGCTCGCCCTCGGCGACCCGTCTCGGGGGGATTTTGTCCCTCCCCCCTGCACCCTCGCTGTGCATGCAGCAGCAACGAGGCCACCCCATTGCTGCCGCCCTCCCCGGGGACGCGTAGGAAGGAATGGGTGCACGGGGCCCCTGCTCCGTGCACCCACGTCCCCGATGACACCTTTCAGTCGGCTTGTATGACAGGCAGGGGATACTGTGGCTGCATTCCTCGCCCCAGCCCACAGAGCCGTCAAAAATGCACCTAGCAAAAAGTTATCCTTATAACCTTTTTTATAACTTAGACATAAAACAGCTATTAGCGATAAAATGATTTCGTTCGTTATTTTTAAATTGGAATTTATTTTTTCATTTTAAATAAAAGATTCTTATAAGAAGTAAAAACATCGCATTTAAAACCAACGATTTCATTGAAATCAGATATGAGAAGCCTGTTGTGACCGGATGAGTAAAAGCATATCTTTTTATGTGCAAAAACCTGTATGAGACCTAACGTTTTCTAAACTATAAAACACCCACGCGACAGTTTCTTTTTTCTAGATAAATTAATTAAATTATAATTAGTTTGTGTAAAGATTATCTGAGTTCTAAAGACTAAAGACTATCTAAAGCAAAAGCAATAGGATAAGAAACTTTTAGTTAAAAATATTTCACTTTTTCGCTTGTGCTGCTAGGATTCAATAAGTACTTACTTAAGCTAAGTACTTACCTACGAGTACCTACAATGAGATGTCATTTTCGTAGTCGCTCAGCGAGCTATGGAGAGGGCTATGCTCGGGGTTTCTTTGAAGGATATGATTCGTAATGAGGAGATCTGACGAAGATCAAACAAAGGTCACAACATACCCAAAAACATTAGCAAGCTGAAGGGGCAGTGGGCGGGCTAGATTTGTCGCAAAACCGACGACGGCTGTTGGACCAGACGAGTTCTGGAGTGGAGTCCGCAGATCCCCACCTGACCTGAGGAAGGCGGCTTGAAGCGGCTGGATGCGGAGGGCGGAGAACTGGGTGTGGTGACGTTCATTAGGGAAGGCCTTTGTCCAACAGTGGACGTCTAAGAGCTGATATGATGATGACGATGATGTCATTTTACAATTAATACAGTATCATCATAGTTCAGTCAGACTTATAGAAAACCTATCAAGATAGAATGGTAAAGTAGGCGGGAAATGCGTGCCCACAATTTGCAATAAATTGCATAAACGATCAAACTCTTACTCGTTTCGCGCCGAGTCAAGGTCGTGTAAACATCGACGAAAACTCTGTAAAAGTGCCATATTGCGCGATTTGTAACTGCATAACTGTATCTCCTCACTAGAAACGTGACCGCGAGGCATAAATGGTGCGCGGGAGGGGCGCGTTGTGTCCGAAAATCGGCACGCGCGAGACTGAAATAAACAAGTGATGTACCCCTTCTATCTACTCCGTTTCTGTGGTCAGACCAATGTAAAAGAAAGATCAATGTAAGCCAATATATTGCGAATCAACCTCCATTACAATCAACATCCCACGTTCTTATAAAATAGAGACGGTATATCACCAAATCGACAGGTCACGCAGTCAATAGCTTCATTCGGTAGTTTAAAAACATTTACTACAGTAGTTCAACAGTTCATATTGTTCTTAATAACTTTATACCCGTACCTAACACCTGTCCGAATATGACATATAAGAACTAACATAGTTGCGTCTCGAAAGCAGAGATGACGTTCCAAAGTCATAACGCATTTACGTTGTAACTTGCTGTTTATTTTGTTTCTGAGACGCAAATAGCGTTTGTTATCTTATGCCATTTCATTTGGAATTGAATATAGATAGTCTAACACCTTTCAACACATATTTTTTTATAGAACGTGTTGTTTTTTTACAACTTAATAAATCGTAACATCGCAGTAATGGTTCTTAATCCACGCGTTACAAAAGCGACCGAAACTAATTTACCATAGTTCGTGAATCTAATCTTTTGATCATGCAAGCGCTATAAAAAATTCGGAACCAAACATTGAGTGATCATTCAACGACGAATGTTTTGCGCCCCCGCAGTTTCAGGGGCGCAAATTAAATTGTTTATTTTGCTGAATCAGTAAACTTGCTAAAGCTCTGATGGTAACCGGCTATACTATCTCTGGATTGATCATCAGCCGAAATACGTCCAATGCTGAACATAAGCTTCTCCAGTAGAATGCCACTTTTGATGGGCTGTCCATTGACGGATTTGCCATAATGACCACGCTTGGCAGGCGGATTGGTGTTCACAGTAATGATGTATAATACATAGAAGAAATCTGTTGCCCGTCCTTGGTACAATCCCTTAGTCGCCTTGACGACACCCATATACAAGGGAAGAAATTAGACCTCTTATCTCTGCGCCATAGAAAAATATAACTTCTGTGCAAGTCATCGCAATGCATTTTTATTACAAATCCTATCACATTACACAGTTTAACTCAATGCACCTTTTCAACATTATATGTATATGTCAGTACATTTTATTCTTATTAATTCAGCTATACACAATGCCCTTATTTCTGCTAATTTACAAACTTAAATTATATATATTTAATATTATTATGTACACCAATACATTGACAGCCCTCTACGCACAATTTAAAAACTAAATCTGTGAAGTCACTTGACCTGGTGCTGACAGAATACCAGCGCTGGAGTTCGCGTAGCGTGCTGCAGCATTATGCTGAGTCAGCGCCATTTTATTGCTGCGACACATAGGTACCTTGATTATTTTTAAATTGTAATTTATTAATTTCTGTTCTGTTTATTTCTCATGTATGTGTGTGTCGTAGCTATGAATAAATGACCTATTCTATTCTATCAATTCTATCACTGCACTGCACCATTCCAGATAAGTGGTATCTATATTTCAGTCAGTTTTATGAATGAATACAATGACTACTCACTGACGTAATAATAAAATAACATGTTTAAACGAATACATTGATAAATAGATGACTCTGTAAATGTGAATTTTAAATATTGATATATTTTCTTTTTTATCAATTCATATTTTCAAATGTTTGTATTGTTTTTCTATTGGCTAAACTGGCCTGAATTACACCTAATTTAATTTAATTTAGATTTTTTTTGATAACTTTAAATCGCTTCAATGTTTTAATTTGAAAGATGAAAAATTAACATGCGGTAGTTTCACTAAAAGCATGGCGCATATGCTGAAACCAAAAGCTTTTATCTTATTAGTAGTAAAATCCATTAATAGGTGGGCTGTATGTCGGCAGGGCGCTATATCACTATTTCCCCGAATCCGTCCCTGTATTATTATTACTAAAGAATAATTAATACTATACAGAATAACAATCGAGAACAACATTTCGGCTTCACTTAATTCTGGCTATTTTTACATCCAGGCAACGATCTAGATGTCACTAATTTACTAAATGTTTTAACTATTATACTTAACTATTGGTTCTTAACTTATAACTATCGGCATCAGCGGCAATACGTCCACTACTGAACTAAACCTCGCCAATAGAATACCACTTTAGGTGGATTTGCCATAATTACCTCGCTTAGGAGACTGATTGGTGATCGAGTTTTAATTTACACAGGAGAATGCTCTGCCCGTTCCTGGTGTAGTCTTTTAGTCGCCTTGACGACATTGTTTTGCTTAATTCCAAAAAAAAATTAATGACCGAAAACAACAACAAAATGTATATTTTTCCAAGGTGTTGGACCTAAATGTCATTAGCAATTACAAATGGGGCCAATACGTTGTAAAGTCAATACCATCGCTGGCCATAGAATAAAAACCGCGCGGGTAACTATACATTTTAGTAAGTAATTAATGAGTCAGCATTACCTACTTGTGAAAAGTTACCCAATTATGAAATAAATAAAAATGAATAATTATGTATAAAATGACTTATTTATTAGGTCAATACCTACTAACATTTATAGTAATTGAAAAAAAGAAATAACCCATTTAAGAAATAAACTAAAATGAAGAATTTATTTGCGATGTTTTGAATTTATTGGCTTAGTGCGAATAGACGTACACACGCGGCGTCCTGAATCCGGCCCTGTATGATCATTACTAAAGTGATTCATCAATTTGCTCTTCGCATTTATAGTTTTTGAATAAAAAGTGTATTAAAAAGTCGTCAATTACCGATAATGGCTGCACAATTTGACAAGAGCGTGTTTCCCGCGGATTAGACGACCGCTGGTGTGTGAAATTAGCCGGATGTCCTTGGTTTTACTTTTTTGTTTTCGTTTATGACATTGTTGGGACATCTTAAGTTATACTTTGCACAGTCCATAGAACAACGACGTAACTGCAACTAAATATAACTTGAAACTTGAGCTCTATTGTTGTTACGAAAGAGTGCTTTAGTTGTTAATAGTAAGAGCACAATTTTCAAGTAACAGTAAGTCACAATATTCATGCAAACTGTTATTGCAGTTACGTCATTGTTCTATGGGATGTGCGAATTAGTTGGATAAAAAGTTCAATGCTCTTTGTATTTAAAATACCATTAGAATAAGGAAGACGGACCGGGGTGATGGTGATGCAAAAGGGAAGGTGTGGGAACGGAAGATAAAATTGTATTATGTGCTCTTTACGCTGAAACTTGTGCAGTTACTATACAGAACATTTAATTGTTACTAAATATTGACGTTACGGTTAAATAATGTCAATATTTAGTAAATAATTAAATGTTATGAGTAGGAACTGCACAAGTTTCAAAGTGAATGTGAAAGAGTTGTGGCTACTTGCGTGGAACAGAGCGATTGTTTGGAACGCTCCATCTAGTAGTACATAGAGATCGTTGGTCACGACAAGCTTAATACAGAAGTCGAATGAGCTGTTTGAAGCATATAGGTACTCGTATGTAAAATTTCTCGGCAATGAGAGGAAAATTATGGTTATTTCAGAAATTCTTTTATTTTCAGAGTTATTAGAGAAAATCTAAAAATTACGCACACATTGATGTTATTTATTCTTCTATTCGAATACTATTCTAACGTTTGGATTGCTCATAAGTATTTAAAGAAAGGTACTACTACTACTACTGGTGAGGTATGTCAGGATCGCACAAAGTGGCGATGCATCATATCTGCCTACCCTTATGGGACCAAGGCTTGAGCATCAAGTATGTATGTACTACTCAAATGCTCACAGGAAATTTCCAACAATATGAAGTACTCTTCAATAATTTCCGTATTTAAACTAGAATTGGACGGAAATAATCTTCTCATATTATTCCCACGTATGACTACACTGCTCATTTATCTGTCATTCTCACGTGGTCGACTTAACAATGCAGAGTAGGTATTAGTAATATCTATGACATTGGCTTACCTTAGCAACCACTAATATCGGATTTCTCACTTCAACACATTCAATTTACAATAAGCTAGAGAGAAATGAGTATACTGGATTTTACCTCTTCGTCAGTAAACCACATAGTCATTGTAACAAATTATGAAATGCGTTTTACTTTCTTTTCCTTTTCTTTTCACTTTCCCATTTCGGGTTGTATTTGGATTAAATGTCAAGTTTGCGGAAATCTGCTACTTTTTCTAGTTCTTTTTTTGTAAAGTTAAACTAACATGTTTACCAACATCTGACATGGTACCAGCAGCGAGATAGTTATATTTGTTTCTCATATACGAGAGTGTTGAATCTATGAATTAATGTCCTATCTATTTAACTATGTTATCTGTAAACTTTTATTCAAACTTACAATAGAACATTAGACATGTAGATTCTTGACGTAGAACTTTCTGTGAACAAAAACTCTATATATACGTACGCTTTAGACCAAATTAAATAACTACAATGGGTATATGCGGGATAGAGCTTACACATCGACCGGTAGCGCTGCTGCCCATCATCAGTTTGCAGCATTACCGCTTGTGAAATGTTATACCGCCACTCCCATTTCGTCGGTATACCTAGTCAAGAAGGGGCCTATCTACATACTAAGGCCATAAAGATTTTAGTGTTTGCAAAATCTTTAGGCACTAATTTAGGATTGTAAATGAATCACTTATTGCAGAAAGGGCAAAGGGTGTCCATTAAAATAAATATTCTGTTACCTTCTCTAATGTATTACAAATAAGTACGTAATAAAATACTTCATGGAATAAGTGATTACATTCAAAGTACATTCTTTTATATCACTCTACAGTGATTCAATCTTAAAATATACATACATAATGCTCACGCCTTGGTCCCAGAAGTCCCACTTTGCGCAATACTGAATTTATTCCTAAATTTACAGTTGAAAAAAAAACATATTTGACCAACGATCTCTATGTACTACTAGACGGAGCGTTCCAAACAATCGCTCTCTTCCACGCAAGTAGCCACAACTCTTTCACATTCACAATGAAACTTGTGCAGTTACATTTAATTATTACTAAATATTGACGCTACGGTTAAATAATGTCAATATTTAGTAAATAATTAAATGTTCTGAGTAGTAACTGCACAAGTTTCAAAGTGAATGTGAAAGAGTTGTGGCTACTTGCGTGGAAGAGAGCGATTGTTTGGAACGCTCCATCTAGTAGTACATAGAGATCGTTGTATTTCACCGACGGTTTAATTTTTCAACTCTCCATAAACGAATCCACGGTTACACTACTATATTAAATTTAACAGCTATATAATCTTTAACAACAGATCTAAACCTAAAACAGTACATTGGCTCTACCTAAGACTAATATCCACACTGAACTAGGCCTACTGCACGGAAACGCTCCGGTCACGCGACGACTGTGTGACGTAATCTTAACTTGAATACAATTAGCCTAGTTCTTACAGGCAAAGCCTTCATGATAGATCGTGTAGTGAAGTTGTTTTCACTACGGAAAAAGCTTTACAGACGTAAACCTGAGTTTTATTGCTGCTAGGTAGGAAGGTGGCAGATTGATTGGTTAATTTGATTATGCAAACTAAGTTTAATTGGAGGTGCGTTGTTTAATTAGGAACTGCGTTTGTGACAGATGATTAAAAATGACTGCCCACTTTACACGGATTGACAGGCGATAAACAGACGTCGCATTTTATTAGTGTAGCGAAAGGGACGAAGTGAACAATCAATTTAAAGTTAACTACGAACAATGAAAAGGCAACTCTTCAATTTAATTTAATAAGTACCTTCCTGTTGTGATGCTCGGTTATCCGACACAGTTTCGTTAGGTATCAGCAGAAAATCAGTGTTTGCTCTCACAAGCAAAGCAATATGCTAAGCTGGGGCCTGTTTGTTGCTGCAGTATACTGTTTCTACTAAATATTTTTATTTTCTTTCATCATCATCATCAGGTTATTTTTGTCTCCACTGCAGGAGCACAACCCTCTCTCATATACCGGAGACAGACGGAGGATTTGCCCTACACTCCCCGCGCTGGCCAGACGGGTTGGGGAGGCCTGATTGATATTTTATAATGTATTCCCTTAGTCGCCTTGTACGACATCCACGTGAAGAGTTGGAGTGGTCCTATTCTACTCTACCGGAAACCACACGGCATTATTTTCTTTACTAAAACTAAAACTGTTCTATAGTCACACTGTACTGTTGTCCCACTGTACTGTTGTCCTCTCCCTACAGGTCGGTCGCACGCGTCAGTACCATTCCGAGTTTATCGGATTCGTTCCTCGCGTGTTCCAGCTTACTCTTGCAAGCGAGTGTAAATCGTCCGACAAGTCGTGGGACGTGATCTGACGTGTGCACTAGACTTGCACCAGTTTTGGATTGTTTCTGCTTGTATTACATAGTTTTTCTTGCAGTACCTTGTAATATATTATCTTTGCATACAGCCAAAAAATGAGTATTAGGTATACTCTGTTCTACTTAGTCAAACATAACAGCTACAAGTAATGTTCAAACTGGAACACAGTAAATACTTCTTAGGTTAAAAGATCAGAATTAACAAGCATGCGGTTTGTTACCGCAGTCCGCATTCAATAAAGAGTCTGTAAACTGCTGCCTATAAAAAATAAATGTTTTACATTTTGCCTGACCGCAATCTCTAGTACGAAGGCCAGCTTTTAAGTCACTCGGTAGCTCTATGAGTTCCACTGCTGGGATTGAAACAGCAAGGACGTGTGGTGGACCGTAGCTCATAGCACCATACCGAGGACCCGTTGGTTTACTTTACGTTTAGATCTCCTCATGAGGTTTACCTTCACTGAAAACTCTGTACCAGTGGGAGGATTCTTTCTAGTGCAAGATTTATTGGTATAGTCATCTCTCAGATATTATTATCGCTAAACAGTAATGCTAGTACTGTAGTGTTCCAGTTTGAAGGGTAGAAGAGCCAGTGCCATTCATTACTGACACACGAGACATTCTAGGGTAGGACGCCCTACAGCCAGATGGATCGACGATCTGAGTAAGGTGGCCGGAAGCGGCTGGACGCGGAGGGCGCAGGACCGTGAATGGTGGCGTTCTTTAGGGAAGGTTTACGTCCCGTAGTGGGCGTCTAAGGGCTGATATGATGAGACATTCTTGCACTTGCACAATGCACTTGTGGTCTTTGGACTTTGCTTCAGGTTTATGATTGATAGTGTCCGTTTACCATCAGGCGAACTATCCGTTTGCCACTTAAAGAGGACAAAAACGAGAAGGCTTCAGAGGGCCCAAAAGGTTCTTATAAAATTTCAGAAGTATATGTTACTCTTTTACTGTCTTACAATGTATCTATAAGCCATATGATTTCCGGCTTAGAATAGGGCCACACCCAATCTTCCTGTGGATGTTTTAAGGCGACTAAGGGCTTGCACCAGCGATGGGCAGCAGTATTGTTCTGTGCATATCAAGATCATTACTGCGATCAGCAATCCGCCCTGCCAAGCGTGGTGTTTTTGGCAAATCCCCCAATGGACAGCCCACCAAAAGTGGCATTCTATTCGGCAGCTGGTCTACCACATGAATGTACCTATATGCAGATGTATACGAACATCTTCAAATAGTTAGTGTAAAAGGAACGTTTTGCATTCAATATTGACATTAATCGACAGGTGAAACGGAAACCCGCGACTCGCTAACTCTATATTTACTCAAGAAACGCACATCTGCATGTTTGCCGCCGCCTAAGTACACAGTGGAGTAAGACATTTTCCCGTAGCACGTGTGGAAAGTATTCATTTTATCTCACGCTAATGGCAGCGTCATACTAGTGTGGTGTTACGCAGGACGCAGACGTAAATAATCCGTAAGGAAGCCACACTGAGCAGTTAATTTCATTGCAACAACATGTTAGATTCTACAGAAATACACAAAAAATTAACAAAACTAACATTAGCTCTCACTCTATTGGAATAACTAAACAAAATTCAATTGGAATGTGAAAATTGGAAGCGTTGTGCCTTCAGAATAATTTGTTTGGGTAATTTTTTAAAAGTAGATTTTTTTTTGCGAATTATATATATAGTCGAAACGTTTATTATAAAAAGAATTATGTTCAACCTGATCATTATGAAAAATTGCACACCTTGTTAATGCACAGGCATACGAATTGTACTCATAAGTAGCGTTACAAAATGTTTTAAACAGTATTCGTAACCTTTTGGCTTTCCAAAACATCTTAAAATAAACATTTCCAAACAGACCTTTACTTTTCAATATGTTCTTCCATATCCTGCCTAGGCGGCGGGCTGTTAATGCCGCTGTCGCATCCCAGCTGCCGCTTTCCGCTCTACTATGAGCGAACCCTAAAGCCTAGGATGGCACTTTCCATATACCTGTCACCTTTAATTTGACAGTAATGACCCATCATTAGCATCTAGTGGTGGTCAGTTGATTGACTTTCCTCTTGAAGAGTGTCGACATTGAATGTTTTCTTTTTAAATGAAAAGCTACGCGGCATCATTTGCATAGGGAGGTTCCTACGTCGTGAAGCAATATAATTTTCCTTTCGTTATTAGTGTTTTTGCAGGCGATTGAACATCGGGAGTGTAGAAAATAAACTTAGGTATTAGTTGCTGTAAAGGCATTAGTAGAACGGCTTAAGATAAACTTATGAGATTTTATACATGTATAAGTTTTGTTTGATAAATCAATAGACAATATAAAAGATACATTATGTGATGGATTAGACGCAAATGCATTATGTCTTCTTGATGCCTCTGCTACAAAGATCTTCAATCATGCGGGAGTATCCAATGCTTTTAAGAAACATGTTGGGTAGACACATGACACGTCATCATCATATTAGCTAGCGATGTCCACTGCTGGAAATTTGCCTTCCCCACCTGGTCCTCTGTATCTAGCAGCTTTCGGAGACCCTTTTGTAGATCGCATGTATTAATAGGTCTGGTGAATCAGAGCGTACCGGTCCGCGGTCTCCACTCCAGAACTTGTCGGCCCCAATGCCTTCATCCCGTGCACTGCCACTCCAACCAATCTATGACCTTAGTTCTTAATCAGATCTCCTCATAGCAAATCATATTCTCCAAAGAAATCCCGAGCATATCGCTCTCTGTGCGACTTTAAATTTGTAGATCAGTGTTATCGTCAGTGTCTACGTTTCTTTATCATTAGACATATGAGTACGCAAAATTCTTAACAATAGTTTGACCTGCTTGCTTAAGATGTAAGAAAAACCGAAGCTCTCATACCAATATGCATCTGGGTCAAACGTAAACTATACAGGTTTAGAAAAAGCGTACGGAACTGACCAATTATTGCTAACGTCTTTGTTCAAAGAGTTGTGACCAATCGGTCAAAACGCTGAGAACCAAACAAACAATCGAATCTATGTTATTGTAATAAAATTCGGCCCGTTGTTTGAGCCAGGGCCGGATTAAGAAGATTGTAGAGGGGTAATAGAAAAAGGCTCACAGGCCCATTTTTAACTCAAAATGAATGTGAATTTTTGGGATGAGAATTTTCACGAATGGGAAATTTCATCCAATGAATGTGATGAATAAAATAGACTGTCATTTAAACTGAACTACTTAGTAAATTCTTTATAGGACTGCGCATCATTCCATATATTAAAAATATCTCACGTGTTTAGTATAAGTGTTGTGTCTCAATGAGACCATAGATTGTTTGACTCAGACATCCGTTAATGTCAATCGTCATAAATGAAAGTTTAGGCACGAACTCAAAACCTAATACGAAGAGAATATTGATCCATTTGCAAGTCTCACTCCCATGAGTCCTGCTGTACCGTCCGTTCTTAGAGTTCTCGCTAAAAAAGGCCACAATTTCTTTGTTTAATCCGTCCCTGGGCTGCGTTCATATTTCACCGTTTCGTACCGTTAAAATAGTTTCTAAAACAAATTGGCGACGTCACGAACTCGTGTGACTGTCTTGACCTTTGCGGGGTCATTTTTCTAGGGTTCCGTCGGAAAAGAAACCCGTCCAGGCCATAGTTTACAAACAGAAAGACTGAAGCTGAAAGATAACATTGACAGAATAATATGCATTTAAACAAAATGCAGACTATGTTTCTTAAACCTCCAGGAGACATTAAATTACAAAGAACTTTGCAATTGCCTCAAGATTTTACCAACACTACTACTACTAATTAACATACTGACGGACGACACTTGAACATTGAATACTATTGTTTCCCACATTTTTTTAGTCCAAAAATGGCTAAAAGAAGCCCTTACTACCTAAACTCACACCTGTAGCATTTATTTAGGACTAGTAAGTATGTAAGGAGAATTAACTACATATCTAAAACCTCCTACGTTAACGAAATGTAGGGTATTGATATGACGGAGACAGAACCCTCTATCCTACTTTTACTTAAACATAATTGGATTATAATGCAAACTATTGAATGCGAAATAAATTCAATCGAACATAATCAACCGGAAGGTAAAAAACATATTCAAAAGCTTACATCTGCCTGAACTGCGTATTCAATTTCAATTATACACGGCCATCATATAATAACGTAGTAATAGAGAATCTATTTGAAAGAAAACTAATTTACGAAAAATAGTGGTAGTGGTATAATGCGGCGAAGAATCAGGCCACTGCAGGTCTTGTCTGACCCACATTCCGTTTTTGCTTTTGTTTTAAGAACAAGTGAGGAAATCTAGCTTCCAGGCCAGTATAATGAAGTGGATGCTATTCAGCATTTCTTTTATGAGGTTTATAACGGTTTGAGGAAGGTAAGAGCACTTTTGGAGTCCTTGTTTACGCCAATGTGATTTAAACGAGATTTGGAAGCGTTCCAAGACGTTTTAATTAATGTTAACGCTGTTTTAGCATTTTTTGTAACATTCTTGACATTTACGAGAAAGAGCTTTTTCATTTTGTGTTGAAAACAAGAACACCAAATCGTTAGTAACACTGCTGAGTCATGGCTAATAAATTCTTGTTATAAGATGAAATGCTGAAAACGCATATTTTTTTGCATATTGAAGACGCAATGGGATTCACCATCATAATCATCAGGCTGAAAGAGTCCACTGTTGGACATAGGCCTCTCCCAAGGCGAGCCACTGAACCCGATCTTTGGTTCTTCTCATCCAGTCACTGCTAGCCGCTTTACGCAGATCGACGCTCTATCTAGCCCGTCCCCTGGCTAGATAGAGCGTCGATCTGCGTAAAGCGGCTCCACTGGAGAACTCGTTTACCCCAGCGGTAATCGGTACTCCGACAGATGTGACCAGCCCGCCACCACTTCAGCGTACTAACTGTTTGAGCTATGTCGAAGACTTTAGTTCTCTGGCGGATCACGCGGATTCCGTCCCTTAGAGAAATTCCAAGCATAGCAATGGGAGTATGATTATTAAAATTAACAATTGACGACGATCAGTATATCCTCCGTTTGAGTACTTGTCCAGATCTAGTGAACTGCTGTACATAAGCCTTAAAAGATTGCTGCATTCAGACTTACCGCCACAAATAACATCAGCGAGGTTGGTCTGCACACACTGATGCGTCACCGCGCCATCTCTGACGGTAGTGATCTCTCCGTAGAGCTGGTGCAGGGCCTCCTGGTCGGACATGAGGATTGTGCGGGGGGAGCAGTCCTCCTCGATGCCGTTGTGGATGGGCCGCGATGAGGACCGGGATCTGGAGCGCCGGCGTCTGCAAGATAATGAACGGCTGTATTATAATACAATTCAAATTTATTGAGGAACTTTCTGGCACGTGCATAGACTGCAGAAGAACGAGATAGTGAACTACGTACTGCTACACTGTCAAACCAGAGCTTGTATGCTGTTAGTTAGTTATAGTCATACCGTCAGCCTGAAGCCCTACTCCATACTAGGGATGGCTGGCTTGATGACCCGGCACAAAACTTCCCCTTTCGTGAAGTCACTTTCCGTCTAAGAAAGATAACTTTGCCAGCGCTCTATCATGTAATTTTTTTAAGAAAAGTATGTATTTTCCGAAATAGGACAAACTATATAAGAAGATACAGAATTAGGCATAAGTTGAGCCCGTGTATCCATTAGACTAGTGTATGTATGTATATGTTTTTTTTATTTACGTACACACTATGTCTGCCTCACTTATTTCAATTATCTCTCTCGCGGGTCTGATGGAAGAAATCTCTTTTAGAGATAAGTTCGCCCTTTGTACTTGTGTTTCTTTTTAATGTATTATTTTTGTTTTATCTGTGTGTGTGCAATAAAGAGTTAAATAAAATAAAAAATAAAAATAGACTGAAGCACATGATTGAAGGAATAAGTAGAAAGGCGTCTTACTTATTAAACTAATAAAGCCTAATTTTAATCCCATTTACTAGTTCCTTCATTCGTATCAGCATCCTTCCTGTATGTTGTTTTATCAATGACATTCTTCATATTCAGTGCTTGGCTCAAAAGGTTCATCGTGTTATCCAACCAGAGTTTAAGTAAACAGTAGAACCTCGGTTTTCTGACCACTAGGTCTTGACCACTAGGTCAAGGCATCTGCTTCCAACGCATTCAATAAAATGTATACGCATCTGAGTAATGAGAATTATTAATCTTTGCATATTATAAACTTTCGTGTTGCGATGATAAACATATTTCCATAAAGATTTTTATATCATTATACCTACTACTGACATTGATAATGAAGCAATCATTTATTTTAAAGCTCGAAAACAAAAACAAACTTTTTATCTTGCTCAGATTGTCTTTATTTTGAAGTTCTAAGGTTCAATTAACATCAGTACGGTCGCCACTAACCGGATTCTCCATCGTATTGCGTCTCTGAGGTACTAATTCATCCAATATTCGATGACCTCTGCTTTCAGTTAATCATATCTGTTATATTGTTTCACAGAGCTCTCAAAGTGTTGGTCAGTTTGTTAGTTTTTGCTTCGGTCATCTCCGGTCATTCATTAAACACCATAGTGTTTTTGTCGTGGTTTTTGTGGGTAGAAACAAACCATGGAGTTTCGTAGTAGTGTCTTCACAGTGACACCATTAAATTGATTATTTCAAATCAATGGGTGCCCTTAAACTCATTTTTTGGTCTTTGCCAAAGCGATTCATTAGAATTAAGATTGAGGGAATGTCATAACGTTACCATAAACTTGATGTATCAATGCTCTTGTTTACAATTAATATAAGGAAGGGCCTTTGCTGGTAGGCAATTGCTGATAGCTTATTTTCCTTAAGAACTCCTTTGGCCACTCTATTAAGAGTACCTTCCTAAGAAAACTATTCGACAATCAGTACGATTTGGATAAGTAATCATCAAGCATGCCAAAAATTTGTGTTTACCATAAATGTTGTTTATGTTTTTGGGAAATTATTCATAACATATGTTCCTCATTTCATAAAAAAATTTACGTTTGCTTTTATCTTTTCGATTACAAGAGATCTTGAACTCTGCTTGTTTTCCATTGAAAAGCCCCCATTACCTTCATTATGCACATGGTTGTTTTCACTGTCCAAAAAAACAGCAGATCTCAGAATTACGAGACAAAACAAACATTGCACACAGAGTTGCGAAGCCCGACCTTGTGTTTCTTACTATCCACGCGAACGTAAAATACTTAATGAACTGCGAATACACAGCACTATCGTTTTTAGAGTACCGAAAGTACTTTTTTAATGCTAACGAAGTCGAATGTTTACGGTTGGAGTAACATTTTATTTATCTAGGAAGATTTAGTAACTACAATTAATTAATAAACACATTTTCTTCATATAAACGTCAGATATTTTATGAAGAAATAAAATTTGCTATAAAAATACTGAGACTCTCTCGTAATTAAGTAGATAGTAGTTAAGGAAGTATTTAGCGGTTGTGACTCTTACTTTGTTTTCGACCTAAGTAGTAATAGGTGTATTAGACGGGTCTCTATATTATGAAGTAATTTTATTGATTCAACCTTATTAGATTTTGAAACAGTCTTACACATAATTAGTTTTCTTCATATTGAAATATAACATTGGAATTATTTTCGGCTACGTCTATTAATATTCATTTTATTAGACTTATTGCTTGTGGGTAAAGGTTTGGATTTTGTCGAGTTAGTCATGTGACTTTGGATTTGATAGCGTTTCAAATCGTACAATTCTGTTTCAGTGGTGTTTATCATCATCATCATTATCATGTCAGCCTTTAGACGTCCACTGCTGGACATAGGCCTTCCCCAATGAAGGCCACCACACCCGGTCCTCCGCCCTCCGCATCCAGCCGCTTCCGGCCACCTTCTTTAGGTCGTCGGTCCATCTGGCGGCGGGGCGTCCCACCCTGCGCGTGCCAATCCGTGGTCTCCACTCCAGAACTCGTCTGCCCCAACGGCCGTCGGTTCTGCGACAGATGTGGCCCGCCCACTGCCACTTCAGCCTGCTAATCCTTTCGGCTATGTCGGTCACCTTCGTTCTTCGTCGGATCTCTTCATTACGGATCATATCCTTCAAAGATACGCCGAGCATAGCCCTCTCCATAGCTCGCTGAGCGACTTGAAACTTGTGGATCAGGCCCACTGTCAGTGTCCACGTTTCTGCACCGTAGGTCATGACAGGCAGGACGCACTGATTAAAGACTTTTGTCTTTAAGCATTGTGGAATTGGCGAAGTGAAGACTTGACGCAATTTTCCAAATGCTGCCCAGCCCAACTGGATTCTTCTGTCAGCTTCCCTATCAAAATTGTTCCTACCCAACTGTATTGTCTGTCCTAGGTAAACGTACTCCTGAACAACTTCGATATTGACATTATCGACGATCACCGGGCTTAGGTCGACGTGTGAGTTGGACATGACTTTCGTCTTGTCTACGTTCATCCTAAGACCTACTCGTCTGGAAGAACAGTTGAGGCTGGTCAGCATTCCCTCGAGATCCTGCAGCGACTCTGCCATCACAACTATGTCGTCTGCAAATCGAAGGTGTGAGATGTGCTCGCCGTTTATACTTATGCCCCGTTCCCTCCAGTTCAGTGTTTTAAAGACATCCTCCAGTGCGCTGGTAAACAGTTTCGGGGATATAACATCCCCCTGTCTGACCCCCCTCTGCAACTGGATTGGCTTTGTCTGCTGATTCTGGAGTTGAACGGTCATTGTGGCAGCGTTATACAGGCATCTCAACACCTCGATATATCGCCAATCGACTTGGCATCGCTGCAGGGAATCCAGAACAGCCCATGTTTCGATGGAGTCGAAGGCTTTCTCGTAGTCCACAAATGCAAGACACAAGGGCTGGTTGTACTCTTCGGTCTTTTGTATAACCTGCCGCAATGTGTGGATGTGGTCTACGGTGCTGTAGCCTTTTCGAAACCCAGCCTGTTCCGGAGGTTGAAAGTCGTCAAGTCTTCGGGCGAGTGGTGTTTATAGTTCACCTATTACTTATGGTTACTTCAAACTTGATTACATTAAAAAATAATGAGTCAGAAACTATTTTTTGTCTGTTTTACCACTCATGCCGCCATTTTGCATAAAAAGGCGCGCAATGTCAAGTTTCGCGCCAAAATTGGCGCTCACTCATCAGTACGCACGCGGGGTGCGTGCGTTTGCGCAACATATCCACACTGGGCGACATCTCGAAATGGAGACGTGACTCAGAGGGCGGGAGATTGAATAAATATGGAAAGAGCGACGTGTGAACTGACTCGTCCAAGGACCCGTGAGTGATGAATGAGTTGGAATTGTTTCGACATGAATGTGGGAAATGATTGATTGGTTTATTGCAGTTTTAGGCTACTGCTGTCTTTAGAAGGGATATCATTTGCAAGAGATTAGATACACACCGATACGTAGGTAGTTTGACAGACTTCAGTAAGAATGTGGAAAAGGCATTTTATATTAGTTTAGACACGTTGAAGCAATGAGTGATGTTGATGATTGATGAACATCCAATGAAACATATATAGGTTGAATCGGTAGGTGTTAACAGGCGATAACTCTGCCGTGCCGTAACAAGGAAAGATATCCAAGAGCTGATACAACATGTAATTGCTACTAGGTTACACAAACGGTAATTGGTAAGTAAAAAATAAAAATTAAACGAGCATAAATGTAAAGGTAGGTTTTATTTTAAAGCTATTAACATTTTGAACCTGCCTGTTTTATGTGTATTTTTTGTAAGTTATGAGGACAAATAAATATATACTAATTCTCTGAATAAATTTTTAACATTGAAAAATTGTACATGTATTGTAAATTGTAAATGGGTTAATTTACTTATGGACTTATAATTGTTTGTTAACACTAATCGATTTCATTCTCTCTATCCAGGGAATACGTTAGGTAGTAGAAGCCAGGGATGGGCGATTGAGTACGAAACTAACATTTGAAGATCAGATAAAATGGATTCAGACGGAAACATGAAACGCAAGTAGTATTGCACGTAAGAAGATAATAATAAAGATAATGGTGAGAGTAAGGGACGCCAAGGATACGTTTCAGGATCATAATACTTAGCGCTCCGTTTTTCCTATTCCTATATAAATGATACGAATACACTCTCTAAAAGAATTGACACCGATGTGACAGCAAATCCCATTAAAATACAAATGATTAACTCACTCTGGTGTAACAATAAAGAATCCTCTGGATGTCTGGTAGATCTTCCGCTCCTGCATGAGCTGTGCCAGCGTATCGTACACCATATCCTGCGACGGAGTCTGCATGGACGGAAACTTTGAGGACAGCGATGTTCGTATGCTCTCCAGAGTTGCTGATTGCCCCTGGAAATAAATAGGTAATATTACAATTACATCCTAAGATATAGTAGCACTATGTTTAAACAAGGATCTCACAGTAAAAATTCTCAGATCAGGACCAACTTGTGAAAATTACATGAATCTCGAGTGGAGTTACGTTCGAGGAAAACACCATAATCAGTCAGGCAATAAAAATTTCAATGACATACAAGTATTCTTAGACGGATGAAAAACTACCTATAAAAGAGGCACCTACTCAAACAGCGGACATCGAATGTGGCTTGAGAAAGCATAACACTGATCCTGTTTGTAACTGTGTAAAAGAAATCTAAATCCAAAAATAAACATAAAGACTCGATTTTTCACCACAAAAGGCAAGTACAAAAGATATATTTGAAATTCCAAAAAGCACTGCCCAAATAAAGATACTCAGAAAGTCAGGGTCAAAGAAAATACGAACAAGAATAAGAAGTAGAAATCTATCATCACCACATGCAATGTTTACACATCAATCATTCTTACAATCTAGATCTTGTTGAATGTACAGGATGTCATACCAAATCCGAAGTTGGTAGTGACCTTCAAACCCTGAATGGTTTATGAATGACATTTTGGCATTGAATATTTTAACATAGCCTATGATAAGAATCAATTGTTTGTACAACTACAAAAGTACTACAAAGATTGTCCGATCTTTTATTCTATGGTTGGATCGGTGTTGAAATAATTGTATTCACAACGTAACCATTTTCGACATCAAAGGTAATAATCCTGGCATTGTAGATCATCGACTAGTGTAAAATCTCTACCACAACATCATCACTTTCTCCATATTCATAAATGCAACGTCTGCTTGTATGTTCTCATATAATTCGATTTTTTTTAAGTATCCTTTAATATTAACCAGAGGCCCTTTCAAAGAAAGTTTTAGTTATTAATCATCAAACTACCAATTAGAGAGTCAGACAGTAACAATTTCAGCGAACAAATCTATGAATATGTGCGATATTTTTGTTAGTTACTTCCAAAAGATATGATATCAATTAAGCATGTTGTCGGAAAATCGGAAAATTTTAGAAGTTGAAATTGTTTTAAGTCGATTTTCCGTTTTAAGTTCAAGTCACGACTATGGAACTTTGATGACTGAAACTAGATCAACAGTTATTTTAACTTAACGTCTCTGTGTTGAAGCTAATCCTAGTAAAGTCCCAACTTTTGAAATTTTATTTTGAAATTATGTCTTCATTGTTTTCAACTATTACGTTACCTAACATATTTGTCATCTCGTGATCAGAATAACTTAACGTTACAGAAATCAACATATGAGAAGAGAAACAACTTGTTTTATCTAATGTGAATCCAAATTGTTTTGAGTATCCATAGCATTTTCTGTTTATAACGAAGTTATTTCTGTTGTAACTCTGTATCTAGACGATTTATCATTCCCCCCTCTATCTTATCCCCAAAGGACATCGCAATGTCAATTCATCTTGTTACCTTATCCACGGTTAATCTAAAAACATAATTCAGTATTCGGCCTTCAGGACCAAGAATGTAGTAACATTAATGCAGATATGAAGCTGTGTGCGTAGATTTGTGCCGCAAGATATCGAAGGTACACCTTTAAATATAATCGATTAGTTAAAACAGTACGAGTGTCTGTTGACAGAACTATTCTATATTTTAATGAGGTTGAGAAACTAAACCTACTTCTGTCACCGAAACTGAGTGTATGACACTTAGACTTTTTGCAACTCATATTTGCGATCAATTGAATATTCCAAAACGAAGTGAGAGACAGTCTGTAATACAAGGCAGTTGACTATTTCACTATTCAGACAAATCTGCAAACTACCTAAGGATTGCTAATAGGTATATCAACATAGATATTCAACTAAGTTCTGAAATGTTTCAATTCCGACTTACAAGGAAAAACGAAACCGTTATAAGGTCTTCCTCTAAACTCTGTTATAACAGGCATCCTATGGTCTAGCGCGACTGTATCACGCATAACAGGTTCAAGAGGGTTCTGATTGCAGAAGGACGCAGTAATTAAATCAAGAATACCTATTACCAACATAACTTAAAATTTATATTTCGAGGACTAAAAATGAGATAAAAGCAGTAAGGATTTTAATATACACTGTACTACTTTTGATTTGACGTTGGTGGTCCTTCCAGCAAATTTGGTCTTAAATTGGTCGTATATTAACTTTCGTTTAATCAAAAGGTTTGTAACCTCACAGTTGACGCAAGGAGGTTAAGCAGGTTCGTGTAAATCACAACTGGTTTCGAGTCAACAGCCTCAGGCTGTTCTCAGGTGTTTGTCTTTGAGTCCAGTTTGGGCTGATTAAGTGAGCCGATTGCTTTATACTTGTCTCGTAGCTGTCTCATGTCGCAAAAGCAACACGCCTAGAACTTATCGCGAGTTGGTATCTACCTTTTCATTAAAAATACAAAATAAACAAAATGATAGAAAACTAAAGCTCAGTTCTCCCAGTTCAACGTTTTGAGACATGCGTCCATTTCCATACACACCAGATGGACCCACGACCGAAAACCGGTAGCAGAAAGCATCTGGATGAGGAAGGCAGATAACTGGATGTGGTGGCGTTCATTAGGTAAAACATTTATCAAACTGTAGACGTCAAAGAATGCTTTTTTAACGACGTCCCAGAAGTAAGTAGAGGTTAATGACAATGAGGAACAGAACTAGTTTATAGGGAGATCTTACAGGAAAGAAAAGATCCCCTGATTGAGCTGAGGTTATTTTTGGTACAATAAAGTGTTTACATACATACATACAAGTACATACCCCCCCCCCCCATCTCACCCCACCCCCCTGCACTCTCCAGCGACTCAGCCCGAATAACAGTAAGGTCAGAAGGGCAGGGTCGTGGACGGAAAAAAAACATGAAATGTGAATGAAACCAACGCACAATGTAGTTGTCATAAATTATTTACTGGAATTCCAACCCACGTCATTGTTTAGCCAGACCTGTCTACATTCTATGATAATGGTTGCAGCACTGGGCCTTGTGCAATCGCTGTTGACAAATTGTTTAGCAGGTACGCGGGTTGATTGTCTGTTAAATCGATTTAATTGTTGCTGTTGAGTTGATTTTATAATTAAACACTTGCTATTTAAATGTTTAAAAATGAATTGCGATTACTTGACTGAGCCAATTGCAGATATTTATACACTACAGTCGTCTATAACGCAAACTATCCATCCACCCCTTTACAAATATATTCAGTATCGAATACTTTCGGATATTTTAAAGAAATCAGTCTAGTTATAAAATGATTTGTCCACAAATACGTTTTGTTACGAAGGCCAATATTTTTAGAGTTCTGTCAAACCGGAAACCCTTATAGCGAAGCTATTTTATCTGTCTGTCTGTCTTTCTGTCTGCTGGATTACTCGAAAACTACTACAACGATTAAACAGAAATTTTGAACATGACATGAAAAATTGCCTGGTAAAGATGCGAATATTATGGAAATTGTAGTTTTCCTCTTTGAGATTTCTATAGGAAGATTATTAATTGCCGGAACATGCACGTAGAAGACTACGTACACCTTGCCTGACTTTTGTCAAAGATACCAAAGACTAGTCTTCATCAGACGCAAGCTTCTGATAATGCGGAACACTGTACTAACTCTTTAGCATACCTCATCCATCCTCTTCCTGTTCCTAACACCTTTTCAGGTTATTTTGAGTTCTTGTAGAGCAGGGACTCCCAAAGTGGTCGATACCTACCCCTTGGGCTCGAAATCGGTTTCCTACGGGTCGACATAAATCAACCCCTATTAATTAACCCCTAAAAATCAACCCCTATTAATTAACACAAGTTCTTATTTGAAACTTTCAAGATACTGTATAAGTTGTGTTACGTGTACCAACTTGTTATAAGAATGACTAATATTTTAGTAGGAAGTATAATTGTTGTACTTTTAAAAAACTCAACAAGCGAGGAAAAAACTAGAGATAAGATTTTAAAATAATTTGGCTATGGGGGTCTGAGGTATCAGTTCAATTTGGAAAAGGGGTTTCTTGCTCAAAATGGTTTGGGAATCCCTGTTATAGAGCATCCCTTTCTTCGTCTAACGGTACTCGGTCTCCACTAGAGACTCGTGTGCTCCAAGAATGTCCGTAACAACCTATTTGAATTAATAAAAAAACCACACCCATCCAATATATATATTTATTTATTACCAAATTTACCAATCGTCCGGTAACCTTTGCTAAATTACATTAAAATCCGAAAGATTTATTGTTGGTGATTTAATAATGGCCGTTACAAGGCTATGATCTCACGGCTCCGCTATTCGGGGATGTTTTAACAAAAAGAACACGATACCAAGAATGTTTCAACAAGTCCAGTTGGTCCTTGGTGCAAGTGAGAAGCTTTCAGTGATAAGATTAGTAAAAGGTTACTAAGCAATTCATAGGCTGCAGATTCATGGGTGACTGTAGACACTTTTACCATCAGGTTGGAGGTCTGCCATTTCGTCTTAAGCTTAGGCTTAATAATAATAATTTAAACATTTCATCATTCAAGTTGAACTGTCTTTTCATGATCCTGAGTGGCAAATGGGATGGTAGCTTACCTTAAATGATAGACGCAGTAACGTAAGGTGGCTAGAAAATTGCTATTTTAATGACTTTACTTAGTAACTTATATTAGTATATATCAATCATTTATTCTATATATAGTACAATATTTTATTATAAAATTTCAATATCTATGCACATTTTATTTTTATTCTTTTTGACCTAACGCTTGTTTTAGCTTTTCCCACATTGAAGGTTGGCTGGAAGAGATCTCTTATAGAGATAAGTCCACCTTTGTACACTTTTATGTTACGCCCTTTTTTTGTAATTTGTTTTATGTGCAATAAAGAATATAACTGTAATACCAAGCGAACAGATTTAATCACCTACTAGTATTACAGGCGTACCCGCCTGTCCGTACACGTTTGTGTGTGCGCGTAAACTATCGAGAGAGGGACAACGTTATAAGTCAACACATAAGTGCTTCACTTTCGTACTACACGCCGTGATTTATTTTGCGGGCGACGTTAAATTGGCAGGGGAGGTGAGTGTCGTTTCTGTACGTAGTATTCTGTACAATAAGCTGCAATTTTAGACTCGACAGTTTAGGTTCAACCCGCTTTTCCCTTAAATCTTGATCCACCAGACATTTTTGCAGAGCTTATGAGACAAAGTTGTCGAACCACCTTGGTGCAAACTTTAAAAATATCTTACCAAACAGGTTGGCTCTCGCACGACCGGAATAGCTGTTTTATTTTTTAACTTTTCATGGTCAAGATTCATCTTGTCGACATTAGATGTCTTGAGACGGAAATTGACCTGTGTCGATGCAAATTTTATGTGTTACGACTGGATTTTGTCGGTGCCCTTTATGCTAGTAGATTGCCTTTAAGAATTAATTGACATTGCAGAATTATTGCGTCATCATCATTATGTTATGTTAGCTTTTGAATCCCGACAATATCTGCAGTTATTCAAGTTTTCAGGGGTTTATTATTTGGTGAAAGTAGCCTTTGTCACTTCTGTGCTCATTAAGTAATGTTATAATTACTAATTAATTGCATAAAGATGTAAAAAAAACGTGAGGAATAAGATTCGTTTGCCCCATTTGATTGAACCCACAGAGGGTTCAATCAAATGTGGTTCTCAGGTTACCAAATAGGCAATTACTATTTCTATAATAGTAATCGCATATTTGGTAGATTGAGAACCACATCTGTCGCAGACGTTGGGACAGGCTAATTCTGGAGTGGAGACCGCGGATCGGCACGCGCAGGGTGGGACGCCCCTTCGCCAGGTGGACCTGAGGAAGGTGGCGGGTACCGGCTGGTTGTGGAAGACAGAGGACCGGATGTGGTGGCGTTCACTGAAGAAGACCTATACCCAGCAGTGGACATGTAATGGCTAATATGTTGATGATGAATGTGAGAAGTGCTGGCCGGCGTTACTGTAGTATTATCATCAGATTAGATTTGTGCGTCTTTATTTAGAGTTACACAAACGATACTCAAGAGGCAACCGAAATCAGTAGGCCACAACCAAAAGTAGTCTAATCGTGATGGACCAGTTAAGATCCATTTTATTTATTGAAACCATTACGTATTTAAGTTCGACACGACTCTCAGACATAGAATAAACAATAAGTCAAAACCTAGTTGCATAGTGACTTACAAGTTACAAGTTCAACTTACAAAATGAATTCTTCATAATGTTCTTAACAATGTAAGCAGCATCTATTAGATCTTTCTTTGATTTTTACACAAGTGTTTCTCCTATAACTTTTTGTGAGTTAGTCAATTTATAATTCAGAAAACCCAGGTAGGTTGCTATTCTAAATTATAATTATAACTCACAAAAAGTGAGTTTTTAACAATTTTAAACATCGTTTTATCCTCGAAAGGCTTCTTTTTTCCTTTGTTACTTGAAGTATATTTTAATACAATGTTTGTTTTGAACCTTATATTACTTATTGAAAATTATTACTTTTCGATATTCTTATTTTTTAACATTCTAATTATTGGACATTCGTATTATTGAACATTCTTATAATTAGACATTGTCTTTGGAATTTTATCTTGATACTATTCGAGCGAAATTTTTAATTGCGATTCTGCATGTTTCATTTTTGCAAATTGTCTATATTATTTCTTTCTGTTTGTACTTGTAGTTAGCAAGTTTACTACAACACAATACAATACAATCAGAGAATACAAATCTGACTGCATCATAGCTTTCAAATATTTCTATATCCATTAGTTTAGGGTCGGATATTGCACGTTATATGTTTCTAGGTTAAACAAATATTTTTACTGAACGAGTTATTTAAAAAATGTCTTTGATTGCTGTGAAAGCAGCACAAGAGTCCGTTTTAATGACAATCAGATCTTTCTGAAATCAATTGTAATTGCAATTGACCTGATTCTCAAGAGCTTTGTTTTTAAGCATATGTACCTATTTAGGACAAGTATTTGGTCGAATTTTGAGGTCAATGGCCATTATTACGATTGTATTATAAGTAGCTCAGTAATTATGGCAAGTCATTTAGATAAGGCAATTGTAACAATGTAGCGGTAGATTTGTAGATCTTTCAGTATTTTACGATAATGATCTGTATCTCTTCTACTTACTGCTTATGTTGTCTGATTGTTAAATAATTGTATAAAAATTATAGTGGTAACTTTTCGGCATAAGTTGTCAATTTTAATTCATTTTGAATACTTGTAGATCTAGTACCTATTTTTCGGTGTCAATATTGAAGTAAAAAATAATATTGTTAAGAATTTGAACACCACAAGTTTTACATTATCATTATGATATGAGTACATTACAATTATTTGAGCTAATTATAATACTTTCAGTATAATCAGTCACTATCAGTCATAATGTAAGAGTTTTAAATATCCAAGTATTTTTACTTTAGATTTTTGTTTAACTCCTATTTGAAGGGTATTCATTTGTTTCGAATGAAGCAATCATCGATCATTATCAATATCGACGCAAAAAAGCGGAAAAATCCTCTTTTATTACAAATTCGGAATCAGAGAAGGAATCTACGTCGAATTGTCTGGGTCGAGTGTCATATCTATAGCCGGAGACACGGGACCCAGACTATTTGACGTAGATTTCATAATGATAATGTAAGTTTTTAAATTCTTAACTTATTAAGTTATTATTTAAGTTATTATAGTTATTCTTAAATTATTAAGTTTAAAACATAATCTTCTAAGATAACAATTAACATGTAATTTCAAAAATAAGTCTACGAAAATAAATACAACACTTTACTAACGCGTCTTCTTCCACTCTTCCCTATTCTGTTTCATCTACATCTGCCCAGATTTTTACCCTATCTTACCATCTTCCCCACAAGTGTATACCTATACAACCTTTATAGGTCGTACAGTTTACGACGGCACCTTACTTGTGTGCCTTATATTGTTAATGTGTTAGTTCTATCGTCCCGGATCTATGGGGGGAGGGGGGCAAACCGCCTACGGCCCCGGGTGGCAGTTTCAGGAGGCGTCAAAATCATAATATGGTTGAAAATAAAAAACTTGCTTCACAAAGCTTGATACTAAGTATACTAAAATACTGACGTTTCCATTAGCTATCCCCGTCCCGTGCTCGAAAAATACCGTGGCGGGCCTTCGTGACCTCACGGCTCGTAAATATAAATGCTTTACGATAAATATAAAAGATTTTTGCAGCTACATTTCTTATTAACAGTTTGATATTTAAATTGAATTTTAAAGAATTATTAAAATACCTCACTATATCTTGCTTGATTTGTTAAATTAAATACCCGTACCTTAAACTCGTAATGCAATACTTGCTACGTCAATATATTTTTTCAGGAAAGCTTTATTACCTGTGAGGTAAGGTCCATAATGCAGTCGCACAGCGCCTCCGGTAGAGGTGTGAACTGGCCCTGGTAGGCAGGTGTCACTATGCAGTCCTCGATGTCACCTGCAAACAAACAAAAAACCTATGTTAGGAGAGAAACATTTGTGTACTACGTACTGCCAGGCATGCTCTATTTTGCGGGGGAGGTGAGTGTAATATTTGCTAAGCTAAGCTTCTAAGTAATATTTAGTACAGGTAGAGGTTAGATCGATTGAAGACAGTGCCGCGCCGCACTGCACTTGCTACCAAAAACCCCCGCGTATTCGGCCAAACGTACTACGAGCACCTACCCGTAGATCTATGTAACGAAACCGATGACGAAACGTTTAGTCGACAACTGATAACTCTTTTGTTGGAAAATGAACATTATTCAATTATTGAATTTTCTAAAAATGAAATTGATTAGATTACATATTTATTATTTCAGTCTACATATTAAATATAACTATATACATTTCATGTACAGTATACATACAATATATAAAATGATCGTTGTATTTTTAACAAATTGTCAATAATAAATAATTAAATTAACACATTAAAAATAAAATGTTACAATTTGTTTACATATACATAGATGATGGACCTAAAATTTCAATATAGTATTATGATATATAACGAGTTATTCGTTATATATCATAATATATAACGAATAATTCGTTATATATCATAATCGTTAGATATATAACGAATTATTCGTTATATATTCAGGATTAAAATACAATTTTTCAAAAATTAGGTATCAGCTGTAAAGGGGCATCGTCAAATATATTTTTTCATTTATTGGCCCCTCTGACGTTTATTTTGTAATAATTTAATACCAAGTATATTCAGAAATTTATTTTAATATTATATACTGTGACATTATTTCAATTGTTGACATTGTAATTTATATTCTGTATATTAATTTATTTTATGACGATCCCTTTCGCCATATTAGAATGATATGTAAAATTGATTTTTCAAATGTAAAAGTGAATAAATCTAGTTTAATCTACAAGAGAGCATGTTTGCGTGAAATTCCTTGCGAAAAAAAACAGATTTCTGCATCGAAAAAAAAGCTTTTCCTCTGCGGGTCGAGCCTGCGGCCGCATATTGCTTTGAGTCTGTCTATATCGTGTTATTTTACTACCCACTTAGTATTAGTATTATAATTTTATGTGAAAAGTCATCAACATCGAAATATTCATAATTGAAGAATACAGTTAGCAAAAACCGTGTTAATCCAAGCAGACATCGAGCCACGGGAATTAGACGGAGCTCCATAAATTGCAAGGCACAATGCAGTTGGTGCGGGGTAATCCCGCGGGGCGGCGTTGGACGCCATCCAAATTAGATTACGGTGCAAGTATAGAGAGATATGTGACACAGAAACTAGTGGTCTAATTATTCACTGAACCAGCAAATCGACCACTACAACGAAAAAGAGAAAAGGCTTGGTGAACTTGTGTAGAATCCGAAATCCAGAATTCATTTTTGGGAGGGGCGGAGAGTCGTGTCGGGTGGTCGTGTTATTTCATTTAAACTAACCGTGTGATATCCGGATTAGAATGGGGCCGTCAAGGTGTCGTCAGGGTGACTAAGGGATTGCACCAGGGACGAGAAGCAGCTTTCTCGATCATTACTGAGATCACCAAAAGCGTGATGATTATGGTAAAACCGCCATTGGACTGCCAACCTAAAGAGCTATCTATTGGGGCGGCCTATGTTCAGCAGTGGACGTATTTCGGCTGATGGTGAGACTAAACACCTCTACACAAACATGTTTATTGCTCTAAGGTGAACAGAAAATTAAAATAAAAAGAACTGAGTTTTCACTAATAAATTAGGTATACCTAGTAAGTACTCGTAGGTAGTGTATTAAGAATCTATCAGTTCTGTCACTTATGGTTAGATATTCAGTCACTGTACAAAATAAATAATTTAGTCACTGGTTACAGTTACTTAGAAGAGATGCCAGTACAGCAGGTAGACTGTGCAACATAAGTGACCAAATGTAGATTCATAAATTAGGTATTCATCAACCGCTCCATCTTCTAAAATGTTTCCGCCAAAATGCAGATAAACTGGACTGTAAAAGCAATCCACTGTAATATCAAAACTCGAAAATATGATTCATTGACGATTTATAGCTTTATGTTAATACTGTTTAACATCATAAAAGCTAGGTTCACAATGGAATGTTGTCATGATAAAGTTTATTTTGCCGCCATTTCACAGCCATCTTATTTAGGTACAAGCGGCCAATTTGATTATTTGATAATTGTACTACCTGCACTCCCCCACCCACCAGGCGTGGTGAGGAACTTCATCCTTATGTAGTAGACATAAACTCCACGCTCTCGCACGTAGCTTTTTGCTTCCTCTTTTATAATACGGATTGCTAAGGAAAGGAACTCCCTGCCAGTTCGGTATTTCCGGACAAACACAATTTGGATATTTTTAAAGGAAGAGTGAATCTTCTAGGTAAGCGCGCTTAGACCTTATCGTTACTTACCATCAGAGATTGAGGTCAAGCGCAAACCCATCAGCAATAAAAAAAAACTTGAAAGGGCCAACCACAGCAAGCCTCAATATTTTTTTTAATAAGAACAAGCGTCTAATCTAGAGTTTTATGTTAGGCTGGGAAAAGCTTTTTAAATTGTTTAACTTGATTAGAATAGTGAAGTTAATGTTTAAATAAGACTTATTGCTTATAGCAAATTTATTACTTTAGATATCCTTTCTAAAGTAACAATATATCCTCCTTAAATACAAACACTGCGCTGAATGAAAAACTTATATATATATATATATAAAATTTCAGTCCAGGCAAGTCTCCAGCCTTTGTCCAGTCACAGAATGGACGAGTGCAAATAAACGCAATAGATATCGCTAATTACAAAATAATTTAACAACAGTCCTAGCTCCTGGCCGTAAGTTTTGGCTATGGATTTTGGGGTAGAATAAAAAAACAGAGTTTTTATTTTCAGTAAGTTTACCTTTTTATTTAATTTAGTAAGTTCGGTCTTTATAACAGACCAACGTACTAAAATATTATACCAACACGAAGTATGTACCAGGGAGGCAGGAATGTTAATGGGTTAAATATAAAATCTGTCACTTGACTGCTTAGGTACCTAATGAGGAATTCTACACAATACACATAGCCATGCTCCTCGGACACTCCAAGAGACAATGATTCTATGCATGTGTCCACTGTCATACACAATACTAACAATATACTTGAGCATTTACTGTTTCTATCGTATCGTACGTGTCTGTGAAACAACTAACCAGATCAAACAGTCTGAATTACGTATGCATGCACAATATTGTTATTGAAATGACGTTTAATTAGGGATTTATAAGTAAATAGTAATAAATGTCTAAATTACACACTATACTGAAACGCCATTACTATACCCAATAACTATTTTACTTGTTCGCTTCCGTAGTTACAAATCGTTCGCTTCTGAAAACTAAACTCTGCCCGTTGCGTAATTCGGTCACTTATATATTCAGCGGGAGAACTCACTGAAATGGTCTAGGCGCGCGACGTTATTTCTCGGTTCCATATAGTTCTGTGTAAAACACTGTAGAACGCGCGTATCTTTTTCCATCTCTTTCTTGCATTAGCTTTCCTCATCATTTCATCATGCGCAATGTACGTTATTTTTTGGGTGCTTCCGTTATTTTAACATAGCAGTATACATTTGTTTATTTCATTTACTGTCATTTGTTGTGTTTTGTGTTGCTATCAAGAGATATAAAGTTGTTGTGTACTGCAAGATGAATTACTTTAGATAAAACAAATTATGACATGTTTACTCAAACACTTTTTCATAGAAGTTTGTAGCAATTTATGTAAAAAAATTGCTACGCGAACTACTATATTCATTCGTATTGATAAAATATTCAATTACGAATTATTAACTTCAATCACTCAGTTACCGTAAAGTTGTCAAAATCTACAAAAATAACGTGAGATAATGGAAAAGGATAACCTATTTCACCAAGTATTTCGCTTCTTTTGGTATTTACTTATTGTTTAGTGCAAATTATGCGTGAGACGTTCATTTGTTTTACACTGGTGCTCAAATAACTACCTATTACTACTGGGTATTGTTAAGTTACAAAGGTACGTTTACACTTTCAACATACTTAAGCAACATAGAGCAGCGTTGATGCGACTGCCATAGATAACAAGGAAGCTTACTAATGGTGCCGCTGACTAGGATAGGTGACCTAGCAATTTTTTTTTTTGCAATGTCAATACATTTCTCGTATCAAAAAAAGATGTTCCGATATCAGTAAGTTCAGAGTTAAGTCTCTAATGTGGCTTGGATGATCGTCCTGTACTTATAAATGTAGGTTGGTGTGCCTGTGGTAATAGGTATTTATATCTGTTCGCTGGTATGGAGTGTCAGAGGTATGATCCCGATGTTTAGCTCCAATCCTCGAGTTCCATATCCTATCCGCATCCACATCCAGTCCCCGAATTGGATTCCTGAGAATCCACCCACCAAGGCAATACTATAATGTGTGGGTAATTTTTCCACTAATATTATAAACTAGCTGTTGCCCGCGACTTCGAATCAGATGTTTTTTCGGGATAAGAAATATCCTATGTCCTATTCTAGGACCTTACCTACATGTGCGCTAAGTTCATCCCGATCCGTCCAGTGGTTGAAGCGTGATTGAGTAACAAACATCCAAATATCCAAACTTTCGCATTTAGAATATTCGTAGGATGCGAAAGTTTGGATGTTTGTTATTTAATCACGCTTCAACCACTGAACGGATCGGGGTGAAACTAGGCACACATATAGGTTACGTCCTGGAATAGGACATAGGATGATTTGACAGCGGATTCTGTAGTTCGCGCGAGGGGAGCCGCGGGCACAGCTAGTATGATATAAATACTCATTTTTCTACATTACTATGACTGTTATATATATTAGGAGTACTTCCATTCTATTATGGAAGACGCTTTAGTCGAAAGGGGCAGATCTAAGCTTGTGTCGTAGTCGTGCAGTAAATCTAACTTCCTAGCCGAAGTAAGGTGTGTTTACCAATACCAACTATGGGTGCAGGGAAATCGTTTAAAGTTATTGTAGGTATTATACCCGTATTGGGATCTTATCGATTGGTCTTTGAAAATAGTTAAGCTTTCGCTTTTATATTGCTTTATATATAATATATTAGCGGTTTATTTACATAACGTCGATGTATCTAAAATAAGTATGCGGTAAAAAAAAATCGTTTTGTAACATCGTTTTATTATAGCCTTTTAGAAGAAAAAACGGATATATAATGATAATAAAACAGTACGGTTGGCTGGACGATATCTCTTTTATATATAAACTCGCCTTGTACAAAACATTAATAAAAAAGATGAGTTCGTAGGGGGTGTTTTAGAAAAAAAAACATAACAAAAACAATTTTGTACACAGAAAACTGTTTGCTATAGCAATAAAGTGCCGATTACTGATTACATCATTATCATCAAATCAAAGAATGATGGAATCCACTTAAGATCCTGTTGTAGTTTTGATAGTTTTGGTAAATACAGGCTAAGAATATGTGTATTTTTTGTAAAGATATAAACTATTTATTTAATAAAAAAGACTTACTATTTCGCAGGAAACCCAACATTTCCGTCTTCATCGATACGCTTCCATAGCGCTGAACAAAGGCCCTTCAAGCCACTCAGGTAACCTAAATTTGAGCTCGTAAGACAGTCAACTACGGCAGGAGACGTGCCAAGAGGGAAGACTTCCAGCTAAGTACTATTTCGCATGCTTTAACTAACTAAGTGAACAACTCTTAAGTGTGACTAATAGTTTGTTTAAAAAATATATCCATATAATAAGTACCAAGTCATAAATTGTAAACCAGAATCTTATAGATAATTATTTATGATCGAACTCAATGCAAACTACTTATTGATTTTAATATATTTTATAGGATAATTTGTAAAATTTAACATATAAATTTATTTCCAAAACTAGGTGATAATTTACAATGAACATGTGTCTCGCAGGCTTTATACAAAGAACCTCCTCCACTTGATTATCCCGAAGCTAATATACTACAACTGCTTCGATATGCTACGGCGTAGCGCACGTAGCATTCCATTTTTGGTGTCAATATAAGTACCTACTTACGGAATTTAGATGGACATGCTAATCAGTAAATCTTTTTTTATTTTTATTTCTTTATTAGGTTACAACAGAATGTACGTCAATTGTTGTTTAACGGAAACTTACAATTGTACATTGGCCAGGTGCCACCCCAATTATAGGCAACGACAGCATGCCTAGTTTGTGTTAGGTTAATTATAATTATATTTATAATATATACTAGTCTAATATTATACTTACCTATATATAAGTGAAATTTAAAATTAGAATTTTTAAAATATTAATAAATTACATAGTCAAAGGAATACAAATTAAATTAAAAAAAAACTTATTGCAAACCTTAAAGAAGCAATATTAAGCAAGTATTGTGTTGCAAATACCGAGGACAGGCTCATGAAGTATATTTAACTATTACGTTTAACGTTTACGTAAAAATTACTGGTAAGGAATTTGCATGAGGTAAGGTTGCCATTGCGAGAAATAAAATGCTGCAGAAGAGGAAGGAGTTATAAAGTGTTATATGTAGTCATTCAGTTTCACAATCTTTAGAAATTCTCAGAAAAATAATCAGTGTACGAGTGTCTTCTACATACATACGAGTATGTGTAATAAAAAGTGTAAACTTTGCGTGTCTGTACATTAAAAATATTTGCAAAGAAATTGAGGGAATAAGTTATACTTTATGATAATTTTTAGAATGGGAAGAGGCAAAAAATGTTTGACGTAAAGCTGCTATAGGTACCAAATCCTATCGCATTTTTAATCAATGTCTTTTTTCAAAGCATGTACAAGCCTAGATGTATAACTTTTTATAAATAGGTATGTTTATGCGGCACGGTACGTACGGTACAGTAATATGTGCTTAAGAAGATGCCGACACAGCTAATAAGTAATCATCATCATCATCATCAGCCCGAAAGAATCCACTGTTGGACATAGGCCTCTCCCAAGGTGCGCCACTGAACCCGATCTTCGGTTCTTCTCGTCCAGTCACTGCCTACCGCCTTACGCAGATCGTCGCTCCATCTAGCCAGTAATAATAAAATTAAATATTTAAATATTTTTCACTTTGAGGCAGAAAGAGACAAAAATTTGTCAAAAATAATAAATAAACGTAATAAACATTTTCACTAAATCTCTGACAACCCTATCGCTTACACTTACGGCCAAGTTTAACAGCCTCCAATTTGCGCGCAGTGCTATAAAGATGGTCGCGTACGTAGGAGTAGGTAGGAGTGATATAGGTGTCGAATGCCATTCGTGCTTGCTCGTATTCACTCGTTTGTCGGTGTGTCGGACGTGTGGGACTGGCCAAGGCTGAGAGTGCATCGAATAGTTTAAGGCCTACAGTACACTGTTAGTAAAAGCTCATCGGGTTATGAAAACAATATGCGGGTTCCTTAAATTTCAAATTTTATTTCGTTTTCTCTTTAATATCTCAGAAACTACATTTTCCGGAAGTTTCAATAATTTTCCCATATTGCTGGGCAGTTTTAAATATATGTATGAAATCTCATGCGGTCGAGTTGTTTGTGAGTTATATTGGGAGAAACAGACTAATACAGAGAGCCAAAAAGAATATCCGTTAGTATGGTACATAAATAATAATAATAACACGAGAATCTTAGCGGAGCCAAATATGCAGTGATGGTAACCACCAAATTATATTAAAATAAGTTCTGGAATGCATTTTCTTTGATTATATTTAATTCCGTATCAATTTCTGTACAAAAATAGACACTATTTGAGTTAACAGGTTGAATTACCATGCACACTTTGTCTTTCACTTCGGAAAAACATCTATTGTTTTTTTTTGTGAAGCAAATGCATTTTTGTTTTAGTATGCCACTTGATATGTAGTTTATACACATATACAACGCCGCTTTTAATAGGAAGTGTTAGATCGTCATGTGAGTACTCCGCCTTATCTCCGGATGCTGATCGAGCCGATGTCTTCCCATTGTTCGTTTTATTGAACAACATCGCCACGTGGGCAGTGCGCTTTGCCTCGTAAATACCTCACTTTACAGCCATACTCGAGGCAAAAAATAAAATGTATTTTTACGTATCCCTTTTATTGTGGCCGTAATTGCAATCGTTAAGTCATTGTGTTTTAAACCCTTGGTGTAATGATTATATATAGGTAGGGTCCCACTTATTTCTTTACGTTCAGCCATGTATGTATTGTTGAAAGTAGATTTTCTAAAAATAAATAAGTATATTTCATTAATTTTTGAAATATCTACTTTTCATGGAAAATTTAAAATTTTAAGGAAATCAATTCAGATTAATCATAAGCTATAAATAGCTCACTTCTAATATTAATGTAACTTTATTGTTCTTTGTAGGTTTATGAGCTTTTATATCCAATCAAATTATTTATAGTAAATTATTATAGTTGTTCCCGGTAACGCCTTGTTTATGTATCCCGCTTAGAATAGGGCCACCCCCAATCATCCCGTCGTGAGTGTCGTCAAGGCTACTAAGGGATTGCACCAGGGACGGGAATCAGCGTTCTCCTGTGTAATTAAGATCATTACTGCGATGGGTGATGCTGTTCGCAACACATCACGTCAAGGGGTGTCACGGGGCGAAAAGCGGGCGAAGGAAAGCCACTTTGCGACATTAGATTGCGCAAAGTGGCGATACATCGTCTCTGCCTACCCCTATGGGACGAAGGCGTGAGCATTAGGTATGTATGTATGTACTGCGATCATCAATCCGCTTGCCAAGCGTAGTGATCATGGCATAAAGTAATATATTGTAAGGGAGGCTTATGTCCAGCAGTGGACGTATTTAGGCTGATGATGATTATAGATGTAAATTATAATTAAGACGCAACTGAAAGATAAGGTACTGTTAAAATAAATAAATTGTGACTTACGAGGTTGCAGAAGCCCAGATCAAGGCCCTACAAGCGGGTCACTATTTAATGATAATGGTATAGAGAATTAATGATACGCCCATCGCACAGTAAATCATTGTCATTATTAACGGATATTATTACATTAGTGTACAAATAATATTGTTAATTTGTAATGTCTGCTGGAGCTTTGTAATAAATAAACTAAGTTGATTAATTTATATGATTTGAAGTTTGAATGATATATAGTTTAATGTTACCACAACTACATTACTTAATTCACAATAGTGTCCCTCGACGTGGGTACAGTATATATATTTAATTATTATAAACTAGCTTTTACTGGCGACTTCGTCCGCGTAGGTTTCGATATTTACACATCTTGAATTTCAAAATAGATATCATTATTTCTAGAGAGGTAAATCTCCGAACAAAGTGGGGCCAAGTTGTGAGCGAATTCACTGGTTTTAACGATTAATTTAGTTTCCCGTAGGAATGAGATGTGTTTTTTCGGAATAAAAACTATCCTATGTCCCATTCCAGGATCTAACCTATATGTGTACCAAGTTTCATCCCGATACGTCTAGTATTTAAAGCGTGATTGAGTAAAATACACCCAAACATCCAAACTTTCGCTTTTATATTATTAGTGGGATGCGAAAGTTATAAATCGTTAAAAGCAGTGAAGATGTGTAAATATCGAAACTTACGGGGACGAAGTCGCTAGCCAAAGCTAGTGCTTATAAATCCACCAAATATCATTAAAAAAAAAACGTTTTTTTTTTTTGTAAAACACCCTTCATTTCTTTACAATATATTTCTCCAATGAAATTCCCGTGATAGTACAAAAAATAATTGGTTGGTACTTGAAATTATGAAACATATCATTAGCCGGGAATACTAAATATTACTCATTGTTTAGAGCTAGGTTCAAAACCCTTGACCTTACATGCGTTAGGCAACACAGCCTATCTTGTATTTAAGTACTAATTAGAAATAAATTTCTAGGTTTACTAGTAGTATAAGCGCAATAAATATCAGTTAAAGCCGCTTCAGTCTAGCGGCGTGCACGCAATAAAGTTAAGTTACAGCTTAAACGTGGTTCATTTGCAAGTCAGACATTTCCGATGGAAATTCTTGTTAAGTAGTTAAACATTTCATTTGCATAATACCTCTACATACGTTTATACATTTGCAGCGCGAATGTGGAAGGAACTACAGCCAGAAGTCCTCCTAGGGGGACGTTCAAACATCAAATTGGTGACGTCTTCAAAAAGGCTGGGTCCGCAGTGAGATGAATAAAAGGAGGTGCATGAAAAGGGTTGATGGATGTGAGTGAGCTGGTGAGGTGTGTCAGGATTGCTCAAAGTGACGATACACCGTATCTTCCTACCCCTCTGGGACCAAGGCGTGAGCATTATATATGAATGTACGTTTATATACGCTATACCCCAGAGAGCGTCGGTGGCGCAGTGGGGAAGGAAGACACCGCCTACCATGTCGAGTGGTGCGAGTTTGATGTCCCGTCTTGGCATGTATTATTCATCGCATTCGCGCAACATGCCCAAACCATTTGCATTTTACGTCAAAAGCAACGACTGAAAAATGAGACCTTAATAATAGTCCGTTTTGTTTGCTATTTTACAAATTAGTTTGTTATTGCAAAATTAGTTTTGGGGAAAATTAATATTTTCTTAAAGAAAAATGTCTGTCAATTACAATTCACTTTGTCTTTGGTCTGCTTAATGGTTTTACCACGGAAAAAATAGTGTTTAATTAACACTTGAAACTCGTCTTTCTAAATTTTTAAAGAATACTTAAAAATCACCTAACTTTAATTGCGCCAAATTTTAAAAAGGACATTAGCTTTTCTAAGGAGTTCCTTATGAGATTAAAATAGATTATGAAAAAAGGTTTTATTCAACCCAACGATAATTCAACCTTAAACTCGTTGACTTATCAAACTGCCTTCGTATGTACAGAGAGGGGACGAGTAAAAGGACTTTCTAAGGATGTGACAGCTATCTAATAGTGGTGTGCGATACCCCGATACGTATATTTCACGTTCCCTCCTACCCCACCGTACCTCATACCCCGAAGCCCTTTAATTAGGTCCCCCACTACATATGAAGGTATGTTGTTAAAGTTGGAACTGAGCTGCCATTCAACGCACGCAAGAGCAACAATTAAACACGTTGATGCCGCAACAGGAGGGTTTAAGTGTAGTGACGTCACTGACAGTTTGACAGACAGTAAACAGGTAGTAGGTAAACTATATTTCAGCTAATTTATACGTAGCAGCCACCCTCCAGGTGCCGCCATCGCACTGCACGCCGTCAGAATAATGTTCACATTTCGTAGCGTAAACACTTGGCAGTCTAGTCATAGGTAAATCATTAGAGGCTTGCAGTCTTTGCGTGTAGTAGTCTAAAGTCAGCGAAAAGTCACAGTACAGGCGAATATATTTATAAATTCATGTCAACACGGGTCAAATTAACCATTAACTATTTTTATATCTATGCAGATCATATCATATGTTATATGTCAAGTGCAGTCGTCATCTATTTGTACATTCTTATTTATTCACACGTATGCAAATGCCAGGCAGAAGCGATTTAGATCTGTCTATTGTGTCTAGCTAATGTTAAAGGTACAGAGTCCTCAAACTTAGACCTAAAAGTTTAAGGAGGGTATGAGTATTCCAACCTAAGGTATCATCAGCCTGCAAGAACCCATATAGGCCTCAAGTAAGGCGCGCCACTGAATCCAATCCTCGGTTCTTCTCATCCAGTCATTGCCACCCACCTAACGCAGATCGTCGCTCCATCTAGTCAGGCGGCGTCCTACACTACGCCTTCCACGCGGTCTCCACTCGAAAACTCTTCTACCCCAACGGTAGTCCGTTCTCCGACAGATGTGTCCAATCCAACTACAACGTGCTGCTTCCTTATCGAAGATTCTAGTGCTCTGGCCGATCACCTCATTTCGGATCCTGTCGCTAAGAGTAACTCCGAGCATATTGTAGCTGGTCCTAAGGTTTTGTCTTTCTGCAATAAAGTTCTTACCATACCAGCGCTGGAGTGCGCGTAACGTGCTGCAGCATTGTGCTGAGTCAGCGCCATTTTATTGCTGCGACACATTGGTACCTTGATTATTTTTAAATTGTAATTTATTAATTCTGTTCTATTTATTTGTCATGTATGTGTGTGTCGTAGCTATGAATAAATGACCTATTCTATTCTATTCTATTCTTCATCATCTTTAAAAAGTTTACAGTATCTTTCATCTCTACACTTCGTCTTACCGCAGGCTTTACTGAGGCTTTGCAGGTCTACCGTTGTCCAGACAATGTGCACTTAAGGCGTTCACCGACAACGCTATGCAACTATCCGTTAAACGCAGTGTTCAATTTCTTACGAAAACTATTTGCTGTACAGCGTTGTTTTGTTTCGGAGAAATGTGGAGGATTGGATGTTCAATTGAGATTCGATTTACTAAATTACATTTAGTTCTCACAGTGTGCGTTTACTGTTTTCTGATCATTCAGAACGAATTCATTCCACTCTGGAAATAAATATATATTTGAATTTATGGTTCATATTCATATTCATTTATTGTTTCATGTAGTTTTGAACCGACTGGTGAGACGATGAGATAATAATAATAAATAATATAAATATGACATATACACATACACTTATATTACTTATACACTTAATCCCAAATAGAATTTTCTCCTGTGCTTTGGAAATTATATAAACAAAAGAATTAATTAAACAAGTATTGGATAATTCACAAATATAATATTCAGACCAGGACCAGCTTGTACTAATTGTAAAAAGTTGTCTGTCTCCAGTGGGAATCGAACTCACGACCTCTGGTGCTCGAGTCCGATAGGCTAACGAGGCGGTCAAATAGGATGAGAAAAGCCTGTACCCAGCTGTGGACGTTAAAATGACCATGGTTGATGAATTGAAATGACGTTTATTTTATTTATTTTTTAATTAATAATTTATTGCACACACATAAGAAAAGACGTACAAAACAATGAAAGTGAGGAAAAAAAATAATATGTACAAATGGTAATGCTTATCTCTTTAAGAGATTTCTGCCAGCTTACCAGCGACAGAAAACTGCGTTCAGTTAGTGGTTTGCAAAATATTTAATGTTGGTGGCGTAAAGTCGTAACTAGCATGTAACAAATTAGATTCCAATATGAAATTATATAAAAAAATACCTATAACGTAGCATGTAGCATGATTTGCTGTGTGGTTCCCGGCTTAGAATAGGGCCACCCCTATCTTTCCCGTGGGTGTCGTCAAGGCGACTAAGGGATTGCCACAGGGACGGGCAGCAGCGTTTTCCTGTGTGTGTATGTTAAGATCATTACTGCGATCACCAATCCGCCTGCCACGCGTGGTGATCATGGCAAATCCCCCAATGGACATCTAACCAAAAGTGATATTCTATTGGGGAGGCCTATGTCCAGCATTGGACGTATTTAGGCTGATGATGGAAGTAGCATGAGTTGACGTCACAATTAGTTAAGCGTAATATATTTAGTGCAGAAATGTTTACATAGTGCGACGTTTGTCAGAGTTCAAAATATATTTATAACTGAATAGTTTAGTATGCACTTATTGTTACAGTTTGCTTTAAAAAACAATACACACCTAAAAAATAAAATATGACTTAAATAACATACTGGGCTCGATTGTGAAGGCACAATGTTAAAATTTGACAGCACTAAAACTGTCGCTATCCTTGTCACACAGTATTATGAAGATAAGGACAAAACCAATTTTAGCGCTGTCAAATTTTAAATGTGGACCTACAGAATCATTATACTATAAACCTAAATTTTACTATTTGTAACTTCTATACCGTGTAACTGTATTTGTTTGTGCAATAAAGTGTATTGTATTGTATTGTATTGTATTATTAATTTATTATTAGGGCTACGATAGAGACGTGTTGTCGATGGGGTCCGAGTAGAATCCGAAATTTGATTATAATATAATACGTGTAGCATATTCAAATTATATATAACGACTTACTAACTTATTTTTTAATGTGACATCAACAACTCAAGTATATCCAATCACTGGCACTTAGTGATAACCCAAGTCATAGGTAACCATTGACTTCACTAAAATTAGGCGATCTCACTCCCATCCGGGCAACAGCGACTTTCCCATAACAAATTAGTTCGTATCAAAGAACATTTAAACAGATCTATATTTCAAAAAATAACTCTATGGTCACGTAAACGATAGCTTTCTTCAGCAAAACTCTCTATGGGCTAGCCATGGCTAATCCGCAGAGTGAATAATGTCTTAGTGAGTGAATAGTTTACTTTTTAGGTGGATCCATTGAGGGATTGTACGTGGCAATTTCACGGCTTTTAGTGCTTTCACACGAGCGTTAGCAATGGCGGTTCTAGGTCACGTGAATTTTAAGTGAGATTTCAGTCCAATTGTTAAAATAACTATCTTTATGTACAAATAAATAGGATAGTTGGATTAAGGAGTTATTGTACATCGCAAGCACAAAGGATTTAATTACATTTATAAAATCCAAAATTATGACTTTACACATCAGATGGTTTTATTGAAATTAGTGTCACTTAAATTTTAATCTTTAAACAGTTATTATTAAAGTAGAAAATAACATACAAACCTTCTATTTGAAACATAGTAATACCCTAATACTTAGTTATTTTTGTGTAAATTAAATAAATAAAGAAAAAATTACAAAACATCAGGATTTAAAAGCTGTTCAGATTCTAAACTCTTAACCAAATAAGGTGATAGATGCAATTTTTTCATTATTTTGTTTAGTATTTAAAGGATGGCTAGCATATACCTTGAAAACCAATACAAAAGCTATTTTATTATGGTATCTTCCCTTGTTGTTACTTGTGAGGGTAGGTGTCTGTCTGTTCCGATTTGATGTTCGGTGACCACTTTTGAATTTGACCACACCTTGTACAATTTGACCAAAACTTGACGGTGATATAGAACATTATTTGCAAGGGGACCGTCTGTCTCTCTCTTGGCCGATTTTTATTTTATTTTTGTCAAATTGAGGAGTGGTCGGATCCAGAAGTGGTCACCTACCGTCAAATCGATATTTCCAATGTTGGGAGTGGGACTCACATAGGCTAGTAGTAGTATGATTTTTATTTTCCAGTTACAGCAACTTGCATATTCGTTCGTAAAGTTACTTGAAGCAAGATGGGTACAGGCAAGTATGTATTTAATTGCGTGTAATGGAGAAAATTATCCGGATTTCCTAGCAGCCTTCATAAGGAAGCGAGTAAATAAATATCTTATGTAACTCTTATAATGTTTGAGTAACACAATCCCACATAGTTTTAGCTTCATCTAAATGTTACCCCTACTACGAGTTCTCATTTAAAACTTGTCATGTCATGAATTATTATTATAGCATATTCGCAGATGGACCGACGACCTGAAAAGGTGGCTGGAAGCGGCTGGATGCCAAGGGCGGAGGACCGGGTGTGATGGCGTTCATTGGGGAAGATCTATTTCCACCGGTAGACGTCTAAAGGCTGATATCATGATTTCTGGAAGAAGATAATGTGTGGACTTGCCTCTTGAGAATGAAGTAAGAAACTTATGTTTGTAGTTAAAATGTGTTTAAATCTGTAGTCTGTGCTTGGGTAATTTACTTTGGATTCAATTGAATTACTCTGTATTGCATGATAAAAATCAGATTATGGCTCATTATCTGGACAATATTATTATCGTAGGGGCAAATCTAAAAAAATTAAAACTTTTTAGCTGGAACATAATCAGAGAAAAAGAATCATTAATTTTTTTTATCTTAATTCCAAGTTCTCTGAACATTTATAAATTGATTTGAACTAAACTAAACGATCATAGAGAGAAAAACATTCAGAATATTAGAGGATTTAACCATTTATATTATGGAAAACTCGGTTAAGCAGAATTCACAATGCAAAATCTTGTCACATTTAATCGCGGCGATTTCATCTTGGCGGTTTTGTTTGTCATATCTCGCGCTCCGTTATAATCGCTGCGACAACGCCTTCATAGCGTTGCATTATAAACCCAGATTTTGGCGAGAATATCATGAGTTTTCTTAGTACAACCTACAGGACTGCGGTTGTGGCGACTGGGCTATTTGCTTACTGGTTCAGAATGAAAAACTAGTTCTACGCAAATTGCTGCAAATTGCGACGGTTGAGCTCTTTATGATCTATAAAACACTCAACAATCAGTAACTATACCTTAACGCTTATGTTGATGGTTTAGGACATTGTACAAAAATCAAAAAGATTAATGTACGAAGCGGACCTCGTAAAAATAGTTAGTCGGGTACTGGTGTTCATATATATTTTGTATATTATGTCATTCCCATCAATAACAAGCATCATCATATCAGCGCTCACACGTCCACTGTTGGACAGAGGCCTTCCTCAATAAACGCCTCCACACCCGGTACTCCACCCTCCGCATCCAGCCACTTCCGGCCTCCTGACCGTGGACCGACGACCGACCTGAAGAACAAGCATATATACATAAGAAATAAGAGCAACAAATAAGTTGTAGTATCTTTGGTATGTTCTAAAATTATAATATTATTTTCTTTACCTGCAATACTCTATCGCTACGCTGTTCTTATTTTCATTGGGAAAGGTTGCTTGGAAGAGAACGCTTTAAGTCCGCCTTTGTTCACTTTCCATAAATCTGTACCTAATTTGTTATTCTTAATCTGTGTGCAATAATAAAATCTATCTATAGTTTCAGTATACTTATATCACTATACTTATCTCTCTGGTCATGATATTTCTTCATGTCTGAAGCGTAACGGCTCGAAGAATATGCACTGAGGTGCACCACAGCCACCACGGACGAATCGCATCCATCGGTTCCTTTCCGTCGCCATAAGTATTTAAAGTGTAGGAAGATAAGTTTCCACAGTATTCAACAAAGTTGTGCAGCACCGCGGAAGGGTTAACTTTCCATCACGCTTTGACAGACGGGCGAGCAATAAGGAAAAAGTCAGCACCTCAGGCTGTGACACAACCATTTTAAATATCAAAGTGAAGAGCGAGTGAATGAACTAAGAATCACATCCTGCAATAAGAACGGAGAGATCACACGAACAGATCGATCACCAGATCAAACGCCGAAAATGTAATTAGATAAGCCGGATGGGCCGAAAGGAGTAAGATGGGGGAGATGAGATTGGGGAGTAGGGAGGGAGGGAAGGACATGTTCACTTATACATTTGCCGTTGTAGCTCTAACCACCACATTAGCTACGTACTAACAAATGAGGCAATAGTAAGCAAACAATGGCTACTCATACTTTATTTTATTATTATGGGAATTCGTAAAAATGAAATTAGAATGAGAATTTGTCACATTCAACAAATTCTTTAACCCTACAACGCTGATTATCATTAATTACATCATATTTATGTAACACTATTGTGTTCTCTAACTATTTAACAAAATAATTGTATGTCAAAATAGAATAGAGAGAAGTGTAATTGGAGTAAGAAGAAGAGATAAAATAAGATTAAACAAAATTAAAAATGTTACTAAATTTAAAGATGCGAACAAAGTATGCAAAACACTTAAATGGAAATGGGCAGGACATAATAATATGCTGAGAGAGAAAAATGAAAAATGGAGTAGAATAATATCAGAGTGGTACCCCAGGGATGACAAAGGAAATAAAGGTCGACAAATGAAACATTGGGAAGATCACCTCAAAAGAACTGCCGGTCCAGAATGGATCAGAATTGCAAGAGACAGAGATAGGTTTGTCGAAGGACAAACTGTTGTTTGATAAACCGATCGTCATTAATAAATGTAATATTTATGTAGTATTTATGTTAGTGTCTAGTGAATGAACAGGATTTGCAGCCGAAACCGAATCTTCGGCCTCGGTCTCAGTTTCGGCCGAAACCGAAACCAAAACTCATTTAGACACTTCAAAATGTCATGTATGCTGAAATCCAGTGTGTTTTGCATGTTAAATAGTTAATTCGTGTTAAGTAAATGAAATAATAGAAAAAACACAAAGTAGGTACGTAAGATATAATAGATTTTTTTGTTACATTAGGTACAATAATACACTTTATTGCACAAACAAATTTAGTTACAAGTTTTAAAAGTTAAAATAGTACAATTTAGGTCTTATCGCTTTAAGCAATTTCCTACAGACAATCTTTGGGTATAAAATATTATACCAGAGAAAAAGGTAGGTTGCGCTGATTAGGAAATTTAAATGATAAATGGGTACTTATAAACATTAACTTTATGTAATACTAGCTGTTGCCCGCGACTTCATCCGCGTGGATAACTTAACATTAAAAATTATTAAATATTTAACGTAGGAATAAGATATTTTTTCCGGATACAAACTATCCTATATCCTATTCCAGTACCTATATGTGTGCCAAGTTTCATCCCGATCCGTCCAGTGGTTGAAGCGTGATTGAGTAACAAACATCCAAATATCCAAGTATCCAAACTTCCGCATTTATAATATTAGTAGGATTTCCCGCAGGAATGAGATGATTTTTCGGAATAAAAATTATCCTATGACCTATTCCAGGACCTAACCTATATAGGTTATATGTACATATGTGTGCTAAGTTTCATCGCGATCCGTGTAGTGGTTGAAGCATGATTAAGTAACAAACATCCAAACTTTCGCTATTATAATGTTAGTAGGATTAACTTTAACATGAACAAATATAATAACAATGTTACTCTTGTACATACATACACTTGTAATCTTGTAACTCGACACGAACTCACCCTAACAAAGCGCGACAATTCACAACAATGAGTTTGGCTTGGCCGAAGTTTCGGCTGATTTTTGGCCGAAACCGAAACTTCGGTCGGACACTAATTTATGTTAAATTATGGTTAAACAGCAATAAAGGCTTATTATTATATTATTATTGTGGTCTCTGATCTGTGATATTATATTTTATGTTTTAGTCCATCAAAGGCTTTGAAGAAATCCATAGGTTTTAAGAAGACTTAAAGGCAAAGGAATCGATAATAGTAAAACATTTCTAGCATAACTGAGATTTGAATTTTTGTGTGTTGAACTGAGAACATGATGTGAATTTGAACTGAGAGCTGAATCTAGGACAGATATTCTGAAACTAGGAGTTCCCCAAGGCAGCATTCTGGGCCCATTGCTCTTTTTATTGTATGTTAATCACCTGCCGTCTCTAGTGTCTAATAAGTTGGTGATGTTCGCTGACGATGTGTCGATTTTCTTCAAGTTCAGGAGAAATCAAGATATTGGGCTATCTGCATCTATCGCTGAGACACTAGAAACTGTTGTTAATTGGTTGAATTCATTGAATCTATGTACTAACATCACCAAAACGAAAATGATTCACTTTAGAAATCACATGACTAAGATGGTCAGCTTGAGTGTAAATCTATATGGCAGCAACATGGAACTTGTACACGACGCCAAATTCTTGGGCCTAAATACTGATGCTTATCTCAACTGGAAGAAACATGTTGAGAGTCTCGAGGGCAAATTAAGCTGCTTTACCTTTGCTCTGAAAAATCTAATTCAGACGGCCACAAAAAAAGCAGCTCTCCAGGCTTATTATGCCTACTTCCAATCTAGAGTTTCATATGGCTTGGCCGTTTGGGGTGGTTCGGTGGACGCAAAAAGGATTTTCATACTCCAGAAGCGATGTATCCGTATTATAAACAGTATATGGTCGAGTAGAGAGTCGTGCAGATCGTCCTTCAAAGATCTAAAATTGCATACCATGACATCTCTATATATAATCGAGCTATGTAAAATTGTAAGACGCTATCCTGAAAAATTTCCAAATAGACCAGACTTCAGAAGTAGTAGACTGAACCAGCTGCACAAGAGCGAATTGCAGCTCCCCACCTGTCATACTGCACTAATGCAAAGAACTGCTAAGTACAACGCGGTCCGGGTGTATAATGCGTTACCAGACGACATCAAGTCCCTGTCTGATAAAAAATTTCTGGAAAAAGTCAAAGAGCTATTGCTTGAGCTTTGTCCCTATGATATCAGTGAGTTTTGCAGTAGCAATATGACATCTTCAATTTATAATTTTATTCATTAATTAAATTCAATTTTTTATATAGTACTAAGTAGTTCTAAGTAGACAAAAAAAAAAATTATGCTACACTCCTAAAGGGGTAAAATTGTACAGGCACTTTAAGTATGTAGAAATATCCAATACAATATGTTGTATGTACCTACAATTTATGGCAAATAAATGAAATAAAAAAATAAAAATTTCATTTCAGGCATTATTGGATATTGTTCTCCCTTTCATGGCAGTTCTAATCAGTAGATTACTTAATTTGGATAGATTTATTTAAAATCTCCATATGTTTGTAAGGTAGAAGTTTGACCTAAAGTGAAAACTCGGCATGAACGTATGAATATAAAGTAATTTCATAGTCGGATACGTTTCTGAATTTAAAAAGTTCTATTGTTCCATGCGATATGCATATTGGAACGTTTTCATCTTTCTCCGTCGGTTAGCGGAACCAACGGTTATCACGAACATTGACCTTATAGCCGAAACGAAAGTAAAGCTATTGTTGTTGTGACCCCAAGTCGGAGATCTGTCACAGCTGGCTGTGTCAGGGGATATACACTCCCTGATGGGTCAGATCCGACTGTGCAGATGATTGATAGATAAATTTTATTTATTACAAACAAACCAAAGATAGAAAAAACCCAACAATTTGAACAAAGACTAGTACAAAGTTCTCCTTCACGCAATCCTTGTGAAAAGGTGGACATTTATTCAAATTCTAAATCTTTTGTATATTTTTCTGCCTTTTTTGGGTTTTGTCTCGACGCCAATGGGGTATCGCGGTGTTTTTTTGGTACTTCTGTGTTTCCGCCGGATAACTCGAAAACAACTGAAGCAATTGAGCTGAACATGTAAAATTCTGATGCAAAAATTTGTCTTTCTCTCAAACCTCACTAGATCTCATTCATTATCATCGTCGAACTGTGATTTCATAGTCAGCCATTAGTCATTATTACTTCCCCGATCAGATCCAAGGTCACCCGACCGCCCGATCTGTCGCTTGTATCGCCTCTTAACAAGGCCCGTTCCCGACAAGGAACATCACGACATCACGATATCACTTCACGACGCCGCCGTCACGTCGCGATCTTCCCCGAAGATACTGTCACATCGCATTCAAATTGCCGTGAATTATAAATTCCGCTAGTTTTTGACCCCAAAGGTTATCAGTATCACTTTGAACCGCTCGCCGGAACAATGGGGAGGTTATCTAAGGAACTATTGACGACGAGCGATCACGACTCACCTACCTAGCTGCGGAAGTGCTAACGTAATGTGACGCCGATGTAAGTTTCACTTTCCTTGGAAACAATGTGGTGCCCACGCTTCATAATTAAGTGCTCAAAAGGTCGAAGATGTGTCTCTAATGAGGGCCCCAGGTAGGAGTAAGTTGGGGGCCCTTTTAGTATTTGTTAAATGGGTGCTGAATTGCGATGCTATACGCACTTTATAAAATTTTACTGTGACTATGCCTATATTACTAAACTTCCTGCATGAAATGTTAAGCAGATGTGATGAGTAAGTTTTTATCTATTGGTTCAAACGTTTGAAGATTTACTAAAGTGAGAAAATGTTTTGCATTTTCGGTAGATCAAATTCTAATCTAGCCGATGACTGAATGATTAGTTCTACTCGTACAAATAATTACGCAAGCTAAACTTTATATTCGTAAATGTAGAAAAGTAACATCGCACATGTAACAAAAAATTTAATTTCCTAAATTTTCTTTGCACTCGGTCAAGTCAAAAATTCGTTGACCTCATGGATATAGTCCTCTAGTCCCACACCTGAATACGGTCCCTCATGAGCTCTATTATTAACAAGACAAATCAGAATCAATTTCTCTACCTGCGGCTACGATGTCTTAGTTTTTGTTAACCGGTCACCGACACTTTCTATGTTCTTTGACCTATGTTATTGGTCATTGGCCAAACAGAAACACCTGGAGGCTATGAATATTGAATATATAAGCAATGTCTATATTTACTGCAAAGGTCTCGGGAAGGTGAAATTTTAATGCCTTAATTGGATGAAGGAAAATAGCTTGTGTAATCGATTTGAAAGAGCACATCGCTTTAGGGAATTACTGTAATTTATCAAAATGACCAACTTCTAAGATCCACGAATGGATGTTACTACAAACATTATTATTTGTTTTGATAATTTTGGAAACATGTATTTTTATTTATTTAGGAGTAGCTATTATGTATTTTAGCTTAATATTTTTCTAAAGATATTGCTGTTGGTCTCTATCAGATTTACAACTTTACAGGATTCCTCCTGAGCGATGACCATAGTTATAAAGCCCGTATCCATCAAAATCTTGCAAATAGAAAAGTTAGTTTATCTACTTTGTTCTTTATACTTCCTACCATCTTTTTAGACATCTTCTTAGGTATTGGTATCTGCAGAGACAATAAAAAAGTTTTTACTAAAATATCCATTGCTCAGCATATGATTAGTAGTGTAGATGTGGCAGTCCTGGCAACTACGCTGCATTCCCTGAGACATACTCGTATTAGAGGTATTAGGTATTCTATGCCCGTGATCTGCCTGATCTCCATGGAATACTTAATATGCAGTCTCGTTGAAATAAAGGAGGTTTGCCTCTGGCCTCACTGTTGCAGGGTTTCTGTCAACGTTAACGTCATTGCACATTCTGATATCGTATGTTCGGGCATGGTTCGGGCATTAAGATACGTAGTATTATTAAGTATTCTATGATTAAGATCATCTCTTTTTTAACATTCATTTACGTCAGCCCTTCTATGACGTCCTCGTTTTTATGTCACATCAGTTTTAAATAGGGTGTCACCTGGTGAGTCAATGTGGCAAAGAAACAATTGTTTATCAGCTAAATAAACACTTATTATCTAAGCATCCTGACTATGTATGCTTATCTGAATGCAATTTCAATGGTCACTGGTAATTTAACTACCATTGTTAAATACGTCTACGTTTATTGTGTGTAGGAAGATAAAAATAATAGGTTAGAGGTAATTTGTATGTGGAAGTGCTTACTGATGAGCGGCATGAGCATGTACGACAATTTTGGGTTGGGATATGACTAATCCCGTTGTAAAATAATTCGATAATTCAAGTTTGATGTGAGAAGTTAGTTTATCAATGGTCAGCTTCCTCCGTTAGTTTCGCTAATTTGTCTATTTCGATAATTCACCAGTTTCATCAATTCGTCATTTTTGCTTAGACCCTTCATAGTGTGATGCAATTATATGTTTTCTATTAATATCGAAAAATAGCATGCACTATGACTGGGGTGTCGTTAACAAAATAAATTAAACAAAGTATAAACCGATGTCACCTCTACTGCGATTTGAACCAGGTTCGAAATGTTGGCTAGCGTTAGCAATATTGCTCCAAGCGCTATGAAAGTCATAGTTATTTTGCTTGAAAAGTGTTTTGTGTTATATTTTTTTATTCTAATTAAAGAAATTTTGTAACAAAGTGACAATGTATATTCCAACGAAACGTATAGCTTTATTACAGCCATTGACCTGAAAAAGATAACGTTAAGAACGAATGTATTTTCTTTTCAAGTTAATCTATTGAGATGATACTGCTGTAAAGAAAGTAAGCGTGCGACAAAAAATAGGAAGTTTCTATTAGGCTAAAAGAAATGATAACAACATCTCTTGCTCTAACAATGAGACAGATAATAGAGTATTGGCGACGCGCGCGCATCTCAATAGATACGCCTGCTTATGGAGAAAACGTGTCATGTGATATTCTGGTCTCTGGTGACAATGAAGTCTGTATCGTAACTACAGATTATTAAATTTAATCATATTGCAATTAAAGCATTGAGAAAAATTATGTGTATAATCTTGTCGGTAAGGGGTAATGCAGCGAGCATCTTCGGCAAATAGTCAAATATAAATCAAATAGTCTGCAGAGCTGGCGAAGATCTTCTATCTGTAGGGCGGCCTCTCCCATCCCCTTCTTCAGTACTAATTTATAACAATTTGTATATTTTTTCTACCATCTCTGTTTCTCTAAATAAGGTAATCTTCTAATGCTTTACATACCTTACTGATCTCCTTATGTAATAATTGAAAAGCTGTAATTGGATTGGATAATGTCATAATCCAACCAATTCTACATACAAACACTTTACCAAACCATCAATCAATTTTAATTGAAGCCTTTTGCTATATCTATGACACCGACCATCTCGCTCGTCCTATTTGTAGACAACAAAGCGTTGGTTTCTAATCCTAAGTCGTAATGAGCATGCCATATTCGCACACTCGCTGCGTACTTACCTCCATTATTATCACTGTACGAAATACCCACGCTTCCGATTCCGTGTGTTCTGAGAATAAGAGCTTTCATTACGTATGGGGCATGCATACTCGTACATAAGATCTTAAAAAAATAAGTACACATAATTTGAGGGATGGAGGTTTTAACAACGTTAAACAAATCAAAAGAAATCGAATTGATAGATTTTTTAAATTCTGATTGTGTAGTAAGTAACATTAAAACACTACAGTGTCACATTATCGTTATGTCGTGCGTAATTTACGTTGAATAAATGAGGATTTTTCATTTAATTTAGACTCTTAAACCAAATAATTAAAGGAACTTTATTATATACTTAATCGTTGATTATTACAGCCTGTATAGATATAACTGCCCAAGTTTTTATAGTTGTTTTTGAAAGACCCTGTATTGTTTTCATCTTCATTATGTCCAGATCTACATATTTAAAGTCACTCAGCTATAGAGAGGGCTTTATGCTCGGGGTTCCTTTGAAGTATGATCATCAGTTCCCCAATGATCATTTATTCCGCAGTGATCATCAATTCGACGTCATCTGCTGGCCATAGGCCTTATCTAATGCATTCCACTACATCCAGTGCTTCCCCATCAAACCGTTTCCGGCTACTAATAAAATACTTAACTTACTCTATTTGCTCAGGATATTAAAACACTGGATCAATTTTGATACACTGTGATTTAGTGGTACTTTTAGGAAGCTTCTCACGTTGAATTATAAATATACGACAAGTTGTAGTAAAGCTTTCAGTAAATATGATGACCAAATACTTTGAAGCAGGGAAGAAGCTATTTAAAAATAGTAGATTTTTATTACGTTCACATAGTTTACTCTGTAATGCGGAACTTAATAAACTGAAAAAGAAACAAAAATGCCGGCACTGATCAATCAAGTCATTGAAGTAAACGACCAAATCACCTATCGATAATTGCTGTCCCCTTCATTCTCGAAAGTTCTAATTGGATACATGGAGCTAAGAGTAGTAGGAGAAAGCTATAATTCAATTCCTAAGAGTCATTTGTTTTTATTTTTATAAATACCTATCTTGATGAATTGAATTGAGTCTGTGTGGAACCATCTTAAAGGACAGAAGTCTTGGAGTTCCCTAAGTATTCATTGTTTTTATAAGCGTAGGCTTATAAGAAGAATGTCATAACATACTTCTACAGAGTAATATCGTACACGATGTATGAGTTGGTTTTAAAGTAAATTCAAAGATTCGAGTGAGTTTTGAAGCACATTTTACTGATAAATTGCCTAAAAATAGCTGGCAAATGTCTTATCGAAACAGAAACCCAGAATAAGAATAACAACCGTTCATAAATTTGTTTTTGATTTCGTAAGTTTTGGAAATTTTATTAATTATCAGTTAAATATTGTATTACTCTGTCCCAAACGGATATTTTTTCGTCTTTCAATCAACTCCACTGATCTACAAAAGAAAGAAAACTGTACCGGTGCTTTTAGTCAATTAAGAGATGTACTAACAAATTACTTGGGAACTAGGTATCCAAGGCAGAATTCATTGCCAAGGTTGGCTATAATTTTGCGGTTGTGCCACCATTGTGTTAGGCCACGGTAGTTGATTTCTTCAACAGTGAAACGGTAAATAGAACTATTGTGATTGTATCACAAAGGAATGACAGGTCTTGAATAGGAATAGTTGTTTTCCCATCATGTGAAATTTAAACCATTGCAAGGAGACGCTCTAATAACAGCAATTTTGAAACTGTAGCAAAATGTGATTACGATGATACATTGTTTGGAACAGGTGGTAGCGAAGTGAGTCAAATAGGACGGTGTTTCGTATTATAATTTTTCGTATTATAATTGGATTATCCAATTATAATTTTATTTTAACTCTGTGACGGTCTCAAATTAAAAAATTAGGATGAGGATTAGGAATTGTTATGGAAGTTAGAGAATAAAGTCACAACACAAATATAACACCAACACTATACAAAGTTAATATCCTCAATAACAAAGAACGGTCAAATCACATTGGAAATTAAGTAGTTAAATAAGATGTTATACCTACTAAATATCCAGCGTAGTTAATTTTAAAAATGAAAGATTTTATTTGAAAATATCTATTGTCAAATAATATTAAAGAGCTTGCAGCATTGTAAACATTTAAGGAAAGTAATGCAACATATTGCATATTTACTACGACAAAAGACTTCAGCCTTTTTAATAACGGCTAATATGCAAACAATTATCAGATTCTCAACGACATTTAACTATTAAAATATAAATAGGTTTTTGCTAATATAAACCTAGTCTTCATAGTCTTCCTATTTACATAGAAAACAGTATTTATTTTATTGTACAGCAAACAAGCTTAACATTATCATAGAATTAAAGAAAATGAGAACCAGAGTAGAAGCAGTAAGATACAGTTTTATATAAAATGCACTCACGTAGAGAACCGTAGTAATGTGAAAGATTTTCTAGGCAGATACAATTGTAAACTAATTGCACCATATGTTGTGAGACAAAGAAAGGCACGGGTCAACGATTCCACCAACTAACGGTGCCCGGATGTCAACCTCGACTAAACCCGTTTGAGCCTGGCAAACCACTGTAACAGCCTAACAACCTTGGACGAGGAAAACATCTAGAAATTAGGACCTTGTACTGAACATAACGTGAGAAAAGATAAATTTGAGTCAATATTGTCACCTCACACTTTCAAATTTGATATTTGTCTCTTGACTAATCGAGCAGTGAAAGAATTTAGTGAGCTATCGATTGCTTCAAAGAAATTTATATTTATAGTGGGCTGTAGGATGTTAAAGACATAATGTATTGATATTAACATGTTGTCTTACTACTCAAAATAAACTATTTATTTGAAGTAGTGGATGTCAACCGAACGGTAATAATTTTAGACACTCATTTCAAAGAGTTTCAAATCGTTGTCTGTTAGATACTATTTATAACAATAACAAAGTTAAGAGGAATAAAGGACTAAGTTAATAGTGCGTAAAAACTTTAACAGTCAAGGAGGGTGTAACTTCTAATACTATACAATATGCCGACAATGCGCTGTCCAATACAGAAGACTATAGCTCTATCAGACGACACGTGCCTGTTGTTCGCGGACAGAGATCCAAGTGTAATAGAACATAAAGTCCAAGAAGATCTAAATAGCATTATTAAATGGGCCCATGACAACGGTATTATAATAAATATTAATAAAACTAAATACATGCATATATATTCACCCTATAATAGAAATATAAATATACACCCGACTATAATTGGCCATAGCTATGAATGCCTGCATAGTGGGAATGTTCCATGCGGCTGCTCGGAGCTGGAGCGAGTGGACAGGTACAAGTACCTGGGGCTCACCATAGACCACAGCATGGTGTGGAAGACACACGTAAACAATGTGTGCTCCAAGCTTCGAACCGTCCTCTGTAAATTTCACCACTTACAATTCGTAGTAAATAAGGCAACTTTGTATACAGTGTACTATGCACTAGTGGAGTCTTTGCTTTCTTATGGACTGAGTAGCTACGGACGCACATTTAAAACATATTTAGACCAAATAAAAAATTTGCAAAAAAGATTTATAAAGACTTTAGTAAACAAACAAACGAAAGATAACTGTAAACAGGATTATGAGAAACTCTTTGCAATATGTCGAATACTACCAGTCCATGAGAAGGTGAAGCTCCTCTTAGCTGTAGAAAATTTTAAGTGCGGTCAATATCTGACACCAAGTGACCACTCACGCCACACCACAACAACTGTTTTGTGTGCCTAGAGTCTGCAACTACTATGGTGAAAGAACAAGGCAGTATTTGGTACCCAAAATTGTTAACACTATCCCACTAGGCATCAGAAGCAATGTAATCAACAAAAACACTTTCAGAAATAAATATAAGAAATATCTAGTAAACTCATTAACGTAACCTCAATCTTTTTGTGCTAATATCATATTTAAAAACTTTGTAACTTTGCTTTGCTATTCACCATTGCGTAGTGATAGTTAGTATTCTCTGCCATAGATGTGTATAAAGTAAGAGAGCTATTTCTGCCAACAAACTGTATTATACAGTTTGGCGGAGTTATTGTATGTAAATTTTTTAAGAGATGAATAAATGATTTTATTATTATTATTATTATTATTAATTATTAAGTCTTAAATGAGCTTCGATGACAAACCCCCAGCTAAAAATAAAGACAGCTGTTTATGACACTAAAGTAATCCGACAAGACTGTTGGCTGATACGTTGACATAAGCCGATAACAATACAAATCTTTTGGAATTTAGATAATGACAATGTCATTTAAAGTACAATAGGCATCAGAAGTGGTAGTCTTTATAGATTAAAAATATTGCGAAGAGTACACAGTTTTGGAAGTTAGAGATGGTCTGAAATTTCTTCTAAGCTCGACTACTTTAAGATCTAAGACTAAATCAGGACCACTGTGCAAAATCTTTACTTTTTACTGATTACTAACCCAGTGGGGCTGATTATGGCATTAAGCTCCCATGACTAAATAGAGGCCTGGTCCAGCAATCGACTTATTTATAGGCTGCTGATATGTGAATCATATCTAGATACAATCAACGAATAAATACCACAATATCGATATTTTTTCTTATAAAACTATAGAAAATGCAAACAAAAGTAATATAAATAAAATAAAGCTTCAGAATAGGGTCAAAGACTAATCTAAATTTAGTAATGAAAGATGTAGCTTTTGAGTTAAGAATGATGATTAGATACTTTTATTTGCGTTAAAATTAATGTCCATGTTTATAAATTATCGATGCGAAATTTGTAATAAAAGTAGTGATTTTGGTTTTATGTTTTTGGACGAAAATTGGCGTCTGAAACATTAAACTTTACGTCGAAATGTAAGTTTCAAAACAATGAACGCACTTTTGTCGCGACTGTACCGCCTTCATTGACATTTTCTGTTACGTGCTCTAAACAAATCACAGTGTCAAAAAAAGACAAGATCATCAGCAGTGAGCACATTACTTGCCAGATGCAACCTAATCACCTCGCTAGACTACTCTTGCTTTCTTTTCAACTGCTACTCAAATTTCACATTCACTTTCGTCAATATCGATCACAACTTACTGTGCGTCATCTTGATAATCATCAGAATCATTTACAACGGCTCATCTGTTTCGTTCTACTACTGTACATTTTGCAGTTCGACATTTTGCATCTAATTTAGTTACTCGGTAATAAGGGTTAAAATTGGAGTTCATTGATTAATATGTACGTAAATATTTGTTTGTTTTTACATTCGTCGGCACACGTGTCTGCTTCTGTCCGTTCTGTCACAACACTGTCAATATGTCGTGACAGCCATTGACTGGTGAAAATCTGAAACATGTTTTCTCGATTTGCGTCCACATCATTTAAATACCTAGTTGAGAGACAGGAAACGCTTAGGAGATGTAGGGAAAGCGTTCTATAAAGCAATTCATCGGCATCGAACATGTGCTGTGGTTTCTACGACTATCTTTATTACTGCCGTAATTCTATTGGCCTTTGATAGTATAAATCAACTGTAGAAACGAATAAAAGTATCAGAAGTAATATCAGAGGTTGGTTGCAAACTACTCAATTTATGCATTTTGTCGATTTTCGCAGGACTGGACAACAAATTTAATTTAGTGTCACTTGTAGAAAATTATGAGGTGACGCATTAGATAAAGGATTCTAACAAACCACTGGTTCACTTCAAACATTTGTTGTTGTAAAAAAAAACGATAAATGTAAGATCTTAAATCATCTATTATTAAACAAATAAATAAATACGTCAGACATTCACACCAATTATCCAGTCCCAAACTAGGCAGAGCCTGTGGTATGGCTACTAGATAACGGATACACATACTTAAATATACTTATTTATCTTTTATTATTTATTATTTATTATAAACATCCAAGACTTGGGTACAAACATTCATATTCATCATACGAACATTTGCCCCTAGCGGGCTTCGATTCCCGATATCTTCGGCGTGGCACTATTACTTTTTAAACTTCATTATTTTTCTCAGATGATTCATTAATACCAACAAATCTACGTGAGAATCACATATAGCGTCTATAAATTCAATGACAAATGGTTTTTGAATAAATCCATTACATTTTCCCATAATTATCAGATTCCTCATATCTTAATATGTGCAAGTGAATTCTATACAATTACTGAGACTTTCTCGTAGGGATCGCTTTCAATGGGTGTGCTTAAGCAGAGCCGTAAATAGGAAATTGTCACCAAAGATGAGTAGGGCACAAAAGATAAATGAAAACAGATTAAAACATTTAAAAGCTGCAATGGAGCAAATGCGAAAACCATTAATTACTGAATGCCGTGAAAAACAAAACATGTTTGTAATATAAAAAATCAATTTAAGTATACTATACATATAATAAACGAATAAGTGGAATAGGTTCAATTGAGATACTTAAAAGCAAATAATAGACAGTTAAAACCGACTTGAATTAGAATTGACAATCTGGAGAAAAAATATTTGTTTAAGGGTCGCAATAATAAAACTTAATGATGGGGTGCAAACACCCGCTAGCTACGGACCTGTTCAAGTAAAAGCCAGGGTCACGTGAGCTTATGTCGTGACCGTTTCCTACATTTATGGTCCTAAAGAGCAGGTTATTGTTTACTGTTAGTGCCAGAATCCAGGCTAAATGCTTTCCATAGGTTTTACCTTCGTTTAAACTTTCTGAGAGTAATCGAATTAAAAAGCGGGTCGTGTGAAATATTAAACTCAAACCACATTCAGTGATGCTACCAAATACTCGTCGTATACGGGATCAAAAACTGGAAGTAGATCAAAGAAACGACCTGCATATAAGGTAAACAGAATTAGGGAAGACATGTTATATGCAAGAATTGCACTTGGTATCCGGGCGACAAATATCGGTCGCTCACTATCAGTTGGTGACTTTAATCAATAAATGACGTTAAATAATTAGTTGACGCTAATGTAGGCATAGTGTGGGACGCCCCCTGGCCAGATGGAGCGACGATCTGCGTAAGGCGGCTGGCAATGACTGGATGAGAAGAACCGAAGATCGGGTTCAGTGGCACATCTTGGGAGCTGCCTATGTCTAACAGTGGACACTTTGAGCCTGATGCTGATGATGACGCTAATGACGATTATTATATTAACAGAACAAATATAGGAGCTGTAAAAAAAAAGAGGAAAGTAATCTTTCCAAATTACGGTTTCCAACAGTGGTGGACTCTTTCAGGCTGATGATGCTGATGATGAGGCTAATGACGATCATGATATTAACAGAACAAATATAGGAGCTGTAAAAATATAGCGGAAAGGTTTCGTTCGTTACTTTCCAGCAATCAAAATGATACTGGCATCAAAGTTAATTAAAAACTAATACTCGAGACAAGTTGTGATATAAAATAATTAATAAGATTGTTGATACGACCTTCATCTGTTTTATTCATTTTGGTTATGTGAAAGTTGTAATCGTTCAAGACTGCCTTTGTGTCATACAATACGCAGTCGATTAAAGAAAGTTTCACCAGTTAACTCACATTGAGTAACAGCGTCATATCGGCCATGCAATTTTATTCATACAAGATCAAATGAACTGTTTAATTGAACGCCACGTCTGGTCCTTATCGGGACTCTTTCAATCACCCATCACAGTTAATACGTCTAAACGAGACAAAGGCATCAGCTAATTTGCTTGTCAGTACAAAATAATCAACATTGATCTACCAACGTTTACATACGAACAATAGTCATTCAAAACCCAAACAACTTTGAACTATAAAGACAACTGCACAACTCTTAAACTTAATGTGATATTTAGAGACTCTTTCGACAACATGTCTCTTGATTCTGAATATGTAGCACCAATGAAATTCGTACCGTAATCAGAATAAATAAAGCTTGGTTTTCTATGGGGGTTGAGAGTTTTTACGGAAGAGTATGTTAAATGAGAGGCAATTTGAGGTTTGAGGTTGTATACCGCCGTTCGCCTGAGGTGCAACTCATTAAGATTACTTTCGCTCTACCTCAGTGACGTGCGATACTTGTTCCTTTATCGTCACCGCCGAATTAGATCTCAATGATCAGGAAAAGTTCACACGTCGACAAATCATTCATCTGAACATCTAATTTCCTGTTCACAAATCAATTTCAAGACTAGTTACCGTATCGACATCAGTTGCTATTTTTGACAGCTGATGGAAGTAGACGCGAGTTAGAAAGACATAATTCGTGACTATCATAATTCGTACTGAATTTATCTGTTTTGTGAATCGTTTTTATTGACAATATAACTTCGAAAGAGCTCTTGGAATATAACTGTCAGAAGTGATCTATAAAGTTCAACGGCCCAAGCTTCTTTAGCTATCCGTTTTTTGCTAATGACTCTGATCCGATACACGCCACATAATTTTACATAATGACCAATCGGCCGCGTCTGTAGATCAAAGAATCATTTGTACAGAAGTCACGACTCGATACTATCTTGGGCATAAGAAAATTGACGTGAGATCTTCCACTGTCTTTGAACTTAAAACAATAATACTTTTGCTGTTACTAGTTCTGTTAAGTTTACCAAATTTATATAATATAGCCGCTGTATACCTTTGAAGTTCAAATACAGTTTAATACGTGTCTAGAATTTCGAACAGTAAATTTAAGTTTGTTGAGTTTCTGAGATGTCTCGATTTTGATCGATGAGTTCAGAATACAAATGATGACAGGTGATATACATTCGTGCCCATCCATGCTGATAGCTGATATGTATGTTTTGAATAGATCTTTATGTCGGACATTTCTATAGATATACACAAGTGCTTTTGTAATTAAGGCCTTTGCTTTGAAGTCTCTATTAATTGTAGATGTGCCTAACATCTGTTGAACTTCACATTTTTAATCTTCTTTATTTTTATTTTGTATTTTTTCACTTTAAATGCCTTAGTCATACTACGCTTTGCGTGTTTCGCGTTTATTATTATGTATCCTTAACGCAATGGACACGATTTGAATCACGTTTTAATAAAACTACATTACCATGTCTGCAGACATAAAGTAGCGACTATTGATATTTTATACCTTACTATATTTTATTAATTTGACGTAGTTTTTAATATTTAGTTGATTAAGAGGACCGTGGGCGATTAGGGAATTATGGTGATAGTTATGTGAATCAAGTCTATTATTGCATTATTTTCTACAAGATTATGTTATTATAATATCTACAGAAAATGTGCTTCACATATAAATAAATGGGACTAGATTAAAAGATTTAAGTTATTTTTAGGATTCCGTACAGCATGGGTCCATTCGCAGCCCTATTAGCAAGTCAAGTCTGTCTGTCTGTCTGTCAGAGGCCTCTAGTTCAGAAACGTGAAGCGACAAAATATTAATTTTTTCATAGTTTATGTAATACTGTAAGAGAAAAGTAAATAATATAATTGGAAAATATATAACTCTATGTAGTATTTAAAACGTTTTTATATGTCATGTCATAAAGTGACGACTTTATGACATGACATATAAAAACGTTTTAAATACTACATAGAGTTATATATTTTCCAATTATATTATTTACTTTTCTCTTCTCTACGAGACGTCGTCTTTAATTAATAAAATACAGTTTTTATTTTATTTTCTTACCAATTAATATTGAATTTGAGAAAAATAGCGGTTTGTTTTTAGTTACATTCGTTTTTGTAATGGCGGTATCTCGAAGTCATGTAATTTGTTTTCATTTAAGCTCATATTCTATAGACGAACAACAGATAGAAAACCTAGTACTAGCTTTTTTAGTTGGCACCGGAATGTCCGAGCCCGACACGCCTTTATTATTGTTGTATAATTTTCGTATCGTATCTTTAATAATGAGAATATAAAGAAACAGAAAAATTAGGTGCACAAATGTTTTTTTTTATCAACTGAATGATAGCTTGAGCATAAAATATTATCGTTGGGCAAAATGTTCTTCGAGATAGCTCAAAAAGTTTGTACGTTGAAGTTGGGGGGAAATTGCGCCATTTGTCCTATATTTTTTTATTATTTTATTCATTACAAATAATATTACGAGTACATTATCTTAAGTACCACTAAACAGTAACTGTTTGTGGTGGTACTGATATTCCATTCACACTATTTACAAACAAAAATGCTATAACAATACAATGTTTTCCAGCCAATATTACAATGTCGTCACGCCATACAATTAATTGAATTTGAACACTCCATAGAATTTGTAGCCAATATAATAAGAGCCTGGACTCAATCAACATTTTCAGTTCATCTCGTGCTTTGTTTAGACTTTGAATATATTATTCAAATGTTTGACCGATTACGAGTACAATGAAGATACTGTATTTTAATATTATTGTTAGTATATTTGTATCTTTTTATTATTATAGTATGTTTAGTGTACTTTAAGCTCAAAATGTATTTATAAATGAATGTCGTAGTGAGAATGTTAAGGGTGTAGACTTTAATTTATTGTATATGTTAATTGTTTAATGTCATTGTGATCTATATCTGTTGTTTCTTCAATAAATTAAACAAAATTAAATTAAATTGCAAAGAGTAAGGAACTACCACGTACAACTTCCATAAGACACGCAACGAGTGTGTGAGTGTAGTTTTATGCTGTTCTGTAGTCGCTCGCGCAATACTATACTATACGCAGTGCATACACAGATATGCGCGTTGAGTGGAGTAAGCCAGTTTTGCTGGCAGTGGCAATGGGCTGATCACATCTGTCGGAGAACCTATTACTGTTGGGGTAAACGAGTGCTCCAGTGGAGACCGCGACTGGGCAAGCGTAGTGTGGGACGCCCCCTGGCTAGATGGAGCGACGATCTGCGTAAGGCGGCTGGCAGTAACTGGATGAGAAGAACCGAAGATCGGGTTGAGTGGCGCGGCTTGGGAGAGATCTATGTCCAGCAGTGGACTCTTATAGGCTGATGAGGATGAAAATGTTTGTACTTTAGTAATGTTGCGGCTGAGTTTAGGGTTTGTAGTATTTAAAATCGTAATTAGGTATCTATATTTCTTTCGATGGGCGGTAAACTGCCAATCAATCAGTTGAAATTCCTCGCTTCGATCGGCAGTCAAATTGCAACTTTCTGACATTTCACTGCACCTATTTCGTAACATCAATAAACTTTTTATATTCAAAAACAAGTTTCGAGCTTACCCTGACCTTACGCGTTGAATACTACCGACTAGAGAACAATCGAAAGTGTGATTTTTCACCTTAAAATCATTTTTTGGGTGCAATTAGGAATTAAATGCGTTTTTATTCACATTGCAACAATGAGGTACAATACTTTTAAGTGTTGGTGTTCAATAGTTTATACAGGATATACTATAAACTTGCATAAGTTTTGATTGAGTGAGCCGATAGCGATGAAATAAAGACTTAATTTTACTCTGAAATAAAACCAATGTTTTTTTTCTGGAAACTGCATCAGAGCTGGCTTGGTAGTTTTTCGTGATGTGTGTACAAACAAACAGACAAACACATAAACAGACTAAAATTCCAATGTTACTTATCCTTCATACGAAGCGTACCTACCCCAAATATATTTTTTTTTGCAATTATTTTGTACTAGATGTTGCCCGCGAATTCGTCCGCGTGGACAACTGAACATCAAAAATTATTATGTATTTCCCGTAGGAATGGGATGTTTTTTTCCATAAAACTATCCTTTGTTATATTCCAGGACCTAACCTATATGTGTGCCAAGTTTCATCCCGATACGTCCAGTGGTTGAAGCGTGATTGAGTAACAAACATCCACATATCCTAACATCCTAATATCCAAACTTTCGCATTTATAATATTAGTAGGATGTACAGACACGCATTTCTATTTATAGCTAGAATATTATTGACATTAAAAATATTTTATGTATAAAATAAATATAGAAGACATTTTTGGCAATTAGTATAATAAATAATAATATAATAAATATCTCAGACATTCACACCAATTATCCAGTCCCAAACTAGGCCGAGCCTGTGGTATGGTTACTAGATAACGGATAGACATACTTAAATAAATATATAAACATCCAAGACTTGGATACAAACATTCATATTCATCATACGAACATTTGCCCCTAGCGGGATTCGAACCCGCAACCTCCGTCGTGGCAGTCCGAGAACTACCCGTTCCGCCACGGAGGTCGTCAGTATGATTGAATTTAATGTAAATAATTTTAATGGTACGTAAAGTTCATAACCCAAATTCATTCTAACGTATCTATAATAGCATCAAAATGATTTACTTAACACACTTCTTATTTACGTAAGCAAATAACACAAATAAATAAAGATATTATCCAAAATTAGTATCGCAAACAGTCGCTATTATGCGCATGCAATGATTATGCAATATTCACGCATGCAATTACAGCGTACATGCTAAGAGGACACTCATTTTCTCGAGTGCGTGCTAACCGAGATCCGACGCAGGCGCAAGACCCGTGAAGGTCGCAGTAGATGACGTGCGGCTCAAAATGCGAATGACAGCGTTTTAACGAAAGTTATTACTTTTTATGGCTTCCGATTCACCTAATTCAAATAGATATTATAGGATTTTTTTTTTCTTTTCTGTATTTCATTATTTCAAAGAAACTTTCAGTAATTATGATTCAGGATAGAGGAAGACCGGGTGTGGTGACAAGTTTAAGAAAAGGCATTAATGGAATGCAACAAAACTGAAATGTTTCTTTAGAACAAAACTTACGAACAGAATTAAATTTAAATGGAATTGTTTAAGTCTTCTTCGGTATTTACAGAAATACTAAAGACGACTTAAACAATTGCATTAAAATTTAATTTGTTCGTAATTTTTTTCTCCAAATTTTTTAGACTTGTAGCCACTGGGGCTGCCCCTAGCAAGGTTTTCAAGTGATGCGAGATGTCACTGTGCCAACCCCCCTCCCCCCGGTATTTGCAGAAGTTATATTTTTGATTCGTAATAATAATAATGACAGAGACGATATGTCGTTGCATTTTCGGCGCCCCCCACTACGAACGGCGCCCGGTGTACCCTTCGCACCGCCCTAGTGCCGCCCCTGCACGCAGCTTTCCTAGCAATCGTCCGTTTCGAAATGAAATAATTTCCATCATATAAATCAATCTCAAGCCCCAATCAATTATGCAGACACATCGTTAGCGAGCGACTACCGTTTCCTTTAATGTTTCACTAAAAACGTTCGTCATCAATAATCGACAAATGTCAGGTTATCCAGGTTGCCACCATGTCTATGTGTCTGAGGTCACGGGGGTCTACTCCGGAAGTATTTCGGCTAATACCCGTCAATATAACAGTCTACAAAGTCATTTTGTACTCCCTAGCGGGGCATGCGGAAGGATAGTGGGATTGTAGTAGCGATAACTCGGGAAACCGGGACCGCATACCCGTGACTCCCCTGAAGCCTTACTTACTTCAAAAAGAGGCTATGCGCCTCGAATGTCAAGCAATGATTGCTAGGAAGAATTTTACATTAACATAATTTATTAAATTTTATGCCCTATTTTTGAAATTTTTTGTTTTAAAATTATTTCAATTATATTTTTAATTAATTTGATCTGACCTGTCACAAAAGTTATTAATAAATTATATGTCTATCTGTAGATATGTAACATGTATGTTGACGGACTTATTATGAAATGAGATACTGACTTGAATGTGATTAGTCCTCAGATATTTAAATGTCACTTTCAACCGTTAAACATTCGGTTAAAATAACACTTTCTTGCAAAATCGTTGCCTCACACTGTGCTCAAATTCATACAGCAAAAGACAAAATAATTTAAACATTTCAAACTTAACAATTAAGATCTACATTACTGGCATAGGACTATACCGGAATAGAGTGGCTCAGGTTTAGGTAAGTTCTTATACGTCGTGCGCTTATGTGCGTTACGCATACCACCATACCACAGCCCCGAAACTCCACACAAGCGAACAGAATTAATTACCTACTACTTAGATATTATTTAACAATGGAAAGTGAAATAAAATCAACGTAATAAGTTAAATAATAAATAAGTATTCGTATATTTTTGGGATGCAATAATCTAAATAGTTAGTGGGTATGGTCAGAGAGAGAATCCTACTAATATTATAAATGCGAAAGTTTGGATATTTGGATGTTTGGATGTTTGTTACTCAATCACAGTTCAACCACTAGGCGGATCGTGGTGAAACTTGGCACATATATAGGTTAGGTCCTGGAATAGGATATAAGATAGTTTTTATCCCGAAAAAACATCTCATTCCTACGGGAATTACATAATAATTTGTGATGTTAAGTTGTCCACGCGGACGAAGTCGCGGGCTACAGCTAGTATTTACTAAAAGAAGCGACACTCGCCTCTCCCTGGTTAACGTCGCCCGCAAACAGAGCACAGCTTGCAGTACACCCTACTGGGCGCCATCGAGCTATCGACCGATGCCGACAGACCGACGACGTTATAAGTCAGAAAGAGAAGCACTTACGTCGTTGACGTATAACGTTGTCCCTCTCTCGACTATGTTCGCGCGCTTGGTGCAGTAGCCATACAATAATTTATGCACACACACAAACGTGTACGGACAGGCTGATGTGAACTAGTAGTAGTAGGTAGTCGTTAATTAAGTCTGATCGCTTCTATGGAGCGCCGTGGGTGTGTCTCTACCAAGAATAAAATCGTTTATATTAAGCTTATTTGGTGATTGAAGGAGGTCTCTTTTTATAGAACCAAGAATCTGCTAACAAGTACTGGTTTTTGCGTGAAGATAACGATACCGGAGTCTGACATACACTACCCTAAGAAGGAAACCAGACGTTGCCATATATTTATTGTTCCTGAGATGCTTAGAAGATACGCAAAGTTATATACCACGAGGTGACGATGCTGCCGGATGTACTTAATGGTTTCTTGAGGGAACGCAATGACTCCGGCAGAAAAGAAGCAACCGAGATACCTACTCCTGATTTTATACGAATTACTGCGCGAATCTGGAAAGAACAGTTAAAAGTCGTCCTAGGAGGACCTTCAAGGATAAATTTGGTGACGTCCTCAAAAAGGCTGGGGTCCGCAGTGAGAAGAATAAAAGAAGGTACATGAAAATATTGATGAATGTGAATGAAGCATGAAGTGTGTGAGGATGGCGCAAAGTGGCGATACATCGTCTCTGCCTACCCCTCTGGGCCCAAGGCGTGAGCATTATGTGCTGGAACTCGCTGCCCATATTGATTTTTATTTAACTACCCAATAACATTTCAATTATTTCAGGATAGTAGTTACTTTTGTACGGAAAATTTATAATGAAACGATTGCACGACAAGACGAATTGACACTCTAATATAATTTTGATCTATTTAAGTACAAAATCTAAAATTTTAGTACAAAATAGTATATTTTCAAAGGTCAAGCATGGTGTGATCAGAATTTAAGTACGTGCCTTAGTTCATAACGTCTAAGCTGGGGTGAAATTACTCCAAATACCCATTGGTACAAAATATGAGAGTATAAAATAGTACATATTGGTTACTAAATACTGCTTGAGTCAAATTACTGAAACTCGACTTTATACAACCTTCTGTACTAAGTTGAAATCAGCTGGATTGGAAAACAAACATAGACATTACTATTCCGTCATATTTGATCTACGGTAGCCGCCAGTAAAGGACAGATATAGCTATTATACGACACTTCCTATGGTTAAAGACTTATAGATTTAACCTTCCTAGTACATGACTTGCATGAGATAAGTCATAACGTAAGTAAATTCTGAATGAAGATCAATATTTAGTCCAGTCTGGCGTATACCTATTATAGACCGTTCAGTTCACGACGGCACGCCCTACTCCTTCTCTAAGTCGCTTCTTATTGTACCTATACGTTAAATTGTTACTGTGCTACTTCTATAGCTACACACTAATCATTTATGTGTACATACGTACACTAAAATACTGACTTTAATGACAATACAATGAAAAACATTTAAATCGTGGCTTGTCGAGCAGGGTTCTACACTTATAATGACTTTGTATGTAAAATTACTTAAAATCTAAAATTGACATTTATAGCTAAATTAATTAAAAATTTTGACATTTCACTGTTTTGTATTTTATTTACATTTTAATTTTTGTATACTTACAATTGGTAAGAATAATTATTTTCAGCTTAATCACATGTAATGAATATTACCAATAAATTATGTATATGATTGGTCAAAATAAAGTCTGTAACTGTAAAATAAATAATACAGCGTCAAAAAGTCTTAATAGCAGCAGGTAAACAAACACAGCTATAGATCCTACAGTGCTGGCTTGACGTCACTTTGTTCATCAAAGTAAGACTCAAAGAAATAAGAAAAAAATAAAGTTGATACTAGAGATGAAGACACCAGACAACGCTAGGATGAACTACGTACCTCGACATTTTAGATATTTCTGTATTCAGTAAACCCGTTATAAAATATATCACCCACAACATCAAGTTTATTCTGTTGTTATTATAACTGCAAATAAAGCCACTTTCATGAGAAACCAACATCCACATAGAGCAGTAAAACAGGACTAACAAAACCTGCAATTATGTGCGGTGTCCGCTTGATTTAGATCGTGTCGCGAGGCTTGACTGGTTCGGGCTATGACTGACATTCACAATAAGATCTATCTCACAATGGTAATAAACATTTTGTCCTTTCACTCTTTGTCAAATAGAGAGTTTAAGTCATAGAGAAAATCAAATACGACGACATTAAATTATAATTTAATAGAAATTAAATGAGTCAGTTTCATTATTAATATTAGAAAGAAAGTAAGAAAAACATTTATTTACTGCCATAATTGGCACACACAAAAGAAAAAACCAGAAAACAAGAAAAAGGAAAAAGATAAAAATAATAATAACTACAGAATACAATTTCCAAATATTAACAAAAATAAAAAATAGTATGCGTGTGCCGTGTGAGTGTATGTTAGTCAAAACAATTAGTAAATAATATAGCATTTCTTGAAATATATAGAAATTAACGTTTTGCTGATAAATATGTAAAATTATTGTCTTGTTTGCAGCATATTGAAAAGTACCAAGTGTGGTTTTTGACTTCGACATTGACGTCAAAATATACCTTTATATATTTTTTTATTGTATATTAAACAAATTTCCCTACAATGACTCCTTACGTCCAAGCTACACGAATTAGATACACATAACCTGTAGGTATACTTAATGATATCTTACCAATAAAGGAAGATATCATTCAGGAAATCGGGAGAATCTTCGGGGAAAGAGAGGGAGAGGAGGGAAAGCCATATTGCATAGCACTATTAAATAACTGTAACACTTCCGCTTTAAATATAAAGTAATTGAACATTGTCGAAAATATTGTTCAAAATACTCATACCTACATGTGATAAAGAATTTTTAACATTCAAAGTCGGTGAAATCAGAAGTTCCACCACAAAGATTAATAATCAAGAGGTTATTAATGACAAAGTGGGGTTGAAAATTACAAGTACTGGTGAATAATAAATGTTGAGTTATTGTGGTGTTGACTCGAGACTTGAGACACGAGTAGCGGGTTTGGTGCCGGACTTAATGGAAAATACTACCTGTTTGGCACCCGCTGTGTTACTCCGCATATTGATGACTTATACATTCAATATCGTAAATTATATAGATGTTGGGACAACCGTACTTAATGGTTATATTCACGGTTTTGATATAAACTATAAGTTATAATTATACGGCAAGATAGAGATCGTAACTGCGATCAGCAATCTGCCTGGCAAGCGTGGTGATTACGGCAAACCCCCCAATGGACAGCCCACCAAAAGTGGCATTCTATTGAGGAGGCGTATTAGGGCTGGTGATAAAGATATGGATGGGTCCAAAGACTTAAGATACACACTAAAAAATATGCTGGTGAACTAAGTGGCATTTTGATTTGTTAGCTATCATTTTCTAGATTATTTGGAACCAAACTATTATGAAGTTAACAAGCTGAGTTTGTGCACAAGAGTTAATTCAAGGGAACAATAACCTGTGGTTTTCTTCAATGTGATGAAATTTTTATAATTATAAATATGTTATATCCTATACAAATTTTATAAGTAGAAAAATCTTTTAGGTATGTAGATTATTGAGGCTAGCTACATTTTTTAGAGGTTTTCTGAAAATAATAAAACAAAAAAAAATTTAATAAGCCTATGTGATGGTCGCTACGGGTAATTTGCAGGGTTGGATAAAAAACAGTTTTTTTATATAAACATGTTTTAAACAATTTAAACAGTTTTAAAGAATAAGAAACCTGTTTTCAATAATAAAAAACATGTTTAAAACAGATGTTTTAAACATGTTTGAAACAGATGTTTTAAACAATTTGTTTAAAACATGCCAACCCTGGTAACTTGTCACACACTATATATTCAAGCTACGATCCATCAAAACAAAAAGCAGGCACCAAATAAATTGGAACGACATCGACATTGTTAACTCGAATCCAGTTCTAAAAGAAAGGCCCTTACTTCCATTGGCATTTCTGTTAAAGTAAAAGTGCTTTATAAACCAACTAATTGGTCGAAATGACGTCGAAAATAGGTAATTAAGGCTTTATGATGAAATATTTATTGTAGAAATTGATATTATAAGAAATTAATGACCTTTAATTGCGGATACTGGGGTCAAGAGCGAAAACTAAAAAGCTGCTAACAAGTAGTTTTTATATAATTGTGACTTAATTAGCCAGAATTCGTGCACTTTAGAGAAATTGATTATATGTTTTGTAACTAGCAAAATGGCAATAAAATGATAATAATCATTATCTAGTGATAATTATAGATACAAACATATACTCCATGGATTAGTTCAATAGGGGAACAACTCGAAAAACACTGTTCTGAGATAACTTTTAAGTATTTGGACTCTCATAAAAATGAGTGTACTTTTATTATGGTTTTAGTATGTATATATACCTACAGTAATAGATGCCTATTGAAGATTGTGTCTTACTGAACGGTAGGTAACAAACAGCAAACTTAACGAGACGGCCAAAAGTACCAGGAGAAGAGAAAATTCTAGTTGGTGTGATTGATTAGACAAGTGTATTTACTCTATTTACTTTGAATGTTCAAATACAGAGGTTAAAATCAAATGTAGGAAAAAAAGTAATATACATGTCGTGGAATAAAAGCGTTAACCGCCTATCTCCGATTTATATAGTTTTTGAACTATAAATACAAATAACAATGTACAACATATATATAACTGCATCCAAATATTATGTTGTATCAATGATATGAGGGTTAGATGGTTAAAACTTACAACCGACGTATATTTTGTTTCTACAGAGATATATAATAAAGAAAGTTGAAGGTCTGGATCTCACATTTATACCTCTTTAGGTATGTAAAAGTTTCACACTTCATTTAAAACCGTAATATTTATTATTTGTATCCTAAAATTTATTAGTATGTTATTTGTACCACAAATCTTCCCGTGAGTGTCGTGGGATAGGCAGCAGCGTTCAGCAATATTAAGATCATTATGCGATCACCAATTCGTCTGCCAAGCGTGGTGATCATGGCAAATCTCCAAATGGAAAGCCCACAAAAAGAGGCATTCTATTGGGGAGGCTTATGTTCAGCAGTGGACGTATACAGACTGATGATGACGTATCCTAAAATTAAATATTACGAACCAAGTGTAATTATTGTAATAACCAAAAAAAGCAGATATATTGTATTTTGAAATATTTACCATACAATTTAGCAAATAAAAGTGATTATATTACAACACTTTTGGTTTCGATGTAAAAATTACTTAATTACAGAATAAAAAAATATTAACCAGTAGTTTAAATTTTCACTTTCTGTAGATTTTGTCGTAACAATAATACTTACCGCGTAAAGATAAGTAGGTATTACTGTAATAATTATCTCGTCAAGGGCATAATTACGTAATTTTATTGAGAAAACTCGCAAATTTCACAATTGCAATACTTTGAGACACCATATAACCGGATGTAGCCTGAATATTTGAAGATACGTCGTCGATAAGACAGTTTTAAACATAACCTTATCATCAGCCGAAATACGTCCACCGCTGACATAAGCCTGCAATACTCTGTCGCTATGTCTTTCTTATTTTCCTTCTGAACGGTTGCCTGGAAGAGATCGCTTTAAGCGCCGCCTTTGTAAACTTTCCAAAAATCTGTACCTATTTTATTATCCTTAATTTGTGTGCAATAAAGAGTTTATCTATCTATCTATCTAAGCCTCCCCAATAGAATGCCTCTTTTGGTGGGCTGTCCATTGGGGGATTTGCCATAATCACCACGCTTGCTAGGCGGTTTGGTGCTCGGTGCAGCACTTCGCTGAGTTGGGGACCTCTCACTTGCACAACATCGTCCATACCTTAATTTTAAGATATTATAATAATTTGATGTTATTTAATTAATAATATGTATAATAATGATAATGAATGTGTATATAATGTTAAATTTGTTGTGTTAGTGAATAAATATTTGTTCTTTCTTGCTTTCTAGCATACACAGGAGAACGACGCTGTCCGTCCCTGGTGAAATCCCTTGGTCGCGTTAAACGTTACGTATTTAATTTATTTTAATTTAGTTATTCAATATCCGAAATTTGGTATGTACAGTATAGTAGGTTAGCTGGAAGAAATTTCTTTAGAAATAAGCTTATCCTTTTGTATAATTTTCTTTTCTTTGTGTTGTTCTTTGTATATTTGTGTGTACAATAAACTATTAAATAAATAATTAAAAAAATGTGGTACAGACATTGTTTATTCTCCAAATCCATTGTCTGTTAGATGACAGAGTGTACGCAAGTGAGATTGGTGTTCTCAGCCACAAAAGTACCTACCACATCAACGATCTCTATGTACTACTAGATGGAGCGTTCCAAACAATCTCTCTGTTCCACGCAAGTAGCCACAACTCTTTCACATTCACTTTGAAACTTGTGCAGTTACTACGCAGAACATTTAATTATTTACTAAATATTGACATTATTTAACCGTAGCGTCTATATTTAGTAATAATTAAATGTTCTGCGTAGTAACTGCACAAGTTTCATTGTGAATGTGACAGAGTTGTGGCTACTTGCGTGGAACAGAGCGATTGTTTGGAACGCTCCATCTAGTAGTACATAGAGATCGTTGTACCACATGAAATTCAAATTCACCGCAGCAAAATTTACGCCGCGCAGTACTTATTCTGTGAATTCCAAACATGCATAAGGCAAGGTACACACGTGGAAAACATTTCCGTCGGAGCCAATTCCATCCATTTGTCGAATCATAGCTTGTCGTCTACAGTTTGCTCGCCCGCCGCCGCCGAGTCGAGTGTTTGACAGGAACAAATGTATTTGGTCTCAGAATAGGAATTCGAATAGTATACATCGAGAAAAACAATTTATAATTATACGTATGGGTATTATATTGACTTTATTATGTACTAGCCATTGCCGCGGCACCGTCTGCGTATTATATTTTTTGTTTCCCGCAGAATTTTTTCCCGTGGTAAAATGTATCTCCATGACACAGACTATGTGTATGCAAAATGTCATGGAGATTGGTTGAATAGTCACGCCGCTATAGCGTAACGAACATATCACATTTGGATTAATAATATTAGATATGTTTATACATATATTTCATTCCAGATTCATAGTCCTATGAAAACCAACGCTATTTACGTCTCGGTAACATATACATGAAAGGGTCACCAGCAGCAAAAACAGGTTTGTATTACCATGTAAACTTTGCAGTCCACTTAGGAACACCATCTATTGTGTATTTTGTTTTCGAGACGCAAATGCGTTTGTTTTCATAGGACTATTAATCTGGAATGAAATATATGTACATATATGCCAAAATTATTAAAGTTAGGATAAGTACAGTTGTGGTTTCCGGTAGAGTAGAATAGGACCACTCCAACTCTTCCCGTGGATGTCGTACAAGGCGACTGAGGGAATACATTATAGAACATCAATCAGGCCTCCCCAACCCGTCAGGCCAGCGCGGGGAGTGTAGGCCAAATCCTCCGTCTATCTCCGGCAGATGAGAGAGGGTGGTGCTCCTGCAGTGGAGACAAAAATAACCTGATGATGATGATGATGATGATGAAGTACAGTTGGCCAAAAAAGTGGTCTGCCACCCTAAGGTTGAAGTTCGTTTGCACGTCATAAAATAATAAGCTCTATTTTTACATGCAAAAAATAATTTGACAGTCACCAATACTTTTTGTACACGTTTTGTAATTGACTTCGAACAAGGAAACTATATTTTCCATTAAGTAGCCTGTTACGATATTTGGTTACCAAATGGGACGAAAGGAAGCGAAATGCTTCATGATGTGGCTCACACTTTAAACATTTATTTGGATGGTTTCAATCAGCTGATCAGTTATATATATGCATATAGCATAACCTCATTATGTATAGTTATTTAAATAAAGCAGTGCATTGACAACATAGGACAATGGACGTCCTTGCAAGGCCACTGCGCGCGAGTGGGCGCGTACAAGCGCGCCGCGTGCGCATGCGTAGGACGGACACTTGCGTTTGCGCATATAGATTGCCGGCTGCCGCCAGTCGTGGGAAATATTGACGCCAGTTATGGGTAATGGTGCTAGGATTAGCATTAATGTTGTAGGTCGGTAACTAATTAAGGGGTCTCCTTTACTTAAGGCGTGTGTAGTCAACGTCCTTGGGCATCGAGGCGTGGCCAAAACTTTTCCCGCAGCAAAGTGTATCTTGTACCTTGGCAACAAAGTCTACATTTTCACGTCGCGTAGTGCAGAACCCTCTCCTTCGAACGTCAGTGGTACATTGTTTTTATTTTAGGATTTTTTATCACAAATAATACATTTTCATGTGGTATTCTAATTTAATCATGATAATTTGTCCACGCGGACAAAGTCACTGGCAACAACTAGTATATGAATAAATTATATGTAGGTATATGAGAATTCAGGTACTCACCAAGCCCGCAAATGAGGTACGTCGGCGGGGGCTTCAGCACAGACCGGGAGTAGGCCCCCCGGACCGTCTCCAGTGCCCTGGGGGCCCCCGCCACCAGCAGTACGCCGGGGGCTACGTACCCCGCGTACCGCAACTCCGCCGTGGCCGCGGCGAGGGCCCCCGCCCACCAACATTTCGCGTTCGCCGCCAGGAAGCTCTGTGGAAGAGAGGTCGAGGTTACTATTGTGGTTGTGATTGAGACTGTAGGGTCCAATGGAGCGTGAAACTACTGCCAGGTACATGACGTAATTTTGTTAAGTTTATTCGGTATACTTATTATATGACGAAGTATTTTATATAGTTCAGGACCTTTATCTTATATAGTGATGTTGAGTTTTATACGAATAGTACTATTTATTGTTCTGTGGTTTTATGTAACCTTCCCTTTATTAATGCTCGCCAGTGTAGTTGAAAATAATATCTTGTATTTAAAAAAAACGGTTCAATGTAGAACTATCGTAACCATTCTTTTCTTGATATCGATATTTCTCCTCTCGAATTCTGCCCAGCATCCGCAGGCCTTGACATGCCCCGCCTGACATTTTGCATTTTGCAACGATGCACTTTACGTCCTGCCCAGCCGAGTCTTACGAAACCAGAGTAAATTAAAGAGTAGTAGGTATCTACATTATTATCACAATAAATTTATAGTTAAATAATATTATTAAATAATTCCGGAATGGACACCGACGTATGGACCGACGACCTGAAGATGGTGGCCGGAAGCGGGTGGATGCAGAGGACGGAGGACCGGGTGGCTTTCATTGGGTGGACATTATACCTACATGATGAAGTGATATGTTTAATCTGTTAAACTAAAATGAGTCTTGTTAACATATTATAAGTCTGATAGCTATTTTCTAACGTCGTGAGATCACAAAGTCATAAACTGTGAGACAGTATCACCGCCCGATTGTCTCTCGTTGGAGAAAACTTGCTTTAGTTAAGCGTAAAGAGTAAATTACCACTTACAGTAAGCGCTCACACAGACGGTGTCTGTATTTATAGTCATATTGTCGCTAGTTTGTGATCAGACCAGTAAGTCTTCGCGAATAGTTCGAATAGCGCGAATAGCTGGAGTAGTTCCTAGTGGTAGAACAATATAATTATTACTGCCAAAACGGTGCAGACAATTCAGTTAGCTTAGTGAGACTAGGGCTTAGCTTCGTTTACAGACGTTTGACTGACTTGAACTAATCAGATACATCAATAACCTACCAATAGTTGACACAAGGCAGCACGAAAGACCCGCACATTGAGTACGACTTACACTTTTCAGATTTTTGATTAAAGAAAAAAGGCACTTAAAAGATAATCCTATCCTACTTCCTACTAATATTATAAATGCAAAAGTTTGGATGTTTGATGTTTGTTACTCAATCACGCTTCAACCACTGAACGGATCGGGATGAAACTTGGCACACATATAGGTTAGGTCCTGGAATAGGACGTAGGATAGTTTTTATCCCGAAAAAACATCTGATTCCTACGGGAAATACATTATAATTTGTGATGTTAAGTTATCCACGCGGACGAACACAACAGCTAGTAGTATCTAAATTAAAGTTAAATCATATTTGGTGCTTCTAAAGTCATGCTTTAAGTTACTGGAACAGTTAGTACAAGCCCTTATCTGTGAGCATTATGTAGATTAGAATTTTCCTGGGTGTGAATGAAATAAGCCTATGGAAAGTGGTTGAGGAGCGACAAAGTCCGGACATATTATACACTGAACAGCCTATAAAGTCTATAATTATTAAAATTATAGGAATAACTCGTTCGATATTATGACAGCTAAATGAAAATTTATAATGAGAAGCTCTGTTTTATTATTCTTCTAGCTAGCCCCGAGGCGATTAAAATTATTCAAGTTTCCCTCCTCATTTTCCCATAGTAAATGGTTAATGAACTACCCTCAAACAACTATGGTGTGCATATGGTTTAGTCCTAAACCCAGGCAAAATACAAAAGTGAAACCAGTCGTGTTAATCAGTTACCATGATCGATGAATATTAATCATTGTTTATTATTCAGTGTCAAATATATATATGAATTTAAAATCCGATAATACCATCACTTATTCTATTGAACGACGCGATACAATCTGACCTTTAAGTAAAGCGATTATTTTGACTACAATCCTAAGTGACTCTACCAAGTTACTTTTGCTAACGATTTAGAAGATCTAAGGCTTTATTATTTAAGTTTCAACGTTGAATATGATTAAAATTGTTATGTAAGTTATAAGATAAGTAAGATGATTATGTCATTTTTAAGTGTTTGGATAAGTTTAGATTATTCATTGATGTCATTGTTCGATGATTTGTAACAAATGTGAGTGTCGAGAACTATTGATCCTTCCTATAGATTACAAAAAAATATACCATAGGAATATTGTGTTGATGTCATACAATAAAACGTATATAAGATATATTCTTTTTGATTTAAGGTAGAAGTATGTACTGCCTTACTCCCTATTTTACTTATAATATAAGTGTTCATGTGCTTACCTATTATGGACCACTCAAAAAGGCATAGAGCGAAATCAACAATGAGTTATCTTTTATGTATTTTAAATAAATAAGACAAAATTGGGTTATTAAAATATTAATTTCAATACTGGCCTAGTCGAATGCCACGTAAGCCGTGCGCTCGATTTTAAAAAGTTAGTCTTAACTGAAATGAACTTGGGCCTCTAACCTTATCGTAAAGTTCGACTAGGTATATCTGTATCGCAATCTAGATTTTTTGTTTCAATAATATAAAGTTGATTGTACCTCTTCACTTTGCAATCACACTCTCTCACCCTCCTAATGATATTATAATTTTCTTTTTCTTTCTAACAATATTTATTCTGTCCCACAGTTTGTAATGTAACCTGTAATCTCAGGCTCCCCGATACAGACTGCATGGTCTAGTGTGGGAGCTCCAATATGTATTGTCCTGTTAATTTTAATGTTTAATCGTACTCAATTGATGTAATCATATACTCGTAATTTTAAGGATGGCTGTAATAATTTATGAATCTGGTAATTTATAATAATAAACTTTGAAATTTTGAATTCATATAGAGGGAAGAGTAGCAGAGTGGAACGGGCCCCTGGGCTCTGGTCTGGGGCATTAAATTTGATGTTGTAATGTATTTATTTAATTAATTTCTTACCTGATTCACATAGTCTTATACAAGTGTAAGAATGCGAGCGCTCTCCAGAAAATATCTATGTCGCCAACCGCACCGCCCCGCCCAGCTGTTTCGGGCTTTTTTAAGGTCTTGGATCCATCATAACCAGGGCCGGAATTTTCTTGTCAAAAATTAATTGTCATAGAATTGCACCTACTATTGCATAATAATATCGATAACTTTGGTAAGTCGATGTATGACATTTAATTTTTGTCATGAATCCGGACCATGATGATGACCAAGGCCGATGTGGGAATGATGACCAAGGCCGATGTGGGAAATGATTTTCATCATCACGCTAAGTGCTCGTAATCATTATGTCATCCTCCCTTTTCCTAAGTATAAAATTACCTACTAAGTGCGTTATAAAATCATTTAACTCGGCAACCGAACCGCACTCACACGAGAATCGCCGCCAAACCGTGACAGTCACAATGCCTATTTATGTATGTATGTCTGTCTACAACCAACTTCCGAGATAGTATGTATGTAGATAGTGGAGTATTCCCACAGTATAAGTTTGCACGCGTAATTAAACGAATTGTATTGTAATTAGACAACTTGGTCTTTAAAAAGTCAGTAAAATGGGTGTAATGCACCCGAATCATTTATTGCAATAGAAGGACTTATCCATTAACATAATTTTTCTGTTACCTTCTCTAATGAGTTACGAATAAGACATAAAATATTTTTTGAAATAACCGGCCGATGTTCTCTTTTTGGAACAAGTGATTCACATATTATGTCCCTAAAATTTATTTGGTTCAGATTTCCTGGAATTATTCTGAATTGTACATAATCGGTCCAGTGGTTTATTTAATTATCCCGTAGACATAGACAAAACATACCCACATAAAAAAGGTATGCTCTAAGGAATCCATTTTAAAAAACCATGCTCGTACTGGCAGGTTATTTTAATTGAATTTTTTTTTACTAATTGAGAAGAATAATGCGAAACCATTGCGTCTTTATTATTGTGCTATTTCGATAACTACAGAAACGTTCGACAGTGAACTACATACAATTTTAAGTAGATGATGAATAGGACTTTCGCTTGGAGTTAAACAAAATACCACTTATGGGGGAAAAACATTTGTTCGGTTACTTCTTTATAATATTTTTATTTTATATTTCGTTACATACTTTTTAGCATCTACTTTTTTTTCTCGTTAATATTTTCCACGGCTGACGTATGTTGCTAAAAAGCGAACTCATGTCGCTTCTCACCCACAACAACTTATTTAGAAACACTTTGAACTGCCCAAAGCGGCAATGTCTGCACTTTAATAGCACTTTGTTAGATTTATGAGCGATTTCTTCCGTTTGCTGCCGAAGTCACCAAGCAGGAAATGTTCTAATATCAAACAAAATTTCAAATGTTCCACGGTTTTTATATAAACTTTTTTATGCTGGCGTTTAAAATACTTTTTGTTGGTGTATTTCATTAAATACCATTACTTATTGATTACTTATCTAAAAAAAATCTTCAAAATACCACAGTTAATCTTTATTTAGAACTAGTTTACTTACATAAGCATAGACTAACCAAATACTTTCTATCCTAAAGTACAGAATAATTAAGACTAGGTAATAAATATTATAGTACAGAAGAACAAACGGAAACAAAATTTCGACTCCTCTTTTCATCATGGCTATTATTTATTCCCACTCGAGGACTAGTCACTAGTAAATCTTTAAACTTTGTAAATGGAGGTGATTTGAATGTGTTTGAAAATATATCCTAAAACGAGGATCAGTCACATTTTTTGTTAAGTATCCAGATATTTAGCGCTAAAGAACCCAATAAATACTATGAAAAATATATTTTAAATTCGGATCAAAAATGACGAAGATACAGCAATTTCAGTGCAATAGTTACAAAAACGTGAGTGACGTCACATGTCGCTTCGCGGGAAGAAGTCTGTGTAGCACACTAACACCGGCGCGCGACCGCCGCTTTTCGTACTTTGTGCTAACACGATCTGTCGTAAACAAAACACGCGCGACACAGAGCGGTTAATGAAATTCGAAGGGCGAGAACATTGTACAAGTGACGTCGAGATAAATAGCGCGCGCGTTCCATTTTTTATCCAGAAAAACCGCTCATTCCGACGAGAAATACATAATAATTTGTGATGTTAAATTGTCCACGTGGACGAAGTCGCGGGCAACAGCAGCTATTAAATATTACTACGGACTCCAGTAAACTATTCTAAATAAAACGTATACGAGTGTGCTTTAATAAACATATAGATATTAACTTCCTTGTATAAATAACCTCCATTCAAAGCCTTCTGACGTCACATTTATTACAATAGCTTTCACTAAGGGTTGTTTTATAAATCAAACGTAAGCATAGTTATCGACGGTTATGTATTTATTAATATTGAATAATGTAAAATAATACCCAAAGCAGTGTTCGTCAACATTTTTAGAATATTCCATTTTAATGTGTATAACTGCCTACTTATTCACGGGTGTGTGATTCCCGATTTAGAATCTTAGAATGGGGCCACCCCCAATCTTCGCATGGGTGTCGTCAAGGCGATTAGGGGATTGAACCAGGGACGAGCAGTAGCGTTATCCTGCATGTATTAAGATCATTACTGCGATCACCAATCCGCCTTCCAAGCGTGGTCGTTATAAAAAATTCTCCAATGGACAGGCCATAAAAAGTGGCATTCTATTGGGGAGGCTTATGTTCAGCAGGCTATGTTTCGGCTGATGATGAAGTAAGTACCTAGTATAAGTTTTAATGCGACTCGCGATTAAACTTAATCGGCTCAAGCTACTTGTCACCATTCCGTTTTCCAAGTACATTGGTAAAATAGGCAGCTGTTTTACAGCTAAATAGGTCCATAGTGGGGTTATATCGGTGTTAGGTGCACTAACTCTGATACCCTATATATATGGGCCAATTTTATAGGTTAAGGCAAATATAGTAAATAGTATTACTAGGTTAATGCTGCATATTTCGCCAATGTGATAGTTGGATCATGGTCTGGTTTCTGATCTTGCTGTGCTAGGTTGACGTCCCCTGGCTACGGTATGCATTGGCGGAGGAAATGATAAAATGTCTTTATAAATCCTTCTAATACTGGTTTTCAATGACCACTAACTGTATTAAACAGTGCCTCCAAGATACAATTAATGTAGGAAGACTGAATTATACGATTATGATTTTCTACTAGTACTTTAACTTTAGTATACAATCGATTTGATTATACACATACTTGTCTTATCCTAAACTAGGATCTGTGCTATGGAAATCTTATAAATAAAATCGTAAACATCGCGTGTCTGTACATTGAAGATATTTGCAAAAAAAAAAATTGGGGGGTCTAAGGATAAGCAACAGAACACATTTCGATCATTTTTGAAATTTTTGTCTGTTTGTCTGTTTGTCTGTTTGTCTGTTTGTCTGTGAGTTTGTGCACGCATCACTTAAAAACTACTGATCGGACTTTGATGGACTTTTCACAGAAACATGGGGCTTAATTTGGTGTAACATATAGGCTTTATTTCATTGCAATCGGTGCAGTCATTCAAAAGTTATGCGAATTTATAGTTTCCGAAAACTGAGTGTAGGGTGTAAATGCTCGATTGAATTCGTGAGCGGTAGCGGGAGCGGGTATCGTATCAATGTAATGTGAGATTTTGAAAACTATAAATTCGCATAACTTTTGACTGAGTTAGTTGATTACGATGAAAAATCTGGAGCTGGAGCTGGATCTAGATCTAGAGCTGTATCTGGAGCTGGATCTGGAGCCGGAACTTTAGCTAGACCTGGACCCGGACCCGGACCCGGACCCGGACCCGGACCTGGACCTGGACCTGGACCTGGACCTGGACCTGGACCTGGACCTAGAACTGGACCTGGACCTGGACCTGGACCTGGACCTGGACCTGGACCTGGACCTGGACCTGGACCTGGACCTGGACCTGGACCTGGAACTGGACCTGGACCTGGACCTGGACCTGGACCTGGACCTGGACCTGGACCTGGACCTGGACCTGGACCTGGACCTGGACCTGGACCTGGACCTGGACCTGGACCTGGACCTGGACCTGGACCTGGACCTGGACCTGGACCTGGACCTGGACCTGGACCTGGACCTGGACCTGGACCTGGACCTGGACCTGGACCTGGACCTGGACCTGGACCTGGACCTGGACCTGGACCTGGACCTGGACCTGGACCTGGACCTGGACCTGGACCTGGACCTGGACCTGGACCTGGACCTGGACCTGGACCTGGACCTGGACCTGGACCTGGACCTGGACCTGGACCTGGACCTGGACCTGGACCTGGACCTGGACCTGGACCTGGACCTGGACCTGGACCTGGACCTGGACCTGGACCTGGACCTGGACCTGGACCTGGACCTGGACCTGGACCTGGACCTGGACCTGGACCTGGACCTGGACCTGGACCTGGACCTGGACCTGGACCTGGACCTGGACCTGGACCTGGACCTGGACCTGGATTTATAGTCTGAGTGGAAGTGGGATAGGGAGCGGAAGTGGGAATGGGAGCGGATCCTGTAGTCCACGCGAGCGGAGCCGCGGGCACAGCTAGTTAAAAATATAATCACATATATGACATCCAGACTTAACCAGTGGGAATCGAAACCACGACCTCTGGTGGTCGAGTCCAACGACCTAGCCACTAGTCTAACGATTATACTAAAGGTATACTATAGTCTGTGGCGATTGAGTTCAAAGAATACAATATTGCTTTTTTCCATAAAGTAACATAAGACCACTGGCCATGACCGGTATCTAAATGTATAAATGCATCATCATCAGGTTGTTTTTGTCTCCACTGCAGGAGCACAACCCTCTCTCATCTGCCGGAGACAGACGGAGGATTTGGCCTACACTCCCCGCGCTGGGGTTGGGGTGGCCTGATTGACGTTTTATAATGTATTCCCTCAGTCGCCTTGTACGACATCCACGGGAAGTATTGGGGTGGTCCTATTCTACTCCACCGGAAACCACACGGAAATTAGGACATATGCCTTTGTAGAATTTGTACAAGCTGGTTCTGGTAAAGGTGATTTTTACTATAAGAATACTCGTGATATTAGAATAAGTGGCAAAACTATATGAGACAGTCCTTTAGACAGACAGTAAAATTTGGACATCATCTCCATTTATATCTGACCTCTCATTGCAGTCAATTTAATAAACTTACAACTAACAATAAACATTTATGTATTTTAAAATGACGCGCGACCTTAATATTGATTGTGCAATAATTCAATTGAACTCATCTTTAATTCAATCAAAGATCTGTCCCTTCTGTTGCATCACTACGCCTATTTTATTGTTATAAACTGCAGTAGATACAACTACGTTTATTATTGGTTTATATGACCCGTATGACATTGTTTATAATGATTGATATTTACGACATAAATGATTGTGTAAACGCAGGTTTGTTAATACAAGCGACTACTGCTTTTGTAGATAAAGACATATACAGCTGCTTCTGTAGGAAGTTTTTAGAAGTACAGTCAAGGGATTGTCCTTGACTGTCGTTTGTATTAACAATGTCCTATGGAGGCCCTATGTCCAACAGTGGACGTCTAAAGGATGATATGATAATGATGATGATGTGTGTATATACCAATGTATATACCAATGTACTCGTATATACTAATGTATATACACACATCATCATCATTATCATATCATCCTTTAGACGTCCACTGTTGGACATAGGGCCTCCCCAATGAACGCCACCACACCCACCCTCCTCAGGTCGTCTGCCCCAACGGCCGTCGGTTCTGCGTCAGATGTGCCACCCACCCCACTGCCGCTTCAGCTTGCTAATCCTTTCGGCTATGTCGGTTAAGATCTTAAGTCGGAGACGAAGAATACATATTTTTGGTAACGTTGTGTGTATATTGGTTTTTGCCCTTGACGTACCTGCTTACAACTGAATGTGAAGGAATTGGAGAAAGATAGCGAATAAATCAAGAACAGGATTTGTATGTGGCGGCTTTCGGAAAAGTCTAACAAGTCAAGAAATATTTTAATCTTATGAAGGTGAATTATGAAATTAATAATGTGTAGGTAGGTAGTTCAGTGTTAATTCAGAACTAATTATATGTACGGTTAGTTTCTGGCTCTCATCTTATAAATGATACAATATTACAGAAACTGTGCGAAGCCAAAGCAACATTAGTAACAATCATCTTCTTTCATTTGCCGTGTGGTTTCCGGTAGAGTAGAATAGGACCACTCCAACTCTTCCCGTGGATGTCGTACAAGGCGACTAAGGGAATACATTATAAAACATCAATCAGGCCTCCCCAACCCGTCTGGCCAGCGCGGGGAGTGTAGGCCAAATCCTCCGTCTGCTCCGGCAGATGAGAGAGGGTTATGCTCCTGCAGTGGAGACAAAAATAACCTGATGATGATCTTTTTCATTCAAATAATCTTCGATTTCATACCTCAAAGGCTTTTTTACAAAGTTGCTTTTTAAATAATATGATTCTTAAACTTTCTGTCTGTAATATTCAAAATTTCCTGTAGTTTGTTGTACTATCGTATACATTGCCCCGTATCTATTGACGCTTGTCTTAATCGTGTTTAAAGTCCACTTATCTTGCACGCTTCGCCAACTGATATCTCTGAATCTGCTTCCTAAAAAGATACATTTCACGCAACCATTCTGACCCTTGCGCAGGTCAATTTTGAATTGTTTAAAGGTTATTCTGTAATGTTTGCATTGTTACACTTGTTTGGACATGTTATGTAATGTAATGGATCGGTAATCGAGATTATAATCTTATTACTCTTACGGCCAATCTCTCAGTGTGGATAGCGTGTAACTAACCTTTGGCATGACCTGTTATAACTTTATTTTGCCCGTTACTTATTGTAACTTTACCTACTCAGCGAGATATAAAAAGAGCTATACATGAGGTTTCATCAAAGATTTGATTCGTGATAAGAAATCCGACGAAGAACTAAGGTCACCGATTTAACCGAGCGTAAAAGTCAGTGAACATACTCACCTATCACAGAACCTATGACCAATAGGGGAGTGATAGCGGCATATCAGTCGGAGCAGTGTAGATCGAATCTCATTTGCCAGATGGACCCTTGAAGGTGAAGGAAGCGGTTTATGAGTGTTTTCGAGGAGTTTAGAAGATCTTAACTTAGGGGCCAGGATGACCTGGCGACACTTCGACCCTTCTGGATCTTTTGTGCCGAACTCCTGTCCACGGTGCCCCAAGCCGATTTTGTGGACTTCACATACGCCTTAGAATTTCTTCTTTAGCTCATGCAGATTTCCTGACCATTTTGTCCTTTACCGAAAAACCTGTGGTATTATAAAAAAACCGTATTTATGTTTCGAAAAGCTAATTGGTACGGGCGGGGTTTGAACTCACGACCTCATGAAAGCGAAGGAAGTGCACAACGACCTACCACGTTCCTTCTTAGTTAGCCTTTTCCGTGTTGTCCTGGTCGCTTTCAACGAACTCCTTTTTACCTTTAGCTACCTCCTAACTTTTCTTCGTAAGATGTTAATCGAATTCACGTAAAAAGAACAGAATCTCACAACGGTCTTCTGCGACAGTAAAAATGAACAACACTATTAGAGGTATTGTATCAGTACGACAGTCTTCCTGATGATTGAACTGGATACTTCGCGTGTCTGTACATTGAATATAATGGCAATAACAAAAATTAAGGGTCTAAGGACTTATTTATCCTTATAACACATTAAGATCATTGTTGAAATTTTGTCTGTTTGTCTGTTAGTTTGTACACACATCACGTAAAAGCTACTTAACCGATTTCGATTGACTTTTCACAGAAACATAGGGCTTAGCTCGGAGTGTCACTTAGTCTTTCTTTCATCGCAATCGACTTACTCAATCAAAAGTTATGGCAATTTTTAGTTTATAATACATTAGTAAGTATGCAATATAACAAAGAGTATAATTATAATGTTCGGTGCAATTCACATTGCGATGAGTTACGACTACTATTTGGAACTGTAGTGGGCGTGGGAGAGTGGAAGTGGAACTGGGACTAGGACTGGATGTTGGAGTGGACGTGGAGTCGGTAAAAGAGTCGGTGAATAATCGTGTACTACACGCGAGAAGAGCCACATAATCGTCACGCGAGAAGAGCCGCGGGCACAACTAGTGCTTAACATACAGCTAGCGGTACAACATTTACATTCCTACAACACTAAAAGTACAAACAGAAATGTCTATCAATCGATTCTGAAGTACATTTACCCAACACTTTACTACCTCAAAGCAAATACTTCGCTTTTACACTTTACGAGTAAGTTATCAATTGAGTGAAAGTCAATGAAAATCTATCAATGAATGGACGAATGATAGCTATAGAAAACTAACCTTACAACTACACCATAAAAATACTATGAGCTACACAGCTTTAATAAACTTCATAGGAAACCATTTTCACCACTTATATGGGCAGGTCAGGTAAGGAATGATAACTGGGATCAACTAAGGGCACTGGCCCGGATTAACTTCCTAGATTTGCCGGTCATGTCGGAATGGAGTGACAATCCAATTGAAACTTAGAAGTTCCGGGTTCAACATTTTGTGATTTGACTGTCATTTTGAGTTCCTTGTCGTCGCTTGAGAGTGAAAACCTCGTAAAGCTAAAATGATCAAAAATTCATTTTATGTTGCTTTGGATTAAATCTTTTGAAACACACACTGAATCTTACTCAAACCGACTTCTGGTACTAGTAGTGCCAAATATATCTATAAAACCTCACAATATTTTGGTAAATGACATATACGTGGAATGGAATTTTTTTTTATTCTGAATTTGCAATAACAAAAAATTAATTATATCAGTGTGGGTTACTGGTTACCCATTTCCGTTTTTTGCGTCGATATATTTACGTAATAAACAATATTCAAATATTTGTTCACAAAAATAAAGTGTTTTTTTTGTCTAAACAAAAGAACAATAACTATAAGATCATACATATAAAAATCTCTATATGTTTTTTTTCTCGTCCTGTGAAATTATGTTTCACGCACATATGAGTTTTTTACTTTAAGGCGACGTTATGGGGGGATGCTTGTCTTCACCGCAGGTTAGCTGGAAGAAATTTCTTTACAAATAAGCTTATCCTTTTGTATAATTTTCTTTTCTTTGTGTTGTTCTTTGTATATTTGTGTGTACAATATGCTATTAAATAAAAAATAAATAAATAGGGCAATGTAACTATCCATAAACGCGTGAAAACGGCGACTCTTCTCCATGTTACTTTGGCAACTTGCTTAAGTAAGCCTTAACGGCTCAAATACTCATCTGTTCTAACTACACATCATCCTGCGAGACCGTGGTGTGCCCACTACCACTACAGTTGACTAAGTCCTTTGTTACCCAGTCGGTAAATAAATATTAGTAAGTAGCAGTGCCGTGTGGTTTCCGGTAACTTAATGTTACTATTTACTTGGCTTATAAAATATAATTTATAATAAGTACATTAAATAGCGTCAAAAAGGAAAAAAAACAAACAGAACTTATTCTACTCTACCGGAAACTACACGGCATAGAGTAGAACAGAACCACTCCAACTCTTCCCGTGGATGTCGTACAAGGCGGATAGGATAGAGCCAGCCCCAATTGTCCCATGGGTGTGGTCAAGGCGACTAAGGGATTGCACCAGGGACGGGCGGAAGCGTTCTCCTGTGTATATTAAGATCATTGCGGCGATCACCAATTCGCCTGCCAAGCGTGGTGATTATAGCAAATCCCCCAATGCACATCTAACCATGTTTCCGTGGGTGTCGTCAAGAGAGAGTATGAAGATCATAACTGCGATCATCAATCTGCCTGCCAAGCGTCTTGTTTATGACAAATCCCCGAAATGTGGAATTCTCGGGAGGTTTATGTTCAACAGTGGACGTATTTCAGCTGATGATGATGATGATAGACTAAAAACTATGCGTATTAATTATAAAGTGATAGTTCGTTACGTGAGGTTATTTAATAGATTCAAGAGTTATATTGAGCTATCACTCAAAGTTTTTGCCCATAATATTAACTAGGTAACGATATCATATCGGATTACGATGCCCTCGAAAGGAGGTCAAAAGTCAAACGTAATCTCCTTGGTTACTTTCCCGTAGCTATAGGTTCTGCCGGCGGCAACGCTCGCGGAATAAGTACGTGCTAATAAAGTACTAACTACTTATTTAGCTTTATTCAGGTAAATCCCGGCTTAGAATAGGGCCACCCTCAATCATGCACCCCCGGTGTTTAAAGTTTAAATATATTGCTCTAGTATACAGAACATATTAAAAAATTAATATGAAATTACACGGTAGCTTTTATAATTACTGTAATTTACAGTGATAAATACATCGTAACTTATTTTTATGTAAATGTGATGTTACTGTCTAATGCAGGCGATTCTGTCTTTGGTATGGTAATTACTTAATTACTATCTAGATCAAAATGATTACTTAATATATATGTAAATATTTGAAAGTATTTCTTAACCAAATATTATAAAATGAGCCATTCAAGAATATATTTCGGTCAACTTAATTATTTAGTCATCAAATATTAATGTTACTCTAGAAGCTGTTTCTTAATTAAGTTAATTTAAGTGGGTTAATCATCAATATTATATATTAAAAATACAGATAGAGAATTTTTTATTTTATTTATTAAAGTGATCTAAATGTTTACAATACATTTAATATACCTACTTCTTTAACAATTACTTATATTATACAATCATTATCCCTACCTCATAAACCTCAAAGGTTTATCTGTGGATGGAGAGTTCTTTAGTGGTTCTTCTAACTTTGAGAAGAACAAAGATATTCTGTCTACAACTATACTGAGGTCTTTACATTTAAGGAAGTTTTGAATGGTAAAACTGCCAAAATTGACCTCGATCGCGCAATATTACTTACCGAGTGATTCAACGTTTTATGTTCAACGACATATTCTAAGGTTTTTTTTCTTCTAAATACTCCTTGTACAAAAAGAATAGATTTGATTAGGTATTAGATTAATTTATTTCACTTCTACATATTAAAAAATTATTTCAGAAATTTTATTTCTGTAAAAATATGCTTACTGCTCATTTCTTCACTGGAAAAAAACAAGATGCTTTCTTGACAGGCATAAAATAAGAACAAACCAAAAATACAAACACAAATTCTCACATATAATATTTGTTGAGAACAACATCATTTTCACATCCAATTTTATTACCAAATCCGGTAATAAAAACATTACAAACCACTTAATCTACAATAATAGCTCGCACTCACTAGCAAATAGCGAAGTTAACTCTTAAAAGTGGAACATCAACGCAATACGTTAGAGTGTTATAGTCGTTTGTATCATCGGTAATAGCAACTTAACGACTATAGGACTTGTATTACAATTGTCTGTTTTTATTATGTACGTTATGGTTGAGTGCAACGACTTGTGTTAGATGTAGGCAACAATTTTCCACTTTGCGGCCTGACTCTATTTTTTTAATACATTTTATATTGCTCATAGCCAGTCATAGCATAAAAAACTCATACAGTGTTTACTACCCCTGGATTCGTTTGGAGATATCATAATATACCAGTCTTTAGACGTCCACTGTTGGACATAGGAACTCCCCAATGAACACCATCACACCCGATCCCCTTCATCCAGCCGCTTCCGGCCACCTTCTTCAGATCGTCGGTCCATCTAGCGGCGGGGCGTCCCACCCTGCACGTACCGATAGTCTCCACTCCAGAACCCGTCTGCCCCAAACGGCCGTCGGTTCTGCGACAGTCAGGCCATATTTAAATGTAAATCTATCTTAACCTAACTCATATCAAATTTTGACGTGCAATTAGTACAGTGTGCAAATTTAGTACTTATTTAATTTGCCTTTAAATATTTCTGAATTCTTGGTACAGTTTTTTTACCAGTTCATCTTTATAACTAATTATCTCTTAAAATTTGGTAGATTACACTTCTCTTTTCTTTATATATTTCCAGCATACTATGCGCCATGCTTAGCGATATTTTAAACTTTAAAGCATAATCTTTGGTTTTATTAAAGCTGTAGTTTCACTACAGATAAAGTTACGTTCAGGACGCAGACATCAATTTTCCAATTTCAGTTCTACCCAATCAAAATGGGCAGACGAAAAGGCAATTGATTCAACTATAAACTTACCAATGGAGATCTTTTAAGTTCGAGAAAAGTGTGAATTTATTCCACTTTCTTCTTAAAGTATGGACTACTTCCTAACCCGTTGCTATCTAATAAATAAAAACGTAAACATCGCGTGTCTGTACATTGAAGATATTTACAAATAAAAAATTGGGGGTCTGAGGATAATTAAAGGAACACATTTCGATCATTTTTGGAATTTTTGTCTGTTTGTTTGTGCACGCATCACTTAAAAACTACAGAACCGATTTTAATGGACTTTTCACAGAAACATAGTGCTTAATTCGGTGGGAGTGGGAGCGGGAGTGGGAGTGAGAACGGTAGCGGGAGTGGGAACGGCTAAATGCTAGCAAGCATCGATTTATATTAGGAATTAGCTGTGCCTGCGGCTCCGCTCGCATGAACTACAGTGGGAACGGGATTCCCACTGTAGTTCATGCGAGCGGAGCCGCAGGCACAGCTAGTTCCTAATATAAATCGATGCTTGCTAGCATTTCTCTGATCAATATAAGTAGTGATATTTCAATGTTTACATATCATTATAGATATATTGTTTACTGTTATAAACAGAAAAATCCACTTCTGTTATATATTTTATCTTTTATACATGTAGTTTATGTATTTATTTAGTATTGTTTGTTACGTACACACGTTTGCCCTAACACGAAGTTTCCTCTGTCGCTGGTGCCTAACAGAAATCTCTTACAGAGATAAACTTTACCATATGTTATTTCTTTTATCTTTTTTTTTATTGTGGTGTGCTTGTATCCAGAGTTAAATATATATATTTTTTATTAGATCAAGATACATTTGTGAAAAGTTTTTCCCGTTCGAGTTACTTATAATGGTAAGGGAAAATTCCCACCCAATCGATTGGAATGAGTACGCCGATTGCCTCAATAAAGCGTTACTGATTCAGATGCAATAAATTCTATTCTGTATGTGACTAGTACAAAGGAGTTTTTCGAAACTTAAGACGGTTTATTATAATACCACAGACTTTTCGGTGATGGAAAAATACATCGAGAAATAAACATGTGTATTCTACCAACCCACAGCTTCGGACAATACGCCCTTGTTGAGAGGGTTGGTTTGTGCCCCGACAGTAGTAGCATATTAATTTATTGTTGATTGATTATGTGACTCAATCTCTATTACATACATAGAAATATTAGTAACTATCAGTGCCCGTGGCTCCGCTCGCGTGGACTACTCACTCTCTATCCGACTACGACTCCGATCCAGATCTCGACGTCCACGCCACCGCCCATGCCCAAGCCCACTGCATCGCGCACCCCCACGTCCATACCCACGCCTATTCCCAGTCCTACTGCCACTCCCATCCCTCACTATAGCAATCTGAATAGTACCGAAAATTATAATTATACTTTGTTATATTGCATATACCTACTAATGTATATTCAAAACAAATAAATTCCATAGCTTTTGATTGAGTCAGCCGATTGTGATGAAATAAAGACTAAATGTTACTCCGAGTTAAGCCCTAACACCTAACTCCGCCTTTACTTATCTCCAAAATGTAGTTCTCATTCATTCCAATATGAATTCCGTCGAGCAGCACACCCTATACTTCTTTGTTGTATACTAACGCAGTGTATGCGAGTTTTCGAAAACTATAAAGTCGCATAACTTTTGATTGAGTTAGCAGATTGCGATGAAATAAAGCTTTTATGTTACACCGAATTAAGCCCTATGTTACTGTGAATAGTCTATAAAAATCCGTTCCGTACTTTTTACGTGATGCGTGCACAAACAAATAGACAAGCAAACAAAAATTCCAAAAATGATCGAAATGTATTCTGTTACTTATTTTTAGACTCGCAATTTTTTTTTTTAATATTTTCAATGTACAGGCAAGCGAAGTTTACTTTTTATATTATTAGATGTTTACTACAATGTGCCTTCATGTGAAGTTCACAGTTCATGTTTTTTAATGTTTTTCTATGTGCCTATAAAGTTCACAGTTCATGTTTTTTAATGTTTTTCTAAGGGCTATACTGGCTCGAAATAAATCCCATTTAATTTAATTAATTTACTACAATACCAGTGTCCATTGTCTACTACGCTGGTCCAGTGCAAGTTGGTAGAATCTATATGTACCTTAATAGAGTTATTTTCTCTCGATGGATATTTTCTTCCCCCAAAAATCTATGGTATTATAGACTGTACATACTAAAGTTCGGAAAATGTAAAGTTCTGTTTCATCATCATCAGGTTATTTTTGTCTCCACTGCAGGAGCACAACCCTCTCTCATCTGCCGGAGACAGACGGAGGATTTGGCCTACACTCCCCGCGCTGGCCAGACGGGTTGGGGAGGCCTGATTGATGTTTTATAATGTATTCCCTTAGTCGCCTTGTACGACATCCACGGGAACAGTTGGAGTGCTCCTATTCTACTCTATGCCGTGTGGTTTCCGGTAGAGTAGAATAAGTTCTGTTTGTTTTTTTCCTATTTGACGCTATTTAATGTACTTATTATAAATTGTATTTTATAAGCCAAGTAAATAGTAACATTAAGTTATTTTTGACATCAGAAAAATAAAACACACCCATGAAATCTGAAATAACTAAGATAAGGTAACAAGTGGGGAAATGCTGGTAAATAATATAAAATATTTTACCATTTGCATATTTTTTTGCCGTGTGGTTCCCGGCTTAGAATAGGGCCACCCCTATCTTTCCCGTGGGTGTCGTCAAGGCAACTAAGGGATTGCACCAGGGACGGACAGCAGCGTTCTCCTGTTTGTGTATGTTAAGATCGTTTCTGTGATCACCAATCCGCCTTCCACGCGTGGTGATTATGGCAAATCCCCCAATGGACATTTAACCAAAAGTGGTATTGTATTGGGGAGGCCTATGTCCAGCAGTGGACGTATTTAGGCTGATGATGATATTTTATGGTGTATACAATTTGTTAGCAATTTAACGTTACATAGTCAAAGATATACGTAACAGTGCGAGTTATAATGGTAAGGGAATATTCCGGGCCAATCGTTTGGAATGAGTCCGCCGATTGCTTCGATTATGGCTGCAAATGCAATCAACCCCGTCCTATATGTGACTTTTGTCTGTAGCTTCTGAAATACGAGTTTTGATCGTGTATAAATTGTTTATTGCTTAAAATAACTATTGAATTGTCGCGCTTCTTAGCTTAAGTAGAACTATAAGCTATTAGTATTTTAATTCAGAACCACAAACGGCCAGCAGTTGGTTGTTTTGAATAATTTTAAAATTTTGAATAATTAATGCACGTTTGCGAAAGACCGCGCACTATATCCCCCACCTGCCAGATTTAAAAAAGCGGCCAAGTGCGAGTCGGACTCGCCCATGAAGGGTGCCGTAGCAGCAAGTAACATAATATAAAAGTTATTGTAGTTTGTTGTAATTTTGATCGATGTTTTAATAATAGTATTGTGGTTTACGATTTATGACATATTAAAAAAACTACTTACTTCTTAATCTTAATGCAGTTCACAGAATACATCCACTTAACAAGTTTCAACAGAATAGTTCTTATAGTTTCGGAATAAAGTGGCTGTGACATACGGACGGACAGACAGACAGACAGACAGACAGACAGACATGACGAATCTTATGGGTTCCGTTTCTTTCCATTTGGTTACGGAACCCTAAAAATGAAGATTAGAAAAGTATGGGCGAAAGTTATTAGTTGAAGAAAGCAGAGGACCCGAAAAATGGTTTAACAGTTGATTTTGTGATAAATGTTCCTTCTATAGTTTGAGTTTACGAGAACTTTTAAAATACCAAAGAACAAACTTAGCTGTAGCATTCGCACCCCTCTATAGCTCTAAGTATACCTACACTTTATAGGACTATTGATTGGAAACAGGCAGCTAATAAGTCAGGGCTGTCCACAGAAGCACCTAACAATATTACCCACCCCATGCAACGTCCCTCAGAATACGTGGAAGTACTTCTGGAAATCTTAGTATAGATATGTCAAAGTCAAAGTCAATATCATTTATTGCATATGAGTACACTTGGTACATTTATCACGTCATTTTTTTTTATCGACTACCGCTTCCTAGGTGTTAGCTCTGTGAAGAAAAAACGGTGCAACAAACTTGTCTGTTTGAGAGACAGTTACTTTAGTATTTTCTCGGATATTATGAATTCTACTGCAGTTTCTAAACCAGGGGATGAGTTTGATCGTCTTTCGGATCAATGCGTTCATCAACGTTTAAATCTGAAGCTTCATTATGTACTTTAGCATTCTAAACCTTTAAAGTATCAATAATCTCTGAAATAAATGCACACTGGGCCCGGTTCTGAAGGCACACATTTAAAATTTGACATTGGTTTCGTCTTTATCTTCATAATACTGTGTGACAAGGATAGCAACAGTTTTAGTGCTGTCAAATTTTAACATTGAGCCTTCAGAATCGAGCCCACTACTGAGTTAAATTAAAGATTTCATCATTTACGAGACCATATACCCCTTAAGAGATCATTTAAAAGAAATAATCAAGGTAAGGAATGTGAACGGAGAAAGCGCCGAACAACCCCGCAGCTCTGATTAAAATTGTTCCAATTTGGCTTCCGGTTTCCACAAAAAATGTAGCAAGTTTAAAAATACAATCTCTGGTCAACAGAAATTCAAAAGTTTTTACGTGTTAAATATACAAATAGAAAATAATGATGTCCTTTTCAAATTTTTACAGTTAACACAATTTTAGTTTAAGATTTCTTGTGTATAAATCATCAGCCTAAATACGTCCACTGCTGGACATAGGCCTCCCCAATAGAATACCACTTTTGGTTAGATGTCCATTGAGGGATTTGCCATAATCACCACGCTTGACAGGTGGATTGGTGATCGCAGTAATGATCCTAACATACACAGGAGAACGCTGCTGCCCGTCCCTCGTGCAATATCTTAGTCGCCTTGACGACACCCACGGGAAAGATAGGAGTGGCCCTATTCTAAGCCGGGAATCACACGGCAAATTGTGAATAAATGATATTGTGGAATTGTATGAATTATTTTAATCAAACGTTAGGTACCTATATCTCTGTTAGAAGAAAACTCAAAAACTCTATTAGTAAGGTCAAAATCAAAACAAATTACATTTATAAATGTGAATCTACCTTATCCATATTTATCTTACCTTTTCTCTCAAGTATCCACTCAAGCTCCGGGTTTAGCACGGCCTTCTACACCAATTTACTCTGCTCTCTCATCCTCTTTCACTCAAAATTAAAACAAGGGGTTTGAGAGAAAAGCCAGGGCTCTAAATTGACTGGTCATACCTAGCAGGGTTGCACCCTATCTGTCAGACACACTCCTGACTAATGCACTGGCTTCACTTAATATGTTGAAAAGCTTCCCAAAACGCTGACAGTTTCAACGAAGATTTGATTCGACATGGAGGGAGGATTACGGTAAGCACACCAGGAGTAAATCCTAGTTTGGGATTAGACAAGCGTATGTATGTATGTATACGCATATATAAAATATTTACTTGATGCTGTTAACGCTTATCCCAATGTACACATGATCCTTATGAAGAAAAATCTATATACATACATATAATAAAAGAGTAGAAAAAACAAAAGAAAAGCGAATCTGTACATTGAAGTTAAAAAAAAAATTTCACTGCCCGGACGTTACTGAAGACCAGTAGAGTCCAAAAATATAATTAAAAAAATTCTTATCTGTCTGTATGTATGTATGTATGTACGGGCTAATCTTGGAAACTGCTGAACAGAATTTGACAGCGTTTCACAGTTTAATAGCTTTGAGTTCGGGCCTCATACTGGTATAAGTCATATCTCAATAAAATGTCAGGATGCTGATATACAAGTTGACCTCTCATTTCATATCATTTGTATGAAAGTGTAGTTCAACATTACTGGTCGTTGCAAGAACTTGACAGAAAGTGACAGAGATGTTTTAAAGCTCATTTATAGATTCATTTTTGCTGATGTATTTCAGGTATTTCCACAAGTCTCGATACAAAAAGTTCGTTATTCGATAATTAGTGGCCCTGTATTAGACCGGTGATCGTCGACAATGTCAATATCGAAGCTGTTCAGGAGTACGTCTGCCTAGGACAGACAATATAGTTGGGTAGGATCAATTTCAAAAGTTGACAGAAGAATTCAGTTAGGGTGGGCAGTATTCGGAAAACTGCGTCAAGTCTTTACGTCACCTATTCCACAATGTTTAAAGACAAAAATCTATAATCAGTGCGTCCTGCCTGTCATGATTACAGCGCGGAGACGTGGACACTGATGGTGGGCCTGATCCACAAGATTCAAGTGGCTCTGCGAGCTATAGAGAGGGCAATGCTAGGGGTCTCTATGAGGGATATGATTCGGAATGAGGAGATCCTATGAATAACGAAGGTGACCGACATAGCCGAAAGAATTAGTAAGCTGAAATGGCAGGTCACATCTGTCGTAGTACCGACGTAGTTGGTACAGACGGGTTCTAGAGTGGGACGCGACGTCCCACGCGCAGGGTGCGACGCCCTGCCGCCAGGTGTATGGACGACCTGAAGATGGTGGCCGGAAGCGGCAGGATCTGTAGGGCGTTGTGGCACTCATTGGGGAAGGCATGTCCAGCAGTTTGACAGACATTTTGTTGTACAGTTAATTGGATATGCAACATAGGAAGGGAATAGGAGGGGAAGGAAGTCGGATGGAAAAGAATAGAGGGATTAGGGTAAGAGAGGAAAGATAAGGGGGCAGTGGTAAATAAAGGGTGTAGGAAGGGGTGGATTAAGGGAAGGGGGAGAGGTAGGAGTAGGGAGAGGGAAGGGATGGGGGAAAGGGTTTTCAACGTTGGGGGGGAAGGAAATATCACCTAATTTGCACAATATTAAAATATAAAAAAATTATTGATTATATGATAATGTCAACTTTATTAAAAAAAACCGGCCAAGTGCGAGTCGGACTCGCCCATGAAGGGTTCCGTAGCAGCAAGTAACATAATATAAAAGTTATTGTAGTTCGTTGTAACTTTGATCGATGTTTTAATAATAGTATTAAGGTCTACGATTGATGTCGTATTAAAAAAAAAAAATTTACTAAATCTCTTTCAAACCAATTTTCGGTGGAAGTTTGCATGGCAATGTACATCATACATTTTTTTTAGTTTTATCATTCTCTTACAGGGGGGGGGGGGGGGGACACATTTTACCACTTTGGAAGTGTCTCTCGCGCAAACTATTCAGTTTTAAAAAAAATGATATTAGAAACCTCAATATCATTTTTGAAGACCTATCCACACGTATGGGTTTGATGAAAAAAAATATTTGAGTTTCAGTTCTAAGCATGGGGCACCCCCAAAATTTAATGTTTTTTTTTTTCCATTTTTGTGTGAAAATCTTAATGCGGTTCACAGAATACATCCACTTACCAAGTTTCAATAGTAAGTTCTTATAGTTTCGGAATAAAGTGGCTGTGACATACGGACGGACAGACAGACAGACAGACAGACATGACGAATCCATAAGGGTTCCGTTTTTTGCCATTTGGCTACGGAAACCTAAAAAACTGTGGTCCAACGGGCGAAACCGCCGCCGGAACGCTAATTTTTACCCGACTTCAAAAAAAGAGGTTCTCAATAGGATAGTATATTTTTTATTTATTTTTATTTTTTTATCATATTTTTAATGCATAACCAGATTAATAAATTTCTTTTAGGATTTAGTAACACGTAATACATAAGAATGTGTAATGTTAAGTTGTCCACGCGGACGAAGTCGCGGGCAACAGCTAGTAAATAAATAATTAAGGGTAATTTTTTCCAGAAATCCCCTTAGCGTTTTTTTTGAGCATCGGCAGGGGATTTCTGGACCAAAACTCCAGAAATCCCCTTAAGGGGATTTTTCGCAGGGGATTATTGGTATAAGCCGATCCTGGTAGCTTTATTCGGAATGTATCTGTACATAGAGTAGGTAATTAACACATTCATTATCAGGTTATTTTTGTCTCCACTGCAGGAGCACAACCCTCTCTCATCTGCCAGAGACAGACGGAGGATTTGGCTTACACTCCCCGCGCTGGCCAGACGGGTTGGGGAGGCCTGATTGATGTTTTATAATGTATTCCCTTAGTCGCCTTGTACGACACCCACGGGAAGAGTTGGAGTGGTCCTATTCTACTCTACCGGAAACCACACGGCAAACATTCATCATCAATCTTCCCTAATCCGTACTCCACTTTCCTCCAATTTTCGGCTACCTTATTCAGGTTGTCAGTCTACTTGGCAAGGATACTTCTGATACTTCGGCTTCTTAGTTCTACGACAGAGGTTCTCCTACTTCGGCTTGCTATTATTTGGCCTTTGTCGGTGACCGTAAGTAGTTCATAGATAGATAGATAAACTCTTTATTGCACACAAATTAAGGAGAACAATAAAATAGGTACAGATTTTTGGAAAGTGTACAAAGCCTTATCGCTTAAAGCGATAGTTTCATAGTTGGATGGCTTCATTTTTGTATGTGTGTCTTCATTTGAAGAACTCTAAATCCCTTATATAGCACGCCGAGTTATCTTTAACGTTTGGATTAATATCCACTTCAGTATCCACGTTTCATGGCTGTAAGTCATGAACTCAAGATTACCCCCCTCGCTCTTAGTGCCTTGTCTCACACCCTGTAAGGTTGACTGGAAGAGATATCTTTTAGAGATAAGCTCACCATTGTACACAAAATTTGTATATGTATTTAGTTTTACAATTGTGCAATAAAGAACAGTCTGCCTTGTGGCACTCTGTAATCTATATGTATATGTTTACCGTTTTTTACCTGACTAACATTTTTTATATGTTCAGGTGATTTTCGCTAATGCGACATATATCTCGTAAAATAAAAGACCTATAATGATTCTTTGTTTTACATAATTAAGCAGTTATTATACAATCGTATTTTTTTTCAAGTTACATAAAAATACTCCTCGTAGAAAACGAGATATTATTTTTTTCCGAAAAAAAAAAACAAAAAACTTTAAACCTCTCTCCTAAAACTTGACAAACTGGCGCTTTAATGTTTTTACCTTTCCACTGACGATATATAGATTACAGGAGTACCACAAGGCAGCCTGTTGGGCCCATTCGGGTTCCATTCGATTGCCATGCAAGCCCAAATCACCTATTTTTAGTGACTCCATAACCGAGTAATAGTATTATGTGTGTACATTTAAGTCACGTCCTTGTAACATCTTGTTACTGTTACTAATTTAAGAAACATCTAATTAGCACTACAATTAAAACAAAACCAATTGGAACAAAAACTTAGCGAAACAAAACACTTCTTACAATACTTTGGCCGTACACTGCCCTTCACTCGAAGGTATAAACAAAGTAAGACAATTCATTTAACACGCCCAATGCAAAGGGATTTTCATTGAACATCGAAATGTCAAAATCTCCAACAAAACTCATTTACATTTACCGTTCAAAAGATTTCTCTATACTTTAAATGCGGAAGACGTAAGGCAAAAAATCAAATGGCAAGAGGTTAGAAGAGTTGAAATGTAAATTTGTTAATGTGTAGTGAAACTCTTGTGGACGCCTGCCATATGTCAGAAGTCGTACCCATGTCAAAGCGAGTCAAAAGTGCCAGTGATCGCTACCGTCAAGACCGCCCGCTGTTTACATTTGAGGGCAAGCCTAGTGACACAATAGAATGTAAATATTTTGAATGAGTACCTATCAATATTTGTATAGTAGAGTATTTTTAAATATTAGACACTAGCTGTTGCCCGCGACTTTGTCCGAGTGGAAAACTTAACATCACGTAGGAATGGGATGTTTTTTCGGGATAAAAACTATCCTATGTCCTATTCCAGGACCTAACCTATGTGTGACAAGTTTCATCACGATCCCTCCAGTGGTTGAAGCATGATTGAGTAACAAACATCCAAACATCCAAACTTTCACATTTATAATATTGGTAGGAAGTAGGATAGCAGGACTACTAATTTAACCCTCTAAGTCGGAATATGAATCACTTGACAACCTTTTCGGAATTTATTTTAAAATTATATTATTGTCAGTATTGTTTAGTGCACTGCATCTCTGTACTTTATCACCGATCATAATCTTTTTTTTGTATTATTACAGAAAGTTCTGTAATAATACAAAAGATTATGTTAGTATATTTTTCCAATTTCACGCCTGTACTGCTTAACGGACCTGCATCAGATTTTATTATTATGTATTTATAATCAATCAGGGAGATGAACAACGTGAAGATGAATAAATTTATAATACCACACGCTTTTCGGTGAAGGAAAACATTGTGAGGAAACCTGCATATGCCAAAGAAGAAATTCTAAGGCCTGTGTGAAGTCCACCAAATCGGCTTGGGACACCCTTGGTGCACCCCTGTCCACCCCCTGTTTGGCACAAAGATCCTGAACGTCGAAGTATTGTCGCCAGGTCTTCATGGCCCCCTAACAAGATAAGATAAAAAAAGATTCTCTGCTATGACACCAGTAACACACATAACATAACATACATACAGGTAATGTACAAATGGCGGTTTTATGGTTTTGAGTGGTTTCTTCCAGGATTATTATTGCGAAAAGTGCGAAAATACAATTTTGATGAGACGTTTATGCTAGGGCTATATATACATAAGTACATATCATCAACAGAAATTTAAATCGGCGTAAGGGACAAACCACTACTTTTCAGGAGACGTGATTTTTTTGTGATTGTATATGTATAAATAATATAAAAAAATAGAGTCGTCGAATTTCAACGTTTTTTAAACATACCATTCGATAGAGAGTTGAAAACTGAGCTTGGGAAGCTTAAAAACAGTTTATACTTTAACGCGGTCCCAAGTGTACATTGGATTATGTGCAATGTCAGGCAATGGAAATGTAAATATGTAAATACGACAAGTTTTACTTTCTGCGCAACATAGACAGAGCGCGTCGCCCTTAGGGCTTTTAGCTATGACTGTACTTGGTAGCATAGACGTAGGGTCATGTTGTCAAGTCTGGGTCACGCGATAAGTTGTTTAAGCTCTTTGGTTAATAAATAACACAGCTACAGCCTACAATAGTCCTTGTGCTTGGGGCTATTTATTAAAGTTAAATTCCCACAGCAGTTCATGTACCAAAGTAGTTTAGTTTCTATATAATCGTGAGCCTGTTGTCAGAGAATCCCATCCCACTAATAAATGCGAAAGTTTGGATGTTTGTCACTCAATCACACTTCAACCACTGGACGGATCGGAATGGAACTTGGCACACATATAGGTTAGGTCCTGGAATAGAACATAGGATAGCTATTCTCCCGAAAAAACATCTCATTCCTACGGGAAACCAAATTAATCGTTAAAAGCAGTGAAGATGTGTAAATATAGAAACCTACGCGGACGAAGTCGCGGGCAAAGGCTACTAGCGAAGTATTACCTCTCACCTCTACTAAGCTGCAGTACGCACTAATGGGCTGCCTACATAAGCATCCCCAACAGAATGCCACTTTTGGTGGGCTGTTCTTTAGGGGATTTGCCATAATCACCACGCTTGGCCGGCGGATCGATAATCGCATTAATGATCTTAATATACACAGGAGAACGCTGCCCGTCCCTGATGCAATCCTTAGTCGCCTTGACGACACCCACGGGATAATTGGGAGTGGCCCTATTCTAAGCCGGGAACCACATGGCACGTAGACGTCTACAAATTGATAACGGCGACGAAGCGGGCTACATATTTACATCACATCATCCAAATGAAAAATCATTATTCTCTTTCCTGGCAACCCCAACGATCATGTCGCCCTTTTCTAAACCGAGAACCTCACGACCAGCAGCGAGTCTAGACCGTCAAAAAAATTACCAACGGGTCCCATAATAAAGTCCTAATGAACATGCTCAACCACGCGTCAAAATGTGAACACATAAGCATAAAAGTTCATGAATGAAGCAAGTTGATGTGGCTACTTAGCTATAGCGACCAACAGACCATAAACCGCATGCGACTTAAAGTTACAAATATGGTTAGGTCGCGTAGAACGTAGACCGTGGTTAACCACAAAGTAGTATCCTACTTATTGTTTGAGGAGAGATCCGTATTAAGGTAGATTCACAATGCAGCACAGTGAGTTACCTTTTTGTTGCTGCGATTAAATTGTGGACAGCCATCTTGGACAAGCGTTGCGATGAAAAAGTAACTCAGATTTTACAAACATCTTTATCGCATCGTGACGAAAGCTAGATTTACAATGCAGTGCAAAGCCTTCAGACAACCAAAAGTAAGCTTTACGAGATATGATTAGTCGATAGCTGGCCGCGATGAAATTAATAATGAAAATAAAACATTACGAACCTAGCTTAACGTGTGTGGTAGAAATAAACTTGACTTAAGCGTAAACTGTTAAAATTATAGTTTGGAAAGCGTTTCTGGTAGCAAGTTGTAAAATGTCCAGCGGTCTTCACATTTAAATTTAAAATAACTTTGTATAGGTAGTTGTCATAAAATAATCCTTTCTTGTTTAAACTTTATTTAAGAAATGAAATAACATTCATTAATAATGTGGGGGATCGTGTATCCATGCGTCTATCTCTTCACAACATTAAAGCCAACAGAGAGTTTTCTTTTTGTAAATTATAAGATTTATATCGCAGTTATAGCCAGCACCATGCAGGCATTAATAGCATAGTTACATTATTTTTTATTCTTATTCTATCGTCTCTATATTAATGTACATAAGGACTAAGTTGGTACAAAGATCAATGTTAGTTTAAGGGGGTCGTGAAATAACCCTTTCGTGGTAGACAGATAATTATTGACACCTGTGTCATTGAAAGTCGAAAAAGGAGGAACATGGTTTCCTATTTGTCCCAATAATTTGCATGAATATGTCGTATATATATTGAGGATTCAGTTTGTTTCGAATTTAAGGCTAAAAAGAGGGGAGCATAATATTGTGCTTGTAATGTTATCACTATTACAAATTATTATTACTATTTTTACATGTGATATAATTAGTTTGTTAATTATCTGTATAGATCTCTGTTATCTGAAATAAATTTTATTTTTAATTGTCAAGGGGTATCACGGGGCGAAAAGCGGGCGAAGGAAAGCCACTTTGCGATATTAGATTGTGCAAAGTGGCGATACATCGTCTCTGCCTACCCCTCCGGGACCTAGGTGTGAGCATTATGTATGTAAGTATTTTTATTTATTTTGTTATTATAATAATCATCAGACTTTCATCTACACAGCTGCAATAAAATAAATTTCACAAGTGCAGTAGCAACGATATCTTTTCCAGACGTTCTGTGTAATGTCAACATTAGATTTTTCGCGGAAAAACTAAAAGGACTTGGCAGCGCCACAATGAAAACAGATCTTGTGGACATAAGAGAAATGGCTCTGTTATTCTCACTTCTACAACAAAGAGTTGCGGAAGCTCAACATATTTTTCGATTTCAGTTATTGGAAAGTTTAAATCGGCTTTTGCGATTGGATTTTGGGAGTGTTCTACGTAATTGTCGAAAGATGCCTTTTATAGTAAAATTAAAAAGGTTTTCGTAATTTTTCGTTTTTTTCGAAATTATTTCTTGTCTTCATTCGACTCAGTTAGTTGGAATAAGAATGTGGCCAACGCACTTCCGGAAGCGGCAGAATGCAGAGGACCGGGTGTGGTGGCGTTCATTGGGGAAGCCCTATGTCTAGCAGTGGATGTCTAAGAGCATACATGATGATGACTATATGTAAACGTAGAAATCATTATTTTACTTGCTACACCATTTGGGTAAATTAATATTGAAAACCGTTACATACATAATAATACAATAAATATTTTAATACATACATACAACCCCAAAAGAGGATTATCTCCTATGTTAAGGGAATTAAACAAGGATTGGACCATTCACAAACATAATATCCAGACCAGGACCGCCTACGAAACCAAAAACGAAATACGAAACGAAAATAAAACAAAATACGCAAAAATTAGTAATAATGAGCAAATTGTATGCAGATGTCAAGCAAATTGTCAAGAAATTTATTTATAACGGTAATAATTTTCCAAAAGAATGAATTTCAATAAATCTGCCATGAACAGAAATCCCTCAACAACATTACCCATAATTATGAGGCGCAACCCTAAAATTGGTCCGATAGAAAATGATTATAAAATCCGATTTGACAAGTCAGCCAAGCAGTGCAAGGGGAATGAGAAAATTATATACGGCTCAATTCATAGTCTATTAGCGGTTGATAAGCGAAATAGAAGATTAAAGTATCAAAACATTTATTCGGTATTTCCAGAACAGTACAATTTCTATATTTTAAAGGAAGAGTGAATAGGAATTTTCTAGGTAACGCGCTCCACCTTAGGCCTTATCGTCACTTACCATCAGGTGAGATTGAGGTCAAGCGTAAACCCTTCCCGAATAAAATAACATACAAAAATTTTGAATTTTACTTCATCATCAGCCTAAATACGTTCACTGCTGGACATAAGCCTCCCCAATAGAATACCACTATTGGTAAGTTGTCCATTGGGGGATTTGCCATAATCACCACGCTTGCAGGCGTGTGGATCCCGGCCTAGAATAGGGCCACCCCTATCTTTCCCGTGGGTGTCGTCAAGGCGACTAAGGGATTACACCAGGGACGGGCGGCAGCGTTCTCCTGTGTGTGTATGTTAAGATCATTACTGCGATCACCAGTCCGGAATTTTACTTGTCGCTAAGGAAATATGTACTTTTTCTATAAAATGAATGAATAATGATTAATTAATAAAATATGCTGTGGTTCCTCCGGCACCAAAGAGGGGTAAGGCGTATGTGAAGTCCACTAGATCGGCTTGGGGCATCATTGATGGACAGGTGTTTGCCACAAAAGATAACAAAGTTCAAAGTGTCACCAGTTATATTTTTTTCACTTTACTTCTTTTAGTTTTCACTTGTAGATATATTCAGATTGTTGATTAATATTATTAAATCCATAAATATAACCTATCATAATTCCTGTGTTGATTAACCTTCAATATAAGCGTGGTCACATTTTCACCTACGAGTACTACATACGAGTCCAAAATGTTACCATAGTCAAATAAAAATATCCTTTGAGTTTAGGAAAGCGTTAATGTAAACAAAAAGAAATTTACAATGACAATTTTAAAGGGTTATTAATTAAATGTAATGCCAAAAACACTTATCAATTAAAAACTTATATCTACTGTTATTTATTATGTTTGTTCAGTCTTGTCTTAACAAGGTTTCCCTTAGGTCACGTCTTGTCACGTGTTACTTATCATTTTTTCCCCTTCGAAAAATTCTTGCAGTGAGTATAAACAATTTTGTCATAAATATTGAGTAATTTTTTTTAAATACTTATACTTATATATATAATATTTAAATAAATTTTACTTCATCGCATGTCGTTTAACACTTACGCCGACCTTATACTTCAGTGTAAAGGGTGTTAAGGCTGTCAGGTACTTGAGTGAAGTTGTTAATTACGTAAAGCTTGTGCTAAGTGTCGTTTAGCTTTACAGTAGCATAAACGCAGGTTTTGTTAAGTTCACATTAAGTTGGAGTTAAATTAATTGTAAGTTTATGTAACCATTTTAGTATCTACGTTTGGTCTCGTTACTCGTTGAAAGGTAGAATAAAGTATTATGCTTTGGACAAGACTTATATCCTACTAATATTATAAATGCGAAAGTTTGTAAGTATGGATGAATGTTTGTTACTCTTTCACGCTTCAACCACTGGACGGATCGTGATGAAACTTGGTACACATATAGGTTAGGTCCTGGAATAGGAAGAAGTCGCGGGCAACAGCTAGTCTTTTATATAGTACTTAAAGCTTCCAACAAATAAAACTGTATACTTTGCATGTACACATTGAAAAGAATATATATAAATAACAGAATTCATTATGATATATTTTTTTGTCGTTTTGAGCACGCAGTACGTAACGCAGTACGCTAACCTAATTCGGCTATAGTAATCAGAAAGACTTAGGGCGTAACTTGGAGTTAAACTTAATCTTATTTTGCGATCAAAGGCAATTGGCTCGTTAAATTAGAATTTATAAGAATTTTAAGTTTTCAATAATCTATATTCAAAAGTATGCTACTGTCAACGATCTCTATGTAGTACCAGATGACATTATTTAACCGTAGCGTCAATATTTAGTAATAATTAAATGTTCTGCGTAGTAACTGTACAAGTTTCAAAGTGAATGTGAAAGAGTTGTGGCTACTTGCGTGGAACAGAGCAATTGTTTGGAACGTTCCATCTAGTATTACATAGAGATCGTTGGCTACTGTGGTACACCGATTATATCAACAAAGATGGCGCTCGGTGTCATCGGGGCTGTGTTAATTCGGATTGCGATGAGTGAAGACTACATTTGGAGGAAGGGAGTGAGTTAATATTTTCTTAGCATGTCTCTGAATATCCAGAATTAAAAAAAAACCTTTTAAACAAATGTGTTTCGCGTATTTTAGGGTTACAATGACGATCTATCATTACCGTCATCATCATCAGCCTGCAAGAGTCCAGTGCTGGACATAGGCGCAACCCGATCCTCGGTTCTCATCCAGTCACTCCCAGCCGCCTAAATAAAGCAGTAGTGGAGGTCGCCCCCGAGCTAGATGAAGCGACGATCGGGGATATCCTATTCAGCTCTTAAATTTTAAGACATGAAAGTACGATTTAAAATCCTTGATTAATGACCTACAGTTAAACACCTTCGTAATTGATTTATTGTATAACATATTCACTTAATTACTGCAATCAACTTGTCATGTAGAGTAAAAGCAAAACTGCAACTTGTCTCCGATTTTATGAAACGGTGGCAAAATGTACATTTTTAAGATCTCAGATCCCTATCGCTAACACTGACAATTCTCACATTTCATAAAAGCAAGATCTACTTTTTAATTTTTTTTGTGTATTAACAATTTATGCAGAGTAAACAGACATCCATACAGACTTCTAGTTTTGATAACACGATAAACAGATAACATAGTTAATAATTATAATACGGACATACTATGAGGTCCACTGCCTTTCTATAAAGTACCTTTGTGGTTACCTATGCCAGACTAATAATAATAATAACATAAAGTTAATTTTTAGAAAAAATCCGACTTCAAGACTACCTACATGTACAAACTTAAACTAAAAAGTAGAAAATAATATTTTAATTACTTCAAAGAGCATTAAAGGACAATCAACGAAATTATTGATACTTATTTATATACCTATAAAAGAGGGCCCCAACTATCCGCCGAAACGCTTAAGTTTTTTGTTGACTTTTTCAACTGAGCACTAAATTAATTTCGATAAAATTTATATGGGACTACCTCTGCAGTATGACCTACCAAACAAAAAAGAATAAATAAAAATCAAGAAGTAATCGCGTAACAAACATACAAAAATAACCATAACGTCGAATTTAGAACATTCTCCTTCAAAGTTGGTTAAAAATCATTTATTATCAAGTAACTTGGCCCATTAATTTTAAGAATTTTAATATTTTTGCCTCCCTATAGCGTCGAAACAATCCTCCCTCGAGCCAGAAGTCGGGACTGAGGAATACACCCTGGTGTTTGGTGGGAACCAGGAGTCTACAGGCCTTAAAGTTAAAGCCAGTAGACTCCAGGAACGTACATTCGACTGTGATTCTTTCCCCAGTTCGACCCTTAATCCTCGTCTGGATATGCTGCATCACATCCTCTATAGTAACTACCTCCATAGTAACTACCTCCATAGTAACTAAGGAAATACATTTTAACGACTAGTCACATAGAAGCATATTTTAGGAGTACATGAACTAACCGTTCTGAATGCTGTCAAAGCAGACACAAACATCATCATCATCAGGTTATTTTTGGTCTCCACTGCAGGAGCACAACCCTCTCTCATCTGCCGGAGACAGACGGAGGATTTGGCCTACACTCCCCGCGCTGGGCAGACGGGTTGGGGAGGTCTGATTGATGTTTTATAATGTATTCCCTTAGTCGTCTTGTACGACATCCACGGGAAGAGTTGGAGTGGTCCTATTCTTCTACCGGAAACCACACGGCATATCACAAACATTAAGCCAAAACCAAGTTATAAATCCAAGTTATAAACAGAACCATAAAAAGTAGCTAGTTTCACTAATTTGTATTGCAATGAAAATGTATGCAAATATGCACTTGCACTTAGATTCAACGATAAGCGTTGTGAAGTGAGTGAAGCGGACGGAGCACGAAAGCCTTGTCACGTTGGTTTTAAAATTAATGGCTTTTTAAGTAACGAATTATTAACTGCCTACAGCTAAGGTGGCCATCCGTCCGGTTTTCCCCGGTTTTGTTCTAGTTTACGGGGCGTCCGGGGAGGGTCCGAGCGGGGTTTCATTTGTAGTCCAGGTTTTAAAGTTTTCAATAAAAAGTTGATTTATCCTACTTCCTACCAATATTATAAATGAGAAAGTATGGATATTTGGATGTTTGTTATTCAATCACGCTTCAACCACTGTACGGATCGTGATGAAACTTGCCACTCATATAGGTTAGGTCCTGGAACAGGACATAGGATAGTTTTTATGCCGATAAAACCTCCCATTCCTACGTCAAATACATAATAATTTGTAATGTTAAGTTTGTCCACGCGGACGAAGTCGCGGGCAACAGCTAGTAACAAATAAAACTATTTTTTATTTTACTGGGTGACTTAAAGAAAAAAACTGTTGACATGTCCGGGTTGTAAGCTCCAAAATCAGAGATTTTCATGCTTCTCCTCGTCCTCGTCCTGGTTGGTAGATTTTAAAGAGGCAACCCTACCTAGCTGTTCATTAACGCGGGTGAGTCTTACATTATACACAACTAATCAGTCATGCGCCGTGTGATCCCCGGCTTAGAATAGCGCCACCCCCAACCTTCACGTGGGTGTCGTCTAGGTAACTAAGGGATAGCACCAGGAAAGGGCAGCAGCATTCTCTTATGTATATTAAGGTTATTACTGCGAACACCAATCCTTCTACCAAGCATAAATGGACAGCCCACCAAAACTGGCATTCTATTAGGGAGGCTTATGTTCAGCAGTGGACGTGTTTCGGCAGACGATGATTCACAAAAAAATACTCGTTTATCTGCTCTTATCTGCTGCTCGCTGTTGATTTCTGATTTAAACTATAAAATCAGAAATCAACAGCGAAGTATTCTGACAGTACTTAAACAGGTGTCAACTAACAAACTGTACTGTAGGATCGGTTATGGTGGCGTTCATTGGGGAAGACCTATGTCCAACAGTAGACGTCTAAGGGCTGATATTGACTGACAGACTGTCTTAAACTTTATCTTTATATAATATCTTTAAACGTGAAAAAATTACTTCCCCATAAATGTTTTATGAAAATAAAATACCCTAGTAACTACAGGTAAGTAAATCATTAATGAATTATAGAGTACTCAGTTATATCCAAAGCATTCCTTGTCCGTTTAATAAACAATAGCGTTTATAGAATGTTACCCAACTCATTATTTATGCTTGGAAACTATTAATTGTTAAGAATAGCTTAAGTATTCTGCACTTTATGATAAATTTATGTTTTGCGTGAGAAAGCTAAGTTCCTTGTTCCTAAGTTATTGACTGTCACTAAATATCATTAAGTCAAAAGCTTAAACTTAATAATGAGGACTAGATAACTTAACTTACTATGGTTATTTTATTATGTAATAAAATGAACAGTAAATTATAGTTCATTTTAATTACTGGTAGTATTGTTAAGCAGATCAATCAGATGATCATAAAAGAGATGAAGAGTATTGCGCACAAGCAGCGAGAGACGATAGCAAGGGAGAAGCTTTTGGGCAATCACTGCAAATGGTTACTAGAAACACAGCCAAATTAAAGAAGGTGAAGGAGATATTTTCCAAGATGTTACTTGCTCAGAAGACAGATAATTAGTGAGTATTTGTTCACTGACGTTGGTGGGTGTAATAGTGGTTTGGCATACCCCATTTCGGAGGATGCCAAAGTTCTATATAACTTAATAAGTTTTTATCTTAAGGTTCGAAATTAGGTAGTTTATGTTTTTTGTTGTTGTTGTTTAATTTGTGTTATTTTTCTAATGTAATTACTACAGAGCGACATAGTCACACTGTGACTAAGCTCTTAAAAAAAAGATAAAAAAAAAGATGTTACTTGAAAAATTTGAAAAAATTAAATTACGTGGTTCGAAACCTTGTGAAAATGTAAATGTTGCTTCTGTTAGTTATTTACCTCAGACCGTAAAAGTAATTAATATAACAATAACAGTTGCAAAGTTACTTCCTATTCCTATAAACATACTATAGAAGGAATACGTAATACCTACAGTAATTTTATTTTATTTTAACAGTATACAAATTATTTATTCAAAGAGTTAATAGTAACAAGAGGAATTCAACATTAGGAATACGGTGTACAATCTACGTTACGTTAAGGAAGAACTAATTAATGTGTGGTAGTGCTGCTCCATCATCGAAACCGAAATACGTAAAACCTTGTGTAAGAGAGACAGTCGCTAAGTATTTTGGTAACCTTTAGAAAATTGTCAGAAAGCAGTCAAACTGGTTTTCTGGAACTGTATGAAAATTACTACAATTTCTTCATCAAGTCTTACCAGAAACATTTAGCAGAGCAAACGAGCAAGTATTTCTCTTGCGTGGCAAAATATCAATATTATTTTCCGAGAATATCGACGTGGGAAGTCAATTTTTATTTGCATTTAAGCTTGTAAATCTGTTGTAATTTGAGGGTACTTTCACCCTTTATAAGGAGTCCATGTTCGCTTCCTGTTTAGTTTATATGTAATCTTGCAATGACTTCATTGGGTCTAAGTTTTACGACGAAAGCCGTGGGCGCACACACTATTTCAACCAAATTAAAATCTCTGACAGGTCTATTATAGTAGTTTGTTTGTATATAATTGAATTCTTAAATTGTTTAGTTAGTTAATACGGTTTTATTCCAGTACCTACTTTCTTTTACATTTTTACTAATCGGTTTGTTTATCAGTTAGATCGTACTCTATAATTGAATGGATCTGCTATGTTTACATGATATATAGTATTTGAGTTGAGTAACAACTTTTAAGTCAAAATAATAAGCGTGTAAAATTGTGTACATTATAAAGTCGGACAGCACATACTGATATATCTTGCTTGCTATGCACCAACTGCGTCCGTGAGTCATTTGGTGGCCTCACTGAAAATCAGCGCTGCAGCTCTTGCTACAGCATAAGCTGAGCTAGGGCCCTTTTGGGGTCACACTACAACACTGTGTCTTTTTTTCAGTTTTGTTTTAACGGTTATGTAATTAGTTTGCTTCTTTTTTTCATATTTATGTCGTCAATTTTAATTCCTGTGTTGTATTTGTGTTCGCCAAATAAAGTCTTTCTATTCTATTCTATCTCGGCTAAGTTTTTCATGAAATTTCCGTTATTTGTACCATAAATACCGGTCAGTTTTATACGACTGTTCCAAAATTTCGACCTCATCGGTTTAGTAGGATTCGAGTTATTCGCAGGATAGTGAAATAGACTGACACAAAAACTTCTCTTTCCGTTTTGATGAAACCCTATTTTCGGGTTTACCTAAACGTTAGAGTATTCCTTCGGAATTCTTAAAATATACAATGCGTACGTACCTTAGCCATATTTCAGTTAGTTTGCTTTCAACGTTATCTTGAATCGAGGCGGACCATAGAGCGGTTGCTAAAGGAATTAGTACCAACATTATTAACTCTAATGGCTCAATTACACTGCTTTATTTTTGCACAGTGTCTGCTGATTGAATAGATACAACTTTTTATAGTCTAGTCACACGCTATTTAGTTAAAATAGAAATAATTGAAGGATTCAAATAGTATAGCGACGAAATTAATGATCCAAGTAATATACGTAGTAACTTGATAAACATAAAACATCTTAAATAATCCTTTATTTAATTCATGATAAACATGAACAATGTCAACCTTAAAAAAAACTTTATTTCTGTATTTACGGACGGAACCGCCGTTGGCACGCGAATTTTATGTATATAAATATTTTCAATGCATGACCAGATTAATAGATTTATTTTTGGATTTACTAATACATAATAATGTGTAATGTTAAGTTGTCCACGCGAACGAAGTCGCGGGCAACAGTTAGTATACATAATACGAATTCATTGACAGTTATAGACAGATATAATGGATAAGCGAATCTGATTGTTAAAAATTAAGCAAAAGCAAGTGACACTGATGGACTATGTACCATTGTCGTGTACAGCGCTTACATGGACCTCTGGTAAGTTTTAAATCTAGTAGGCGGATGCTACCTGCCAATTGTTGACGAGACATTAGGAAACAGGTAACTATATGTAATGTAATGTACACATAACACCAACACCTAGCGGAACTTTCAACGTTAACCTTTTCACTCAGTGTACACACCCTGAGGCTGGTGTAATGATATACCACACGCGAAGTCACTATCTCTATGTTTTACACTGCTGAATTAAGCTATAATCTAGTCTCTTAAACGTTATAATACGTAGAAACCTTTTAAGAATTAGGTGCAAAAAATATTACAATACTATTAAAGAGTTACAAATGAAATACTGCTGTAGATTAAAAATATTATATATATTTTTTTCACTTGTATCCTTGCCTACATCAGTCAGTTTACCTACGTTTAAATCATCATCATTATCATCAGGCTATCTCGTGGTCTACTATTGTGTCCTGCACACTGCCACTATATCTTGCTTATCCATTCAGCTACGTCGGTGAAGTTACTTCTTCATTAGATCTACTCTTTACGTAGGTAACTATCGAAAAATTACCCCCTTTGCTCTCTCCATAGCTCTGTGAGTAATAGTTGATTATACTATAGTAAATATTGAAAGTGAAGACAAAACAAGTTCTTACATTATTTTAATCAGTCGGAACTTATTAAATGAAGTAGGTATATAACTAAACTAACTAGTAGTGACATTTAAAATAGATTAATCGAATTTAATAAGGAAAGTATGCAGACCGCAGAACTGACAACATAGATTAATCAAGGCAACAAGGCAAACTGAAATAAAGTTGTCAGCAATAAATACTTTAACATAATAGTATTACAGACTATTTTCACCACTGAAGTTGAAATAAAACATGAAGGAGCGCATTTCGTGCATTGCATTCGGAAATGCAATAAAAAACCTGAATGCATCGATTCGTCTTGCAACGTAAGAGAGTCGATGCATGCGAGTAATCAAGTTTAGTTTACGATACGATCTGCCGAGTGCAACCGAATCGATGATTTATATCGACACGATTTACTGCTTGTAGGTATTAAAATAAAATACTTTTCTGATGAATGGATAAAAATACACGGGGTTATAAAAATACTTACTGTTACAAGAACTTAAGCGATTTCTCCTTCGTTTCTTCTCACTACAAGTTTGTAGTAAGTTGAAAACCACTGGCGCTGCTGAAGAGGTCTCGTCAGGAAAGTTACTTACGCATGTTATTACTTATTAATTTACTCTTTTGCTTCTTTGTTTATTTTACCTGAAACCAAAGCAAAGATAATTTTAATAAAATTCATTTCATAATTAGGTAATACACAGCAAGAAATAGGTATTCAGGTCGTCGGTCCACCTGCAAGGATGCGTCTACACTGACAGCATCTTCTGCCCAAACCTCAATAGCTATCTGGTTCTACATAGTCCTTGCAATACAAAGACCATTCATACATTTAATCTTAATAATGCAAGGGCCCAAATGACAAAGAAAAGCTTTCCGTTTCTAAAACTGCATCCACACTAATGATGTCACAGTTCACCCGATTGTATGCAATTATGAGCATGCACTTTATTGTACATTTTCCCTAGGCTCCGTCGTGACCGGCTCCGCTTTCTATCATAGGGCCTGTCCTTTGTAATGGTGGCTTATGGGTACAGTCGACAATGAAAGTCTGTAGCTGGGTATTTTGGAGGACTAATATATCTGCTAACACTTTGACCCTGTCTGTGGGGTCTTTTTTATCATCCACTCTGCACTTATCTATAGAAGTACGCTGCATATAGGTATATTTCATTCCAGATTAATAGTCCTATGAAAACAAACGCATTTGCGTCTCGAAAACAAAATACACAATAGATGGTGTTCCTAAGTGGACTGCAAAGTTTACATGGTAATACAAACTGTTTTTGCTGCTGGTGACCCTTTCATGTATATGTTACCGAGACGTAAATAGCGTTGGTTTTCATAGGACTATTAATCTGGAATGAAATTTAATTATAGTTCTCGGGTAAGGTAAACTGAAACTTTCGTTGAGAACTATATCAGAGTTTTTTTGAAACAAACAGATCCGATTAAGAACTAAGATCACCGATGACGTAATCCCTTTGGATCCCTGCGTCTTTACGCAGGAAGCCGAAATCTTTAAGGCAGACAAGCTATACTGCCCTGCTATCAATGAAGGCCGCAAAGTGTTTTGGCAATCCTATGGAAATTATTAATAAATGGTCTAACTGGTTTTCTAGAATTATTTGATTGATGAGTTCTATTTCTTCAAATGGCAAAGACACTCTAGTAGTTTTTATAGGTAAAATCATTTGACTCCTTTTTGTCATTTTCCAAATCTTTGCCAAAACACGTAGCAGCCTTTTTGGGTAGCAAGACAATAGAGAAGTAGAAGGATATACTCTGAAGTTCTTAGTCACTTAACAAATTACAAATCACTACTGGACCAAAATTCGCTAAAATCACTACGATTAGTTTGCGGATTGGTGAGCGCAGTAAGTTTACCTAGGTAGGTAAATGAAGTTTAATATATTCATATTCATATCATTTATTGTTTCATGTAGTTAATAGGGTCTTACATATAATCATAGGCGCTAACATGAACCCTGTAAGGGCACTACAATAGTATTTTTTTTGTAATAATATTTATAAAATTAAGCATAGAAGTTATTTACAAACAAACAAAAGGAAATAAATTACAATGACAATTTTACAGGGTTATTAATTTAATTAAATGTAATGCCAAAAAACACTTATCGATTAAAAACTTATCTCTATTGTTATTTATTATGTTTGTTCAGTCTTGTCTTAACAAGGTTTCCCTCAGGTCACAGGTATACAGGAATTAGAAAATACAAAAGCAGAAGTATGGTTTTTCTTTGTCCAACAGTAAATATTATACCCTATTCAAGTGTCCAGAGAAATTCTTTGCCGACCGTACTACTAATAACATGGTGAAACATTGGTTGTTACGGCAGTTAGTCTTCGTCTTATAGTTATGTTGTCTTTTGTCATTGTGATTAGTAGATTACTTTTGTTTTTTTCTTTATCTAAGTATAGAATCTTGCCTATACCTATTTAGGCTAGATATAGACATACTTTTTTGATAACTTCCGTTATCAGGTCAAATAAAAATTATACACAAGTTAAATAATCTACTTTATAGACTCTACATTCAAAAATTTACAAATTCATAAATCTATTATACGTATTTATACACTTTTATACTCATAAATACTTTCACTTGACGTGGTGATGAATTTGTCCAGGTTTTATTCAGAATGCAGTTTTGATCAGAATCGAATACAGATAAGTGTGATACCAAATTTTTATTCAAGACATTACGTAAGCGGTTTCTGATAAATTTTAAGAAATCAGGTACAGTCCTAGAACATTTGACAACATATCTTGGTTTACTGCCTCTGACTCTAGTTGTTTTTTTAATGGCTTTTGTATCGTGTTTAGGGCACAATAATTCTGCCAATTTCACGTAGTGGAAAATACACAGTGGGATAATATTGATCGGTTTATTTCTCTTAAAACACCTTTTTTGTTGAGATTGTTGCTCAAAACATGCTCATGCTCGCAGAAAACATGCGTTTTTCATCGAACAATTTTACTAATATCACATCTTCTCCAACTCCTTTTGTCGTAGCTTGATGACTTGTACATCTTAATCCGGTAAAATCCTCATTACGAGTAGAAGGATAGAATACAGATGTTGTATTCCATACCTACAGTGATGTTTTCCATATCTATCCTCTCAAATTCGTCGTAGTTGTTACGTAGAAAGGCAGTGCTAACGTCCTTGTACTGCTTTGTACATACCGGTCACTGACCGTCGGTAGGCTTTATAATGACGAAGTTTTATGGTCAATATGAAGCAAGTTCTTGCAAATTCAAAGAAAACATAGTGACATCCTTGACCCCTCTTTGTTTTCGTAATTCCAATTAACTGCCAAAACTGTGAGGCCAAAGAGTTTAAGTTTCTCTGAGACATCTGTGGTGGCCTGGGTTTTTCATGCACGATGGCTGTTTCCAAAGATAGTGTACCTATGTATGTATTTACTATTTTGAATTGCTAGCATGTTAGTTCGTTTAGCTTCTATCAGCTACAGGTTTTCAGTATTAGGTTTAGTTGTTTAGTTATAATGCAAGGCAATTAGAGCAATCCAGTATCTAAAACATAATTTCAACGACTACGCCCCAGAGGCAAATCTAAAATCAATGGAGATATCCCCGTGAATATTCACAAACTTATGATGACCAATAAATTCCTCTAAACCTTTTAGATATAGGAAAAATGTAGATATCATATTTATAATATCAATTGGATTCGCCGCTGATAGTGTAAATGAACAAAAGTCATAACGTAGATGATGAATGATGAATATGAATGTTTGTACCCAAGTCTTGGATGTTTATATATTTATTTAAGTATGTCTATCCATTATCTAGTAACCATAGCACAGGCTCTACCTTGTTTGGGATTGAATAATTGGTGTGAAAGTCTGAGATATTTATATTTTATTTCCTCATCAGGTTATTTTTGTTTCCACTGCAGGAGCACAGCCCTCTCTCATCTGCGGGAGACAGACAGAGGATTTGGCCTACACTCCCCGCGCTGGCCAGACGGGTTGGGGAGGCCTGTTGATGTTTTATAATGTATGCCCTAGACGCCTTGTATATTTTATTTATTTATATTAAAAGTTTGGTCCACTTAACAAAGTAGCCATAATCGCTTTTCAGGCAGATGTTGCCAATGTCTGTTTCATCTTTTGTTACAAGGTATTTAGTGGTGTTATTCAATATTGTCAAACAACTTAGTATGGACAGGCCAATGTTGTAACAAAGTAGACCGCAGTATTTCATAGAAGACAAGTCGATATTGGTTTTAATGAAAAAGGTCTATTTATCACAAGGTGGTGCAAAAACCTGTTGACTATATAGGGTGTTTGATTTATTCCAACGCTTTCCGCACAGATAAAACTGTTTTACAATGATCTACTGCTGTTCTGCGTATCGAATATTGACAGTGAAATGTAGATTTATTGTTTTGTGGTGTAGATGTAATTCGTCGTTTAAGGGACGCAAGTATTGCGAAGAACCGAGTAAGTTTGGTAATATCCAAGTACCTATGTGTCTATCGTAGTGGTGTTGGATGGAAAAACATGAACGTGTGTAGTCATCGATTAACTCAATTGTCTTGTTATAACTAGTAGCAAATTGTAATATAAAAATCAATTTTAAATATTGAGTCATCATTTTGAGCCTGTTCAGGAAACATATTGTTGATTTATTAATAATGTTGACGCATTTAAGACTTATGTTTGCTGTGAAATTGTTGCCGCTTTACATTACGCTTTACAAATTCGCCAATCTCCCCGGCAGTGTGACCCACACAACTTATCAAGCTTGCGTCTAGACAGACATGAAAACCTCGTTATGGGTATGATGGATAGCCTGCGTTAGTGAAAATTGTATTAATAGAGTGTCTTTGCATTAATTGCACCGTGGGGGCGGATGTTGCAACTAAAATGGTGCAAATATGTTAGACGAGGTGCAAACAGATAACGTCAATGATTGTAATAAATACCTTACCTATATTAAGATCAAATCAAATGGCACGCTCGCCATACTTCATGAGGCGAGGGTTTTTACGCTTCTAATGATATTTTAGAAACTAAATTTAGACTTTTAGGTGATACTCTAAACAAAGTACAGGAAAGGAAGGCAGACATGAAGGGTATCGGTGGAATAACGATGAATAAATAAATATTTCATATAAACATATAAATAGATACACTTGTCTAGGATGTTCTCCTGTACAATAGAAATCAGATAAGAATAGAACAATTTACTAATATAACATTCAGACAGGGATCAACTTGTACATATTGTACAAAGTTGTCTGTCTTTGGTGGGAATCGCATCAACAACTTCAACGACTAGGCCACAGAGGCAAATCTAAAATCAATGGAGTATAAAAACACTCGCAATATCTCCGTGAATATTCACAAACTTGACGACCAATAAATCCCTTTAAACCTTTTAGATATAGGAAAAATGTAGATACCATATTTATAATATCTATTTGATCCGCCTCTGATAGTGTAAATGAAGTTATAATGTAGATGATCACTTCTCACCATAGAAATCCCGTCCAACAAAAACCCGTAATACAAACGGATTATTTTAATTGATGCCAACTTTATCAGGCGGAAAACAGAAACTGCATAACACTAAAGCCTTACCGATAGGGATCTCGTAAAACAATAGTTACGTACACTCACGATCAGAAGCCTTTGTTCACATTCACATGCACTATAACCTCGTGTGAATGGTACTGTTTGTCTGTTTGTTAATAAGCAGATAGCTAAATGTTCGGTTTCCTGAAAACGTTGAAGAAAATTGCTTTTGATATAATGTTATCATCATTAGCCGAAATAGATAAAATGTTGAACACAAGCCTCCCCAACATATTGCAATGGCACGCCACGCCACGCTTGGCAGGTGGATTGGTGATAGCAGTAATATACAGAGGAGAATGCTGCTGCCTGTCCCTGGTGCAATACATTAGTCGCCTTAACGACATCCACGTTAAGATTGGTGTTGGGTATATTCTAAGGCCGGCTACCACAGGGTAAATATATTTAATTAACAAAGTTATTTTGTTAGCTGTTGTAATATACTATCTGACAGACGAACGATGATGCACACAGGGTTGGCTCAGTTATGGGCTCCGGTTCACCCCTCGGGTAGGCAACCCTAAAACACTGAAGTCTACACTTTAACATTTACTTTAACGAAGTCTGTGTATAATTCTTGTACTTTACAGTGCCTGGCACTATTGTATATCCTCCTTATACAGGGAAGTAAGGGTTCAGCTACATACAGACGCGCGCATTCGCATTATGACGGTTGACTGCTAAGCGCAGCACCGCACCACGCCGCGCCGCCCCGCGTCTCGTCGCGCCGGTCAGCGATTGCCCTCCACGCCACGAACAAACCTGAGGCCGCAAGTGCAAGGTATACTTCCGTTTATCGCGACCAGTCATCGGCCGCGCGCATATGTCTCTTCCACCGGAAGCGGCGCAATATATTTTTAAATATAGTATTGCCACAGCGGCCGCGATAGCCCGCGCACGACCGGCTGGCCCGCCATGCAAGAGTTGCTAAACACGCGTTTTGTATATATAAAGTTCGGCACCGTGCGCTATAGTGGAGTTCGACCTTAAGATTAACTAAATCAACCACGCTAGATCATGCTAAGTTAGAAACTTATTTAATGCAATATTTTGCAATTGCTCCTTCATAAAATTCTTTTTTGGTAATTAGAAATTATATTAGTTAGGTATCTAAGTATTAGATTTATTATTGGTAACTTTTAACTAAAAACTTGACACCATTTATATCGATTGTGATTAAAACACAATATTCTTCGACAATCCATTCTTTAACTATATTATTTTCAAAAGTGTATAATTAAATAACTATGGTTGTAGGTATGATTCGCCAACTTTTGCCAGCAGCTGAAGAAAGCCTAGAACACAATCATCCTAACTAAATACTTCATAAAATGATAGAATACAGAAACGTTTATTTACCAATAATAATAATAAATATCTCAGACATTCACACCAATTATCCAGTCCCAAACTAGGCAGAGCCTGTGCTATGGTTACTAGATAACGGATACACATACTTAAATATATATATAAACATCCAAGACTTGGGTACAGACATTCATATTCATCATACGAACATTTTCCCCTAGCAGGATTCGAACCCGCAACCTCCAATAAAACCTTATAAATAATTTAAATGAGTTACTTTAAATAATACTGCGGATCTATATGCCGATGGACCGACTATCTGAGGACGGTGGCCGGAGGGCGGAGGACCAGGTGTGGTGGCGTTTCTAGGGGAAATCCTGTGTCCAGCAGTGAACGCCTGAGAGGTGCATACATACATACAATGCTCACGCCTGGGTGCCAGAGGGGTAGGCAGAGACGATGGATCGCCACTTTGCGCAATCTAATGTCGCAAAGTGGCTTTCCTTCGCCCGCTTTTCGCTCCGTGATTCCCCTTGACGTGATGTGTTGCGAACAACATCGCAGCCTTGTTGAGGTACCACGGTTAGCTAGGGAATTAATTGTCCACCTCATCAGATCCCCGCATGATTCGGTAAGGCTAATAGTGCCCAGAGTTCACCTAGCTCCGGGATGTCGGCACGCTTACGACCAGGCTAGCCCCTGGACACGCAACCATCGGCACGGCAGACCTTGGATTGGCGGATGGGGCAGGGATCGGGGCGAGAGAGACAGGAGATGGGGGTATGGGTAAGGAGTATAGGGTAGGTATGGGATACTGCTATTACGGAAGGATAGTGGGATTATAGTAGCGATAACTCGGAAAAGCCTGAGGGGTGATAGGTATTAAATAATATAAGGACTTATAAAAAAATACAGATGGAGATAAATATTATTAACATTTATTTAGATCGTCGTTTTAAATATGTACAACGGTATGGTGTTGTGTTCAGTATGTATAATAACCTAATTCTAACATCTAGAACCTAATTATTTCAATTTTCAACAATTATATATTGACTTTCAGTAAAGTTACTGGCCAAGGTTTTTATCAAGAAAACGTTATATTTATTGTATTTTTGTAAATGATTTATTCTATCATAGATAAGGTTGTATAATAGCAAGGTTTATGAATAAAATTGTATTGTTGTTAAATGTTATTAAGTGAATGCAGTTGCACCGAGTGCAGCCTTCTAAAATGCAGTACCTTATTATAGATATTTTAAATAGGAACTGTAACTAATAATATTAAGGTCGTAACTAATTTCTATTTACAGGTCGTTGTCGACTAAATCTGCAATGAAATATCTTAGCTGACAGGAAACAAAGATGATTGTATTTATCATTTAAATTTCCTAATCAGCGCAACCTACAATTTCTCTGGCATAATATTTTCTACCCAAAGGTTGTCTGGAAGACATCGCTTAAAGCAATAAAACCACCTAAATTGTACTATTTGTAACTTTTATAACGTGTAACTGTATTTGTTTGTGCAATAAAGTGTATTGTATTGTATTGTATATTTTTTTTGTGAAGTGCACTCTTACCACCTGATGTTTAGTGGCCACTGTCGTCCTTTCAAAATAAAAAAAACTAGGTTGAAATGCTTCTTCAATGTCTGTAATAACTCTGGCTCTGCAAACATTGTTGTTTGGCGGCTGTAACTACTAGAAAAATATAGCCTTGAATCGGGGTTTGCCCCAGGTTCAACTAATATGTCCAACTGTTGCAGTAGCAGTATCGTACCAAAGGGTAGTTGTATCAATATTCTATGATATTTTTTTATCGCTGATGGGTTTGCGCTTGACCACAATCTCACCTGGTACTAATGTCAATCCAGCTTCGCCAAATCTTTATTAATTGTATGCAAACTTGATTTTTAAAAGATGTGTTGCGTGAAGTTTGTTGCGCCGTTTCTTCTTCACAGCGCTAACACCTAGGAAGCGGTAGTCGATAAAAAAATGGCGTGTATAAATGTACCAAGTGTACTCATATGCAATAAATGATTTTGACTTTGACTTTGACCTGATGGTAAGTGACGATGAGGTATAACGTGGAGCGCGCTTACCCAGAAGATGCCCATTCACTCCTCCTTTAAAACGATCCAAATTGTGCTTGCCCGGTAATAGCGAAGCTGGCAGGGAGTTAATTCCTTAGCAGTTTGCGTTATGAAAGAGGAAGAATAACGCTTCGTAGTTAAATACCACAGTTCAGGTATTTAATTATTATGTAGCCTATTATGTACTTATTTTGCCCCCTCGCTCTATTGCCTTGTCTCACACCCTGTAAGGTTGGCTGGAAGATATCTCTTTTAGAGATAAGCTCGCATTTATACAAAATTGTATAAGTAACGGTATTTCGTTTTAAAATGTGCAATCAATAAAGAATATATGTAATCTATTATTGGTATAGAATATATGTAATATGTAAAGTTGGTGAGTTTGATAAAGTTAAACTACCAAATAGTTTTCGAATAATCTTTTACTGTTGGATGCTGGTTAGTACCAGGTGGACATAGGATAACTTCAATTCTAGAGAATACTCAGTCCTAAAGGGAAATTCAATTCAGTTTAGATAGGCAAGGCCGGGGGCAAAAGGCTAGCTTTATCGGCAATAATTTAAAACAATATAACCTGTATTGTTATATAATTAAGGCTGACCTTTAACGAATGCCGACGCATCTCCGGAGCTGACATTACGCGAGACACGTAACGTTCATAACACACATAACCGTAATTATCTCAAAGTCAAGTATTAGTGTGGGTTTGGAGCTATATAGAATCTATTAAAGGAGCAAGTATTCTAAGGAGTCAATATTGTCTCGAAGAAATGAATAATAGGACATATGTATATACAGGTCATATCACGAAGCAAAATAATTGTACGTACCTCAAAGTTTTTGCCTTTACGATTGATACTAATTAATGAATAGATAAGACATGAAATCTGTTATCTAATCATCTGTTAGATAACAGATGTCATGTCTTATCTAATGACCTGTAGATACATATACTTGTCTAATAGTAATATGTATTGTCATACTTGTTATTAAATTTACAGACAGCACAACCTACCTTTTTCTCTGGCATAATATCTTCTACTTAAAGCTTGATTGGAAGAAATCACTTAAAGCGATAAGACCGCCACTTCTAATTTTTTTTACTGAATTTATTTGTGCGATGTGCGTGCGATTTATAATAAACATACATACGTAATAATCACGCCCTGGTCCCAGAGGGATAGGCAGAGACGATTCATAGTCACTCTACGCGATCCAACATCGCAAAGCGACTTTCCTTCGTCCTCTTTCGCTCCGTGATGTGGTGATACCACACGTGTTTATTGTGCAATAAAGTGTATTGTATTGTGTTGTATTGTAATAATAATAATGAATGTATACGATTCTGTTGTTCCATTAGGCTTCCTTTCGTCCATGCGCATGCATAAGTACCTATTGTATAAGTGCGCAAGAATTGTTGACTCCAACTTAACGGTGCCTGAACATTGGAGCCGGTTTCTGCAACTTTTTTTTGCTAATTATTTTAAGTACCTCCTACATACATCCAGCTGTGTGAATGTGATCCGTTAGTTTAGTTTGAACTTCGTCTTAACTACTATACTCTTAAACTACTGATTCATCATATCAGCCCCTAGAAGTCCACTGCTGCCCTTCGCAGTGATGAACGCCACCACACCCGGTCCTCTGTCCTCCGCATCCAGCCGCTACCGGCCACCTTCTTCAGGTCGTCGGTCCACCTGGCGGCAACTACTGATTAACCAAGGTTTAATTATCATTAACTCTTTAGTGTTCTTCGTGGTTTAAAAGATCGTAGAAAAAGGTTGCCTGGAAGAAATCGCTCAAAGCGATAATGCCGCTGTTGTACACTAAATTCATCCTTCTATGTACATTTTTTTTTATTAATTTTTATATGTAATGATGCACAATAAAGAATGTTTGAATTGAATTGAACAATAAGTAGTTTTCAGTCCGTCTGATGGTTAGTGGCCAATTTTGCCCATGAAAGATACAACCTATCACTTTATTGATAAAAAATACGGTTACAAGTTTTATAATTTAAAAATATGATAAGTATGTAATAAAATATTTTATGATATGATGTATTTCATGGGCGAAATTTTCAACTTACAAAGAGATTCCATTTTAAAAAAAATTTAAGATTCAATGTTTGTTAAAGAGATTTGATAGCTATGATAGACTCTATCGATTTATCATCATAACAGCCCTTAGCCATCCACTGCTGGACATAGGCCTTCCCCAATGAACGCCACCAATCAAATAAATCCCGCAAACACATCTCATTCCTACGGAAATACATAATAACTTGTGATGTTAAGTGGTCCACGCGGACGAAGTCGCGGGCAATAGTTAGTACTAATATAATGCATAACTTAAAAACTACTGATATTTAAATTAAACTAATATTTTAAACTGTCCAACAATGATGGGAAAATAATTGCAAATACAGGATATTAAGGAAAAACTAAAATATAAACATTTTAATTGCCGGAACTCGCACAAAGTACAATTTGCTAACTTTTTTTAGCTACAACGAACACAGCGATATTATCGAAGACAAACGCAAAAAAAAACGATTCTCATATTAATCAATCAACAACTTATTAGTGTCTACGACTGAACCATAGTAGGTACTATAATAGAATTTCGGATAATATCAGTCGAATTAGAAAGTCATTTTGTACTCTCTAACTGGTCATGTGACTTATTCTGATTAGCGTTTGGCGTCTGCAGTATTAGGATATGAACGTTGATTGTGTTGTGTATTTTATAGATTCTGTACTACTACAGAGTTAAATGGTATCACGGAGCAAAAAGCGGACGAAGGAAAGTAGCTTTGCGACGTTTGTCAGGATCGCGCATCGTCTCTGCCTACCCCTCTGGGACCGGGGCATTATGTGTGTATGTACACATTAGTATTAGGAGTTAGGAGCTTCAGAACTACTCTATTGGTTATTCTGTATGTATGTACAGTGTTAAACTAAAATTGATTGAAACACCTTTTCACATTTTTGAATGAAAACCTATAGAACTGGGAATCGTATTTTGGGAGCCAGGCTACTGCTTATAACAATAAATCTAGTAGTAGCTGTGCCCGCGTCTCCGCTCGCGTGGACCACACAGTTATTTTTAATCTCACTCTCAATCCAACTCCAAATTTGATTACGACTCCAACCCCGACGCCCACGCCCACCCCCACTCTCGATCCCGCGCCCACAACCATTCCCATTCCCACGCCCACTGCAGCTCTAAATGTAGTCCTAACTCATCGCAATCTGAATTGCACCGAACATTATCATTATAATTCTTTGATTATAAGTATATGTTATATTGCATACCTACCTATTAATGTATTTGAGAACTAAATATTCCCATAACTTTTGATTGAGTAAGCAGATTGCGATGAAATAAAGACTAAATGTTACTCCAAGTTAAGCCTTACGTTTCTGTAAAAGTTATCAATATCAGTTCAGTAGTTTCAACGTGATGCGTGCACAAACAAAAATTCAAAAATGATTGAAATATGTACTAATACTTATCCTTAGACCTCCAATTACTTCTTTGCAATGTATAGACACGCGAAGTTTACGTTTTATTTATTTATTATTTATATATATATTTGGGCTCGATTCTGAAGGCACAACGTTAAAATTTGACAGCACTAAAACTATTGCTATCCTTGTCACACAGTATTATGAAGATAAAGACGAAACTAATTTTAGCGCTGTCAAATTTTAAATGTGTGCCTTCGGAATCGAGCCCATTATTTATTTATATATTTATTTATTAGAAGATAAGAACGAAGGTGACCGACATAGCCGAAAGGATTAGCAGGCTGAAGTAGCAATGGGCGGGCCACATCTGTCGCAGAACCGACGGCCGTTGGGGCAGACGAGTTCTGGAGTGGAGACCACGGATTGGCACGCGCAGGGTGGGACGCCCCGCCGCCAGATGTACCGACGACCTAAAGTAGGCGGCCGGAAGCGGCTGGATGCGGAGGGCGAAGGACCGGGTGTGGTGGCGTTTATTGGGGAAGGCCTATGTCCAGCAGTGGACGTCTAAAGGCTGACATGATGATGATGATGATGAAGGACCCAAGTGAAACAAAGATTCGCAGTAGGTATGTCAGCACGTATGACATTCGATTGTCAACATCCGAAGTGTTAAAAAGTAGCACGTCAAGTTACTTCTCAAGCACTGTATTTGAAATTTTTAAGAAATTAAAAATATTCAAATATTTGTGTGTTCTTTAAATATTTAAACAACGGTATCAGAGCAAAATGATTTTTATCGCCGAAAATAATAAAAAAGAAATGAGGCCGCAAAAGAAAGGCCATATATAATATAATGTTGTAATTCTGTCATAACGATGCAATTGTTGGTGCAACACGGTCAAGTTTCATGCATAAAGCTGTCAAAAGACGTGAGTGTTCATATAAAAAATTATAACACGTCGTGAGAAGAAATATAATAAATACACACACACTCCACACTCTATCCACACACACAATCACTAGACTGTAATATCAATATATTGTAAATCCGTTATTGACAGTAAGATCTATAAATTAGAATAATAACCGACTAAGTGCTGTGGTTTTTGTGAAAATAAATAAAATAAAATAAATAAATACGTCCTAAGATAACCAATTTAACTGCAATAATTTTTCAGAACTGTATATGTTCAATGATTCAACTCACTGGCCTAATTATAATGGGGGCGGCTACTTATGTAATAGTGGTATATTTTTATCCTTACGTAAGTAGGAGGGCTACTTATTTTTTTCTCAGTGTACACTGTCAAGGTTAGTCGTGCTCTCTTACTTACCAATTTGGGCAAGGATTCTTCAAACCTTTTACTTATACTATTTACACCTATATACAGTCAACTTATTATAATCAAAACCAGCCTATATTTTGTTGTGACGAAACGCAATAGTATGATTCAGAATTGCAGTGGCCTCTATCACGTTTGGTCATACATAAACCACATCTGGTTTTGATTAATTACGCTATATTTTAGTGTCCGCTTCTTTGCTATGACCTCAGCTTATTGAGGTGCGAAGGTGTTTCATAGATGGCCTAATGTATTATTTCTGTTATGGTCAAGACAATGACGACTATTATTTTCGAGGGCGATAGATTGACCTAATAAAATAATATTATGATCATTAACTTGACTAATTCCATATGGGTGTGGTAGAGAAGGGTATGTTGCTTTGGTTTGGACATTTAGAGCATATGAGTGAAAGGAGAGTGACTAAAGAGATTTACAGCGCGAATAATGTGGAAGAAACTGCAGCTATAGGTCGTCAACCTTTTCATGCACCTTATTTTATTCATCACAATGCGCTTTTTGATCCTAGGATGACCTCTAATTATTTCATTCTACATTCGCGCTGTAAATCTCTTTTGTCACTCTTCTTTCACTTATACGCTCAGCGGAATTGAAAGATTATTTAACTGCCTAACAGAAAGGTAAACTATATTTATATCAGGTTAAACCAAATCAAAAATCGAAATAAATAAAACAGAATCCTAACTTGAGATCTGTCTAATTAAAAATTAAATTACGGTACAGTGCGCCAACCTGCGCCGGAGTTTGAACTCGCGTGCACCGGGTTAAATGTCAAATGCTTTCATAACGTCGGAAGCGTCACTTTTATCATCAGAGATTATGGATGATGTTCACATGCTTTTGATCTTGTCGGCATCTCAGTGGCTTCCTCGTTGAGTATATGAAAAAATAAAACGTGTAAAAATGTGCAGATCTGTATAATAGACGCATACCAGCAAAATTAATAGAACTTTTTTTTCGGTCATTTGCGGTAATTTTAAGCACTTGGATCTGCCCCCGAGCATCGATTTGGGTGAGATCTGATGCTGGCTATCCGGAGTATGGACAGAGAAGGTCCAAAGTGACAAATATACCTTTTTGATCAAATTGACAGTCAACATCATAATCATAATTATCCATTACCTAGAAATTTACAGCACGAATGTGGGAGAAACTACAGCTAGAGGTCGTCCTAGGAGGATGTTCAAGCATTAAATTAGTAACGTCCTCAAAAAGGCTGGATGTCCACAGTAAGATGAATAAAAGGATGTGCATGAAAAAAAAGTCGCGTAACACCGTGTCTGATGCCTACCTGCCTGAGACCACGGCGGCGTGAGCTTTATTATTATTATGTATGTATATATCTTATGAGAATAAAGAAATTTAAACCAAAAAATCATTAAAGCTAATAATATCACATTTGGTACATTTATACAAGTTATTTTCTTTATAATAACCCGGTGGTAAATTAAACAACTAGTAAACAATTTTATTGTGCATATTTTAACTATATAACTCTCACCAATCACTCATGAATTAATCTAATTCATCCTTTTTTTATCCTTTCAATGATATATTAAGCAGTTTTGTGGCAGATTTACCCGCATCTGAAGGAATAGTTTCCTACAGAAAATCTGAACAATATAAAATTAAAAAGAAAGATAGTTTGTATGTTTGTACAAATTAATATGGGAAACTAAGTACTGAACTACATTTAATAATGTATTGTATATGTATAATGAAACTATTATCATATGAGTGAATTGATTAGGATAAGGTCAAAATAATGTCTAAGGATCTTCTTTCTCCCCGTTTTTAATGGCCACACCGGAAATGTAATATTTTTAATACACAAAGTAAAGTTTGGTGATTTTATCTGATATAATATATTTATCTTTAGAGCATAAATGAATGAAGCATCGAATGATGTTTGAATTTCCTAAATTATTACTTATTACACTTATCTCAGGAATCGCAATAAATACAAAATCTAAATACGTGCATTTTCTTTCAACAATTAAAGCATGCGATTTACTTTAACGAATTTATCTCTTTAAATATATCGCCCAGATAATAATTTACTCTGAAACTTATCTCATAATTCCAACTAAGTGGATGCAGATACGTGTCCGCGCGACCACAAGTCGGCGACGTATTAAATTACATCTATATGAAGTTATGAATAATATACTAGCCTTTTCTGTGTCTTCGATTGAGTAAACACCTCATATTTACATATTAACTGAATTTACGGGTAAAAAATTATAATATGTTCCTTTAAAAGGGTTCCTTTTTAGAAGCTGCCGATTTCAATTCCCTTGTGGGAACTATCATTTTTAACGGAGAAAAACATCTGTTACTATTTGCATGGCCAAATAGTTCTACCTATACGCGCTAGGATCAAAAAGTATACCCTAAGCCGAACTAGGTCATCATAGAGCATTTCAGTCTAGGTCCAACTGTTGGTCTTAGAATGAATGCACACACTTCAGGATAAACTTGAACTTGGTTAAATTTTGAAAAAACCTACATTAGCACATACTGGAGTGGAGATACATGAATAACCTTCGTGGTAAATTTCAAGTTTCTAGAGCAATTGGTTTGGAGACTACTATTTCAGACCCTTAGGAGATGGTTTTTCAAAAACTGTAAAACACTTGTTAAATTATTAAGTTTTTGGAGTACTCCTATAAAGTTCCGAATTGATAGGAACATCTAATAGTTTTTTTCTATATACAAACTTTGAACCCCTATTTTACCACATTAGGTTGAATTTTGAAAAACTCTTCGTTAGCGCATACCTGAGCTACATGAGGGGGATTTGTGCTAAATTTCAAGTTTCTAGAGCAATCGGTTTTGCTCAAAAGCTTTTGCTTTTGTTCAAAAAAGAGCTGTCGACAATTAAGGTTCCCTAAAGGTGTTTAAAATAGTGAAAAATCTGTGTTTAGGGACATATGCATGCATACATAATGCTCTCGCCTTGGCCCCAGAGGTGTAGGCAGAGACGATAGATCGCCACTAAGTAACCAGTATTTCGATCACGATTAAAATGACTCAAGGCTAAGATGAATGCTTTGACAGTTGAAGATAAGTAATACCAAAGAGTACAAAATTAATTGAATTACTACACAAAAAAGTTACATTTGCCTACACATGCCGTGTAACGTTGCCTGCAAAATAGAACACAGCGCCGAAAGATTAACACTGTAAGTTTGAAAGAGAACCACTAATGTTGTTCACATATAAATTATGTACTAATACACATTAGTACATAATTTAATATTTCTGTGTATTATTGTCTAATGTCATGTATTTATCTATAACTCAGAAGAACGAATATATCCAATAGAAACCGCCATAATACTAATCAAGCGTACATAGCCACTTGTCAAAACTGTAGCCCTTGTATCCACTTTACCCTGCTGATTAAAATGTTCCCTAATATAGTCGCTGTTGTATTCTCTTTGGTCGCTGCTGTCAAGTGACAAATGCATCTTGAATTTAGTTGAATTAATGATTGATGCAACGGTTTGCGTGCTAGTCGAGTTTGAAATACTATTTTAATTTAAAATCCTTTCAGATTTGTGATAAGAGTGCAGGATAATATTTTGTGAAGGTGTAAGCTATGGTATGTGTGATAAGGCGCTGCAGATTTCGCATGGGGAGAAAAGAAAATCAATCCGAAACTATAAACTTTCACAGGTAAACATTCTTTTTGTGTTTACCTATCCATTTTCCATGTTAAAGAGATAAATTTATGCTTAAAAGTAAGGGAAATTAATTTCTTTTTATTATATTTATATTAATTGAGCATGTATAAGTTAAAAAAGGAGAATGATGACCATAAAGATCAAATAAAATCGCTGGAACTTAAAGTGGAACTTCTCGAGAGAAACTCGAAGTCGACGATGATCGAAGTGAGAAATGTTCCGGTTGGTCTACAAGAGAGTAAAAAAACCTTAACCGAGATAGTCCAAAAAGCCGGTACCGTAATTGGAGAATCTATTCAGAATTCGGATATTTGTGACATTTTTCGACATAAAACAAAATCTGAAAAAAACCGGCCTATCGTGATCAACTTCAACTCAACTACGACCAAGGAGAATTTCATAAGATCCTCAAGGCAGTTTAACAAAGTCAACAAAGATAACCGACTAAACACCACACATCTGGGGATAAATGGACCCCCAAATCCAATCTATGTTTCAGAGTGTTTAACTAAAAAAGCACGACGAATTCATTATCTGGCCAGAGAATTTGCGAAACAACACGACTACAGTAATTGCTGGATCTCATTTGGGAAAGTTTATCTACGTAAACAGGAAGGCTTACCATCGATACACATCGACAGGGAGGAGGACCTTTTAAAGCTTAAATGACTAGCTTACATAAGTTTCATTTATTTAGTTTATGATTTAATTTTGTTTTCTAATGTTCTAATATTACACACAACTAATGCTCAAACACAATTATTACACCCTACACACACAAAGCTATACCTTACATGCAATATCTACTTATATACACATAATTATCATCACAACGTTCCCAACAACATTACCACACTACAACCACACTACAGAAAATGCGAAATTTATAATAAATATTACTATGAAGAGTCCATAACTACGTTATTGAAATATATTAAATTACCATTTTTGTTGCAATGTACGAAATACATATTCCTTGCATTGCATGATGGAGAATTTTCAACGCTAACTGATAGAAATGTGTATTATCATTATCCAATCTTAAATTAAACCATGTTGCCTAATAAAATTAAAATTCGATTCACTATTTAATGTAATAAATAATGAAATTGACGATATCTGTGTTTGTGACTCCATGTCATGTGATGTTGAGGACTGCGTTAGATATGTCCCAACCTCAATGTACAGTTTGAAAATGCTGCACCAAAACATAAGAAGTATTAACTGTAATTTTCCTGGTCTTGAAACGTTGCTGGTACGACTTAATATTAAATTGGACTTAATAATTCTTACGGAATGTTGGCTACCGTGCACTCGGTATGTACCGATATTGGATGGTTATAATTCATTGTCTACTACAATAAATAAAACGCAAAATGAGGGCGTTGTTGTGTACTACAAGAAAAGTCAAGAATTTGCGTTAGAAGAAATAGATATAGATGACGCAAACAGTCTATTAATAAAAATAAATAATGATACTATTATAATAGCAATTTATCGTCCTCCTGGTGCAAGAAATGTTACCAATTTTTTTGATTCTCTAGATTCGGTTCTAAAAAATGTGAGTAGTTATAAAAATATAATATTAATTGGTGATATAAATATAGACATATCAGTAACCAATATAGATAGTAGAACCGCCGAATATCTGGAACTCCTAGCCTCACATGGTTTTCTACCTGCTCACACTCTCCCTACACATAGTCGTACTTGCCTTGACCATGTCATTGTGAAGACCAAACTTTCTGCTCGATGTATTGTCACAAATTCGGCAGTGACTGACCATGATGCGACTATTTTTTTGTATAAATCTAACTTCAAGTACTACGACATCGTTGCGACATACTACAGTAATTGACTACCAAGGGTTGGGTGAAGAAGTAAAACAATTAAACTTCACCCCCATTTATAACATGACAGACGCTAATTTGGCTATTACTTTTTTAATTAAATCTATAAATAGTGCAATAATTAAACACACAAAAGAAATTGTTGTATCAAACCGTAAAAAAACTAAAAAACCATGGATAACACCTGGTCTATTAAGGTGCATGAGAAATAGAGATAATCTCCATAAAAAACATAAAAAGTCACCGGAAAATGATATAGTTAAAACTATTTATAAACGGTACAGAAATTTTTGTAATAATATGTTGAAAAAGGTTAAAAGGGAGTACGAACGAAATCAGATAAGAACGGCAGGAAATGATAATAAAAGACTCTGGGAGGTAATTAAAAGTATTACTTACACGACTAAATGTAAAGAAATGCCCACTGAACTAATAAATGCGTCAGAGCCTATTAAATCTGTAAATTCAGTAAACGAGTTTTTTGTTAATATTGGCAAAACACTGGCTGATCGAGTTCAGGGATCGGATGGGAAACGGTCAGATTTTCATGCGGCCTCTGCTTTACATTCTATGGTTATACTACCAACTGATGAAGCTGAAGTAGAAAAAATCATAATAAATTTAAAAAAAAATTGCGCCACCGGTATTGACGGAATATCAAACTCTGTTTTGAAGGGAATTAGAGATAATATAGTACCTCCACTGACGTATGTGTGTAATTTGTCATTATCCTCAGGAGTTTTTCCGGACATACTAAAAAGAGCAAAAATTACACCCATTTTTAAAGGCGGAAACAGAGACTGTGTAAATAACTATAGGCCAATTTCAGTTCTTCCTTCTTTATCAAAAGTTCTGGAACGAGTTATGAATAACAGATTAGTTGGCTACTTGGAAAAATATAATATTCTATCAGCGTCTCAATTTGGCTTTAGATTAGGTAGATCAACTGCGGATGCAGTACACGAGCTAACCAACTTTATAGTGACAAAGTTGGATACCAGGAAGAAGACATTGGTAATTTTCTTGGATCTAGCAAAGGCTTTTGACACAGTCTCTGTTTCCTTATTGCTGGAGAAACTGGAGAGACTGGGAGTAAGAGGTGCACAATTGAGACTTTTTGCGGACTACCTGAGAAACCGAACACAATGCGTAAAGATAGGAACATACATTAGTGATGAGTTGCCTGTCACTCATGGTGTCCCACAAGGAAGCATAATGGGCCCTACACTATTTTCAATTTATATAAATGACCTCTGTAATATCAACTTACCTCATGGCAAAATAATAACTTTCGCCGATGATACTGCATTGTTATTTAGCGGTGACACATGGGAGCTTGTCTATTCCTATGCCCAACTTGGATTCGATCTGGTTACAAAATGGTTACAAGCTCATATTCTTACGCTAAATGTAGAAAAAACTAAGTACCTTACTTTCACTATCAATAACACAAATAACCAAGAGTTCGCCCCCTTCTCCATTACAGCCCACTATTGTTCGTCATATGATGGATCCACATGCTCGTGTCCCAAACTTCAAAGATCTTCTACCATTAAATACCTTGGTATTACAATCGATAGCAATCTTAGCTTTAAACCCCACATTGACCAATTGGCTGCCAGAACACGCAAATTGATTTTTATATTTAGACAGTTAAGGCATGTGGCTGATTCAAAGACAATAAGATTGGTGTATTTTGCCCTCTGTCAGTCAATACTAAGTTATTGCATTACTTCTTGGGGTGGTGCTCCCAAGTCGTATCTACTTAAACTGGAACGCGCTCAAAGAGCAGTCCTCAAGGTTGGATCATTTTTGCCATTTCGTTTTCCTACTGTCGATCTATACAAACAATGCGACGTACTAACGGTTAGACAATTATTTGTGTTATATACTGTTCTTAAAAAACACTCCTTTTTGTCATTCGATCCAGATGTGCTTGAGAGGCGAAGGAAAGATATTGTGTGTCAGCCGTCGCGTCAAAATACATCGCACTCACAAAGGTTTTTTTGTTTCTTAGGTGGTTTCCTTTACAACAAGCTAAATGGAGCCTTATCATCAAATATGTATCCCTCTTCATCTAAATGCTGTAAAAAAATGGTATCAGATTGGCTTCAAAAACTGGATTACAATGAAACTGAAACACTTATGGACCCACTCGCATAACACACACACACACACACACACACACGCACACACACACACTCATACACACACACACTAAACGCTTTTTTTTTTTTGTCTTTTTTTGTTCTTTTTTTCGTCAATGTAATAAATATATTTGAAATGGCTCACGAGACTGTATATCAATACTATCTCTAATAATTATTGTCCTATTAACTTAGTTTTTAATAATGCAATCAATGTTGTATCAAATAGTCCGAGGGGTGGGGACCTGGTGATCTGTGCCACAGGTTCATCCTACAACAGACACCAGATTCTCACAAATAAGTGATGTAACAATCAATAACATTGTCACTATAGTTGTAACTATAAATAAGATATAAATAAGTGATTATAAATAAGATTTGTAATGTGAAAATATTTGTGAGAACGAAACAATTAATACTTACTTACTTAAAAAAAAAAAAAAATAAAAAAAAAAAAAAAAAAAAAAAAATAAGTGTACTTTCATATATTTTGTTAGTTTTGTAATTTTACAGAAATGTTTAAATAGAACTGGACAAAAATTTATCGATAACAGTATAAAAAGTGTTTTTTGTGTTTTGGATGTGTTGTGCACATGAGTATACACGTATTTTTTACGTGCACACACGTATTTTTTCAATTTAGATTTCCTAATGAAAAAAAATTTAATGTGAAAAGTGGATTAATGCGGTGTCCACCGAAGCTGATTGGACGGCAAAAAAACACCATAGAGTGTGCTCCAGACATTTTCAATTATCGTGTTTTATTATTACGGATGATAAATATCGAATACTGAAGGATAATGCTGTGCCAACATTATTTATGTCGCCAGGAAGAGTAAGTAGTTTTTAAAAGTAAACGTTTTTAATAGGGGCAAGCCTATTCAGTTGTCTTCGAATTTGTCAATTCTCCTCAGGCTAGCAGGTTTTATCTTGATTTTCTACACCGTCGTGAGCGAAAAGTAAACATACAATAATAAAAACTTATTAGTACTACATAAAATAGTTCTTAGCTGGGATTACTGACACCCAATTTTTTTATATATAATTAATCGTAATTTAAAAATGTTTAATGCCAGATTCATTTTCCACTCTTTTTGTTATTCTTGACCAATAAATATTAATTTTCTTTTCAGTGCATTTCTACAACTTCAGTTCCATTAACTTCGGGCACGGTAGTGTTCTCCGTCTCAGGTCTTTAAATTTTGGGGCCTCAGGCGTTCTCGTACCCAATGTAATCATTAGGCTCTGCAGCTTTGGCATCGGTAAACGGCGCGCTCTATGTCATCATCATCAGGCCCGGCAGCTTTGGATCCGTCAGTAACATCGCGTACCACGTCATTATCAGGCCCTGCAGCTTTTGGAATGCAAACGTTATCATCTCCAGACTTACACATATCCTTGGATATCGATTTCTAATCGACCGATACATATACCATCGACATCAGGCAATGACTAATGATAAAAATATGAAATTTAAATTTTTTATTGTTTTATAATCTTTTATGATTATATTTATTGATTGATTAACACTAAGTAAATTTAAATTTTATTTAAAAAAAAATAATTTTTAAAAATAGTTGTAAGTAAATAAACTGATTAATTTTTTACATTGAATACTGTTTCACTTTCCACTGGCAATTGTTAGATATAATAACGCAATTAGTTGCCACAGATTTAAATTTGACAGCTCTAAAATGAAATAAAATTATTTCACTATAAGATGACAATATTAGCTAGTTTAGTGCTGTCAAATTAAGTGCGTGCCTTCAGAATTAAATTAAATTTTCATGTTAACATAATTTCAAATTTTGACTAAATAATATAATGATAATTTTTAGACTACGTAATATATTTTTATTGATTATCGATATCCGATAATTATCGATATCCATGTTTTGCACGTCCGCCTCATCTCTAGATTTCTGAAACAGTGTACGGACATGGTATCTGACGTCCTGTTAAAAATAGCATTCTCTCACTTTAGCAACAGCAAAATTACCATAAGAGTTAAAAGGGTTGGTTTCCTTCACGTTCTTGGACCCTTATAAATCCTTCTATTGGATATATTCGTTCTTCTGAGATCTATAAGGATACCAATAAACAATTTTTATTTTTATTTTTTTATTTTTTATATATAATCATAATCATATTTATTGGTAACAAAATTACAAGTCAAAAATGTTTTTAACAATTAATGTCACATAGGTAACAGATAATAATTAATAAATAATGTCATAAATTCACAAATGTCAAGTAACATACTTTGAAACATCTTTCAGGAATCCGTCAACTGAGTAATATGCCTTAGCTATAAGAATTTTTTTTAATTTATTTTTAAATATGCTGGTGGAAGCCGCACTTTTCACGTCTCGGTAACGTTGTCTCTCTCTCGATCGACTATGCTCGCGCGTTCTATGCAGCAGCAGCTCGAAAATAATTTACGCATACATACAAACGTGTACGGACAGGCTGGTGCGCCTGTAGTATTAGTGGGTAATTGAATCTGTTTTCTTGTATGGATCGCCGGGGGTGTCATAATACAGTCAGCATAATAACTATACTTAGGCTATGATCTCACAATCACTTTCTCCTATTCCTTTAACAAAAAGTCGATTACCAACAATGTCATTCAGTCACGTGTGGTGAGTGACATCCGTCGGTTTCTGCGGTGTGTGTCTGTCCGTCTACGTAAATTCAAGTACCTACAGATGAAAATATCGCTTTCGATCATTAGACGGGTATTATAGTTGAGCTTAGATTGAAGGTCCATAGGTATAACTATTTTAAACTTTATTAAATGTTTAAATAACATGTGCCATTTTACAGTCAAAGTCAGCAAAGTAGTTAGTAGCACGTCAGCACTGGTTGGTAGACACGCTCATACAAAAAAAAACGATCAAGTGCGAGTTGGAACGCACCAAGGGTTTCATATCTTGAAAGTAAATGTATAAATAGTTATTTAAGTAGATAAGCACTCAATTAAGTAAACTCAGACCTACTTGTCGACCAACCAGACGACCGACCAGTCGACCAACCAGTCGTACGAATAGTCGATCAACTAGTCGACCAACCAGATGACCAACCAGTCTACCAACCAGTCGACCAACCAGTCGACCAACCAGTCGACCAACCAGTCGACCATCCAGTCGACCAACCAGTCGACCAACCAGTCGACACAATCGATACGATCTTCTAACGGAATTATTGATACTAGATTTAACAGATTTCTGCCAACCAACAGTGACAGCGAGAGAACTTCGTGTAGGGCAGATTTGACAGATCTCTAAAAAATCTGCATGACAAACAAACACGCCACGATCGAAAAAGCTTGACCTATGACCGAAGCACGCGTGGCATAATTGAAAAAGAGATTACTAACAAAACGTAACATTAGTATTGCATAACACCTTTCTCCTAAATCGGTACAGAAAGCGCTCAGTGTCAGTGGGGTCCCCCTAAATGATTATGATTAATAACCTGGCCAATGTTGGCACAATGTTGGGTTGTTTTAAAAAAACAATCAACAATGCCAATCAACGGGAGGCAGTAATAAAATGTTCGGTACGATGATGTTTCTTGTGTTGTCTAATCTAGTAATAACAGTTCACCGTTTAATGAAATTCTACATTTCCACAGTTAAATGTAACTCAAAGGACAACTGACAAAGAGTGACATGTAACAATGGATTGGACCTTTCAGATACCTACTTCAATTTATACTGACAGCTTTTTGGAAAACTAAACATAAACATTCTTTATTCCATTATTTTCGAAGCTCTGACTACACACAGCCCCGACACTTCATACAAGTGAACATATTTACTCACCTACTACTATTTATTATAGACTCAACCGTCTCTCCGTACACGTTTGTGTGTGCGCGTAACCTATCGAGAGAGGGACAACGTTATACGTCAACATATAAGTGCTTCTCTTTCGTACTACGCGCCGTGATTTTTTTTGCGGGCGACGTTAAACTGGCGGGGAGATGAATGCCGCTTCTTTACGTACTTGTAATATTTAGAATTTTCTGTTCTGACTCCCAAACTAGATAAACTGTATTTCAGGAGTCAAAACTGTGTGAAGCCGACGGCCGTTGAGGTAGATGAGTTCCCCGCGCAGCCAGATGTACTGACTACCTGAGGAAGCTGGCCGCAAGTAGCTGAATGCGAAAGGCGCAGGACTCCTACTCGTATGTTAAAATTTTACCCAAATTACTTTAAAAAAAACTATTTAGAGCTTAACATTTGGTTTCTTTTGTTTTTAATCGCTATCTATGCAGGACCGAGTGTGGTTTGGTTCATTGGGAAAGGCCTATGTCCAGCAGTGGACGTCTCAGGGCTTGATAGCCATGACTTATTGATGATGAATTATTTATTCTTTACTTATAAATTGAATTAATTTACCTTATGTTATGTGGGACGCGCTGTGCAACTCTTATAGAACCAATTCATCCGTCGGACCCATAATAACACCGGTAAGTATTAATTTGTGATTGGTTAGAGTATTTAGACTAATCGTGACTGCTTCAGTGCTTTCTAACCAATCTCACTCGCATCTAAACTTAATTGACTTATTATAAATGCTGTAATCTTTTTGTTGTTGTTTAACTTGTTTAATTGCACTTGTAAACTGTTGTAATTGTCTATAACAATTAGAAAGATTAAAAGCATTAAGCTTTTATTGCAGGAGTGGTCAACTTTTGTTCTTCGGGCCGCATGTAAGAGCTCTTGGTTTGTGTCGTATGTTTAATCCATTCTTACTTGAGAAAAGTACCAAATCATTTCTATTAACAGTAACAGAACTTATCAATAAAATGTCTAAAGTATTCAGTTACGTTTCTTAATTTTCAAAGTATTAAGCTATGTCACTACTGCAAGCTTAAACTGCTGCTTGTATGTAATTTAAAAATGGAAATTACTTTTTACCAAATAAAATCTTTTTTTTTAAGTTTTTTTTCTAATGTATAGAATAAATACAAACGTGTTTTCCCATTAATCATAGTTATTTTAAGGTTTTTTTTGTCTCACGGGCTGTCTAGTAGTAATACTACTAGACAGCGCTAGTGTTCAAATAACAGATATAAATTTTCCTAATTTTATTTTAAGGAATTTATGTACAGTACTTTCCGAATTCACTTTGAAGCGGTTGTACGTAATTCATTAAATAAACGTTAAATCTTATCACAAATGATTGGAAGGTATTACACTACAAATTGGTAGTCTAGAAGGCCGGAAAATTTGATTTTCATCGAGAGATTGTAGTAAATAAATTCAGAAGAAAATCTAAACACACTTCTTAAGGTTCAGTAAACCTTAAGAAGTTTGACCGTCCCTGATTTAGAGCAATTTGCGAATGATTTAGTTGACCGACTCGTTGATAGAGAAATGTTGATGATGATTGCAAATAAAAATTATTACACGTACAGTAATCCATTGTTATGTAAAACGTCTCTTATTTTAGAGTTATGACGCCGATTATATTTTTAGACTATATAATAGGGTCGTTAATAGTTAGAAATACTGTATCAATTGTCATATTGATGGATGGTGTGAAAGATTAAGTGCACATCCAATAAATTTTTCTACTGGACTACGCCCCTCTCATAGGAGTCCACTATAAAGCACCGCACAGCAATTTGTCTGTACGATCGACAAATTAATCGTGACCCATCCAGATTTTGCTCAGATTCTGCACGATGCGTTGCACTTTTATGACATTCTAATTGTTCGTTAATTTTACAGAATCTCAATATATTAGTAAAAGGCGGAGCGGCGGCGGGCGGCCTTTTTACATGCTACTGCGCGCGATCGCATTGATCTTTCGTATCGATTTGTTATTGAAGCGGATAAGCTACAGTAGGTTACGATGGGAGACCCCCGGGCGGTCACAGAGGTTATAATGGGACCACGTGGTTTATGTACGCTCCCATACGAGCAGTCAGCCGACATTTTATAAAAGATGCCACACTGTCATCCATCACTGTACACCTGCTGTGACCTTTAAAGGTCGCAGGTGTGTTGCCGTACTCTCTAGGACTCACTTCTAGGTAGTTTCTGGAATGCCTTTAAATGCACTGTCTCTGTTCAAACTGACACATAAATATCGTTAATAGGATAATTATCTCCAAGACCTACTTTCAATTAAAATGGCCTTAAATACTAATAAAACTTTAAACACGTAGGCGAGACTCAACCCAACTAGTACACTGGCGAAATATGCAGCCATAAGCTATAAAATAGGTCCATAGTGGAGGTATATCGGTGCACCTGACAGCGCTATGCCCCCATTATAGATCTATTAAGTTATAAAAAGGCTGCCAAATTGTCGAGTTGAAGATAATATATTGATTTGGTACAGATTACTTACTAGCTCTTAGTGCCTTGTCTCACACCAAGTTGGCTGGAAGAGATCTCTTTTACTATATATATATATATATATATATACTTTAAAAAAATAGTGTTGTCACTAAATTATATACCTAGTGATTTAAAGTTTCACGTACTTATGGTGAAATTTATCTTTTTTTAAACAAAGTATTCATTCAAACAGAGTACTTGTCGTGTGGATCCCGTCTTATAATAGGGCCACCCCTATCTTTCCCGTGGGTGTCGTCAAGGCGACTAAGGGATTGCACCAAGGACGGGCAGCAGCGTTCTCCTGTGTGTGTATGTTAAGATCATTACTGCGATCACCACTCCGCCTGCAAAGCGTGGTGATTATGGCAAATCCCCCAATGGACAATTTACTAAAAGTGGTATCCTATTGGGGAGGCCTATGTCCAGCAGTGGACGTATTTAGGCTGATGATGAAACAAAGTATTACGAAGCAAGTATAAAGTTTAATTTCAGATATTTGATTTAAAAGTTTGTACGGAAGGCGGATTTGTAATAAGCTATGTTAATATGCAGATGTCTTCAGCATTAGTTTCAGCATTTACGATATGCTTTTTGCTATTATATCGTATGTAATACAGTATGACGTAGTACAAGCAGTGTCGGATAACCTGTACGCTTCTTTATTGGATTTTTCATCAAAAGAAAGAAAGCAAGAGCAATTTCAATAAGGAAATCAATTAAGTGCCTAAATTATTCTTACACCCATCGAAACTGTGAGAACCAAAACCTCTTCAATGGAAGAAAGTAGTTCCATTTTCCAGTTAACCTTAACTTTTAACGTGTTCACACACCGATGGGTTTAGAAAGGGCTATAGTTGACGTAACTAAAGTTATAAATTATATATTTCGACAAACAACGTTCTATAGCTATATGCATGAAGCTAAACAATTTTAGGTGGGCGCCTCCCGGAGCGAATTTTGTTCCTTGAGGTTCATCATCATCATCAGGTTATTTTTGTCTCCACTGCAGGAGCACAACCCTCTCTCATCTGCCGGAGACAGACGGAGGATTTGGCCTACACTCCCCGCGCTGGCCAGACGGGTTTGGGAGGCCTGATTAATGTTTTATAATGTATTCCCTTAGTCGCCTTGTACGACATCCACGGGAAGAGTTGGAGTGGTCCTATTCTACTCTACCGGAAACTACACGGCAATATCCTAGAGGTTAATTTTCTTTAATTATTTCTTCATTATAAAAATTTACTAAAAAGTAAATAAACAATAAAAAGGGAGTAAAAATAACATGTAAAAAAGCTAAATCTTATCTCTTTAAGAGATTTCCGCCAGCCTACCAGCGACAGAGGAAACTTCGTGTTGAGACACATATGTGGTATATAACAAACAATCTATACATATAATAAAACAATGGAAAAACAAAAGAAAAGCGAATCTGTACATTAAAGTAAAAAAAAATCACTCCCTGGAAAGGAAAGGAAAATGGCGGAGGAAGGGTTGGGGTAGGGAGCAGGAAGAGGTGGAGGAAGGGGTTTCTAACGTTGTGGGAAGGGCATGAGGAAGGAAAGAAAATGGGAGAGGGGAAAGAGAACATCACCTGCGAAATTATTAGTGTTTTAATCAAATAAAAACTCCTAACTTCTTGCACAATATAAAAAATATAAATAATTTTATGATAATCTTTTAATTCATGATAAACATGAAGTAAATGTCAACTTTATTTTAAAAAAACCATTAATTCTGTGGTCAAACGGGCGGAACCGCCGTCGGCAGGCTAATTTTATGTATATGAATATTTTCAGATTAATAGATTTCTTTAAGGACTTAGTAATACATAATTAATGTGTAATGTTAAGTTGTCCAAGCGGACGAAGTCGCGGGCAACAGCTAGTACTAAATAAATACATAAATAGCATATACTTCTACTACACATAAACTTAGATAAAATATAAATACGCTCCATTGGCCCAGTGACTTCGTCATTGGACTCGAGAGCCAGAGGTCGTGGGTTCGATCCCACTGGAGACAGACAACTCTGTACAATTAATCGACGTTGTATATTTCTTGAATTGTCGTATCCTTGTTCAATCCCCATAGTACTGGAGAAAATTCTAGTTTGGGATTAGACAATTATATGTATATTTATATATGTTAGATATGTAATATTAATTTTTATAGACTAGTTGTTGCCCGCGACTTCGTCCGGGTGGACAACTTAACATCAAAAATTATTATGTATTTCCCATAGGAATGGCATGTTTGTTCGGGATAAAAACTATCCTATGTCCTATTCCAGGACCTAACCTATATGTGTGCCAAGTTTCATCACGATCCGTCCGTGGTTGAAGCGTGATCGAGTAACAAACATCCAAACTTTGCATTTATAATGTTAGTGGGATATATATAAGAGGTCATAAATTCGTATCATTTCAAAATGTAAATTGAATGACTTATAGTAGCACTCCGTGTGATTTTCAAATATTAGATACAAATAAGGCTACAAAGTCGAGCTTGAACCTTTTAACTATACCGCTACGCTTCAAAATCATGTTTTACGCATTTATAATATTAGTAGGATAATTAGATATGTGTAAATAAATACACATACCTTACTAATTCCCTGATCGGACAGTGCTTGATGATTGTATTTTGTCCAGTATATCAAACATTTTATTTTACTCAATTATTCCCTTAGATAATCGTTGTACCTCAACACGGAGGCAGCGATGTTGTTCGCCACACATCACGCCAAGGGGTATCACGGAGCGAAAAGCGGACGAAGAAAAGTCGCTTTGCGACATTGGATTGCGCAAAGTGGCCATTGTCTTTGGAGGTTGCGGGTTCGAATCCCGCTAGGGGCAAATGTTCGTATGATGAATATGAATGTTTGTACCCAAGACTTGGATGTATATATATTTATTTAAGTACGAGTATGTCTATCCGTTATCTAGTAATCATACCACAGGCTCTGCCTAGTTAATAGATAATTGGTGTGAATGTCTGTCATATTTATTTATTATTATTATTTATTATTTGCCTACCCTTCTGGGACCAAGGCGTGAGCATTATGTATATATGTATGTACTCTACTCGTAGTATTAAATTAAGTATATGTTCCTTTACTGTTAAATTATTAAATGGCAAATTTCTCAATTTTATTCACCAAGTATTACCGGAAGAAAAGTATAAAACAAACTTATTCTGTAATCGTTCGATAATTTTTATTACCGCGACTTGCAAGCCCTTTAATGTCCCTATTCTGAGAGCTCGAGGCTAGAATCGTAATCGGCGCGATTCAAAACGAATGTGCTTAACGATGTTATCGCTATTATATAATTTTTTCCTACATGCAATCGTTTAAAACGTATCGAGATTTGAGACGAGGAGATAAAGTTCTATGGTCAACTGAATGGGACTGTGAAAGCGAATATAAATTAAATAGTAAAAAAAGAAAAACCGTGTGAAATAACGTACTTGTAATAATACATAACTATTGTTCAGTTATCAAAGTGTGACGATAGTTCAAAGGTAACAAAAACCTTTGTCTTGTGTCGTATAATTTTGCTAAATACATTACGGAACGAAAAAAAGGTCCATAGTTAATCCTACTAATGTTATAAATACGAAAGTTGGATATTTGTATGTTTGTTACTCAATCACGCTTCAACTACTGGACGGATCGTGATGAAACTTGGCACACATATAGGTTAGGTCCTGGAATAGGACATAGGATAGTTTTTATCCCGAAAAAACATCCCATTCCTACGGGAAATACATAATAATTTGTGATATTAAGTTGTCCATGCGGATAAAGTCGCGGGCAACAGCTAGTAAATAATAAATATATCAGACAAAGGTTTGGAGGTCTCATTATGTGTACTAAGTATATGTTTTTGTAGTCGCTGAATCCGAATTCAGGGTCAGTTTCATCCCAGGACGTCTGGATCCACCCATAACCTCAAAAAATCTGCTATATTCGTTGAAACCACAAACCATATGGCTCTGAAACTTCACAATCCTATAAAACAATAACCAAGGGACCCCACAACGTAATAACTCCATAACCTCATAGCAACATAACCCCATAGTTTCTGACGTGGGCAACGATCTCTATGTACTACTAGATGGAGCGTTCCAAACAATTACTTTGTTCCACGCAAGGAGCCGCAACTCGTTCACATTCACTTTGACACTTGTACAGTTACAATACAATACAATACAATACACTTTATTGCACAAACAAATACAGTTACACGTTATAAAAGTTACAAGTAGTACAATTTAGGCGGTCTTATCGCTTTAAGCGATTTCTTCCAGACAACCTTTGGGTAGAAAATATTATGCCAGATAAATAAGAAATAAGTTACTACGCAGAACATTTGATTATTGACTAAATATTGACGCTATTTACCCTATATTTAGTAATAATTAAATGTTCTGCGTAGTAACTGCACAAGTTTGAAATGAATGTAACCGAGTTGCGGCTCCTTGCGTGGAACAGAGTAATTGTTTGGAACGCTCCATCCAGTAGTACATAGAGATCGTTGGACGTAGGGGTCTCACTAAGTGTACTACATGTTTTTGGGGTCACTGATTTCAGATTTGCACAGAAACGATTGGTATATAGTTTTCATGTGCCGACACGAAAAGTAAACATTTTTATTTTTATACGATATATTTCGCTACATTTTCTTTAAGACCGCGGGTAATGTTGTAGCATAGAAGCTAGTATATAAGTTACAGGTATATATCAATATATTCTCACGCGGTTAACCGCCTGGAAAGCGATGCGAAGTTTATCGTCCGTTAATATCGCGCCGATAGAACGCAACAATGCGACGTAAACCACGGTTAATTTGCTTGAAACTATGACAAATTAAACCTTACACCACAGCTACATAACTGTTATCCAAGCTTAGAGATTAACATACATTACAGCTATATGTTATTGGTGTATGCAATATTTTAATTAAAATAATTATAAACCGTGAATGAGCCGTGTGGTTTCCGGTAGAGTAGAATAGGACCACTCCAACTCTTCCCGTGGATGTCGTACAAGGCGACTAAGGGAATACATTATAAAACATCAATCAGGCCTCCCCAACCCGTCTGGCCAGCGTGGGGAGTGTAGGCCAAATCCTCCGTCTGTCTCCGGCAGATGAGAGAGGGTTGTGCTCCTGCAGTGGAGAGAAAAATAACCTGATGATGATGATGATGAATTATAAACAACTTCTAATTATATGAAGGTTTGCAACAACAAAAAACTATACATGGATGGTTAACTTACCTATTTAGCCGTAAAGGTGATAAAGTAACTAAGTAATCAAACATTTATTATCATTAAAAATAATCTCAATTGTAGATATTAAAAATCATTGTAGAAATTAAAATTGTTACGACACAGCCCACGTGACGTGAGTTTTTGATGTGGCACTAGACGAATCAATAACAACGACGTCCATAGACGTACTGTCGAGGTGGGAGCCACCAGTATGACGTCTATTAACGTACTGATGTTATGTTATTTGAGTATATGTATTCTAAGTTTATGTATCGTAGAAGTATGTATAGTTTATCTATTTATTTAGTATCGTTTGTTATGTTTTTACACACATGTCTGCCCTTTCACGAAGTTTTCTCTGTCGCTAGTAGACTGGCAGAAATCTCTTAAAGTGATAATCATTACCATTTGTACATGTTATTTTTTTCCTTACTTTTATTGTTTTGTATGTTTTTTATAGTTCTGCGTGTGCAATAAATTTTTAAATAAAATTTTTTCTTCTTTCATTTTTTAATCTCATTCATATCAAATTACTGAACATAAGTTAGATTTTAGTATACATACTATTGTGTCAAAGGTTTAAATTTACTATAAAATATAAATTTGGCGCGGCACCATTGAAGATAAGTTATTGGCTTTGATAAAGTGATCTCAATGATTCATCGCACCTTACAAAATAGAAATACTACACAAAATACGATTCAAAATCGCATCTCACTTCCTCATACATTTCATCTTTACAAATTACAAATGCATTTATTTACTACACAACTTTTTGTGAAGTCTGGTGCCTGAACTAGGTTACACAGTAGCCTGTAAATACAGGTCGCCAGGCTCCACCTCCACCTCAAATAAATACTATCCACGAAAATGTTATTGTTTAGGTCTAACCTAAAGGCACCTAGAGAGTTATATAAGACAGACCTGAGTACAGAAACTTTGTGTCATTCAGCTACAATTTAACTTATAAAGCCGGATTTATTCTTTGTAACTAAACCGTGCGAAACAGCAACAAAGTAAAAAGGCTTTTATGTGTATAATATAAAGAATGATTCATTTTAATAATGGAATAGTAAACGTCTCTATGTATCTAACTTTCGCGTTTCTTATTTTATTTTAGTGTTAATAATATAATTACTATAAGCACAACAACATCTAGTTCTGCAAATGCCAACCTTACCTACATAGCACACGGTGTAGACCGAACAATTACTAATAGCTATGGACTGTCGATACCGTGTACATATGTACTTGGTGAGTGGAAAGATAGTATCCACTTACCATAATGTGGGCTGTACCTAGGATTGTCATCTCTAAAATCTGCCAACCAGGACAAGAATCATGAAAACCCCGGATTTTGGAGCTCACAACCCGGATATGTCAACAGATGTTTTTTGACAAGTTACTTAGTAAAATAATAATAAAAAGTAGTTTTAATTGTTATAAATCAACTTTTTATTTATCTTCATATAATTTTAGACTAGCGGCCTCGTCAATGTCAATGCTATATAGCTCTTTTCACTTTCGAAATAGGTTAACAACCGTTAAATTTATTATCAACCGTAGTGCAAATTGATCTCGTTAACGTAAAATTATTCAATTATTAACATAAAAACAAGATATAAAATAGAAAACAAAAACATTGTCCCTGGGTGCTGAAAGCGATGTAAATGCTGAGATGTAAAATTGCAATAAAGCACCAGGTTTAAACTCCACTATCGCTTTACCCAAGGTATATAAACCCCAACGATCTCTATGTACCTACTACCAGATGAAGCGTTCCAAACAATCGCTCTGTTCCACGCAAGTAGTCACAACTTTTTCACATTCACTTTGAAACTTGTGCTGTCACTACGCCGAATATTTAATTATTTACTAAATATTGACGCTACGGTTAAATAATGTCAATATTTAGTAATAATTAAATGTTCTGAGTAGTAACTGCACAAGTTTCAAAGTGAATGCGAAAGAGTTGTGGCTACTTGCCTGGAACAGAGTGATTGTTTGGAACGCTCCATCTGGTAGTACATAGAGATCGTTGTAGAATCCCACTAATATTATAAATGCGAAAGTTTAGATTTTTGGATGTTTGGATGTTTGTTGCTCAATCCTCTTCAACCACTGGGCGGATCGGGATGAAACTTAGCACACATATAGGTTAGGTCCTAGAATAGGACATAGGATAGTTTAAAACATCTCATTCCGACGGGAAATACATAATAATTTGTAATGTTCAGTTGTCAAAAAATACAAATACTTTATTGATAATTTTCATTACATGTCAATTTAAAATTAAAATATAAATATGTCAGATGTCATCATGTAAATTAAATTACAACAAAAATAATATTAAAACAAAAATAGAATATTTAATGTCAATAGATCTTAAAAATTAAAAATAAATTAAAATAATTACACGAATTTATTCAATTTGTAGAACTCGTCCAAACTATAAAACGCGTGCTCGATAAGCCAGCGCTTTATCTGCGTCTTAAATGCCCTTAGGCGGACGAAGTCGCGGGCAACACCTAGTACTAAATATGTTTACGTAAAGAAGCAACACTCATCAGTCCCACCGCCACGCTGCCCGCCGGTACAAAGTTACTACGCCAGCGCGCTATCGACCGGCGCGGCGTCGAGAGATCGACGCTATAAGTTAGATAGACAAGACTTATGTTGTTGCCGTATAACGTTGTCCCTCTCTCGATAGACTATGTGCGTGTGCTGGGTGCAGCAGCTCTACAATAATTTACCCACACACCCATAAGTATCAGGACATACTGGTGCGCCTGAAGTAGTAGGTAATTAAATCTGTTCGCTTGTATAGAGTTTCAGAGGTGTAATAACTTTCACAGGCTTGTAGGATAAAATTATATCAAAATACAACGATATCTATGTGCAACTAGATGGAGCGTTCCAAACAATCGCTCTATTACACGCAAGTAGCCACAACTCTTTCACATTCACAATGAAACTTGTGCAGTTACTACGCAGAACAATTAATTATTACTAAATATTGACTGTCAATATTTAGTAAATAATTAAATTTTCTAAGTAGTAACTGCACAAGTTTCAAAGTGAATGCGAAAGAGTTGTGGCTACTTGCATGGAACAGAGCGATTGTTTCTAACGCTCCATCTAGTTGTACATAAAGATCGTTGTCAAAATATAATTCTTTTTGGTAATTAATTTAGTAATAGAAAATTTCCTTTTGAGACGACATCCCACCAAAAAGTCCTCAACTTATTTGTTTATACGGTAACATTGATGTTCTCGTATGTTGCAATGCATAGATAAACAGTCTGCAGCGGAAATTGCGTGCAGCCGCGGGATAAAGTTGAAATAGCACCGTCCAATCATCTGTTACTAACAAACAAAAGGTGTCTGGCCGGGATGGCATTGTCTGAGCGAGCGCTCGCTGCGGTGGAAATACTGAAATGTGTTGTTTGTGAGTCAATACTGAAACTGGAGGCTTTAATTCATTTTCCTATCGGATTTTTAATTTGGTGTAGGTTACCTTGCCGTGTGGATTCCGGTAGAAGAATAGGACCACTCCAACTCTTCCCGTGGATGTCGTACAAGACGACTAAGGGAATACATTATAAAACATCAATCAGGCCTCCCCAACCCGTCTGGCCAGCGCGGCGAGTGTAGGAAAAATCCTCCGTCTGTCTCCGGCAGATGAGAGAGGGTTGTGCTCCTGCAGTGGAGACAAAAATAACCTGATGATGAATATGTACGAGTAGGTACCTAACTTTAAATTATCATCATACCATCCCTTTAACGTCCACTGCTGGACATAGGCCGTCGCCAATGCTATAATGCCTGGGAAAAATAGATTTAAAAAATTTTCTTTTTTTATTATTGTAATAAAGGGTTCTAACCTATTTTTGGTTTATGCATTGGACTCGATTACTAGAGATCGCGGTTCGGTTCCCAACGGGGACATCCAGCTTTGGTACAATTTTTACAAGTTGATTATGGCATGGAAGTGATTTTGTGAATTTTCTTGAGGTTGTCTAATGCACAGGAGAAAATCTAGTTTTTTTTTAATTTTAAGTATTATCGTATTATGGACAACACGACGATAGGAATTCATTTCATTTTTTTTATTCTGAAAGGTAAATCCATGGAGGCTGAAAAGGTTTTTAGTATGGGATGCTGTAGACATGTTGGTACAGTACGTACTATATTTGCGTCGAAACCATTCCGCCGTTCGCGATAGACCCCAAATTGTTTACGCCATCTTTACTTAGTGGTTACTATATTTTTAAGCCTTTTGGGGTTGGAATACGGGGCCTTGATAGCCGGGAGCTCTCCGTCTTATCTGAGAGATCTCAAAATAAACGTTTGTTTTTGCAGTTACCTCGTTTTAGTTACTTAACCCAAGGGGTCTTGAATTGAATTTTTTGTCACCATTGCCCGATATTTCTACATTTGGATCATTCGCAAGTTTCGGTGCAAAATTTTACATTGCATATTGAACTTTTTCTTCGTAATCGTATCGTAGCAAACGTACGCAAATTTTTACATTACGTAGTGGGGATAAAGTTAAATATGCAATGTAAATATTCTTCTCTTCGTTTCCCTTCGACCCGACTTTGCTCCAGTGTTAATCTGAATAATGGCCGTGGTCACGAGCTGGCAGGATAGACGATTGTCTTTGTCAACAAATTAGTCAAAATGTACTACTTATAGTTTGCAATAAGCCATTCAAATATTAAGCAGAAATATTTTAACACAAGCTGTTCGGTTCCGTTCAGCTACCCACATATTCGTTCTAAATTCAATGCAATCTCAGCCATCTGAACTAAAACCAACCCAACTCTCTTATCACCACGTTAAATTGAACTCCATAGTCTTAGAGCATAAAATCCAAATTCAAACGAGAGGATGACAGGTTTGTGAGTGTGCGAACTTACTCGCAGTTGACCGGGCGCGGTTTCGGATTGCGCCGGACTAGATGCATTCAATTACAAGTAGGCGCGAGGGATGAGAGATGAGCGGGTAGAGGCGGAAGTTATGCAGTGAGAGTTGAGCTGAAATATACTTGGGTTATATGGTGAAATAACATATAAAAAGGACCATTTATTTTGCCCATTTCATAAAATGGACTCTCTGGTCGGACAACTTAAGTTTATTCACAAAATATTTAAATATTAACACATTCGTTCATTATTAGTGTGTAATAATTAGATATTAGATAGTAATTAATAACTAACATTATCATGGCATATGGGAGGAGTCTCGCAGAGTCCAGTATGTTTGCCGAAGCAAGAGTTCCCCATCATTTTATTGTTGTTAGACCTCGTATATCTCTGCCTTCGCAGATAGACTGTGTATGAGTAGATCTAGCAATACATACATATATACATACATAATACTCAGGCCTTGGTCCCAGAGTGGTAAACAGAGACGATGGATCGCCACTTTGCGCGATCTTAACACACCTCACTAACCTCACTCACATTCATCAACCCTTTTCATGCACTTCCTTTTATTTTTCTCACTGTGAACCCCAGCCTTTTTGAGAAATAGGTACCATTGGCATTCCAAAAGCAATCAATGACGACTTACAAGCCCCATGTTTAAATATAGGCTATTCATTCAATTCAATTCAAACAGGTGTAGATAATATGTGTAATGTCTTTTATTGTTTAAATATTGATATTAAATATTTAAATGTTACTGTAGCTTTACCTTTTAATTAATTACTATTCTAAGGGAAACAAGTGTTCATTTGAGTTTCGAGAAACAAGTAGAAACTAACGGCAACAACACGACTGAATTCCAACATTTATGAATAACGTTTTCAAAGCGAGCGCTTATAACTTGGACCGTAATCTAATAAGGCGGTACATTTGCATCTGTTATACGTGTTATGTTATAGAGTTCATTCGATTCAAATTAATGGCCGGCCAGATAATGGAAGCGGGTCCAATGCTCCCGTAATTTATTTAGAACGTCACATCTATTTCAGACTTTCGTTTCATCTCAATGGGAATATAAGGAAGTGTCGGTTCACTCTTGACCGATGTGGAAGTAATTAATGTTATGTATAGACTAGGATTAAAGTAAGTTAAATATCTTTAGGTATTTATAACTTTGCTGCACACAATTATACAAAGGCGAATTAATTATATGGCAGAAGACAGTTGACCAAATCAGTAGGTCAGATCAATAAGGAACCTACCCAAAAAAAATTCATTAATTCATTTAGTCGGCCTTTACCATTTCAATAAGACATAAGCACCGCTCGGCCACCACCAGCTAGGAGCGGGGCGGCGAGCGGCGAGAACAAACGTACAAAAATGTTAGCAGCACACCACGAGGCGCCTCAATCAGCGGCCAACCCTCCGCCTGCCGAAACCGCGCCGCTCACCGCGCCGCGTCCCGCTAAGCCAAAAGTCGTGGCCGAGCGGTTACAATACTATACATCACAGTAAACCCATAACAAAACTACACTCATTTTTATGAGTGTCAAAAGCTTTAAAGTTATCTCAGAACAGTGTTTTCCGGGTTGTTCCCTTATTGAACGGACTCACCAAAATAAAAAAAATTGTGAAACGACCCAACTACACTGGCGAAATATGCAGCCATAAACTATAAAATAAGTCCATAGAGGGGGTATATCGGTGTTAGTGCACTTGACACTGCTATGCCCCCACTATGGACCAATAAAGTTATACAATAGCTGCATAACTTGGTAGTTAGGTAAGGAGCATCCATCTATTTACAGCAGATACAGTTAGAAAACACACACACTAGGTGTACCACGGACACTAAGAGTTCCACAGACACTATGGGTACCGCAGATTCTTTGGGTAACGTAGACAACGATCTCTATGTACTACTAGATGGAGCGTTCGAAACAATCGCTCTGTTCCATGCAAGTAGCCACAACTCTTTCTTATTCACTTTGAAACTTGTGCAGTTACTACTCAGAACATTTAATTATTGACATTATTTAACCGTAGCGTCAATATTTAGTAATAATTAAATGTTCTGCGTAGTAACTGCACAAGTTTCATTGTGAATGTTAAAGAGTTGTGGCTACTTGCGTGGAACAGAGCATTGTTTGGAACGCTCCATCTAGTAGTACATAGAGATCGTTGCTTGGGGGTAACACAGACAGTAAAGGTAAATTACCAAAAGTAAAATGTAAATCAATATACATATGATTTTTCTTTGTCTGGATCTGCGTTTTCATTCTTTTAACTAATACGTTCATAGTATAGCAAATTTGAAAACAGGAAATCCTATTTTATTCCGTGATTATTTACATATAAAAAGTAGAACTCCAAACGGCATGAATGCATATGTGATTATTCAAATGAAAGATGAGCAATTTGTTATGCGATAGAAACTTATTTAGATAATATACCTAATCCCATTTGCGCAACTAGTAATGAGGTATATGATTAATCGAATCTCATTATTGGCCCGAAAATAATTAAAACAAAACCAGGTAAAGAGGTCGAAACTGTGGTCGAAGAAGTTCAACATTTGAAAGATCGTCAAAAAAGGAGCCAATATTGACCATTTCTATCTATTAGACATACTGAGAGAATGTTAAAGATTATGCCATCGTTTCGTCTCGCCGATCAACCTGCCAAAGGCCAAAAATACCTTGCCATGTCACCCTGAGGACTATATTTTGTTCTACCCTTTAAAGCGGAACACAACCATTGTTATACACCATCATTAAAACAAAAACAAATAAGAGGGTGGTGTCCATCCAGAACGATCCTCAAATAGGATCCTCACACAGATGAATTGAATGATGAGGCAGTCGAGTTCTGGAGTGGAGACCGCGGCTCGGCACGCACAGAGTGGGATACCACGGACCGACGACCTGAGGAAGATGACAGGGAGCGTCTGGATGCGAAGGACGGAGGACCGGGTGTGGTGGTATTCTCCAGTATTGGACGTCTCAGGGCTCATATGATGATGATAGTGAAATTGTATCTAGTTTGAACATAATATCTCTACTCGGTCCTCCGCCATCCTCATCAGTTTGACAGAGGACTTCCTTACACTGCAAATTCTGGTACGTCTGGTACATTTCAGCCCTAGCTAATCTAATCAGGACATTGCACTACCTTTTTCTTGTATCATGTTACTTCAACAGCAATGCTAACGAAAGAAGAGATTCTGAAGAAAAGAGATAATTTTCAATTCTTCACCTGTTGGCCTCGACAAGTGATTTCATTATTCTATTTTGTCTTTCATTTCTTCTTTCCCCTTTAAGAGCTGCATTAACCCAGTTTACACGGCATTAGAGACTGCCATAACATTCTTTTATTACTAACAAATGAAAGAGCGAAAACAAACTATGGACGAAATCAATGGATTGCATGTGTAACCCGTCTCAGTGTTTATCCGTTGAGTTATGGCCACCGAGTCATCTCAGCTGCAACTCGTTGTGTTCAGATAAACAATGCTATCTACGGCTATGACTATGTAGGGCATTGGTCGTTTAGGGAAGAAGACTCACAATAGATGTTTGGGTATTTCTTTAAGAATTGCAATACCGTTTAATCGGGGAAAAACATTCACTGCAAACGTTAATGAACAAAAATAGCAATGTTTCGTTAAATATGTTCTAAGATAAAGGAAATATTTCAAATACTGATATTATAAAAGAGGTTTCGTAGATTAAAAATATAATAGGTATATAGACTATGATGAAATAAGACGGTAATAGTCAGTCCCTTTAAAAAGCAAGGTAAAAATATTTTTCTATTCCAGTGCAGGCCATTTGTCTTGATATACATGTAGATAAATACGCAAGCCCATCTCAAAACTTAGGCTCTCGATGGTTTAACATAAATACAATATTCTTTACGACAGTTCCAATTCTTTCAATAACTAGCACTCACCTGAAACAGCAGATATCCAGAGTCGTACATCCAGAAGTCATCTGGCGCGTTGCCTGGCTTGGTGAGCTGGATAGCGAGGCAACGCTGCAGGATAAGCTGGCAGCGCTGCCCCCCCGCCCCGCGGCCCGCCATGCCTCACGCGGTCCCCGACGCAGGCGGCGGCATGCTCTGGAAAGAAAGAGAAGCTCAATTTATAATGCGAAAGGGGAGTTCTTTTCTGCTTACATAACATACATAATTCTCACGCCTTGGCCCCAGAGGGCTCCAGACAAACGTCGCAAAGCGACTTTCCTTGGGCCGCTTTTCACCCCTTGATACCACTTGGCGTGACGTGTGGCGAACAACATCGCCGCCTCCGTTTTGAGACATATTGTGGTACCACGATAAGCTCTTTTTTATTTATTTAATAGTTTATTGTACACACAAATTTACAAAGAACAACACAAAGAAAAGAAAATTATACAAAAGGATAAGCTTATTTCTAAAGAAATTTCTTCCAGCTAACCTGCGGTGAAGACAAGGGATTATGGAGAGGCAGTAGTCGCGTGTACCTACTATATATTAAATAATCATAGAACATATAATACAATAAGCATAAACTAATAAACTATAAATATCAATACAGATACATAAATATATATGTATATATAAATATATATTTGTATATGTAATAAAAATATACCATATATTATTGACAGAGAGTAAGGTAGTGCTCTGTAGGTAGGTAGAGTAGGTAGTAGTCTTCTGCTTAGAGCATAGAAAAGTATTTTCTTTGAGTTCAAAAAACCACTAATTTCAATGTAAAGGCTGCGAACGCTAAATACCAAAACCTTTTTTAGTGTTCGCAGTCTTTAGATTAAAAGTAGAGATGCTATCTAAAACAAATAAAATTGAGAAGCCAAATTAATCACAATTTTCCAAAAAAAAAAATCCCAAAAACATTACCGATAAAATATCGTATCGAAACGCTGATGGTAATGCGAGACAATGCTATGGATAATTCCCCCAATACAGCGGATTATCTCGACTGTCACTGTCAAACCCTTGACATGACATTTTGAGAACAAGGTAACTTTGAAGCGTATTGTTTGATAACAATGTCCATTTGCGTCCCGAATTCTGAAGAATGTAACACTATGTTTTACGTAATTGCAATGCCATGAAAAATTGTGATACTTGCGGATTGTGTGTAAGAAATGTCATGGGAGTCATAACACCATACTGCATTACAACATTAGGGGCTTTATCGTCTGCTTACTGCAAAATGTCACTAACTGCCCAAGAACAACCATAACAGTTAGTGACTTATTTTTATAAACCTAAGGTTCTAATTAGTAAGCAAACATTTTGTTGTGTATGAAATTTCAGGCCTTATTTTCAGATCATTTCTTGGTCGTTGGTCATTTGAAGAACCTCTACACAAAATATATTCTAGATCCAGTTGTCCAAGCTTTATGGATCAGTCTATCATAGACGAAACCCAACTGTTTATAGGTCTAAATAGATTCATTAATAAAATAAATGATAGTTCCTATCGACGTTAAGTTAGTTCCAAGTTTAGTCATAGTGAAAGGAGATAATTATAGTACACGACCTACGTACTGTAGTCGTTGGTAAAAACCAATTAACTATGTCTGTTAATACCAAAAATGGTCCCACAGACATCATACCGGAAGGCGGCCAATTGCATAAATGAACATAATTTTCAGTGTCTCTACTAACAGCTTTTAGTCAGAAATTTCCATAATCGGACAGTTTACCTAACTTTGTATTTATTTTACAAACTTATTTTTACACTTCGGTAACGCTGTTATGCCAAGTTTTAGTTTAGAATTCAATTTGTGTGAGTTACAAGTTAAGTTGGTATGTAGGGTAAATGTATAGTGGACGCGATAACTTCAGTCGAACGCACAATGCTTACATCACGCTATGTAAGTTACGTTGATTTAAATTGTCGGGAAGAGCTTTTACTTCAAGTTGTAATGTAAACTCTTGCTTGTAGAGTCGTAACTGTTATTGAATAAATGTTTATTTTACTTCCACTTTTCTAGAGCACACGTTAGAGCTATTCTAGATATTTCGTACTGCAATTTGCGAGAATTAGCACTAAGTATGTACTCGTACAACTCAAAAATATATTTGTTCCTGTTTGACTAGCACGAGAGCCGGTGGCATTAACATGAATAAATATTTTATATGTACTCTTGTCTGTGTATACTATTCACAAATATAACACTCAGAATGCGATCAACTTGTGCAAATTGTACAAAGTTGTCTGTCTGTCTGCAAACGAACCCACTAGATCTGGAGCTCGAGTCCGACGAGGCGGTCAACGATGAAATGAGGTGATTAAATCAAAATCAAAACATTTATTTTCAAAATTGGAATACGTTATTCTCTTTTTGACGTCAAATTCTGCCTAAAACTACTCCAGTTTCACCTGTAAAACCGAGGGGAAGAAGTGGCAACAAACCCAACGGCACATTATTCGATGAAAGATAGTACCTACAACCTAAGTCAACTAAGAACACAGTTATGTGATCCATAATTAAAAATTAGATTAAAATAAAATAAATGATATAACTCGAAGAGATTTTGCCTGCGGCAAATCTAAAACGGTTAGAACTTAACTGGTATGTATCGTCATATATGACGTCACCCCAAGCTTATTCACCATCTTCCCAACCGATCGCGTGCGCACAAGCCTCAACCAAATTGCGGCACCACTCCATTTTGGAAATTAAGGTTGTGCCACACTAGACCTCTGCCGTCCGACCATTATAACGGCATCAGCGCCAATTCTCATGTTGTGTAACTTGCTTATGGATGTAATTTTTTTTTACTTTTTACGCCTTGTGGGACGGTCTTCAATTGTTTTTACTAAACATAAATCAAAATGATTTGTGCCTATTTGTTCCGGCGTGTGATTACCAGTTTATTTATATTTTGTTTAAGATTCAGGCGAAAGATTAATGTAGATTGAGTGTGTGTGATATAACACAAAAAAAATTGTTTTTCACTCCATCTCAGATGGTCGTTTTATCAAGTAGGCCTGACTCAGACAGATGTTCTTAATATTCATTCTTGACCTGAAACACTCTTCGTATAACCGTAATATATTATTATTATCTTTGATGTAACATACGTAAAGTAATCTGAAAGTGTCATAGCTATCTGCTTCTTCCAAGATATGGTACACATCATGATACCTCCAGTAAAAAAAATATTTGATTATCATGAGCTAAAGTTTTACCATTATCGTTTCCAGTAATCATAATAATCATAACTAGTTGACAGATTTTCTTTAACAATTCAAAGAAACCAACAACACTGTATTTTACGGTATGGAACAGATGTAATTTCAATAAACAAGTCTTTCTGTTTATAAGGGCTTTAAAATTAATTATAAACCAATACAATTTATAATATAGTAAAGTTACATATTGTTTTACAGCTATAGTAAAAACATCGATCATCATCATAGATTTTCAATATTCTCTAAACATTGTTGTTTAATATAAATAAAGCTAAATATTGTATTTATCAATAAAGTAGAATGTTCCTTCAATTTATTTAACATCATCAGGCTATTGACGTCCACTTTTAAACTTAGACCTTAGTTAAGACCTAGTGCATAAAATAATATTTTAAATGTGAATGTATGTATAAGTTCGTTTGTTCACTTATAAAAAGGCTCGTCAACTAAGTGGCATATTGTATTGGTTGCCTTATGTTCGCTATATTAATCATTATATGATTATTTAAAACCTAACTATGATCGAGTTAACAAGCTGAGTCAGTGCAAGGGAACAGGAGATAGTTCAAGAAAACAAGATCTTGGTGTAATCGTATTTGACAAATTTTTGTATAAATTATTATAACATGTACAATTTAATTAATTTTTATTCTACATTTTGACATATAAATATTTTTACGCATACGTAAATATGATTATTACGGAGTTAAGACGACTGTTCACTGTTAAAAAGATCTGGTTCAAATCAACAATTGTCTTTTTTTTTTAATGTTAACAAGGGAAAACATCTCTTTCACATCATATCTTGACTATTCAAAATAATAAAACCAGACGAAGTAGCGGGTTAATGTTGGTATGTAAGACCTTTCTACCAGTTGTATGTAAGACCTTCATTCGACCAGTTGACACGTTTTTATCGCCAATATTCTAAGAAAACTGTCTCAAAGTAAGACCGGTTATGACGCTGATTTCATTTGAACTAGATCAGTTTGAACGAGCGGTATATTAGTTGTCGTGGGCGACTAATAACGCTCTCGTGTCGTGTCCGCGAGTCGTACGACATGTGGCATGATTCCGTTGACCAAATCGGAATCCATTGTTAAGACACACACACTAAACGCTTTTTTTTTTTCTTTCCTCTTTTTTTGTTCTTTTTTTCGTCAATGTAATAAATATGTTTGAAATGGCTCACGAGACTGTATGTCAATACTATTTCTAATAATTATTGTCCTATTAACTTAGTTTTTAATAATGCAATCAATGTTGTATCAAATAGTCCGAGGGGTGGGGACCTGGTGATCTGTGCCACAGGTTCATCCTACTACAGACACCAGATTCTCACAAATAAGTGATGTAACAATAAATAACATTGTCACTATAGTTGTAACTATAAATAAAATATAAATAAGTGATTGTAACTATAAATAAGAATTTTAATGTGAAAATATTTGTGGGAATGAAACAATAAATACTTACACTTTGACGTTTAGCAGTTACAAGCGAAAAACCATGGTTGTATGAGACGAATACATAACACGTCTTATTATTTTAACAAAGGTGTATAAAAGAGTATAGGAGTTAAAAGTTTAGAACGCTCTTTCTGAAAAGTTACCTTAATGGAATGATGTGTCAGGTTGCTCCCAGAAACTATAGCTATTTTGGGAGAAAAACATGTTTTATACAGTGTGGGGTCTAGAACTAGGGCTAATAATAAAAATGAAGGTTTTATAGAGCATTAGTAGTGTCTCGAAAGTGATTCCAGTCACATAAAACTTGTGAATTATGCACAATTAAAGGTATGACCCAAGTGTAATATTCCAAAGCGATATCATCGTTGTCAACGAGACGATTCCACTAAATACGATGTAGAGGTACATATTCGTAAATTGTAATGGGTGACATTGTTATTGTTTGCATTAAACTGAATTTGCGATTAATTTTGTTAGAAAACATCTAAAACTGTAATATCTCGAACCAATTACTGAAGTCTCCCATGTTAATTATTTTCCCTTATTCGGGCAACACACTGTGTGTGCCAGACAAAAAAATATATATACTTTTTCCAGACACAACTGATATAATGAACTTTTATTCCACCCACTAGACATGATCGTACACACGTGTGAATGAACCTCCAAGACGCAGTGGGAGGCATAATTCATAACCAAAAAAATGGTGTCGATTCACCGTATTCGCAATTTGTCTTTTCGCATCCGCTACGCATTTCGCGTTTCGGTACAACACTTTCAAAAACAAATCTGACAAATTTATTATGCACATACGGTTAAGTTTTGAACTAATCGGTGGTCCATATGAGACTTATGAATTTAGACGAGTTTGACCTACGACGGTGGCGTTTACATCGGAAGCAAAGATAAATTTGTCTAAATCTGTGATTTGTATTACGATTTCGTATGCAAATTATTATGTATGAATCGTGAATGGGATTCTACAAATTGAAATTGTATTTCTTCATTGATTGTTATTTCAACGCAGTAATTTTTATTACATTTAATTTTCTCTCAATATAATTTTATGTGCAATTTATGCAACATTTATTACTATACAAGCATCGCTCTGTGATTTATGAATAAAGTTTCAGGTACGTAACTGGTTTTGTTTTCTCAACTACAGTACATCCCATGCTAGTCAACTACATAAAATTCTGTACCTAATTACTTATATATTACATATTTTTTTGGTATTAAAACTGGTAGGTAAATATTTTTCCAAAATTTTTGGTTCTTCATTTAAAGCTTGGTAGGAAAAAGCAGCAAATCTGCTAATGAAACCAACAAGTTTTATGAAAACACACACCATTTGAAGCTTGCTAACATAGCCCAAAGGATTAGCAAGCTGAAGTGGGAATGGGCGGGCCACAACTGTCGCAGAACCGATGGTTGTTGGGGCAGACGCGTTATGTAGTGGAGACCACGGATCGGCTTGCGCAGGATGGGTCCCGCCCATCAGAAGGACCGACGACCTGAGGATGGTAGGTGCGAAGGGAAGAGGACCGGGTGTGGTGTGGTTCATTGGGGATGACCTACATACAGCAGTGGACGTCTAAGGCCAGATATGATGATGATGACACTATTTGACATTGATAGTTACCTATATACCCTATCTTATATAGAAAAATAACAAAAACATAAAAACCTACCTTATGCTTCAAAGATAAGACGAAAAATAATTTATCAAGATAACATCTATCTTGCATGAATACTTTCTATACACAAGTAAACATATTTACAAGGACCGTTAAATTGTATGAAAAATTATTTGTTTTGTACATACAGCAGCACCACCAAAGTGAGGCCTAATACTGCGATGACTAATGAATTGACGATATCCGTGGCGGAACAGGTAACTCTCGCACTGCCACGCCGGAGGTTGCGGGTTCGAATCCCGCTAGGGGCAAATGTTCGTATGATAAATATGAATGTTTGTACCCAAGTCTTAGATGTTTATATATTTATTTAAGTATGTCTATCCGTTATCTAGTAACCATACCACAGCCTCTGCCTAGTTTGGGACTTGATAATTGGTGTGAATGTCTGAGATATTTATATTTATTTTATTGTGAATATTATAAGATCTGCGATCAACAGTGGACGTTGATGATGACTGCAAATAAATGAAAGAATGAACATAAGAATGACAATGAACAGACAGACAGACAGACAGGTGTGTTTATTATATTATCATGCACGTCACGTATTATTATTTTATCAAAGCTAAAGGTTAATAATTACAATAATTATTAGTCATTTATTAAGATACGAGTGTCCATTGTCAAGAATGGAAACTGTTTTAAAAATATGTTAAGTATCGTTTTTGTTACATCGCTGCGCTGAATAAAGGAGTTTGATGGGTTCATTGTTTAGTTTAAGTTACATACTGTGTGTAAAAATAAATGCTATATGTATAATAATTAAAAAGAAACAGAATGTATATATTAGCTACTGTGATATTGGCAGACATAACATTTTTACTACGATTTTTTTAATGTAAATATAATGTCAATTTTGAACAGGTACTGAATATTAAAAAATAAGTTTTTATATTTTATAAAAATGAAAATAATTGAACAGGTATGAAATTTTTTTTAAATTATTTTAAGCTCGATTTAAAAAAACAAGCTGAAATACTAAGTTTGATAAACGCAGGTATTTTTTAAGAAAAACTCACAATAGTTTTCTTTCCTTGCAGTCGAATTAAGAGTTTTAAACTGGGTATTTATTAATTAAATAGTTAATTACTACACTTATCGATAACATTATCGTCGACATAAAAAATACGATAAAAGTTAATTTCGTTAAAAAAAAATTTTTATTACTATGCATAAAATTGTGTTTATAAAATAGTAACAAATGATACTCCGATCTTTATCCAAATGAACTTTGTGGACTAAAATTGTAAGATGCGTTGAATATTTAGTTCTGTTCGCCTAAGTTTTTCAAAGTCTTATCTAAGCGTATCTGCTATATATTTCTGAATAACGCATATAACATCACTTTTAAGTTAAAGCATAGAATGCACCCAAACCAAGGACGAACCACTAACCACTAAAGATAATGTCAGTTGCAGTAGAAGGTTACAGGAGCGGCTCTGTGGGCTGTAGCCAGAATGTAGCCACGGTATCCCCTGCCTGTCGTTCAAACCGACTAAAAGGGCTCATCGGAGACGCGGGTGCACCGAGCGGGGGGCTCTGTGCAACCATTCCATCCTACGCGTTCCCGGGGAGGGCGGCAACAACGGAGTGGCCTCGTTGCTGCTGCAGGCACCGTGAGGGTGCGGGGGGAGGGACCAAGTCTCCCCCTGAGACGGGCCGCCTAGCACGGGCGGCGGGGCGCATGTCCAGGGCGAGCCCCCGGGTTCCCTCCTTCGTCAGTGCGTCGGAGACGGCCACCGCGGGGTTTTAGTCGTTACGAACCCGACATAACCTGCTCGTCCCCCCGAGGCGAGTAGGTATGCATTAGGCATTTTCCCGCGAAAAAAAAGAAGGATACAGGGGAACGTCTTTCCATAGTCCGCTGAGCTACTTTGAATTTTCGAACTAGTCCCACTGTCAGTCCCGCGGTCATGGCAAAACTTAAACAAGGCATAACATTATGTAAATATACACCGTTACTCGATAATCGCGAATGGTCTAATACGGCACCGAACAGCCTTTAGCCTAATATGGAACAGAATAGCCTATAGTGCCACCGGGTGCCGTCAAATCCCCGCATGTGCCGTAACCGGATGTGGACCGCTACTTCCGGTAGCCGAGGCTGAATGTCAATGTCGGGTCCAAGGACTCGGAAACGAGTGCGGTGATTCATTTGGTTATTTTTGTTTTACCAGCTTCTGCCCCATGAAGTCGAATTCCGGGGTTCCCGTGGTGATTTTTTTTCCTTTGTATCGAGTTTTCCGTTCGTATTTTCACACTAAAATAATTCAGAAATTAGCTAAATTTCACACGTGGTAATTTGTTGTTTTAATATATATACTTACATGAAAATTGGAGTATGTGAAAAATCTAGTTCGAGAAAAAATGCTTACTGATATTTTGCTATAATGAAAAAAAGCATCTTATCTTATCTTCTTAGGGGGCCAGAAAACCTGGCGACACTTCGACCCCTCAGGATCTTTTGTGCGAAACCCCTGACCACAAACGGTGCCCCAAGCCGATTTGGACTTCACACACGCCTTAGAAATTGGCATATGCAGGTTTCCTCCCAATTAGGGTTGCCAGGTCTTAATACGGCGAAGCCGGACTGGACAGGCAGTTTACCCGGACTTTTCGATATCAAGGCCGGACACTCTAAAAGCCAACGATTTTAGAGTGTCCGGCCTGGCCTCACGGAGTCCTGGCAGAGTGGGAACTCCATCCGACTCGATTGACTCGTGCATGAGCCAGCGAGATGGCGACTCGATTAACTCGTGCTCGTACACGAGCCGCGAGATGGCCCAAGATGTAAAAACCTAACAAAAACCGGACGGACCGGACACTGGCGAATTTGGCCGGACAAACATGCAAAAAGCCTGACCCTGTCCGGCTTTATCCGGACGTCTGGCAACCCTACTCCCAATGATTTCCTTAAAAAAAAGCATGTGGGAATATATACCAACAAATCGGTCTGTACTTATACGTACCAACAAATACCATACTGGCCAGGGCAGGGGCAGGTTGGTGATTGCAGTAAAGAGTTTAATCCACCGACCTTAGACGACAAAAAGACTGGTTGAGGAACTGAAAGAGCATTGGAAGTCCTTATATTCATCCATAAAGAATTTATTAGGTGCCAGTGGGAAATAATATTACCCCCCGCAAGACGTGCATCTGAAAATAATGCAAATTCCTTCGCCACCCCATTTTATAAAGAATGAACTGAGATACGATTTTTATTAAATTCCACCGTTGGTTTCTATCAAGGGCGGACAGCCGCGTTTTATTGTGATAAGTGATTAAAGGAATTCTATGTAGGATTAGGTATAATCTCCCATATATACATGAAAATATACCGAGTGTACAGTTTAAACGTTCGCTGTCATTTGCATCTAACTGGTAGAGAATCCTTGCGGTATGAATTCATCTTTGTGTGCCATATATAGATTGAATAATATAAATAAATTAAAATCACCGACCAAATAAACCAAATAATAGTTATGTTCCCAAGTTACCTATTTGGTAAAATATTCACTGGGCAAGATAGCCTCAGGTCTCATATCTGTTGATATGCTAATCATAGGATGCCACTGAACACGCTTTTCGGTTCTCAGCGTCCAGTCACTGCTAGCTACTATCATTCATTCTCATCATCATCATCAGGTTATTTTTGTCTCCACTGCAGGAGCACAACCCTCTCTCATCTGCCGGAGACTGACGGAGGATTTGGCCTACACTCCCCGCGCTGGCCAGACGGGTTGGGGAGGCCTGATTGATGTTTTATAATGTATTCCCTTAGTCGCCTTGTACGACATCCACGGGAAGAGTTGGAATGGTCCTATTCTACTCTACCGGAAACCACACGGCATTCTATTAAATATTAATTATACCTACTTGCCTAATCCCAAACTAGGGTTTGGCTGTGAAGATTAAACCATAGGACAGTTCACAAATATAACATCCAGACCGGGACCAACGTGTACAGTTGTCTATCTGGAATCGAACCCACAACCTCTGGTGATCGAGTCCAAAGACCAAGCCCTTGTATAATGTCATCACACACTAACGCTTGAAACCAGACCAGCACCTCCTCAAGTTTGGGTCCGTCGTCAAGGAGCCGCCAGCTCAGCGTCCACTAGTCGGCCGCGCGGCGTCATCGATATCAGCATGCCTACTCCATAAGCATTTCTGCTAATATCTATCGAATTAATAGTTATTTTGTACTCTCTAAAGTGTTAATTGACATATTCTGATGAGAGTTTGGCATTTAACTGTCGTAGTGAGACGCCAAATGCTAATCCGTAGGGTTCTTAGTTAGCGTGCAAACAACGCGTAGCCGGCTAGCGGCAAGCGCGTAGATAAACACTAAACAACGCACAACAAGCGAGTAGCGGGTTCAACAAGGCGCAAGGGGTCTGCAGTGTGCCACTGCGTTCACAATGTTTTTAAAACCACTGTATATAAAAAATTTAGAGACAACATTTCTATGATTTAGTTTAGGCGGTGCTGGTTCGATGCCTAAGCGTTAAGTCTGCGATGAGCATTACTCTAGTATATATTATTTTTGGCATTATGCATATAATAAATATATGGGGACATTTCACACACGGCCACCTGATCCCAAACTAGGCAGAGCCTGTAATATGGGTAATATCGTTATAACTTTAATCCCAATCCGTTCAACTTTAACTTTAATATATAAAGATAACATTTATTACATATAAAAAAGCTATTTGGCTGATACAGAAGAATACTTGTCTTGTTTAATAAAGTTGGAGAATCCAACTTGGAATACAAGAAAAATTATAGTCCGCATACAATTCCGAGCTTGGCACGTCGACGGTCTGATAGAAGATTTTAAGATTTATTACGATGGTGGAAGGTTTAAAGCCCTTTGTTGCTTACTTTTGGCAACACAATGTCGTTTAGATTTTTATTTATATGCATTTTACAAATTTATTTTGCAAATTTATCAGTAGATTACCATCTAACTACAATTCATTATAGCCTTTGTTGCTAAATAAAAATACATAAACACAATAAAGTACCTCTGGGCGGTCTTATCACTAAAAGCTGTTTCTTCCAGAGCATTAGGGAAAAAGATAGCAGATAAGTACATACTCAAATAAACACGTACTTACATCTAATAAATAAAATCGTAAACTTCGCGTGTCTGTACATTGAAGTTATTTGTAAATAAAAAAACAAGTTAAATGTGTTTACAGCCACTCTGTTTAAATATTTAGGATCCTCCTTAATATGTCAGTGACAAAGTTCCAAGAGAAAGTTCATAGAAAAAAACCATTATTAATATAATATTAGGTAAATTTTCATCAGTTGCTGGAATGCCCACGCAATGCATTTAAATAGCAAGGAGAAGACGTACTCGCGCAAAAATAGAGATGTTGAAAAGATAAGTGTAATTTATCGATATGACGACGGTCACGCTGACGGTTGTTATCGATATATCGCCGACAAACTAATGGTAAGTTAACAGATTGCTCGATAAATAATGGTAAATAGAATATACTGGTCTTGTCTCCTTCGCAGTCGTATTACCAAGTTGTAAGGTTCATTTATATAATATTTTTGGCCTAGGTTCTATAGAGTCAACTTATTCTATTTTTATACGGGAAAATGAATAGTTAGCTAGCTGTTGCCCGCGACCTCGTCCGCGTGGACAACTTAACATCAGAAATTATTATGTATTTCCCGTAGAAATTAGATATTTTTTTCGGGATAAAAACTATTCTATGGCCTATTCCAGGACTTAACCTATATGTGTGCCAAGTTTCTTTCCGATCCGTCCAGTGGTTGAGGCGTGATTGAGTAACAAACATCCAAATAACAAACTTTCGCATTTATAATATTAGTGGGATTTGTGGCCCAGGCATCTAGAAGTTGGAAGGCTTCTGGTGCTTTTTTTAAACCGGAAAATGAATTCCAGCCTTTCTGTAGTACTCGTAATGGCAGAGAATACTAAATATTACTACATAAAGAAGCGCCAAATATAGCACGGCTGGCAGCACGCTCTACAGGCTACTGCCGTTCGCCCGCCGCGACGGTGCAAAGTTATTACGCCAGCGCGCTATCGACCGGCGCCGAGATATCGACGCTATAAGTTAGAAAGAGAAGCACTTATGTTGTTGACGTATAACATTGTCCCTCTTTCGACTGATTATGTTCGCGCGCTGGGTGCTTAAGCCCTGCAATAATTTACGCACACACAACAAACGTGTAGTAGTTAGTAGTAGGTAAATAAATTTGTTCGCTTTTTTAATTAAATCAGTGCCCCATGCTTCGGCACTTCTTTAATAACCTGGTAGAAAATACTATTACCAAAGTCGACCTTGACAGTCAGCCCTCGTTTCTCATTTCCCCGACTAACCCCCTGTGAGCACCCTCATAGTAACCCCCTATATTAAGTCTCGCAGGATTTCCCTGCTTTATAGGGCCGTTTATAATCCACTGTTGCGACACGATTTATGGTGTTTCCACTTAAGTCCAGCTATTTTATATTTCCACTAAATGTTACTAAATATCTTAAAATAGTAAATTGAGGTTATTTGAAAATTAGCATATCCTTAATATATAATTTATATATTAAGGATATGATTAAATCTTTAAGCGACATCAAAGTACGCATTTTTTACAAGGCTTTGGCGATGTCTATTCTAATTTCTGTCACCTATCCTACTAACAATGACTGGATATCGTCTCCCCAATCGGGTTCAAGTACGTTTTGCTTTGGTTTCAGATGACATCTTTCTTTTCAATTAACTTTGCTATAAGTATGCATAGCTGTCGCATTTTTGAGACGTACGATTCCTGGGATATTCAGTCATACCCACCAGTGGTACCTAATGTGTGGCAATAAAATGATGAATGGCTGAGAATAAAGTTTTAATAGGCAGTGTTAAGTACACAGCATATTGTACGCTTGATTATAGTATAAAATATTGTCTTCCATACATATTATAGACAGAAAAAATTCGCTTCTGTACATATATTATAAAAGGGGATTACTCAGGTTTTATTTAGGATCAGTGGAACGCAAAAAAGACCAATATTGCATTTTGTGATTGTTTGTCTGATCTATATTTGAATGGGCTAAATGTGATAAACATTAAAAAGAATATGACGAAGCGTGTTCACAGTTTTATAGCTTAGAGTTCAAAACAACATCTGGTATAGGCTTTATCTCAATACAATGTCAAGGGACTTGACAAAAAAAAGAACTACTAAAAAATTTTAAGAAAGTGCAGTCCAGCGTAAACTAATCATTGAACTTGTTCTTGCTTGACGTTCCTCACAATGTCTAATGTTCTTCAAATCGTCAGTGTCCAAGTGGACGAAGTCGCGAGCTTTAGGCTAGGTTTTAAAAAGACGAGACTTCACCTTCACTTGCAGACGAAGGCTCAAGTAGCACTTTCAAGTTTAGTGCATCATTATTTCTCTCACTCTCCATGTCGTGCGGTATAAAAGCCTTTCCATACCGACCGCCTAACGCAGCGCGGTGCAGACATGCCGGGATGCGATCGATACGCTAGTCTGCACAACCCTGCACTGCGGGCTGACCTTGCACTTTGTATGCATAGGCATAGTTACATAGAAATGCCGCTATTTTGTTCTTTCTCTGCGATTCTGATTAGTCATTGTCTAAATTGTATATCTCGGGAAACGGCTCAACTAATGGTAAAAATGGATCGAAATGTATTAATTAGTTTGCGAGATTAGTTAGCACGAATATGCAGAGTGAAGCGGCCGACCAACTTGGATGTATAATACTGATCATGATAGTGATTGGTAATTGATTGCTTAAATTTAATTTCACATACCATTATTTCAAAACTTTTAGAAATAATAGTAATCGTTTCAATTGAGGATAAGAATCCGCAACTCTGTAGATATTTGGAAGTTTTTTTTTCATACACATAATGTTGTAAAGTTCCTTATTTTATCCCGGCTCCTGAGTTAAGTAATTATTAGTTGGATTGCAGAGTATATTATAGTGTAAGAAAGGTTTCTGGTGTGGTGTGACCAGACCATGAAAATTTCTCAATTCAAACACTTCTTACGCCATTGTAATACACAGTGTCGTATCTATGATAGTGGAATAGTGGCCCTCGCCAGGGGCAAAAGGGGGACGCTAATAATATTGGTAGAGGTAGATGGCCTTTATCGGGCGATTATTGCAAATTGCGGCGAAAATGAGGGTAATGTCACACACCCTCATCCACACCATCAGGACATGAGGGTAATGTCACGAATTTGACATCCAAAAATGTCAAATTGTAGTTTTTACATAGCGACACAATTGAAATAGTCAATAATGTAACCCCTTTCTAATAAAATAGCTTTCGGGATTAGGAGTGATTGAAAAACGCTTTGTATTATTTTATAATGAAAATATAACTGCAATTAAATAGTGTTTAATGAAAACTTGCTCACTCCACACATTTAAGATATCTATATGGAATTAAATTATAATACTACATTTTATAAAACTAAACGGTTTCTTTTAGCTGTCCTTCGTTTGTAAAACTTGTATCTCACAACAGAAACTCAAGAATTAAATGATACGTTTGATTTTTTTAGAGGCGCAAAATCAGTTCAAGTTTAAAAACTGGTGCATGTTCAGGTCGCCAATTTACGTAATACGTTCCCGGTCCTGGCAATAGATGTAACTATTTCTTAGAACAGTTTCTATAATGCGCCTGTAATTAGGTGGCCGTAAATAGAAAAATGGTGTAAAAACTGACAATGGTAGTAAAACAATGGTCACCGTCCCGCGTCGACGGCAGCGATTATGCGACCTTGACAATCGATGTTTCCGTCAACGCGTCGTCCCGTGACTCATGTCGTGCGACTTTTGTCGAGTGGTTACCTAATAGGGCTCTTATTAGGGTCATTTTGTTGACAGATATGGCTTTATATCAGAGTATGGTCAGGGTATGGTCAGAGAATACTAAATATTGCTACGTCAAGAAGAGACACTGTCTTCACTTCACCCTTGTTGTTGTTAGAGCTCGCATATGTCAGTAAGTATTGAATATTACAATACTGCATTTATTATTTATACTTTGGACACTTTTGACATTTGTAATTCTGTATGGTCTATTCCTGTGAAGTTCGAGAAAGAAATTCTACTGCGCAATATATATAAAATACAAATAAAACAATAATTACTGAGAGAATCAAATTTATTTTAGTGAGAAGTTCTGCTGCGACCACCTCTACCTCTACGCCATTATCAACAGTAACTTACATATACTATATAGCCCCATATATTTTAAACATTGGCTATCCATTCACTCGAACACGAACAGTCAGTAGCGGAATGTGTGTTATGCTTAGGCGAAATGTTTTATTTTTATGACCTAGTCATTACCGACTAATTAATAATTTAATTTTACTACATTTTTGACATATTTTATTCAATCATTTTTATTTACTTACCTTTTATATATTTTTATTGTGGGTCTTTTGCCTGAATAAAAAATGTCATTATTATTATTATTAGGTTATTAAAATCCGACTTTATAATTGTGGTCTGTCTGTTTGTTTGTCCGGAATAATATCAGGATCGACTACATCGATTCCAAAACTTATTTTATGCAATAAAAGAGAAGATAAGTGGTTACAACATACACTTTGTTTCATATCACTAATATGAAACATTCTGAAAATATCGCGTAAAAACTTTCATGTTGACTTAAGTATTAGGATCTGATGATTCTATTTATTTTATACGTGGCTCCCCCCCCCCCGTTCCTCTCTCCACTCCTCCCGCACACTCTTCTTCTTCCATTTTCTTCCTTCTCCTAAACCTTCTTCTAAACCACTGTCTTTTGCCCTCCCTTTCTCCCCACACTCTTCTCCTGCCCTCATCCCCACGTATAGACACGAAATGTTTAAGCTTTTATTTATTACATTACACAAACACTTCACTTTTATTATACAAATCGGTCTTGAATTTTGTAATATGATTAAACTTGAATGTCCGTCCATGTATCATCAGGTTATTTTTGTCTCCACTGCAGGAGCACAACCCTCTCTCATCTGCAGGAGACAGACGGAGGATTTGGCCTACACTCCCCGCGCTGGCCAGACGGGTTGGGGAGGCCTGATCAATGTTTTATAATGTATTCCCTTAGTCGCCTTGTACGACATCCACGGGAAGAGTTGGAGTGGTCCTATTCTACTCTACCGGAAACCACACGGAATTCTACAGGAAACTGTCCATGTGTTCAGTATCAAAATATCCATAGACTAAGTCACAAGCTAACCTGTGCGTCTTTCCTTACTTCTCTATTTATGAGTACCTCAATAAACTATCATATCTTTTGTACAAAGCGTAACTTTCAAACTCATCAACTTTAAAGTTACCTATACGATCACAGTAAACAAACCAAAGAAAGTGTTACTTTACACTCGCCACGTAGTTAAAATGTATACCTGCCTGGTTTTCACTTGAACATAACATGTGGCTGACAATGTTTAAAATTTAATTGTTACGCTTCTGCTGTAACCAAACTCTCCCATGCACTTATATACAGTACTTTGTTTTCACGGTTCAATGTTTTCTGTTTGGAAATCTTGAGACCAAGAAAGGATAGATAGATAAATTCTTTATAACACACAAATTAGAAAATAACACATACAAATTTATAAAAAGTGAACAAAGGCGGCCTCGATCCCTTCCAATCAACCTTTGCTAAGGAAAATAAGAAGGGCATAGCAACAGAGTAGGAAAGGAAGAAGGAAAGGAAGGTAGTGTGATGAACAATGTGGTGGAATAATAAATAGTATTAAGTTAAATATAAGATATTGCGACACCCTCACAGGGTCATGAGAACAAACCAAATGTAACAGCTGTAATAACCACACATGATGCAATAAATGATTATGACTATGAAATGAGCCTTATCCTTTTCTCCGTAGTTCCCTCACTGCTGAGGATCGCGACCGTATAACACACGCCTCAACGCATTGCGATCGTTGGCCAGCCGTACCACTTTATACAAAGATCTGCCAGCCACCCTCTTAACCGGGTCTGGTCACCTCGTACTCTGGCACGCCTGCCCTCCACTTGTCCCAGATGATGAGCTTCTCCAAGTTGTGCTTGGAAGACCGGATAATGTGACCGAAGCAGCTTATGGCCTTTTCATTGCACATAGTGAAAAGCCGCTTCGTTATATTGAGCTCTGTAAGACTGGAGTCATTAGTTGTCATGGCTGTCTACGGTATAAAATGTAATCTTCTCCAACACCACATCTCAAAAGCATCAATTTTGGGACGATCACGACTTTTAACGCAACAGGTTTCAGAGCCATATAAAATATAAGCGACGAAATGATATTTTCACAAATAATCGCATTCAATTTAACACTTGCAATCATAGTTGTAAAACTATTCTAGCAGAACCAAGGCTAAGGCGCAGTCTCGGTAGTAAACATCCGTCAAACCGCAAGTAATTGACAGGTCGTGGCATTATGTGACATCGCTGATATGTTTCTGACATAAACTGACGTGGCCTTGTCAACCCTTCTCGGTTTCACGTACAACACATCCGTACAACATTGTATTTATACAGACATTTATAAACAACAATTTTATCAAATATTAATTTGATCTAATTCTGATAAGATAGTTGTTCCTTTGCGTTCGAACAGAATCGAACTAAACACTATATATTTATACATAAGTGTGAATCTTTTTAATAAACGGATTTTACTGATACGATTAACAGTAACGAGTTACATCCTAAGTTCATAGAATATTTTATTCCCATGATTTATAAGTAGGTATATTCTAATATAATGAAACAAAAAAGTTTAATAAAAAATAAATATAAACAACTCGGTAGATAGCCCACTTGATAGTAATCATCTAATCATGAACACCTTTGAATTTTAACAGGTATTTTTCGATTAAGGGAGCCCAACAGTGGACAGTCATCAATGAAAGTCGAAAGGTAGGTGGAGAAACGACATGGATTCAAAAAGCTGTGGATGCCGAAGTTATAAATAAAGTAACAGATTTTCATCATCATTATATCATCCTTGTCGAAATATTAATTAGGATACTGTATACATCGAATATCGTTGACTGGTATACGTAATAAACAGCTTTTAATAGCAATAAAAGTTAATGATATAAGCAACAGCCGCAGTTTCATGGTTAAATAAATTCTTAAAGATAGATGCTGCTTCATATCAGCATCTTTAATTATACAATACACTTTATTGCACTAACAAATACAGTTACACGTTATAAAAGTTACAAATAGTACAGCTTATGTTTTCAATAATGGCATAAATAATAATTGACATCATAATTTTGGATCGCAGATCAACAGACATCAAGTATTATCCTTAGATTATTTTTTTTTATTAGAAAACCTCACGGCACACAATTTTGTAATATAAAGTTTGATTAATAATTCTGAAGTCCAATAAAGATATTTCACATTTTACCACTACACAATAAATCCACCTACCGACTAAGATAAGTCAGCTATGAAGTAGATACTTAGATACTGATTGTAGATTGTAGATCTTCTAAGGAAAGAGTTTAAAGCAACAAAAACGGTGACTTGAAACTCAGATGTAAAAGGATGCTGGACGAGGAAGATCTGACCTGCTTTCCTAATTCTGTTCCGCTTAGCCTGATTTAAGCATTCATAGTCTGTTGTTTCCTGATATCAAGTCATTGCAGAGCTTCTGGGACCGACCACGAGGCCTCGTGTTTGTGACCACTAGGCCAAGGCAATTTCAATGTAAAATAGCCTTGGTGTAATTTGACTTACGTGACGAAAAAACATAAGTAGGGAATCAAATCTTGTACTTTATCTATTAATTAACATAAGTAGGACAAGTTCTATCAGCTTGTGAACTTACTGTTATTTTCCATTCAACCGCTTCCAGTTAATGGCACCATTTCTCAGATCGACATTTCATCCAGTACTCATTACTAGGCATATACTGTGGCAGGTGGTTGGTACACCGTCTCCATACTAATAACGTCTGTCCCCACGGCCATATGTTCTGAGACAGATAATCTGCTGATATCATTTAATGTTCCATAGAATCAGACAAATTATTGACAGAAAAAGGTAATAAAATAATATTAGTACATCATAAAGCTCATCAAAATAGCAACCTCTGGTTAAAGCGTCATTCTTAAACTTTATTTTTCTTGTGATGTCATTTTCAATTGTTAGTCGAATAAGGCGCCGTATTTAGTTTCCTAAACTATTCTTTTATCTTCGCCGCTGTGTCTACAAAACATCTCAGCACATTTAGTTTAGTCATCCTTGTACGACTTGAGCATATTAATGTGTAGTTACCTTAATAGATTTACATACATCCGTAAATGTTTTCAAGGTCAGAGTCTAAAAATTCACCAAAGTGTAAGTCTTACACAGTGTACGGATTCCGTAGAAATAAATATATTATTCTTTGTTAATTTATGTAGGAGTAATTCTTTTTAAATAAACAGAATTTATTAAAGAAAAATACAAATTTTTCTCAATAATTTTATAATTATGAATGATTGTGGAGTATATAATTTATGAGGTTTAAAAAACCGACGAAATTTATTAGCATTGTGAAAAATATATTTTTGTTAATAAAATCACCTTTCGCTCATAATTAAAAAGTTAATGAGCAAAAAGTGTTTTAATTTACAAAAAGCCATAAAAATTAAAAGAAAAGTTGCCGTTGACATATAATTTTGTCTAGTTCTCACATGATGGTTGCATGCTTCGTTGATGCGGTAGAGAGAGACAGACGACTTATGTATTTCACACTAGACAGACGACAGACAAGCTTTGCTATAAGGGTGATCGTGTCAGCAGAACCCTAAAAACCTGTACGAGTGAGATCTATTTACAAACCAATTCGTGCTAAATATGTCTCATTGTCTTAAGAAGCAGCTTTAACAGTTATAACAGCCCTGATGTAGTCATATTACCGATATTATGTTATGAGGTTATATCACTATTCGTGTACCGTCATGGTAGCATCGGAATTGATCTAAAAGCTAAAAATCACAAAGAAAATGGGACGAAGTTTGCCAAGTCTATTTCTATGCGACAGAATACGGAAAGAAACCTTTCGACAACGTGCAAAAGTAACTGGCAAAGTTGATAGATGGAAGATGGAGCAAAGATGTCCTGTGTTGGAGACATTGGACGGGAAGCAGAAGTGTGGGCAGACATCAAGTCAGATAAACAGGCTATATAAAAAGGCTGCAGGCAGAACCTGGCAAGCATGGGAGCGGGTCCAATGGAGACAGCATAGAGAGGTTCATATCTAACAGTGGACTGATATAAGCAGACAATGAAGAAGAATGATCAATGACATCCCTTAAACTTCCCTATCACGTAACTACAGTTACTACAACTTAATATACCAGTGGCAGAAACTATACTGTTGGTCACAAACATTCCTTCGTACGGAATTACGTCCCGATACAAAATGATCTGTCAATGTCACAAGTCCAACTTTGCACTCAGTGTGTTCCAGTGAACTCATAGTGGGAGTATGGACTCCTGGCAAACCGTTGCGTGACCTCCCCCTTGGGGGCCTGGACTGTGAACGTGTTAATGCTCATAATGGCCACGCTGGATAAACGTGTTGGCCTCCGCTTTTTTGCCATATTTTACCTCAATGACATGAGTAGACACATTCAAAACAGACGTCCGTCATAGTGATCTTTATCTAAATAGCTGTAATTGCCTGACCTTAAAGTACTTATAAATTGTAGGAAGGGTTTAGGAGTTGTTGTTAAACCTTATCCTATAATTTATGATTTTTAAGCATTATAAGTAAGGTAGGACTGTCGCGTCGGAGGAATGGAACAGTTACATATAGCAGTACTACAATTGGAAGTTTGACATTAAGTATTCTGAGGTATGGCTTCCCATCCTACCACACTGCAACTCATTCGGTAAAACATCTTAACTCGGTCTTGCTCCTACAATCTCGCTGCTTTAATCGTTAGGGTGTTGTTGGCTCGAGCGCCAGGGGTCGTGGTGCTGAATTTGGGGTAGACAATGTAGGTACAAGTTTTCCTGGTCTAGGTGACAGATTTGTAATTTGTTACAACTAGCTGCGCCCGCGACTTCGTACGTGCAAATCACTGAAATACGTACTGAAGTAGCTTCTCTTAACCTTGTACATGCTCAAAACATAGTGCTAGAAACAAATATAATAAAACATATTGAGTAGATAGTAAGTCAGATCTATACAACTGCAGATGTGTAAGCGAATACCTCCTTTTCTTTTCTACGTCCTTCCATCCTTCATGGGGGGGGGGGGGATTCTATCGTCCTAATCCCACCCTCTCTACATCTCTCTCCCTCACTCCCTCGAAACGTAGTTCTCGCTCATCGCAATCGAAACTTACACCACTTACACTGCCTCTAATCCCTCCTGACCATACTTCTTTATTGTACCTAAGATAATATTGTATTAATACAATAACAGTGAATTTTAAGAATAATTATTACTCCAAGTTCAGCCCTAGCTTTTTCTGAAAACTTCATTCAAATTAGGTTAGTCATTTCAATGTGATGCGTGGTCAAAGAGACAAATAAAAAATTTCAAAAATGGCGTGCCTTTTCCTAAATATACCCTTCATAATACCCATTAATTTTTGCAAAGATTTTCAATGTACAGACACGCAATGTTTACAGTTTTAATTATTACATATTAGAACAGATAAAAAAAGTGTATTTCGAGTGTAGATTTCGTAACACCGGGAACTAGCGAAGATTGTCCGTCATACCAATCAACTAGACATACACTAATAACATCATAACTCATGTAAGTATCGTAAACTGCTTACTCTGTCCAGGAAACTACAGATCTCTAGAAAGCCCTGGCAAGTTTCTCCATTAAAACAAATATTTACTCCTATAAAGTTGCCGATAGGATCTGGCTAGATTAAAACACCACGTGCCCGTCCCTTGGAGCCGTATTCTAATGAGATAGTGAGATTTGAGTGATACGGGGTAAAGCTGTGGTGAAAGTGAGAGGACAGCACATCAGAGGCCTAGGGCTTACGAGGTGGCCTAAGCGAAGACACATTTAGACGTCATTTACTGGCTGGGTTGTTAATCTTTGTAGTTTTTACTGGATATACCTATCCAGTACTCGTATAAGAACTGTATTATTACAAGCAGTAGTACTGCGAAGCTTTTTATGTCCGCCTGTCTGTCCGCTGGATTACTCGAAAACTACTGGCACTATAATATTTTATTTAATATAATTATAAAGAATTATTCACTTAGATACTAAATACTTGTATCATATAAACTATTGTAAAAATCTATACAATGCTACAAGTATACTTACGAGTGCCTTAGTAAATAATTTACTATAATTAAATAGGAATTTATGACCTCCCTAGCTTTTGCCCGCGACTTCGTCCGCGTAGGTTTCGATATTTACACACTGCTTTTATCGATTAATTTGGTTTCCCGTAGGAATGAGATGTTTTTTCGAGATAAAAACGATCCTATGTTCGATTTTTAAGGACCTAACTTACATGTGTGCCAAGTTTCATTCTGATCCGTCCAGTGGTTGAACCGTGACTGAGTAACAAGCATCCAAAGTTTGCATTTATAATGTTAGTGGGATATATTATAAGAGGTCATAAATTCATATCATTTCAAATTGTAAATTGAGTAGCTTAAAGCACTCCGTGTGATTTTCAAATATTAGATACAAATAAGTGGGCAAAATCGAGCCTTTATTGAAACTTTTAACTATACCGCTATGCTTCAAAATCATGTTTTACACATGAGTACATCTTGGTACATTTATATTCAAGTAATTTATACCGACTACCGCTTCCTAGATGTTGGCGCTGTGAAGTAGTAACGGTGCAACAAAACTTCCAGCCAAAATTCTTTTAAAATCAAGTTTATACAAATCAAGCTTGTTACTTGTGACTTGCACCGCACCGGTTTAGATTAACGTTTCCCTTAGCGTTGCATATCGTAGGAAAGCCAACCCCATTCTTGTTAAGATATTGTGCATGCGAGCAGAATTTGCGATGCGTTTCGTTTTTCCGACCTGACGGGCTGACAGCGATTTATTAAGATGGCTCTGGAACAAATATTCTAAATACGGAACGACGCGTGACGTTTTGAATTTAACCGTGTGGTTCCCGGCTCAGAAATCAACCTGACTTATTGCGGGTTGGTAGAATTTACATGCATTTTAGAATTTTATCTATGGCGGTACCTATATAATAAACCGAAAAAAAAACTCTTCAGTACCCACTAGTCATACGCAGAATTCCCCTATTCTAAGCCGTGTGGTTCCCCCTTAGAATAGAGCCACCCCCAATCTTTCCGTGGGTTAAGGCGACTAGGGGTTTGCACCGGGGACAGACACATTCACCTATGTACATTAAGGTCATTACTGCGATCACGAATCCGCCTGCCAAGTATGCTAGGTATATATTTTGATAATTCATACCTATGGACAGCCGACCAAAAGTTGCATTCTACTCGGGAGAGTTGTGTTCAGCAGTGGACGTATTTCGGCTGATGATGATAATGTGTTGAGTTGATTCACATTTGACGGCCTCGTTGGCTAGTTCACGCATGCGCAGTGTGGGACGCCCCATCGCCAGATGGACCAACGACCTAAAGAACGTGGCCGGAAGCGGCTGGATGCAAAGGACCGGGTGCAATGTGGTGGCGTTCATTGGAAAAGACCTAGCAGTAGATATCTGAGGGCTGATATGATGTTAGCTAGTTCGGTGGCTTGGGAGTTGGTCTCGAACGACAGAGATCGTGGATTCGATCCACTGGAAACAAACAACTTGAAAAACAGTCTTTCTGCAGTTCACTCTAGGTGTACAAGTTGGTCCTGTCTTGATATTGTCAGATGTTTCATAGTGCAAAAAATTCTACTTTAGAACTAGGCCAAATGAGGAACATATTTTGAGATGAAACTAAAGTATTTAATATTAAAATAAAATTGATAGCTTCCGTCAAAACGGATACTAAGCGAAGACTGTTGTCCATCTGTATTCTCTCCCACGAATAACTTGAAAGATACTGTACTTAAGATATTTTAGGAAAACTAATTCACGGTTCCATCAAATTGTTTACGACATACCTACTCTTTGCTGATATTTTGGTTAACTTTTAAAGATGTATTTATTTTATACATATTTCTTATCTTCAGGGGGCCAGGAAGACCTGGCGACACTTCGACCCTTCAGAATCGTGTTTGCCAAACCCCTGTCCACCAACGGCGCCCCAAGCCGATTTGGTGGACTTCACATACGCCTTTAGAATTTCTTCTTTGGCATATGCAGGTTTCCTTACGATGTTTTCCTTCACCGAAAAGCCTGTGATATTATAAATAAACCGTACTTAAGTTTCGAAAAACTCATTGATACGGGCGGGGTTTGAACCCTTGTACATGTTTAATAAAGAAATTGAATGTTGTCTCTTTCTCACCATATGACGCAATGAATAACTTAAGCTACTTTTACTAAAGGAGAATATAGATAAATTACGCGAAAATCTTGAACACGACATGTACAGGTAGTCGCGCTTTATAAACGTGGTTTATTATAAAGCCTCCAGCTTACAGCTTTCTTGTATAAAAGTAACATTATATTTCACGCATAATAAATTGTTAGAGGTTGACGGAAGAGATTGCGCCTAACGATAAGCTTAACGGTCACAGATTTGTTGTTATTGAGCTATTTTGTTGAGCATTTAAGCTTAAAGTTAGCTATAAATTACCATTATTATATAAGAAAGGAGTATTATATAAATATTTTTTAATAATGCATAAACAAGGCATGAATCATTACGAACAATCGTTTTAGTTACTGCATAGCTGTAGTATGTAAACAAGTTAAGTAGTATAGTTTATCGAATCCATTTCGTAATTCCAATTTCCTAGCTTTACATTCAAACTGTTTAGCAGTACTTTCATGAAAATTAAAGAGTTCGACCCCATACATCAAGCTATTAAAAAAATAATTGAAAATGGTTTCCTATGAACATAACATGAGCTGGTCTTTAAACTCGAGCGATAGAGGTCGTGGGTTCGATTCCCACTAGGGACAAACCATTTGATTCAGTTGCACAAGTTGGTCCCGGTCTGGATTTTATATTTTTTGCAAAAGGCTGTAGGTATCGCTTGCATTTCATAATACCCATAGTGATGCTCATCCCGACATATATCCCACTAATATTATAAATGCGAAAGTTTGGATGTTTGTTACTCAATCACGCTTGAACCACTGGACGAATCGGGGTGTAATTTAGCACACATATAGGTTAGATCCTGAAATAGGACATAGGATACTTTTTATCCCGAAAAAAGATCTAATTCCTACCGGAAATATATAATAATTTGTGATGTTAGGTTATCCAGGCGGACGTGATCGCGGGCAACAGCTAGTATATAATAAATATAATTTATTTCAGCATACAATATTTATATAGCATAAAATGAAAGATTCTTCGCGTGAGTACTATATTATGTTCATATTATTTATTATCTTTAATAACGTTGATACCATATAAATCCTATCAAGATAGACAGGTGCAGTAGACGGGACACGCGTGCCAACGATTTGTAATATATTGCAAAAACTATCAAATGCCTACTCGTTTCGCGTTAAGTCAAGGTCGGGTAAACATTGACAAAAAATCTGCAAAAAATCTGCAAAAAGTGCCATATTGCACGATTTCTAACTGCATAACTGTATCTCCTCACTAGAAACGTGACCGCGAGGCATATTTGGAGCGCGGGAGGGGCGCGCTGTGTCCGAAAATCGGCACGCGCAAGATTGAAGTAAACAAGTCGCTATAACCGCTCTGTCTTGATAGGATTTCTGTGGTTGATACCTACTTCTCAAGTTACAATGTGTGTCATTGAGCAACGTAGTACTTGACAACAGACGCAATATTATAGTCTATCGTTTACACAATTTTATTAACATGTGTCCTAGTGTTTGTTCTATAAACACAGTCAGTGTGTACGAGTATAGTAAAAAAAACGACAATTGTACAATTAACTACCTACTTAAGTAACTAATGTCTGTTTTAGTACACTTACTCGAAAATAGTTGACCAATCTTACTTTAAAAATAAGTAAAGCAAAGTATAATTAGTATTTTATCTATAGGGTAACACATTAAGTTCTGCAAATGTAAGCTCAAGTATGAGCATAATAAATGTATTATAAAAATATAATGGACACGATTCGGAAGGCACAAAGTTTAAATAAGATAAGACTAAAATTCCTTCCTTCCTGTCACACAGTATTACGAAGATAAAGACGCAACTAATTTTAGTGCTGTTAAATTTCAATTGTGTGCCTTCAGAATCAAGCCTTAATATAAAGGCTGCTATAATTATGTACGGATTCTAAATTATTGTCTCGTATGGCCAGTAGAATCAAAAGGGCCAGACGGACCTCCTCCGGCTGAGGAGTCCATGAGGCCGGAGGTTAGGGCGACAGTAAGAGAAACCGGCTGACTGTTCAGTGGGTGTCCAGCACCGTCCGCCTTCTGCGTTTCCAATTCTGCAAATTCACGGTGCGTAATATCCGGGTTACCTAAACGCCCGGTTTGTATATCCATCGCTCTGTGTAATACGCTCATCATCATCAGGTTATTTTTGTCTCCACTGCAGGAGCACAACGCTCTCTCATCTGCCGGAGACAGACGGAGGATTTGGCCTACACTCCCCGCGCTGGCCAGACGGATTGGGGAGGCCTGATTGATGTTTTATAATGTATTCCCTTAGTCGCCTTATACGACATCCACGGGAAGAGTTGGAGTGGTCCTATTCTACTCTACCGGAAACCACACGGTAATACGCTCGCAATGCATTTTAATTCTTTTGGATTGACTTACGGCGCAGAAACGTGGACACTGACGATGGGCCTGATCCACAAGTATCAAATCGCTCAGGTAGTTATGGAGAGGGCTATGCTCGGGGTTTGTTTGAAGGATATGATTCGTAATGCCGTGATCGGACTAGTAACGAAGGAGAAATACATAGCCGAAAGGATTAGCAAGACGAAGTGGCAGTGGGCGTATCACATCTGTCGCAGATCCGACAGCCGTTGGAGCAGACGAGTTCTGGAGTGGAGACCACGGATTGGCACACGCAGGGTGGGACGTCCCGCCGCCAGGTGGACCGACGACCTGAAAATGGTTGCCGGAAGCGGCTGGATGCGGAGGGCGAAGGACCGGGTGTGGTAGCGGTCATTGGGGAAGGCCTATTTCCTGCAGTGGACGTTCAAGGACTGTAATGATGAAAGCATTCGGTGCAACCACCAGCGGCAGGTGCCGATTCTAGGTCTGCGAGGATTGTAATTGGCATCCGTTGGTATTCAGCAAAGTTATTTTATATTTGTATGCTGTAAGATTTTCTTAGATATAAAATGAAACTATAAACTGGCCTGGAACGTTTCTGGGTCTGTCAGATGATTTCTGTGATTAAAAAGAACAGTTTAACGTCTGTTTTAACTTTCCTTGCCCCCCCCCCCCCCCCTCCCACACTCCTCCCAATCGACAAAATAGGTAGAAACCAGCCGCCACGATACGGGCTCCCTAGTGCACTGGCTGGTGCAATTTGTGAAATAGGCTATAACTATTATGTTGTGACCTGTCTGTATAAATTTGTTAAAAGTGACTCCAGGTTACCATTATGTAAATAACAACAACAAAATTAATTCAGTGCAATTATATATAAGGCATTTTAGTAAATAAACCTTTCTGTGTTGTGGGTTATATCATTTCTGTATAACTGGGTCCAGTTAAAGTCGTCACTTCGTATACCACCCACAAACCAAGAATTCTAGACGTTATCTAGATTCGTTATACCGACATTATATAGACCAGATACAGCCTAATGGTCGGCAAATCAATAACAAAGGCAATCTACCCAATTAGATCAAACTTAATCGCACGAATAGTCAAGGAAACATTCTGCTATCGCTGGATAATTCGCTTACATGGAGCGAAAGCCTGGACTGGTTGCATTTATAAATTATTATAGGCTTCTAACGATAGGAATAAGTTTTTGTTATTGAACACAGTAGAACCATAGAATACTTAATAATACTGGTAGAACAAAAGTTTAATATTTTTATTTGCTACTAGGACCCTCTATTGCTCCAGAAACTTCTATTCGCCCGCTGGGTAAAGGCGTTGAAAATGAACAAGCAAATAAAATAACTGATTTTTCTACTAGGTAAGAACTTTTTGAACCAAGTCATCGGATGTTAGCCTATTTTCAACCGACTTCAAAAAAGGAGGAGGTTCTCAATTCGACGGTATCTTTTTTTTTGTATGTTTGTTATGCGCTTACTCCCCCAATTCTGAATGGATTTTGATGGTTCCTTTTTAGTATGGTAGGTCATACTTCAGAGGTAGTCCCATATAAATTTTATATAAATTCATTCAGCTTTTTGAAAAATCAACAAAGACACAAATATAGGCTTAGTATATACCTATATGACGACATGCTAGTTTGAGGTTCCCTTCAGCAACAGTTGCGATGAGGAATTTCAATCTTTTTTTAACTGTCATTAGCCAAGAACAAAGAAGATTGTACCTATGTATTTGTAAGAAGCCTTCATAATAATTATATATTAATACCTATTCTTAAAGAAAACTACCTAGTTGTTAATAGGTATTTAAGTATCAATAATTTCGTTGATTGTCCTTTAAAGCTCTTTGCTTTGAAGTAATTAAAATATTATCTTCTTTTTTTTTAGTTTAAGTTTGTACATGTAGGTTTAGTCTTAAAGTCGGTTTTTGTTTTTTCTAAAAAATAATTTTCTGTACTGTCCATTAGCGAAAACAATACAAATACATCAAACATTTCTTAATTACTTTCTCCCACAGTGAAGGCTGGCTGGAAGAAATCTTTTATAGGGATAAGTCTATCTCTGTACACTTTGTTTTGTAGAGTATATAGTTGGGTTTTGTATTTGATTTATAAATAATATAATTATGTCACATAACTATAATAAACATCTGTTAAGGTTAGGGTTGCAATTCGTCAAGGTTTCCCCGGATTTGCCCTAATTTACGGGGCATCCAGGGAGCGCCCGGGCGGGTTTCCATTTAATGTTGTAGTCCGAGTTTTAAATTTCTCAAGTCACCGCTCGCCACCGGAGAACCGCCGGGACGAAGATTCAGTTTTGTTTCTTTATAATCACAAATGGTATGAAAATAGATAAAAAGTTGATTTATAACAATTAAAACTATTTTATTTTATTTTACTGAGTAATCTAAAAAAACTACGTTGACCGGGTTATATGCTCCAAAATCCGGGGTTTTCATGCTTGTCCTGGGTGGCAGATTTTAGAGATGGCAACGCTAGATAAGGTGCAAGTTCAATTCCCGAGCTTCTCTCAAACACTGAAGGAAAATATGTGTGTCTTGTTCCATTGATTACTTCCACATGTTACCCACACAACAAGTTATATGTCGGACAATCAATTAGTCTCGACGCTAACCGTTTCTGCCCGAATGGTTAGAAATAGAAAACAAGACAAATGAACTCTTTGTTTGATTGCAGATGTGTTGCGTAACGAATTCACTTAATTGACTGCGTTTGTCTCTTTTTAGAGTTCCCTTTTAAGGTTTTAAGAACCAAGCAGTTTTGCGAAAATTTATTTCCACTGTGATACCAGGCCTGTCGCACTCGGCACTTTAGGCAGGCCTCCGTCACTCAGTCGAACCTACCGCGATAAATACCTACACTTCCGGACCGCCCCGGCGTGGATCGCGCCCCGCCCGACACACTCTGACAGTAGTTGATTAAAAGCGTAGTTATCTTCTTAGTAAGTAACTATTAAGTAATCTATACCTAGCATAAAAGATAGATACCATAAAATATACCTATACGCGGAGCGGCCCCGATTGCCGGGGCACATAGACGAAACGCGTACGATTGTCAACGTGTGCGTGGTATAACGGTTCAGCGTATTATTGACTTTCTTCCATGCGCTTATGATGTAATTTGGCTTACATTGAATTTTGTAGGTACGTGTATGAGAAATTGAACAAGCTGTCAAGAGAGTACGACTTCTATACTTGTACTATTGCTTATTCTGTACTGATACTGAATTACTTAATATTTATTTTTATTATAACAGAAAGAAAACGTGTAAATCAAAACCTAACACCTAAAATTAGAAATAATTAGGCATGTTATAATTTCTCTTTAATTACCTACTTTAGATGAATTTTTTACAGTTTATCAAATGGTCACCTCGAAAATAATTAGCAAGATTAAGAAATTTCATATGAAGCACATTCCTCATATGTAGTTTTATAACACAACTAGCTTTTGCCCGCGACATCGTCCACATAGTTTTCGATATTTACACATCTTCACTGCTTTTACGATTAATTTGGTTTCCCGGAAGAATGACATCTTTTTTCGGGATAGAAACTATCCCATGTCAAATTCCAGGACCTAACCTATATGTGTGCCAAGTTTCATCCCGATCCGTCCAGTGATGAGCGTGATTGAGTAACAAACATCCAAACTTTCGCATTTATAATATTAGTGGGATTAGTTATCTTAGTTACGTAATATTTCTAGCAATACTTTTAGCAATTAAAGAAATGTCCAGAGAAAATTTTAATTGATACGGAACCCTTTACCGAACAACTGTAGTCTAACATGAGACTTTTTTCTTTCTACCAAGTCACTGTACAGCCATCACTCAAACGAATGAAAGTGTCACGGTATTGCAAGAAAAGCAACCGGATATTATATGTATTAGTTTAATTGTCGGTCTGTTCAATTAAATAACTCTGATTACGAATAAACTTTTTGTAATGTGGAAGCAGCTAAATAGGAAGTTAGAGAGCCCTAACACTTATTTACAAAGCTATCCCCCATTGTAGGGGGTGGATGTGGAGTTTGTTTCCATTTGTCGACACCGCCCAGTGGGGATATTATAAGATTCTGATTTCTTGTTTAAGAAAATGGCATAAACTGAAAGAGCACTATTTGTCTCACTCGGTATGATATGGTATTTATATAATACTAGCTATTGCCCGCGATTTCGTCCGCGTGGACAACTTAACATCACAAATTATTAAGTATTTCCCTGAGGAATGGGATGTTTTTTCGGGATAAAAACTATCCTATATCCTATTCCAGGATCGAACCTATATGTGTGCCAAGTTACATCCCGATCCGTCCAGTGGTTGAAATCTGATTGAGTAACAAACATCCAAATGTCCAAACTTTCGCATTTATAATTAGTAGGATTATTATTTATTTTACATAAAAGTAGTTAAGGTATTTAATTAATGTAGTTTATTATGCACTTATTTTGCCCGACTCGCTCATACTGCCTCTGAAGGTTGGCTGGAAAAGACCTCTTTTAGAGATTAGCTCTGTTGGGAAAAAATCTAACTGTATTTAGTTTTAAAATGTGCAATAAGGAATGTATAAAAAAATTTATCCAAAGGAATAGGTTCTGAAGGTCGGATATGTTAAAAAAATCTAAACTATACCCAAGATACTAAAAAATAGATATAACTGTTATTAAATAACATATTTTGCCACTAAGTAACCTCGATTTGAAGACACCCTTTACTAAAATCATGCTAGATTTTCAAAATGATCAACATTTAGTACAAAGGAGCATCTTACTAAACGACTTGCAATTTTATACACGAAAAGTTGTCCCAAGGAGAGTCGATTCTCATGATTAATCGCACCGTGATGTTACTGGCTTAGAATACGACCACCTCCAATATTCCCGTGGGTGTCGTACCAGGGATGGGCAGGAGCGTTCTCCTGTGCGATCACCAAGCCGCCTGCAAAGCGTGGTGACTATACCAAATCTCCCAATAGACAGCCCACCAAAAGTGGCATTCTATTGTGAAGACTTATGTTCAGCAGTGGACGTGTTTGATGATGTGATTCACATCCCGATCATCTGTATTCTGCCAATCAGTTAAAATTACTATCAAAACGGTTCAAAATGATTACATAGAACCCGCTGCATCTCCGTAAGACATCTAAGCAGTAATAAGTGAACATCTGAGAATTACAGACACAATCGTTCTCTCGAGGGGAGTCAGTTTGCGTGAATAATCGCATCGATCGTCTTATCCCGGCCGTCTATTCATCGCGACATCGGAGACCGGGCCCCTAGTACCGCTTTCACTTTCCATACATCGATTTATTATTTCATTGTTGTGTTCTATGCCCTTATAGACGAAGAGAATACTTCATTTTAACTACAATAATTTGTTCACAATCTGAGAGTTATTATAATGCATTTGATTTTTAAGGTTGAACTCCACTAGAGCGCGCCGCACTTTGTCTATAACAAATCGCGTGTCGAGCAGAACCGGCGGCGCTGTGGGCTAGCCAGCTGCGGGCTATTCCGCGTACAGTGGGTCCATTTCGCATGCGGCCGCACGTCGATCGCATATCGATCTATCGTATCAGTGGTAGAGGGATAGTGGAGTTCGTGGCGTGAAGTAGCGCGCTGCTCGGCGCGGCGAGGTGTTGCATCTTTCATTCATTGCATTGGAATATCATCATCATCATCAGGTTATTTTTGTCTCCACTGCAGGAGCACAACCCTCTCTCATCTGCCGGAGACAGACGGAGGATTTGGCCTACACTCCCCGCGCTGGCCAGACGGTTTGAGGAGACCTGATTGATGTTTTATAATTCCCTTAGTCGCCTTATACGACATCCACGGGAAGAGTTGGAGTGGTCCTATTTTACTCTACTGGAAACCACATGTCATGGAATATTATTTAGTTACACCTATTTATTAATTTTTTTATTTTTCTTACTTAATTTATTTTTTCTAATATTATATAATCCTAGTTTAAACTAATAATTGTATGGTATATAAGAAATTCCGTAAATTTTCCTTGATAAAATAAAATTGATAAAATTGCTACCACAAACTGAATTTCATCGTACATTTGTAAAATAAACTAAAAATAAAATTTACATATTTGATTGCAAATGATGTGTTTAATAAAGTTATATTAATGCGGTTCGTTAGTGAAAATGCAGTCTTTATTACTTAATTTTATAGCTATCACATGAAAGTAAAATCTCTCCATAGACAGTTAAAGCCCAACGGTTGCCTAAGCAACAAAGTTACAGTTCACGATAGTATCGAAAGCTTGAGTAATGTTGAATTTACTATGTCTGGTGCACAGGATGCAGCAGTAATGGATGCTGAATGAAATGACACACAACTCAAAGCCAAATAAAATGTCTCTCAATAAGTAGAAAAAGTAAATTAATAATCATTACCTATTAATATTTACGTACTATAAAAGCAACACACAGTTATTTACTAACTTATCCAAAATTATAACTTATGTAATTATAACTTAGAATCTACACCTAATACCTACCTTTCTGTACAAATTTATACATTGACCTGGCATTCTGTGAGGTGGGAAAAGCCAGGATACTGTTACAAATTCCTACTTCATAGTAAAAGTGCATTAAAAAACCTTTCATCTTCGCTCCGGACGCACTCCGTGATAATATGGCATCTTCAACAACTTCACACTCGGTACAGTTAGATGTTTAACGCAGTTTTAAAGCATTTTTAAATATAAAAGATTCTTTTAAAAGCAATTCCAGTATCCAAAGCTTAATCCATTCGATCAAAAGCTATCATTGTTATTATTATTCTTTATTCATAAAAAAATCATCTTAGTGCCACTAAACAAGAATATTGTAAATGCTATAATAAAGAATAATGATAACAACAATAATGATAGCTTTAAATCGAATGCATTAACTGATTTTATAATAATCTTTTACATTGAAACATACTTTAAAAGCTGCTTTAGCACTTAAATTTTAACAGGTAATAACTCTGTACTTGCTTGCTAGTTGAGTGTGGTTCTAAATTATGGTAATTATTAATTGACACCCTGTAAACTTACTTTTCATACAAATGCATAATGCCCAGTGCAATTATATAAAGTACTGGTGCAAACAGAATCATTCAATTATCAGTTCACACAGCTCAGCCCCTTAATAATAGAGTCAGGCAATAATGACACGTTAAACCTAGTTATTCCTACGCATTCAACCAACGAAACACTAAATTGCACTGCAGTAATAGAATCGTTCACTTCTCGTTACAATACTAGTTTAAAGAAATAAAAATTAAATTTATAAACAAACCAAGCAGTGGATGCTACGTATGAAATAGCAACGGGTAACGGTAAGTTTATTGGTACAGTGATAGTGAATTGTCGCCAAAGGCAAATCCGAGCGGAACTAATAGTGATATTTCGATACAATGCGTCGTTATTGCTTTCTATGAGATCTGATCTAATGTATTGCGTATACATTTATAGCTAGTAATGTTGTTTTAAGTAATAAGGAACTGAAACTAGTCACGTTATAGATTTAAACACCTTTACTGATGAAATTTTTCAAATGAATCCTGAATAACTCGAAATTGATGGAAAGGAATTTGCTATTTGGTTCCTTATTAATTACTTTAATCGCGTTAAAACATGAATTTTGACTAAAACACAGCATTATCTCAAGCTCATGAAACTTAGTCTGACTGCAACATAGCATTATCACGACTACTCAAAAACAAGATGTTATATAAAATTATATTGACCCCATGATCAATAACATGATAATAACGACGTAGTGTGCAAAATAGCAAATAAAGTATTGTTGGATACGATCAGTGTGAAAGCGCACACAGCTATTACTAAAATAAGTAACAAACATGCAAGATGAATGACTGCGTTGGATTCGATAGTAGGTGTCTCCGTAAACGACCTTGATATTGAAAACGCGACAGGCAGAAATGAAAGTGAAACTGATTTCTTTTCTCTTCCACCGGTTACGTCTGTCACAGATGACTTAACTAATTCTAACGAAATTCAACGGTTTTTAGTTAGCAATCTACTTGTATTAATAGGTAGCAATTCAAATCTAGAAAATTGCAGTATTGGTACTGGGTTTTGTTACGGGTTACTAAACACAGTAGTTATTTCTGATAAAAAGATTTTTTTATGAAGATAAGTTGTTTACAGTATCAATGCTAGAAAAAGAATCTGCAAGACGAATCTAATTAGAAACTATTAATGAAATTAACAAAACAAAATTTAACAAAAGTATATTTCAACCCTAATAAAAGTGAAAGACCTAATAAGAGTAAACGTTTTACTACTAAGGATAATTTAAGTTCACATACTTAAAACATACGGATAATTAGAGCCCAAGTGCAAACAATATTAACAAAACTATAATTTAAAAGTCCTATTAAAACCCTTGGCACAGTTTATATTGCAGTATAGTTAACTCGTAAACAAAGCGGTAACCTATCATCTAGCTTTGTATCTCACCTATTATTACAAGTAGGGGTCAGACCACTGCTCTTTTCTTAAGCCGAAGTTGAACAATGTTATCACAAAATGTAGCTGTGTTCAATACTTATTTAAGTACCAAGATAAATTCTTCATTATTTTTACTACAGAAAAAGTTAAAACACCTAGGTCTAAGTAAACGAAAAGATGCTTCAACAGTTTTGACAGACTCTTAACATTTATATGTTTCGATAAAACTTTTATAGAAGCTAATGTTTTCCATCAAAAATTTGGTTTATTATTAAATGATGTCATGTCTAACTTCCGTAGTACCTACAGTGAATACTAGGTTAGCAGTAGACACGTGTACTTGTTGTTGAGGTAGTAGGTATAACAGTTATCTTCTCTTCTAAGTTATAAACCGGCGAACTAAGTGAAAACAATAATCATTGTATTTAAGTATCGAAGCCTTTCAAAACGACCTTGATAGCTCATTGCCTCGACTCTATAGGCTATAAAGTTATTGGGTCAATTTTCGAAATTGTGACGTAACAAATTTGGTAATTAACAATTTTGATTTAACCCTTGCTGAGTTAGTATTAACGTCAAAGATTTCACTGTAACTTAAACTAGGTCGATTATGGCTGTGAAAATTAATTTTAATATCATTTGACCTAAACTAATGTGAGTTATATCATCTAAAGAACTGGATTTTTTTTATCATAGTCTGAACCTAGTATTAGACAATTGTTTAAACTTATGTCAGTTACTATTTAATATAAAAAATAGACAAGCCATTAGTTTCTTCATTTAGTTTGTGTTCATATTTAGACCAGTTTAGAATATCGTTTCTTAGTTCAGAATTCTGTTTTTGTCTACCTGACCAGTGTTTATTTGAAATTAATATATTTTAATTAACAGCAGAACTTGGTAGAACATAAGTTCTCGAATAAAAAAAAACTAATAAATAAGTACACAAATTTGTTTTAGGTTAGTGATATTCAATATATTAGGTTGAAATTAGGCGAAATGTTTTTAAATACCTCAACCACTGGTATTGCAGATAGTCCTGCCACTAAATATAATCTATTACTGCGTAGTCAGATGCTCAAGTGAAAGCAACATGTTTGCACTTCAAATTAGCAATGCCCTCAGACCCTTACATGTATGACCTTCTTTTAATTTTGGTCGAATAGATGTTAATTTCGTTATAAACGGGGTAACAGATGTAATTGTACCTTCAAAGTATTAGGTATTGATCACATGTAACGGCTAAAAACACTGCATCACACTAGAAGGCACAAGTTTGTGATTGTCTGTATATGTTTATTATTCAGTCATGCCATAGCCGCTGAACCAATTTTTATAAAACCTATTTTATAACCATGATAATAAATATCCTGAACATGGAAATAGGATACTCTTTACTATGGAGAATACTAGATTTCCATAAGAAAATCAACTAGAAGGGCGAAGGTATGAAGGAAAAAACTAGTATTCGATAAAATAAAACTTCCAACGCAAGACGAACCAACCAAAGACAAGAATTCTTTTTATGCAGTTTTACTGACGTTTCATAATTTTTTCTCACCAATTAGAACAGGTATAACAAATTCAAGTAATATTATTGATAATTAGTTCTTTAACTAATCACACGAATTTTTTGATATAAAAATACTACAGTTTAATACCTTAAACTAGCAAAACGCCAGTGCATGTTTCGAGGAAGGGAGCTTTAAGACTAAAAGAAACTTGGAGCTTGGTTCTCACAATTGCAGTAGCAGTAGAAACTGACGCAGTAAAAAAGACTCGACATGTAGATAAGCCCTTAGAGAAACTTTAACAAGAACAATGGTGCACAAAATACATTCTTATTTAGAGGCTGAACAACAACATCAAGCAAATTAAAGCTACAAATTAACTTACCCTGATCTCAATTGAATGAATAAGTGTAATAATATTCATTTACCAATTAATGCCTGGAAGGTCAATTAGTGATTTACAATTAGCAATTCAACAACTTTCATTGATAGATTAGAATAACATTGACATGAATTGACAATGAATCTTGAAGGCGACAATAGCAACTACAAAGTACAAAGAAAGGAAGCTCTTTTAATAAATTAGAATTAAAACTTCGTGAATCTGATTGAACATCTGAACATTAGGAAGGATACAAATATATCAACAATACATCTAAATCACCTATAACAGATTAAAATGATTGACTAACTGAAATTTTACTTGTTAAGGACTAAACTAACAAATATAAAGCAAAAACAGCGCGGCATTTTACGAAACATCAAAAATAATTGCAATTCCATTATGAAACTAGAAATTAAGACCGAGTGGAGATTAAAGACATTTAATAGCTTAACACTTTCTCCAATCAAATAGAAATTCACAAAATTGCGCTTGGTCTTGGATCAAGTTTAGAACCATCAATCACATCTTCACAAATTGCACAAAGACCTCGACACGATTCTTAAAAGTCTAATAGTGCTCATTCAGAGTGATTCAATACCGAACAGATGTTGTCAGTCCGTCGGTCAATATTTACAAGCTATTCAAACTGGACCCACAAGAGATTTAATGAAGGCCACACATGTTGAATACCGCCTTAATGTATTGTCAGTATAGGTTTTTACATCAGCGATTTCGAGTAAAACTCAATGACTTGTTATAATTATACAAAGATCTATGAAGTGACAGAAGGAATCAAAGAAATAACAAAATTGTTAACCACTTACACGTAGTACGAATAATTATAAATTATAATGAAATAATTTATTTTGTATTATGTTTTCAAGGCTTCATATATGTGGTAAGATAATCAGATCTTTCAGTTTATAAATTATAACTGAAATATCTGTTTATTTCACCAGATAGTATATGCAACCTTGTATCAATAGATACACATTATTTGAAGAGAATCGTAATGCGCGAGATCTAATATAGCACAAAATAAATAACATTAATTTTGACAGCTATTGCCATTGCCTTTATTTACAACAGTACCCACCATTATTTTATTGACTGATAATTGTAATTTGGAATCTCGAAATCACAATAACTCATCGTGATGATACTCTTAAAGTCAAGGTGTAATATTAAAACAAAACATATGAAGGTTCACACTTACCTATGTGTCAAGGCATTATAGCCATCTGACAACACATGATCTCAGAGAGGACGTAATAAGCAGTAATAAAGTTGACATGTTTCTCAATACACGAACATGTTCTTTACAGATACTAATAAGCACAAGGTCGGATAATATTTGATCCCCTTCTTGGATCGTTTAAAATCGTAATGTTATGCTAATCTTTAATGATTAATTTGTAATTGCGTCATTGTATTAAGCAAGGTGTAATTAAAAGACGTGATATGGCTATAGACGCGGTAAAATAAAATAGTTCAGAGCTTGATTTAAAGTTGAAACGGTAAAAATCTGGGAGTATAAAAAGAACTCCTAAACGTTTGCGTCCAAATAACAAAATTATTTAGAAGTAAAAGTTTAACAGAGAAAAAAACAGCCCGTGGACCATATTTTTAAACTCATACCAAAGATGCATAAAATCTTTGTAAGATGGTTATACCGAGTACAATAAATAGATTATAGGAACAGTCAGTTCACCACTCATGGCATTTCGACATCAAAGTGGCCTAAAATTGATCGTGGGGGGATGCTTTTCCCGATGCGCTTTTCTTGGTCCCCCTACAAGTTATCTAGTCTGACCCTTGTACATTGTACTTGCTTCTCTACCCTGTCTGGGGAAGACAACCACTTATATGCCTTCGTCATCGGGTTGTAGGGACAATGAAAAGGTACACATTGTACCAAATTACCTAATTAGAACACCTTTGTTTGTATAGTTAAACGTATTGTATTCCCATGGCCATGACCCTTACAGTACTTACTGCTAACTGAGTATTGTAATACATACGCAATGTACTCAAACATGCCATGAAACTGTAGTCAAACAAAACTGCGAAATTACACATCCATCTTGCAACTGGCTGTACACATCGATACTATCTTGACACTTTTGACGCTAACTCGATAGATCCTTACGTCATCGGAGATAATCTTGTCAAAATGACATCGGAATCATTAGATAGGGTATCGTAAAGCGTTATCTTATCAGTGAAATCAAGACGGCGTAAATGAAGATACTAGTTATAAAATAAGACTTAAACAAGAGGCGTAACATAACATAACTAATGTCGCTGCTTTCATATCCGACGTAATTAACTAATTTATCTGATCGGTATTTATCTTGGGTGTTTTTGAGTATTAACTAACCCATAAGTTTTTGTAATACCAATCATCGTTGCTTTGATTCATAATTTGAATGTTTTTTAATGTTATTTTAAATTAAAGAAAAACAACACGCTTTAAACGCTCTACGTGTAAGATAGAGTTAAAAATAGTGACATTAAAAATTTGATTTTTTTAAATAGGTATAAAAAACGTACATACATTCAACAGGTAAACAAGGAAATAAGTGAAATCACAGGTTTCTCTGTAAAATAAAACAATATGAGAAAACCTAAACAAATTCCAAGACATTTATTAAAATGTCCTCCAATACCCAAAAGCATAGACTTAGGTATATACTGCAAAGGCCCGTAAACTCTCATTGTACTCTGGGCAGGTATATCCATGCACATAGGACTTATAGCAGTTGTTGATAGTAAGAGCGTAAATGGCATAATACAATTCCTGATTTACAAAAGCAGTGATCATGAATCATGATTATATATGAATTGATGAACGATTAAAATTCAATAAAGACAAATGAAACCAAGTTATCAAGGGGAATCTTCAGCTGAAGAAGGCATTGATAAATGTTATTTGATAACAGTATTAAGGAATCTACTAAATCTTGATCTTTGTGTCTTATCCGAGCCAAACCATTGTCGGATCTATTAATTTAAATCTTGCAATAGCAACGACTAGGATCGAACCCATTAAAGTAACTACTACTATCTGTGATTGCTTTACCAGAGTATTAAACAGTAGAATTAATTATACATAGAAGCAAAGATACAGAATTAGTTCTACTATAATATAATAAATTACTGTATAACAAATATGATACCACCGAATTCAAGATGATACAGAAATGGGAATTCAAAAGAGGTTAAAACAGAATTTGAGGAGATAGTCTAACTAAAAGGTCTTCACAATACGAAATGAGCAAATAATAACTTCGGATTGTTATCAAATCATACTACAGGATTATCGGGAAAGGACATGGAATTTTGGAGTAGAAGGTTTTATTTCGCTTAAAGTCACTAAGCTTGCCTATTCGGCTATGATCCGTAAACTCTCGTAATGAAAGTAGATATGTATGTATAAAGACAGCTAGTGTCGACAGAAATAGGATTCCAGTCTGAAGGACAGTAAACATAAGCCTTACGACAAATTGTAATATAAACAAAATTATTACTCGATGTGAAGTAACGGTCAAACAACAAATCGACCTTCGTGTGCAAGAATTGCTTATTCAAACATTAAATCGTCAAACAGGAAGATTATTTTAGTATTTGGAAGATGTGAAGTGTTTGTTTAATGGTCTTACATCAGCTAACAATTATATTCATAATATAAGAGGTCCTTATTAGACAGAATAATTGTATTACTCTTGAATAATAATAAGTGCCACTTAAAAAATATTTGAAATGTTTTTTTTTAACCCAAACGTTGTTAACTTGCGCTTTAAACCATTCTTGCCGTAAGGTTCGATAATGGAAGAAGAGATGGAAATGCATAATAACGCGTAACAGAGACAAACCTAATAACTAATCAAGGAAGGAAACTTATATAATTGAGCATAAAATTATGTAACAAAATGCGTTAATAAAACGTTCGAATTACAGATCATCGTTATTCTGTTACTAATATGTCAAATTACGTGCAAAAAAACAGCGAGAGCATGAAATATTGCAGATTATCAATCAAATAAACAAATTAATCAGTAAATATTATGAGGAGGGTACTTTTTTACATGCATTCTTAATCAGGTCACGAGAGTACTAGCATTTATGTAAGCATATTACTGTTAAGAAATACGTGAGAGTAGATAGATTATATTGATTTTTCCAAACAGACAACGTCTATACTATACGGATGCCACTTCGTCACTTTTTGCCAATTTAATGTGGTTGTTGAACTTTTTTAATATCGTCTTACTTCATACCTATACCATTAGTTTAACTTTTTAAATTTACGACCTCAGTCTATACCACGTGCATGTTACTTGAATATCCATATTTTGTTTCTTATATATGATAGATAAGTAATAGGTAACTAATAACTAAAGCTGTGTAAAACATATTTATTTTCGTGTTCTGTATCGTGTGTCAGCTAGTTAATTCGCAGTTTTATCAAAATTCTCTGAAGATACATTGCCTTTTGCCATACTACGATTGTATTCACTTAATGTTCCGTCGTCACATCTAATCATTGTTATATCTACATTAAGCACAATTTCTTCATTTAGTTTTTCAAAATTCAGCTAGTATTATTTACAAGCTACACATTTTTTATGTTTTCAATGGTGTAAATTTTAAAAATGTTGCCTTTGCTGATGAAAAATCATTCACAACACTATAAGTTGCATATTATCAATATCATATGAATAAGGTCAGAAAATTCTCGACTGTAGTTCATTCTAGGATTTTTATTTACAGTAGTACATATCATATAGTGTATCTTATCACCTACCACTGCAAATCTGTTCAGTTGATTCTATGTTCTCAATCTCTAGTAATTTTTTGTGTGTCGGTAATTCAATCAACTAGTCCAAAGGCAACGCACGAGTGCTTCGGCTTGCTATATTTTTTCAAACCACAACGTTAACTTTGCATTGTCGGTCTACTGTAATCCTGATTTAGAATGCTATTGCATTCATTATGGAATACAAAATCGTTTGAAAGTGATTTTAGTCTCAAAGGTTTGCATGACTGTCACATTTATTTATGAAATACTTCCGTGTTCAAGTAAAAATAGTTCCGTTTCATTTAAGTAGGTGCATATAATTTTTAGGTCCCTGAAGATAGTATTATGTTATATTGCAATTTATGAAGTTATGGGTGGTAACAAAAAATATCTTGTAATTTAAAAACTAGGTAGAATTTGTACCACGTTAAAGCTAAAAACTGTTCTTGAATTGTAATCTAACTAAGTGTTCGCTCTTTAAAAATTATCTGATAACAATAAAATTCTACTTATGATTAGAAACCAAGATAATAAAATAACATTTTGACATCCTTTATAAAATGGTCCTATTTTAAACGAACAGGTCCATATTTTGCCTTTTAGTATTTTTTATACTTTATTGTACACAAATACAAGTTATACAACTTATTTAAACATATGGATAATATGTTCTTAACCCTTCTTGTAATTTAAAATAGAAACAGAATTTGGACCATGTGGTAATTAGATTCGTTCTTTAACACTGATTTTTACTTCTAATCTGGCACCTTTTTTCAGCAAAAAAAATCGAAGTGAATGCTTTCATTCAGATCGTACTTATCTCTTTAGGAGAGCAGGAAGACCTACCGCCACTTCGATCTTTCTGGATCTTTTGTGCAAAACCCCTATCCACATACAGTGCCCCAAGCCTATTTGGTGGACTTCACACACGCTTTAGAATATCTTCTTCGGCATATACAGATTTCCTTACACGTTTTCCTTCACCAAAAAGAATGTGGTATTAAACAAAATTTATACTTCAGCAAAGATAAATGACAGTCGGTTGTTAAATAAAGGAAATGGAGGAAGCCTCTCTGGCCACTAAAACCTATTGAAAAGATACATGGTGGATTGTTATATACTTCAATATCTACTTTAATCCCGCAATTAGACTGAAGATTCCTGACTTTAGATCACATGGTCTTAAAATTAAGTTTCAAATGGATGATTTAATAAAGATTGTAACATACGTAATAGAATACAATTCTAAAAACCATTGCTCTACAAAGACGGCCTCTACAATGGTAACATTACTCCATTTAATAACAATAGCAACTTACAGTTATGAAATGAAGTTGTAAACTATCATAAATCTGTTATTAATACAGTCGAGATTGAGGTCGGAGCAAAAAAAAAACAAAAAGACGCTCTCCGGGGTCCACCAGATCAAGCAAAGTTCAATGATTCTAGCTCAGTGAGTGTTAAAGAATAATTTCTCTGCAAACAAAAAGAGAATGAAACCACATTACTTACGTTGCCGAGAGCGAATTTGAGTTCAAAGTAAAAAATAATAAAGTTAGCGGCGCAATGTTTTTTTAACTTGCACAAAGGCTATCAATAGTTGTTTTTTCGTATCGGTTTTTGCACATCTGTTTTGTTCGAAATAGATTCGAGTGCACATGGCACTTTCGATTGATGCGAAACTTTGTCGACTTCAGACACCAAGCCATCAAGTTAATACAAAAAACGTTAACAAAATTCTGCAACTTCACGATTTCTCATCAATTTGTATACTAGGTCAAATTTCGACAAACTTTAAAATAAATTGGCTTGCAAAAAGAGTAAACTAACTTATAATTATTTTAATTCAATAAAAAAGCTAATTATGTACAAGTAGTTAATTATGTATTTAGATGTTTTTTTTACTTAAAGCTCAAACTTTAAATTACCCAGAACATTATTCTGCTCATTTTCAATTTTCTTTACACTGTTATCCATCACCTACCATACAACACAATCATCGAAGTTATGCTTATGTCTACGTAATTTATATCTGAACCATTTCGCTGATCAGTGATCATTTAAACTAAACAAAAACAGCTATTGTTTGCTTACTGACCGACATATTTTTTGCCGTAAACGCCAAATTAAGCGGTTTGTTGAAAATTATTAGTTCACTTCTTATTGTGACAAGGGCAAGGACTATTTCAACAATCATGCCTAAGTAACTGTGACTAATAAACGAATTCTCCTCAGTTTCGTATTCTGCTAGGGTTTTAATTAATTTTTAATGACTTTTTAGGTCTTATCAGTTTTAACTTGGGCTAGATTAGGCTTAAATTCATATATGAAAATTTTGTGGTTCTTAGCTTTGTTTTTTCTTATTGGACTTATAGGCATTGTATTACTTACTGTAATTTTCAACAGCACTTTTACTTAGCAGTCGACCTTTAGAACTGTTCTTGACGCAGAGTCCAGTCCTCTTCCTTAAATGGGACAAGATTAAAAAATCCAGTCACTCACACTTAACACTGCACTCTGAAAATCAAGTTAGCACTTCACGAAAGTCCTGCGGCGGCCGTGTCCGAGCTTAAACCCGTTCCGGGGACCAAATTCCGGTTTAATAGGAAGGTCACTTGGTTTACGAATGTTTCTAGACTGTTCCTCTTCAACAATGTTCGGGTTGAAAGGAAAGTCTTATGGGAAAGTTTCGTGTAACTTTTTTCGCGATGTCGGGAAAGGGCGTCGCGGCGCCGCGTGATACGGGCGTCGCGGGCGACGGCGCGGTGCGGACTGCCGCGTTATGGTAATATTAACAAGTGTGCAGTCGAAGCCTCCACATCGCGACACTGGTCGCTGTATGGGTGCTGGACTTGCAGATTCCTCTACTACGCTACTCTTACGGTACGCTTCAGTTCGGAACTATCTTTCCATTGCCGCGTCATCGCTGGGAATTTTATCCTTTGCATCAGTGAAGCAGTAATCGTTGTTACATTTGATGAGAACATCATCAAAGGACATGTGAAATGTGTGACCGGGCAAGGCATCAGGTTCTAAAGCTTTGCTCATTTATTGTTATGGGCTTGCACTTCGGTGCATAGTTTTATGAAATTGGCTTTTTGTTCGTACCGTCTGGCAGGTCCCTAAGGAGAGCGGTTTTAAATACAGTTTATTGGGGCCAATGAACTTGAAACTTTGAGTCGAAAGTGCAACTTTATTTGCATTAATTAGTTTTAAATTATCATTGAGTTCTTTATTATCACTAAATATTATTAGATATTTCTTAACATGTAATAAATATTGTGTAAATGAATATTATTCACGAATTGCATTAATCTACTTTTAATTTAATTCTGATTGATATTCATCTATTGTACTAAATTCTTTTCATTTATTTTCAACTTTTTTATTTTGGTAAGTTTATTACTTTAATTAGATTAAGAACACGCAGTTCTTTATTTTGTGTCAGTTGCTTTTGGGTTGGATTTATAATGTCCGCTTCTTGATGCATTCTCGGAATTAGAATGGAATCGATTCTAAATTTGAACCCAAGATCTCGGCCAGGATGTGCGTGACACACGGCGGCGCGGCGCCGCTAAAATGCAACGTTTTGTTTGTTATAATCTTTATGTGTTTTTACAGTTATCTAGATACTATTAATAAAGAGGTAAACTTTGTATTTGATATTGTGTGTATTTGAAGTAATCTTTGTAACTCCTGAATTAAATTATTCTTTTGCGGTTGGTTAGGTGATACTATGTGTGAACATAGACTATATGCTATTGGGTTTTATAAAACGTGTGGCCAGAAAAATTGTTGAAACTTAGGAATTAATATTTGAAAAAAAAAAAACAATTTTTTTTAAATAATTTTAGTTAGGGGCTTTTATACTATCGTACATGCCAGTCCCATCATAGCCTTTAAAGTTATACACTATCAATCAAATATAATTAAATCATATATCATTCTGGCCGAAACCGAACAGGGCTCGGTCAGGATGCCCTGCAATATGCCCACATTCATTATATTAACATTTAATATCCTTATCAGCTTTTCCCTCTTTAACTTATTTTAGATTCCTTATATTTCGGTTTCATTTGAAATTATTTTACCCATTTTTTTAAGCTTTTATCATTTATTTTCAGCTCAAAGCTCACCTTTTTTTGTCGTTTGCTTGGCCGACAAATAACTTGAAAACTATTAAACGGATTATGCTGAAATGGATAACATATTATATATTAAAATACCCGACAATAATGATAAATTTTTCAAGATAAACCATCTTTTTTGAGATAAATATAGAAAAATATAAATTGATGGAACCGGCACACTGTGTACAATGTAAATTTTACTGACCCTTTAATTGTGCGTTTAGAAAGCACTTTTTTCGTATTACCATGATTTTTCGAAGAAAGTGTAAGTTTATTCATCATCAGAAATACGTCTACTGCTGAACAAAACCTCACCAATAGAATGCCACTATTGATAAATTTAAATATGTGGGGACATTTCACACACGGCCACCTGATCCCAAACTAGGCAAAGCCTGTAATATGAGTATCAGACAGCTGATATAAATACATAATATATATAAATAACATCCAGTCACAAGGCAAACACAAGTGCTCATGACACGAATGTTTGCCTTGGGCGGGATTCGAACCCGCGACCCTTAGCTTCGCAGGCAGGTGTACTACCGACTAGGCTACGGAGCCGACGTGGCCCTATTCTAAGCCGGGAACCACACGGCTTTTATATAATTATAATTAATTAATTTATGTATCCGCAATATTTTAAGTGCCCGACAGATGCATTACGCGGCGCGGGCGGCGGCGCCGGCGCATGGCCGCCGACAATACTATCAGGTTTCGCCACACGAGACGCCAGCGCCGTTACCTCTGCCCTACACCTATCTTTGACATCATGTAAATCCACCATATCGTTTGCTATGTCTCTGATGTGATATCTGTTACACCATGAACTAGTTTTTGCACTATACAAATGGTACCACATAACACGGATATCGTATTCAAAATTAGCTACTGCCGTTTTGTTGTCCTCAATTTTAAACAACCTATCATCATCAGGTTATTTTTGTCTCCACTGCAGGAGCACAACCCTCTCTCATCTGCCGGAGACAGACGGAGGATTTGGCCTACACTCCCCGCGCTGGCCAGACGGGTTGGGGAGGCCTGATTGATGTTTTATAATGTATTCCCTCAGTCGCATTGTACGACATTTGCGGGCAGAGTTGGAGTGGTCCTATTCTATTCTACCGGAAACCACACGGCATTAAACAACCTATGCATACGTTTTAATGTTTATCCTACAGGTACAGAACTAAATATATTTTTGCGTATTACTCAGCAGCATTATTCGGGATATATTTCTTAAGTGTCCGACCCTATCTGTGTAAGTTAGCTTGTGATTTATACATTACTAGCTCTTGTCCACGACTTCCTCCGCGTGGACAAACAAACATCACAAATTATTATGTTTTTCTCGTAGGAATTTGTTCTTTTTTTCGGGGTAAAAACTATCCTATGTCCTATTCCAGGACCTAAAATATATGTGTGCCAAATTTCATCCCGATCTGTCCAGTGGTTGAAGCGTGATATGATAACAAACATCCAAATATCCAAACTTTCGCACTTATAATATTAGTAGAAAGTAGGATTATGAAATGTTAGCAAAGTGTATGTCGTATAGTGTACAAAAGTTACATTCTGAATTATATGACCAGCCCTAGCACCTTATTCAATGATAATAAAGCTAAAATTAGAACTTAGTCATTTATTATAGTGCACTGACTATACGTAAAGTTCTACACGTGCAGCCTGTGGACCAACTATCCAAAGGACGTACCATGCCCTGAACATGCCCTATTATAACGCGTTCAAGATGCTGCTGGGACTGCCACGATTAAGAAAATTTTGCGGAGGCGCACACCAATAGAATCCACGTCATCGACAGAAAAAACGCTTCTCTGCTGAGCCTGGTGCTCAGCAGTGCCAACAGCATCCTGAGCTCGATAGCCGACAGGTGGGACTGTCCAATGCAAGGGCCCTGAATACGACTTTATGTGGTGTGAACATGTGCCCTCGTATTTAAGAGCAATCCTGTCCTGCGTCTGTGTCTATTGTTGTTTTTATATGTATAACATTAGCTGTAAGATACTGTATAGTAAAATTTTATGGATATTATTCAAAATAAATATTTCATCATTAGGTTATTTTTGTCTCCACTGCAGGAGCACAACCCTCTCTCATCTGCCGGAGACAGACAAAGGATTTGGCCTACACTCCCCGCGCTGGCCAGACGGGTTGGGGAGGCCTGATTGATGTTTTATAATGTATTCCCTTAGTCGCCTTGCACGACATGCACGGGAAGAGTTGGAGTGGTCATATTCTACTCTACCGGAATCCACACGGCATATTTATATTTATAAATATTTATTTTATTTAATTTATGTCTTTCAAAATCCCAGAACATATATATTCTCCTGCATTTTCCAGGCCAAATGTATCACAAAAATTATAAGTGAATAATTTTGCACAACACAAAATACAACGTAACGGTTTCCTTACTCGGCGACACGAGGCGTGTCAGCGGTTCCGTACACTTGTTGTGATGAAATGGCGGACTTCTCCCACGGTCCACATTGGTCTTAATTCGCTGTAGGCTTTCCGACTTGGAAGTTGGCAAAATGAGATTTTTTTATAAAGTAGTCGCGGTTTAAAAATGCATGTACCTATATAGGTAGAACTGTACATAATGAGCTTAAAAAGAAAAATCTAACCGGTGGAGCACAGTCTGACTTACTCAAAAAGCAAGCCTCGAGTCGTACCCGGGTTTAGGTTAGGTTTCCACGGTGGATTGCCAGCAAGATGCGCTACACCAGGTATGACCTCGCGGTCACCCTGAAGAGAGAGAAAATGTTGACATCGGATCAAACCATTCTCGGTTTGATCCAATGTCAACATTTTGGTTTCTCGCGCTGGGGTCACACACGTAACAAAATGGTACAACTTCGTAACTTGTCGTGCACGTCGATACCGCGCGTGATCTTGGACCAGGGCCAGGGTCTTGGACTTCGGCAGAGGGGAACGCCTTGCCATATAGCACTCCATACAAGCGAACAGATATAATTACCTACTACTCCTAGCACCAGATTGTCCGTACACGTTTCTATGTGTGCGGAAAGTATAGTAGGGCTACCGCACCCAGCATGAGCATAGTCGATCGAGAGAATAACAACGTTATACACGAACAACATACGTTTTAATGTTTATCAGTACAGAACTAAATATATTTTTGCGTATTACTCAGCAGCATTATTCGGGATATATTTCTTAAGTGTCCGACCCTATCTGTGTAAGTTAGCTTGTGATTAATACATTACCAGCTCTTGTCCGCGACTTCCTCCGCGTGGACAAACAAACATCACAAATTATTATGTTTTTCTCGTAGGAATTTGGTCTTTTTTTCGGGGTAAAAACTATCCTATGTCCTATTCCAGGACCTAAATTATATGTGTGCCAAATTTCATCCCGATCCGTCTAGTGGTTGAAGCGTGATTGAGTAACAAACATCCAAACATCCAGTGGGATTATCTGGTATGACGAAATGTGCCAGTATTCGCACGGTCCCGTCTCTGTAACATTTACCTCAGTAACCCAACTGGTATTTAAGCCATAATAGAGACATAAATTGTGGCACTAAATGTCCTGTCGACACAAACACCAAAATGTATATCATGAGTATTGTAACTGAAATAGGAACCCGCGCAGATATGCGGATGTGACATTTTAGGTGGCGTTCAGATTAACGCGGCAGCCCAGGTGGAAGTGAGCTCGTCCTGAGTTGGTGAGGTCGAAGGTTCTACTCCAGGACGACCAGTCATGTACGACAGATAGAAACAATTTCTTGAAATAAGACAAATTGATAACGAATTGTTTTGTGTGAAGTCAAATTATAATATACAAAGTATCTTCCGCCAAGAACAAATATACTAGTTTTAGGGGTTTTACATGTTCATATATAGTTATTTATTTCGTTTTTCGCTTTGTTTTTAACAAATAAGCCAATGAAAAAATGGATTCATTAATTCTTAAATAAGTAATAAATTAATTCTTTTTTCTTTCTGTATTGCACACAGGTTAAGAATAACAAGTAGGTACTTATTTATGGAAAGTGTACAAAGGCAGCTCTTATCGCTTCTCTAAAGCAATCTCTTTCAGGCAAGCTTTCCCAAGGAAAATAGGAAAAGCATAGGGACAGGGTATTGCAGGTAATAGAAAAAAAACTGTTCATTCTTAATTGAAGAAATCCTTTTTGTCTGTATAGATCGATGTTTTAAGGATTTCGGTGAAGGAAAACATCGCATCGTGAGGAAACCTGCATATGCTGAAGAAGAAATTCTAATGCGCATGTGAAGTGTAACAACCCACTTGCTGCAATTTGCCTCCGCTTCTCAAATTCAAATAGTTTGTTATAAATTACCAGATTCATATATTATTACAGTCATCCTTAAAATTATATGATTACATCAATTGACTACGATTAAACATTAAAATTAACAGGACAATACATATTGGAGCTCCCACACTAGACCATGCAGTCTGTATCGGGGAGCCTGAGATTACAGGTTACATTACAAACTGTGGGACAGAATAAATATTGTTAGAAAGAAAAAAAAAATATTATATCATTAGGAGGGTTCTCTCATCTGCTCCTGCTGCGCTGATTAGTAAAAAAAAATAGCATCTTCCTCAAAATCCATTTTACAACTGCAATCTCGATCCCACATTAGCTCCCTTTTGAAACTCCCTTTCCATACCACCGATTTTTACAGCTTCTCATTTTCTGAGAAATCTCTCTCAGATATAAGTTCGCCCTTTGCACTTGTGTTTATTTTTAATGTATTATTTTTGTTTTATCCGTGTGTGTGCAATAAAGAGTTAAATAAATAAATGCCTGAGCAGTTTACAATGATTGCTCGAGTCGTTGACAATGTCTGCTGTGCTGGAGCTGTGTGGCCGCCCTAAGAGAAAGGTACTGTACCACTGTACAATAATACTATAGGCTGTTTAATATTGACTGACGGACTATAGACTGAGCTATGGACCTTTTCGCCTTTAGAGACACGCATCATTTGTTCAATACCAACCTACCTATACAGATTTCTATTTATCTAATGAATGACGCAACAGATAATTATCTAACTAAACACACCATTAGAACAAAATATATGATAATAAAATACTATAACCCCTAGGTAGTATTATTAAGTATTCTATGCCCTAGGTATACTAATCCGATTGCGTAAGTCACACACGACCACACCAGCCTGGAGAGCGTCGCGTTGTGAAACCGCGCAAAACAACGTATCCGTAAGGGTTTCGTTACTAAACAATTGGTCGTCTGTTCCCAGACAATCGCGAGCGTGTTAATTGCTGAATGCACTCGTGGGTCACACAGTAGCTAAGGACGATGAATAAATCAAATATATAAGTCATAGCGTAATTGGAAAAGTGCTGGACTTGTGTTGGTAAGGCCAATAGTTTGAATCTGGATTCGCAATTAGTGTTTCGGAACTTATTCAATTAAATTCAAATAATCTTTATTGTACGATAAAAATACAAAGATTCACTAAAAAAAAGTAGCTTACACCATGTATATCTAGATGGTCTTATCGCTAAAAGCAGTTTGTTCCAGGCAACCTTTGAATAGAGGATAAGAATAACAGAAAAAGATATGTTGTGCAGTTAAATAAAGGTATGAGTATAGTTAATCAAGGGTAAACCCATACAAATGCCGTATGGTTCCCGGCTTAGAATAGTACCACCCCTATCTTGGTAATAAAAAATTTTGCGGCTGCTTCCTTTCCTCTACTCCTTTTCTCCGCTCCCTCCTGTCATAGATGTTGTTTTCTTTTGAATAGTACTAAAGCTCAGCGAACTGCCTGCCCGCGTGTCTCGATGTGTTAGAACACAGTAATTGCCCGCAGGTTATCTACCGCAACAATTAGACACCCAGTTCCTTATTATGGCAACACTGAACACAGGTAATAGGAGCAAGCGAACAGCAGCTGTGGCATCACGAGTTGAACTAAATAAATTAAATCTTATTTATCTTTTTTGCTATTTCTTAGCATAAAACTTCTTTTCATTTGTTCATCTATATTGTACCACGGTAATTATTGATCCGACGAAGAACGAAGGTGACCGACATAGCCGAAAGAATTAGCAAGCTGAACCGACGGCCGCTGGGGCAGACGAGTTCTGGAGTGGAGACCGCGGATCGGCACTCGCAGGGTGGGACGCCCCGCCGCCAGGTGGATGGCCGGAAGCGGCTGGTGCGGAGGGAGGAGGACCGGATGTGGTGGCGTTCATTGAGGAAGGATGTCCAGCAGTGGACGTCTAAGGGCTGATATGATGATGATTTATTGTACTTAGGTTGGGGTGCTTTTGTCCACATTGTACATGAACAGCCCATAATAAAAAAAACTCTAACAACCATAATAAAAAAAATACAGCGATTATTTGAACGTTTATTATATTTTAAAGTCTTGAGTGTAGATTGTATAGTTAACGACGGCACACCCCACTGCTTCCCTATATCGCTTACATTTCATTGTGTGGTATATAGTTACTGTGTTAGTTCTATCGGTGCGCATCAGGGTATCATGTAAGTATCAAAAAAAATTAATCACGATTTTTTATTTTACAATACAATACACTTTATTGCACAAACAAATACAGTTACACGTTATAAAAGTTAAAAATAGTACAATTTAGGCGATCTTATCGCTTTAAGCGATTTCTTCCAGACAACTTTATGTTATAGTTTTATATTATAGTTTGATTTTATATTATATTAGTTTTATATAAAAGATTTATTGCTATGTGTTAGTAATATATATACTCGTATTTTTTAACCAGATGTCTATGTCATTTTATTTTCAAGGAACTTACAGTCTATACAGATAATTATATTCTAACAGTATAGAGACTGGTTGTAGTTTGATTTTTTTACCCTATAGTGAAGCAACTATTTGGGGCGATAGCGTCTCCAGCTTCAGTTGATAGTTTTTTCTACATTTGGCATTGTTCACCCTAAATTACGGAATAGATTGGGGACAGAATAAGCTGGAACATTAGTTTTTTGTTTACATATTTTAATAATAATATTCATTTAGCAGATGCAGACTTAGAGAAATACATGTGATTTACTTATTCTGGGACCCTTAATTTTAAAGTTTAATTCTATCTAAAACATAAATTAACAACACATAATTAAAAATCATTTGTTTAAATCATGCATACGTAGACTAATATAGTAGCGAAGCGTGCCGTCGTGAATTAAACAATATATATTTTTGTGACGTCTTTGTTCACACAATAAGTCGTAAGAAATTTCTATTTCTGCAATTTGCAGTGAGGCGCACGTCATAATTCTCAGTCGCAATCTGCACACATTATTAAGGCTTATCTTGACTGGCAGACGGGGCTACAGTCTAAATCTAGCCACAATTTTGATGTGGTTCAGACCACCTCTTGGCACTACATTTTGACTTTCATTGAGAACCAGTACTACTGGCTGGTCTGGTTTAATATACATTTTCAACTTCGAAGAACTTGTACAAAAGCAATATAAGTCTATCTCTCATGTAAGAAAGAAAAGAAATAATATTTATTCACTAACACAACATATTTAACACATTAATTTATCATTATTACAAATTATTAATTAGATTTAGAACGTGAAGACATCCCGGACGTTGACGTGGGCGAGATTAGAATAGCTCTCGAGCAGGTCAAGAACAACAAGGCGCCAGGTGACGATGGTATCACGGCGGAGCTTCTTAAAGCCGGAGGGACTCCAGTCCTAACGCGACTACAGGAGCTCTTCAATACCGTCGTTCAAAGCGGAACAACGCCAGAGGCATGGAGTAGGAGCATATTGGTATTATTCTTCAAGAAAAGAAATATTACACTACTTAAGAATTATAGGCCGATCTTGTTCCTGAGCCATGTCTACAAGCTGTTCTCGAGGGTTATTACGAACCGTCTCGCCCGAAGACTTGACGACTTTCAGCCTCCGGAACAGGCTGGGTTTCGAGAAGGCTACAGCACCGTAGACCATATCCACACATTACGACAGGTTATACAGAAGACCGAAGAATGTAACTAGCCCTTGTGTCTTGCATTTGTGGACTACGAGAAAGCCTTCGACTCCATCGAAACATGGGCTGTTCTGGAATCCCTGCAGCGATGCCAAGTCGATTGGCGATAATTATATCGAGGTGTTGAGATGCCTGTATAACGCTGCCACAATGACCGTTCAACTCCAGAATCAGCAGACAAAGCCAATCCAGTTGCAGAGAGGGGTTAGACAGGGGGATGTTATATCCCTGAAACTGTTTACCAGCGCACTGGAGAATGTCTTTAAAAAGGAACGGGGCATAAGTATAAACGACGAGCACATCTCACAGACAACATAGTTGTGAGGGCAGGGTCGCTTTAGAATCTCGAGGAAATGCTGACCAGCCTTAACTGCTCTTACAGACGAGTAGGTCTTAGGATGAACGTAGACAAGACGAAAGTCATGTCCAACTCACACGTCGACTTAAGCCCGGTGATCGTCGATAATGACAATATCGAAGTTGTTCAGGAGTACGTCTACCTAGGACAGACAATACAGTTGGGTAGGTACAATTATGATAGGAAAGCTGACAGAAGAATCCAGTTAGGCTGGGCAGCTTTTGGAAAATTGCGTCAAGTCTTCACTTCGCCTATTCCACGATGTTTAAAGACAAAAGTCTTTAATCAGTGCGTCCTGCCTGTCATGACCTACGGTGCAGAAACGTGGATAGTGACGGTGGGCCTGATCCACAAGTTTCAAGTCGCTCAGCGAGCTATGGAGAGGGATATTCTCGGGGTTTCTTTGAAGGATATGATTCGTAATCAAGAGATCCGACGAAGAACGAAGGTGATCGACATAGCCGAAAGGATTAGCAAGCTGAAGTGGCAGTGGGCGGGCTACATCTGTCGCTGAACCGACGGCCGTTGGGGTAGATGAGTTCTGGAGTGGAGACCACTGATTGGCACGCGCAGGGTGGGACGCCCATTCGCCAGATGGACCGACGACCTAAAGAAGGTGGCCGGAAGCGGCTGGATGCGGAGGGCGGAGGACCGGGTGTGGTGGCGTTCATTGGGCAGGGCCTATGTCCAGCAGTGGATGGCTAAGGGCTGACATGATGATTAATTAGATGACATAAAATTACTACATTATCTTAAAAATAACGGGTGGACGATGTTATGCAAGTGATAGTAGTGTGGATCAGGAACAAATAGTTGGTACCACTCCAGTCTTCTGAACTAAAAAGTGATTTCGTGCTTTCTAACGGAGATTATAACATAATCTAATAAGCGTTTGTCGTCTTACTACCATAGTTGACGCCAAGACGACATCTCACTCCCCTATTCCCTTTCTACACTAATAATATTATAATGAGGAAAGATTTGTATGTTTCTAACGAATAAACTCAAAAACTACTGGACCGATTTCAAAAATTCTTTCACCGTTAGAATGCTACATTATCTATGAGAAACATAGGCTATATTTTTTACTATAAAAAGTTAGGTATCCCTACTAAAATCTCAATAAAGTAACCCAAGGTGTAAAAAATGTCTTTCATCACAGAGAAGGGGGAATGGGAAGGGGGAACGGGGTAAGGGAAATAACGCTTAATAAGTTTCAAACTTTATTTAACTCTGTAGACCACGCGAGCGGAGCCGCGAGCACAGCTAGTATTTTATAACTTACTCGTTATCAATTACTTTGCGAGGACGGCGGTAAGGTTCTGAGCTTAGTATACAAAAGCACAAAGACTTTTAACTGCATTATCCTTTCACACCTTAAACAACTCCAGACCGCCTCAGCTATAAATGTGAGTAATGAGTTCAAACCGATGGTATGGTGGTACAAGTCCTGTTCCCATAGGCGGACGGTCCAGAGTTCAAGTCGTGACCACTCGTGTCGACCTAATGTCAAATAGTCATAGAGCAATTTGCAGACGTGAAACAGTCTAGGATTACTGGAAATACAGACACATCCAGACTCGCCAATAGTAATACTTTTAGGTCTTCTACGTATTTGTAACGCATAGAGTAGAATAGGGCCACTCCAACTCTCCCCGTGGATGTCGTACAAGGCGACTAAGGGAATACATTATAAAACATCAATCAGGCCTCCCCAACCCGTCTGGCTAGCGCGGGGATTGTAGGCCAAATCCTCCGTCTGTCTCCGGCAGATGAAAGAGGGTTATGCTCATGCAGTGGAGACAAAAATAACCTGATGATGAGGGTGTGTCTGTGGAAGCCCAGACTGAAAGCTTTCACACCATAGAAACATAATTCGACTCACACTGCTGCTGGGCCGACTTATCCTGCTCGTAGCTTAATTTTAAGTTACTAACAAACTTATGGAATAAAGCCTAAATTAAAGTTTAGGGAGCTGTCTCTGCTAGGAATCATTTGAGTCACCTTCGTGAGATTCCGCTTTCGTCAAAAGAAATATTAGGTAGGTTTAGTTTAAAAAACCACTTTTGTCTGAAAAACTATAGTACATACGATTATGAGGTCTACAAGAAAAAAAATACGATAAAAAGTGGACTAAAATTGAAATTCGTAGTTATGAGAAAAATGATTTTTCTTTAAAAAATTTATTTAATTTAAAAAAAATATTCATACCAATTGATGATAAAAGTATTTCGTTATTTAAACTTTATTTTAATGTATCTCAAAGTATCTTATTAACTTTAGCCTATTAAGCGCAATTTAAGTAATTTGTTAAACCAATCGTCGTTATTTGGCTACTTTATTTTATAAACGTCTTTGTGAAACGGCCTCACAAAATGTGAAAACCTGATCAAAAATTCACTAGTTTTAGAGATTAACCCGGATGTACACAACAGATGCCAAGAACTTTCTTTGATAGTGGTTGATAACAATCAAGTAATTCGAAACTATTTCAATGCTTATATACCCGTTTCGCAAGTAAGTCTTCACCGTCAACTCGTTTACGTATAATTAAACTTAATTAAATACTAAACCTGACCTAAATGTCATTGATAGTCGATCAGCGAATTTCTACGTCCATTTATTGATATTCAACAGAAGTTTTCATTTCCCGGAAACTTAGAGAATACTGGTGTCTGGCGATGTAGTGGAACAAGTTAGCTATCAAGATCTCATGAATCAATTCATTCATTAGTTAAGTTCATTCACTCTAATTCATTCAAATAAGTCGTCAATTTTTTTTTATTCTTTAAATTCTCGGTAAGTGAACAATATCTTGAATTTTCCCATCATTGTCTTACTCTTAGCTGAGAATAGAATCACCCCTATCTTCCCGTCGGTGTCGTCAAGGCGACTAAGAGGATGCACCAAGGACGGACAGCAACCTTTTCCGGTGTATGCGATCACCAATCTGCCTGCCAAGCGTGGTGATTATTCCAAATCCCCCAAAGTACAGCCCACCAAAAGTGGCATTCTATTGGAGAGGCTTCTTCTGTTCAGCAGTAGACTGATTTTGGCTGATGATGATGATGCCCGACTTTTTCACAAATATACATCAAACGATTAATCGGTATTATATAGTGTTTTTGAAATATAATCATACATAATGCTCACGCCTTGGTCCCAGAGGGGTAGGCAGAGACGATGGATCGCCACTTTGCTTGATCCTTACACACCTCACTAGCCTCTCTTACATTAATCAACCTTTTCTTGCAACTACTTTTATTCATCTCATTGCGGACTCCAGACTTTTTGAGGACGTACTAATTTGATCCTTGAACGTCCTCCTAGGACGGCCTCAGCTGTAGTTCCTTCCACATTAGCACTACATTTTTTGTCATTCTTTTTTCACTGAACGCTTTAAATTAATTTTGAACCATTCGTTGGAAAAACAGATCGTTAAAATGTTCATATTTTCACAAGCGCTTAAAGAAAAGTCGTAGACAGAAAATAATTTAGTGTTTAAAAAATGAAGTCAATTTCAACAAAAGATTTAGAATTAGCTGCTGGCGTTTCCTGTTCTTACCTTTTTCATTCCTCTCTTCTGTCTTAATATTTCTATAATCTATGGGCAATGTTATAACGAGCAATATGGCACTACAGTTTGATATAAATCCTCCGCTCTGTAGTCTCTGGCCGGCCGTTGTGAAATCATTGTTATTTTATCCTTTGGTTTCGCTTTCGATGTTGTTCTTGTTACAACTTATGCTTAACAATTTGTTACGCCGGATTATGTTTTACTGTTTTACAAATTAGATAACGTCAAGGAAAAGGAAAACTTAATATGAATTACCCTCTCCATAGCTCGTTGAGCGGCTTGACACTTGTGGGTCAGGCCCACCGCCACTGTCCACGCTTTGCGCCGTAGCTCATGACAGGACGCACTGCTTAAAGATTTTTGTCTCAGGATTTATTTAAAGGATATGATGACGAAGGTAACCGACATATCCGAAAGGATTAGTTGGGGCAGACGAGTTCTGGAGTAAAGACCGCTGACTCGCAGGGTCTCAGGACATTTTCGATATCGGCGCCGAAGTTTATGAGTTGTATAAATATCGTTGTGGCTACAGCCAGCTGGAGCGAATTTTAAAACCTGTCATCGACGGAAATAGAACCTAACAGACCTTCGTGTCGTGGTCACTAGGCCAGTAAAGTAGTAAAATTATACACTTAATAACGTCATTGAAATACTTCGTTTTCTCGTTAGTACTGATGATTGCCTATTAGGTTCAATTTATAAAGCACACACATGTACATAGAATGAATAATCAAATTAATATATATTAATATTTTTAGTCAAATAAATTTATTATTATTTGAAATGAAATGAAATAAGTTTATTTGTAAGATTTTTGGTAATTCAGTTGTCATTTGATTATAAAATGTCCCTAAAAATCTACCTAAGCGGTGTACAAATATTTTGACAGAATTTATCCAACTTTTCAGTTTTACGTTACACATACATACGAGTATATTAAAAAATCGATCAGTAGTTTTGTTATCCCCAGAATAGACAGACATACGCACAAAATATCTTCACTATAAGGGTCCGTTTTAAAAAAAAAACCTAAAACATAGAACTATTGGCGTGGTTGTAAATGGCAGAAAGGGGCGGATAGAGAAGGTTTCAATTCTCCAACCCAAAACCAGAGGCTTCAATTCTCTAACCCAATTCTCTCTGTCGTTAGTTTCTCACCGGAGACAAACAACATTGTACAAGTTGGTCCTGATCTTCTGTGAACTTTCCTGTCTTTGTCTAATTCGAATGGTAAGTACATGAGAAATGGTTTGGGCTTAGACAACTAAGTGTAGGTATATGACATATGTATTTAATTTCCTAATGAAATCCTCCTCCTTAACTGGGATGACGTCACTCCAGCTCGAACTTCAATACCCCTTGAATCTCTTGATCTATTTAAGTACAAAATCTGAAATTTGAGTATAATATAATACAACGTATTGGGTACTAAATCCTGCCTGGGTCAGATTACTGAAATTTGACTTCGTCCGAGCTGGAGTGACGCACACGACATATTCAATGGTAAAGGTAAATGACACCAAAGATGTTGCAAGAAACGAGGCAATAGACAACTAGGTTCTATAAAAGCTAGAATAGCAATTAACCGAGAGAGAATCTTATACTCAAAAGGAAAGAAACCAAGATCTACAATACCGGACTAATATCAATCTACAGTTAAGGCTGGTTGTCCATTCGCGCTACGCGAGGAAGATGCGCTGTGCGAAGATGCTAGCTTATCTGTGAAACAATTTGTTTTTGTCTGTAAATCAGTCAATTGTGTCAGTGTACATCGCTCCCATCCCTCGCTCCCATATTTCGCTCCCAAACCTTGCTCCCATACCTCGCTCCCATGCTTCACTCCCATACTTCGATCCCATGGCCCGCTCCCATACTTCACTCCCATACCTCGCTCCCATACCTCGCTCCCATACCTCGCTCCCATACCTCGCTCCCATACCTCGCTCCCATACCTCGCTCCCATACCTCGCTCCCATACCTCGCTCCCATACCTCACTTTGGATAGTATGTAAAAAACCTTGTTTCGTTGAACCCTTGTCCAGCAGAGCTTTGGAAAATAAAGCGATCTTATTGATGGATTTTTTCTGAGCTCACCGCTTACCTTTTTCTCTAAGCACTGGTGGACAGCCAGCCTAACATAAACGTGGAGATGTATGCTTGTGTGGGTACCGGCGCACGCGCAGTGAAACGGCAAGGCGAACCGCTTGCACCTTGCTTGTGAATAGGGTAGCCAAGTGATCTAATTAGAGAATTATGGGCCTTTTTCGGGAATCCGTCAAAACGGATTATAGCGAAGCTTCTTTGTCTGTCTGTCTTGTCTTTTTGGTTTTTATCTTTTTTGTTTTGACCGAAAACTCGATAACTATTGTAATGACTGTGTTGTGGTAATGTAATACATGTAAAATTATGAAAATTTAAGATGAAAACACATTTTCCGAAATATTAAAGGAAAACTGAAACTATTTGTCCTTCGGATAACTCCAAATCTGCTGGGTCCCATTGAGCTAATGTTTGTTACATATATTGACATTCACAAAAAAGATCTCATACTCATAGGTTTGAAGTGTCGCCAGGTATGCCTAGATATTAATATAAGAAATCTGATCAATTATGCTATTTATACCTATACTGTCCATGGTGTAAGAAAGACGTCAAACATAGCATCAAAATATATTGAAATCCGAACTGGTTTCCTTATTATCAATCAATTCACTTCGTTTTGGGTAACCATTTTCATATTGCTTCTAAATCTAAAAACTCCTACCACTTTATGGTGATAAAACCCGAATCATTATCATGCGGTGGATGCTGAGGGGGGAGGACAGGGTGTGGTGGCGTTCATTGGGGAAAGCCTATGTCCAGCAGTGGACTTCTAGGGGTTGACATGATGGTAATCATTTAGTAATTTAGTAATTGTCTTAGGCACTCTTTACGTCCTCCATAACCCGAATGGGGTCACCATAAGATCTCAACATCGTACTATGCCGGAGTACTATGATTTGAACTGTAGCTACATCATTTTGCAGTTCCAGTCCATCCGTCATCATTTGAATACAAGAGAATTTAAGAAGAATCTTGTAGCATATACTTATACGCAAGTTAAATTCGATTTTATTGCCATTTATATAATGCATGACTCCAGGAAAATCGAAAAATGGAATGGCCAATTCATTAAATTTTATATCTCACAAAATTGATGGCTGCCCTATGACTCACACGCAGCTCGACAGGTTTAGTAGGTCGTGTGCACTGGCAACTAACTCAACCTGCCCTTATGTGACGGACGTCTACCCGCTCGCTCGGCGCACGCGCATGTCGTCACCCTCTGCTAATAGAGCTAGTTATTTACTTATTAGACGTCTGGTAACACTTTCAATACCATATTAAGGGACTTATATGGTGAGGCGAGAAGTAATGACAAGATTGATTGTGCGAAACAAATGTGTAGGTAATATTGTGATTTAGCTCTTGTTATAGACTTAGAAAGGACTAATCAAGAATGAAAATTAGCGGCGTCTCGGCAAACGTGCCAGAGGCAGTACAGAAATAGTCGAACGCATTAATGAACTTGAAAGAAAAGAAATCTGTATTCGTGTGCTTTTCATCATCAGCCAAAAAACGTTCACTGAACAAAGCCTCGCCAATAGAATGTCACTTTTGATGGCCTGTCCATTGGAGGATTCGCCATAATCACCGCGCTTGACAGGCGGATTGGTGATCGCAGTAATTGTCTTAATATACCAAAGCGCTGCTGCCCGGCTCTGGTGCAATACCTTAGTCGCCATGACGACACCCATCGGCAGATTGGGGGTGGCCCTATTCTAAACCGAGAACCACAGGGCAAACGTGTGCTTTTAAATTGCATGTGATCACTTTCTATCTTTGATATAAGAGTGTAAAGTACAATGTAAAGTAAGTTTTCGTAAACATATATGCTAATCAAACTACATGCACACAAAAAACTATGTTATTAAATAAATAGCCGTTCGTTACTTTCGTGGACCACAAAATTATTTTTTAATTCCGCTCTCGCTCCCGCTCCCTTCCTTCATCCCCCAAATCATGTTTTTGCAAATATTTTCAATGTAGATACACGCGAAGTTACGTTTTTATTTATTAGATTAATTACTATTTGGTGTATGTTTAAATGCTACCCGAATAAAACTAACGGTACCTACCGCCGACTGTATATATAGTGCTAACAGACGGAACTAAGAATTTAGTGGTTCATCCCACAAAACGAGTTCTACCAGCCGACACACTGACCCATTCATTCTTTACCTGCGAACGTTAAAAACAATGCAAACAAACACTTGTATTTTGTGTGCCATGTCTAGCCCTTTGGGCTCCATAGCACTATTCAAATTTACAACAATACAGGGCCGTGATGTAGTTATACTGATTTTACTCTTCATTTTTCTTAGATGACCAACCCCCCACCCCCTCCCTCTTCTCCCCCTTCTAAATGGAAGGGGGAGAAGAGGTGGAACGTTCATGGAACTTACGTCAATAATAGTTCCTCGTTACAGAATCGTTTGACTTTAGTTCAAATTAAAATATTTTAGTCACACACGATAGACGTAACAGTCAAAAGTCGTAGATAATTTAATCTGTAAGTGAATGGTCCATTCACACAACTTAAAAGAGCATCGATTTTACCTCTCGTTTCTTATAAGAATTGTAACCGTCTCATTAGAGCCACAGCGATTTATCTTGCACTAAAGTATTTGCCCAAACGTCTCACACAACAATGACATAACGCGAATGACCGGCATTACTTTGATTTATGACCATGCGGGTGAGCACGCGCATTTAATGCAACGTATTATTTCAATCTCTGCAAAGTTATATTTACAGCCATTAAACACACTAGTTATTAGTTTATTTCATTTGAAGAGACGGTATCCAAAGGTAAAGTTAAAGCGGTTACCGTGTAAAAGCGCCTAAAGGATGTGACCTGTACCTTAATTATAAACATTTTATAGTTTCTATAGGATCAAGAAAGTTGGAATTTGGCGTTGGAAATGATCTCTCAGTAGATACTTGTAAGAAACTGGATATTAGTTACTTCAAATCAATAAATACAACTTGAATCTGTTTTGCTCGAAAAGGGTGAGGCTAAACGTCTCTACTACTATCAAAAAAGACGTACATACATAATGCTCACGCCTTGGTCCCAGAGGGGTAGGGAGATACGATGGATCGTCAGTTTGCGCGATCCTGACACACCTCACTAACCTCACTCACATTCATCAATTAGTAACGTCCGCAAAAATGCTGGGGTCCGCAGTGAGAAGAAAAAAAGGTGGAGAAAAACAGAGATTTCACAAATAAAACTATCAACCAAGGTAAGTCAACTACTGTATATACAATTAAGTTAATAATCAAATAACCAAGTACCGATAATAGGCTGATAGTTCTAAACTAACTACAGTTACACAAAGTATCCAAGACAACAAAACTTAAATAAAATATTAAAAAGATGTATATAAATTCGAAACCACATTCAAAACCATTTCAGTGAATCTACATTCATGATTTAGGATCATCGGAGACATCCAAATAATTATATTTACGTTGAACAAAGCGCCTAAAGCATAGGGAAGCAAACCTCTTAATCTTAAGGCATTTTTCAACACATAACCGTTTGCCGACGTATTATTACGGCACATAACCAAGTTGCAAATAAGGGGTTACAAGTACAGGATTCATAAAAGCTTATGCCAATCAACGGCAAAGATAAACGACCTATTATAAGCCTTACCAAAAGGTAACATAGAACATAATGAACTGATCAAAATAAATGATCACTGTCATTTTATGGATCATTGTACATTTTATTTTAATGAAATTATCAAATTGCATGCTAGTATGCCCGTTAGAAGTGATATTTAAGTATTTGCTATTATGTCTCTGGTTATGTCACAAGCGGTAAGTTGCATTTTAGTTACTAGATCTTATTAAAGCTATTGATAAATCAGGTCAAAATTAAGAGAGATCGAGTCGAGTAAGGGTTAATAGGCTGACTAACGGGTACATACAGAGGTTGGTGGTGAAGTGCTTCTTCTTATAATTGTAGCATATCCTTTCTGATATCGTCACACGAAGTTCCTCTCTGTCCTTTGAGTCTTCTGTTCTTCCGGTCGAAAAATCCGCATCTACTTCTTTGTTGTATACTCATGCAAATAATGAGTTACTTATATCTTCACATCTATCTATTTGCATTAGCAAATTATTACGTATTAATGTTAGTGCATACCTTTCTCCCCTTCCTCTTACTTTCGCTTTCTTCTTCACCTTTCGTTCTCTCCTCTCCTTTCTTCTCTTGCTTCCCTCCCCTCCCTCGCCCCCATCTCTTTCTTCTAACTTCCCTGTGCACCTCTCGTTCGCCCCCTACTAAATACCTCTATGATAAATTGACCTCTATAATATAACACTATTTTTAGGATTGATAACCGCACACTTACCTATTTGTGTCCTGGTCAAGAAAGACAGGAAACATGACACTCGGACGGTATCTTATGTTCTAGATTTAGTAACTTCCATGAAATCATTTTCAATATCATTCCATGAAATAGTAGGTAAGCCATGTGAAGGCCGATGATGCAACAGCCGATAAAGCGATTCGTGCAACAGTCCATAATCCCTTGATCCAAAACACGCAAACTCATGACCTAATCCAAAACATTTCAAAACATTCAAAATACCATCAATCAGTTGCCAGTTTCAATACAACTCTTTACAAATTCGTGCGATAATACATCACTCTTCCCTTAATCGTTTAGAAAAGAGAGGCCACTTCTTCCGCCTCGGTTCTTTACTATAACGAACTATCAATTGGACATTAATCCATTAATTTTATAATAAATTTGGTTGACTATTACACAGAAGTGTAAAAAAATGCGGTCTATAGCGTGGTTGTTCTGACTGATAGGATATAGAAAAGTTAAGACACTTAAAACCGTGATTTCAGCATTCGTTCAATCTAACATAATAATCTAAACTTTCTTAATGACGACTGGAAAACAATTCACCATCAGGTTATTTTTGTCTCCACTGCAGGAGCACAACTCTCTCTCATCTGCCGGAGACAGACTTGGCCTACACTCCCCGCGCTGGCCAGACGGGTTGGGGAGGCCTGATTGATGTTTTATAATGTATTCCCTCAGTCGGTCGCCTTGTACGACATCCACGGGAAGAGTTAGAGTGGTCCTATTCTACTCTACCGGAAACCACACGGCAGTGGCTAGATGGAAAACAATTTATGGACATTTATTACAAGAATTTCCAAAAGTATATATCCTAATACCAACAAAAAAAGATTGAATGAATATTATTTGCTAAATTTCGTAAATAATATTGATGAAACTTAGTATTTACACAGGAATCAGAAACTAATATAGGTACTGTGTAAAGGAAGGCTTGTAAACCATATATTTGGTAACTGGTAGCAACGTAACAAACCAATGGTTGTTAAGTGTTTCCAGTTACGGAACGGTGTAAAATACAAGTGCAGTACAGAATGGTGCGAGTAAAGATAAATTTAATTATTAGCATACGTCGGAGCAATGACGCGTGCCTTCATCAATCATCACAAATGCTTAGCAATACACAAATTGGATTTGGATAGTGTGCCGGTAGCGAAAGCTCGTTGACCGAATATTTCATGGAGCGCCTCGCCCTAGGTATATACATACATTATTTGCTCTGATCTAGATAATACTTCAGGACATATTAAGCTACATTAAAAATTAACTACACAAACTTTGATAGTTGCATCTATCATATTTGATTTTTTTTTCGATTAACTAGTTTTTGAGAAAAAGGATACAACAGTACTTACCTACCTAGTCCAAATTAAATTAAAAATCCTACGTTACTCAACGTACCTATACGCAAAAAAAGAGAGGACGTAATAACCGTAAGTATGAACGGAATAACAATAAGGTCCGTTTTGGCTCGATTTATGACCATGGACGACACATGATAGAAAATGATAGCTCTGTAAACAGATCAGACGCCACCCGGAAAAAATCCCTAAAAGAACAGACTCCAAAAGCAGTAGACTGCTAGCAGTAGGCTATTTAAACCTAAACTGGAAATAAAATTACCCAGCATATGAACACTGCCACATATAACGCTGTCCGGATTTAAATGACAAGTAATTAATAAACAAATACAAATGCATGGCTTCACCATTGTGATCTTTAAAAAACAGCAGAAAGGTTAAATAACTTGAAAAAGACCGTTATCTCCAACCCCTAAGTAAGTCATGACATTATCTTATCTTATCTTCTTAAGGGGCCAGGAAGACCTGGCGACACTTCGACCCTTCAGGATCATTTGTGCCAAACCCCTGTCTACCGACTGTGCCCCAAGCCGATTTAGTGGACTTCACATACTCGTACGCCTTAGAAATTCTTCTTTAGCATATGTAGGTTTCCCCACGATGTTTTCCTTCACCGAAAAGGCTGTGGTATTATAAATAAACCGTATTTTTGAAAAACCCATTGGTACGCGCGGGGTTTGAACCCACGACCTCAAGAACGTGAGGCGAGTGCACAACCAACCACGAGTTACTTTCAGCCGGTAAGATCATGGGACTCTTTTCTGGGTCAGGCAAGGCAATGATTGAATACCTCAGTAATGGGGACTTTACTTCAACAACAACAAAATTCGCAGTGAAATTTGTAAATAACGACGAGGCTAAGTCGCGAAAATTGTTCGGTTTCACCAAGATAACACCTAGGCTCACAAGTCCGCAGTTGCAATAGCCTTTCAAGATATACTTGAACATCCTCCATATTCATCAGTACTCTCCCGAGTGATTATTTATTACCAAAATTGAAGAAATATTTGAGAGGATGTTGAATATGATGAAGCAGTAATCGGCACGTGGTGCTGGAATTTTTAAGTGTTCAGGCAATAAAAATATTAAGTTAAAAAAAGTATGAGGTGATTATGTTGATAAAAATAAATAAATAAATATGTCAGACATTCACACCAATTATCCAGTCCCAAACTAGGCAGAGCCTGTGCTATGGTTACTAGATAACGGATACACATACTTAAATAAATATATAAACATCCAAGTACAAACATTCATATTCATCATACGAACATTTGCCCCTAGCGGGATTCGAACCCGCAACCTCCGGCGTGGCAGTCCGAGAGCTACCCGTTCCGCCACGGAGGTCGTCATAAACATAACTGTAACATAGTTATTCTCACGTTTAATTGAACACTTTATTTGTTACAGTATACAGGTCTTCATAATACCCGCGTGAAACTGTGAGTCAGAGTGATCCCGGAAAGCTGGCGCCACTCTTCAGAGATAAAAGCATTATTTCCATAATAAGAATAGGATTTCCCCCCTATGCTATAAGCCATTTTTCTCCTTTGAATTGTGCCCTTCGCTTTGTCATTCTTGACTCACAATTACGAACACTGAAAAGTAAATTTCAGTTCCGCTGTACTTTACGAAAATTGTATTTCTCGTTTTATTGACATCAATATTCAGGTTCGTTGTTCGCAACACATCACGTCACGGGGCATCACGCGGCGAAAAGCGGGCGAAGGAAAGCCGCTTTGCGACATTGGATTGCGCAAAGTGGCGATACATCTTCTCTGCCTACCCCTCTGGGACCAAGGCGTGAGCATTATGTATGTATGTATGTTTTATTCAGGTAGGTACATTTTGTTTTTATCTTTTTGCAATCTTCAGTGACAAAAGTCCTTTTGCCTTTAAACCTGTAGCCACAAGCCACAAGTGCCTGGATCTCTTCCTATTGAAGTTCTATTGTGATTCCCGCGAGTCTGTCATCCATCCATGTTATGCTGTGACATAGCATTAAAAATTAAGATTTCATAGACTTGGACAATATTATTAAAGTGCCGGCAATCTTCGCAGTGGCTGGATGGCAAACGCTAAAGATCGCCATGTGGGGGAAGTCCATGGTTCACTGTACGATGACGTTGATGACTTGCCTAATATGAATCTGTAACACATCACATAAAAATCTGTTCACTCATTCGTGATATAGAGAGGACCAAAGATCAAACGCCTACCTTTATAGCCCGTCGCCGAGAGGTTAGTAAACAGTGCCGGATTTGGCACCAAGCTAACACTATATAGGCCCGGGTATTGTAACGATCTAAAATCATATAATTAATTATAAAAATTATATAGATCAGGCAGATTCACTACATATGCATATGGGCAAAACCAAAGATAATATATACTAGAGTAAGATAAGCAATCCCCGAACAAAAAGTGTAAATCAAAAATTGGTAGCATAAACTTAGATGGCGCATTTGCTATCCAATTCTAAAAGTATTATCTAAAATCCGCACGGCGCTGGTGTTTTTAGTGCACTGTTTCTAGTTGTGGCGAAGGTAAAAAGTGGTAACACTACCCGTCGCTAGATGTCATTACATGTAATCACCTAATGAGTTCATGAACCTGTTACGTAACAGATGGCGCTAATACGAAACTAGTTACAATCTGTCGCAACTTTCATAGTAACAACAGTTATATAAAAAACGAACTAATGGCAGTTATACCTGTCTTGCTTTAACATAGATACTTCTCATTCACACCCCTAGCCGCCATGCCCGCCATGTTTCTTATTGCAGTGTTGTTCTTTGAATTTCTTTTTAACCGACTTCAAAAAAGGAGGAGGTTCTCAGCTCGACAGTATGTTTTTTTTAGTATGTTACGCGATTACTTCGCCAATTCTGAATGGATTTTGATGTTTCTTTTTTTGTTTGGTAGGTTATACTTCAGAGGTGATCCCATATAAATTTTATCGAAATGGAGGAAATGGGCTGGCGGGATTTTATCTCAAATAACCAAATGTATTTTTTTCAGTACTTTCTGATCCTATTTCTTTCAAATCCGATCCATAAATTCCTTTAATGAGTCATTAATATTACATGTAGGTATATACATCTCTGTGTTATGGAAACAAAGTACCTAAGGAAAGGACAATTCAATATAACATCCAGACTCGAACCAACTTGTACAAATTATATAAAGTTCCCTGCCCCCAGTGAGAATCACGAGTCCTGACTCACTGACTCTCGTATATAAATATTATCTTTACTACAACGATCTCTATGTACTACTAGATGGAGCGTTCCAAACAATCGCTCTGTTCCACGCAAGTAGCCACAACTTTTTCATATTCACAATGAAACTTGTGCAGTTGCTACGCAGAACATTTAATTATTTACTAAATATTGACATAATTTAACCGTAGCGTCAATATTTAGTAATAATTAAATGTCTGCGTAGTAACTGCACAAGTTTCATTGTGAATGTGAAAGAGTTGTGGCTACTTGCGTGGAACAGAGCGATTGTTTGGAACGCTCCATCTAGTAGTACCTACATAGAGATCGTTGCTTTACTATGACCTGTAAACTTGTTTTTCTTATCTTCTAGGTAACTAAAATTGGAATACAATCGCAATTGCACAGTGCTCTGGTAAATCAAGCCGAGGTAGATATCTAGATATTCAAACAGGTCACTGACCTGAGGTCAGCTGTTCTTTCTCGTTCCATTTGTTTTTCACAGTTGCGAAATATGTTATGTTTGGTAGCGATTACTACTAGTAGTGCAGTCAAATTCTGAATTGTGACCATCCCTAGCACCTTATTATTATAGCGATAAAGTAAAAATTAGAATGAACATGGTTATTTATCGTATCAACCGAAAGTACCAAATAGGCATGACGAAAGATTTTGAAATCCTCTTCCGTAATGTAGGTACACATTTACTATTTACGAAAAAAACTTTATTTCGGTATAAAACTTAAGTTTAACGGAGTTTAAAGCCATTTTGATAATATTTTTTCAATATTGCGCGCAAACAGCTCGCAGCTGTCATGGCGTCGGCTCTGGCGTCACGGTTAGGTAAACATGTCATTGTGTCTATGCGTACGAAGAAAGTCAACAAAATATTCAATTAATTCGTGTGATAAAAATGAATTCCAAAGTTTATAAGTGGTGTGCAGTACTGCAGTGTAAAAACACATCAATAAAAACACCCAACAAAGTGTTTGTACATGTTCCAAACAAGTTATGAACAAGAGATAAATGGTTTGGTTAAAGCTCGCACGGCGAAACAACGTAGTCACGAATTCGCCACTTTATTTCTGTGAAGACCACTTTGATGTGAGTATGTTATCATATATTGATATATCTTATACTTAAAATGTTTGTTTGATATGAAATAGTTGAAATATTGAGGCTATGGAATAACTAATTTATTGAGGTTATGTTTGTTTTGGTCTTGGCCATCATTCCTAATAACAATTTTAATCGTTTACTTTTCTTTTTCCAGTTGCCAAATGATAAGGAAAATTATATGGAGTATCATGTGATGGGGTCAGTATCACAAGTACGTATGAAACCAGGATGTATGCCCCATAAATTTATATGCCAACCAGACAGGAAAACACGAACATCTGACACAACAGAGCGACCCTATATAGCTAAGAAACGAAGAATTATGATTCTTGAAGAGTGTAAAAAGGAATTCGAAGAAAAATGTATAGCTACAAAACAATCAAGTTTTGAAGAAATTGCATCCGGTAGTTCAGGTATTTAATATTAACTTATTTATTAGAATATAGCATTGAAAAAGTTAATTTTATTCTCAGTGTTATTACATAGGTACATTGTTGGTACACACAAAACTACATAGATTTTACTGTGACCTAGTAATCTCCTATTTGTGTTCATAATTATAACATTGCACTTAAATAATAAAATATTTGTTTTACAGTTCAGCAGAATGTAGAAGTTCCCCAAGTAACACCAAGAGTGTTGGATAAATCAATTCAAGTACACACATGGAAAACATTCAGAAGTAAAGCTAACCAAACAATAGTCAGTTCAGTAAATCAGATGACATCACCATTGAAGCCGTTTCTATTCATCTGTCTCTACATCACCATTTAAAATCAAGCATCAAGGTGTTAATAGTAACATGCCTATCTTAAGTTTGGTTAAAGTTCTTGATGATGTGATAACTATAGCTTGTGGTTTGATTAATATACAAGATTCTCTTATTAAATAAAACACAAATGAAATTACTGCATTTTTATTTCCTATTCTATACTTTTATATAACAATGGATACACATAAATTTTTCAAAATTTAATAACACTTTCAAGCCTGACATATATTGCTCATCAAAAGTTATACATATAATTTCTATATTTTTATGCTTATGGGACATTTTATCTCCACAATGCTATCTTGACATATTCCATCAGGGGAACCAGCTATCATTGGATATTTTTGGGATACGAACAGTCCAGTATTCTTGATTTTTTTTCCCTAGTTTCTTGGTTATTATTTCCCGTTTCATTGCTGGTTGCACATAACCGTTTTAGTGGCACATAACTGATTGCATCATCCACATATGATGGTCTTGAAGACCTAAAATAATTGAAATTAATTAGAACAAATACATACACACTGACTTGGTGATTTATCCGATTTTAGGTGTTTAATATGAGGAAAAATACTATACTACTAGGTGTTTTTTAGTTACAGAAATGTACTAGTTTTATCGGGTATTAACATGGTATTAACTCTAAAATAGCAACATACAAGCTGTGAGGGAGCTCACCTCAAAAATAAACAATGACAAGTTTATTGTGCAAATAACCTATGAAAGTAAAATAAACTCGCACGAGTTCAAAAAGTTTGATTATATCTAGGTTGGTTGTATCTAGGGTAAAGATAAATACAAAATTTACTTACAAGGAAGTTTTCACGTTTCTCGTAACTCAGCGAGCAAAATTCTTTATTTGTTGCGAGAAAATCGCCCAACATTAATACATCAATCCTGGGCGAATTTGAGCTATTTGCCTTAACAAAGCTTCGTTCCATTGTTATAGTACAGTGGAGTCGATAAATCACACGTAAAAGAAAAAAAATCAATCCAAATGCGTAATCAGTAGTATTCACAACAACTAGGGATCCGCAAAAAGTGTCGATACCTGAGTAGTATCGATACTTTCGTTACGATACCAAGTATTTTCGTACTCGATACTTTTGTTATGATACTTTACTAGGTATCGATACTTCGTCACATACTCGATACTTTTTGGTGTACCGATACCAGACCTACTTTGTTTTGCGTATCGCCCAGCGCCAGGGATGAAAATACGCCAGCGCAAGCTCCGTACGCCCCGTGTGTAAATGCGGCAAACCGCATTGTATACTCATAGAGTGTCATCTCATTACCGTTCTCTTCTTTCTTGCTTTGCTGATGCATAACGACCCTCTCGGTCGAGATTTAGAGGAAACCACTATCTTATTAAAATATGATGTCGTTGCATGGAGATAAATTACTTTTTATGTCTGATTTTGGTCTGATTGCAGTGATAAAGACTAGGGGTTTAAAAAGAACCATATTTACATCTACCATTAAGTCAATGTTTATTGTAATAAAGAAATAGAGACGGAATATTATTATTATACCAATAATAATATTTCGTCTCTATTTCTACTATTTTTATTATTAATTTAGAGGTTTCTAATGTGATGAAAAAGTACTCGATACTGAGTAGTATCGATACTTTTGATTCAATACTATCGTCGGCATCGATACTTTTGATGCGATACTGCTATCGAATACAGTATCGTTACTTTTATTTTTTTGCGTATCCCTAACAACAACAAAACACAGAGAATGACAGTATTGTTTACCTAGGCGTGACGTCATGCACTGTGATTGGTATTTCAGTCAAAATGGCCGATTGCAGTATTTTAATTAATGTTTTATTTTATTGAAAATCTTAATAATCTGAACCTTTTAAATAAAACTAAACCAGTGTTTTAAATTCTTTTAATACGAATTTTCCCCTAACATCATTAAATCGACGATTTTTGGATACTGTCGATCCATACCATTTTTAGTTTCGCTTTGCTTAAGTACTCAATTTATATTTTTACTATGGGTAGAGGTGATAATAAGGTAATAATAATTTAAAGTTAAACTTGCAAACTCAAATTCGAAATATAATTTTTGGAAGTTTTCATTTGTAGCTCAGATTTGTACAACAAAAACGCGATGCAAACGTCAAACGACGTTCCGTTCCGTAAGCTAAGATTTCCAGATATAATTTTTGAGTTTTCATTTGTAGCTTATATTCGTACAACAAACACGCGATGCAAACGTCAAACGACGTTCCATTCCGTTAATAGCTAAAGAAATGTCACTTCTTATGCATCAATGCACTCAAAGATATGAGCTATTTGGGTAAGCGAATGAATTACAGCAAACATGAAACGAAATGTGTTTAACAGCAAAGCTGTTATATAATGAAATTGAGAGCTACTGTTCATTATCTGCTCGTCGTAGTTTATAATATTATCTTTGTACTAAGTAATATAGGTATTATCATCATTGATTACATACATTTGTCTTGTTATTTACCTAAACGCCATCTATTGGGGTTTGTAAATGCTATAACATTATGAAAGATATAACGTCATACGACTATTCGACCATAGATGGCGTAAAAGTCTAATTTTTCAATATTCTTATCGAATTGTGATAATTCGTTACCTGTAGCGCAATCTAGTGGACCGTTGAGTAACTACAGCTTGATTGACGCAACCAATAATGACATTTGCGGCCCTCGGCAAAACTCACCCATGAGCAGTACTGACAGTGTCCGGAAGTGTTGGACGTGTGGTTGCCGTTTATTGCGGAAGTTCTATGTTCAGTAGTGGACGCCTAAGGGCTGGTAAGATGATGAACTTATTATTGACGTTAAATTCTCTGTATCATAACTGGTTCGTAAGCATTAAAATTATAGTAAAAGGTTTTCATATTACCTCGTTTAGCAAGGAATAACTATTAGCAAAGATAATATATTAATATGTACTATTAGCTAATCTGTGAATTACAGAAACTGGATCTAGTCCACCAACCTTAAAGGTCCAGTTATATCCAGCAGCCAGCAGGGTCGTAGACTATGATCCGTATACGTCCTCGCTATGAGAGTAGGTCTCTGCGTCACAGTGGGACAATATGTATTGGCTTGTGATTTTGTTTTACGATAGTTGTGGTGGGGGCTTGAAAAAGACGGCCTATCAGACGAGTTAATCCGGCCCTGGTTGATAAATGGATGGCTTATTAGCTAATTGCGTGCAATATGGCATGGTGTATTGACAGATTGGCGGTTACGACAGCCGCCTTTCGCCGATGCTTTGTTACAGTGACCGGGTCATAACGAATGGCGCTTAGGCCAACAAGGCGGAAATAAAAATAAACAAATTACACATGTACGAGTGACGTGCCATATAGTGGACTAAATTGGATGCAACAACAGCAGTAGTGGTTTGACTGCCAACCTTACCTGCCCGGTGAGGTGTTCTGATAACCATCAGACAAAGCAAACCAATAGCATCCTCAACGTGATCGCATATAGGCTCGACTGCTCGTACGTGGATCACTGCTGCTCCCCATCGAGTGGATTAGAGCGGAGGTGATGCACGTACCGAATAAAAATTAAAAATTAATCAATTTATAATGATATTATGGTATGTAATGTTAAGGTCTAAAAACGACAATATACTTCAGGCCCCTTACTGTCGTTCGAATTATTATTCAGACTCTTTTGCTGTTACAGCACTGCAGTCCACTTATGGAATTCTCTTCCAAGTGAGATTCGTCAATCTAAATCATTGCATGTGTTTAAAGATCGCCTTAAAAAGCATTTTCTCTCACAATAGTTGTGCCTAATTTAATATAGTATATTACGTACGGTATATGTATTGTATTATAGACTATATATGTATGCATAGGTATGTATTTAAGTATATTTGTATGTAAAAATTGTGTAATATTTTTACTAAGTATTTACCATGTTCTAAAATTATAAATTTCTCTTCTTTCACCTGCAATACTCGGTCGCTGTGTCTTTCTTATTTTCCTTTTGAAAGGTTGCCTGGAAGAGATCGCTTTAAGCGATAAGGCCGCCTTTGTACACTTTCCAAAAATCTGTACCTATTTTATTGTTATCCTTAATTTGTGTGCAATAAAGAGTTTATCTATCTATTATTATTTTACTCACATAGTATTAAGTGATACTAACAAAGTGAGTCTTAGTTGTTTGAATAAATAATATTTGTATTATTCTATTCTAAAGCTCTGGCTACCAAACCATCATAACCCATCGGCAGTTTTTAATATCGACGCAAAAAGCATAATTGTTGTAACCCACAACGCTGTAAATTTCTTGTTATTGCAAATTCGGTATCAGAAAACCAATCTACGTCGAATGGTCAGGATGCCGTACACAGGACCCGTAGAGACATCTCTACGGCTAATAGAAAAAAACACGGGACCAAGACCATTCGCCTTAAATATATCGGGGCTTGAACCTACTCTCTCAACGAGGGCCATAATCTACCACGCTAGAATTCCATTAGAAGTTAGAATTCCATCTTTGGAGTATGCAGGTTTCCCCACGAAGTTTTTCCTTCTCCGAAAAGCCTATGTATGGCATGATATCAAACTGCACCTACCAAAGTTCCGAGAAACTCATTTTTACGGAGTCGAATTCGACTTATCGACCTCATGAACGTGAAACATACAATTGGGTTACCAATGTGGTATTGCTGTTCAAACTACATTGTTCTAAATATCAGAGGCCTGTGACGGGGAGCAGCGTCGGATCAGTAGGAGGCCTAGGGCTGTGATTATCAACACGCTTGGTAACATGACAATTATCGGCAAAATTACCTTCTATCTATTGCCCATATTCCTTGATAGTCACAACAACGGCATTCATTGCCTATTGGGGATGGTTTCAAAGACAATAAATAATATTTCAAACTTGTGTTTAAGTATACGAAAAAAAGACAACACATTTGTGGAAACAGCCCGAGTCAATACGACGTACATAGACGTACTGTCGCAGTTGGAGCCACCGGTATGACGTCTATTGACGTACTGTCCACGAACATGTTAATGGCTTATTGATATAAGATATTCCGTTCTATATTACTTAACAAATAATATCCGGAACCAAAGACAAACCGACTTACCTACCAGATAATCCTGTTCCGTCCTTTCCGATGACAACATGCCATCTAGTCGAAGATAATTGCGCATTGAAAGAGCATAGAAAGCATTATCTATTAATGACAACATCCATGTTTATAGTTATTGTAATTTACATACGAGCGTGATGGATTTCTCGATTTGTTAAGAGGAAGACTTACTTAGGTAACTTCAATACAATACACTTTGTATCATAAACAAATACAGTTACAAGTTTTGAAAGTTAAAAATAGTAAAATTTTGGCAGTTTTATCGCTTTTATTCCAGACAACCTTTGGCTAAAAAATATTATGCCAGATTAAAAGGTATCAGCTAGTACTTAGTGACGTCATCATCAGCCGCCATCACTACAGTACAAACCACACCCCGACACTCCATACAAGCGAACAGACTTAATTACCTACTATTACTACAGGCGCATCAGCCTGTCCGTGAACATTGTGTTCACGCATTGTAGAGCTGGTTGCTGCACCGAGCGCGATCGAGAGAGGGACAAAGTTATACGTCAACAACATTTAAGCATCGATTTATTATTTTTAAGGCGAAGCTCTTCTACGACGAAAAACCAGAGAATACTAAATATCACTACATTATGAGTAAAGAAGTGATACTTCCCTCCCCGCCAGTTTAACGTCACCAGCAAAATATAGCCTGCTTGGCAATATGTACTACTGGGCTGGGCTGCCGGGGCGCGCAGCGGCGAGATATCGATGACGACGTTATACTTAAAATAGAATGAGAATTACTCACTCATAATGTGATATTTAGTTTATCTGGTTTGGGCTTCGTCGCAGAAGAGCTTCGCCTTAAAAGTAATAAATCGATGCTCGAATTTAATGTCATAGACTTAGCTAATATTATTAAAGAGCCTGCAATCTTCGCAGTGGGTGTATTTATTATTATGGTGACAGGTTCGGGCATAATGTAAACACTTTCACGAAACGACTGGGTGTTCGTCGGTTATCCCTTGCCGAAAGTGAAACCTAAGCAACGGTCACTTAATTTCTTTTAGTATGCATTAAATTGCTGCAAAAAATTAAACGATTTGTGTTTTATGTAAGAGAAATAAACCTTCCCACTTAATTGTTTCTTGTTCCCCGCCCGAGTTAGTTTAAACATATACTTTCTTCGATTTAAATTTATACCGTATTGTTGAAGTCCGGTGTCAGTTAATACAATTTAGATAAAACAAAATAGATGACAAATTAAGGATTTTTGAGAATGAAATGTTTTGGCAAGTAGGTGGCTGTAACAGTGTCTTGGCCTTTCCTCTGTCAGTTTTGGCTGTGAAATTGTATAAATTATATAAAATTGCTATTAGAAATAAATAGTTATGTAATAGAATACTTATAGAGCGACATAGTCATGTTTATGACAAAGCTCTTTAAATAAAGATTTAAAAAAACTTAAAAATATGTAATTTATGTGTGTGAGTGTGAGTCTGTTTATGTGTGTTTGTGAGAGAGAAAGAGAGAGAGATTGTGTTCGTTTATAAACAAACTAGCTTTTGCCCGCGACTTCGACCGCGTAGGTTTCGCTATTTACACATCTTCAATGCTTTTAACGATTAATTTGGTTTCTTGTAGGAATGAGATGTTTTTTCGTAATAAAAACTATCATATATCCCATTCCATGACCTAACCTATATGTGTGCCAAGCTTTATCCCGATCCGTCCAGTGGTTGAAACGTGAATGAGTAACAAACATCCAAACAACCAAACTTTCGCACTTATAATATTAGTGCGATGAATATGCACATGCAATTTTTAACTGAGAGGTACCATGAAGTTTTCCACGTCCAGTCCAAATATATAATATTGCATAGCAGGCCGCGCCTTGACCGCGTCATTATACAGTCCTCCATATACTCGTAACTTCTTCAATTAATAATAACTTCGTCTGCCAGTGATACGGTAGGAGCTCCATAGACAATTTCCCACAGATAATAAAATAGAGGAAGTAGTTAAAAGTCGTTCAAATAACACGACTAGTATAAAATTTATTGACAAAACAGTTGATGAACAATGAATAGACATTTAGTTAACAATAGATATTCTTTTTGGATTCTGTCGTCGTCGTGTTGGATAACACACGTGCTCGCGATAGTATTTTCCGTTTTCAGTGTTCCTGGTTGAGTGTTTTGTTATTTGTGTTGAGTAGAGCTTTGGTGGTGGTTATTTGGTGTCCGGTAAGTATAGTGGATGCTTCATAACACCTAATATGTCGTCCCTCGACGACAAGGAGCCCCCGGACGGGGGAGGATCTGATACTAATGACATTAATATGTCTGAGGTACACTCAGGTTTGTCTGTTGATCTGTTTTCCCAGAGCCAGAACCAAGAACTGGCAAATAATTCCAAAAAAGCAGGCATGAAACGACAGAGTGACTCACAAGTCTACCCACATGCGAAAAAAGATTCATCTCCCTCTGCATCAGTCCAAGAGACCTACACAAAACCTGGCTATGAGCAAGACTCTAAAACTAAATACTCCCTGACAGACAAAGCCCCATTCTCTGTTTTCGTTTCACGAACTGAAGCCGACCCAGCTGCGGGTCTTTCTATCAGAGTCCTTAACTTTGCTCAGCTTATACATAGCAACAAAGTACAGGGGATTGCCGTTGGCGGCATTAAGGCCGCTGGGCGCAATCGTATATCAGTTACATTTAAAACAGCTGAAGGTGCAAACAATTTCTCTGACAGTCAATTACTCACAGACAATAAGTTGACAGCTACAATCCCTAGATTTCAGGTCTCACGCATGGGGGTTGTTCGCAACATCCCTGTCGAATGGTCGATGGAGGAACTAGTATCCGGACTCGAAGTGCCAGTAAACGCTGGGGAAGTAATTAAAGCAAGGCGTATGCACCGCAAATCTATTAAGGATGGTATAGCCTCCTGGATCCCATCCACGACAGTAGTCATCACTCTTTTAGGACAGATCTTACCTGAGCGTGTCTACTGTTTTAACACCTCACTTCCGCTGGGAGTGTATCAGCTTCCCACCATCCAATGCAGGCTCTGCTGCCGATTTGGGCATATCAGCTCCCAATGTCGCTCGAAGCCAAGATGCTTTCAATGTGGCCAGCCACATTCCGGTGCTGCTTGTGACAAACCTGATTCCCCACCTTTCTGTGTTCTTTGTGAAGGCCAGCACACCGCTACTAATGCTACAAAGTGCTCCGAACACAAAAGGCAAAAAGACATTAAAATAGTGATGTCACAGGAAAATATTAGCTATATCGAGGCATCTCAACGATTCAAAACAGCAAGGGCTCCCTACTCAGAGAAAGTAGGCTCGTCAGCTACTTCCAATCCAACTTTGCCCTCTTCAATTACTCCCCGCCCAACTTATCCCCCCTCTACATCGCAGTCTTACAGAAAAACTGTCTCCATTGAACGACATCACAAACCAGCGTCAGGCCCCGGATATGATCGCCAGGCCTATAATAATCTTACAGCCTCTCCAACAATCTCGTTTCCAAATGGAAGTGCCATACCTAGCTCAACACTATCCCAGAACGAGAATCTAATCGAGCTGTTGTCGTCGATACTAATAAATATTATCTCTAAATTCAACGACGTATTACCGAACAATGTCATTACTCTGCTTCAGAAATTGGTATTTCCGACTCACTCATCCAATAATGGACCTGAACATAATCCAGTGGAACTGTAGAAGCATCCGCATACACAAACATGATATTATATTTTTAACCAACCGGCACAAACCAGCTGTCATTGCCATCTCAGAGACGTGGCTGAGGCCTGGCTCCCATTTTAGGGTCCCAGGCTTTTCATGTCTACGGGATGACAGAGATGATGGAAGGGCAGGTTGTGCTCTGCTTGTCAATCGATCCTTAACCTTCTCCCAACTCCCTATCCAGGTACATAGCCCTGGCCTACATGTTGTCGCTGCCAAATTGCTTGATATCACTTTTGTTTCTGTTTACATCCCTCACCCAAATCATATTTTAGTATCGGAACTAAAGTCCATTCTTTCTCTGATCACCGGTCGCATCATCATTCTTGGTGACTTCAATTGTCGCCACACCCTTTGGGGGTCCCACTGTTGCGACTATATATCCTCCTCTCTCATAGAATTAATGGATGACTTGAATCTATGTATCCTGAATGATGGATCCCCTACCCGTAGGGTCTCCCCAACTCAAAACATTAGCGCAGTAGATCTTACTTTAGCATCCCCTAATATAATTTCCTCTATGTCTTGGAGGGTCCTACCTAACTCACACGGCAGCGACCACTTCCCTATTCTAACAGTACTAAGCCAATCTCATTCCCCGATCCCTGAACCTTCTCCCTTATTAAAATACAGAATCTGTCAAGCAGACTGGGATAAATTCTCCTGCTTAGTAGATAATAAAATTAAAACATTACCCCCACCTAATATTTCAAACTTCCTCTCACTTTATTCGGAATTTACGTCCTGCCTACTTTCTGCAGCTGATGAGTCTATTCCTTTAAAAAATTCTGCTCGAAATAAAATCCCATCCCCTCCTTGGTGGGATGCGGAATGCACGTCAATAATCAAAGAACGCAAAGAGGCAGAAAATACTTTCGCATCAGACATGTCGATGGAAAGGTATTTAAACTTCCAGAGAGTCTCTGCCCGCTCTAAAAGAATGTTAGCAAAAAAGAAATCCCAAGGATGGCGAAACTTCTGCGAGTCTCTTTCTCCTCGTGTCCCTGCTTCCTTAGTATGGAAAAAAGTTAAAGCTTTCAGGAGATCCCAATCCTCCAATCTTAATACCTCTTCTAATGACTCAGGTCCTTGGCTATCTGAATTTGTCAATAAATTAGCTCCCCCTTTCGTCCCTTTTCACGGCTGTCTCCCCTCATCTCATCCTCCTCCCATCACATCTGACAAAATGAATGATCTTTTCTCCTTTTCAGAACTCAAGTGTGCTCTAGATCACCTCAGTGATTCCTCCCCTGGTATTGATGGAATACCATACTCTTTCATTACCAAGTCCTCGAATAATTCCAAATTATATCTACTAAACATAATTAACCAGATTCTTGTAACCGGCACAGTACCTAACTCATGGAAAACCCAAATCATTATCCCAATCCTTAAACCCGGCAAGGATCCCAGAGATAGCTCATCATATAGACCCATCGCCTTATCTTCTGTTCTAGCGAAAATATTAGAGCATCTGATTAAGAATCGTTTGGAGTGGATATTGGAAAACAGAGGCCTTCTCTCCAAAAGCCAATTTGGCTTCAGGAGAGGTATGGGGACTACAGATAGCCTTAGCATATTTACCACTGATGTACGAATTGCTTTCTCACAGGAAGAACAGCTCCTTGGGGTGTTCCTAGACATATCTTCCGCCTATGACAATGTCCTTCTTCCAATACTCAGGCAAAAGCTGCTCTATCTATCTGAGTATCCCTGCGAGGCTGGTCAACGTTATTTGCAACCTTTATATGGAACGTTCTATTCGCGTCCGTATTCAAGGATCTCTGCTCCCCCCTAGATCTGTCTTTAAAGGACTACCACAAGGCTCTGTCTTAAGTCCCATTCTATATAATGTCTACACATCTGACCTTGACCAATCTGTCAACTGTTTTTGCAACATACTTCAATATGCGGACGATATTGCCTTATATATAGCTTCCAAGTCTCTGCAAGACGCTGCTTCTCGCATGAACTCTGCGCTTGGTTACCTAAATGATTGGCTAGTTGACCATGTACTGTCCCTATCTGTACAGAAATGCAATGCCATCGTATTTACACGTAAGAGGCAAACTCCTACTATAGACATAATGGTAGATAATCAACCTATTGCCGCTCTTGATAAAGTCAAGTTTCTTGGTGTCATTCTGGATGCCAAAATGTCAGGATTACATCACCTCAACTATGTATGCAGCAAGGCAGAAAATAGTGTCAATGTGATTCGGTCCCTTTCAGGGGTCCGATGGGGGTCACACCCATATAGCCAAAAACTGTTGTACAATGCCATCATCCGTAGTCACTTTGACTATGGGTGCTTTCTCCTGGAGCCATGTAGCAAGTTAACTCTTTTAAAGCTTGATAAAATACAATACAAGTGCCTAAGGATCATTACTGGCGGCATGAAGTCTTCGCCTACCAATGCGCTTCAAGTGGAATGTTTGGAAGCGCCGCTGATTCTACGAAGACAGTACTTGGCAGATAGATTCTTCTACAACATCGCCCAATTCTCTCCTCATCCCCTTCTTGACAGACTCCAATCTCTAGCACAGCTCATAAATACATCAAGATATTGGCAACACAAAGAACATCCGCACCTAATACAAAGCTTTAATAAATTTTCCAATCTGCCAGCCCCAGTTCATCAACTAAATAAAAATGCTCTATTTGAATTTGACTTCGATTCTCTGATCTACAAACCTAACGTCCTGCTTAACCTGGGCATTAATAAATCCTGTCCTGGAGCTGATAAAGTATTCAACAGTATACTAGAAAGACACTGGCCCGATTGGTTAACCATGTACACAGATTCTTCTAAAACATCCAGTGATACTGATGTTGGTGCCGCTGTGTGGATTCCCAAATACAGTATAATATTAAACTTTAGGTGCCCTCCTGGGTCATCTATCTTTACGGGTGAATCCGTTGCCCTTCTGGAGGCGGTCTCATATGTCGAATCGCATCAGTTAAATAAAACAATAATCTTCTCTGACTCATTAAGCTGTCTACAGGATCTATGTAAATACCCTTTTCACTCTAGAGACAATTTTTACATCACACTTAAGATAAAAGATATCTTACGAAAATGTGAATTGGCTGGTATTCAGGTTCTGTTGGCTTGGATTCCAAGCCACAGTGGCATCAGGGGAAATGAGGCAGCTGACCTGCACGCCAGGGAAGCCATTCAAGTTGGGTGTTCCAACCACTACCGCTGCTTTAGTCGCGACCTTCGGACCCTGGCTAAACCTGATATGATGAAAGCATGGAATGACCAGTGGCAGTTAACAAGACAGATGAAGGGCAAACATTATGGTGACTTACAGCCTGACTTGCCCAATAAGCCTTGGTTTTGCAAGTTTCGAAAATTTAATAAAGCAGTTACATCCACAATAACCCGACTGCGATTGGGACATGTCTGTTCCCCGGTGTTCCTCGCTAAAATTAGAATCCTGGACAGCTCAATATGTGAGTGTGGTCTTGAGGAGGGATCCTTGGAGCATATGTTCTTTTCATGCCCTAAAATAACAGTACCCCTGTACGAGATCCTCCCTGCAAAGCTTCCTCGTCCTGTAAACATTAAATTTATGTTAACACTGGTTCATTCTCCCTTTGTTAATGTTCTTGCTAAATTTATCTCCGCTAATAATATTAGATTATAAAATTCAAAACTACCGGTAACTCCCAATATATATAATATATATATATATATATATATATTACTGAAATGTATATTATAACTAACTGTAATTTTTATATGTGTGTTGTCTTGGTTTAGAGGACCTTTTATGTGTTTATGTGTTTGTGTCGTCCCCTTGCAAGTTTGTGTTGTCTTATCTGTTTCAGCACTCAACTGAACCTCGACCAGGCTACCATACCGCACAAACTTTATGGCACTGTGTCTTCTCTAACCGTGACATTGGCAGAATCATCGTCAACACGATGGAGCCACAATCTTAAATTGGAATTGGAATTGGAATAGTTAACAATAACAGTAACTATTATTTTTTATTACACACAACGTTAAAAGTTACGTATAGATATTACTCAATACAAACTAGTACGCACACACGTTACATATTAGTTTTATAGCCACTAATAATAATTAGCTTAGAAGAAATACAATACTTTATTTTTTAATTACCTTTAAATAGATAAGGGTATTGTATAAACAGACAGTAGTACAAATTGTTATATAATACAATAGCAAAGAAGCCTCGGTTACATTGAGAGGAGACGCGAGTTGCAAAAACGATTGATTCATGCAACAAATGTTTTCTATTCTATTCTAAAATAATTTGAGTCTAATATTTTTTTTTAGCGATAATAGATATAACTTACGGTTAATAGTTATCGCAGTTCTTCCTGGTTTTCCTCAAAGGTAAGGGAACGTACCTAAACTACGTGACCCATTTTTTAAAAAACTTTACCCCCTCCCCGCCCCCCTCGGTGACCACCCATATTATATGCCAAGACCCCCCCTCACCCCCCTAGTTTTCACGTAGTAATGCATAAATATGGTTTTAATCCAATTTTTGCAAACAGAAAGTTAAAAGAAAAAAAAATCTCATATTTGTCTTTATTAATACGGCGCTTGCCGGGCTATTTTACAAATATGCATCAAATGGTAAATGCGATCACCAATAAGCCTACCAATCACCAATAAATGCGATCGCCAAGGGTGGTGATTTTGGTAAATCCCCCAATTCCAAAAGTGTAATTCTATTTGTGTGGCTTATGTCCAGCTGTGGATGTATTAAGGCTGATGATGAAATGGCCCTAAGTTCAATAATCCGGGCATCATTATTTATGTAGTAAAAAAAGCACAGACGGGTAAGATAAATACCCGGAGCCAGTAGAATTTGGTGAACTTCACATGCGCCTTACAATTTCTTCTCAAGCATAGCTAAGTTTTGAAACGTCGAAAATCGAAAAGGATAAAATCAAGACAGACAGATTTCCGCTTCCCGCGCCTCTCGTGCGTGCGATCCCAACCTAAGTTCATTTCAGACAAGTTCTGCAAAACTGTTGACAGCTGCCTATTACGCCTATTATAATACTATGAAGTGAAATGCGAACATTTCATTTTATTGTGACACTAGCTGTGCCTGCGGCTCCGCTCGCGTGGATTACAGAATCCGCTCCCGTTCCTGTTATCGTTCCCACTCCCGCTCCACAAACTTTTGATTTAGTCAGCCAATTGCAATGAAATAAAGACCTAATGTTACTCCGAGGTAAGCCCTATGTTTGTGTGAAAAGTCCATCAACATCGGTTTAGTAGTTTTTACGTGATGCGTGCACAAACTAACAGACAAAAATTTCAAGAATGATCGAAATGTGTTCTATTACTTATCCTTAAGGCGAAGTTTACTTTTTTATTAATTAGATAATATGTTTTAATAAAATTCTGTAATTCATTATTCTATACCATCATCAGCCAAAATACGTCAAATGCTGAACATAAGCCTCCCTAATAGAATTCCTGTTTAATGGGCTGTCCATTGGGGGATTAACCATAATCATCACTCTTTGCAGGCCGATTTGTGATCGGAGTAATGACATAATCTAATGAAGTAAAGATCATTAGATTATACACTGGAGAACGCTGCTGCCCGTCCTAGATGCAGTTGGAGTTTATTGTGGACCCCAAGTACGATATTTCCAACTAATAAAAAAATTAACTGTAGTGCTATTGTCTAAAATACAAACTCAAGTACGAGTCTCTCTCAAGTGACTTCACTCACTTCGTAAACTAATCCACTGGTGTTCTGTAAACATTCCAAAGCACCGTCGAAATTGAAGTGAGTTCCTTTTTCATTTCACGTCGACAGTGGTCTAGAATGTTTACAGAATGCCAATAGATTAGGTTTCGAAGTGAGTGAAGTCACTTGAGTTAAACTCGCATGTGAGTAAAACAGTTGTATATACTTACTGCAAACAATTTACACATAGATGGCGTAGAATAGAAATTAGACAAATTCCTGCGTGCATACGTGCATGTTTTCCCAAAATAATAAAAATCTCATCACCGCATAAGACCTTGAAAAAGTGGTCCACGGTCGGTTTCTATTAAACGAATATTTCCGATTTGCTTCAGTTTCACCTTCAACGATGATTTCGCATAGTTACCCGAATAGAGATGTCAATGTATGTGACAGTGTTCGATAGGACTTGACAGTTTTTGTCGATTAGTTACGCAGATAACGCATTTAGCCTTTAGATTATTATTTGTCCGCCTCTATGGCCTAGATGGCGGTCGTTGGACTCGAGCACTAGAGGTCGTGGGTTCGATTCCCACTGGGGACAGACATTTTTGTACAATTTGTATTAATAGGCCCCAGGTTGGATGTTTTAATTGTTAATTCCCATAGCACAAGAGAAAATCCTAGTTCATTTTAGACGCAAGTGTATGTACTCGTATATATGTAATACTAGCTGTTGCCCGCGACTTCGTCCGCGTATACAACTTAAAACTATCCTATGTCCTATTCCAGGACCTAACCTATATGTGTGTTAAGTTTCATCCCGATCCGTCCAGTGTTTGAAGCGTGATTGAGTAACAAACATCTAAACATCCAAACATTCAAACTTTCGCATTTATATTATTAATAGGATTTATTATTATTGCACGCAGCGACCGCTTATCATTATACATTTCCTTCCAAATCAACTGTCATAGAAAACAAACGCATTTGCGTTTCGAAAATAAAATAAATAACAGATGGTGTTCCGAAGTGGAGCGCAAAGTTTATATGGTACTACAAACCTGTTTTTGCTGCTGATGACCCTTTCATGCACATGTTACTGAGACGCAAATAGCCTTGATTTTAGTTGGTTGGTACCGCTTCGCGTAATGTGTGGCGAACGCATCGCCGCCTCCGTGTTGAAACACATTGTGGTACCATGATTAGCTAGGGAAATAATTGTCCACCTCATCAGAGCCCCGCATGACTCGGTAAGGCTAATATTTCCCGATGTTCGCCCAGATCCGGGATATCGGCACGGTTACGACCAGGCTAGCCCCTGGACACCCATCCATCTGCACGGCAGGCCTTGGATTGGCGGACGGGACAGGGATCGAGGCGAGGGAGACAGGAGATGTGGATCTGGGTACCTAATAGTAGTATCTAGGTTATGGGATAACGATATTACGGAAGGATAGTGTGTAGTAGCGATTACTCGGAATGCCGAGACCGTATACCCTTGTCTCGTCTGGATAGCACCGGTCAGGCAACGAACTATACCAGAATCAAGTCCCCTGATCATATACTTTGCCTATAAATAAACCCAATAATGTCGAGAAGACTATCGACAATCGACAACCCTAGTGCGTTAGGCCGTTGTGTACGAAAGTGCAGATTTCACGGCGAGTAATGTAGAAAAACACGCGACGTAACGTCGTTTTGGAGTTAACAAAAAAATCCACATCATATTTTCTTTACCATCCACCCTGTACCTACAGTACATCTCTATTTATATACAAATCAGTTGCCGTGCGTTAGTCTCGCAAAAACTCGAAAATGTCTCTACCGACTTGAATTATTTGTTTGGGATGGTTTAGAAAAAAAAAGGAAAATCCCAAAGGAACAGCTGAAAAAATAGAAATTGGTGATTTTAGGAATTGCCACTTCGGAGTTAAAAGCAATGGTAAACGGTGGCAGTGGAGCGGGACCGAGAAATAAAATACCAATAATTCTGTAGTCCATGCGAGCGAGCCTCGGGCATAGCTAGTCCTTCGATATAACGAATACAAATACAAATTAAACCCCTTATCAGCCCTGAAAACCATCATGTAAATTATACACTCATACAAACAAACTCTCCTATACGTACTTTCGCCCGCAGTAATCCAATAAACAATCGCTATCTGCCTTCGGAACAAGAAATCAATTGCCCTCGTCAAGTCTCGAACCTTTGCTCATAGATCAGTTTAAATAACAACGTAGACGTGACATGTGTTGAGTTGTTTTTGTCAGGCGACAATTTTCACATCCTGGCGTAATATTAGAAAGAAGCTAATTTACCTACTGTAAGAGGCGGAGATATTGTGGAAGAAGGCCAGCTGCGACTTAATGGGACGCACCTCGCAAGGGATACAGCGTGAAGATATGTATGTATGCAAACTGCTAAGCTTTTACATTAAAATTAAAAATATTTATCTGAAGGCACTGGTTTGCGTTTAGCGGGGATACGATGCGACAAGGCTCTGGCAGAATTACCAACGTCGCTGCCACATGCTAGCGGCGACACATGCTGAGTCAGGCTGCGCTCTCGCGAGCTCCCAAGTAGAAGTTCCATTGTGTCTTGTTGGGTGCCCACGAAGCGTTATATTATGTTTTGTCCAAAAAAATTATGTTTTCTACTTGTTTGTGAACTTGTATTGTGTCAGTGAATAAATGTCTATCTATCTATCTAAGGAATGGAAGTCCCTGCCAGCTTGAGTATTTCCGGACAAGTACAATTTGGATATTTTTAAAGGAAGAGTGAATAGGCATCTTCTGTGTAAACGCGCTCCACCTTAGGTCTCATCATCACTTACCATCAGGTGAGGTTGGGGTCAAGCGCAAAGCCATGTACCAAAAAAAAAGTTAATAAAAACGTGCAGTAACTACATTTTAGTCTGGCCATGATTGCGTCATGCCAGGATTGGTCGGATCTAAGACGAAGTTGTGCTGAGTCTTGTAATAAGACCTAAAACTCTGTTGGTAGGACTGTTTTGTCTATGCCCACAACTTTTTCTGACGGCTATTACATAGAATAACATAACTCGATAATGGTTCAGTAATAGTTAGAAATTGGACAACGACTGCCGGTTAGTTATTAGTTGGAGTTCAATACAAGTGCCCAGTAAACGGTTAACTGTAAAAATTACCGATATAAACGTCTTTGCTTATATATTTTATCTAAAAGCGAATGGGAGAGATTTGGAATAAGATTATTTCTATATTTTTAATTTTACGCTTGTTTTAATTGTAATATGTATCCTATTTCTTTATATGACGTGCTTCCTCACGAGATCTCTCGCCCCATTAACTTCCAAACTCTGCTTACATATGTAGGATACACCCTTAATTAAATATTTATGTAAATATATTCAAATGTTTAATATTTTTAATTAATATTTTATTTACAATTGGGGACGCAAAGAAACTGGAAATTGAGAGCACGATGATTCTTGTAAACTGCATATTGTCATGATGCCACTTGTCGCTGACGATGCAGACTGGCCTATCTCAGTTTTAATAAATGTTCAGAAGAGCCCAAAAACCATTTTTCCCTCAGATTTTTAAGTTTAAGATTTTACATAAAAATTAGCTGTTGAATTCAATGAAACTTAATAAATAAATAACAATAATATATAAATATCTCAGACATTCACACCAATTATCCAGTCCCAAACTAGGCAGAGCCTGTGTCATGGTTACTAGATAACGGATACACATACTTAAATAAATATATAAACATCCAAGACTTGGGTACAAACATTCATATTCACCATACGAATATTTGCCCTTAGCGGGATTCGAACCCGCAACCTCCGCCGTGGCAGTCCGAGAGCTACCCCGTTCCGCCACGGAGGTCGTCATGTAATGTAATTTTCATAATGATAATTTAGTTAGAAACAGGACCTAGGTATATTATGTTTAGAGAAATATCTCATTTTCGACTTTTTGAGATAAATAAGCCAGTCTGCATCGTTCAGTGGTCAATGTCAAGATTGAAGAGTCTTGGTATACCTGTAACTTTTTATAAACACATACATACATACTTTCGTTCACTCATTCAATCCTCCGACAATCTGACGACCTCCGTGGCGGAACGGGTAGCTCTCGGACTGCCACGCAGGAGGTTGCGGGTTCGAATCCCGCTAGGGGCAAATGTTCGTATGATGAATATGAATGTTTGTACCCAAGTCTTGGATGTTTATATATTTATTTAAGTATGTGTATCCGTTATCTAGTAACCATACCACAGGCTCTGCCTAGTTTGGGACTGAATAATTGGTGTGAATGTCTGAGATATTTAATTTAAAAATATTTATTTATTTAATTTAAATTTAAAAATTTAATTTAATTTAATCCATTCGATCTAGCTCTTGTGAAACTACCTATACTTAGTGACATTTGTTGAAAGCCATTAACAATTGTCGTTATTTAATTTTCAACCACCGAGAAGCAAAAAAACGTTTCCTAACATAAAAAGTAAGCGATTAAATTATATTAACGTAATCAAAGTTACGCAATAAAATGGCTCCTGGTCTGAATTCAAAGCTCAGAATATTACCTTTGTACTGAACCCTGGAGAAATTTAAAACTTCTTTTCTTCTTTGAAAGCCATTAAGCTGATCTTGATTTGATTGAAATTTCAAACTCGTTCACAAACCTGTGAATACTCAATTAGTCTTTGAATAATGAAGATTTAAAGAGACGACCGGTTATGACTAACATGAGGTATTTATTTTAATGGTTTAACAATCGTACTCTGTTTGCATTACGACCGCCTTTCGATGAAAAGTTAATCCGAACCTATCCGAACGTAAGTATCTTATAGTGTACATATGCCCACATTGATGATTAGTGCGTAGCTATAGAACTAACACAGTAACAATAAAACGCATACAATGACATGTAAGCGATTTAGAGAAGGAGTGGGGAGTGTCGTCATGAACTGTGCGATAGGTAAAGGTATACTTTTTGATATACAAACGCGACAAATAAGTACCTTAGTAGTTGGTTCTCGTTTAGAAATAGAGAAATGAACCAAGTAGAAAGAAGAAAGAAATTTTGATGGCACTATCGCGTGGTAAGGTCATTTAAAATTTAACTATCACTTTACTTTTACCATATTTTAATTAAAACCCCATGAACGATGAAGCCAATGGCCAATAAATAAAATATCATTGCATAAAACTAATATTAATCATGACTTTTCTTTCACCTAATGTGCTCTATAAGGCCACAACGAGTTATTAATAACGTTTATAAACAGTTTTATAAACGAGTTTTTGTTATACAAAAACTAAAAGTAAAAGTGAGACAATTATAAACCCATAATTCCGAAAGATAATATTCACTTTGGTAACTTCATTTCAATTCAATTACTTTTTATTGCGCGATTGGTGCGAGAAAATATTTTGCTTCATGGTATGACCTGTAGTTCTTTGTACAAAGTTGTCTATCCACAGTGAAAATCGAACCCACGTCTTCTATCACTCGAATTTAGTAACCAAGCCACTTAAAACAATAATTATCAAACGTAATATCCTGCAATATGCAAATACATAATTAAAATATACTTGGCCTCTTTACGCGCACCTACATCTGTGATAGTGTGAAAGTATTTTAGCATATTCCTATATGGACATTGTGTATATAAGTCCACCTACTTGATTTTGCATTTGAAATCTTTGATATGTTGATCAAATATTTGTTTCGATGTTACTTCATTTATAAGTCTTGTTATGTCAGGGAGGATGTATGAAAGCAGACACTCCCACGATGTCATGATGTCAAATCATCATTATGTTTCTATATCCACTGTTGGACACACGCTGATAGCGCGAGAGTAATGCCCGCTTATTTCGATGGATCAGTTCAATAGGAGAACAAATGAAAAAAGTTCTTCTTTTCGCCATCGCTTCTCCTTATCCTGTCTATACTAGTTCAATAAGATAACCTTAAATATCTATTCTTAATTACCGCTAACAGAGACGCTTCCTTATAAAAATTATTGATTGATTGATTGCCGTATCTGGATGGCCATGCTTTCTTACTTAGTCCTAAGATAAGTATGACCATCCAGATTTGATAAGTTTCGCAAATGTTGCTATGTTGTGCATGATGATTTGAATTAAAAAAAATTACATACAACTTTCCCTTTCGAGTGTAAACTTTTTCTGTTAATCTTCTCTGTACAAAAATTAATAGAATTTTTTTACCTTATTTTTAATGATTTTATTACGTGAGAGAACCCTACCAAAAGTTGTAAATGCATTTCCATGAGTAAAACCGCTGTCGTTTACAAGATCGCATAAATTAGATAAAAGCTTTGTTATTTTCACACTCGGCCAGACTGGCCTATTGTTCTTATTTAATTTATTAGCTTAAAACATTAATTACTTCAGTTAACCTGTGCCGAATCTCACTATGACATAATAAAGAGCGTATCTACAGATCGTATCTCTAATTCGCTTGGATTAGGTTTCGTTCACACTTCCTCTTGACGTAACGGAATGTGTGTTCCCATACTAACCCCACTTCATTGTAAGTGAATGTAGGTAAAATATATTTGTATTTCATTAGTTCAAATGATATACAAACTCCTTTCTGCAAAGGTGAGGTTTATCGTTGGTGAGGTTTTAGAGAATCGACTTAGAAAATAGTCCTGGCTGGATGAGGAGTACAAACATAATTTTGAAAGCTAAGAAATATGTTTTTTAAAATAATTATGGCAAGCATTTAGCATTCTTTTTTCGAGGAAAATGGCCAGTTTTTAAACAGAGTTTATAAAAATAAATCAAATTGTTTTCACATTCTTCTTAAAAAAGAAACCGAAGTATAAAAATCGCGCTTATTTTTCTGATTAAAAACTCAGTAAATTGTTTATGTGCAGAAGAATTTAGTGATAGTGTGGACAATTTACATGTATTACACGTACGTAATGAATAATTCTATGGTATTTGATGGGTACCTAATACAAACTGCAATTGATTTAATTTGATTAAGAACGTAGGCAGGTTGTCAATCTCTTTATATTATGTTGTTAGAAAGTTAAACCAACTCTTAGTTTACTTAATTTTAACCTTTTAGTAGGTCGGTCTTACTTGTCATAACATTGAACATCAATTAGATGAACTAACAAGCGGCATACTAAAATTTCCAAATGCCTGACATAACTTGATCATTTGTCCAATAACTCACAGGCCCAATTTGGTCAAAACAATGTGGTTATAGTTATTAACCCGGATGCCTTAGTTGTCTTAACTAATGCATCTTGATGTGTATTGATGACAGTTGGACAAAACATGGCGGTGGGATGTGCGCGGATCGTGGGGTCATTTTACAATGGAAAGTCAGGTTGTGGGTACACTCAGATTGAAGCAGGGACTGTACGCCGAAAATAATGGTAGTTTCATAAAACGGTATACGTCATATCGTATTAATTAAGAGTTGGAACTTAGACCCATACGTCCCTTATATTTCGGTACCGTTAAATTTTGATAACGGTATCGAAATATTAAGGTACCTCTTCGACGGTTTCTAGGCTCGCTCCACACCTGACTGGAGGAAAACAAAATGGAACCGATATATGTTAGGAGATTCAGAAAGTTTTTCATGTTAAATGAAATATTATTAAATTGATGTGAATTGATGAGCGGTTCGCCGGCTGCGGGTAAAAGAGCGGATTACGCCGCGAGCTTTTTCTAAATCAGTTCACACATAGATCGCTTCCACTGTACCACTAACTTAACCGTATGTCATGCAATTGCATAACCCTGTGTATTATGTCAGAGACAAGTACATGGTATCTGATAATTAATCTGTGTTCTGTGCTCTGGGCTCTGTGCTCCAGAAATCGAAATGGCGAGACACGCCGTGCGTGAGCGCACCACATTCGGATATCGTACGCACATCCATTAGCTTGGAAAAGTATGTCGATGTATGATCATTGTAGGATAGATTGGACTCTACTTTGTCGGTCGCCATTACTAAAAATTTGGCTTTGGAAAATTTGGAAAATTACTTTGCATACTTCCCTAATTATTTGCTATATCGTATGAAATATAAATATCTATATTTACAGGAAGACTGATTTTATCTCCTCTGCTGTAGGTTGAGTTCATCACCGACGGTCTGTAGTAAATCCAATCAAATGATTTAATACTTTGAGTGATAGTCTAGAAGTCTGAACTTGGCGTGTCAGGTAAAATCCTTTACAAAGATATCGCAGTATTTCGTTATCGTCGTCGCCAATAACCGAAGTGTCTTCTAACAACAGACACGTCAAGTCACTTCTAGAGCACAGTAACTATAATTGTATCATATTAATCAATAAAGACATTTAAGAAAGCAAAAAACTCTGTCATGAGACACTCTTTATGGAGAATGTGTATATACCATAACAAAGGACAGACCTCACTGAAGATGTAATTGAGTGATATCTCACTCGCTTGTTCAGTGAAGGACAGATTCTTTCACCCTACACACCCAATATTGGGCGTACTTCATTGATACAGGGTACAATGGTAAGGTTAGTCGTCTAAGAAGAACTGTGTCGAACTTCTGTGTTGAACGGCATTGGTAGACGTACCCTAGCACTTAGTACGCTCAATAGAACACTCACAAGAAGATTGAGTATGTAGGTTGAGTGAGACAACACACAATGTCATCTGCAGTCAGTTCTGACCTTTGTTATGGTACACACACTCTCCATAATCCGCAAGTTTGTCAAACAAACAGGCTTATCTAACGCGTATTCAAACAGACCATTGTCACGTCCGATGTGAACTATGTGAGAGTAAAAGTGGGTTACGACTCGCGCAGACGCGGCTAAGCCTGAATGGATGTGTTTTCACGCGATAACATCGCTGCTGGAGGAAGTACGGCTTATGTGAAGTCGTTTGGCGGTCTTTTGTTTTTGTTGTAAAGGAAGGAGAAATGGGAATAAGGGCATTCTATCTACATAACTAATGCTAAATATATGATAAATACATAAAGGTTTGAACTCTTGACCTCATGAATTTGAAGTGAGCGCACTTTCACTTGGTTGCCACGAGAATACGCTTACAAATACCTTAAAATTTCTTCTACAGATTTTCGCGCGATGTTTTCTGCACTGAAAAGCCTGTTTAAGATACTTTCCTTACCCGCGACCGTATCATAAGGATACTCAAACCATATTTACCATCGCGAAATTTATACAAGTCGTCGTAGCATCATAACTAACACACTGTCAACCTACCCTAATGAACGCCACCACTTTTCCTAATGAACGCCACCACCTTCCCTAAAGTGCGCCATTAAATTTTCCTCGCACCACTACCTTTCCTAATTAACCCCACCACCTTCCTTAATCTGCGCCACTAACTTTCCTAAATAGCTCCACCAGCTTCCCTAATGTATACCGTCACACTTGGTCCTCTGCCTTTCTCATCCAGCTGCTGTCTGGCAGAAGGGCGTACCACGAAAAACACTCATTCACCATTCACTCAATACATTTCTAAAGCCTTTGTGATCATAAACTATACCTTTAGAAAACTGCAACTTACTCTAAAAATAGACGTTATTGCATGAGCTACGAGCCATCAGACTTTAACTATGCTCGTTGTTAAATTATCAAGAAAGTAAACAATAGCCTACAAAAGCCTTACATTATATCTGCTCACTTCGGAGTCCTATGCACTTTCATTGTTATCAAGCACCCGGGATAGTGAACTACCTACCGTTAGTAAGATTTTGAGTATTAAGTCGATGGAATAAGGTCTCGATAGATGCAGGTTGGTGCTTGGTTTTCATCGTATTTTCTTCACCGTAGGCGATGGTGTTGTCTTGGTGTAAGTTACGGGAGGTGCGTGGAATTAAATTCATTTGTCTCAAAACGTAGGATTCCAAACGTACCTAAGTTTCCTAGGCTCATTTAGACAATGACCCAGAACACCCATATTATCGTTGATAATGTCAGAGTGCAAGATATTTTTGAGTTAAAACATACATATTTAATACATATCTATAAAAATATCGATTTCGCTCATGCACTACAGCTACAAATGTTTATTTCTTTTCGCTATAAGAGAAAGAAAGAAAACTTCTCCAGTTTTCAATAACTTCCCATCTCCTCAGAATCTTTCTGGTCAATAATAATGTCCCTTCAGGTATTCGAGATGGTAATGCAACCCACCACCAAGTGTCGGAGTTGTTTTTCCTTCAAATCATGTTTACTCATACAAATTCTACAAATCGTCGGTGCTCCTGCCGATTCTGTTATGTGCAAAATACTAACTTTTCAGGAGGAACTAAAAACTATTCATAAGCAAAATAGCCTCAAACGAACTATTCTTCTGCTACGTAAAAATCAAACATATAGGTCAATGAGCATTTTTACAAAAAGTGTTATTGTCAGTATTTATAACAATGTTGTTCGTCTAATAATGCACTTATGTAATTTCTATCTCAGTTTTGTAGCATAATTTGCACATACTTGTTTTTGGAACCGATCGACCCTTGACAATTAGTGACATCTAGCGAAAAAAAATACATGTATCAACTTTGGAAGGCGCACCGACGAAATATCTATAGGTTATTGCTCGCTGTCCGCCTACAACTCGTGCAGACATGCGATTGACAGCGATGACGGACAATGGGCCGGCCCTGGGTCAAGTTGAGGGCCAGGGTTAGGTCACTGCTGCGACCACCTACAGCGGTGATAACAAAACAATTACAAGTCAATACTTCGTTTTATCGTTGTGTTCCGGTTTTGCACGTGCTCTCGCGATGATTTTTGTAGAGTAGCTTTCTGTTTTCACTTTATTAGCCTTTTAGCTTCCTAGTATGGACGTCCCATTGTTACACCTAGGCCTAGGAATATCCTCACAACGAGTATGAGCTTGTCAATCACATTCAATGAATGACGGTTTATTACGAAAACAAATCGACGCCGCATTGTCTGGATCCAACGTCTTTTCTATTAGCCGTAGAGATACGAGACCCAGAACATTCGACGTAATTTTTTTTTCTTTACATTTCTTCGAATTTTACTTCACATCGATGTGGGTAACAGCGAGTATGCTTTCTTGCGTCGATATAGAAACGAATCCTTGAACAGTTCCCATAGCACTTTGATGTGACTGACTGTGGTTATTCCCAGCAAGAAGAATTCTATTACTTATACTAGTCAATTATTTATTAAGAGTAGACTTTTATTATTAAATTTTACCAATAAATAAATGGAAAATTAAATAAATAAATATTTATATTATCTGTACCCAACTTAGTTTCTTTTTAATGTGTGTGCAATAGTTTATCTATCTATCTATTTCATATATACTCGTATATATATTTAAAATATATATATATAAGTATAAGCTTATATTAGGGAAGTGCCAATGTCCAGCAGTGAACGTCAAAATGCTGTTGAACATATTTATTTACACTGAACAACACCAGGGGTAAGTGATCGGTTACCTCGCCTACATATGCGCACGCGCAGCGCACGCGTCATTTTCCGCAGAACCACTTACACAGAAAGCGACAAAAAGCACGCACGAACTATTTACACCCATAAACACGCATATTGTGCAAATATGACGACTTTTACTTTTGTTAATCTGTAAATGGAACCTTAAAAATCTATGACAAAATGATCTGTAAGTTTTCCGAATATTAAATGTGATTCCATCGCGTTTCACTTCTGGTTTTAATGACAGAAGCCTTATTCAGACTCAAAAGCTTCATTTTCTCAGTTTGGTAGTTTCGTGTAGTACGAATTCATACATTATCTTAGGCACCCATTCTGTCTGCCTCCATTCAAACATTACACTTATAACAATCAGATCTCACCAAAAACCGATATCGACTTAGAGTTCTCAATGTCCCAAAAGTCCCAAATAAATCAGTCTCTAGCTCCTCTGTTTGTTTCGATGAGTAAGTAGAATTTTTACGAGTTCTCGAAGCGTGTTTGTCCCTTGGAACATTGTTTATTGAAGTACAGAATAACCACATTCTCATAGCAACCGCCAAGGGTCAAGTGGTGGCCCTTTCACTGGTTCACATATCTCATAATGTGAAGCTCACGACTTTCAGCTTTGAGCTATTTTATAAAGAAGGTTGCTGCGTACTTTGCTTATTTGACCCCTGGATAAGAAGAAGTGACAAAGGCAAAACAAGAAATAGGAGGTTTATAGTTTTAAAAGTAAGCAAGTATAAAAAGTTTCAAAAATGCCTCATTAAGGGCAGAAGTGGCCATAGCATATTTTGTAGGTGATGCGAGATATCCTAGCTACCCCGTCCTCCTTCTCCTCCCCCTTCCCTCCTAATATTGAATTGCTTAATCGTGATTTAGCCGTACGATTATATAAAGACACTTCTAGATTACAAAAAAAAAAGTCCAGTATAACGTTAGGGTTTTATTTCGTCCAATAAAAATGCTATTCTTACTTTGGAGAGTAATCAGAACGCATTAACTTGATTTATTTAATTTTAAGAATTTTATTTGACATTTTTATATTTATGTTAGTTATTGATGTTTAATTTGCCTGTCTATAATTTGATTTTATTTAACTTGTGTAAAATTTTTATTTGACCTGTAACGGAAGTTATCAATAAAGTATGTCTAAGGTTAAGTGTATTAAGGCGATATTTTTATTGAAACATTAAATTTTGTTGAATTTTTTTGTTGTAGCTAATTATATACACATAATTCATTATTATCTTTTTGGGATTCGATAAATTATTCCATTACCTGCACATAATGTTTCGGTCGACTTACGACCGTTTCTTCCATTATTTCTGCTACCATGAATAGCTGCACAGTTATACATGGTGCATACTTTTGTAACCTTACGTATACGATGTCAGAAAATTTCCTGCATTCGTATATAGAACATTTCCTAACATAGAGCCTGATAATTTGGATCAAAATGTTGCAGAAGTGTTTCATACACATACATATTTTCAACATTACAACTTTTAACAACTTTCTCGGGTTTCCATTCTTATGATTAACATTAATTATAAGCTTTTCGCCTTACACTACGTCGCCGTTCAAACATCAACTGTTTTTAACCGACTTCAAAAAGAAGGATGTTCTCAATTCGACAGTGTTCTTTTTTACTTCTGTTATCATGTCTCTTTGGAAAATGTTCCTTCATTTACGATCACAGTTGGGGAAGGCTACGTCTTTTAATTGACGTCGACTCTGAAGATTACGATGATGACGACCCTAAAAGATTTAAATACATGATTGATCTGAATGAATGCTAAACTTTAACTATCCATTTAAATATTGCAATTGCATGTATTTCATTCAGACATGTTGTTAGTAGAGTATGATCGTTACATAACATCATTTAATACCCGTCCAATTTAAATTATCGACAATCATCTCAATCGATTTAAAGCACTAACTATTCTCGATAAAATATAGGTAATGAGAATCTGTATTACGCTAGAGTATTTATCGATGTCTGTCTGTAACAAGGTAGCATAGCATAGTGCAGTTGTAGAAAGTCTACCATTGGTCAGTATATAATCTTTTTGATTCCATGTTTCTATTTTGTTATGTCTTCTTTTTATGCCAAATATATTTTATTTTCTTTTTATGTGTTCGCAATACATCACGTCAAGGGTTATCAGCGGAAAGCGGGCGAAGGAAAGCCACTTTGCAACATTACATTGCGCAAAGTGGCGATACATCGTCTCTGCCTACCCCTCTGGGACCAAGGCGTGAGCTTTATGTATGTTTTGTATATTTTATTTTCTTAGTTGTTATGCCTTTTTTATGCCAAATATTGGATTATTAAAGTAATATCTATTGACAAGTTTCCATTGTTGGTAGAACAGCTCTGTTCCCAAATATTTTTTTTCGCGTATATGAAGTATCTGTCGCGTTCCACCTACACTGACCTGGATTCGTAATAGGGTTATACTCGTATGTATCTCAGAATAGTTAATTAAATTAATTAAATAATAGAAAGTTAAACAACTATTATATTCAATAGTACTATATAGATTCAGTAGTTCAATAAAACAATAAGGCCGATGTCCAGCAGTGGACGTCTAAAAGCTGACATGATGATGATGATATTCAATAGTGAATAGATACTTAGAACAATTCTATAATGTACTTATCTGTTTTTAATTATATTTTATTTATAAATTATTATTATTATTTATTTATGTAACTATTTACAATGTATGGGCAACACAAAATATAACAGTAATAAGGGAAAAAAATAAATTGTACAAATGGTAATACTAATGTTACCTCCTTAAGAGATGTCTGCCAGTCTACCAGTGACAGAGAACACTATGTAGGTACCTAATACAATGTAAGATGCAGTACTCTTTGTGAAATATTTGAGACTGAAAAGGTCTGCTTAAAACAAGCAAGGAAAAGTCGAGTTCAACCGTATTACATACGTGGAAGTGGCAGTGGGCTGGTCTCATCTGTCGGAGAACCGACTACCGTTGAGAAATACGAGTTCTCGAGTGGGGACCGCGACTGGGCATACGTAGTGTAGGACGCCCACTGGTGGCACACCTTGGGAGAGGCCGCGGCGGACCCACCATAGGCCTATGTCCAGCAGTGAACTCTTTCAGGCTGATGATGATGAAACATTTGACATTGTGTAGATTCAAGAATAAACACAACTGGAAAAATATACAAGTATTTATCCTTAGGGTTAGGCGGTTAAGGTTAAACTTTATTTTATAATTCACTACTATAATTATAAACTATGGAGTTTATATGACCAATTTGTATTATAATAGAAACATTGACTTTCTTAATCCAATCTGTGGAATATAATTTACTCGTGTCGTTCTGGGCCATGCCCACGGAACTACCCTGCCTCGAGCGGGCATGCGGCTAAGATACTATTCAGTTGCGATTTTTAGTCGCACAGTGTTGCTTTTTAGTATTGAACTTAATAATAATAACCTTTTTTCAGAGACGGTCGTTGGGGCAGACGAGTTCTGGAGTGGAGACCGCGGATCGGCACTCGCAGGGTGGGACGCCCCGCCGCCAGGTGGACCGACGACCTGAAGAAGGTGGCCGGTAGCGGCTGGATGCGGAGGGCAGAGGACCGGGTGTGGTGGCGTTCATTAGGGAAGGCCTATGTCCAGCAGTGGACTTCTAGGGGCTGATATGATGATGATGATGATGAGATAACAAGATCCAATTTTATTAATATAAACTATAAACTTATGTGTTTGTAATACCAAAGATAAATACAGTAATAGAATATTGGGTTCGATTCTGAAGGCACAATGTTAAAATTTGACAGCACTAAAACTGTTGCTATCCTTGTCACACAGTATTATGAAGATAAAGTTTCAGAATCGGGCCCATTATCATTAGTAATACGCACACAAACATAATCATTACCTAACTGCTACATTAGCTATATTATATTATTTAGAGTGGGGCAGTAATTTTTTTAGGTCATATAGAAGAATTTTTAAAGTGTCGCACGCCCATCAGTGGTCTCCGGACTGATCGCAATAAAGAACACACCTCTAGTATTGAGAACACATTTGCGTTGCCGTTTTTTCGCTGCACATTAGAAATCAAGTTATTTGTAGAATATAATTGTTGTTTGGCACAAAAATGTTTGGTATCGTAGCCAAAACTAGTTTATAAAAATCATCCTTTTTCTTAAATCGTGTCTTGAATAGCGAGCTTTACCCATCTAGTGGTTTTAATTAGCTCAGAACAACAATAAGCGCTTATACCGCTTTGTCCATATTCTCGCTTCTACCCGACATCGACATGAGGAAGAATTATGGTTCCACATAAATTGTTAGTCTACAAAAAAAATCTAACATAAGCGTTACCCTTCATGAAGAATGTAGAGTCTGAAGAAAAAGCAACACTCATACTCAGGCGTTCCTCACTGACGAAGATACAAGATAACAGGTCATCGAAATGTGTCGATGTATTTTAATATAAATGATTATCTTACATACAGAAGCAAGACAAAATACCACTTTTGTGGCCAGATCTTTTTTTTGATCCAGATCGGTTTTGTCATTAATTCCATGTGGTTCCCAGTTTAGAATAGGACCATCCCCAATATTTCCATGGGTGACGTTAAAACGACTAAAGGATTGCACCAGCATTCTCCTGCTAAGAGCATTATTGCGATAATCAATCCGCCCTCAAAGCGTGATGATTATAGCAAGTCCCCCAATGGACAGCCCACCAAAAGTGGTATTCTATTGGGAAGACTTATGTTCAGCAATGGACGTATTTCGGCTGATGATGATGATGTCATTTATTATACACATTGTGTGCTAATGCGTGGGCTTATCTACGTCTAGCGCCAGCCACTAGAGGACGTTGCCAGGCTGATGTTGACACACGACTGTCGACCACCGTCCACAGTATAGGCATAGTGCCGTCTGTGCTATCGCTACCGCATCTTCCGGTTGCGCAAACGCACCGCAAACGCTCGGTTTTCACTAGAAAGCTGGACCCGATATGTGTAACACTAGACCGATGGGATATTTCCCTGTTACATACAAATAATTGCGAGGTTACGGTCCAATTGTAAAACAAGATACCCGAGTATTACGTCTAATAGAGATGGTCGAGACGGGTTTTCTTACCTCATCGAACTTTGGAAAAAGACTTAAGTTTAGTAATAATAGTACTGTATTATTAGTACAGACTTTTAGATGCTTTATAGGCCAACATAGAAAACATATCTTTGTCATTTTGGTAAAAGAGGAAACTTTAAGAAGTTTAATTTTATAATTTTATAAAAAAAAATTGCCTTTTACTCAGACTTAACTACATGAAATGCTACCAACTATGTCCTTAACAACGTCAGTTATCTGTTGCGCCGTCTGTGTGTCCTCTGACAAAGGCCTCCTCTGATTTCTTCCACTCCTCTCTCTCCTCTTGCCAGTCTTGTCCACGTTTCCCAGCAACTTTCACGAGGTAATCGTTCCATCTCTTGTATTGTCTCCCTCTTTTGCGTTTGTATCCCCTTGGGTACCAAAGTGTCACATTTTTACTCAATTTCTCCTTCCCTCTAATCGTATGGCCTGCCCACTTCCATTTCAATGTTTTTATCTTCACTGTGACGTCTTCTAGTTTAGTCATCGCTCTTATATCGTAGTTTCTTTTTCTGTATACCTTATATTTTAATTTCTTTTACTTCGCAACTGTCAAAGACGAAAATGTGGAGACTTTATAAGCAATTTTTTTTTAATACTGGATGCATCATAAACACGTCAGAAAGGACTTAAACGACATAAATACTAAACAGATGAAGATGTTAAAAAGATGTCAAACTGTTTTTTCTAGAATTCTAAGATAAGGAACAGAATTTATCAATCAGTTCGAATACTTACCAGCTTTCTCTCGCATCAGGATAGATACGTGGTAGGTATATGAGTTTTGTGAGACCACCGCCGCAGTCGCGTCGCGCTGCGCTAGTGTACGTCGGCCTTAAGAGGGCTATCGCAACTTTGAGTAGCTCAGGTTTAGGTAAATTCGTGTCCGTCGTGCGCTTGTGTGGGTAAAATCGCTTGCGCCACACTAGCGTACTCAAAAACGATTTTGATCCTTGCATGCATTTTATTAGTCGATTTTCTTTTGTTGACCTTTGTCACTTTGTCAAATAATTTAAGTTTTACTTGAATAGTAATAAAAAAAAGGAATTCTTAAAGAAAATTAGACGAAATTAGTAAAAAAAATTAAAAAACTTAGCACAAAATACTTCGTTTAGATTGTTAATGTACGAGTTGCATGCAAATTTGCCTTATACAAGATGTACAATAAAATAGATTACTAATTAAGATAGCTAAGATTTATTCATGCTCAATGTTCACCCCCTAAATATAAATATTAATTTTGTATTCTTAAACAAAATACTTAACCAAAGTATTTCAAAGATGAAATTCGCCCCCTATTATAAAACAAATTCTCTATTTATAAATTTATCTACATTTTCGCGGGTCTATGATTCCAGGTAGAACCACACGTTCATGGTAAAACCACCCTTGTCCGGCACTCCATATAAGTGAACCGAATTACACAAGTGAATCTACTCTAAAGGAAAGGTGGTCAGAGATGACACTTGACGAGTATTTAGTAGAAAAACTGTTAAATTTAAGTTACCTAGGTAGTTTTTTTTTATCATATTTTACCATACCGAAAAGGTCAATCATGTTAGCGCTAAAATAAGTATTGTAATACCTTTTGTAACTCTTGATTTTGCAAATAAACTAATTATGAATTATGAGGCGTTGATGAGATGTTTATTTCAGATGCCAGCTGTCAAAATTGAAACGGCCGTATCTCGGAAACTACTGACCCCAGACTAGAGGTCTTTTTACCAAAATGGAAGGCCTCGATGAGATCTTCATTTCAAATTACAGCTGTCAAAATTAAAACGGCCGTATCTCGGAAACTACTGGTCCCAGCTAAAATGAAAGGCCTCGATGAGATCTTCATTTCGGATGACAGCTGTCAAAATTGAAACGGCCGTATCTCGGAAACTACTGACCCCAGACTAGAGGTCTCTTTACCAAAATGGAAGGCCTCGATGAGATCTTCATTTCGGATGACAGCTGTCAAAATTAAAACGGCCGTATCTCGCAAACTACTGACCTCAGACTAGAGGTGTCTTTACCAAAATGGAAGGCCTCGATGAGATCTTCATTTCGGATGACAGCTGTCAAAATTAAAACGGCCGTATCTCGGAAACTAGTGACCCCAGACTAGAGGTGTCTTTACAAACGGCCATTTTAATTTTGACAGCTGTCATCCGAAATGAAGATCTCATCGAGGCCTTCCATTTTGGTAAAGACACCTCTATTCTGGGGCCAGTAGTTTCCGAGATACGGCCGTTTCAATTTTGACAGCTGTCATCCGAAATGAAGATCTCATCGAGGCCTTCCATTTTGGTAAAGACACCTCTAGTCTGGGGCCAGTAGTTTCCGAGATACGGCTGTGTTCATTTTGACAGCTGTCATCCGAAATGAAGATCTCATCGAGGCCTTCCATTTTGGTAAAGACACCTCTAGTCTGGGGCCAGTAGTTTCCGAGATACGGCCGTTTCAATTTTGACAGCTGTCATCCGAAATGAAGATCTCATCGAGGCCTTCCATTTTGGTAAAGACACCTCTAGTCTGGGGCCAGTAGTTTCCGAGATACGGCCGTTTTGATTTTGACAGCTGTCATCCGAAATGAAGATCTCATCGAGGCCTTCCATTTTGGTAAAGACACCTCTATTCTGGGGCCAGTAGTTTCCGAGATACGGCCGTTTTAATTTTGACAGCTGTCATCCGAAATGAAGATATCATCGAGGCCTTCCATTTTGGTAAAGACACCTCTAGTCTAGGGCCAGTAGTTTCCGAGATACGGCCATTTTAATTTTGACAGCTGTCATCCGAAATGAAGATCTCATCGAGGCCTTCCATTTTGGTAAAGACACCTCTAGTCTGGGGCCAGTAGTTTCCGAGATACGGCCATTTTAATTTTGACAGCTGTCATCCGAAATGAAGATCTCATCGAGGCCTTCCATTTTGGTAAAGACACCTCTAGTCTGGGGCCAGTAGTTTTGCGAGATACGGCCGTTTCAATTTTGACAGCTGTCATCCGAAATGAAGATCTCATCGAGGCCTTCCATTTTGGTAAAGACACCTCTAGTCTAGGGCCAGTAGTTTCCGAGGTACGGCCATTTTAATTTTGACAGCTGTCATCCGAAATGAAGATCTCATCGAGGCCTTCCATTTTGGTAAAGACACCTCTAGTCTGGGGCCAGTAGTTTCCGAGATACGGCCGTTTCAATTTTGACAGCTGTCATCCGAAATGAAGATCTCATACCATAGAAATGGTAACCTTGAGATATGTATTTTATACCTTATATTTGCCCTCGACAGTACACCGATCGTCTTTACACCAATTGGTATAACTTATTTACTTACTTATACTTTATTTATTGAATATGAGTATAACATACAAGCTGAAAATTAATAAATATCAAACATAAAAAAAAAAAAAAAAAAAAAAAGAAAAAAAAAAAAAAAAAAAAAGTGTCAAGGAACAGTTATCAATTTCAAAAAACTTTATCGATTTAATTATTTTTAGTCAAGTTTATCTAATTTTTCTTATTTCTAATCAATATTCTTTTAAATTTTATGGTGGGGTTTCATGTACGGATCAGTACGGACAAGTGATGTGGTTTTTATCGTGAATTTATGTTACGTCAGTTGCAGCCGAGCTCCAGTCAACCATCAGCTGTTTGCCCGCATTGCACCCGACTGTTCCTTAACAAGAGGGGCCTAAGCATTCACATAGGGAAAACACACCGTCTACTTCATGACAATGCAGCCGCCAGCACCTCCCTGCCATCAATATCAGCACCTACTATACCAGCACCGCCCGCGTCGCCTAGCTTCAGCGAACTCCTTCCAAACCTTAAATGTAACGTTCCAGTAATCCTTCGTATACCCCGTGGAGCCCGAGAGTGTGTTGCACGAAAACTATCCTCTCTCTTTGACCGCTGCTCTTCGGAAAACTCTTTTGCCTCCTGGGAAGAACTTTTTAAATTTTCATACAGTTTTTTAAATGTCGATAAAGCCACGAAAGGCTCGCTAACTTCAAAAATTAAATCAAACATAGCCACACCCAGGACATCAAGCATCACAACCAGTACAGGTGGAAATCGCCCTAAATTCTCAACTTACAGAGCTGCTGAGACCAAAGTATCCGTTGGCGATGTTCGAGGAGCTTCACGCTTACTTTCATCTACGGACAGTTTAGCGCCGATGTGCATGAACACCCTCAATGCACTTCGTGAGAAGCACCCCTCCCCTAGCAGGACCCTTATCTTTCCTGACCAACCGCTGAACACAAACTTGCCTCTGTATGCCTCCGAGGACCTAGTCCGCAACGCCATTTTCACCTTTCCCAGCGGATCTGCTTCAGGAATTGATGGACTTTCAGCACAGCATCTGAAGGACTTAATCACCTCTTCCACAGGAGACGCAGGATCGCATTTACTATCATCGGTGACCAGAACAGTGAACCTAATGCTCAGAGGATCCGTGAACGAAGACTTCCTACCCTTCTTATACGGCGGCAATTTGATTGCCTTAAGAAAGAAGGACGGAGGGATCCGCCCTATTGCTGTGGGCTGCACTCTTCGCCGCTTGGTGTCAAAAATCGGATGTCTACTAATTAGAGACAGAACTGGCAGTATTTTACGCCCTGTACAATTAGGCTTTGCCACTAGAGCGGGTGCGGAGAGCGCTGTGCACGCCGCACGCACTTTTATTAATAACGCACCAACAGCCGAAATTTTTGTAAAAATCGACGTCAAAAATGCATTCAACTCCATTGAACGAGATTCCCTTCTTAGTTCGGTTAAAAATTATATTCCGACCCTATTCCCCTACCTCTGGCAATCTTACGGGAAAACTTCCAGCCTTTTTTATGGCGACTTAGGTATAATAGACTCAGCCGTCGGTGTTCAACAGGGTGACCCACTGGGCCCGGCCCTTTTCAGCTTGGCCATCCATCCCGCTATCTCAAAGTTAAAAAGTATTTTTAACACCTGGTATTTAGACGATGGCACTATTTCAGGTACCCTAGAACAAGTGTCCCAGGACATAATAGACTTGCAAAATGACTTTCATGCCCTTGGGCTCAAACTGAATTTTTCAAAATCGGAATTATTTATTTTCCCTAATGTTCCAGTCGACAGAAAATCTGAGATAGTCAACAGTTTCAATTCTATCACTCCCGGGATCAAGATACTTGACTACTGCGACCTCATTCTTTTAGGAGCCCCGCTTAACGAGTTTTCTGCAAAACCTTTCCTAGTAAATATCGGCAATAAACTAAATTTTTTCTACGACAACCTTATTCAGCTCCAACCACACATTGCTTTGTACCTTCTTCGTTTCTGTTTTGCTATACCCCGCCTTACATACTTTCTTCGTTGCAGCCCTCTCTTTAAAGAAAATCTAAACCCTCTAGACGAACTTGTTAGGTCATGCCTGGAAAAAATTCTAAATTTAAATCTTATTGGCAACATTTCGGTACAGGCATCTCTCCCTCTTCGCATGGGTGGAATCGGAATTCGCCGTTTCTCTGATATTGCCCTTCCGGCTTTCTTGTCTTCCGTTCACGGCAGTTATGAGCTCATCAGAACCCTAACATTTGATTCTATCGGTGATGTTGAGCCTGACTGCCTGGAGGAAGCCTTGCATCGCTGGAAGACTCTGTGTCCCACCCTAGACTTGCCCACTTCTACCATCTCTCAATCCGGCTGGGATACACCTTTATCCAAGCGTACTCTAGACAGAATACTCTTAGAAGGGTCAGCGGTGGATAGAGCCAGGATTCTGTCTTCCTGCGAAGATGAGTCTGCAGCTTGGCTCAAAGCTTTCCCATGCAAAAACATCGGCACCCTTCTGGACAAGCATACGCTGCGGATTTGTGTCGGCCTTCGTATTGGTGCCCAGTTATGTCAGCCGCATGTGTGCCTCTGCGGCGCCAGCGTAGATCCAACAAGTCACCATGGTTTATCATGTATAATGAGCGCCGGCCGAAATACCCGCCATGCTTCAATTAATTATTTTATAAAAAGATCATTGATGTCAGCAGGCACTCCTAGTCTGCTTGAGCCGCCGGGCATAATCCGCTCGGATGGCAAACGCCCAGACGGCATGACAATCACACCATGGACCCGTGGCCGCGCGCTCGTATGGGACGCTACGTGCGTCGACACGCTGGCGCCGAGCTATATTTCTATCTCCTCCAAGTCTGCCGGAGCGGCCGCGTCTCGTGCGGCCCATCTCAAAATTCAAAAATATTTCTCCCTGCGTGATCACTTTGAGTTTCTTCCTTTTGCGGTAGAGACACTTGGCGCTTGGGCTCCGGAAGCTAAGAAGTTTGCATTGACCATTGGCAAACTTCTGAAAGAAAAGTCCGGCGACCGTCGAGCCAGATCCTTTTTTATCAGCCGCATCAGCCTGGAAATTCAAAGGGGTAACGCAGCGAGTATCCTCGGCACTGTTAAAAACTCTGCAGAGCTGGAGGAGATATTTTATCTGTAGGGCCCTTATTTCCTTTTTTGTAATTAGTATATTGTTATTCTTAATTTTAATTTTTCACATAACATGGTATAACTACATGGACTCAATTTATTAAATTTACCTACTTGATTCAAATTTGTCATACTGAGCAGTAGAACTAGTTGGACTGCTTTTATTATATTTATTTATTATATTTATTCATTTCCAATATGTCATACTAAGCAGTAGGACTAGTAGGACTTTTTTTCCAACCAGTCCTACTAGTAGAACTAATAGTAGGACTGGTTGGACTAACCCATGTCGTCCGCCTCCCGCTCCTCCCTTCCTCTCTGACTACCTTCCCGATCCGTCACAAGACCCTGGTCACCACTTCTTATTATAAAATGTATCCCTACCATTTAAACGAGTCTTTATTAGGTGAGTTTATCATATACCATTAAGCAGTTCCTGTGACCACATTTACACAGTTACATTTTACTTAATTACGTCAAACACTGTTATCACAAAATTTTGCAAAATAAAATAAGTACCTAACAAATAAACTCACGATCAAAAACTTGCGGTCGTCGTACAATTCGAAAGGCTGATGCGGTTGTTGACCGTTAGGGCGGGAAAACGAGCGACACACGTCCTACCTCTGAAAGCCCTCGGGCGAGACTGAAGCCACCGGTCGACGCATCGACTTATAAAGGAATGTTTCGAAATTTTTTATTAAATATAATTATTGAATAGTTGTAATATGTTTTTAGTGATTTCATTTGAGTAATAGCTCTACTTTCATATTCCTATTTTTAATTTTTTATTTAAAACCTTGTAAAGGTAGAGGAGACATTTATTTGACGCTATTTTTCCTCTATCAACGCGTCACTTAGTTATTTTTTAAAGTAATAACTGTATCCTTTTTCAAAATTATGGCTCATGACGGCTCAATGGGACTATATCCCAGTTATGTCTGATTTTTTTCAGCTGTTAATGTCCCTTTAATTAGCCACGAAACATTACCAAAGTCATGCGTTATAGTGCTGACCGAAAATTTTGCGTAATGAAATGTTTTTTAATTAATTATCAGTAGTTATTTTCAAAATTATGCGTGATCACAGTTCAATAATAGAATACGGTATATGATGTCGGCATATAAGATTCACTAGAAACATTGTAGTTTAAGAGTGAGACTTATGGAACGATTTGATCAGCCAGGAAAATCTGGTAACAAACGTTGAAACAGTCTTAAGTCTTCACAATAGTGACCGAATCTATCACATTTACCTAAACTGACCCCAATTATTACGATTACTGTTTACGATTCGTGACGTGCTGGTATTACGTTCCAAGTTCCAAGCGGATGTACAGTAATTGATTTACTAATTGCAATCTGGCAACTGCCACCGATACAAATACGGCAGTTCCAATTTGATTCTTGCATTGTGACGTAATGTCACATACGGGACATGTTTATGGACAGAAGTAACAAAAACTAGGCAATACAGCCACAGAATAATCAGTGCCGTAACTAGGACGATGCCAGCGGTGCCTAGGGACAGGGCGCAGACCTTGGAGGGGCGCAAAAAAGAACATTGTGGTCATTTTTCAAGTGCGCAGTTATAGAAGCTCGCACCGGAGCATAAAAGTCTAGTTACGGCACTGAGAATCTACACTAATATTATAAAGAGGAAAGATGTGTATGTTTGTAACGAATAAACTCAAAACTACTGAACCGATTTCAAAAATTATTTCCTCATTAAAATGCTACATTATCCCTGAGTAACATAAGCTATATTTGGGATTGAAGTCTGAGTAGGAATGGAAGTGGGATAGGGAGCGAGAGTGGGAACGGGAGCGGATCCTGTAGTCCACGAGAGCGGAGCCGCGGGCACAGCTAGTAATTAATACAGACAAACAATCGGGAAAAAATCGGTTACAGTATGGCTACTGTTTTTTTTTATGTGTTTTATAAGTTCATGATAGCAGGTACCACATTAACATTAAACCCAACGACCTCTATGTACTACATTTCGATGATTAAACCATAGATTATTTCATACCAAAATTGCACCGCACCTACTGCAGGATTGTTAGCCCTAGCGCTATTTATAGATCATAATCATCAGCCTATATACGTCCACTGCTGAACATAAGCCTCGCCAATAGAATGCCTCTTGAATCGCGAAAGGCCTGCGTGCCTTCGTGAATTGTACGATCTTTAACTTTTAGACAGAGAAGGATTTAGAAGACGTGGGTCCACATGACAGATTTCAACAAGGTATGTGATATGATATATCGACAAACGATATTGATATTTAGCGACCTAGAAATCACTAGCATCTGTCCCAAAAAGTTATAACTTAACCTTCGATATTGATATATAAAACTGACCAAGCTTAGATCATAGCAATTTTATTAAAGCTTTATAGGATTTCTCACCGAATATGCCTAGATAACGTCATCATCATCAGCCTAAATACGTCCACTGCTGGACATAGGCCTCCCCAATTGGGGGATTTGCCATAATCACCAAACATAACATACACACACAGGAGAACGCTGCTGCCCGTCCCTGGTGCAATCCCTTAGTCGCCTTGACGACACCCACGGGAAAGATAGGGGTGGCCCTATTCTAAGCCGGGAACAACGCGGCATAATGTGATTGGCCTATATCTTTCAAAATCTGTAGCAATTCCCTTAACCCTGACTAACCAGTCACAGGACAAAGGACATTCAAGTACTTACGATATGCAACATAATATGGTATAACTTAATACAAAACTGTAGTTATACAAGCGGAAATTAACTGATTGACATTCGCAGACCGTTGTATTATTTAATAACATTATTTATTTACAATCTAGATAAGATCTTAGATTTGAGAATTAAGTATAGATTTGAGTGTGTAGAGAGTATATTTATAATAACGATTTATTTAGACCTAGTTTATACCGTTTTGGAAGTTACATACATGCTCACGCGTTGGTTCCAGAGGGGTAGGCAGAGACAATGGATCGCCACATTGCGCGATCCTGACAGACCTCACTAGCCTCACTCACCTTTTCATGCACCTCCTTTTATTCTTCTAACTGTGTATCCCACCCTTTTTGAGGACGTTACTAATTTCATCCTTGAACGTCCTCCTAGGATGACCTATAGCTGTAGTTTCTTCCACATTCGCGCTGTAAATCACTTTTGTCACTCTTTTTTCTAAATGTCCAAACCAACCCAACATACCATTATCTACCTTCGTTACTAAATCTTATTGTAAGTTACAAAAAGCTTAGCAACAAATTAACACTTTGTGAGGTCATTTAAAATTATGCTGAAACTTATATAGATTTTATTGAACTGTTACTGGCTAAGGCGAAGCGAAGGCATTAAATTCTTTTAGTTGTTCTCCTATTGAACTGAGCCACCGTTATTATATTCACATCAAAAACAATACAGTTATACTATATTTTGTTAAAGACGTGTGATATGTATTTAACACTATCATCATCATCATCAGCCTGAAAGAGTACACTGTTGGACATAGGTCTCTCCCAAGGTGCGCCACTGCTCCCGATCCTCAATTCTTCTCACCCAGTCACTGCCAGTAGCCTTATTAAACACTATACTTATTTATTAACTAGCTGTGCACGCGGCTCCGCTCGCGTCGACTACAGAATCCACTTCCGTTCCCACTTCCGCTCCCGTTCCCCGGATTCTGTGGTTCCACTTCCACTCAGATTCTCAATATCCCAACCCCAACCCGTTTTCTTTTTACAAATATCTTCAATGTAGGTTATTATTAGTAAAAGGGAGTAGTAAGACATTGACATGACTTACAAACTGCTTTTAAAGTCTGTGGTTTTAAATTACAGGATTGTAACCACAGGATTGATTTTTTTCTATATACCTTTGATTTGTTCGTCCCAGTCCCATTATTTTCATTAACTCCCGATTTTTAGAAAACTAATCTAGCAACACTATTCCTAAGATATCTTTAAGGATCCTTTGAATGACTGGAAAATTGAGCAATAAGCAACCAAATCTCACACAAATTAGCACAGTCCGTTATCTGTTCAATTGAAGCTAATAGGTAGACGCAACAATTATCTGTGTCGATGCGCATTTAGCTTAATCGAGTGAAGTGCGACATTCATTCCGCTCGGATGCTGTTCGCACCTCAGCTCTGGTGTGCCGGCCATTTCGCAAAACCTGCCTGCCCACCTGACTGCAGTTCCTCAAACGTAATACGTGTTGACTGCTCGTCTAAAAAGGTTTTTAATGTTTATCTGTTTCTGTTATACTCGTACATAATATCATAAAATAAATACAAATAGGCGGATACAGTGGGGAATGGGTCACCTTATTTTGACCAAATGAATGAATTTTAATATTCCTTACCCATACCCCCATCTCCTATCTCTCTCGCCCCGATACCTGTCCCATGCGCCAATCCAAGGTCTGCGTGCCGATGGATGCGTGTCCAGGGGCTAGCCTGGTCATAAGCGTGCCCAGATATCCCGGAGCTGGGTAAAATCCGGGCACTATTAGCCTTACCGAATCATGCGGGGCTCTTATGAGGTGGACAGTTATTTCCCTAGCTAATCGTGGTACCTCAACAAGGCGGCGATGTTATTCGCAACACATCACGTCAAGGGGTATCACGGGGCGAAAAGCGGGCGAAGGATAGCCACTTTGCGACATTAGATTGCGCATTATGTATGTATGTATGTATGAATGAATTTTTCAAACACAAAAATTTTCAACAAGTGTCTATGAAAATGCATACATATTGTGCAGAAAACTTAAACTACTCATACAGTTTGTTTCAAACTATTCCGTATTTAATCTTCATTAGAGCTAGTTATAAAGTATGGCTGTGAATAATAGTTTAAATCGCCGAATATCACAGTTGTGCCGTATTGTGCCGTATTTTTGTAGATATAGTTATTCAATTCAAAGTTTGGCCTGGATTTGAACCCTTGACATCACGGGTCCCCACCAAACTCCCACGTAGCTAGGCCACAGAGGGCTCAAATTAAAATCGACTTTACGAAGAAACTTGCTACTTTTATCGCGGGCTAGTTCTTTCCTCGGCTTCCATTCAAGATTTCTCTCGACCACTATCGATACGTAGTATAGGGAAGAGATCGTGAAAGTTCGGATCGGATGCCGTATCTAGTATCGAATGTTTTGCGCCGCTCTGATTGACAACGGAATAGACCCCCGGTGTTGTTTACAGAACTCTATTAACTACCTACCTACTAGAACATAGGCACTTGGTTAGTACTCGTATAGAAAGTATCTATTAGGCTTTTTGCCTCAAAGTGTTGCCCACGTTTGTCGCATATTCTACCCAACAATTACCCAAGGCAAAAATAGCAACACAGCCACAAGAAACACAGGAGTTCCCTTCTGCCGATAGGTTATTGCATGTGTTTTTCAATTTGTTACGTGTGTGCTTCGTAGCAACAGCATACAAGCGCGCATGTGTGCGTTGATCCCCCGCGAAAACCAGAAATAGCAGAAACTGGCTGACATAGCAAATTAGTGTTCCACGGTTCCTTAGTGTTTTGGGTCTTTGGCCAGTCCTTTGAGCAATATAACGCGATCAGATGACCTCACATTTCTTTTATAAATATAGCCTATGATTATTGATAAGGTTATTTCTCGATTTATTTCATTTGGTACTGCATGCACACAAACGTTGATTTTTTATGTATTTTACGTTCATTGGGGAAGGCATATGTCCAGCAGTGGACGTCTAAAGGCTGACATGGTGATGATGAAGATGATAAACGCAAAGGCTTCGGTGAAGGAAAACATCGCGAAGAAAACTGTAATAATTTTAAAAATCTGGACTAAATGTGATCTTAGGAAAATTAAAATTATGATTCAATTCAGTCTCCCATTCGGGTCAAGTCAGACAGCGCAGTGTGTCGCTGTAATGTTTTGGATGAAACCGTCCGTTCATTTCGATTAGTCAAACAATCCGGAAAAAATATTCTATTTATTTTATATATTTATATTCAGTTTACATTATTAAATTACATTCTTGTAAGACCTATTTTTGATTCGACGTTTTCTAAATGTTTTTTACAGACAGTGCATATTTTGCTTAAACCTTATTTTCAATTACTGGCGCCTGAAGCTTTTAAATAGCAAAGATGAGAGCGTAAGTATAGTGTAATGTCTTGCCAACTCCTTACCAATATGTCAAACACTTCAGTTATTACTTTGTACAGAATCCAAAGATCTCGGGGGTTTCTCCATACGAATGATAATTTCCTAGGTCGTTCACCCCAAATTGCACTAGGTACCTATCAAATCATCTAATAGCGAACATCCGTGCAACTTTTGTATCCATATCTCGCTACTTCCAGTGAGTTAATCAGGTGATAATTAATGTGTCAGGTATTAATTATTTTATACGTTAAATATTTGGATATTTCGCACATTTTTGCACAGATTTCGTATATTACTTATTAGTCAGGGGACTTGATTCTGGTACCTAGTTACCTGTCCGGTGCTATCCAGACGAGTCACGGGTATGCGGTCCCGGCTAACAGAGTTATCGCTACTACAATCCCACTATCCTTCCATAATAGCGGTATCCCTACCTAAAGTTTACTCCTTACCCATACCCCCATCTCCTGTCTCCCTCGTCCTGATTCCTGTCCCGTCAAGCAATCCAAGCCCTGTCGTGCCGATGGATGCATGTCCAGGGGCTAGCCTGGTCGTAAGCGTGCCGACATTCCGTTACCGGTTGAATTCCGGATACTATTAGCCTTACCGAATTATACGGGGCTCTGATGAGGTGGGCAAGTATTTCCCTAGCTAACCGTGGTACCACAGTGTGTCCTAATACGAAGGCTGTAACGTTGTTCGCCACACATCACGCCAAGTGGTATTACGGAGCGAAAAGTGGACGAAGGAAAGTCGCTTTGTGTTGTTGGATCACGCAAAGTGGCGATGCATCGTCTCTGCCAACCCCTGTCCTATCTGGGACCAGGGCGTTAGCATTATGCACGTATATATTACTTATTATGACTGTAGTCTGTTTTGTATACCTAATAAATAAAATAACAATTAGAATAAAATAATATTATCGACGAGGTCGCGGGTAACAAGTTTCTTAAAACTGACTAGGAGTAAGTACTTGAACAGTTACAACATAGATAATGCCGGTATATAACTCCAGCTACAGCATGTGCTCATCCTTTGCTGAAGTTACCTGTTGCGAACAGCTGTGCAATTAGTTGGTTATCAATGTACCAAGTGAAGGTGATTCTGCTGGCAACAGCTGCTCTGACGGTGGTTGCGTACCGAAATGTGACCACGGAACAGCAACTCCTTATGTTTAAGGAGAGGACATCGGTAATTCTTTCATTTTAACAACTCGTGTGCACAAGCCTCATACTAAACATTTTTTGGAATAAGTACTATAAAAATCCCACTAATATTATAAATGCGAAAGTTTGGATGTTTGACACTCAATCACGCTTCAACCACTGGATGGATCGGGATGAAACTTGGCACACCTATAGTTTAGATCCTGAAATAGGACATAGGATAGTTTTTATCCCGAAAAAATATCTAATTCTTACGGAAAATCAAATTGATCAACATTTATAAATATCGAAACCTACGCGGACGAAGTCGCTGGCTAAAGCTAGTACAATGAAAATTAGACAGCGATGTCACAAACGTACCTAACCTTGTTAAATACAATTGTATCTTTCATACTAGCTATTCAAGACTTACAAGACTCGTCTGTCTTCTACGGCACAGAATACGGCTTCTACGACAACAGTACAAGTACAGGCGTAATCCCTAACAGAGCGTATTCATTTTCTCATAAGCGTACCTACAAAATTCAATGCAACCCAAATTGAATCCTACGCTCATGGAACAAAGTCAATGTTACGCTGAACCGTCAAATCACGCAACATTGATAGTCATACGCGATTCGCCTTGGCGCCGCGTAGATATATTTTTATTTATACCTCCCCAACCCGCCTGGCCAGCGCAGGGAGTGTGGGCCAAATCCTCCGTCTGTCTCCGGCAGATGAGAGAGGGTTGTGCTCCTGCAGTAGAGACAAAAATAACCTGATTATGATGATGATTTAACTCAGTCGACGGTCATTTATTTTGTTCCAGGGACCTATCGGGATACTGACGACCAGCGCAGGATCACCTGTAGAGTACATGGACGCCATCGAATCGATCAACTCTAACCTTCTCTTCCATGAGTTCTTCATGGACTCTATCACACATCTCAGTCGTGAGAAGATTCCAGAACGGGTGGTACATGCAAAGGGAGCAGGAGCATATGGACACTTCGAAGGCACGCATGATATCACACACATTTGTAAAGCCAAGCTCTTCAGTGCAGTTGGAAAAAAGACCCCAATCATTGTTAGATTTTCCCCCACATTTGTGATGATGATGCCACACACATGATGGTTACCGCTACATGCCGGGGTTTGCAATCCATCCGTACGAAGTGGTCAACGATCTAGGAGAGAAAACTTTCGTCAAATTTCATATTTTACCCGATGCTGGGATCAAAACACTAACGTCTGAAGAAGGTTTGCGGTTAGCTGGCGAGGATCCTGACTATGCCATCAAAGATTTATACAACGCTATCGCCAATGGTAATTACCCGACATGGACACTAAGTATTCAGGTCATGACGCTACATGATATTACAGTTGCTAAATTTGATCCCTTTGACATAACAAAACGTTGGCCTATAGACAAGTACCCGCGAAGACCAATAGGAAGAATAGTTTTAAATAAAAATCCACTGAATAACTTTGCTGAAATCGAACAATTGGCCTACAGTCCAGCGAACCTCGTGCCAGGAATCCATGGAGGTGTTGACAAAATGTTTGAGGCTCGACGTCTATCATACAGAGACACGCAATATCATCGATTAGGAGCAAATTTTAATAAAATAAGCGTTAACTGTCCACTCATCGCTTATACTTACAATCGTGATGGTGTTCCACCTGTAAAAGATAATGAGAAGGATGCTCCTAATTATTATTCGAATTCCTTTAATGGACCTGTACCGTACTTGGATAACAAGAAACCGAGGTTACTAAAGGTATACACAGACCCAAATGCGAATAACTTCGATCAGGCAGGTGAGCTATACGCGCATGAAATGTCTGAAAGTGAACGTAGAAGATTAATAAACAATATACTGGCTAGTCTGCGAAGAGCAGAGAAGTTTTTGCAAGAGAGAGCAGTAAAATTATATAGAATTATACACCCGGACCTTGGTAACAGGATAGCTAACGGTCTGTGGGCAAACAGCACTGTTAGGAGTGATCATCATAAGTGACGGCAAGAAAAAGACACTGTATGTATAGTTATAGTTAGTTAGAAATATATCTAAGTATAATAAGAATCTATAAAATGTATACTTAACTATAAATACTTCAAATCAAATTAATATGTTCAAGGTAAATGATTCGGTTTATGTACAGAAAGTTTAAACTATTATACAATGTCGGCGCATCCCTATTCGACACAGCGGCATCGACGCGAGCGGCGCATCTCTAGTTTATATTCACTCACTCAACTGTCAAAATCACGAGAAGATGTACATTTAATCTCTTCATTAAAATCTATATTTTATTCAAAAAAACCAAAACTTTCCTTTATGTTCCTACACCGAACATAAAAGTGGCGACCGTGACAGGACACCAAAGAATCAATTAACTTCAAATCTTCGGATAACAAAGGAAGGCGCCACGTTGCGCCCACGACTACTAGCAGCTACCAACGCCGACGTCATCCAAGATCTACCTATTTTTCGTCGTGCATCAAGTGTATTACTGCAAATCCTATAACTTCAAGCCAAGATTGGCACCTAACATCGACGGGAACACAATTTGTGCAGAAAACCGACCGCGGTCTAGCTGAAATATCCATACGTCATACAAGAAAATTCTCCACAGCGCCTCGATCAGTCCAGTTCTGCCAGCCTAAAAGTGAGCCCGTTCCTTTCTTACCAATTTAACCCTAACTATCCCCTTTGATTTGCCTAATTCCGATAATTAAGTTATTCCTACGTTTTTTTTATTTTTCACCATACCTACATATTTTCATTATTTTTCAAATAGTTGCTTATCTAAGTTTTACATGCCTACAGCATCCTGCCTACATATTTGCAAGCCTAAATCAGTGTATAGCTGGCCTATTTATCTACCTAATCAAACCAAAAGTCTATTTTTCTAAAACAAAATAATTCTAGATACACCTGCCCACTTGCAAGCTCATTTCATTACCTATAAGCAATTACCTACCTTCCCATAAGCCTATAATATTGATTTTTACAAACAAAGCCTACATTTTCTCAAATATAAGCTCTAATTCCAAGCTTCGACAAGCTTAATTTGCTAATATAAGCCTAAATTGAATTTATTAAGTCATTGTCACTAATCAATCATAAGATACCCCAGCCTATTGATGTCCACTGTTGGACACATAGACCTTCACTACCAAAACTAATTACATACTCATTTCTCATTCAGTCTGATAACCCAAGCATATACATATTTGCTTTTGCTTTGCATATACCAGTCTCTCGCACCCTCTATTCCAGCGATCGCTTGCTTGAACACCAATTGCTCGTGCATCCACATCTTCGCATGCTTGCTGCACCTCGAGTGTTCTACCCGCCTACTAGCAACTGTGCAGCGACGGTGTCTGAGCTAACCCCGGTCAGCCCTTCGTGCAACATCGGAGTGAGGAGTGTGTCGTATGCAAATTGAAATTATTATTTAAATTATTTTGCTAATTAAATCGTTCAGTTGTTTTGCCTGCTGATATCAAGTGACCATGTCTCAACAAAAAGAATTGTCTGTTAAACGCAGTTCAATAAAAGGACGTGTTACTAAGTTTAAAAATCAATTAACCGCTTTACAAGACACAAAATTAGGCGCACTTGAGATTAGCACGCTGAATGCTAAATTAGCTAAATTTAAAGCGTTATTCGATGAATTCGATAAGGTGCAAGAACAAATTGAATTTTTCAATGAAGAAAATTTGAGTTCCGAATTGAATGAGAGAGATTTAATCGAACAAGACTTCTATTATTGCATTGCCACTGCCCAGAATATTGTATCAGTTTCAAACTCTCATTCTAAGGATGAGTCAGATCGGCACAGCACTACCTCATCTTGTGATCATCATAGCCCTTGCCGCCATGATCATGACATGCCGGGATTTCGCCTTCCTATTATAAAGATCAATAATTTTGATGGAACATATTACAAATGGTTAGAATTTAGAGACACTTACCAATCTATGATTCATAATAATGACAGAATTAAAAATATCCACAAATTCCATTATTTAAATTCTTATCTAGAAGGTGAAGCTGCACATGTAATAAAGAATTTAGAAGTCACTGACAGCAATTATTCTGAGGCATGGGAATTGCTTTGCAATCGTTACAACAATACTCGGCAACTTGTTAATAACCACTTAAAATCACTTTTCAATATTGAATATGTGCGCGAATCTGATAAATCCTTGAGATTCATCGTAGATAATGTCACAAAAAACTTGCGAGCTTTAAGCACTCTAGGTGAATCCACTGATCACTGGGACACCCTCATTATATATATGGTCTCAGCAAAATTAGATGCCAACACCTGTTTCAAATGGGAAGAGCACAGGAATTCCCTAACAAACATGCCCACTCTTAATGACTTTTTCGACTTTTTGAAAAGCCGAGCCGATGTATTAGAAGCTGTGTATCGAAACAAGCAAGACAAAAATCCAAAACGCGTTCCTGACAATAATAGCAACGTGCAACGTCAATTCAAACCACAATTTCAATCAAAATCTTTTGTCGTCTCATCCAAAGATTCTTTTATTTCTAACAAATCTTTGGAATGTATTGTATGCAAGGGCGCTCATAGAATTTATGATTGCAACTCATTTAAATCTAAATCCCCAGATGAAAGGATCTCTCTGGCTTCCAATCTACAGCTTTGTACCAACTGCTTAAGGGTAGGCCACGAACTACGTAGCTGCCGCCTTCCAGGTGCTTGCAGGGTCTGCCGTAAGCGCCATAATTCACTTTTACATAAACCCTCTGAACCTGAGAGCGACACTCCTAAGGCTTCGGAGTCAGTTACCATGTCTGCTATGTCAGCCTCTGAAACTCTGCTTTGTACTGCCCTAGTAGACATAATAAATCCCATTACAAACGAAGTTGTAACTACAAAGGCCATGCTCGATTGTGGCAGCCAGTCTTCCTTTATAACAGAAGACATTAAACAAAAATTAAATTTGCCTATTCAGGCTTCTAATACACATAGTGTGGTTGGTATAGGAAATACTCACCTCAAAATAAATACTGAACGTTGTACCGTACGCCTTCAGTCCAAAAACAGCACATTCAGTGCTATTCTTTCTTGCCTAGTATTGCCACAAATTTCAGGCAAATTACCCAAGTCTTTTATATACACCAACCATTTAAACTTATCTTCTTTTCAGCTGGCAGACCCCAGCTTTTACCATCCGTCAGAAATAGGCATGCTCATAGGTGCTGACATCTTTTGGGACATCATTGGTTCTAGACAGCACTTCCTAGGTAAGGGTAATCCTATTTTACGGGAATCTAAATTAGGATGGCTCATTGCAGGTCCTATAATATCCCACCAACGAAAACCCAATACTTCAATTCAGTGCAATTTTGTGCACACAATGTCCTGCAAGCCAACTTGCGACTTACATGATGATTTATCAAAGTTTTTTGAATTGGAGAGTGTTCCACAAACTTCATCACCACTATTTAGCGAAGAAGAAAAGCTGTGTGAGCAGCACTTCTTACATAATACCCGACGCAATGAGGATGGTCGATTTATTGTAAAATTTCCTCTCATTGAGGAACCCGACTGCTTAGGTGATTCCTACCTAATAGCAAAGAAGCGATTGCTCAGTTTGGAGCGTCGTTTCAAAAGACAGCCAGATGTCAAAAGGATATACTCCGATTTTATACATGAGTATGCTGAGCTAGAGCATCTTTTCGAGTCTACAGAAAAACGTCCAGAAAATTCCTACTTTCTTCCCCATCACCCTGTCATTCGCGAAAAAAGTGAGTCAACTCGTCTACGCGTTGTGTTTAATGCGTCAGCTCCAACTTCTTCTGGTTTGTCAGTAAATGACATTCAAATGATAGGACCTAACATTCAAGACTCTCTCTTCAATATACTTATACGCTTTCGGCAATACCGGTACGTGCTCTCCGCTGACGTTGCTAAAATGTATAGGCAATGTCTCATAGCGGACGATTCTGATCGAAATTTACAACTAATTTTATGGCGTGATGAGGAAAATCAACCTATAAAAACACTAAAATTAAACACAGTTACATACGGTTTCTCCAGCGCAAGCTTTCTCGCTACTAGATGTCTGTGGCAACTCGGAGAAGAATGCGAAGATGAATACATCAAAGAAATAATTCAAAAAGACTTTTACGTAGACGACCTGCTAACAGGTCACGATGACGAGCAGCAACTGCTCTACATTCAACAAGCAGTGTCCCAAGCCCTTCTTAAAGGATGCTTTCCCTTGAGAAAATATCGCTCCAACTCTCCCAAAGCGCTCGTTTCCCAAGTAATCGACCCGGACGACGATCTCATGTTAAGCCAAGCCACTAATGTTCTAGGCCTTGGCTGGAATCCGTACACTGATGAACTGCATTTTCCTATAGAAATTCCCTCAAATGAACTCATTTCCAAAAGAATCATTTTGTCCACAACATTTAAAATATTTGACCCTCTAGGACTCTTATCTCTATGTACAATTATACCAAAAATATTAGTCCAAGAGTTATGGTCTTTAAACAAGGACTGGGATGAACCAGCTCCTGTAGCACTTCAAGCTAAATGGAAATCTTTTATTGAAAGTCTGATTTCCATAACTTCTTTAACTGTTCCCAGGTGGACATCAATACAAAATCCCGTTTCCATCGAACTGCACTGCTTCTGCGACGCATCTCTAAGAGCCTTTGGAGGCTGTATATATGTTCGCTCTACCCAGTCAGATGGGAGCGTACATACGCACTTACTATGTGCCAAATCTCGAGTGGCCCCAATAAAACCCACCACTATTCCACGTCTGGAGCTTTGCGGCGCACTACTTGCTGCTCAGTTAAGTTCCGCGGTAACTAAAGCTCTACGGTGCCAACCATCCAGTAATTTTTTTTGGACTGACTCCAGTGTAGTGTTGGCCTGGTTACAAACGAGCTCGAACAAACTTAAAACGTTTGTAGCTAACAGAGTCGCTTCCATACAAGAGCTCACAGATGCGGCGGTTTGGCGCCATGTGCCTACGTCGCAGAATCCAGCTGATCTATTATCTCGTGGGGTAGATCCAAGGTTAGTTCCCAACAATGACTTGTGGTGGCATGGGCCCAATTTTTTACTGGAGCCACAGTCTTCATGGCCCTCACTACATTCTGATGACCACACAAAACCAACCGACTTACCTGAAGTAAAGGTTCACCCTGCCGTCGTCACAGAAACTCTACTTCCGATCAACCTGGAAAAACATTCAAAATTAAAAAGACTTCAGCGCACTTTCGCCTATATTCACAGATTTATACACAATTGCAAAAACCGAACATGTAAGGTTACCGGTCCCTTGCTGAGAACCGAAGTAGACAACGCCTTTACCTATCTAGTCAAAATTGCTCAAAGCCAATCTTTTGAAAAGGAGGTTTCTCTTTTGAAAAGTGGCAAGGCACTTAATCCCAAGTCTAACGTAGCCTCTCTTACTCCCTTTCTTGACAACAATGAAGTACTCAGAGTTGGTGGTCGAATTGAGGCTTCCGAATACAGCTACGATACAAAGCATCCCATTTTGTTGAAAGCGGATCATCATCTGGCAAAACTTCTTTTCCGTCAAGAGCATGAACGCTTATTGCACGCAGGTCCCCAGCAATTACTTACCTCAATTAGGTCTCGTGTCTGGTGTATGGGTGGAAGAAACCTTGCCCGACGCACCGCTAATAACTGCTCTACTTGTCGCAGATTCAGGGGCAAACCAATGAAAAACATTATGGGTAATCTTCCAGCAGAACGTCTTATGCCAGACTTTCCGTTTCTCACTGTTGGTACTGATTTTGCTGGACCATTTATGATTACAGATCGTAAAGGCCGTGGCTGTAAAATTACTAAATGTTACTTATGCATTTTTATTTGCTTCAGATATAGGTGCATTCACCTGGAAGCTGTTAGTGAACTATCTAAAGACGCTTTTATTTTAACTTTAAAACGATTTATTTCGCGCAGAGGAGTACCTAAACAAATTTTTTGTGACAATGGCCGCAACTTCGTTGCTGCAGCCAAGGAAATTAAAGCCTTTTTAAAATCAAATACTGATTCAATTTATGATTTTGCAACCGGAGAAGGCATTGAATTTCGCTTTTCGCCCGCATACGCTCCTCACTTCAATGGCTTGATGGAGGCCGGTGTGAAATCAGCGAAATTCCATATCGCGAGAATTCTAGGGAACACTCATTTAACGTACGAGGAACTTTCTTCTCTATTTTCGCAAATCGAAGCTATCCTTAATAGCAGACCTCTCTGTCCTCTCAGCCCATCCCCTGACGACTACTATCCGCTTACCCCGGGTCACTTTTTAATTGGTAGACCGCTCAGATCGCTTCCTGCACCGTGTTTACTGGACCACAAGCCTCGCAGTTTGAATCGATTTCAATACCTTGAACAAATCAAGGAACATTTCTGGAAGCGCTGGTCCAACGAATATATCGGCGAACTGCAACAGCGCACGAAATGGCGCGAAACGTGTCGCCACCTACAACCCAATGATTTGGTTCTCATTAAAGAAGATAACACTCCACCTCTGTACTGGAGACTCGGCAGAGTGAAACAATTGTTCCCCGGACCAGACGGCGTACCAAGGGTGGCCGACGTCTCAACAGCACGCGGCCTCATACGCAGAACTATTCATCGAATGTGCCTGCTGCCCACTTCAGATGGTGCGGAGTCTTGAAAGCTGTCTGTTTACGCTTTCAAGGGGGGGAGTATGTCGGCGCATCCCTATTCGACACAGCGGCATCGACGCGAGCGGCGCATCTCTAGTTTATATTCACTCACTCAACTGTCAAAATCACGAGAAGATGTACATTTAATCTCTTCATTAAAATCTATATTTTATTCAAAAAAACCAAAACTTTCCTTTATGTTCCTACACCGAACATACAAAAATAAATCACATAAGGTAAGATAGATGTTATTGTTGAAAATTAGAAGACTAATTAGTGAAGCCTGTGATTCGGAATTTTAATCTAAATCGCGGGAATGGATTGAAGGTAGAAAACTCTAGTCAAAGTCATAACCATTTTTTTTTAAATTATGATCCGATCCATTTCATTAGTACTTAGATACATAATATGTTATCTTATATATTTTTGTGTTGTTTTACTTTTATTAAAGACAATTACATAATCAATGTTCTATTTACAAATAAACGATTATACTCATTGCCACTCATTGCCACGGGGGTATTTTCATGCCTATAAAATACGTTTGGAGAATTTAATATTATGATTATGAACACCGCATATTTATTTACTTACTCATTTTATTTTAAATGGAAAGGAAAAATTGGATAGAATAATTGGTGAACTCACTTAAATATCGATCGAGTTGAATCTTATAGATATGCAAACACTCCCATGGACGAACGTCTGATTAGCCTCAGCAAATTTACTTGAGTGAGACATTGTTTTCTCAACTGGCCTAATTTACAACACACAATTCTCTCACCTCTCTCTCTTAGCAACTCATAGTTCACTCTTACGAGATAATAATATCCAACAATATATGACACAGTCCTAAGTATGTTGATAGTTATCGTAATCATCATAATGATTCAAGGTTCTATTTGCCAATAAACCTCGTTCAATTCTGCTGCCGAGATCTGGATGTATGATCGTAAACATTTTGACTGCTCTGTCTTGAAGGGATTTCGTCGTAGGTCCCAAACTGTATAAAATATTCTCGACCAATCTGCTTCGCTCTTCTTTCGTCATTTCATTCATATACAATTCAGATGCTTGTTCGAAGTTATTTGGATCATCTTGATAGATCTGCAACAGCTCAGCTCTCTTCTTATCTACATAAGCAACAGGACCGTTAAAAGTATTGGGGTAGTAATTAGGAATATCCCTTTCATTATCTTTTAGTGGAGGTCTACCATCACGGTTGTACGCATTAACCGTAGCTTGTATTGGACAGTTTACCGGTATTCTGTTAAAATTTGCTCCCAATCTATAGTACTGAGAATCTCTGTAAGCTAATCGACGCGCTTCAAATACCTTGTCTGGTCCTCCAAGAATTCCTGGCACCAGGTTAGCTGGACTGAACGCCAGTTGCTCGATTTCAGCAAAGTAATTAATAGGATTCTTGTTCAGAACCATTCGGCCTAAAGGTTTCAGCGGATATTCATCTAAAGGCAGTACTTTGGTTACGTCAAATACATCAATCTTAGCATTTTTAACATCTTCAAGACTCAAGATCTGGATTTGGACTGCCCAGCTAGGATAATCACCCTGGCCAATGGCTCTATATAAATCTCTAGTGGCGTAATCAGGGTCTACCCCTGCTATCTTCCGAGCTTGTTGGGATCTCAAATTTTTGATTCCCGCATCAGGATAGAAGTGAAATCTGACGAAATGCTTCTCTCCGTGATCGTTAACAACTTCATAAGTGTGAATGCCAAATCCTGGCATGTGCCGGTAGCCGTCTGGAATTCCACGATCTCCGAAGACCAATAAAAACATGTGCAGACTTTCCGGTCTCAGTGTAAGGAAGTCCCAAAGCATATTCCCATCTATCAAATTTGTCGCTGGATTTCGTTTTTGAGCTCGTACGAAGGTAGCGAAGAGGAGTGGATCTTTGTAGACATACATGGGTGTGTTAAAGCCTACGATGTCGAAATTTCCTTCCTCTGTGTAAAATTTGACAGCGAAGCCTCGCGCGTCTCTAGACGTATCTATTCCACCTTTTTCAACAACTACTGGAGAAAATCTCGCTGCTACTGGAGTCTTCTTTCCGACTACACTGAAGAGTTTAGCATTACAGATGTGTTTAATATCATGTGTGACTTCAAAGTAGCCGAAAGCTCCGCCGGCTTTGGCATGGACCAGTCGTTCTGGAATTCTTTCTCGCACCAGATGGGTGAGCGAATCCATAAAGTATTCGTTGAAGATGAGATTTCTGTTTAGCGTGACTGTTGCATCTTTGTATTCTATCGGTGCTCCGGCGCTTGTTGTCATGATGCCGATAGGACCCTGGAAGAAATCAATTCAAAAGTTATTATAAAGATACAAGTTGGTCCCGGTATGGATGTTATATTTGTGAATTGTCCAGTCCTTGTTTAATTTCCATAGCACAGGAGAAAATCCTAGTCTGGGATTAAACAAGTGTATGTATATGTATATATGTAATATTAAAAAATCCAAAACAATGGTGAAACCATTTTATAATCTCGGCACTGCAGGGGGTTGAACATATCTGCATTTGAAAAGCCATAATCAATAAGATATCTTTGTCTTAATTGATTGCCTTGCATTTAACGTTTGTAATTTAGATTTCAAAATGGTGTGATGCCCCCCTTTACATCCTATGTATTCCGTGGGAGCTTATTATACACCACAGGGCCCCATGGCGCGGACTGCTTTTTCCAGGTTGATCCCGAACCGGCGAGCGCCCTAGGTACGTATTGATATACTTTCTGCGGATGTAACTGTGCCGTCGCGCCTCCTGTACATGTGACTGTCACGCATTTTCACGATAGTGTCATTATTCCACAAAACGAGGTCTAGCAGATCCAAAGGATCCACGCAATCACTCGGACGCCACGTTTCATAATTCTGAAGACGCACTCCCAGTGGCCAGCACGTCTCCAGAACTCTCAATGCCATATTTTAGGTATGACTGCATTGTGGCGAAATTACATGTAAGGATAGTTTCCTGAGGGAGTGTTGAGGCTAAGCGACTCAACGCGAAACATGCTTCAATTTGCTTCCCCTAGTTTTCCTTTCTGTATGTGTTTCCCACATTAGGCTTCGGTCTAACAAGAAACTTAGGATAGACGACGAGCACTTAATATTTATCCCACTAATATTATAAATGCAAAAGGTTGGATATTCGGATGTTTGTTACTCAACAACTTCAACCACTGGACGGATCGGGATGAAATTGGCACACGTATAGGTGAGATCCTGGAATAGGACATAGGATAGTTGTTATACCGAAAAAAACATCTCATACCTACGGGAAACCAAATTAATCGTTCAAAGTTGTGAAGATGTGTAAATATCGAAACCTACGCAGACGTATTTGCGGGAGCAAAAGCTAGTTTATAATATTAGTTTGGATAGGATAACGCATAGAACCATACCAATTGCGAAAGTGGACCATGAAAAAGTATGTACCTAATACCCAAACTTTTTTTAGATATTTACTTTAGGTAACAGCCTCGGCTAGTGGTATAACTGTGTCAATGATCTTTGTATCCAGGTCACTGAACCCACTGCAGTATGCAGTGCAGTTTTCTAACAGTTTGATGTTTTTGCAACTAATTTCAAATAAGCATATTTGGTAAATTTAACGTATATAAACCTTGACTGAACTTTATCATACATTTTCTACCTGCTTCCCAGCAAATTATTCATACCACTTAAATTTTAGTAGGTGTTGCAAATTTCTGAAAGTCGCACGTAATGCCCGTCGCAGATATTATGCTCGGTATACTACGATATAATCTAATCTTTGAGTGACACGCAGCTATAATATATATTTCTATTACGTTACCAATATACGAGTATATTTTAAGTCTAAGCATACTTTTTCTGTGGAGTAAGTTATTACCTATACCTGTAAGTTACCTACTTCTTAGCAAATTGTTACTAGGTACCACCGAATATGAGTAGTGCGAGTATCCAAAATGCCGTGTGGTTTCCGGTAGAGTAGAACAGGACCACTCCAACTCTTCCCGTGGATGTCGTACAAGGCGACTAAGGAAATACATTATAAAACATCAATCAGGCCTCCCCAACCCGTCTGGCCAGCGCGGGGAGTGTAGGCCAAATCCTCCGTCTGTCTCTGGCAGATGAGAGAGGGTTGTGCTCCTGCAGTGGAGACAAAAATAACCTGATGATGAGTATCCAAAAGTTGTACCTACAGAATATGAGGTGACCATGACCAATGTAGGTCCTTACGTCTCTAAAATAGGTAGAAATAAAGTAAATAGCATAATATATAGTGAACTGTAAAATAGGTCAGTAAAATACTGTATTGGCGTAATACCTTGAAAATTAGCGTCTAGGGTCGACTGGCGTAACTTTTGATGTATTAAACGGTCCGTGGTATTTAAAACAGGTACCAAGTTTTGTAATTTTGTGTTTGGAATTTGTTGTTTCTTAAAAGGGGAAAAATCACCAAGGTGGCCGAAAAGCACATTTATTCATAAATATAATAATATAGTACAGATGTGCATTAATTTACAGCCATTATAGGAGACGATACCTATATTTACCTATATCATTCAGATAACGTAATTTAAAATTTGGTTATTTTTATGAACAATATTTATTAAGACCTATCATGTCGACAGTTGGGAGTTCGATTCCCAGTACCGATAGTTTTGTAAAGAAAAACATCGTGAGGAAACATCTGATATAACCAGCGTGTGGAATCGAATGGCAGGACCAATGTTTCACCACCACGTCCGTAGGAGTTACCTACCCTACTATACACATAACCCCCGGGTGGTGATAAATGTGCAACAATGTCTGCCCGATTGTTGTCCCACACAAAATAGTATAAAGTGTAAAAAGTAAGACGAAATAATTCACTTCTTACGGTAATACTTATTATTGTCGCAACTAGCACTTACCGAGGTTCTCGCTTTGAAATTGACGATTTGCTGCGCCGCCGGATCATTTTGCTGCTTAGCCGCCACCACCGCCAGCATCGACACCACCCACAACATTGTCCCTCCCATCACAGACCTGTCGCCATCAGATGAAACGGTTCTTTTTTACTCAGTCAGCAAGCTTTATACGCCACTATTGTAGTTTGGCCTTGTTTGCGAATGGTCAAGACTCAAGATTGACTTCGATTACTCAAGCGGCAAAAAAATTGAAACTACACGCGTTTTCAGGGAGAGTAGGCAGTAAGTTAGGCAGTTCTGAACTGTAACAGACGTTTGAATACAATGGCTGTTACAAAGTTAGTGAAAGGTGTTTACGGAAATGCAATGGTTAAAATGGATTCTAGAAGTGGTGCAATAGTGGACTGGACTATGTTCAATTCGAGCAATTCGTCATGGATCGGGGTCCATCTCAAAGAAACCTGCATTTTTGGTAATCTATGTACACATGGTAAGCGATATACCAAGTACGGGCTCATTTTCTGAAGGAGTCTGACACGAGATAGACAATCCCGACAATCAAATGACCATTACAAAAATACAAATACAAATATACGAAAAAAATTTATTTTCAGAAACTTAGGAGTTACAGCGGATAGTTCTTCTTTTAGACATAAAAATGTCTTTTAATTACGTATTTTAACTCTCGTTAAACACAAGATACTTATAGCAGGGTGTATATAGACACCCACGCTCAATGCTCAGACTATAGCATTGCCAGATCCGTTTTTCCAAATATAGAGACTTGAGAAAAAAACTGCGGGACTGGGACGAAAAAATCAGGACTTAGAAAAAATACACAACAATGGTTAATACAATCCTTAATTCAAAATCACAGACTTTGATGAGATCAATTAATGTGCTTTTTCCATCCCTGATTCTTTTTAAAGTACCAACCGCACCAAATTGGCTATTTAGATTTAAAAAAAAGCAGGATTTTGTGCCCATGCAGTGCTTAAAAATGGGACGTCCCACCAAAAGGAGGAATCTGGCAATACTAATTAAAACTAAAAAACCAATCGTGTAGTTAAGAGTAATGATATCACATCACAAACTTAGTAGTAACTAGCGTAATTATATCCTCTTTGGTCGAGAATACGAGTTCGTCAAGCACCGATTCATATTAAAAAACGTCACTTTCTATTAATATACCACAAAACTTTTATTTATATTAGCTTTAAAACGACTTCAATTAGGTTAACACAGCCTTAGAACACCAATTACCCTAATAATCCAATTAGCCGTTCTTTTCCCGCCCAGCAGACACTATCACCGTCGAATCTATTTTGGCTTGATCGATTAAAGATTTTTCTTTCCGCCGTTTGTCACAGTCCGTTGGATGTTAAGAAACCTAATTAGGTAATCAAATCAAACTAATAATACAAACTTAGTTTTTGTAAAATAGTAGATAGTAAGTTAAGTACCCTTGTAATCTAGAATCTAAAACCTATTCTTTTCCATGGTCATGCTTCACTCATGCATGATCATTTGTTTTTTCTTTCTTTTTTATATCACATACTAGGTGATTCCCCGACCGTTCCAAAATATTTTAAATTTCAAATAATGGCGCAAACTACCACCCAGTCTAAAGAGTTCGAATTAATTACTTATTAGCGACAAGACCAGCGCCCCAGTGGGCGATAATCAAAAGTTTCGGAATGAGCTATTTTTAAAGTATCACTTAATTTTAGTGCTAATGTTGGCAATAGATGGCGTGGCATTGATTTCATCTGTCATCTACAAGAAGTTTATATCCACTTCTTGGTCATCTAGTCTCACACCCTGTAAGATTGGCTGGAAGAGATCTCTTTTAGAGATAAACTCACCTTTTAACACACTAAACACACCATTTATTACTGTATTTAGTTTTAAGATGTGCCATAAAGAATATCAATCGAGCATTGTCAATCCAGACCTTAGATTATATACTTATTGGTCTGAGATCCAGACTAGAAAACCAAAGAGAATTCATCATCAGGTTATTTTTGTCTCCGCTGCAGGACCACAACCCTCTCTCATCTGCCGGAGACAGACTGAGGATTTGGCCTACACTCCCCGCGCTGGCCAAACTGGTTAGGGAGGCCTGATCGATGTTTTATAATGTATTACCTTAGTCGCCTAATGTCGTCCTACGACATCCACGGGAAGAGTTGGAGTGGTCCTTTTCACCTTTACCGGAAACTCAAAAGTATTGGGGTAGTAATTAGGAATATCTCTTTCATTATCTTCTAGTGGAGGGCTACCATCACGGTTGTACACATTAACCGTAGCTTGTATTGGACAGTTTACTTCTATTCTGTTGAAGTTTGCTCCCAATCTATAGTACTGAGAATCTCTGTAAGCTAATCGACGCGCTTCAAACACCTTGTCTGGTCCTCCAAGAATTCCTGGCACCAGGTTAGCTGGACAGAACGCCAGTTGCTCGATTTCAGCAAAGTAATTAATAGGATTCTTATTCAGAACTAGTCGGCCTAAACGTTTCAGTGGATATTCATTCATCTAAAGGTAGTACTTTGGTTACGTCAAATACATCAATTTTCGCATTTTTAACATCTTCAAGGCTCAAGATCTGAATTTGGACTGCCCAGCTGGGATAATCACCCTGGCCAATGGCTCTATATAAATCTCTAGTGGCGTAATCAGGGTCTACCCCTGCTATCTTCCGAGCTTGTTGGGATCTCAAATTTTTGATTCCCGCGTCGGGATAGAAGTGAAATCTGACGAAATGCTTCTGTCCGTGATCGTTTACGACTTCAAAGGTGTGAATGCCAAATCCTGGCATGTGCCGGTAGCCATCTGGAATGTCAAGATCTCCGAAGACCAATAAATACATGTACAGACTTTCAGGTTTCAATGTCAGGTAGTCCCAAAGCGTATTCGCATCTATCAAATTTGTCGCTGGATTTCGTTTTTGAGCTCGTACGAAGGTTGCGAAGAGGAGTGGGTCCATGTAGGCATACATGGGTGTGTTAAAGCCTGCGATATCGAAGTTGCCTTCCTCCGTGTAGAATTTGACAGCGAAACCTCGCACGTCTCTAGAAGTATCTATGCCACCTTTTTCAACAATTACTGGAGAAAATCTCGCTGCTACTGGAGTTTTCTTTCCGACTGCACTGAAGAGTTTAGCTTCGCAGATGTGTTTAATATCACGTGTGACTTCAAAGTAGCTAAACACTCCTCCACCTTTGGCATGGACCACTCGTTCTGGAATTCTTTCTCGCACTATATGAGTGAGCGAATCCATAAAGTATTCGTTGAAGATGAGATTTCTGTTGAGCGTGACTGTTGAATACAAAGTATTCTATCGGTGCTCCGGCGCTGGTTGTCATAATGCCGATAGGACACTGAAAGAAAGAAATTTCAAGTTTTATTAATTAAACGTAACACAGTGGGCGAATCCATTTTATAATCGCAAGAGGTTGTAAAATATCTGTATTTGAAAAGCCAGGCCAAGCCAGGCAGAAAAACTTGGCAGCAGAATCAATGAGATGTATTTGGCTTAATATACCCTTGCAGCTAGAATTTCAAGCAGATTCATATAATTGAAGATATGTAAAAGATCAATTAAATAACAATACCTTCCCTATCTTACTTAATTGTAAGCATAATAAAAATGCACAAATAATAACAGGTAAAATGCCAATTAAGGAAATTATATAAAATAGGCAGGTAGAGGTAGGTATTAACTAATAATAATTCAGTGATGTCGTATTAATTTTGTGTTTTAAACTAATTTAACAAATTCGAAATTCTGTCAGATTTCAAAATAGCGTTAGTAGACTCCTCCGTTCAACGATCTCTATGTAATACTAGATGGAGCGTTCCACACAATCGCTCTGTTCCACGCAAGGAGCCGCAAGTCGTTCACATTCACAATGAAACTTGCGTAGTTACTACGCAGAACATTTAGTTATTTACTAAATATTGACACTGTTTACCTGTAGCGTACATATTTAGTAATAATTAAATGTTCGGCGTAGTAACTGCACAAGTTTCAAAGGGAATGTAACCGAGATGTGGCTCCTTGCGTGGAACATAGCGATTGTTTGGTTGGAACGCTCCATCTAGTAGTACATAGAGATCGCTGCCTCCGTTATGTTCCTTAGAAACTTGTTATACACCGCGGGGCCTATGGAGTGGTCTATCCGACTCATTCTGTCATCATCAGTCATCAGTCTACTAGAGTATTATGGCCTAGCTCCACGGGCTTTTGCAAACATTCTCGCCCTCTATCGTTTAGTACTAATAACATTGTATTATCCTTTGTACTACCAAGGTACTACCTACGCTACGTACTTTTGGTTTTTTTTGTATATTTGGAAATAAACATAAAAAAAATCTAGGAAAATTATGTTGTTTTTACAAGAGTTTCTCGGTCTCTTCAGTTTTATTATAAATTACTCGTTTTAAAATAAAGAGGTACTCATTTGACGCAAATAGAGAATTTAAATGTGAATTTACCGCAAGAACGTTGCTTTTAGAGCAGTGTCTTAATTTTGCCGCTAGGGGCGCGCATAAATTTTGCGTCGCCGATCGATTGATAAAATAACCGAGAAATAACCGATGTCACAAATCTGCAAAAAAGCGGCCAAGTGCGAGTCGGACTCGCCCATGAAGGGTTCCGTAGCAGCAAATATAATATAATATAATATAAAAGTTATTGTAGTTCGTTGTAACTTTGATCGATGTTTTAATAATAGTATTGTGGTTTACGATTTATGACGTATTAAAAAAACTACTTACTAGATCTCGTTCAAACCAATTTTCGGTGGAAATTTGCATGGCAATGTACATCATATATTTTTTTTAGTTTTATCATTTTCTTATTTTAGAAGTTACAGGGGGGGGGATACATTTTACCACTTTGGAAGTGTCTCTCGCGCAAACTATTCAGTTTAGAAAAAAATGACATTAGAAACCTCAATATCATTTTTGAAGACCTATCCATAAATACCCCACGTATGGGTTTGAAGAAAAAAAAATGTTGAGTGTCAGTTCTAAGTATGGGGAACCCCCAAAATTTATTGTTTTTTTTTTCTATTTTTGTGTGAAAATCTTCATGCGGTTTACAGAATACATCTACTTACCAAGTTAGTTCTACTTACCAGTATAGTTCTTATAGTTTCGGAATAAAGTAGCTGTGACATACGGACGGACAGACAGACAGACATGACGAATACATAAGGGTTCCGTTTTTTGCCATTTGGCTACGGAACCCTAAAAATATACGTCATCATAAATAACAATAAATTGTTTATGGAATTGTTCGGCTTGGTTTCTTGTGTATTTGCATTCGAATCTTTTGCGTTTAATTTTTATTTCTCTTTATTGATTGCAATTCTTCAAAATTGATAATTGTAGATAAAAGTTAATAGTAAAATTACGATGAAATCTAAAGAGATCTAAATCAAATGAAATGGCCGACCTAAATGAGAATATAACGCCTCTGCCAATCTAATCAAATCGAGCCCGATGCTGTCGATGTCTAACAACACTATTTAGTCTATGGTCAAAAATTATTCCCGCGTTTTTTGGAGAACAGTTTGTTGTATTTGTTTTTTCCAAAGTAATGTATACTTCGGGCTTTGCTGTTTAGTAGTCATAGTTATAGTAATACCAGTAATACAAATAAAAGTGTCTGTGCGTGTGTACACTATGAAGGAAACTTAAATAAACGTGACTAAGCTGATTTTCTTAAAGCAGTGAACTTCCTAACCTCAAACCTTACTAAAGTTTACTATCAACGTTAGTAAGGGAGTTCTGTGATTATATCGAAACCAGTGTGAGTCTGAAGCACTCTGATACTGATAGATAATAAACAGAAAATTAAAAAGATATCGTGATTAGACTGATGGCATTATTGCCAATGTCTTAAAACAAAAAAAAAATTATGTATGGAAATTGAAGAAAAAGAAAAAAGCGTCAGTCAGTCAAATCGTCAATAAATCCACGTTTATCCCAGCTTGTTTTCTAATTCATATAACAAAACTGTAAAATGTTAAATCCATAGTTAAACAATACAATTCCATATTCGCGTTACCAGTTGTTTGTGTCCGGGGAAAACTAACCAAACATGGCAAGGTCGCCGAAGGATGATCCTGTTTATAAAGACATGCAACGCAACGCATGGAACTATTGCGAGGCCGCCGATAACTGTGCACCTGGCGCTACTAAAGAGAGAATACAACCCTCGATCTCATCAACCACAGGCGTCATGAACGAGAATAGTATGTACGCGAACGCCAGCTTCGGGGATGTTTACAAGGTTCCATACAACGAGCAGGGTGACACCGCCGCCAATAAAGAGGAAAAACTCCCTTACAACAACATGCCCAATGTCCAGCGCGTCAATTGCCAGAACTACGGCAACGCAATGCTCAATTTAGGCAACGGTCAACTCGTCAGAGTATTCTACGACGAGAACAACCAACAGCTCATTTTCCCTATGACTGGTCAGTATGAATTGTTCAGCCATAATCAGGGGCTTCGCGACATGCCGTTGCAGACGTCACAACCACCCCACATGTTTACTTTGAGTCAAGAATACTCAATGAATAATAATAACCATGCACCGTTAACTATGGCGCAAAACACCACGTTCAGTCAGGATAACTCCCAAAATGTGCCGACTTCCAACTTTTTAAAAGAGGTATTGGGTAATTGGGAGCCAAATTCAACTGGAACATACTCGCCGTTTGGCCAAAACTATCCACTGAACCATCCAGATGCTCCTACATTGACAAATCCTTTACTGGATCCAATTAATCAAGCTGTAAAGCCTGAGAATTCTCCAAAAAGGAATGAAAACAGTCCACTAGCTGATACGAGCAACAAGAAGCGTATTGTAGCTGAAGTTAAACCAATGCGCCCCACATACTCTGATGTACTAGCTAAAAACAAGAACAACTCTCAAACTGAAGCTATACGTAAAGTTAAGCCCCAAAATATGGAGACAAAACCTAATAAAGCTGTTAAGACTGAAAAGCCTACTGCTAATACAAAACATGACGACTCCAAGCTTAAGAATGAGAAGAAGCTCCACACTAACACTATATCATCTGGAAGCGAATCGGGAGATATCAACACTGATGACACGGACAAACATCAGAAACCCAACAAGAAATCCAAGAACAAGCGCAGCAATATATCAAGAAAATGGTCTTCTATGGATGATATTACTAATGAAGAGGATGCAAGCTACAACAATAATGAAAGTCAATTCGTCTTCATTGAGAACCAGTCTGAGAAACCACTGAAAAGGGAAAAGAAATCTGACATTAATAAAGCTAAGAATACCGAAAAGCATTCAGTTACAGAAAACCATTTTAAATTCGATGAAGATGATGATAAATCGCAGTTTGTATTCCAGGATGGTCAGACTGAACCCAAATCTAAAAAGAAGAAAGATTCTCGTAGCTACCACAAAGCTGCCAAACCTTTACAAGATAAAAAGAAAGCTAATCAGAGCAAGTTTAGGAGGAATAAGCCCGGATACTTGGGTCTGGCTCAGAACTATCTAGAACATTGGGGCGGGGCTACCTGGAAAGCGGCTATGTGGTTCATTTACCTGATTTCAGATATCTTTGGCATGACTGCTCATCTATCTTTTGACCTGTAAGTTGTGACTGATTTCATTTTTGATACCTTTTAATTTTAAATAAATTTTTTGTGTGATGTCCTTGCTTGCTACATTTTATAAAAAATGTATTATGTCTGTCTAAATGATGTTTTCTTACAAGCATTTTTAAACTAATTCCTGTTGAAATCTAAATTTATTATACACAACAAAATTGACTGTGTATCTCAAAGACATGTTTGTACCCTACTCTACTTTGTATATTTCTTTTTTATTTTAGGTCCAATAAAGTACATTTGAATGAAATTGACACTATCTGTAACTGCTTTATAATATATACAATGTTGTCTGAAAGGTTTTCATGTACACCAATTCAAAAACTCCACAGATGCACATCGATGTTCACACAAACATATGTGAGCTCGCAGGCTGTGTGGCGTAGCAGCAAGGAATGGCTGTTTAAAATCGGCAACAACAAATATCTGCTGTACATTGACAGAAAGTTTGGACACACACGCTTTGGATTTTGGAGGAAACTGAAATGGTTTAAAAAAGGTAACTAATAACTTATAACTAGTTATAATAAATGCTAAAAATTAACTGTAAGAAAATTGCCTTTTGTTATACAGTTCAAAAGACTAGCACATTAGAATTGAACCCCGCCCCAATTTGCCTATACAAAGTTCGTGTTTTATATTGTATGTAATATCCCACGCATCGAGAATCACCGGCAATCTCACTCGTCCACGTTTCGTAAGGGCCTTTCGTATGCGACCGCATGCTGCCACGTGCGATCGTACGACCTTTTGTATCGCCGAGAGTAGTGCCGCGTGCTGCCCGGCAACCGCCATAATGCGCGCTAGTGTACGTAACTCAACCCTAACAATGAAAAACAGACTCAAGTGACAGCAAATTCAAAATATATCATTTGAGATAAAATGGATACAGAGTGTTAGGACAAACAACTTTGTACAAATTGGTGCTGGTTTGGATGTTACATTTGTGAATTGTCCTATACATGTTAAATTCCCATAGCACAGGAGAAAATCCTAGTATGGGATTAGACAAGTATATGTATACAGGGTTACAGGAAAAGTCGTGCTAGATCCCTTAAGGGTGTGGAGCACCCATCATTTCTGACTTATTTCACTATGAAACACTCTACCCTAAACTTAACCCTTTTCGAGATATTCGACTTTTAATTTTTTTATTGAAAATTGCTGATTTTTAGGCTACTACATTTATTTTTGTTTATTTTGTGTATCTTATTATTATTATTATTGCATTTTTACATGTGTAGTAAGATGCTTTAGGACGTCAATCATTAAAATAGTGCACAAGTTATTTGAATAGACCGTAGTAGACAAGTGAAAGAAAAGAAATAAAAAACATATTAGAAAGTTTATTTTTCTCTAAGGGATATCTAAAAAAAATATTATGGTAATTGTTCGGCAGATGTTTTTTAAAATATCTACGGTTCATCAGCTATCTAACGAGGTATAATGTGAGTAAAGTGTCCAGCCAGTCTCTGACACTTCTCCTGAAATGGGCAGGGCAGCCATCGTGTTGGAACCACATGTCCCTGATCAGGTTGAGTGGCAGATCATCCAGCAAATCACTCAAGTCTGCTCTCAGGAAATTTTCGTAGCTTTCCCCGTTTAGATTATCCGGGAGAAAGTAAGGTTTCTCCCGGATAATCTCATGCTTACCTATTGTTTTATTTTACTTTTTAGGGCTAAGTATACATTTTCTTCTCCACTGTCGCCTATGAAACTAAATTTTTTTGAATGCATTTGAATAAAACCCTACATTATTATACCTCGTTAGATAGCTGATGAACCGTAGATATTTTAAAAAACATCTGCCGAACAATTACCATAATATTTTTTTTAGATATCCCTTAGAGAAAAATAAACTTTCTAATATGTTTTTTATTTCTTTTCTTTCACTTGTCTACTACGGTTTATTCAAATAACTTGTGCACTATTTTAATGATTGACGTCCTAAAGCATCTTACTACACATGTAAAAATGCAATAATAATAATAATAAGATACACAAAATAAACAAAAATAAATGTAGTAGCCTAAAAATCAGCAATTTTCAATAAAAAAATTAAAAGTCGAATATCTCGAAAAGGGTTAAGTTTAGGGTAGGGTGTTTCATAGTGAAATAAGTCAGAAATGATGGGTGCTCCACACCCTTAAGGGATCTAGCACGACTTTTCCTGTAACCCTGTATATGTAATATTTATTTGTTTATTCATTATAATTTGGGTGTAAATCTATCTGTTTGTGCATACGCGAACATAGCTGACGCACTGCAGGATCAATATAGCCAAGCAGCACCTTGAAAGTATTGTTGAACTGAACAAGCAAAGCATATGCTTTTAAAAGTGTTATTTTATTTATTCAATAAATACCAACCCTCCTGATTTGCCACAGTCGAGAATAAAGATGACAACAATTGAATGTGGTTTTACAAAGAAGTGATCTTAAATGTTTTCCAAACACTTTTCTAACAAATAATTTTCACTTTACAGAAACGGAGACAGACAACGGAAACGATGCTACAAAACTGAATGCAAACATACCTTTGCCCGCGACCGGTGAGGAGGCTATGAAGCGGTTGCTGGCATGCAAGGGCAAAGATCCTTACAGGTAAACAAATAATTGTTGAACCCCACTATTCTGCTTCCCACGGACTTGCACGATCACGGCGGGCTGCGCGTGATAACACAATACCGTCGGGTTGTGACAGTGCGAATGTGTGCAATTAATCCTTCAGTTGACATTTAGAATTCGACTACAGTCAGTTATATTAGTTTAAAAATTAAAATAAATGTTAGGAATATGTGCAAATAATCCTGTTGACATTTAGAGTTCAACTACAGTCAGTTATAGAATAATAGTTTATTAATCTCCTCTAATGGCCTCTTGCTCTGGGGTCGTGCCTCTGATATCGATTCTATATTCATTTTACAAAAAAGAGTAATAAGATCTATTTATGGGCTTCGTAGTCGTGATTCTCTAAGAGAATTATTTAAGGAAATAAATATAATGACAGTGCCATGTCAATACATATTCACTAACATTATGTTCGGTAGACAGAACCTTTCTTTACTCAACTTAAATAATGAGAGGCATAATTTAAATCTTAGAAATAATAATAAAATTCAAATACATCATTCTAGATTGTCTAAGATCAATAATTCTTTTGTGGGGCTATGCCGCACGCATACTACAATAAGGTTCCGAATGAAATTATTAACTTGTCTGAACAAAAATTTAAATCTTCTATAAAAGTTAATCTGTGCAAGAAAGCCTACTATAAGTTAGATGACTACTTAAATGATAAAAGTCCATGGAGTGCTTGATGGCTCAGCATAGGTAGACTTAATTTTTTATTTTTTTTATTTTTTTTATTTAAAATACTCTTACAGCACCATAACAGTAAATCCAATTCGGCACTGCAAACCATACTATTTACCTTTAAGCAATCAAACATAATTTTATTCACCTCCTAGCCCCCATGGCTCGGAGTGCAGCTCCTGTGAATTCCGCCAGGGAACAGTTGAATATATCCAACCCCTCCCGAGACAGAGCATTCAGTTCTCTGAGCGCGATAATGATTGTAATGAATAAGATAAATCAAAGATAGGTAGGGCCCTGGGCCGTTGGGTTTGTTGCCACTTCTTCCCCTCGGTTATACAGGTGGAAGTGGAGTAGTTTTAGGCAGAATTTGACGTCAAAAAGAGAATAATGTATTCCAATTTTGAAAATAAATATTTTGATTTTTGATTTTGAATCACCCTTTAAAGCAGTAGGTTGATACATGAGCCCCATATGAAACTGCATCTCTCTACCTCAAATACTGCATTCTTTAAATGCACAATTCACAAACGCACATAACAAGCTGCCAGTGGAGTTGGGGGAACTTCCGGACAAGACATTTAAAATAATGGTTAAGAGATTTCTTATTGCAGTGTTTACGGGAGTTCCTAGAAAATAATTGAAAGTTAGATCTCAATTTTTGACTTTATTAGTTTTACATTCTTTTTAAATATTTGACATGTACATTTGTTATTGTATTCTAGTTTATGCCAAATGTAATGCTATACAACTATTGTTGTAATGAATAATAAGAAATAAAAATAAATTATTAAAAAAACGTGTTGTGACAGTGCGAATATCTGCAATTAATCCTTTAGTTGCCATTTAGAGGTCACGCGAATGTCATTATAGTTGAACTCTAAATGTCAGCTGAAAGATTCATTGCAGACATTCGCACTGTCACACCCCAACTTTCTGTGTTTATTTTTATTATTAAATTATTATTCTATAACTAACTACACTGAATTGCAATTGAATGCTGACACAGTAGTTTTTTTTTAAATTATGCGCGAATCACCCGAAGTTGCTATCTTCCATGACATACTTTTGCCAGACTAACTTATTATGAGAAAGGCTCAAAATCATACATCATTTTCAAGGAGAGGTATTACCAACTAGTCACAAATAAACCTTAGTAAAAACAGACGTATAGTCACAGAATAATAAGGAAACAGAAGTCTCTCCCTAATAAAACGGTCATCATCAGGTTATTTTTGTCTCCACTGCAGGAGCATAACCCTTTCTCATCTGCCGGAGACAGACGTAGAATTTGGCCTACACTCCCCGCTCTGGCCAGACGGGTTTGGGAGGCCTGATTGATGTTTTAGAATGTTTTATTCCTTTAGTCGCCTTGTACGACAACCATGGGAAGAGTTGGAGTGGTTCTATTCTACTCTACCGGAAACCACACGGCATATGGAATAAAACGGTGTTTATGAATAAAAACATACCTACAAACGCTTCTCTTTCTTCTGCATAACTCTATCTCTTTCAGACGCGGCACGTGTAACGTTAGGGTTGTCATCTTGTGAACCCATAATTTAATCTATTGGTAGTAGAATAATACGTATTACTCTTTATGTACAATGACTGTTAAAACATAGTATTAGACCCTAAAGCTATTTAACTAAATCCCGCATATACACTCAAACGCATATACCTTCTCCATTCCCTCGTGGGAAATAACTAAGTATAACACTCTATTATTTTATACTACTATAATAAAATAACCTACAGTTAAGTATTTTTAAAAACTTAAACAGAAATTATTCTTAAGGTGTAAATTTTTAAACGAAACAATACCTAAAGGTGACAAATCCAGCTTCGACTCTTGTACTATAATCCAAATCTACGAAAGAAATCGGAACACATAAGAAGGCACTTTGCATGTTCTTAGCTACCTACCTGCCTAGGTAGGTCAACCAATTGTGCCTCAACTCTTGGTCTAGAAAAGTGTAAACAATAAATATTTCATTTGTACCTCCCTTCTTATTGCCTCCTTAGTACTTACTACCCATTCGTAGCAAATATTGGTAAGGCAAGTTCAAGAAATCCGATAGTCGCAACTGTCTTTAATTCTGATTTTTTATTACCTTGAAGTAGGTAATTAACAAATCAGTCGCAAACCAACTTTGCTAATTTTGTGTCCCAATATTTTTATATAATTTTCTTACCTTTCGATATCCTTAAGCAGTTAAAAATTTGAAGTCTGTATTACTTTTTATTAGTATTCAGACAACCGAAGGCGAATACGCGATCGGGGTGTAAGTACTTAGCTATCACCACTGACGCATGCGTCACATCAAGCGGGCGGCAACCGACTGATTGTTACCCGCCGACCAGGCACGGCGATTTTTGTAAACACAGTCCAGAGTGAGACAGGCCTGCTATAGTGGTTTCTCTTAAACACCCTAAAAGTGAACTTTAATTACATTATCATATAGTCTAAATCGAGCCGAATCAATCATACCTGCGACACACATGCGTTGAACGACCAGAACAAAAGAACCGCAACAAAATAAATACATAAATTCGACAGCGATGAGAAACGAGTAAATGTGACAACTACTAAAGAATTACTTAACTTATTGCATTGTACAGCTGCATTACTTCAAAAGGCACAACATAATGAAAATGAATTTTCAAAGGCGAGATTAACAAAAGGTTATATTTAATCTAGAATAAAGACGATAGATGAGTCATTGAACTTTATGACTTAATAAAAATTACGCCGAAAGAACATTAAACTATTTTGCCAAATTTGGTAAATGAGGAGTTATTTATTTATGAAGATTTGTACCTATTGTTCATTGGCCAGCCGCACCGCTTCATATAAGGATCCGCAAGCCACCCTCCCCACCGGGTCTGACCACCTGGTCCGAGCTCGTCCTCTGGCACGCCTGCCCTCCACTTGTCCCAGGATGATGAGCTTCTTCAGGTCGTGTTTGGGAGACCGCACAATGTAACCAAAGAAGCTTAAACCTCATACCACGAAGCAAAATAAATTTTCGTAGCTCGTAGTTTCACCTGTGTTTTCCTTCATGATTGACACTAATTGGTTATTAAATTAGATAACAGATGATTTTAAAATGTGCATCTGTTATCTAATTTAATAACCAATTAGTGTCAATCATGAAGGAAAAAACTTTTAGGTGAAACTATGAGCTACGAAAAATTATTTTGCTTCATGGTATGAGGTGTAGTCTTAATTGCAGATAGTGGAGACTCGTTTCTTTATATTGAACTGTGTAAGAATGGAGTCATTTGTTCTCATGGCTGTCCATGGGATACCAAGTAGTCTTCTCCAACACCACATCTCAAAAGCATAAATTTTGCAATCCAATGACCGCTATGCGTTGAGGCGCATTTTACGATCGCGATCCTTAGCTGTGAGGGAACGAAAGAGAAGAAGTACCTATTGTTACATGCAGATTTACATGATATGCTGTCTACACTCAACCATCATCTGCTTTACATCAACCCTGCAACCATGACGTTTAAAAACAAACAAATTTTCTGCAGTCAGATTTCAAATCAGATACTGTGGCTCTGCCAAAATGACGTAAGCATTGAGTTAGCCGAATGCGATGAAATAAAACTAAATGTTACTCCGAGTTAAGCTCCATGTTTCTGTGAAAAGTTCATCAAAATCCGTTCTTTAGTTTTTACGTGATGCGTGCACAAACTAACAGACAAACAGACATGAATCTCTGTTCTATTACTTACCTTAGACCCCCAATTATAATTTTTTTGCAAATATTTTCAATACACAGACACGCGAAGTTTACAATTTTATTTCAATTTTTATTTTTATATACATTAATTTAAATTCTAGTTGTCACATTTATACTGTCGTGTTAATTTTATTACCAACCAGTTGCAAATAAACCTTAGTAAAAAACAGACATATAGTGGTTTCTCTTAAACACCCTAAAAGCAAAAGTAAACCTGAACCTTAAGATAAGATGATCCTTATTTTAGGATGTAGATTTATTTAGTTTTAGTAATAAATTTTTGTATCTACTTGACGTCATATGATTAAATATGATTGCTCTTGAATATGAAATGATTTGTCCCGAGGATAATCTCTGCTTCGGTAAATCCTCCTCCACCAAACTTCATCATCATCATCATCATCGCCCGAAAAAGTCCACTGTTGGACATAGGCCTCTCCCAAGGTGCGCCACTGAACCGGATCTTCGGTTCTTCTCATCCAATCACTGCCAGCCGCCTTACGTAGATCGTCGCTCCATCTAGCCAGGGGGGCGTCCCACACTACGCTTGCCCAGTCGCGGTCTCCACTCGAGAACTCGTTTACCACAGCGGTAATCTGTTCTCCGACAGATGTGACCAGCCCCCTGCCACTTCAGCGTACTAACTTTTATAAGTATACTGTATACCACCAAACTTATCATAAGCATATTGTCTCCAGCATACTGGGCGTGAGCGTGACGTGTACGGACGAGGAAATCAAAAGGTACTACCGTCGGCAGGCGTTCCTCGTACATCCGGACAAAAACCAGCAGCCGGGCGCTGAGGAGGCGTTCAAGATACTGCAGCATGCTTTCGATCTCATCGGCGAGCCGGTGAGTTGGGTAGAATGTGAGATCTAGTAGCTTAAAACAGGGTCAGTGTGTGACTGATTACATTATACGTGATTTTTCTTGAATTTTTATATATTATAATAGTATAATTATGATATATTAAATAATGGAATTTATATAAATGAACTTTTAAATTAATAGTTTCACTTCAATTTTAATACTTCGTACTTTACTAAATAATATGTACTATTTAATATTCATATTTTTAATACAATTATATATATTCTTTATTGCACGAATTTTAAAAGTAAATACAGTTACAAATTTTGTGTACAAAGGCGAGCTTATCTCTAAAAGAGATCTCTTCCAGCCAACCTTACAGGGTGTGAGACAATGCACTAAGAGCGAGGGAGTACTTATAATACTATTAGTCTCTTATACTGTAGTCTAAGGGTTGTCAATAACATAAATTGTAAAAAATAGTTATCTTTTTAAAAATTTTGAATCTTATTCTTACCAGCACGGTTTTGAGAGTGTTCAAACTGAGAATCAATCTTTATATCGCTCATTTTTTCATGCAGAACAATACTGATACTTAAATAATCATTAAAACTATTTTTATGTGTTAATAGCGTACGGAATGGTGGCATTAGACCAGTTGAAGCAATCTTATAGCAGTCCCCACAGGAGAGCCCCTTGTAAAGATTAATAAAGATTACACTAGAACGACTACTTAATTTTGGAATATTTCTGAATAAAAGAAGCAGGGATCCTATAATAATATTTTCCCCACGTTGTTTATAAGTCAGTACATGACACTTCCTTACACTAATTGATACTCCTTACACTACTTATTTTTTACGTCCGCGTGGAAAACTTAACATCACAAATTATTATGTATTTCCCGTTGGAATGGGATGTTTATTCGAGATAAAAACTACGTCCTATTCCAGGACCTATATGTGTGCCGAGTTTCATCCCGATCCGTCCAGTTGAAGCCTGATTGAGTAACAAACATCCAAATATCCAAACTTTCGCATTTATAATATTAGTAGGATAGGATTGTTGATAATGTATGGCCATATTAAGCATAACATAGATGACATGATCATCAACTAAAATTATTATCGTTTGTTGATCAGGAGCGGCGCGAGGCCTACGAGCGCCGCGCGCTGGAGTCCCGGCACGTGGAGGCGGCGTGGGGGGAGCTCAGCCTACTGCTGGCGCAGCTTCACGACAAGATGGAGTTCGCGGCCAACACCATCAGGTGATCAGAGAGAGAAGCAAGTCTTACTGGCGCGGTCATTGGACTCAAGCGTGGTCATGGCGTGGAGACAGACAACTTTGTACAATCCATACAAGTTGGCCCCGGTGTGGATGTTATATTTGTGAATTGTCCTATCCTTGTTTAATTTCTATAATACAGGAGAAAATCCTAGTCTGGAATTAGACAAGTGTATGTATATATGTCTCTGCAATATAGACATATATGGCAGAGATGAGAAGAACCGAAGATCGGGTTCAGTGGCGCGCCTCGGGAGAGGCCTATGTCCAGCAGTGGGCTCTTGCATGCTGATAATGATGATGATGTATGTATGTAATATTCATTTATTAATATAAGAAGCCTCCTTACTATTGAACAAATGTGGCAGAACCGTTTGACAGCAAACAAATTCTGGAGTGGAGAATACCTGAAAAATAGGAACCGAAAGCAGCTAGATAGCGAGGACCGGCAAGGCTGTGGCTCGCATTAGAGAATACTGCCTACGCTGGGACCTGACACACACTGGCCTGTTATCTTTACTAATATATTTTCCCTATAAAGATTTTATGTCTGTCTGCAGACATAGAATCTTTATAGGGACAGACAGACACACCTGGCAGAGGATGGGGGAGGCCTTTGCCCGACAAAGGGATGCTCTGTAGTATATACGAGTATACTCGTACGTTTATAAAATATAATGCATGCAATACAATTTGAATTCGAAATTAATTTTTAAATAGTTCGTTAATTTTTTATTATAATTGAAATACTAGAATTTAAGAATATTATAATGCTTTGTAACTACAGAAGGCTTGATAAATAAATAAAGATTCTATTTACGTCCAATGCTGGACACCAATAAGCTAATGACACCGAGGACGTATTGTCGTGTTGTTATTATGATTTTGCAATCCTCAGTACCTCGTTTAACGTATGCGTTTGTTGTCAGATGCACGAACTGCGGGCGGCGACACAAGCGCGTGCTGACGGACCGGCCGTGCTACGCGGCGCGCTACTGCTCACAGTGCAAGATCAGACACTCCGCCAAAGAGGTGAGTTTTAATTAAATATATATATGGAATACACAAAGAGAGGAAAAAAAATAAAATAAAAATTTTTTTGTTATAATAACCCTTTTCCCATAGTCCCAATTCCTGTGTATTCCCATGCTGTACGAGCTCGAGAATTCTACTATAAAGAGCAAACACCGCATAATAAATGTCTCTGACCAACATGTCAGAGGATAAAAAAAGTGCGGAACAAAAAAAGAGGTGAGTTTCAAAATAGACTTTCCCAATTAACGCTACCACACCCGGTCCTCCGTCTTTTTTTTGGGTTTACGCTTGACCTCAATCACAGCTGATGGTAAGTGACGATGAGGCCTAAGGTGAAGCGCGCTTACCCAGAAGATGCCCATTCACTCTTCCTTTAAAAAGATCCAAATTGTACTTGAAATACCCAAGCTGGCAGGGAATTCCATTCCTTAGCAGTTCACATTATGAAAGAGGAAGCAAAGCGCTTCGTGCAAGAACGTGGTATGTCTACTACATAAGGATGAAGACACTCCACACCTGGTAGTTCGGTGACGGAACGGAGATGGGGAAATTGTGGCTGGATGTCCGCATCCAGCCGCCTCCGGCCACCTTCTTCAGGTCGTCGGTCCATCTGGCGGCAATCCGCTTGTTAATCCTTTCGACTATGTCGGTGACCTTGTTCTTCGTTGTTCTCATTACGAATCATATAATTTAAAGAAACCCCGAGCATAGCCCTCTTCATAGCTCGCTAGTGGATCCGGCCCAGTCAGTCTTTGTAACTTTGGCAAGCGCCGCGTAGGTATATTTTTATACTTAAAGTACGTAGTGAGATCGACTTGGTTCGCTCACTTTGGAAAAGCGCAGCAAAGCTTAAATTCCAACTTATTATTTTTGTAAAGTCTTAGTGATTGCTTGGTCTGATAGACCTTATAGGAGGTTTGATCAATTAAAAGTCTGTAATTAAGTTAAGTATCAGAAGGTTTTACTCTTTCGGTTGAGTAAACATGTGTTATATTTATATTAGACAACTTGGCAAAGCGCCGATCTCGGGACGACTGGCTGTCGTCCAGTCGGTTCGAGGATCTTCGTATCAACTTCCGAAGATACCCGATCCGACTGTGGCCCTACACTTCACAAATACGATTCTGATCTGATCTGGTCATAGTGCGTGGTAAAATACCTATTGGCTGGAAAATACTGTATAAATTGTATTGTTATAGTATTTTTGTTTTGTTTATGTTTGTAAATAGTGTGAACGGCGAATACCAGTACCACCACAAACAGTTAATGTTTAGTGGTACTTAAAATGTAATAATTATTTCTAATGAATAAATAATATAATAATATTAAAATAAAAAAAAATGATATGTTTGATTGTCAGGGCGACATCTGGGCAGAGTCGAGTATGATGGGCCTGCTGGTGATGTATTACGCGTGCATGGATGGCGCCGTCTACCAGATCACGCAGTGGGCCAGCTGTCAGGTAATTCATCACACCATACCTTCCAGTAGGAATCTGATCATCAGCCGAAATATATTCACTGCTGAACATGAGCCTCCCCAATAGAACGCCACTTATGGTGGGCTGTACATTGGAGGATTTGCTATAATCATCACGTTTGGCAGGCGGATTGGTGATAGCAGTAATGCTACACAGGAGTACGCTGCTGCCCTGATAGCCTTTTTAATAGGTATCCCTTAGAAGCCTTGACGACACCCACGGGAAGATCAGGAACACTCGAGTGATTGTTTACGGTTTTAAGTAGCAAACGAGAGTTGGCTCGCCTGATGGTAAGCGGGCACTGCCGCCAATAAATGTGTGCCTAATGGCAACAAGTGCCTTGCCACTCTGAGGACTATCTCTCCTACCGACTAACTCTCCTACCATTCAAACAGCAACACAATAATGCTGTTTGTCGCCAGAAATAGGTGTGCATTAGAAACCCCCCCACCAATTAATGTATTTGTATGACTCATCATCATCATGTTAGCCCGTAGAAGTCCACTGCTGGAGATAGGCCTTCCCCAATGAACGCCACCAATCCCGGTCCTCCGCCCTCCGCATCAAGCCGCTACCGGCCACCTTCTTTAGGTCGTCGGGACACCTGGCGGCGGGGCGTCCCATTGTATGACTCAAGTATTGTGTAATATTTGGTATTTACATTCTGTTATGTTTAATATATATTAGCAAACACTACACCGATTCTTAAAAGGATTACCCACTTTTTTGCCGGGTGGCCAAATAGAGATCCCGAGAGAAATGGTCATTGAAGAGATCTAAAAAAAATTCGTTGCACTCACATCTCAAACACCTGCGAACGTTCACACGTTTCCTTCTTAGGGTTAGCCGCCACTATAGCGCGCCTTGCCGCACTTTCACTACAAATCGCGTGTTTTGTATCGGATAGCGCCCGCAACAGGCAGCACAGGCGCGCCTTAAAAAACACCAATAGGACTGTCGTATCGATTTTTTCGCAACGTGCAGAGGAGCGTTTTTCTCTGCATATCCGTTTCGCGGAGCCTAGGATCCTTGTTCGTTGATGAAGAATGCATATGTTTGTGCTACAGAAAAAGAACCTGAAGCAGCTGAGGCCGGACTGCCACGTGGTTCAGTACCGGATCGTACTGGGCAACAAGGCGGCCGCCGCCGCAGACGTCAACCAGAGGCCCTCCACCGGGTGAGTTATAGCCTAGTCTAGTCCACCTGAGTTTTTTTTCTTCCGAATAAATGCTACTTAGTTTAAAAGACTTTGATAGACATTTCGTTATTTTCTGTATATAAATAATATATATATATTGACAAAGCAGAAATTCTAAGACGTATGTGAAGACCGTCAAATCGGCTAGGGGCACCGTCGGTGACCAGGGGTTTGGCACAAAAGATCCTGAAGGGTCGAAGTGTCGCCAGGTCTTCCTACCCCTAATAGGATAAGATACTAAATACCAACACTGCATCGGCATTAAAATAACTTACTGCGGAACAATTAGCGACAGAAAAGAACGAAATGTCTATCACTTGGCTACCATGGCTCCTGGTATTTTGGTATAAAAATATACCATAATCAATAATTATATGTTAAACTGGTACAATAACGAATGTCATCATCAGCATGAAAGAGTCCACTGTTGGACATAGCTCTCTCCCAAGGTGCGCCACTGAACCCGATCTTCGGTTCTTCTCATCCAGTCACTGCCAGCCGCCTTACGCAGATCGTCGCTCCATCTAGCCAGGGGGCGTCCCACACTACGCTTGCCCAGTCGCGGTCTCCACTCGAGTACTTCTTTACCACAGCGGTAATCGGTTCTCCGACAGATGTGACCAACCCACTGCCACTTCAGTGTACTAACTTTTTGAGCTATGTCGAAGAACGAATGTTTAAAACATTATAGAATAGAATAGAATAAGGTCATTTATTCATAGCTACGACACACACATACATGAGAAATAAACAAAACAGAATTAATAAATTACAATTTAAAAATAATCAAGGTACCTATGTGTCGCAGCAACAAAATGGCGCTGACTCAGCATTTATATATGTTATAAATTACATTAGTTTATGTTATAAATATATTTTCCAACCTATCTAGAGGTCACCTCAATTTTCAATGTCTAAAGATTTACTAGTGACAGTAATATATAATAATACCAGTAATATGGAAATGAAATATTGTTCCTGATTGTTCTTTGTATTATCGCCCTATCCCACACCTTGGCAAAGTTCGCCAATGCAGTATAAATAATGGGTCCCTCGGTATACAACAGGCTTCCCACTGAGGTCACCAGCTCTCCGAGCCTACCTACTTTAATAACGAGATTGTCAAGCAGTCATTTTATTGCTATGAAGAGATTTTTTCATTGACATAATTATTTTCAATTTTATGCATTATTGAATTTTTTATTGAATACTAGCTGTTACCCCGCGACTTCGTCCGCGTTGACAACTTAACATCACAAATTATGTATTTCCCGTAGGAATGAAGATGTTTTTTCGGGATTATTATTTATTTATTTATTTAATTTATTAATCGTATAAAATAAAACATTTTCTTACAAAAATTGTCTCCCAAAACCTAAAAAAAATCAAATAAAGCTATCATATGTCCTATTCCAGGACCTAACCTATATGTGTGCCAAGTTTCATCACGGTCCGTCCAGTGGTTGAAGCGCGATTGAGTAACAAACATCCAAACATCTAAACTTTCGCATTTATAATATTAGTGGGATGGTTGTGTTTATATTTTATTTTTTAATAAACTGTATCTGACCTGTAACAAAAGTTAGTGTGTCTGTGTATCTAACTTGTGCCCTCTGTTGCAGACACGACCCAAACCTGGAGGAGTTCCTCAACAATCTGTACAGCAAGTCTGGCGCGCCGCCCGGCGCCGCCAATACCAAGCAGCCCACCGCCGACGCCGCGGACGCCAAGAAACGCCGCAACAAGAAACCTAAAGCCTAGCCACTGAAACTGCCCTCGTAGACTCTCTCAATTTGATCGATGCTAACAAAATTTATTTTGCGCCTCGTCATAATATACAGATCTCTTATTTACATTCATGAAGTTCAGCACGCTCAACTTATAAAGGCTAAAATAGCTTGTTACCGTGGACTGTCCGCTGCCCAGAGCGGCTCGATCGCTGTCCGCCGCTATCGCGCTGTTATATGTGCATCGATACGCGCCTTCGCATTTCGCGCCCGCGCATCGATAAGCCTATTTGAAACAGGCTGCCCTGTTTCAGCCGATGGGATATTTATATTCGTACTTAGTGCGCACTTCCATTGAATGTAAAGTCCTTGGTGTTACCACGTTATTTAATATTACTTCTATTGCATGCCAGTTCTCTTCCCAACAGTGGGACGCGGACCTCAGCATAAATCTCTCATTGTAACTCACTATATAGCCTGTTGGTGAAAAAAAATTTCCAACCGCATAAACGAGTTATCCCAAACTTTCTTTATACTTGGCTTATCTATAGCAGGCCTTCCCCAATGAATGGCACCACGCCCGGTCCTCCGCCCTTCCGAGGCCGTCGGTCCACCTGGCGGCGGGGCGTCCCACCCTGCGCGTGCCGATCCGCGGTCTCCACTCCAGAACTCGTCTGCCCCAATCGCCGTCGTCTTTTTATATAAAGCGTCTATTGTTTATGATATTTTAGAAGCGTAAATTAAAGATTGTTATTGTCAATGTGATTGAGAGAAACTAAACTATCCTCCAACTACCAAAACTACTGGCATGGCGCAAAATTTGAATATGAAACATATGTTTCTTTAGAAATAGTTTTCGTGCCAGTAACATCGCTGTATCTGTGAAAATAATATGCCTTTCATAAATAAAAAAAGAGATATATAAATAAAACATAATAGTTAAAAGTAAAATATACTTGTTCCTTAATAATTCTCGAAGCAATGTCTGAATTGAAAATAAATGGAAGATGGCACTTGGTTTATGATTACTGGCCGACATATTTTTGCGTGCGAATAATGAGCGCGCATAGACTTTATTTGGCATTTGTATTACGTCGTCGCCTTCACCAAATGCACTAATAATCTTGTCAGTCTATGAAGAAATTATTTTTTAGATATGTGTCTAAAGTATCATTGACGTACCTATTAGGTTAGATTCTAATTGAACATTTGACGTGTCTCTTGGTGCAAGACACGTACAAGGGACGTGGAGCGGACGTGGCAGGCAGCGGGGGGACGAAGCGTCATCCCCGTGCCACGTCGCCTCTGGTTCTTTGCTACATTTGATAACAGGGGCGGTACGTCTGCCCCACGTCCCTTCCTCGTGTCTTGCGTCTTAGAAAGGACTTCGAAATATGTTAAACATTTTAATTTCGCCCTTAGATAAGTTGTATTTTAATGTTCAAAACGCGTAATTTAACGCTTGAGTCGATTTCGTTTTTTTTTTAATTATCACTTTAATTGTAATTCTATGTCATTTAACATTAATTAGGGTAGCCCCACACTAGGCTGGAAATCGGCGAATTTTACAAAGTGTTGCGAAGTCACCTTGCTTGATAAAACATTAACGTTTTGACTTGGCAATCATTTTACATTCATATTTTTCATTCATTCTAGCATTCGTTAAAATCTACACTAATATGTTTTCTCGAGATATCTCAGGAACCACCGAACCGATTTTTAATAATCTTTCTCTTTGGATTGCTAGTTTGTTTTAGAAGGATGGAGAAAGGTTTGTTCTAAACGGACTTTATTTAAATAATTTTACCTTATAAAATACTGGGTTCTCGCGGCAAATTTGAACCACTGTCGACAACGCCATAGAACGAAAAATTGGCTTCTTATATTTTTGTAAAGGTTTTAAGTTCTGTAATGAATTCTTAGTGAAAGTGTTCTTTCAAGGATTCTGTTTTGTAGCAACATGACTGTGACGAATCGCCGATCTTCGACCTAGTGACGTTTGCCCTCTGATCTGCTGGACAGAACACGTCTCGTAAGACTGTTTTACTTTTCACTTCGTAGCTCCAGTAGATAATTAAGTATTGTTAAAAAAATTCAAGTTTTCGCATTAAAAGTGCTTGCTTTGTTTTTTCTGTATTTTAAACTGATTTAAATGCTTCGTTGACATTAGCGCTCGATATTAAACGAAGCTTGAACAAAGTGACGCGGTAACCGCGCGATTTACGTCTGAAATACTTGAAGCCACGTCTGCACTAAGAAACATTTGTATCGAAACCTGTATTGAATTTTTTTTTAACAGTTTGATACAATATTGTTGTAGATGACAATGGATTTGGCACATAATACAATTTCCATTATTAATGCTTCTCTATTCTAGAATCCCCCTTTGACAAAAATCAAAACTTTATTGCCAAGAGTACATTTGGTACATTTATAATAATAATAATAGTAAAGGAGTATGTTAGAATGCAACGTGCTCTATGTTGTAACGGTTGAATTAAATGTTACGCTACAAATGTTTCCTAGTGCGGACGAGCCCTAATACAGACTACTTTTTAATGTTGGCCTGACAGCTGGCACTGATTGGCCAAACATTTTGAAATTTCTGTTTTTCACCACTTTTTGTCTTCGCCAAATAGTACAATTTGTTTGCATTCATAATATCATTAATGTTTTAGTTATTGTTTGTATGTGTAACAATTTGACGCGATGCATAGAACGTGTTAAGCTGGATCTACTGTGCAGCGCTGCGGCAGCGTATTGTCGCGATTTATCGCTTGTAAGACAAAAAGCTTACCTGAAACAGGCTTTATATCGCCTCGCGCGTTAAATCGCGGCGCTGTCATAGCGTTACATTTATTTACACCGGTCTAACAGTGTTTCTGAAGTGTATTTGCGTTAAGTACTTATAAGGCTTTATGGAATACACAGAAGAAAGACTTTGAAAGAAAAATATTCTGTATGTGCATCTATATAACACGTTCTTTACATTACAACTATCGCTTTTGATCGCAAGTGGTGTACTCGTAAGTCAACGACTTGAATAAAACTGATTAAAACCAATGAGGTTGGTTGATAAAAACATATGGCACATGAAATCATAAACCGCCAACCATAACTGAAAAAAGAATGTTTTGAGAAAACACAATTTGAATGTTTAAAAAATTATATGAACAAAACGGTTAAAAAAAGTACGCAATTTAGACTTATTTACTAAGAATATGTGCATACATAATGAAAAACAAAGATAAATGAAATCCAGATTTTTTTTTGTATGAATAAAAAATATATTTATTTTCTCTACACAAAGGTTACAGATAAAGAAAAAACAAGAGCAACCACAAGATAATAAAAATACCTCTGCGAGAGACTGGTGTCTGTACTAGGTAGACACCTGTATGACAAATGAAATCACTCAACATTGCATTTTTTTTAGTTACGACGGTCTATAGTTTCATGTGCGATATATATAACGCAATTGTAAATGAAGGAAATGGTTTTTCTCCATAGAGTATTTAGACAGAAGTACATAAAAATTAATCTTAGCATAACATCTATAAATTAAAACGTGCTTTTTAGTGGAGTTAGTATTGAAGTTGTCGACTTCTGCCACCCACACTCGCGGTTACGTATGATATATGTCGTCCCTCGCATGACTAAGTGTCGTAAGTAGCTTCAGGCAAATGTTGCAGGGCAAGGCATTTTCGGTTTTACACTTCACATTCTGTTGTCTTGGAAGATACGATACTTGTTCAATGTCAATAAATCCATTACAGCAACTGATACGGATATGACGGTTGGCGGAGTTTGATCACTATACACATTTAAATAGGTCCGTGTTTGCAACTCATTTAGACAAAAAAATACAGTTACACAACGATCTCTATGTACTACTAGATGGAGCGTTCCAAACAATCGCTCTATTTCACGCAAGTAGCCACAACTCTTTTACATTCACTATGAAACTTGTGCAGTTACTACGCAGAACATTTAATTATTACTAAATATTGACGCTACGGTTAATTAATGTCAATATTTAGTAAATAATAAATGTTCCGAGTAGTAATTGCACACGTTTCAAAGTGAATGTGAAAGAGTTGTGGCTACTTTCGTGGAACAGAGCGATTGTTTGGAACGCTCCATCTAGTAGTACATAGAGATCGTTGCAGTTACAACAGTTAGTCATGCGAGGGACGATATAAGATAGTATGAAATTGCGTTCTGTATAGGTTGTACAGTTCACGACGGCACGCCCTACTCATTCTCTAAATCGCTTTCATTTCATTGTCATGCATCGTTATTACTGTTCTATCGTTATGCACTAATCATCAATACTTACACTAAGATACTGACGTTCTGATTAACTCCCCGCTCTCATCCCTCGCGAAAAGTGCCATCGTGAATTGTACGATCTATAAATTATTGTGTGGAGCCTCCAGTGTGACGGTGGCTATATACCGCGTGCGTTCGAAAGCAGCACCAACGTGTCTCACTGCCTTTGAGATTATCGGTAATGTTAGGCTAGTGCTGTTCTAGTGGCGAGAGCTCTGTTCATGCGTAGACATTCGCGCTTCATGTGTCAATAAACATGTGGAAACGTTACAAATTGTTTAATTTACCTCCATCGTCAATTGTCTACTGTATAGAAGAATTATTACAGTATAGAAGGCTTATACTTGTATGGGAACTGTCAATGCCCTGTAACTTTTGCAGGGCATTGAAAGTTAAAAGTTAGTAAGCGGAGGACCGACCAAATTGTTGTAATAAATAAAATTATTGTAATTTCGCTCGCTATGTACGTGGTGGTTCCGGAGGTATTGAGGAAGGGAACTCCTGCCAGCTTGGGTATTTCCGGACAAGTACAATTTGGTTCTGTATAAAGAAAGAGTGAATAGGCATCTTCTGGGTAAGTGCGCTCCACCTTAGATCTTATTGTCACTTACCATTATAACTATTCTATAGTCAAACAATACAAAACAGATCTAGATTTTTGGTTGGCGTGGTACGAAACCCTCCATGAGTGACCCCGACGTGCACCTGGCCCAATTCTCATCATCATCAGCCTAAATACGTCCACTGCTGGACATAGGCCTCCCCAATAGAATAACACTTTTAGTAAGTTGGCCCATTGGCAGGCGGATTGGTGATCGCAGTAATGATCTTAACATACACATACAGGAGAACGCTGCTGCCCGTCCTTGGTGCAATCCCTTAGTCGCTTTGACGACACCCACGGGAAAGATAGGGGTGGCCCTATTCTAAGCCATGAACCACACGGCAACCTCATCTATACCTTTAGTATATATTATCTTTGTCTATACTTATGATAAAACTAACTGGTCTATATTTCATTCCAGATTAATAGTCCTATGAAAACAAACGCATTTGCGTCTCGAAAACAAAATACACAATAGATGGTGTTCCTAAGTGGACCGCAAAGTTTACTTGGTAATACAAACCTATTTTTGCTGCTGGTGACCCTTTCATGTATATGTTACCGAGACGTAAATAGCGTTGGTTTTCATAGGACTATTAATCTGGAATGAAATATATGTCTGTACATGAGAGATATTTAAAAAAAATTATGAGGGGTCTTTATAGGGCCAATAGAAGCTAAAACATTTTTTTTTAGAATGTTTGTCTATCTGTATGTCCTATGTTTGTTACCGCATCACGCAAAAACTACTGAATGAAATTTGATGCAGTTTCACAGTTGCCTTGCTGGTGGTCTAACTTAAAATCTGGTGCATGTTTCACCTTGATACGCCACTTAGAACCGGAGATATGAATAAAGTAATTTTTTCTAGAAGCCATTATATCGGATGATAATAAAACGACTGTTAATATTTCTTCCAGTAACTGAGTATCACATTTAGAAATCATGAAAAAACATCACTTTCATACGAAAATTTTGATAAAAAAAAATGCAATATTTCTCGAACGTACGAGTATGTTCATCATATGGGCGAGGTCAACGGCCGCGGCGCGGCGAACGGATTGAGTGAAATTTAGTTTTTGGGGATAGGGATGGGGTTGAGGTTGGGGTAGGGATTGGGATATTGAGTCGAATCTGAGTGGGAGTGGAAGTAGAAGTGGGAAAAGAACGGGAGCGGAAGTGGGAACGGATGCGGATTCTGTAGTTCACGCGAGCGGAGCCGCGGGCACAGCTAGTAAATAAATAAAATCAAAAACTTTTTTCTAATGTATTTATTTTAATTATATATTTACATGTCTACGACTCCATCACATCACTACCTTTGTTATCTTTGTTAGTGACGATACAGTTCTCGTAGTTCCACTTCGGGAACATCCGTTTGTACAGATTTAGCAACACAGTGTCTTGAGATTTGAGCTGACCGTCGAACACACACTTCATGTGACCGTGGGTACCTGGAAGTAGGGGTTTAATTAGTAAAAGCGTGCATCATACAAAACATGCTACAATTTAGGACAGAAATATCATAATGGCCAGGAGCGCCACCAATGTGAGACGTGAGAGATGGCCAAAAAGTCTATACCCCCCCCCCTTCTCCCACTTAAAAAAAAAGGTTACGCTGCAAGCAAAAATATTTAGTTCCCTAGCATTATCTGGGCCATCAAGGTAGTTACTAAAACATAAACTCCAGAAGGTAAGGTATCACGTGAGCGCTAATATTTGACATACAAATTGGGCTTCCATTTATGTGAACTTTACTGAAAATGATATGTTATAAGTTTGTTAAAGAAAACTATTCTATGGACCATGAACCTGAAAAAGGAAGCCAGAGGAGTGAATCTGGTAGCGTGCTAACAAGGCTGCTGATGAGCATAAGGGCTGAACACCACTGTGACGTGCAGCGCCGCACTGCCTATAATCGGATAGCGTGCCTATAACCTTACGAAAACCCACCTAAAGGTTCCTTGATATGTCCCGTGCGACCGTACTTGGTCCTGAGCTTGCACGGCTTGAAGTACGCGACGTCAGCTCTGTTGAAGAACATGAACCGTATCACCGCCGACTTCTTGTGCACCTGACAAATACACAATACAATACACTTAATTGCACAAGCAAAAATAGTACAATTTAGGCAGTCTGATCGCTTTAAGCGATTTCTTCCTGACAATCTGGGTAGAAAATATTATGCCAGAGAAATAGGTAGGTTGCGCTGATTTCGAAAATTAATGATAAATAGGTACTTATATGGCCTATAGCAAATGAGTAAAACATATTTAGTTCTGTGGTTGTACGCTACATATGTACAAACAATACATACATACATACATACATACATATCATCATCAACAGGTTATTTTTGTCTCCACTGCAGGAGCACAACCCTCTCTCATCTGCCGGAGACAGACGGAGGATTTGGCCTAAACTCCCCGCGCTGGCCAGACGGGTTGGGAAGGACTGATTGATGTTTTATAATGTATTCCCTTAGTCGCCTTGTACGACATCCACGGGAAGAGTTGGAGTGGTCCTATTCTACTCTACCGGAAACCAGACGGCACAAAAAAAACACACATATACTTATACAATAAATACATACACATACAATACATAAAAATATTGTGTATAGTCAGTTTTCTCAAATAGTGTCGGTACAACCAAATGGAATGTAGGAAATAAATTTGGCTCCTTACACGGGACTTCCCATTTTGTAAGGAAGGGCTGCATTCGTTTTACATCGTAATTTCTGATCATCCATCCGTCCATTTTGTTAGTATGCAAGAGACTAGTTTAACTTTTTTTTTAGTTAATTAAAGTATTATTAACTAGCATTATACCCCCAAGCAATATCACTGGAGATGTTAACCTTTTTTTTTAATGTGGCATTTCCGTATTTTGTTTTGTACATCGTATTTTTCGATATCGATAGAAAAAATTAAAATTGCTTCAAGCACTATGAACGTCATATTTTTCCCCTGAAAAGTCCGCCCATGTTGATAATGTACCTTGTAAGGATGACCAGAGAGCACGATCCTCTTGATGATCAGTCTGTCAGGGTTGCATGACAGCAACACTCCCGATGCCACCAGCTGCAACTTGGTGTTTCTTTTCTCCTGCAAAACAATGTCAACTTCATCAATTAGCATTAATATTCCCACGGTAAATTCACTTTACCGTGGTAAAAAGTGTCCTGTGTGTCAATCTAGGATATAAGCTATCACTCTACCAAGCTTTGGCCACGTTGGATATCCTTAACGTGGTCGCTCACGGTTGAGTCACACTAGAAGTCTAAAGTCGAGCTCCTACTACTAAGTAGAAGCTCGACTTTTTTATTCATATGGAGCATTCACTAGATATAATAAACAAAACACGAGCAAAATACTTATACATTTTCAATGTGATGATACCGATTTCCTGAATTATTAGAACAGTGGAGATAAATGGAAAAGTATCCCCCCCTAGTAGAAAGGAGTGGATAAAAATTCCGTTCTTCCCTACTAGTAAGGACAGACTAGTAGGGATATGTAGAATAGAAAAAATGCACTCTAAAAGTGGATGTCTTGCATTTACTAAACGTTAAATGAAATAAGTTAGTGTTGTTATTGGATAAGTTACGTCCACCTCGACTAATTATATCAAGTTACTAACATAGTTATAAGGTATAATCGTTACCAACACTCTATGGGCCACGCATGAAATAAATGATTTTTATTTTTTTTATTTCTGTGGTAGCCATAATCACATTATTCACAGCGCTAACACCTAGGAAGCGGTAGTCGATAAAAAAAAATGACGTGTAGTACCAAGTGTACTCATATGCAATAAATGATTTTGACTTTGACACCGTTGCCCGTGCCTAATCTGCACATAAACTTACCCGGAAACAAAGTACTGTAGATGGACTGAACTGGATTGGCGCGTAGAAGGTGGCTACACACGTCGACGCGGGCTGGAAGAACCTTTCGAACTGCAAGAAATAACATAATCTCATTTACTTACTGTATTTCATCATGAAAGTTCCAACTCAGTGATTTCGTGACCGTTATCATGGTATTTGTTTTTTTCGTTCTTTGGTGTCTTTATTTTTATTTCTGAAGGGTTTACGCTTGACCTCAATCTCACCTGATGTTAAGTGACGATGAGGCCTAAGGTGGAGCGCGCTTATGCAGAAGATGCCTATTCACTCTTCCCTTAAAAAGATCCAAATTGTAATTGTCTGGAAATACCCAAGCTGGCAGTGAGTTCCACTTCTTAGCAGTTCACATTATAAAAGAGGAAGCAAAACGCTTCGTGTGTCGCTAAAAGATAAGTATTAACAAAAGTTAGGGCTAGCAATTCCCCAGTATTTTTAAATAGCAATTCAATTTTGGAATCCAGCATAAAAAATATACCATAAATTTATTTACATTAATATTTAAATTTGAAATGAAAAATAATTAAAAATAACCTGCCAAAAAAACATTCAGTTCGTGTTCTAAAAACTAGTTGCGAAGAATATTTGAATTTGAATATTTGAATTTGAATCTTTATGGGACAAGAAAAATGTCAATAACTTTATTTTTATTTTTAGTAAGTAGATCCTCAACAAGGCGGCGATGTTGTTTGCAACACATCACGTCAAGGTGTATCACGGTGCGAAAAGCGGGCGAAGGAAAGCCACTTTACGGCATTAGATTGCGCAAAGTGGCGATATATCATCTCTACCTACGCCTCTGGGACCTAGACGTGAGCATTATTATGTATGTACATGTATCCCTTTTAGAATCATGCCTGGCATTGAATTTTTGGGATAACTTTATTAGTTAAGGAATAATTGGCTAGTGACACCCTGTAATGTAATCGTAACTGACAAAAACAAACATACAAAAATCGTACCAACCTTATGCTTACTGCCGTTAGTATGCTGACTGAATATAGGGTTGACTATAAACCTCCTGTACCCGACTTGGAAGACCAGCCTTTCCTTACTCTGGATGGGTTCATCGCTGGCCCCAGTGCGCTTCAGCACCACATTCATCAGGGACATCTTGTGCTCATGGGGCAGCAGGCCGAAGACTGACAGTGGGGCTGTGGGGTTGAAGGAGTGAAAGGCGTTCCAAAGGTCCTGACGGACGTCTTTCACGTGGATTGTTATGTAGAAGCCGTACTGGAAGAGACAATATTATATAAAACATACTCAAGTATAGACACTAAGGAGTTACTGAAATGTTAAAATGGGGTCTAGGCATACCTAGCGAAACCTCAGCCTTATGGGATATTTGTGTCAGCCCTTACACTCTTTAGATGTGGCTCCCATCCCCAAGTGTCAGCTGCATAAAGGCTATTATGCAGCTAATGGGTAGGAACATGTAGTCCTTGGGTTTAGGGAAAGCTGTAGTCCATCCATACCATCCATACATACAAGAAGTAATTATATAACTAAGAAGCTAGTGATGTAGTGGCTCACCATGCTGACGAGGCTGTCCTCGTTCTCCTTGAAGACGCGCCGCCTGGTGCGCTCGTAGTTCTCAAACTGGAAAATACGTGCGAAGTCTGCTGGCAGGTTTTCCTTGGGATCCCAGGTTGATGTCCTGCAGTCAATGTCCTCGATACAATAAAAGGCTAGTTTTATGACAAAGAGATAAGAAAAAACTAAAATATATTTTAAAGATTGCAACGCTCGAAGATATGGCTAGTTGAACGAACATTATAACTAGTTGGACTAACCCCCTAAAATGGGTTGGCGTATTAACCACCCCATAGCGAGTAAGTAATGAGGTAGATCCATTTCATCAAAGAAACACTAGCCCTTGTGAACAGCAAAGGTTAGTTCACCCCGCCAACTAACACTAACCTGAAAGACTCCAGCCCTCTATAGCGCAAGAATCGCTCGCTAGCCGGCACGTCCTGAGGTGTGTCCACTTCGTCAGGGAACTGCTTGTCTTCGCGAGCGGCTGCTAGTTTTTGGAGCATTTCCTGCTCCTCTGCCGGGTCTACTGTATCGTCGTATCTGGTTATAAATTAAACTAATTATAATTACTAATAAAGAATTATAAGTAAACTAGGTGTAGTGAATGAAACCAGAAGACAATTATTAGTTAAGTAGTTTGGAGTAAAAACATTGATATATGGAAATCAAATGACACTGACACATGCCCTATATTTTGAGCACCAAAGAAACAATACAAAGAATCATCATCAGTCGAAACATGTCCACTGCTGATCATAAGCCTCCCCAATAGAATGGCACTTTTGGTGGGCTGTCCATTGAAGGAATTTGCCATAATCACCACGCTTGCCAGGTAGCTTGGTGATAGCAGGAATGATCTTAATATACACAGGTAAACGCTGCTGAACCCTTAGTCGTCATGACGACACCCACGGGAAGATTGGTGGCCCTATTCTAAACCACGAACCACACGGCTTATGTGAGTAATACAAAGAATGTAGATTTTCTTCAATTAACTAACTTGTCATCAGTAGGCCCAACTTCAGACTCTGTGACGGACTCAAAGTCATTGTCCTCTTCTTTGTCTTCCTTGTCAGAATTTTCTTCTTCACAGGACATGAAGTCTTCATTATCACCGTCGTCATCATCCTGTCAGAATGTTAATCTTTAAAAAAATAGTTAACACAGTGTTTGAAGTAATAATTAAAATATAAGAATTTTTTTTGTCTTGTTCTATAATTATATTATGACAAACATGAAACAATATACAGTGGAGTATCGAGTTCAAGGGCTCCCTCTGTATACCGAAGCCAGTAATATTAAAAAAATATTATTAAAACAACAACTGGAAAATGGGGGATCTACGGTAGAACTACTACTATCACCAATCGCCTAATCTATCATAAGAAAGTTATTATTTCATCACCTCGCTCACACTTCCGCCTTCAGAGCCTTCCTCTTCCGCATCAGATTCAACAATCCAAGCAGCTTGATAGTCTGACCAGCCTTTGGGGACCTTTTTCACTTTCTTCTTTTTAGTCTGAAATCAAATCAGATTATGTCATTTATCTTCAGAAATCAAAAGTGAAGGAGTAATATGAAGTAGAAAACCTAAAGAACTGGAAGGAGTAGAAGAGAGAGAATAATGTAAAATGTTATATATCTATCAGTAATAAAGGCTATTTTCATTTTATTGGTTTTTAAAGTTTTGCTACTAGGAGTAAACTACTAGTATCTTTGGTGATCTACAGCTTGAAGACATTAGTGGCAAACCATAAACAGTGTACCTTTATCAGTACAACAGAAAAGTTTAAATATATTAGATTGGAGACCTATCACAGGAAAAAGAGTTACCTCTAAATTAGCCTGTTCAATTTCTTCTTCAGTCGGCCATGTCTGCTCTGCATCCATAGGATCTGGTACATTTTCAGACTCAAGACTCTCCTGCTTAGCAGGATCAACTACTTGCAACACTGTAACTTTTGTCACTTCTGCATCCATTGTGTCAGTTCTTGTGTTTTCTTTCAAAATGAGAGGGTGTGGGTCATCAAGACCATTAATTTGTGAAATTTGAAAGTCCCCTAACCCTGTTATGTGGATTAATCCATTAACATTTAATGGCATACCTCGTAAATATCCACTGACTTTAAGAGTACCACTGTCTCCTTCTTTATCAGGAACATATTCTACTTCTTCAGCTAACATATACGGTCTCTTTTCTCTGTGATGTAGAATGTTACGCTTTTGATTACCAATCCTACGCAACATATTCAGTCCATCAGAGGCTTTATCTAATTGCATTACTTTCTCTTCTGGCAGCCATTTTGATATAAGTTTTTGAACATTTTGCTTTTCAGTTGTACGTTTTTTGGGATGGACACCTTCAATGTCCATGGCAGCTACAACAGGAGTAGGCATGCCTTGTGCCATGGCCAGAGCCAGAACTTTCTCTCCCCATTCATCTACTGGCTCATCAAGAGCTGAGCAGATGAAAAGTACTGTGTCTGCGATTTTGAGGGCATCCAGTAATGCAAAGTCATTGTTGATTTCAGGACAGACAAAGGAGAAGCGTTGCTTGAAATTGGGTAAGCTGTTAAAATAAAACTAACTTCTTTATTTGCAAATTTAAAGTAAAGGAACAAATTCCAAGAGTCTGTTGTACCTGCCACATCAATAAATGTGTTTAAAAACAGAATAGACAATTTCTTAAAAGAAAATAATCAAGTCGACTACAGCTATAAGCTGTCATTCCATTTTAAAATAAAGTTACTGCTTTTAATTTGTGGACTCGTATATGTTAATCTGTTTCTCTCTACTTGGAATTCTTGATGTCACTGTCAGAAACAAGCAAAGGCCAATTGTTCCTAACAATATTAAAATATAATACAATATTAACATGGCATATACAGTTTTATAAAAACAAACAAATTACCTGAGATGTAAAATTCCATTTTCCGACTGACCGACAATGGAACCTTCAGAACAAGTTTTCAGTATAGCTAAAGCTGACTTCACATCCAACTGCACATTTAATGGTACAACACAAACCAGGAACGGAGGATTCCTGGTACCACCCAGTGCACGCTTCTTGGACAAAACCTCTTCCCGCTTGTTTCTACGGATCTGCAAAGCTTGGTGGCGGCGTTCGTCCTTCTTCAGGATGTGGCGATTGCGACGGACGAATTCTTTTATGTTTACTTTGCCTGTAATTAGTGGTTTGCTTAAGAAATTGTATGTGGTACAAGTAAAGAAAAATATTTGTTATCAGTTTTGTAAGACTTTTGAAAGAGAACTGTGAAAGAGTAGAAATTGGAAACAGAGTGTACGAGTGTCTGACATTTTTTTGGTTCTGGCAGTGGTCAATATTTGATCTGCAACTAGCTAACAAGTTTGTCGCTTCGCTCCTCGGAACATATATTTGATGCTGCATTTTTCTAAGTATTTTATCATACCCATTTCTTACACACCAGCCAAAATTACAGTTTTGTTAATTAAAATGCGTGAAAAAATCAGTATAACTTTGATGAAAATATAAACCTAACCTTTCACAGCAGCGGAGACACCGCGTTTAGATCGATGACGAGACTTGTGACCTTTATTGGTCTGCTTCAAACTACCAGATCGATGTGCTTGCTGCATGGTGGCTGTAATTGATGCATATAAATATAGAAATTCTGTAAAATCTTATTTATTATTAAAAATGCACATGGGATAAGCAAGACTAGACCCGCATGTTTTCATTTCACGGTAGATTTGACAATTAATGACAGTGACAGACATTCATTCGTGCATGACATTGACAGCAACTATCGTAAGTTGATTTTTTTTACCAAAGGAAATCCTTGCTCAAGACCATACAAGATAGTATAATATATATAGTATGTTTTCAAGTATTATAATACCTAATACATTTTCACTTTTATATTTTGACCATTATACGTTCTACCCTTCAAACGGTACTTTTGTCATCCTTATCAGTATTTTTTGGGTTCCTTACCAAAATGATAAAAACGGAACCCTTATGATGCGGCCGTCTAGATGGACGGACCGTAAGGGTTTCTCTGTCAAAGTGTGTGTTGATGACGGATGCACTGTGCCTGATATGGGATTAAATATTATTTATAAATAAATAATATATAGCGAGGGTGTATGGTAAATAAAAATACATAAAATGCGCGCGCGCTGCTGCCGCCCCGCCCGCGGCCGCGGGGTGCACACCGCCAAGCGCACGGGCCGGTATCGCCGGTCTGCCGCTAGCCTTCCGCGATCCGCACGACACTTTTACTACCATACGCCCTCGCTATTTTTCGTTCACATTTGGAGTTCTTTATTTACTTTCACGCCAACCAGCACATCCGCTACAGTGTGGTTACTAGGTCAAGTGGGATATCTTATAAAAGGGCATCATTTGTACATTCTAAAATAAGTTTTCGTTTTCTTTTAAGCCGCCTTGTTTTCGGATTATCGTAAAAAATGACAAAAAAATATAACCTCCCTCCCTTACCTCCAAAGATTGCACAGCAAAAAATCAAAAATAATTATAATTGGTGGATGTCTATGTAAATATTGCAAGAAAAATAAAACGATATCTGTAACTAGCAAAGTTTTTTTAGTAATCATCAAGAATCCTTTACAAACTTAGTTTGCTGTCCTAAATTGAACTTTATTGCGTGCTAATAATATCGTAACCAGGCCCCCGTCACTGTTACGTCCCTATCGCGACAAATACCTACTCTTTCACGCGTCGTCCACGATGGCTCACTTGCCCCGCCCACATCGTGCTCTGTACCTAGTATAGTAACGTAAATAGAGCGCCTTACGACATATTTTCGGGCGCTGTCGGCAGAGCCGGATTAACTATGTCGGGGCCCCTAGGCAATGTAAATGTCGAGGACCTTTTACCGTGTTCCGACTTCCTGAAATATAGTTTTTCTACCACAATGCAATGCACCGCACCCGTGAACTAGACTACAACTCCGACCCCGAAGCCCACATCAACGCCCACGCCCACGCCCAGGCCCACGCCTACTTCTCTTTTCACTCTAAGAAACATTTTCAAAAAAGATTCGGGGCGCGGGACTCCTTGCTGATGCGGGGCCTCTAAGCAGTTGCCTACACAGCCTAATGGATAGTCCGGCCCTGGCTACGCTAAGTCGACCGCTTGAGGCACATTTTCACGCACTGCCGGCACATCAATCGCCGCTGCGCTCCGCCCTATATCGCGCGCTGTACGGAGTAGTTAAAAACGCTAAGTCGAGCGCGTTAGGCACATTTTTACCTGTATTGTCGGTACTATTAAAAGCCCTCGCCCGTCGATCACCGTACGGAGTAATAATAACGCTAAGTCGAGCGCCTTAGAAACATTTTTGCGTGTATTGTCTAACAATGGGAAGGACTAGATGATGAAAAGCGTAGGTATTTTCGTTTTACCAGGAAGTGGTGTATCTGTTACGAACGTAACTATTAACTCATCTGTGCCGTAACTACTTAATTAACTTTATACGTACATCAAGGTACGGAACCCTTTCTCGGTGCTAACTCGCACTTGATTTTATTTCATTTGCAGATATCTGCAATTACTAAGCACTGCAGTTGCTACTGTCAGTGCTATTATTTATATTGTTGTTCATATTCTAGTAAGTAGGCAGCAATGTTTTTAGGGTGAGCGCTTTAACCGCCGGATGTGGTTGCTGGCGTTTATGGGGAACACTTATGTTTAGCAGTGGACGTCGAAAGTCTGATATGAATGATTATGATTTAAATGCGATACATACGCGCTCATAAATACTCCTAGTGCAGTATTATTCAAATAGCATCACCAAATCTTCACTGTTTTTTTTCGGCAGCGGTAGCCCGTGACCGCTAGCTATGGATACATCATTTAAGCTAGCGTTCCGAAACCATCGAGCGATTGTAGATTGAATTTCGTCGTGTGAATTTGGGTTTTGGAACCGGCGTGTACAGAGTGATATTCCAACTGGTGACATTTGGTTTTGGAACGGTAAAACGTCAGATTGAAAATTCATTGTTATCTACTACGTCCCTGTTTACGCAACATAACTTTCGAGTTTTGAGGCTATTCAGCTTTTATAAAATAATTATTTATTTAGCCTGATTCTCATTAAATAATAAGTATCTATTTTATGACTATTAAACTTAATTTGAGACGTTTTGTTTGAGGAAATTATATTTATAATATATGCAATGTCGCAGGTGTCGTGAAAAGTGAAATGGAACGTAATTTCGTTATTTTTCACCCCAAGATGTGGCTTCTTAAGCAAGGCAATTTATGCTTAACGGGACTACATGAGACTCAAGAAGAAATCGGTATATAACCTTTGGTTCTGCTGCAGCCAATGTCGAAAATAACGCACCTCTCAGCAACAAAAACTATCTGAATAATCTTGTTTTTAATCATTATGGGTTAGATTTTTATCATTAAGCTATTAGTAATTTTTACCTGTTGCTAGTTGATATGAAAATTTAATAAATAGACATAGGTACCTCATAAGAAAATAAACGCCATCAAATAAAACACAAAACCAAAATTATAGAATTAATATAATTTTATTTATCTTTAACAATTTATTAACTAATTGACACGTTACAGTCCCCATACAAAATGTTTTCATTGCCTTGTAAGTCCCGCATATTATTTCAATCTTTATATATCTTGTGAAAAACATAAATAATAAGAAATGTAATCTAAACACTTCAAAATACCTATTGAGTGCAATAGGAAGTAAACCATATCTCTTATTATCATGGAAAAATCTGAATTTTCAAGAGCCGCACTCAGGACTGCGGGCACGTAATAAGAATTTATCGATATACATACTCTTTGTTATTCTTTGATTTAGAAGCGAGTCTTACGTCAGGTAACGGTCAATGTAGGTAAATCTTAGTGCGTGCCTGGTAGGCACCTAGCCGTTTCGTAATGACCCAAGATTAAGCATTCATAAACTCTGTTGCTCTCTTGCAACACCTGAAGAAAGTCCTGATGGCGTTGTTGAGCCCGTGCTTCTTCGCATTATCTTGCTTCGGCACGGAACTCCTCTAACTCTACCGCTCTCTCCATTTAGGTCGACCAGATTGCTCTATAACACAATAACATATATATATATATTAGTTCACCTATTAAATTAGGGGTTCTAATGTAAACCCTATTATCTGCATAATCATTGTCCGTCCATTCGTCAGTCTATAGGATAACTCGAAAAATGAATGAATTGAGCTGAAATGCCGTGTGGTTCTCGGCTTAGAATAGGACCACCCCAAACCTTTAAGTGGGTGTCGTCAAGGCGACTAAGGGTTTGCACCAGGGATGGACAGCAGCGTTCTGCTGAGTATAAGATCATTACTGCGATCACCAAACCGTCTGCCAAGCGTAGTGATTATGGCAAATCCCCAATGGAAAGCCCACCACAAGTGTCATTCTATTGGGGAAGCTTGTGTTCAGCAGTGGAAGTTTATAGGCTGATGATGATGATGAGCTGAAATTTCTATATGCTATATCTGCACACTGTTACGTGCGTATGGATTGTTAGTATAGAAATGCCGTTTAATTAGGGATTGAATTTATTAAAAGCCAAAACATACATATTTGGCAACAATACATCACAGCAATAAACAGAAAGGCTATGGTAATTTATTAATTTGATTACATAAGTGCTCGGAGGCACAGAACAATCGCAGTTTTTATACAAGACACAAAAGAGAGCTTACCTTTCAGCAGACCTTTGACGTAAATTAGAAGCTACAAATTCACGGGACTCCTCTAACTCTACCGCTCTCTCCATTTAGCTCGTCCAGATTGCTCTATAACACAATAATATATATATATTAGTTCATCTATTAAATTAAGGGGTTTCTAATGTAAACCCTATTATCTCCATAATCATTGTCCGTCCATTCGTCAGTCTATAGAATACTTCGAAAAATGAATGAATTGAGCTGAAATGCCGTGTGGTTCTCGGCTTAGAATAGGATCACCCCAAACCTTTCCGTGGGTGTCGTCAAGGCGACTAAGGGTTTGCACCAGGGATGGGCAGCAGCGTTCTCCTAATTATATTAAGATCATTACTGCGATCACCAATCCGTCTGCAAAGCGTAGTGATTATGGCAAATCCCCAATGGAAAGCCCACCACAAGTGACATTCTATTGGGGAAGCTTGTGTTCGGCAGTGGTCGTTTATAGGCTGATGATGATGATGAGCTGAAATTTCTATATGCTATATCTGCACACTGTTACGTGCGTATGGATTGTTAGTATAGAAATGCCGTTTAATTAGGGATTGAGTTTATTAAAAGCCAAAACACATATTTGGCAACAATAAATCACAGCAATAAACAGAAAAGCTACGGTAATTTATTAATTTGATTACATTAGTGCCCGGAGGCACAGAACAATCGCAGTTTTTATACAAGACACAAAAGAGAGCTTACCTTTCAGCAGACCTTTGACGTAAATTAGAAGCTACAAATTCACGGCACTCCTCTAACTCTACCGCTCTCTGCATTTAGCTCGTCCAGATTGCTCTATAACACAATAATATATATATATTAGTTCATCTATTAAATTAAGGGGTTTCTAATGTAAACCCTATTATCTCCATAATCATTGTCCGTCCATTCGTCAGTCTATAGAATACTTCGAAAAATGAATGAATTGAGCTGAAATGCCGTGTGGTTCTCGGCTTAGAATAGGATCACCCCAAACCTTTCCGTGGGTGTCGTCAAGGCGACTAAGGGTTTGCACCAGGGATGGGCAGCAGCGTTCTCCTGAGTATATTAAGATCATCTGTTAAATTAGGGGTTCTGATGTAAACCCTATTATCTCAATAATCATTGTCCATCCATTCGTCAGTCTATAGGATAACTCGAAAAATGAATGAATTGAGCTGAAATGCCGTGTGGTTCTCGGCTTAGAATAGGACCACCCGAAACCTTTCCCTGGGTGTCGTCAAGGCGACTAAAGGTTTACACCAGGGATGGGCAGCAGCGTTCTGCTGAGTATAAGATCATTACTCCGATCACCAATCCGTCTGCCAAGCGTAGTGATTATGGCAAGTCCCCAATTGGAAGTGACATTCTATTGGGGAATTTTGTGTTCAGCAGTGGACGTTTATAGGCTGATGATGATGAGCTGAAATTTCTATATGCTATATCTGCACGCTGTTACGTGCGTATGGATTGTTAGTATAGAAATGCCGTTTAATTAGGGATTGAGTTTATTAAAAGCCAAAACACATATTTGGCAACAATACATCACAGCAATAAACAGAAAAGCTACGCTAATTTATTAATTTGATTACATAAGTGCTCGGAGGCACAGAACAATCGCAGTTTTTATACAAGACACAAAAGAGAGCTTACCTTACAGCAGACCTTGGCGTAAATTAGAAGCTACAAATTCACGGGACTCCTCTAACTCTACCGCTTTTTGCATTTAGCTCGTCCAGATTGCTCTATAACACAATAACATACATATATTAGTTCATTAAATTAGGGGTTCTAATGTAAACCCTATTATCTCCATAATCATTGTCCGTCCATTCGTAAGTCTATAGGATAACTCGAAAAATGAATGAATTGAGCTGAAATGCCGTGTGGTTCTCGGCTTAGAATAGGACCACCCCAAACCTTTCCATGGGTGTCGTCAAGGCGACTAAGGGTTTGCACCAGGGATGGGCAGCAGCGTTCTCCTAATTATATTAAGATCATTACTGCGATCACCAATCCGTCTGCAAAGCGTAGTGATTATGGCAAATCCCCAATGGAAAGCCCACCACAAGTGACATTCTATTGGGGAAGCTTGTGTTCGGCAGTGGTCGTTTATAGGCTGATGATGATGATGAGCTGAAATTTCTATATGCTATATCTGCACACTGTTACGTGCGTATGGATTGTTAGTATAGAAATGCCGTTTAATTAGGGATTGAGTTTATTAAAAGCCAAAACACATATTTGGCAACAATAAATCACAGCAATAAACAGAAAAGCTACGGTAATTTATTAATTTGATTACATTAGTGCCCGGAGGCACAGAACAATCGCAGTTTTTATATAAGACACAAAAGAGAGCTTACCTTTCAGCAGACCTTTGACGTAAATTAGAAGCTACAAATTCACGGGACTCCTCTAACTCTACCGCTCTCTCCATTTAGCTCGTCCAGATTGCTATAACACAATAACATATATATATTAGTTCATCTGTTAAATTAGGGGTTCTAATGTAAACCCTATTATCTCCATAATCATTGTCCGTCCATTCGTAAGTCTATAGGATAACTCGAAAAATGAATGAATTGAGCTGAAATGCCGTGTGGTTCTCGGCTTAGAATAGGACCACCCCAAACCTTTCCGTGGGTGTCGTCAAGGCGACTAAGGGTTTGCACCAGGGATGGGCAGCAGCGTTCTCCTAATTATATTAAGATCATTACTGCGATCACCAATCCGTCTGCAAAGCGTAGTGATTATGGCAAATCCCCAATGGAAAGCCCACCACAAGTGACATTCTATTGGGGAAGCTTGTGTTCGGCAGTGGTCGTTTATAGGCTGATGATGATGATGAGCTGAAATTTCTATATGCTATATCTGCACACTGTTACGTGCGTATGGATTGTTAGTATAGAAATGCCGTTTAATTAGGGATTGAGTTTATTAAAAGCCAAAACACATATTTGGCAACAATAAATCACAGCAATAAACAGAAAAGCTACGGTAATTTATTAATTTGATTACATTAGTGCCCGGAGGCACAGAACAATCGCAGTTTTTATATAAGACACAAAAGAGAGCTTACCTTTCAGCAGACCTTTGACGTAAATTAGAAGCTACAAATTCACGGGACTCCTCTAACTCTACCGCTCTCTCCATTTAGCTCGTCCAGATTGCTATAACACAATAACATATATATATTAGTTCATCTGTTAAATTAGGGGTTCTGATGTAAACCCTATTATCTCAATAATCATTGTCCATCCATTCGTCAGTCTATAGGATAACTCGAAAAATGAATGAATTGAGCTGAAATGCCGTGTGGTTCTCGGCTTAGAATAGGACCACCCGAAACCTTTCCGTGGGTATCGTCAAGGCGACTAAAGGTTTACACCAGGGATGGGCAGCAGCGTTCTGCTGAGTATAAGATCATTACTGCGATCACCAAACCGTCTGCCAAGCGTAGTGATTATGGCAAATCCCCAATGGAAAGCCCACCACAAGTGTCATTCTATTGGGGAAGCTTGTGTTCAGCAGTGGAAGTTTATAGGCTGATGATGATGATGAGCTGAAATTTCTATATGCTATATCTGCACACTGTTACGTGCGTATGGATTGTTAGTATAGAAATGCCGTTTAATTAGGGATTGAATTTATTAAAAGCCAAAACATACATATTTGGCAACAATATATCACAGCAATAAACAGAAAGGCTATGGTAATTTATTAATTTGATTACATAAGTGCTCGGAGGCACAGAACAATCGCAGTTTTTATACAAGACACAAAAGAGAGCTTACCTTACAGTAGACCTTGGCGTAAATTGGAAGCTACAAATTCACGGCACTCCTCTAACTCTACCGCTCTCTGCATTTAGCTCGTCCAGATTGCTCTATAACACAATAATATATATATATTAGTTCATCTATTAAATTAAGGGGTTTCTAATGTAAACCCTATTATCTCCATAATCATTGTCCGTCCATTCGTCAGTCTATAGAATACTTCGAAAAATGAATGAATTGAGCTGAAATGCCGTGTGGTTCTCGGCTTAGAATAGGATCACCCCAAACCTTTCCGTGGGTGTCGTCAAGGCGACTAAGGGTTTGCACCAGGGATGGGCAGCAGCGTTCTCCTGAGTATATTAAGATCATTAATGCGATCACCAATCCGTCTGCCCAAGCGTGGTGATTATGCCAAATCGCCAATGGAAAGCCCACAACAAGTGTCATTCTATTGGGGAATTTTGTGTTCAGCAGTGGATGTTTATAGGCTGATGATGATGATGAGCTGAAATTTCTATATGCTATATCTGCACACTGTTACGTGCATATGGATTGTTAGTATAGAAATGCCGTTTAATTAGGGATTGAATTTATTAAAAGCCTATGTGGTGTTGCCATAAAGATCAGAATCATCATATATGTTGGTATTCCGAACATTGTAAAAAGTTCTGTTAGCTTCTTCTTAACAGTAGCGGAGCTTAGGTCAGAACATGGAAAGGCAAAAGGAAATCTTGATAATTCATCAATAACCATTAGTATGTAGCGATTTCCAGTTTCACTAGGCAGAGGACCTTTAAAGTCAACAGAAATTCTTTCAAAAGGCGATGTTGCCTTGATTAAAGTACCTTCAGTTCTGAGAACCTTGGTTTTATCTCAGCGCAAACAGGGCATGCAGCAGTCATGAGTCTTATGTCTTCGGGAAATGTTAAATTTTTGGACCTTACCCAATGCATCATTTGCGTTATATCCGTGTGACATAGATTGTTGTGTGATTCAGATAATATGCTTATATGTGTTAAGGCTATGATATTGTTTACCCGTGAGAGCGCATCAGCTATAACAACAACTATCTAGTTACGATTTCCAAATAATATACCGTCCAGGCAAAGAAAATGTTGTAGCTGATGCACTCTCACAAGTTTCAAAGTGAATGTGAAAGAGTTGTGGCTACTTGGGTGGAACAGAGCGATTGTTTGGATTCAAGATTGTTTGTCCATCTAGTAGTACATAGAGATCGTTGGCAACAATAAATCACAGCAATAAACAGAAAGGCTATGGTAATTTATTAATTTGATCACATTAATGTTCGGAATCACGAAACAATCGCAGTTTTTAGACAAGACACAAAAAAGAGCTTACCTTACAGCAGACCTTTGGCGTAAATTAGAAGCTATAAATTAGCAAGGGTTAGTTTTTCGACAAATATTCTAAGAAAATGTTTAAACACCGTGAAATTTCCGTGGAATATGTCGACCTTTGCGTATTAGTTTCTCCAGTTTCGCTGTCATTTTGACAGGAGTGAATATCAACGATGATTTTGCCGGGGTGAATTATTCCAACTGTCAGTTGGAAATTCGCTCGATTGCTCCGGTTCCAAAACCTCAGTTGGAATTTCCACGTTGTGGTTTTGGAACCGGGATCGAGCGAAATTCGCCATCTGTCAAGTGATTGTCAAGTGAATTTCACCTTCTGTCGAGCGAATTTTTAGGTTTCGGAACGCTAGCCATGTTAAAGAAAAAAAAAGTGGATTTTTTTATAAGGGTAACATTATACACGCCAACATCACAGGTCACGTGACATGACGTTGTGGACGTGTCATTCGCAGACAGCTCGTTGGCGGCGTTGCGCAGGCTCATTTTCGTAAAAGTGCAAGAGGAGTGTTACTAATGAACAAAAGTTGAATGGTTTTAGTCGAATTACTCAGTTAATATTATAGTTAGGATAGTTAAATCTCAATAAATCAAGATGGGAAGTGAGTATTCTTGTTGTATTTGGTGGTGAAACGTGAAATCGCCTTCGACACGTATCGCTCGTTATTTTTTGGATTTCTGTTCCAATTCAGGTATATATATGTGTTTAACGTAATATAACGTTGTATTTCCATCGTTCCAGTCAAATTCCTCGAAGTTATAAAGCCGTTTTGCAGTATATTGCCTGAAATAGCAAAACCAGAAAGGAAGGTAAGCTACCACATTTACTCTTATTTCTCATATATTTTATGCTTTATTCTGTCTTAGGGCATTCTGTAAGTACATAAGACCTATTAATGTACTAAATGGAATGAATATTTGTCAATTTCATTGTTAAGAATTGAGTGAAAGTACATTTTTAAGCTCACACATAACCCTACAGATGTGGAGTGAATAACTGTAAACCTCACCAAAACTTTCAACGTGTATTTAGTCGTATTTCTAACTTAATGCTTTGTATTTCAGATCCAGTTTCGAGAGAAAGTACTATGGACAGCAATTACTCTATTTATTTTCTTAGTATGTTGTCAGGTAAGAATAATTTTTACTTTTGCTTATATCAGTGACCATATTGTAAGTCATAAATGCTGGCATGTGGTATGTTAGATAATCTGTTAAAAATAAATATGTCTATGGAAATAGAGGAAGTTTAAAATTGGTACACAGTAATGATTAGAAACAACACATTATTTAATTTACATGAAAGTGATAAAGCCATATTAGCTAGTATTATATTCATATATTGGTATCACTGATTTAAAAAAAAATACAGCATAGGAATAAATAAAGAAATCAACCATGAAAGCATTTATATCTGCCTCTTAATAAAATTAGACTAGTAATGTTGGACAAAATGTATAGCTCTGATAGAGCTTGTCTTATTAGTATTGTCTAAAATAGATTAAAATTTGCTTCTTCAGAATTAGGTCTATTTTTGTGTACTTACTGGCAACTTGCAAGTTCTTAATTACCTTTTTAAGTTTTTGGACATTACAATTTCCTTTGTGCAGATCTCTGAGTTATCATCTATAGATTATTTTTGGAGACTGATTATTGTCTGTGACATTTAACAGATTTTACAGGCAATGAATGAAACTTATTAAAAAATCTTCCTCTCTAGATCCCCCTATTTGGTATAATGTCATCAGACAGCGCAGACCCTTTCTACTGGATCCGTGTGATCTTGGCTTCGAACAGAGGCACGCTTATGGAACTTGGCATCTCTCCCATCGTCACATCAGGCCTCATTATGCAATTGCTGGCCGGTGCGAAGATTATTGAAGTTGGTGACACTCCTAAAGACAGGGCTCTGTTTAATGGAGCTCAGAAATGTAAGTCAATCTCAAATTCAAATTCAAATAGTTTATTATAAATTACCAGACACATAGATTTTTACAGTCATCCTTAAAATTGTATGATTACATCAATTGAGTACGATTAAAATATAGAAATTGACAGGACAATGCATATTAGAGCTCCCACACTAGACCATGCAGTCTGTATCAGGGAGCCTGAGTTTACAGGTTACATAGAAAACTGGGACAGAATAAATATTGTTGGAAGGAAAAAGAAAGTTATAATATTATTAGGAGGGTGAGAGAGTGTGATTGTGAGTGGTACTGTGGAGATTATGAGAATAATGTATGTGTGATGTATGTGTGTGTGTGTGTGTTTGTGTGTGGTGTATGATTATCTTAAATAATCTAATAATAATGAAATAATATTTATCTTAAATAGTATTTCAATAAAATGTTCCTCAATTTCAGATATACATATTTCAGATATCACACTGGGTCTGTAGGAATGTGTTTGTTCCATAAAATTAATGCAAAATGGGCACTATCACTTCCTTCTTTTTCAAAATGTCACTATGCACAGACTTAACACAATCTTACATTTGTATTAACATTAAACTTGTATTCAGTGGCAAGTTGCCAATAACTTTCATTCAACAGTTAAAAGCCATATTTATCTTACCAATTTATATATTTGGCATATAACAGAATTTTTTTCTAATCTGAAATGTCCATAAGGAAGATTAGATTACTATATGGATTTATTTAACTGATTGTTCAAAGCCAATATGCGACAATGTTATGTTTATGCCTAAAAATGATTATGAAGATTGAATTGGCTTCTTTCTAGCACCGGAAGAATCACCCATGTTTTCTCCAATAATCACATGAGAAAAAATATTTTCTGCTGATAAAACTATGCTGTAAGATATAAGCTTTCCCTGAACGAAGTTTCTAAAAAATCTATTCTGTTATTATGGTGATATTGTGTATAAACATCCACAATTTGACAATTATAATATTAGGAAGGTGACCATGAACTCTGGTGTTCAGTAACCAGCTATGTTGACAGTTTACATGGCCTTCCCTAATGCTAATTAATCCAATGCAAATTACTATTTTAAGATATTTCAGGAAAATTATAAAGAAAAATTGATATAACCCACACAACATAAAACAACATACACTTTGCATATTTTTAAGGAGGGGAACCTAAGTGTTGATTTTGTTACAGTATTCGGCATGGTGATAACAGTGGGCCAGGCTATTGTATATGTGATGACTGGCATGTACGGCGAGCCTAGCGAAATCGGCGCCGGCGTGTGTCTGCTTATCATCATCCAGCTGTTTGTTGCTGGCCTTATTGTGTTACTTCTCGATGAGCTGCTACAGAAAGGTATGTGGTAATCTAACTCTACAACTTTAACAGTGTTTGTGCTTTATTAGGAGTCTCGCAATAGCACCCTCTTATCTATTTCTGCTGCAAAACAGCAATGCGATCATTGTTGCATTCCAGTTTGCAGGGTATTAGAACCAATGTAATTATAGACACAAGACAGTCTTACATAGTCCTCTGAGTGGCAACACACTTGTGTTCCTGTATAGGCGATGGTCATATCTTAGCATCAGGGTCTTAGCTGTCCACTTTACACCATAAAAGTAAAGCTGCTATTTAATATCAACTATCTATGTATGTGACACCACTGAAAAAGATCAACATGAACGGAGTGCCTTATTATTGGTTTATTCTTTTGCCATTTTAACTATCAGCTCTACAAAAACGGTAGTTAAATATGTAAATCATTGCAGGATATGGACTCGGCTCCGGTATTTCTCTCTTCATCGCCACCAATATCTGTGAGACCATCGTCTGGAAGGCCTTCTCTCCTGCTACTGTCAATACTGGTAAGTTATCCCTTTAATTCATTACACTCTAAAGTTTATAGCCAAGTTGGTTCCACTGGGCCACAATTTTACACAGTTTATTTAACAAAGCTCTGTACTTTTTCCTAGGTACTAATACTAGTACTTATATAAGTAGCTATTTATTATTTAAGCTCTTAAAACCAACAACCTAGTACCTCTTGATAACAAATACTATCGACTAGTGTTGAAATGAAGTTTTGCTCCTACAGGCCGCGGCACAGAGTTCGAAGGCGCCGTGATAGCGCTGTTCCACCTGCTGGCCACGCGGCCCGACAAGGTGCGCGCGCTGCGCGAGGCCTTCTACCGACAAAATCTGCCCAACCTCATGAACCTGCTCGCCACTGTGCTCGTCTTTGCTATAGTCATATACTTCCAGGTAAAATCACCTCACAAATCTATCATTGTAACTACCACCGACTATATACTGCACTTTCTAGCAACAAATTTATACCGCTCACCAACCGCGCACGTCATCTTAGATGCGACCAATCATAACATGGCTGTACCTTGACCGGACCAATCAGCGTGCAGTTCTCTTATACAAATTGTAGAATTAGGTGTCCCTTGGGCTTGTTAGTGGATGGTATAGATCATACAAATCACGAATCACGAAAGCGCGAGTAGCGGGGAATTCCGAACCTATCCGAATTAGTATTCGTACAAATATTATATTTGAGAATGAGAATGTACTATGGTCTCCTTTATTACTCGACAAATATCTCGAACACAAAGTTAAGTGCTTATGATATCTACCCAACTAACTTAAACTATGCTTTTCTCCCCTTTTTAAAGCACTTTATTTATTTACGAGCTAGAAGGACACGTACGGTTGCTAAATTTGTTGTTAGATGTATAAGCTACCATTAAAAAACCTATTGGTACATACATTACCGGATCGGAGATCGAAGTCGGACCTCTTGACATTGTAGGCCGCATCATTCCCACGGCGCCACCTACGCTATACACTATATTGTTGAATATTAATTATTGGTTTTTCTCAGGGCTTCCGCGTCGACCTACCTATCAAGTCGGCGCGCTACCGCGGCCAGTACTCATCGTACCCCATCAAACTTTTCTACACCTCCAACATACCTATCATCCTCCAGTCTGCTCTCGTCTCTAACCTCTACGTTATATCTCAGGTGAGTCTAATATATTCAATAATATATTTATTTTTATTGCTAGGTCAAAAGAATTATAACATTTGTCAAGTTTTTTAGCAGGATTTCAGTCATATGAAATAAGGAAGCTTTTTTATTTTGTTTTTAAACATTTTATTGTACCAAAATTGACAGTAATAACAAATACGTTTGTCTTTCTGTTCACTAGATGCTATTTATGTTTTGTACCCTTATTATAGTTCTCCGTTTATATATTAAAAATCTGTCTTTGGCTAATGTTAAATTTATATTATATATTATTGTAAACTAGCTGTAGATTTGTTGTTGTGACAAACAACGTTGGACCGCCTCATTGGCCCACTAGCTTGATTATTTGACTCGAGCTCCTGAGGTCGTGGGTTCGATTCCCACCAGTGACAGACAACTTTGTACAAGCTGGTGCCAGTCTAGATGTTATATTTGTTAATAGTCCAGCCCTTGTTTAATTCCCATAGCACAGGAAAACCTCTATGTTTTGGGCTTAGGCAAGTGTATATGTATATATGTAATATTATTATAACTTTGTATAATTTGTAGAAGTAGTCAAGATTGTATATTTGTTGTTTGATACAATATAATACAAAATTTATTTATTATATCAACACAAAGATTAATAATGATTATAAATGTTTAAAATTAAAAATGGGTACAAATTTATCTTTTGTGAGAGACTGGTGCCTAAAAAAGGATGAACCTGTGATATCAGGTCACCAGGCTCCCACCCCTCGGAAATTAGGCACATCACTTTGCTCCTCCAAGCAATGATGATAACCTCTCAGTACAGATAATTCTGAAAGCCATACTAAACGAAACCAACCTCTCCCCACAGATGTTAGCAGTAAAATTCAGTGGTAACTTCCTGGTGAACCTTCTGGGCGTGTGGGCGGACGTGGGCGGGGGCGGGCCCGCGCGGGCGTACCCCGTGGGCGGGCTGTGCTACTACTTCAGCCCGCCGGAGTCGCTCTCGCACATCGCCCAGGACCCAGTGCACGCGGTCCTCTATATCTTCTTCATGCTGGGCTCTTGTGCTTTCTTCTCCAAGACGTGGATCGACGTGTCCGGCTCCTCGGCTAAGGACGTGAGTATTGAGCTTTGTTTTAGTATTAAGAGGGTCTTTGCATTTTCTTCCGATTCAATACGTTCTTCGGTTTTTTTTCGTGGGGATCTACGCACACAGGCCTGTCTCCCAACGCACTTTATGTATGACAAACGTGGTAAAATATACCTATGCGTCGCGGCCCCGATTGCCGGGGCACCTAGACGAATCGCGTATGACTATCAATGTTGCGGTACATTGATTTTCATGCGGGTAGAAATCAATTAGGTTTGCATTGAATTTTTTAGGTACGTTTATGATGACGTGTACTAGTGCTTATTCTGTACACATACGCACTTTTGCGCTGTCGCTACCAAATACATAGTCTAGTAGCATAGTCAGGTCATTTACCATTAACAGAGAAAATGAGGCGATTCCCCTCCGTGTTGCTTTAACAAGTGAACAGTTGAGTACGCGTGCCCGCTGCCGCTTTGAATAGAACGGTTACCTATACCTTATGTTTTTTCTTTAATTTATTTTATCTAATTGTTTCTCTCCACAGGTCGCGAAACAGCTGAAGGAACAGCAAATGGTGATGCGTGGACATCGAGACAACTCCATGATCCACGAGCTGAACAGGTACATCCCCACCGCGGCCGCGTTCGGAGGCCTGTGCATCGGAGCCCTGTCGGTGCTGGCCGACTTCCTCGGCGCCATCGGCTCGGGAACCGGCATCCTCCTGGCTGTGACTATCATATACCAGTACTTCGAGATCTTTGTGAAAGAACAGGCCGAAATGGGCGGCATGAGCACGCTACTATTCTAAAATCGTTAATAGATATCCAAAGACAACGCTATGGGAACTTTTTTAATTTTGTGGTGTCGCGCAGCGTTGTCTCTGGACGCAGTGGAGTGCGTGACGCGTGTGTGGGTTATGTGCTATTTATATGAGATGAACTTTATATAATAAAATAATTTTACGACAAGTACAGACGTTGTTTTCATCAAGTCCTCGGGTGGAATCGGCGAAAGTTGAACTTGACCTTGAGCAGACCTTACTAACTCCGATGGTCCGACCGAGCCACCATAGTAAAAACCGCAGAACTAAATTTTAAAAGAAATGAGGTCAAGTTTTGAGCAAATGCTACTACGGTGATTACAGTAAAAGTAATAATATAATGGGGATCAACCACATAAAAAGATTTTTATTTTTAATTAGTACTTATTATTAATTCAGTTTTTTTTGAAATTATTAAAATCCATCAAGAAATGACGCAGTTTTAAAGTTTGTAACTTTTCAAAACGCGCGCTCTTTTTATGTCGACGTCACTTGTTATAATGTTCACGCCCTCGTGTTTTGTTTACGGCAGACTGCGCTAGTGTGCGCACTCCGCGACGCGACGGATAACATCACTTCCGGTCACTTCCGTTTTTGGAACTATTGCACTGGTATTGCTGTATCGTCTTTTCGTCGTCGTATCATTTTTTTATCCAATTGAAATATTTTTTTCATAGTATGTATTGGGTTTCTTAGCGCTAAATAGCTGCATGTTTAACAAATTGACCGATCCTCATAATCTTAAAGGAAGCGAGATCAAAAGTTTTGAGCAAATCTTACTATGATGGATGATCTCTGTAAAACCAATATAATCTTTAAATTAGAAGATACAGGTCATACCACGATAATTTTTCGCACCTCATAAATCCCCTCAAAGTTTTACTTTCATGATTTACACTAATTGGTTATTAAATTAGATAACAGATGCACATTTTAAACTGTTATCTAATTTAATACCCAATTAGTGTCAATCATGAAGGTAAAAACTTTGCGGGGACTTATGAGGTGCAAAAAGTTATTTTGCTTGATGGTATGTGTAAAGTCAAGCATAGCTTTTGTCGATTTCACACGCTTTTATATTCTCTGCGATTCCTTCCAATAACTATAGAGTATTTTTTATTTATATCTTGTTTTATTTTGTAAGTTTTGTAACCATCCAAACTTGTTAAGAGTACTTATCTTACAAAACTTGACGCATTTAAGTTGATGTTGGACTTTGAACAATATGTAAAAGACAGTTATAGTTATAATAGTAGTTTTGTGTTGTGAATACTGTTGTTTGAAATTCAGACGCATATATCATTCTGTTGGTCCGCTCAGAGTGAATATGTTATAGAATAGTTTACGTACCACATGACAGTTCAGTAAATAATTTTAAGAATACAATGTTTCTTATTTATTTTCAGTATCAACCATTGATTTGCTAATTTTTTGGGTAACAATGAATTTACCGCGAACGCAATAAAAAAATCTGACAGTAGAAAATTGTACATATTGGGCACTAACTAAGTCCTGCTTGTGTCAGAAAATTCGACATTATGAGCTGGAATCACGGTATGCCCAACGATCTCTATGTACTACTAGAAGGAGCGTTCTAAACAATCGCTCCTTTCCACGCAAGTAGCCACAACTCTTTCACATTTACTTTGAAACTTGTGCAGTTACTACTCAGAACATTTAATTATTTACTAAATATTGACAATATTTACCCGTAGCGCCAATATTTAGTAATAATTAAATGTTTTGCGTAGTAACTGCACAAGTTTCATTGTGAATGTGAAAGAGTTGTGGCTACTTGCGTGGAACAGAGCGATTGTTTAGAACGCTCCATCCAGTAGTACATAGAGGTCGTTGGGTATGCCTTATACCATTCACGCACACAACAATATCATATTTCCCCTCAGGTTGATAAAATGATAAAATAATAATTTGCTATAAAGCCACTAACACTGGCGCGGTGTCCTCGATAAAATTCCATGTCGTTGATCTCGACTCATATTTAGTAAACTTCCTAAAATACTTTCTTACATACATCCATCAGCTTGTGGACGTATCCAACATGTTTAGACAGGTAAAGTTATCCGTGTGGTTCCCGGCCAAGAATAGGGCCACCTCCAATCGTCCCATGTGAGTGTCGTCAAGACGACTAGGGGATTGCACCAGGAATGGACAGCAGCGTTCTGTGTATAAAGATTATTACTGCGATAACCAATCCGCCTGCCAAGCATGGTGATTATGGCAAATCCTCAAATGGACAGCCCACAAAAATTGGCATTCTGGAAGGCTTATGTTCAGCAGTGGACGTATTTCGGCTGATGATGAGTGATTAGTAAGTACTTCATAGTCCCTCGTCATGGAAGAAAAAAATGGGTCCCCTTCGTTACCTCCCATAAGGGCGGCAGCGCCACCAACAAGTTTTCACTTTAATAGTGTTTGCGGTTACAAAAAAAAACGCGAGTTTAATCAAACTTTTTGTCTTACAACAAAAATCAATATTGGATAGTAATGTAATCCAGTTGCAACCCTTATTTCAAAATTAATTTATTAGGAAAATCAACGGCGATACATAGTTTAAATTAACAGCTTATTACAGATTTTCTTATTTACCCCAAAAGTAGTGTCTGCGGGTCTGTCTATATCAGTGTATGTGAGTAACTGAGTAGATGATGAATAGTATGATAAATATGGGGGGGGGGGGGGGGGGATGTTTACAAGTCAAACAACAAAGCACTTTTTTAAAGTAACTTTAATCTTTCACTAAACATGCAAAATACAAGGTTAACACAAGATTTCTCCAAGATAGATAACAATTATATGGATGGTAACCAATTTATAATATACAAAACAGAGTTCCTTCCTACAAAATGACACAGTAATCAGGGTATAGAGTTATGCACAACTAGGACTGCCAGTTGGATCGACCGTCGCGCCTCGATGGGGAGGGCAGAGGACCCTGCCACACATCCACGATACTCCATACAATCGAACGGATTTAATCGATCACCTAATATTATTACAGACGCACTAACCTCGACGACCTCCTCGGCGGAACGGGTAGCTCTCGGACGGCCATGCCGGAGGTTGCGGGTTCGAATCCCGCTAGGGGCAAATGTTCGTATGATGAATATGAATGTCTGTACCCAAGTCTTGGATGTTTATATATTTATTTAAGTATGTCTATCCGTTATCCAGTAACCATACCACAGGCTCTGCCTAGTTTGGGACTGGATAATTGGTGTGAATGTCTGAGATATTTATTTATTATTATTTATTTATAACCTGTCCGTGCGCGTAAACTATCAAGAGAGGGACAACGTTATACGTCAACACATAAGTGCTTCTCTTTCCCACTACGCGATATGCTTTATTTTGCGGGGGAGGTGAGTGTCGCTTCGTACCTAGTAATATTTAGCTGTTGTACAAACCAAAAACGTAAGTCAAATCGTCAGTAAAAATTCAGTAAATGCTCACAATTTGGTACTTACGTCGTTTTAGGCTAAGACGTCTTTGACATACTGTGTTTATGGTTTGGGCGGCAGCGTGTTTCGCATTGGGGAAAGGATAAGTCCACAGTAGATGAGTGAATAGCTCATGATTCTATGACCAGGCTTGTTAGGACCAGCTTTGCCCCTCTATTATTTATGTTAGCATTTATAGTTCCATTATACAAAGTACCTACCGAAGCACTATCTGTCTGTCCGTCGGATAACTCCAAAACTACTGACTGATTGAGCTAGATGAAATAATTCTTACATTGCGTGTATTTTGATGACTTTTTTTGTTACACAGTGAGTGATGGAAAGTTGAATTTGGTGTAAAAAAAAGGTCATGGCTTACAGCCACGTCTGTTGATTTTTCCACGGTGTTGCAAGATAATACCTATTGTTCCGCTAGTGGCTTAGTTATTTGGATAGTATTATAGGTCCCCATCTAAAAAAAACAATGGTACTGATCGGCGGCGAAATACAAAGTACCTTGTACAACATCAAATTTTACAATGCCAACGTGGTAAACCCTGCTAGCTTACAAACTCGGCTTTGGCGACGGATCACTGGCGGTATAACTATCGCCGCCAAAAGGTTAAATCAGCCACTCAGTTAAATGGCTAAGTAGTTAAGTAAATTCCGGACATTCAATTGAATGGCAATGTTGTTTAGCCAAATTGTTAAACAGAAACGTTTACCAAAGGAACTGAACGTCGCAGAAATTAAATTTAAATGGCCTGGCGCTTTTGGTTCAGACGATTCCAAAGAGCTAATTTCAATCAGCCAACACGTTGAATTAATTTAACAAACGGCCTAGTCATTAAATTAAATGTTGGCATCAATGAACTGCCTAGCCATCCAACTGAGTGGCTGATTTAACCATTTGGCGGTGACATAACCATTTAAACAAGCTAGTTTCATCTGCCCAGCTATGAGTATGGAAGACCGTTGTCCACCAGCGGTCTTTGGCAGGCGGATGATGGACAGGTAGTTACATAGCAATACATCTAACGGTTAGAGGCACTTTGAATTATCTTTTTTTATGTATGTGCTAATAAAAACCTATTTGATTGTTAATTTTATTGCTATTTAGTATTGTCAAGTCTGAATTTGGTTTCATCAACAATTTAATCATAGGCGCTAGACCATCATAGCATAGAACTGTCCAAAATACTAATAAATAGCAATTGATAATAGTTATTTTAAATCATTTTATACATGTCAAAAATACATAGTTTGAAAGTCGGTTATTGTTAATTTCATTTTTATATGTCTTATTCACAGTAAACCAGTTACATTGTTACACAAAATTGAAATCAAGCACTTCACAAAACTGAAATCAAGCGCTTTACTTTTACACAAAATTGAAACCAAGCGCTTTATCCATAAATATGATGCTTAAATATCATATACAAAGCTTGTATTACTAGTATATTTCTTTTAATGTTAATAGGATTCTTGATTATTCCTTGCGTTGGTAAGTAATTAATGAGAGTTTTATAGTTACTGTTATCGTCATTATACCTTCGTATTAAAATTCCTTTTATTATTGTTAATTACGTCCAAACAACGCCAGATTACGAGATGCTCAGACCAATAAGTACAATATTGGTTTGAGATGAAAAGTAATATTATTTAAAAAAAAACCATATCCCGTTAGATAAAATATAATGTTGATGATAACGGCGAAGTTCGCAACACATCACGTCAAGGGGCGAAAAGCGGGAGAAAGAAAGCCACTTTGCGACATTACATTGCGCAAAGTGGCGATACTCTGCCTACCCCTCTGGGACCAAGGCGTGAGCATTATGTATGTATGGATGTATGTAAAATATGTTTCCTACAAAGTCTATAAAACGTCTTTATCATTTGTAGTGATTTGAATGAGAATGCGAAAGTAACATGACGTCATACGTCGTTCTAAAACAATTTAAAGATGTAAAGGGGCACAACATCAAATATTTTAAAAGCCACCTTAGTTGTGCGCGGCGTATTTGGAAAAATAATATTTTACTCTTTTCAGTTCCACCATCGCAAATAACACATCTATTTTCTGTGGTATAAATTGAACCACCAATTCTCTCATCGAAACCATAAACGCGGAAAGTGAAACTGTCCTAGTCAAAAAAGCAGTATTATGGACAAGGATGGTTTGACTTACTGCGTTTATGGTTTGGAGACGGCAGTCAGGGTCGGAGAAAGACTGGCGATCAACTGATGCTAAGTTACCATAGTAACCTCTAACACGTTGGAACACCGGCCAAGTTTGGATTCCCCAGCGATTATGAAACTCTCACTAAAACCTATCTCAACATACCTATATCTGTTACTGACTTACACATAACGTCTAGCTATAAAAACAAAGATGTGTGTGTAATGAAGAAAACATTTATTATTTTAAAACAACATCCGTGAAAGGAGCAAAGGATAAAACAAATAAAAATAACTATAAGAATAACAGTGCCAATTATTTCTAGTAAAAGTGGAATAAGTCACTTTTCATAAAATTAGAAAGAAACAAAAGATTTTTTCTCTTGCTCTACAGGGGGTGTCCTGCCGCAAGATATTCGTTATATTATACCAAAGTGCAATTTCGAAACAGTAATTTCGAAATTCTAACAAACCATCAACAGTTATCTCAAACAAATCAACCTAAATATTCACAAGGTGGTGTCTCAAAGCTGACTGAACCGATAAAATAAAAAATATAATCTAAAAAATAACAACAAGTTCAATTTGGAGCCCACCAGGCATCTGAACACCGAAATCCTATAGAGATAGAACGGTGATGGCGACATGCGTGCCAACAATATGCAATATATTGCAAAAACTATCAAATGCTTACTCCGAAAAACGGCACGCGCGGAACTGAAGTAAACAAATGGCTATAACCGTTCTATCTTGATAGGATCTGTGCATCTGAAACTCTAACTGGATACTATACACTAGAGATTTCGCTAATTTAATCTTTCATTTTGTACATGGTTAATAATAATAGCACTTAAATATTACATCTACAATCCGAACTTAGTTAAAATGGTGATTTAGAATATGTACGGGTCACGCCCGGCGTGTGAACGCTATCCCATATTTACACCTACAATCCAAAGCATGTCTAGTTCTAGTATGTACATATCAGAAGAAATACTCCATATTTTCCAACTTATAGAACTAAATCTTTCCAAGACTAGTTCGTTTGAATCATCAAATTCAATTCAAAATTAGAAGCATTTACTCCTTCGTCACAATTTACCGCGAACGACTCGTTCAGTTAATCATTCTTTGCATAAATTCGCGTTCTCCAGATTTTAAAATCCATAGTTGCATAATTTAGACCTTTTCGATACGCACGGCCATCTCCAGACATGTTAGTCTGACATGCATAGGATTTTAAATATCCTATGTAAATTGGTTGTTTGCCTCGATACCAGCACTAGAGCGAGCGATTGCGATGCCAAGAAAGAAGCATCAGACTTTAATGCATAGGCTGATGTAAATAGGCTAAAATATACCAAAAGGCGAAGTCACAAGATCGTTTATCGCTCGCCACCGTGCAAGTGTCATGCGTAAAAGTTATTATACTAAATCTTTTACAACCATTCGAGGATAAATATAACGTAGGTAGCCTTCAGTTATTTTCAACAGAACACACTCTATTTCATTTCTATATTCATGTCAATAAGGCTGACTTCAGTCATATGCGCAAATGGGCAGACGTATGTACGACCATTCAGCGCAGGCCAGGCAGAAAGCAGCGCGGTTGATTTTATGACAATTAATAAACGTCTTTACAAGTATACGAATAAAGTTCAAAAGCGGAAGCGCGAGCATACACGTCGCTATCCGCTGGATACATTTTACTACATGCAATTTGGAACTTTATATTAATACTTTTAAAGGCAGTTGTCAGCTATCAATCTGCGGTGATGATCTCCGCTAGGTTTGCATTGACTCTAAGTCAGTTTAACAAACCTACGACGCAAATGAAGGTTCCGTGTCATATTTATTTTCGAACAGTACATGACAGACAAAATGGAGGCTTGCCGTAACACCAAAAAAAACGCAAGTTAAAATAAATTACAATAACGCGATGTGTTAAGCAACTGTCTCGATCTCTTCTTTTATGGGCGGCTCGGACGTCGGCAAGGTCTTAGTCGGGGAGTTGTAAGGTTTTATCTTCAACTTCCTCGCCTCGCGCCTTTGCTTTTTCTGCTGCATCACAAGCCTCAACTGATCCAGCTTGCATTTTGTTTTGGAGTTATCGATGGCTAGAGTTTTGGCCGTGTCACACTTTTTGCATGATACCCCGGATATGGATTTCCCTGTGCATGATGAGCATGTGGGGTCTAGACGGATGCATGTGCAGTCCTTCTGGTTGCAGGGGCAGGGTCTGGCGTTGGAGCTGGAGGTGGAGGGCAGGTGGCCGTCGCACTGGCCGTAGGAGCAGGACGGTTGGCTGCAGCCCAAGCACTTGTTGCCGTCATCTCCAGTACTCGTTGAACAAGAGTGTTTGGACTCCTTCTGAAATGTACACAATAAAATTATATACTTTTGGTATGTTAATAATTAAAATTGAGATAAGTTTAGATAGAACAAACTGTCCAAGGGTAAATCGCAAGGATTTCTTGATTTCTTTGGCGCAAAACAGACAAATTAATCAACTTGCTATAAAAAGTACTGAAAATTATACATCTCCCAAAAAATATGTATGATTTTTGAACTCCTGGCATAGCAATAATTTCATTGTAATATTTTAATTAGTTCTGAGATAAACGGAAAGAAAAAGTTGCAGCACAGAAATTATATCTCAATGCCAAAGAAATCAGAACTTCAGTGCGAATCACTGCAAAGTTTCATTAGTTTTGCAGTAGTTTTTGGGTTTGTTTTTTACACAAATCTTTATCAGACTTAGGCGTCCAGGGTATATAACACAAATAGCTAGTCTCTTGATTTATGGTAGGTGATAATGACCTCAAAAAAGGTACAATGGGATTTATTTACATGAAAAAAGTTCTGCATTCATTGGGAAGGAATATGTCCAGAAGTGGAGTGAAGTTATAAAAGACTATAACAGAATTTTTTACAAATATGTAACGAGGTGGTAATATAGTAAAGTAACCCATTACTTAAACTTAATTGTATTGTAACCATTTTAATTAGGATAATAATAAGATGCTGGATGCGGACGGCGGAAGACCGGGTGTCGTGGCGTTTATTGGGGAAGGCCTATATCCAGCAGTAGACTTTTAGGGACTGACATGATGAATAATAAGATACATTTGTACGGAGAAAAGATGCAAGTTCACAGTGACTCCCGTATCCAAGAGAAGGTACCAAAAGCAGAGGTCATCCAATAAGACGATGGGAAGACGAGCGCAAACAGACTCTAGCACCATAATGGACGAGAGTGGCACAAGACCGAACATACCGAAGAGAAATGGAGGAGGTCTATGCCAGAAGGACTCCGAAATAAGAAACATTTTTAAATATAAAAATAATCCTTAGTAATAAGAGTAATAATGAAATTGAAGTATATTCAGCAACAAAGGCAATTTTATTTATAAGTTTGTAATAAGGTAATTAGTACCTGTGACAAAGCGATGGGAGGCGTAGCGCACAGTAAGTCGTTCAATATATGTATTATCGTGGAGATGTCTCTCTTTGGGCGGCCATATCTGAAACACAAACAAACAACACTCAGTCCTGACTCATATTGAAACAACGAAGTTTTATAAAAACCCAAATGAAGTTCATGTGTGGCGAGTAAACAAATGATAAAAACAACAGAAAAGTCTAGTATTTAATCTTATGCAAAGATGACATAATCATAAATTCATAACACTGATGTGTAACTGTGTATCAACGGTTTTTCCTCATTCAAAAAAAACCTATATTCTTGAAGACACACTGTGGTTTTATTCAAATTAAAGTATAGTTGGTAAATAATAACCTACTATTTGTAAAGGAACTAGTAATTAAAGACAAAAAAGCACTGAGTTTCATTTTCCAGGCAATATTCTGGGCTGTGTATGAAATAGTAACTTTATTAGTGTTTAAAAAAACATGTCAAGTCTATTTTTGTGCTTGTTCACAGAGGGGGTGTCATGTCATATTGCATTGGTAGCTTAGTTAATAACTAATTTATTAAGGAACTTAGTACTCAAAACTCACAGACAAAAGAATGATATGTAAATTCTTTGTAAATTATTGTAAACCTCACCTGTCTTGAAGAGCAGGATTCAGTGTGCCCGAGAAGGTTCCTGAATATATTCCTTTGCCATGATGCTTCATGGACTCTATCACAGCTCCAGGACCAATCTTTGAGCGCACTGTCTCCTCTGCAGCTCTGATATCAACCTTATTTGTTAGCACTTCCTTAGACAGCTTTTTTAGTTTCTGAGTGAGATTTTTCGATGCCTCTATAAGAGCTTTGGCATCAACAACTGGGTGTATTATTGGCACCCTTAAGGTTTTTGCTTTGGGAGCTTTAACATCAACAATCGGGCGTATTACTGGCACCCTTAGGGGTTTCTTGAGAGCTTTAGGCGCTTTAAAGTCTTGTTTTGATGTAGATGGTGTGGCTAACTCTTCTGTTTGCTCAGAACTCGTGCTTGGACTTGGTTGGAGTATTAGTTTTCTTGTATTTGTTATATAAGGCTCGGTTCTGGATGTAGAAGGCTGTGCCAAGTTACTCTCCTGTCGAATTTGCATTCTTTTCTTGTGTTTATTGACCACAGACTGCATGAAAGCTTTCTGCTTACTCTGTCCGACAGGGTGCTTGAATTTAGAGGTTTTATGAAGCAAATACTGAAAGCGCTTGTTCTTCAGAGGTTCATTTATGCTTTGGAAAGAAGGCAGTGTACCTGAAGTAGATTCTTGCCCATGGCTTGTTGTGGCCAAATTTGATATCTCTCTATCCATTAACTCGTCTTGCTCCTCAAACAGGCCTTTATCTACTGCACTATTGAAGAGGTTTTCCATTGGATACTCATCTATGGTACTCTCAGCGAGGAATGAGCTTTGGTCAGTGAAATTGTCACCATCATCACTGAGAGAACTGTCAGGGGTGAGGGATGAAGTAGAGGGACAGGGACCAGGGGGTTTGTCATTTATGGCACTTGTGGAAGGAATCACTTCACTGCTTAATTTTTTACTTGTCAGCAATTCTATCAAGTTACTTTTCACAGTGTGTGCAATGGCTGTCTCGACACTTTCAGATGTTGCATCTATGGGACTAGACACCAAATTAGACAGTGATTTAATAGGGGATGGTTCAGTTTCAACAGATGTGTCTGACATATCTGAGAGGGTACAATTTGAAGTGTCCATCAATTCATCTTTATCATCACTAGTTTCAGATTTCTCATCATATTTCTGTTCAGTCATGGACCGGTAGCATAAATCAAAAGCATTTTGTAGCATTTCCAAATCCTGTTTCTGTAGAATTTGAGTCTCATTTTCCTGTTTGTTTATATTATAACTGTCCACACAAGTTTCGTCATTTTGTGAGGGTTTCTGTGGTGAGCTTTGAGGGCTGGATGTTTCCCTGGTGTCACTCTTTATATGTATTGAAGAGCTGGTGTCTTTTGTGGGTGTGGTGGTCCTCAGGGACCGAGAACTACCAACAGAGCTGGAGTTTAGTGTCGACAGCTGCAGTTGGATCAACATCATGTGGTCTCCTAACCTCATGGTGAGATTTAAAGGCGATTTCCCACTAAGGAAATCATTTACTTGTGTATCATTGAGGGATTCCAACGCTTGCATCACAGAATTTTCGGGCCTTTGACTCTGTAAACAATGGTAAAAGTTAATGAAATAATGTCTAATTAGGCAATCAAGTGGAAAAGATATATGCTTTGATTAGTTTCACGTTGTGAAACACGTGATTATCATGAGGTATCGAATTCGGATTTAGAAACAACGTGACATGCTCACCAGAAGGCCTGTTTCGACGCTCGGAAGCAGAATGACGCGCGAGCCGTCGAGGAGACCATTCTCGTCGAGAGTGCCATCCCTCAGTTGCCTGTGAACACCACCTTACATCAATACAAGAGTCAAAGGACGCGGATGCGTCATCGTATCGACGCAACATTTCCGCAATGTTTGACAATAGAAGCTTGGCGTCTCAAGCCATAGAACTCACCTTTCGCGGTGCAGCAGGCATATTCGATCCTTGGACACTTTCAGTTTCTTAGAAACCAGCTTTTTCAGGTGCTCCACTGTATTTTTACCGTTCAAACTGATAGAGAAATTCCCACCCGTCGTCGTTTGTATATTCAGCGTTATGTCTGTAGTCTGAGGAGAACCACACCCGTACACTTCTGTTCCCGTTGCACGTTCCATATTTTCCACATGAATTTCACTAGAATTTGCGAGGATCACAGTTTCACGGGCTGACTACTTATCTATTAGATTACACAGCTATTTTATTGCAGTATAGAAATAACAGGGTCACACGCCAGACCCCCAGATTTTGATGTGGCCGTCGGTGTGACCAGTCTCTTTTCGCGATATCCCGTTATTTTTTTCTACAACAGCTGATGCGAAGCGATTGTTTTACGTTCCTTTACACGTGATATACCGTGTCTACCGATTATTGCTTCAAAAAGAGTAAAATTACTATTAGTATTTACAGAATATATGCTCAAAGATAGATAAATTAATGTAAACAAGGTGTTTTCATATAAAACTACAACTAAAAATCAAAAGCTATCGCAAGGTTTTTGACATTTTGGTGTAGGCAAGTTTAAGATAGTAATGTCATATGCCTGCAACGGAGCACAAACGTCAAATAGGGACTTACGTCATACGACGCTACGAAGGCTTTATGCGGGAGATTCAAAATTGAACGAATGGGCGTGTTCATAAAAACTAGATAAAAACCAACCACGGACCATTGATAACGGGAAGATACGCAGTTATTCTAAATTCTAATTTTCCCAGTGATACCGCTATCTCCTTTTATATTATGCATGACGTGGTTTCGTGGGTAAAATATGTTGAAGTTTCGTTTCGTATTGTTTATTTTATTGGCGCGTTAATTTTCACGCTTGCATCATTTCATAAGACACATGAAGCGACAGCGGACAGTATCGCTTTACGAAAGCGCTACTAAATCTTCCGTTATAGCAAAGATAATAGGTTATAGCTAGTCTTACATTACAATGTATGACAAATCATATCATAGACTGTCCGACTGTTTTTGGTCACTAAACCAAATTAAAGCGCGCTATAACACTAGCCTAGCCTCTTCAAATTTCGCTCGTATGCCTAATTCTGGCACCAACGCGGATTGCAATTCTGAATAGACAGAACAAATATCGGTAATTAGTCGAATTTAATCGCAATTACTAGATTTAGTCGGTTGCCATTTAAAAGTTATCGGGGTATGCCAGAATAAGGCCTACCTTTTGCTTAAGGATTCCATTATTTGAGTAACCAATAAACTTCCTTAAGATATCTACCTTTCCTTACTCTGTCGCTATGCTTTTATTTTCCTTGGGAAAAGTTGCCTGAAAGAAATCGCTTTAAGCGATAAGACTGCCTTTGTACATTTTCCATAAACTTGTTATTTTTTAATGTGTGTGCAATAGTTTATCTATCTACGACATATTTTTTATCCTAGTCACTCATAAGATGACAAACTGTATTATACAGTTTGGCGGAGTTATTGTATGTATATTTTTTGATAAAAAAAAAACACTTTATAAGACATGTTGGCCATTTATAAAATGATATAAATTGTCACGTATTAGACATGTTGGCCACTTATAAGAGGACGGCTTAGTCACGTACTAAACATACTGGCCACTTATGAAACGATCTGGTTTATAATAGATTGGCCACTAGCATAAATTAGACGTGAATTGTGTAGAAGCAGATATAGTTCCACTGTAATGTATACAGTGTAGCGACACACCATTGCCAAACTTATACGACCCATGTTAGGTGTCATCAGCACCACGATTACAATGCTAATCGTACGACCTTTACGTCGCGTTTTGCCTTGGCGAAATTTCAGCATAGTGTGGCGTTACATTTAATATACTATAATATGTCAGACATTCACACCAATTATCCAGTCCCAAACTAGGCAGTACTAGACAACGGATACACATACTTAAATAAATATATAACCATCTAAGACTTGGGTACAAACATTCATATTCATCATACGAACATTTGCCCCTAGCAGGATTGGAACCCGCAACCTCCGGCGTGGCAGTCCGAGAACTACCCGTTCCGCCACGGAGGTAGGTATGAGTAGGTACTTACTATACAATAAGAAACAAGGTTTTTCCTTAACCCGCCTTTATTAAACCCAGAACCCTCCGTCCAAATAAGAACAAAAACTTAACGGTTATCACAGCAACTGTCACATTGATTGTCACAACACGACGATGCATTAAGATTATAAATAGTTCAGAAATAAGCAATAAAGGACAACGATCTCTATGTACTACTAGATGGAGCTTGGAGTTCGAAACAATCGCTCTGTTCCACGCAAGTAGCCACAACTCTTTCACATTCACTTTGAAACTTGTGCAGTTACTACTCAGAACATTTAATTATTTACTAAATATTGACATTATTTAACCGTAGTGTCAATCAATAAAGATCGTTGTTTATCAATAATTATATTGAATATATCAATAATTGAATAGAATAATTAAAGAAATTTACTATCACGGGGTTGTCTCTGCAAATAGGCCATTATAGAGCGACTGGTCAAGTCGTTATAATGAGGATCAGTCACGTTTTTTGTTAAGTATCTTTAGCGCTAAAACCCAATAGGTACTTACAATGAAAAAATTATTTAAATCGCATCAAAAATCACGAGTATACAGCAATTTCAGTGCAATAGTTCCAAAAACGGAAGTGACCGGAAGTGACGTCATGCGTTGCGTCGCGGGAAATGCGCGCAGCACACAAGCGCAGTCTGCCGTATTAAAATGCTTTGTTATTTATAGCACATACGCCATACTAATAAAAAATCTTATTATTCCATCGACATATTATTCGCTCCTCATTATTTACGCTCGACTAATTAAATAACATATTCATTCTTGGTAATTATTGACTACAATTATAATATTTAACATAATGCATCATCATATACAAAATACATCTCTTAACATAAACATTGGTTATAAAAAAGCAACTAAACATATCATTTGCATTTGTAAATTAACTAGTTACAATTTGTTCAATTTGTATTTGATATACTTAAAATTAAAGAGGAAAGGAATGATAATATAAAAATTCTGACGAATAAACATTTCATGTCAATGATTTAATTAACAAATAGCTGTTTTTAATTCATATTTTGTGACAGAAAAATTGGTAACTTTCGCTATCTACCTACATTGTACGTTAAAAGTATTCCACAAAATAAACCAAACCTAACTATACTTAGTAGCATCTTTATAACTATTTTACCAATTTACTTTCTTTTTTCGTGAACTTAATACACTCCCGGACACCAGAACCAGAGAATACTAAATATTACTACGTCAAGAAGCGAAACACACCTGTCACCCTCAAAACAGAGCACGGCTGAGAGTACTCACTACTGCCACACGCCGCATACACGTGAACGGTCAGGCTAGTATGCCTGTATTAGTAGGAGGTGATTAAATCGGTCCCCTTGTATGGAGTATCAGGGCTGTGCCAGAACCGAGCTACCCTGCAGTGAATATTTTTTTTATATATATAGTTCACAAAGACAAATATATCATTGAGCTCGACTCTGAAAAGAACACAAAATTTGACAGCACTAAAATTTTGTACAGTGTTTGACAGTAACAGAAATATTTTTAGAGTTCTTTATTTAATTTTTTTTTTAATTTTTCGGCTCCGGAATAGTCCTTTTGAGCCTTAGCTATATCGAATGTGGTGTGTTTACAGAATTGAGTCCATTATTAATTTACAATATACATTTTTAACACATTACATGCATTTGTTGTAATCTAAGTAAATTTTTGATCCAACGAACATAACAATAGAATTATTTTGAATTTGTAAATAATTAGCTATTTTACAAACAGCCTTAATTATCAATAAATGATAAGTTACAAAAGGAATGGGCACAAAAAATAAGTTATAAAAAATATCTGTGGAACAAAGTACAATAATACAATACAATTACATCCCTAAACCTTCGTCAGCTTTTTTTCTTTTTCCCAGACGTTATTAAAAAGATAAGTTTGTAAAGTCTTTCTTTACAAATAAAATACGATTAGAAAAAAAAAGTACGATGACTGATTTAAGGTTTGAAAAAACGAGTTTCCACGTCACTTCTATAAATATAATTTTAAAATACACTGGTTCCATGTTTTCATAAATAAGTTTATTTATTTGTTATTTTATTATCCGATGTATTATTAATAAAACAATTCATTTTAAAAACTCTCAGAGTCCCATCTGATGGTAAGTGATATTATATTAACCTCCAGTTCTTAAATTGCTATATGCAAAAACCGGTTAGTACATCTATTGCTCCTGAAGTATTGCCCCCAGGAGCAATAAATATCCATTTATTACTACTAGTACAATCCTACATGCTTTATAATGTAGTAGGCAAAGGTGTTTGGATAATGTAGTAGAAATACATGGATATGTATTGCTCATGGGGGTAATACTTTAGGATCAATATATGGACTAATAAACAAGAAGACAAAATCCATAATTTTTTCAACAGTTGTTGAAAAAAGTTGAAACTACAATTCATTGAATTGTAGTTTTTATACAAATACGATCAAAACGAATTTACTTATGTAAATATTATGTTAAAAAAATTACAAGTTGTATGTATATTTTTAGATCGTTTTCGTTACACTAAAAGTACTTTGGGACTAATGTTCATTTGCGTTATTTACAGAAAAGTTAACTTATACCATCAGTCAAGTTTGTACAGTCCAAAATTACAAAATTCATCTTAATTTGAAGCAAATTTGTTAGATAGTATACTTTAGCGTGTGGTCCACTGTACAAAAATCTTACAGATTTATAATATAGCTAAAAAATATTATTAAAATGTAATGAAACAGCGCCACCGATCATCATTCCATATTTATGTACACCGTATATCCTCAGAAAACAGCATTTAAAACTTACATCTATGTGAATTAAAAAATCCTGCGTTAATACAATGAATGTTAAGGAATAAATTAGGAAAAAGTAAGATCGCATATGTTTGCACAGTGCGCCGTAAATGCGGTCAGTTGTAGATTTTAACGACTTATCAAGGATTTTATAAATTAAATAAAAAGTTTATTCTACTGTCAATGTGTATTGCTGATCCGCAACTTTAGTTAGAAAGGCGATAAAATCAGCGTCAGTGCAAAATATCGGAAGCTCATAGCGTACATTAAAAATTATCATAGTAACAACAAAGAAATGTAGGTCAGTATTTAAATTGTAAAGTTGTACAAACGACCTGCATCTGTCAACAATCATCCTGCTACTTACATAAAAAAAAGATTTTTGTATTCTAAATCCTTTCTAAATGATTTTCTCAAATCCCTACATACAACGGACGTATATCTATGTGTTCGATCACGAACCGAACTCCTGCGTTTCGCTGTCGATCGCTCCGAACACGTAGCTACCGCGGCCGTCCATCTGCAGGTAGTGGTCGTGGTGCTTCCATAGAGACTTTCGGTGGGACACCGTGAATAGAGCTATGCCCATCTGTGGACAGAAATTATGTCGCATGTTTACAAGCTCAAGCGGTAAAATAGGAATGCATTATTCTCTTGTCCTTCAAAATACAGAAAGCTAATGTTTTTATTAATTTTACGTTATTATTAGAGATAATAAATCAAAGTATTTAAAAGCACAGATTAGTTTCGGTGTATACAACACATAAAAAAGTTTAAAGTTGTAACCGCTTTGTTTCTAGACTGTTATGTTTTACTACATTGAACAATAACAGAACGCAAAAGAACCAAACGTGGCCAATGACGACGACAAGACGATTTTGAGACCAGTTGAATTCGGCTTTTTCAACTGGACTTAAAACATTGGTTAACTTGTTCCGCTGGCTGAAAATGTCCACTTCTTAAATGCTATAATGCTGTGACATACGGACCGAGGAACAGACATGACGAAATTATAATTTTTTTTACGTTTTTGCTATTTGTCTACAGAACCATAAAAATAAAGCTAAATAACAGAAGAGGACATTTGAAGAAGTAGTCATTTTAAGTCGACATTTCTGGAAGTGATAATTTAAGCGAACATTTCTTGAAGTGGTCATTTTAAGTGGACGTTTCTGGAAGTGATCGTCTCTGGAAGTGGTCATTTTAGGCGGACATTTCTGGAAGTGGTCCTTTTAAGAAGTGGAAATTTTAAAAAGAGCACATTTCCAGAAGTGGTCTTTTAAAGAAGTGGACATTTCCAGAAGAGGTGATTGCCCGACGAAGCGTGCTAGAGTACTACGAGGTCACGGTAGGTGACGGCACACACCTGTCTGCAGTACTGGTACATCTGCCCCTCGACGTCCACGGACACGGCGCTGGTGCACTCGTCCAATATCGCGAACTGCGGCTCGTGGTAGAACAGACGCGCCATCTGTTACATTGCACCAAGTATTACAACTTAATAAATTATCCGAATAACATAAATAATAATAATAAATATTTCACATACATACACTTGTCTAATCCCAATCGAGGATTTACTCCTGTGCTATGGGAATTAATTTAGGATAGGACAATTAAAAAATATAACATCGAAAGTGGGACCAACTTGTACAAGTTGTACAAAGTTTCCTGTCCCCGGTGAGAATCGAACTCACGACCTCTGGCGTTTGAGTCCAATGACTAAGCCACCATGCCAACGACGCGGTCGTATAAAAAAATATATGAAGATATGGTTTCCTTTACAAGTACGATAGAATTAGGTTATAGCGATGAGAATATCCACGTTGGCCCAGTGGCTTAGTTGTAAGACTCGGGCGACAGAGGCCATGGCGTCGATTTCCACCAGGGACAAACCAACTCTCTACAAGTTAGCCCCATAATAGTAAATTGTTCTATCCTTGTCTAATTACTATTATACAGGAGAAAAGCCTACTTTGGGAATAGACAAGCGTATATAATAAGTATGTATATTGAAATATTTATTATTATCTAAAATGTGAGGGTTGGTTCTTCTCACGGTTTCTTTGACCGCTAAAGAAAAGATATTTTCATAATCATCAGCCGAAATACGTCCACTGCTGAACATAAGCCTTCTCAATGGAGGAATGCAACTTTTAGTGGGCTGTCCATAAACCGGGAACCAGATGGCGTGGGACGCCCCCTGGCTAGATGGAGCGACGATCTGCGTAAGGCGGCTGGCAATGCCTGGATGAGAAGAACCGAGGATCGGGTTCAGTGGCGCACCTTGGGAGAGGCCTATGTCCAATAGTGGGTTCCTTCAGGCTGATGATGATGATGGCTATAGATACTGACCGCTATCCGCTGCTTCTCCCCCCCGGAGAGCACGTCCATCCAGTCCTCCACGGCGTCCCAGCCGCCCTCGCGCGCCGTCAGGTACGACAGCTGCACGTTCTCCAGGAACCGGTTCAGCTGCTCGTCCGTGCGCCCGCGCCGAGACATCTCCTCGCGAGTTTGGGGGTAAATCACCTAAGGAAATAGCAGCAAGTTACAGCTGAGACGATGGCAGCAAAGGTAGACTAAGCCATAAAGCATGGTGGAACCTGGTACCACCCACTATTAAGCCACAAATAACAATAAGTGATACGCCAATCATGTTATTGTGTTATTCATACAAAATTATGTACGAGTTTCACTCAAGTAACTTCACTCGCTTTGAAACCAAATCCATTGGCATTCTGTAAACATTCCAGGACGCTATCGAAGTGAAGTGAGTGAGTGAGGTTCTATTGTTCACTTCATTTTATTTTATTTCTTAGGGGAGCTTACAGATACAGTTACAATATACATTTTCAGGTAGAAACTAAAAGCCAATTAACAGCTACCACATATAACAAGTTACAGTTTTTTTTTGACTCGCACAGCATACATAACAAGAGAATTTATTAGTTAATTTATATATAAAGATAATACATGCACTCACACTCACATACTTATATATTCACAAAATATGTCTATACATATCGAACCACTACTTAAACCTAGATGAGAAGTCACTATTGAGTTTCTTTTTGGCAGTACCCGAAGCACTACAAAACAGATCTATATACCAAAATCAACTCTCACTTCACTTCGATAGTGCTCTGGAATGTTTACAGAATGGATTAGCTTTCAAAGTAAATGAAGTCACATAAGTGAGACTCGCACATGAGTTTATATTTTAGAGAATAACATTACAGGTCTTTTTTTTTTAATCTTTATTTTAAGAGCTTAGTTACAGTGTGACTATGTCGCTCTGTAGTAATTACGTGGGGACATATGAGATGGCTTAAGGGCAGTTTAGGTACCCGGTCACTTGTGGATAAAGATAAAGCTGATTGCCTCATGCTGATCATTGCTCACCGTTACAGCCTTAATAGCTGGATCTTATGAAATTAAGTCGTCCTCATCTTCACTACTCCACATATTTTTATTTATATTAACCGGCCGCAAGCGAACCTGTGCATGCAGGGCGCACCGCGAGTGTAAACCGGTTTAGGAGGAACACCTGATACGAAGCATGTATATATCGCGCGCGCGCAGACGACCGTTCCACACGCTGCGTACTTAGCAACTGATAGAAGGTTTTACAATAGTTACTATGGTGGCTAATCTCTTTTAGTTGTATTTTCTGTATTTAGGAGGTTTTAGTAAACCAATTACTTGGTGTTGCTACACAAAATATAAATGTTTCCAGAAAGTTGCACATAGCAGCGATCCAATTCAAAGCTTGTCGTAATAAAATACGTTTTTATTTTAAACTAGCTGTGCCCGCGGCTCCGCTTGCGTGAACTAGAGAATCCGCTCCCATTACCACTACCGCTCGTGCTTCCGCTCCCGCTTCCGCTTCCGCTCCCGCTTCCGCTGCCGCTCCCACACCTACTCCCCTTTTCCCAAGCCCACGACCACGACAACATCCACTCCCACTCTAATTCACACTCACAGCTACAAATGTAATCCAAACTCATCGCAATATGATTAGTACGGAAATACTATTATTTGCAATATATTGCATACTAACCTTACCTACTAATGTATTTGAAAACTAAAAATGTCTATAACTTGATTGAGTTAGCCGATTGTCATGAAATAAAGACTAAATGTTAAGTTAAGCCCCATGTTTTTGTGAAAAGTCCATCAAAATCCGTTTAGTAGTTTTTAAGTGATGCGTGCACAAACTCACAGACAAACAGACAAAAAATCCAAAAATGATTGAAATGTGTTCTATTACTTATCCTTAGACCCCTCAATTTTTTTTTTGCAAATATCTTTAATGTACAGACACGCGATGTTTACGATTTTATTTATTAGATTGTCCGGGTCGATTCCAGAGTTATTATGTAAATCTATATATGCATTATATGCATACTCTATCTCTTATAATTTCTGACTTCACCATGCTGCCGGTCATGATGAAACAGCCTGTATGTTTATCTGACCTGGTCTCGCAGAGTTCCCAGCGTCATGTAGGGCCGCTGAGGCACGTAGAACAGTTTCCCCTTGGGTGGCTTGGTGAGAGTGCCCCCGAATATGGGCCACAGCTCGCCCAATATTCTGAACATGGACGATTTGCCACACCCGTTCGGTCCACAAACCAGCACGTTAATTCCGGCTCTGAAACGTTAATACAAGAGTTAAATTAAATCCAACCGCCATTCAACTGCCCGTGAAATTAGAATGGGTGCATTTTTCACTTGATACCTAATCGTTATACAGGTGTCGCAAAGAGAGCAAATCTAGCCTAACGATAATTATACGAATTACCCATTATTTATGTATTTTCAGCGTAATTTAAAAAAATTAGCCTCAGACATATTTATTTCTTAACTTTTTTGGAATACGTTTTATTGTAATTTATTTTTATGATCGATCATTAACGACATATACTTTTGGTGGGATGTCCACTGGGGAGTTTGTCATAATGACCATGCTTAGCAGGCGGACTGGTGGTCATGATCTTAATATAAACCAGAGAACGCTGCTTCCGGTCCCTAGTCCAATCCCTTCGTCGCCATGACGACACCCACGGAAAGATTGGTGGTGCCCTTTCTAAGCCGGAAATCATACGGCACGGATATAATATGACTGTTGAAAATTAAGTCGCGACAAAAACAACTTGGTTCCCAGAGCCGCAAAACCCATTATAAAAAAAGGAAAAATGCATACTTGACTTCAAAGCTGAGTTCCGGTATGAGCACGTCCCCATTGGGCGTAACGAGCGGCACCTTCTCGAAGCGGATGATCTTGTCCTGGTAGATGATACGCCCCGCGTTCGGTGCCATCAACATCGGCATCGACGCACCTGTGCGTTACATATTAAAGTCAACAAAATACGAAAACGAAAGAGTTCTAACCATCTTAGGGAGCCAGGAAGACCTGGACCCAACTGTGCCCCAATATTCGAGCATTTCAACCGCAGTCATTGTCATCTTTCACAATCTGTCATGTTAAAATTGTTAGAAGAAGAAAAATTCTTTTTGCAAATTTTTTTTTTATTTCAAATCTGAAATATTTTTTTTTAACCGTATAGTTCTTTATAAAGCAACAAGCAACATGGCCGCTGGCTCGACCTGGAGGGGAGACGAAATAGCCTGTGCAGAAATCCCATCAAGTAAGAACGGTTATAGCAGTTTGTTTACTTGAGTTCCGCGCGTGCCGATTTTCGGACTCAGCGCGCCCTTTACCCCTCGCGGTCAAGTTTCTAGTAACAGTTACGCAGTTAGAAATCACGCAATATGGCACTTTAATTAACCTGATTCCATTTTATAATTGACGTGTAACAAAAGTTATTAAGAAGAATATGTCTATGTCTACGTCTTTGCAGTTTTTTTGTCGATATTTACCCGACCTTGACTCGGCGCGGAACCAGTAAGCGTTTGATAATTTCTGCCATTTTGTTGCTGCGACACATACATAAATCATGTTTAAACTGAAGTTTGTAAACCTGTATAGTATATTAATTTCTCATGTATATATGTGTCGTAGCTATGAATAAATGACCTATTCTATTCAATATATTGCAAACTGTCGACACGCGTGTCGCGCATCTTCACCGTTCTATCTTGATTGGATTTCTGTGAAAAAAATGGCAACTCACCGTTGCCGTTGGCCGCTTGCCGGTCCACCATGGTGCGCGTGTAGGTCCCGCGGCCTATTTCGTCCAGCACGGTGCGCAGCTGCGTCACCCGCGTCGTCAACCCCGCCAGCTTGCTCATCTCGCGCCCCGACAGCACCAGCCGCCCGATACCCTCCGCCATTTTGACCAGCATGCGCCCGTACGTGTAGTAGTGCTGGAAGGCATGGAGATGATTGAAACCCTTCGGCCGTGTACGAAACCCGTGCTACGTAACCAGTTACGTGTGAAGAATTATTTTTCTTGCTACGAAATTAGTTATGAAACTCAGTGACTGGCTTTTTCCCGGTGGTTCTTTAGTGCTGGGTGCATGAAAAGGTGAGACTAGTGAGGTGTGTTAGGATCGCGCAAAGTGGCGATACATGGTATCTGCCTGATACATCGTCTCTGGAACCGAGGCATAATGTATGTTCTAGCTCGCAAAAACAAAATGCTAAACTATTCGGACGCCTCGCTAATGCGTTGGTTTGAATAAGCCTGTATGCGAATTACGTATATGCTTGCTGTCGATAATTAAACCTCTAGTAATGGACCGGGACCACAAGGCGAAGAAGAATTTTTAAACTTACATTTAGCAACTATGTTGTCTATGAATTCCGGTCTGAAACCTATTTCAGCCATCAAATAGCAATGCATGTATATTTCATTCCAGATTCATAGTCCTATGAAAACCAACGCTATTTACGTCTCGGTAACATATACATGAAAGGGTCACCAGCAGCAAAAACAGGTTTGTATTACCATGTAAACTTTGCAGTCCACTTAGGAACACCATCTATTGTGTATTTTGTTTTCGAGACGCAAATGCGTTTGTTTTCATAGGACTATTAATCTGGAATGAAATATATTGCTGTGTTCTGGTTGGAAGAGTAAGAGAGCCAATGTAACTACATACACACGAGACATTCAAACACTTTTGTTTAATAAATGTGTAGAACCATAAAAACTTAATACTTATAACTTATTTGCTAATTTATTTTATTCATTATAGTCATATAAGTACCTACTTATCATTTAAATTTCCTAATCAGCGCAACCTACAATTTCTCTGGCATAATATTTTCTACCCAAAGGTTGTCTGGAAGAAATCGCTTAAAGCGATAAGACCGCCTAAATTGTACTATTTGTAACTTTTATAACGTGTTTGTGCAATAAAGTGTATTGTATTGTATTGTGTTTAGGCCTGGAAGCTAAGTCTTTTTGAGCAACTCTTAGATAGTTTCACTTCATTCAAAATTTTCCCTTACTAAAGTTGATAGTAAGGTTTCAGGTTAGGAAGTTCTCTGATTTAGGAAGATCAGCTTAGTCACGTTTATTTATGATTCTTTCATAGTGTACAAACGCAGAGACATATCATCATCATCATCAGGTTATTTTTGTTCCCACTGCAGTAGCACAACCCTCTCTCATCTGCCGGAGACAGACGGAGACTTTGGCCTACACTCCCCGCGCTAGCCAGACGGGTTGGGGAGGCCTGATTGATGTTTTATAGTCGCCTTGTACGACATTTGTTGCATAATAATAACACTACTAAACACCAAAGCCCCGAAGAAGATACATTATTTTGAAAAACAAATACACAACACACTGTTCTCCAAAAACGAGAAAACCTCTCTGTCTTCCAACTACAGCTTACACAGAAGTGGCCAGTAAACGCTCCTGCGATATAACGAGCGGTTCTCTTACAGTGTTTTAGGATTTCGTTAGTATACAGCCTGTGTCTATGTTGCCAACAAACTCTTTAGCTTAGTGTTCTGCATTGGCCACATGCCAAGTACGGTTTAAGTAGAGATTTTACCTTAACCCTGTCGTTTTCAGTCCCAGTTGTGAGTAGGTTGTGATTCACTGCGAAGAACGGCCTGGACACAGCATAGAAACCGACGGTGATCGCAACGTCTGTAAATATATACGGCAACTTTAGAACAGACAGTACATTCTAAAAAAATTTTGAACAAGTGGAAAAAAATGAAAAAGAACTAAAGGTAGAAAATTAGATGTCCAATCTAACAGCCAATAACACTGATTAACAAAGCGACGACATGTTTTCAAGTTTAATCCACAGAATAGAAATATAATGTTCCAGACCGAGTCTAGAGAAAAGAGATTTACAACACGAATGTAGAACTACAGCTAGACGTCGTCCTAGGAGGACGTTTAAGGATCAAATTGGTGACGTCCGCAGTGAAATGAGTAAAAGGATGTGCATTAGAAGGTGAGTGAGACTAGTGAGGTGTGTTAGGATCGCGCAAAGTGGCGATACATGGTCTCTGCCTGATACATCGTCTCTGGAACCAGCATAATGTATGTTCTAGCTCGCAAAAACAAAATGCTTAACTATTCGGACGCCTCGCTAACGCATTGGTTTGGATAAGCCTGTATGCGAATTACGTGTATGCTTGCTGTCGATAATTAAACCTCTAGTAATGGACAGGGAGCACAAGGCGAAGAAGAATTTGTAAACTTACATTTAGCAACTATGTTGTCTATGAATCCCATTCCAACTCTGAAGTTGAGGAAGTTCCGCAGATGCCTCGTCAACTTGTAGAAACTGGCGAGCAGAGTCAATTGCTCGCGATGGTTACCCTGAAAATGTAGAATACGCTGTTACTAAACAATAGTTATGGGCGTACAAAGGTGTAGGTTAAAGTGGGAGGTACTGGGGCTAAGTAAAAAAGCTAATTAAATCTCACAATAAGTTGTACAAGAAGTCTCGCAAAGCTGCGGCAGACAATACTGCCTTTACATCGGTTGTCTAATCTTGTCTGCGTTAAAAAGCCGATGACATGGTGTTATTGGGTCCAACTGTTAATTTGTATGTAAGGCTGTGACAGGACTAGTTATAATGTTAAAATAGACTTTTTACAAATACCTAATTCAATCATCCATTAAATAGAATAGTATTTGCTTGGTAGTAAAACTTACTTGGTAGAAGGCGATTTCCTCCGAATTAGTGATGAGCCTAGAGTTTACGTATCTGAATTCTCCCTCTAGTTTTTGTTCCTGGACCGTCATACGTGCTGAAACAAATAAAATTACAAATAACTTTCTCGAAAAAAAAAATTTATGTTTAAAGTCGTGAATAATATTGATATTCTACATATAAGCAACGACAAGGTACAATACGACACAAATAGAAAAAAAAACGGTGTGTGCTGCTTACCTGTTGGCCTTCTGAGATATGTTAAGAATATTCCGGATAAAAATAGATAAACTACCATTATTCCGGGTGTCTGAAATAGTAATAAATATCATATGAGCAATAATCAGGAACATATAGCGATAATAAATGCAAATATAGGCAGTTTGCATGTTATTCGTATATCATTATAGTTAATACATTTTCCCAGCATTATGGCATTCACGTATAGTAAACAGTAACAGGTTGATGATTGATTAATATATGTAATACATTTTCAATTTAGGAATAAATAGAAGCGTTCAACTAGTAGAGAATGTATTTGTGATTGCATTAATAAAATGAACCAAGTGTGTCACATCAGTCTTAAGAACAGATAATCGTTGGGGTGGATGAGTCATCGAGTAGACTACGAATGGGCAGGCGTAGATAATGATGCGTCTTGGCTAGATTGAGCGAAAATCAGCGTAAGGCAGTGATTGATTGCGGAGAACCGATGATTAGGGCGCCTTGGGAAAAGCAAGTCCAGCAATTTCGAGAGTTAAAGCCCTTCGGGGAATAAATTGCGGTGAGATAGGAGAGAATGTCAAACGTAGGTATCGCACAGCACTATTAGATAAATGACATTCCTCTGACGACGACGATTTAAATCGGTACAGTGGAGGCACAGACATACACTTCTTCTAAGTCGAATAAGACTAGTACAGGACAATGCACATATATATATAATACACAGACTGAGACCAAATTATACATCGAACTCACGACCTTAAGCGTTCGAATCTAAGGACACTAATGGTGTAAGCTTATGTTTAACTCTACTACAGGCACTAACCGAAGCACCAAGATTCACGGTCAGCCTGTACAAATAAATGCCTATATCCAACATGGGCTTGGTGACATTGCTGTACAAATCTATGACAGTCTCGCAGAACTTGTCTATATCCGTAGTTAGAAGCTGGTCCGCGTTCGATATCCGGTTGTCCAGGTTCGTCACTTGGTAGTATGTGAAACCTCTGCAACAAGGAAACGGAATAATTAGTTATGAAATTTATACACTTAGCTTGAACACAACTTATACACTTAGCTTGAAAGTAACAAACAGGACTTAATAGAGATAGATGGACGGGGCATGTTCATTGGAGAGATGACGAAAGATGGACCTGTCAAATCGTGGAGTGAGAAACTAGAACCAGACGAAGAAGCAGTAAAAACCAGAAAAAAAGGAAAAGAGAGTTAATTTATAGGGGATCAAAAGTGCACACGGGGAAGAGTTCATGCAAGTATAGGATTATCTTCATATGGGACGCAGTTCTAATTAATATACTGTGGTATACTGTCCTTCCTCAGTTGGAGAAACTGTAGTAATATTTATTGAGTTCTAGAAAACAAGTTTGGCACATTTTCTTATCCCAAAATTAACTAGGTAAAAATTAAATATAGATTTGATGGAGACTTCAACTGTTGCGTAGACTCTGCCCTATCCACGATACATACGAAATATCCGGGCAAATGGAACTTCTAATTTTGATATACAAATTATGTAGCTTCCAAAATCAGAGAAGTGGTTACGATCGTAAACCGACAAAGGAGTTGTATCTCATAAATAACTGTAAGAGATCCCGTGTTGTTATGGATGGCTGTTCAATTAGGAGGAATGTGTGAATCGTGCAAGCTCTCAAACATTGACACTCCGCGCACTAGTCATCTCGTGATTACCGCTACGTATGACCTGACCCAAACTGAGTCCAAAGGTTGCCTTCATATTTAGACGCAGATAAGCAGCCAGAGTGGACTTTACCCACTCTATAATGTATGGGTAGACGTTCGGTCGTCATGCATAAATATGCTTTTAATTGTTATGTTAGTGCCTATATATTTTTATTATTGACGAACAAACACTATTTGTCAACACTGTAGTAAAGTAAACCTACATACACATAAATCGACACTCACTTATGCTAATATGATATGCAAACAGCCGGAAAAGTCAGGGACTTCATATTATAGGAAGATGACGCCATTGTTATAAATTATAATATAAAATATCATATCATTTACTGGTGGTAAGATTCTAGTACAGGGTCCATCTAAGGTACCATCTTCATATCTATTTGTACCGTCAATCAGCATAGCATGGTATGTATAAGTAGTATAAATTGCTGTATTAAATCCCGACTTTATTTCCTACTAGCTATTGCCCGCGATTTCGTCCGCGTGGACAACTTAACGTTACAAACTGTTAAATATTTCCAGTACGAATAAGATGTTTTTTCGGGATAAAAACTATCCTATATCCTATTCCAGGACCTAACCTATATGTGTGCCAAGTGTCATCCCGATCCGTCCAGTGGTTGAAGCGTGACTGAGTAACAAACATCCAAATATCCAAACCTTCGCATTGAGTCCCAGAAAAGAAATATACAGGGGCATAAAAGCAGGAAACACAAGCTTGAATTAGCACGCTAACTCTGCAGTTAGAAACACCACCCATTGTTTATATCGTTTTTGAGACGCAAATGCATTTGTTTTCGTATGTAATTTGTTGGATGAGATGTTAGGTGTAGGCGGCAGGGTTAAGACAGAAAGGAAGAAGTAAATCGATAGGTATTCTTGCAATTAGGAAGTTGAACACTCAAGGTGATCAATGATCATATTTAAAATACACCTGTAATAAATATTTATCTGATAGTCAAATATAGACGTTAATCTTTGTTCGTCTGATAACAAGTATTGATTAAACAGCGAAGTAATTAACACTTCCTAATTAGGTATAACGAAGAATAAATGAAACCTAATTTCAAGTTCCTCATCATCGTTATATCAGACATTCCCTGCCAGAAATAGGGGTCTTTCGTAATGCGCCAACACACCAGGTCCGAGGTTTCCTCTAGTATTTAACTTTTTTAAATATTTATAAACATACGAGTACGATTGATGCCGTATGGTTCCCGGCTTAGAATAGGGCCACCCCCTAATCTTCCCGTGGGCGTCGTCAAGGCGACTAAGGGATTGCACCAGAGACGGACAAAGTCAAAGTCAAGTCAAAACCATTTATTGCATATGAGTACACTTGGTACATTTATACACGTCATTACTTTTTATCGATTACCGCTTCCAAGGTGTTAGCGCTGTGAAGGAGAAACGGCGCAACAAACTTCACGCAACACATCTTTTAAAATCAAGTTTGCATACAATTATACAAAGGGTGTGCGAAGCTGAATTAACATTAGCACCAGGCATCTTTGTCATTCAAATAATTTTATTTTATGGTAGGCTTTATTACAAAGTTGTTTTTTAATGTGAATCTTAAACTTTCTGTCTGTCATATTTAAGGGCATCAGCGTTCTCCTGTGTATATTAAGATTATTACTGCTATCACCACTCAGCCAACCAAGCGTGGTGATTATAGCAAATCCCCCAATGGACAGCTCGCTAAAAGCGGCATTCTATTGGAGAGGCTTATGTTCGGCTCATGATACAAGCAAGTAGCTAATTGCAGATGGATTCTGCAAATAACTATGTTTTCAGTAATATGAAAACAGTGCAGCACACTATTAGATAATAGGATTGGTTATTATGCCATGATTAACACGTAATACAGGCTTTTCATTAATTCATGTCAGCCCCTAAGTCCACTGCTGGACCTAGACCTTCCCCAACGAACGCCACCACACCCAGTATACAGGCTTATCTTATCTTATCTTCTCAGGGGGCCAGGAAGACCTGGCAACACATCGACCCTTCAGGATCTTTTGTGCCAAACCCCTGTCCACCAATGGTGCCCCAGGCCGATTTAGTGGACTTCACATACGCCTTTAATTTTTTTTCTTTGACATATGCAGGTTTCCTTACGATGTTTTCCTTCACCGAAAAGCCTGTGGTATTATAAATAAACCGTACCTAAGTTTCGAAAAACTCATTGGTACGGGCGGGGTTTGTACCCACGACCTCATTCATGAACATGAACCAGGCTACCACGGCTCAATACAGGCTTAGTGGCTTGCACGTTGGCCTCGATTGGTAGAGGTCGTGTGTATGACATTTTAAATTATAAACATCCGCGACATACACCGGCAATACCATCTTTGTCAACCATTTGTGAAATATATCTGGGGGCATACTACACCACGAACGAAAATAATAATTACTGACAAACCTTTAGGGTCTGCAATATTTCCAATATCGGTTACAAAACTAACGTCTTTACCACACTAGTAATCCTACATTTGGCGTGCCAGAGGACGAGGTGGTCAAACCTGGTGAGAAGGGGGGCGGGTGGCTGGCGGATCCTTATATGAGGCAGTGCGGCTGGCCAATGACCGCTGCGATTAAAAAATACCTTCCTATTTAGCCATAACACTAGTAGTAATGACCATCCAAACTTGGTCAGTCCGGCAAATTTTGCCGGCATGATCACATCTAAGGCTGTCTTTACTATAATGTGCTTTTTGTGTACCATACATTATAATATCCTACAGAGCGTTTAATTCATGACGGCAAGCTACTTTTCGCGAGAAGTGAGTGGGATGTGAACCTATCCTAACATCAGTATCTTAGTGTACGTATGCCAACGATCTCTATGTACTACTAGATGAAGCGTTCCAAACAATCGCTCTGTTCCACGCAACTGCGGCTACGGGAGCCGCAACTCGTTTACATTTACTTCTAAACTGGTGCATTTAACTATTTACTACGCTGAACATTTAAATATTTACTAAATATTGACGCTATTTACCCGTAGCGTCAATATTTAGTAATAATTTATGTTCTGTGTGGTAACTGCACAAGTTTTATTGTGAATGTAACCGAGTTAATGCTCCCGGAGCCACAGTTGCGTGGAACAGAGCGATTGTTTGGAACGCTCCATCTAGTGGTACATAGAGATCGTTGACGTATGCAGACATTGATGATTAGTGCGTAACGATATAACGTTAGTTATAGTAAGTAACAATATAACGTATACAATGAAATGTAAGCGGTTTAGAGAAGCAGGGGGAGTGCCGTCGTGAACTGTAAGGTATAACTAAAATTGTATGACCTGTAATTGCCGATTACCAACAATAAAAGTCCATGTCTATATAAGTACACGCTTAGGAAAATTTGCACGCGTAACACCAACTTGACTGACACCAACTTTAAAAGCATAAAAAACCGTTTCTACGAGAAAAAAACAGCTTTTTGTGTTCATTATTATCTAATAATAAATAATTATTCAAGTGACCCGAGTCAGGACCTTGAACAACGATCGTATGGTCAATATGTACAGGTAGAATACAAATTGGCCAGAACTGCAAATTGTCCAATATTCGCCAATCGAATGTATTTTGTGCAACGATATCTATGTACTTACTAGATGGAGCGAACCAAACAATCGCTCTGTTCCACGCAATTGCGGCTCCGGGAGCCGCACCCCGTTCATATTCACTTTGACACTTATGCAGTTACTACGCAGAACATTTAATTATTTACTCAATATTTACGCTTTAACGTAAATAATCGCGTAAAATAGCGTATTAATCGCCTTGTTTCACGTAACTACAGCTCCGTGGAACAGAGCGATTGTTCGGTTCGCTCCATCTAGTAAGTACATAGAGATCGTTGATTTTGTGATTTGCGTCATCATCAGCTTGAAAGATTCTACTGCTGTTCCACATATATGTACGACAAAGCTGTATATATTAAGGAATTCATAAAATTCGATAAGAGTTTATAGTTCACAGCTATATGCCTTCTTTCTACATACTGTATACACTCTGGTATCACATGCGTCATATCGTAAAGAATAGTAATGATATTGATTTATCAGTGATGACGATTAATACAGCGGCTTATTGCTAAAATGGCACTTGTCCAATAATATAATAATTATTCTATTACCTACTCCAAAAGGTTGAGATTACGCCAAAAAATAACTTTTGAAAAACCCGGCAATAAGTGATTAGCTGCTAATCTATCATTCACTATTGTGTTAGCAGTGTGATCAGCGAGGACATCACTCCAACTTGTGATTAACTTCAAATTAGGGCAGCAAACGCTATTTAAGTATTTTGGGAGCTTTGCCCGTAGTCAAAAGTAGCTTTGATCCGTAAAACGGTAAAGGTGTAAGCAGCCTCGTATGTAAATAAGTTATATACTTATGTTAAACTGCTAAGGGAAGTAGTACAACTGGTAAGACTACGCGGTAATTCTGTAGTCCACGCGAGCGGAGCCGCGGGCACAGCTAGTTGTATAACAAAAGTGATATAAAATGTAAATACACTATGCGCCATAATTTTTTATTAAACAAAAATGCCATAATAAATAAAACGATGCAAGTAAGAGGCACAACAACCGTGCTCAATCGCCTTTTGCAATCTCACTTCATTCCTAAACAATCAGGGAGAACTCGCAATCGGCATTGTACAATCGCCGGCTGATGTTGTGAAACCCTCTCTTTACTACACTACAGAGTTCTTTTATTATAACGTCAATGCGTTGTTGATGCGAATATTTCGATCAGCTGATCTGTATGACGCTTTGGTCGATTGATTTTGCCTATAGCGTCATGCTTTAAAATATAAAACCCGTATCCTATGCAATTATAGTAAAACGATATGCCTCAGGGTGGCCACACACTGGCAGCCTTTTTAGTCCGTTATCTATTGGGCAAAAGTATGAAAATTGTGATTAGAGCAATGCCACTTGGTCTGGGTGTCATACACAACCAGCTGAACACAAAAAGCCTAGTAGGCAGACATAACGGCGAGGGGGGAGGGAGTCAAAGTACCGAACTCCCTGCACTATAAAAAAAAATTCTACCAGATTTATCTGGACCGAGTCAAGTTTGGTGTCGTTACCAGGTAAATCGATGACGGCCAATTCATTCGTAATTTTGTTTTGTAGGGTTCCGTAGTAAAATATGACGAAATACCTAAAATAATATTCAGTAGCAAAAAATGCAAATAAACCTTTGTGGTTTCAGATTTATTACGAAACTTTATATGAAAAATACTCTCTGAAAGCCCATTTAATGTAGATTATAAAAACATGAACAATAAGTATACATTTTATTTTTTTCAAACAAAATAATATATTGAATGTAGTCATGGAGCCAGTGGTGCGATTTAGATTTAATCACGCAACAAAGCAAAGACATCCAGTGTGATTACAGGAAAACGATAGTCCTTAGGGCGGCCATAAATTAGAAGCCTATTGCGGCAGAGGCTATATGCGTACACCTATCTAATCCCAGACTAGCATTTTCTCTTTTACTGTGGGAAATTACCAAACACAGGCAAGAGGCTGCTCACAATCAGTTGGTCTATCGGCCAGTTTGCCAAAAAAGTTTATTTATTTTGAAATGAGATTTTAGTGACACAGTCTGTGGACTATAATAATAATATATCAGACATTCACACAATTATCCAGACCCAAATTAGGCGGAGCCTGTGTTATGGTTACTAGATAACGGATAAACATACTTAAATAAATATATAAACATCCAAGACTTGGGTACAAACACTCATATTCATCATACGAACATTTGCCCCTAGCGGGATTCGAACCCGCAACCTCTGGCGTGGCAGGCCGAGAGCTACCAGTTCCGCCACGGAGGTCGTCTATGGACAGTTTATAGAGCAAAACTATATGGTAAGTATTACCCTTTACCCTCCTCATGGACCATAATTACGAATAGATAACAACGTTTACACAATCTTATGCGATATTTATCTAAATGATTAATTCTGATTGATGTAATTGTTATTTAGAGGTAGTGCAGGTACTTAAATATTCGTATTAACACGATTTAAGTAATGCTTATGTATATGTATTTTAAAGTCCAATTTTCCGGTATATGCGCTAATGGTAACAAGTCTTATAATTTACTAGCATTAATGTCACGAATTTATCCGCGATAAATAGAATTTTCCTGACTTGTCTATTTTCTGGTTAATAATAGCATTTGGGCTGTCGATGTCAGGCCTTTTGCCGTATCCAACGATCTCTATGTTCTACTAGATGGATCATTCCTAACAACCGCTATATTCCATGCACGGAGCCGCAACTCGATCACATTCACTTTGAAACTTGTGCAGTTACTACGCAGAACATTTAAGCATTACTAAATATTGACGCTACGGGTAAATAGCGGCAGTATTTAGTAAATAATAAAATGTTCTGCGGAGTAACTGCACACGTTTCAAAGTGAATGTGAATGAGTTGCGACTCTTTGCATGGAACAGAGCGATTGTTTGGAACGCTCCATCCAGTAGTACATAGAGATCGTTGGCCGTATCACATCCCAAATTTGCATAATTGACATATGAAAACAAACGCATTTGCGTCTCGAAAACTAAATAAAAGACGGTGGTCCGAGTGGAGTGCAAAATTTACATACTACTTAATACAAATCTGTTTTTGATGCTAGTGTCTCGTGCATGTAATCGAGACGAAAATAGAGTTTGTAAAATAAATAATAAATATGTCAGACATTCACACCAATTATCCAGTCCCAAACTAAGCCTTTGCTACGGTTACTGGGTAACGGATACACATACTTAAATAAATATATAAACATCCAAGACTTGGGTACAAACATTCATATTCATCATCCGAACATTTGCCCCTAGCGGGATTCGAACCCGCATCCTCCGGCGTGGTAGTCCGAGAGCTACCCCGTTCCGCCACGGAGGTCTTTAAAATGGGATTGTAGTGACTCAATATGTGGATTGTAGACAGTCTATGACGACTTGATAACGAATAGCACCTCCCCATGGATCATACGATCCGATAACAACGAGCACACATGAGTTTGCACATACTCGTATAAACACAGATATTATTTGACCACATGTAGTCTTATCTCATTTGATAACTGTATTATGTGGCATTACAGAAAGTAGTGATTCAAAGGTCGTCGTGTTTGATAAGCAACCGAAGTCGTGTGGCTCAAAGTTTAATTTTACTTAATACGCTGGTAGTAACAGGACTTGTACCTTTATAAAGACAGCTTTTAGAAGCTAAATATTTTGGTAGAGTTCGCCCAGAATGAGACACACAAAAGGCAAGGAGAATTAGATGTTTTGGCAAAACAGTGACTTGGCCTTTTTTCCGGATTTGGTAACAAAGGAGAATGGTCAAAAGTGGGCCTAAGATGCGTCTTTATCATTTATGTACCAAAAATATTGACCTGAATTATGAATCCCCTCCATTTTTTTTTAAAGCTAATGGAATAGGGAGTTTAAAAATAATATAAAATAAAAACATTGATTGATTTCCGCCAGCCGATCGGCATCTTTTCAACTAGAGTAGTGAAAGCAGAATTAAAATCGATATATATTTATAATCGATATTTGTCAACCATTGTTGATACTGCCTTTCAGTTACTGGCGCGATAATCCACTCATCACGTTTTTCATTTACTGACTGGAAATACAGTATTTATACAGATTTAAAGTGATACACACGTTATTAAAAGAGGTTTATGAAAATATTAGTACGGAACCGAAACGTCGATGTATCAATTTAATAAGTCGGTGTAGTAGAACCGCACTATCGATTTGCACTATGGTTTTGTACGTACTGTCACGCATACATAACATAGACGGATTACATTGTTTATATTTTTCAATAATTTGACTATTGTTAAAAGTAGCTATGTAAATGTATTGAAATTATGCTTACAAGTGAAAAGAAACATTGCACGTTTTGCCATCATAAGATTTTCACCACTTTACTGCGTATTTACTAATATACTGGTTCGTAGCAAAGGGAGTATAGGTAACATATCCAGGTCCAGAGGTTAATTGGATCACACAATATATCCATTATGTTTTTCATTTACTGACTGGAAACTCGGTATTTAAACTGATTTCAAGTAATACACACGTTCTTAAAAGATATTTATGAAAATATTGTTACGTAACAGAAATATCGATTATTCAATTCGTTAAATCGATTTAGTAGAACCTCACTATTGATTGGCACTATGGTTTCGTACTGTGACGTCATATCCCATATGGTGTCAACAGCTGTTTTGTCTCCTTTTGTTTACATTATGTATTTGGGTGAAAAAATCTATTTTAACGAGTCTAATGTAGTGTCGAACGCAATATACCGTCGCACCAAACTATGACATCAAGATTGGGAACGGTTAATCGTGGCCATATACCCACGGTGTTGTGAAAACTGTGCGCCAACGAAGATTTCATTCCAAGTAAGATTATTCAATTTTCCCACTATATAGTTTAACGATTTTCTTTTTACAATAATCCTTAGTATTTTGCCTGTATTTTGACGGCAATTTGATCCAGACGCAAAGTTCAAAGTTTAAGGGCAAACTCCCATACAATTTTGGTCATTCTCCTTTATATAAATTAAACAAAATCGCTATAAAATAGCCGTGTGGTTCGCGGCTTAGAATAGGGCAACCCCTATCTCTCCCGTGGGTGTCGTCAAGGCGACTAAGGAATTGCACCAGGGACGGGCAGCATCGTTCTCCTGTGTGTGTATGTTAAGATCATTACTGCGATCACCAATCCGCATGCCAAGCGTTGTGATTATGGCAAATCCCCCAATGTACATCTAACCAAAAGTGGTATTCTATTGGGGAGGCCTATGTCCAGCAGTGGACGTATTTAGGCTGATGATGCTATAAAATATAGATAACTACATATTCAGCCTAATTTTTTTGTATATAACATAATACCTATACTTGTACGCAGGCTAGCATTTAACAAGTAAAATTATATTATATTTAAGTTATATAATATAATAATAAACTAAAGGAACTGGTTTTCACCCGCACAAACCACTCAGTGGATGGAATTAAATGGGTCATATGAAACTGGTTTTAAGTCTTAGGCTGAACATAGACGGACTGCATTTGAACTGTCAGCCAGCTGCAAAATGGCAGTTCGGATGCAGTTTTCTTGCGATTTGCAAAACCGCATCAAAACTGCAAACCGACTGCGAGCTAGCTGCACGGTTGTAAAGCAGTCACAGTGCAGTTGCAGCAACTGCAATATAGTTCTATTGCAGTTAATTAGCAGCCAGTGTGCAGTCGTTAGAACTGCACGCGGACTGCCAGCGGATTGCGGCAGTCGGTTTGCAGTTTTGATGCAGTTATGCCAACCGCACGAAAACTGCATTTAAAGTGCCATTTTGTAGCTGTCTAGCAGTTCAAATACAGTTCGTCCGTGTTCACCCGTGGGTGTTAACCCGGGTAGTACCCATATTTACCGAAGAGGGGACAATGTCTTATATATTTCTTAACTGTCCTAAATAAAGTATCTCTTTATATGACGTGCTCCCTCGTCCTACTGAGTTTAAGTCTTTGTTATGAAGAGCACAGAGAGGGATAAAACAAGTCATTCTAGTCACATTTTGTGATAATACGAATTTAATATTTATTACCTGATAAAGTCAAAATCATCATTTATTGCATTTGAGTACACTTTGTATATGTATACACTTACCTCGTATGCATTTTTACAATCGCTTATATCTTGAATAATTTACATTTTGGGCTGCTTTTTAGGCAAATGGTAATTAGAAGTATTGGCAATAAAATTACATGGCATTTTCTACAAAAAGGAGATTTACAGGACTCTTTAAGAGTAATTTCTTATGTAAATACTCCTTATATTAATTATGTGACTTTATCTATACTTATAATAAAACTGTAACTGGTCTATGTCTGTACATAAGAGATATTTAAAAAAAAATTGTATGAGGGGTCTTTATAGGGCCAATAGAAGCTAAAATAATTTTTTTAGAGTTTTTGTCTGTCTGTCTGTCTTTCTGTCTGTATGTATGTTTGTTACCGCAACACGCAAAAACTACTGAATGAAATTTGATGCAGTTTTCACAGTAACTCAGTATCACATTTAGAAATCATTCATGAAAAAAACATCACTATTTTACGAAAATTTGGATAAAAAAATGCAATATTTCTCGAACGTACGAGTATGTTCATCATATGGGCGAGGTCAACGGCCCCGGCGCGGCGAACGGCGCAGCGCGTATGGGATTGAGTGAAATTTAGTTTTTGGGGATAGGGATGTGGTTGAGGTTGGGGTTGGGATTGGGATATTGAGAGTCTCGAGTCTGAGTGGGAGTGGAAGTAGAAGTGGGAAGAGAACGGGAGCGGGAACGGGGGCGGATTCTGTAGTTCACGCGAGCGGAGCCGCGGGCACAGCTAGTACACAATAAAAATAACCGACAGTGAAATACTAGACTGTCCAAGATAGAGTTTTTTTCTGATATAAAACTTATATATAATAGTATATTTTAGGTCCGTTATTAGTAATTCTTTGGATTTAGTGCCAATAAATAAAATTAAAAGAAGCTACATACTTATGTAAGTATGTCTTATTATTATGTTATTTTATCCACCAACAAAAAATAACCCTCAATGAAAATTTTTTTTGTCCAAGATAGTGTTTTTGTTCTTTTTATAATAGTATATTGTAAAGTAAGTCCGATTTGGGGACAATAAATAATATTAAAAGAAACATTAAAATTATTTCACATGGTAATATTTCTTCTAACAAACAATACCTCCATTTGGCAAATAAGTGTAGAATTATGGATGCGATATTACGCAGATATTTGCGTATCTGTAAACCATAAGTTCAAATGAGTTCCGCAATATATCTAACGAGCTGCACACTTAGCGTTCAAAGGTAATTACAGGACTAGAGAGTTAAATTATGGTATGTTTAAATTGCCTTGGAGGCAGACTTTTAGAGAACCAACTCCGTAAACATTTCGGCTTATATCTGTGGAACTAAAAAGTTAGTTCGTACTCTGACGGATCATTTGACATATTAATGTAGCGTTCCGAAACCTATAAAATTCGCTCGATAGAATGGAATGGGAAATTCATTTGACAATCACTTGACAGATGGCGAATTTCGCTCGATCCCGGTTCCAAAACCAACGTGGAAATTCCACCTGAGGTTTAGGAACCGGGATCGAGCGAAATTCGCCATCTGTCAAGTGATTGTCAAATGAATTTCCCATTCCATTCTATCGAGCGAATTTTATAGGTTTCGGAACGCTACATAAGATAAACGTTTGGCATATAACTATCGTAGTTACAAGCCAAACATCATCAGTATATGCATAGAGTAGGCCTGCCGGTCTAAGGAAAGTGGTGTCAGTTTACACAGGCGGAGCCGCTAGCAAAAGCTGGTCTAGTCACAGGGATGTACGTTCTCGGAAAGGGAATGTTTAGCATTTATATGGAATTTCAAAATTTCCGTATAATAATTTCAATTTGACACTTCAATCATCGTGTGCCATTCGTATTCCCGTTTTATTTTGTGATTGTATTATACGGTCAGTTTAAGGTGACGGCCTACCTGCTGAACATTCCCTTTCCGCGAGTGTACAATAAAATATAACAACTGCAAAAATAAGTATGTAATGAAAAAAAAAGCTTTGTGTAATATTTCCTATACGTTTTTTAATAATAACTGTTTAAAGACTCAAGTTGAAGTAACATTCTTTTCATACATTGTCACTTTTCGCGGAAAATTCACGCACACATGCACACGTGTACGCGGTCTCTGCGAAACGCACACGTAACAATTAGAATTCATATAATCTATCGTACATAACGAAACCGCGCATGACCCAGATGCTTGTTCTTCGGCGGAGGGAACGCATGAGCACGGCGACACCCCTTTGTGTTGGTTTATGGTCTATGACGACGTACCACCACCAAATAGCCGCTCACTTTCAAAACGGTCACCCCGGCTTTCTGTAGGCTGTTTTCGTGAAAATATATACATGTTGACAATGAAGACCAACCACATAAATATCGTACCTGCGGTGTGGATGTGCGCCTCTGTATGTGCCTATTTTGTAAGACCGGTATAATTTTAAATGAACTGGGTACCCGAGTCATCAGCGAGTTCGCTGCTCCAAGAACACAGACTCATTTCATTGCGAGAACGGGATCAAAGATTTTACTTTATTTTTCGATTTAAGTACCGAAAAGCATTACGTCTGACCACGTACGCCAAAAAAAAATACAATCCGCAATTTCAACAAATAAAACTTGACCACACAAATTCGATATTCTGGACGATTTCAATGTAATAATATGTAGGTACAAAGTAATATGTAGGTACTCACTTTAAATACTGTTGATATAAATGCAGTGTAAGATTGGTCCGAATTCGTAGTTTGCACTCTCCTATACTCCATTTTAGTATATTATTTACTAATGATATCTGAAAAAAAAGAAAAAATATAAGTAACCAATAACCCTATTGCAATAACTTCAGGGTATATCTAGCTAGGGTAAGTTGAAATAAATAAAACTTTATGTTAAATTTTAAGTTACTTTAAAATAAGCAAGTTTTTGGTAAGTTTAAGTGTGGCCTAAGTTTATTTTGAGAAGTTTTAAAGTTACTCAAGTCATTGAGAATAAATCTTTGTACACTATGTACAAATAAATAAACCAGCTGGATTAAAGGATTTGGACAACTTAACATCACAAATTATTATGTATTTCCCGTAGGAATGAGATGTTTTTCGGAATAGAAACTATCGTATGTCCTATTCCAGGGCCTAACCTATATGTGTGCCAAGTTTCATCCCGATTGAAGCGTGATTGAGTAACAAACATCCAAACTTTCGCATTTATAATATTCGTGGGTTGGGATAATGTAAGAACAACAGTGGGTGCGATTCTGAAGGCACACATTTAAAATTTGACAGCGCTAAACTTGGTTTCGTCTTTATCTTCATAATACTGTGTGACAAGGATAGCAACAGTTTTAGTGCTGTCAAATTTTAACATTGTGCCTTCAGAATCGAGCCTAATATCTGACATCATTTAAAGAAAATTTTGAAAAAAAAATCTACACATCAGGTGGTATTGACGCTGAGCATCCGATAGTCATTTTAAGATCATTCATGCCAATTTCACTAGCACACGATGCATTCTACTAGCCAACAGACAAGGCACTCGCGAGCAAACAATGACGGTATAACCATTATAACAATGACGGCAATGAAACAAGCTAGGCCTTAAATATCACAGACCAGTGATGCACTACCGTAAAATGGGGTGAATAGGGATCGGGGTCTGAATAGGGACGAAACCGGGAACGAAATATTAAGCTAAATAAATAGATGAGAAAAAACTACCTACCAATTGTTGCAAATTACTTTTGTGTGGTAGAATATTTTGTTTTAAATAGAAACACTGGAACGCAATGAAGTTAGCAACAAATGGTCAAAATTTGTCTTTAAAAAACGGTCTAAAAATGTTGTGTTTATTTGTGTGCCAAAACTTTATCTTTTTAAGAAAAAATATAAGTCTCTGAAAGTTGAAGAGTGGTGAAGATGTTAGATTGTACATTGTTGAATCTACACAAATGCAGATAAGACTGAATATTGTGTACTTTCTGTATAAAATCAAAATATCTAAAGGTCTGTAAATTTGGTCAAGACACGAGGTTAATAGGTACGGTAGAGGGGCGAATAGGGACGTCAATGGTCTGAATAGGCACGCCATACTTAGTAAATAGATACGAGTGAGGGGCGAATAGAAACGGTAAGGTTTGTATAGGGACAGGGTTATCACTTTTTATTTGTTATAAATTTTTATATATGTATCTTGAACCGCTATATTTTAGCTAAGAAACTACTCGGATTTGTACTCATTTCTGATAATTTAAATCAGTGACAAATTATAATAAATAATATTATCCATACTCATATTATAATGCGAAAGTAACTCTGTCTGTCTGTTGTCTTTTCACACCAAAACTACTGAACCGATTTTAATAAAATTTGTTGTGAAGATAGTATAACGCCCGGGAACAAAAATAAGTAACTTTTTACTGCGAGATAATATGTTGTTCCTATGTGAAAATTGATTTAACGCTGATGAGATTCAATACTATATAATATATATAAATAATAAATATATATATATATACAGGGTTACAGGAAAAGTCGTGCTAGATCCCTTAAGGGTGTGGAGCACCCATCATTTCTGACTTATTTCACTATGAAACACCCTACCCTAAACTTAACCCTTTTCGAGATATTCGACTTTTAATTTTTTTTTTGAAAATTGCTGATTTTTAGGCTACTACATTTATTTTTGTTTATTTTGTGTATCTTATTATTATTATTATTGCATTTTTACATGTGTAGTAAGATGCTTTAGGACGTCAATCATTAAAATAGTGCACAAGTTATTTGAATAGACCGTAGTAGACAAGTGAAAGAAAAGAAATAAAAAACATATTAGAAAGTTTATTTTTCTCTAAGGGATATCTAAAAAAAATTTTATGGTAATTGTTCGGCAGATGTTTTTTAAAATATCTACGGTTCATCAGCTATCTAACGAGGTATAATAATGTAGGGTTTTATTCAAATGCATTCAAAAAAATTTACTTTCATAGGCGACAGTGGAGAAGAAAATGTATACTTAGCCCTAAAAAGTAAAATAAAACAATAGGTAAGCATGAAATGCCATTTATTAAAGGTTTTCTCACAACTTTTTCTTTCTCTACAGTTCATGTTCAACATGGCCGCCTCTATTTCTAATACATTGTCGCATCCTTCTACGGAGACCGGTCTTCACTACGCCAGTGGTCAATGTGGTCCTCATTTTATTTGCTGCATCCACAATCCTTTCTCTTAAGTCTTCCACAGACGAAACTGGATTCGGCTCGCTGTACACGAGACTTTTCATGCAGCCCCACACATGAAAATCCATGGGGGTTAGGTCCGGACTTCTTGCTGGCCATGGCAATGGCCCACCTCGTCCAATCCATTTGTTTGGATAATTTGTGTCCAGCCAGTCTCTGACACTTCTCCTGAAATGGGCAGGGCAGCCATCGTGTTGGAACCACATGTCCCTGATCAGGTTGAGTGGCAGATCATCCAGCAAATCACTCAAGTCTGCTCTCAGGAAATTTTCGTAGCTTTCCCCGTTTAGATTATCCGGGAGAAAGTAAGGTCCAATCAAATGATTGGAGATAATGCCCATCCACACATTCACGCTGAATCTTCGTTGGGACCCCTTCACTCTTTTCTTATTGGGATTCCTTAGTTCTTTTAGGGCCCAGTAATGGGCGTTGTGATAGTTAGTTATGCCATCTTTATCAAATTTGGACTCATCCGTCCACAAGATATTTCTTAAAAAATCTGGGTCTTCTACATCAGCATTTAGCATAAATCTGCAAAAGTCCAATCTTCTCGCGGGGTCCCCTTCTTCAATAACGTGTACTGGCGTGTAATGGTACGGGTATAGGCCAGCAGTATGCACTGTAAACCACACTCTCCATTGCGAAAGCCCCAGATCACGGGCAACAATATTAGTGGAAGTAGTCGGATCCGCTCGAAAGCGTTGCACTATCTCATTGTCCTGTTCTTCGTCGTCAATTCGTGGTCTTCCCATGTCTGTACTTCGTCTCAAAACAGAGCCAGTTTCTCGAAGTCTTCGATAAACTCTGTCAAAAACGGCCACATCCGGCACTCGACGACCGGGGTAGCGAGTTATGTATTCGTTGCGAGCTTGCGCAGACACACAATCGCAGTATCCGTAACAAATAAGCATATCAGCATATTCCTCAGGTGTGTAGGACGTCATACTCAACACTTCCGTATCACAGGCACAAATCAGAGTCCGGTTAACAAGCACAGTAGTCACAAATCAGAAGAAATAGTCCAGAATCACAGCCAAGTCGAGAAAAAGAGCAAAACGATATCGCATCTACTATGTACGAAGCACAAAAGCAGACTGACAACCAAAACAATGTTTCCGGTTGTATTCCCAGTCCTAGCCGGTGTCTACACATTTTTTCTTTCATTCGTACCTACATAAATCGTCACTTGTCTCGCTCGCACGGTGCGTCTTAACTTGAAGGACAATAGGCGTGGGACCGTTAGAACTGCTACCTGGAGCGTCCCAACTACTTTTTTTCCACGAAATGTAATACAAACCCTAGATTGTTACACCTCGTTAGATAGCTGATGAAACGTAAATATTTTAAAAAACATCTGCCGAACAATTACCATAAAATTTTTTTTAGATATCCCTTAGAGAAAAATAAACTTTCTAATATGTTTTTTATTTCTTTTCTTTCACTTGTCTACTACAGTCTATTCAATTAACTTGTGCACTATTTTAATGATTGACGTCCTAAAGCATCTTACTACACATGTAAAAATGCAATAATAATAATAATAAGATACACAAAATAAACAAAAATAAATGTAGTAGCCTAAAAATCAGCAATTTTCAATAAAAAAATTAAAAGTCGAATATCTCGAAAAGGGTTAAGTTTAGGGTAGGGTGTTTCATAGTGAAATAAGTCAGAAATGATGGGTGCTCCACACCCTTAAGGGATCTAGCACGACTTTTCCTGTAACCCTGTATAATATAACCAACTTGATATAGGGAATTTGTGATCTCAAACAATACGATTTTATAACTTTTGTGATTTGTAATAATAATACTTATTAAAGAAATATTACCAAATATTTTTTTTATTTTAAAACATCATTTTGGAATTAGCACTAAGAAATAACTTTGTACACTAAGGAACCTATTTCAGATATGGCTTTATTTACAGATAAAGATTTGACAACCCTACGACTTTTTCCCTATTTACCCCTTTACCGTCCCAAGTCACCCCACTTCAAGCATGAATAGGGATAGCGCATATTTTGGCCAAAATCATTGGGTTTTCGACGATTTTTTCGGGTATTTTGGGTATATTCGTAAAGTATGAGCGGCCGGACCAACTCGCAAAGGGTTATCAATGTTAAATTCGTACTATAACATCGATAAATTTGAGACTAAAGTTTGATTTTGTTCCTATTCACCCCATTTTACGGTACTACGATGCCAAGATTTGTCAACCGTGGTCATAGTCATGATTAATCATAATCATATTTATCATAGTCAAAAATGTTTTTAACAATTAATGTCACATAGGTAACAGATAATAATTAATAAAGAATGTCATAAATTCACAAATGTCAAGTAATATACTTTGAAACATCTTTCAGGAATTCGTCAACTGAGTAATATGCCTTAGAAATAAGATTTTTTTTTAATTTATTTTTAAATATGCTGGTGGATATGATTATGTCCAACAGTGGACGTTGGCAAGTTGACGATGCCCGAACCCATCAACCCGGACCTGAAGTAGCTGAGTTTCTGGTTTGTTGTTTCACTGACGTATTGTTAACGAAACTATTTGTACCAAAAAAAAAATACTAACCAAAGGCATTGCCGTGAAAAACTTTAATAATAGCTTCTTAAATTCACTAAGGTTCATCGTGATTATAGATCTGGAAAAAAATTATAGTTACTTTACCTCCTTACACAGCGAACAAACATATGTCCAATGAAAGCCAAGATATATTAGTGTAACAACAACAACAGCATATAATAGTCCACATAGGCAGGCGGGTAAGTATGACATTTTCAGTAAGTGTTGCTATTCTGGTATCCCACCATACCTATAACGTTACCTATTGTAGAGAACTGAGTTAAAGGACCGTCGAAGGAATGTGACAGTTGCATATATCAACACTGCAACTGGAAGTTGACATTAGGTATTCTATGGTTTGACGTTCCATCCTACCTCACCGCGCCTCATTCCCCAAAGTCATTTAAATCTGTCCTCCATTGTATCTTATCTTCTTAAGGGGCCAGGAAGACCTGGCGACACTTCGACCCTTCAGGATCATTTGTGCCAAACCCCTGACCACCAACGGTGCCGCAAGCCGATTTGGTGGACCTCACACACACCTTATAAATTCTTCTTTGGCATATGCAGATTTCCTCACGATGTTTTACTTCACCGAAAAACCTGTGGTATTATAAATAAACCGTACTTAAGTTTCGAAAAACCCAGTGGTACGCGCGGGATTTGAACCCACGACCGCAAGAACGTGAGGCGAGTTCACAACCAACCCGGCTACCACGGCTCCTCCTCTCCACTGCCGGTGAATCAACTTTTCTTTGGTCACAAAATACAAAAACACTTGTTAATCGAAATATACTGTCAGAAAACTGAACATTTAAGTTAAATTCAAATCTAAGACGTTGACAATGTAATAAAAATCTTAAAGTATAGAGAAAAATCATGGTGGTCTAGGAAACAAATTTTAAGGATTAAAACAAATTGGCCTTTATTATATCATGCTTAAGTTTGTTACTTTAATGTCATTTTTTGATTGGAATGAAACGTTGTTAAAATATTTGTTACTAGTACCTAATATTTTTCTAACTTGGCGACGCAGCTGTCACATAGAGGTTCTACTAACGTCGTATGTTATCCCGACATAAGACTATAATATCTCTTAGATAGGGAAATTATAGCCTATATTTAACACCACAGTAGTTCGCGAGTCTTTGAAGTCAAAATTTTGGATATATCGCGTTTCATTTAAAAAAGTTATTGATGTCATTTTACTCATTAGGCAACATAGTTTCGATATCAGTTCAAAGATTTTTGATATCTCTCATATTTACCAAATAATTGCCTGGTGTCAACGATTACACCCTGTATATCCCACTGGAGAAGGTCTATGTCCAACATTGGACGGCCTTAGGACCAATTTACTATTTACTTAAGTAAGTATTATTGTAGAGGTTAGTTTCTAGAATAATACTTCCTTAAATAGTAAATTATACATATTGGAATTAATTCACAAAGCCATTGGCTCGTTTTATTCATACATCTGACCCGAACGTAATGAACTGAATGACTATTGTAGTCCATTTCTATGTTTGTAGCTATATTTTAAGGGCAATGGCATTTGAAGAATAACACACTTACGTTTGGCAGATTCAATATTAAGTTAACAATCCAATTCATAGTTTCATTAATAAATTACTGATTTCATTTAAGCACGTTTGGTTTTTAGATTAAAATGTTGTTAGTAGTTAATCCCAAGAATAATAAAGATATAGCAGATTAACTTTTGCCCCACAGCACTACCAGCGGTCGGTTATCAATTTTGAAATGATAATACAGTGTCCTTTATCACTTTCCCCTATAAATATGCAATCCAAAGGCCACAAGTCCATCGCTGTAGGCACGTGGGCATGCCCACAACCTTATTTTGAGGTCGATAGGCTGATGTTATATCCAATGCCTTAATAAAAAGATCTTGGCCGGCGGGTCCTACATTTTGTAAGTCTCCTTTGTAGGAATGCATTGCATCTATAATGAGCGAGTCCGTAGTCCGACTCGCACTTGGCCGATTTTCGGGTGGCCGTGACCACAACATTTTTGTGGGCTGGATTCGCGCCTGACAAGTAAAGCTGCATCACATTATCGGACACGTCCGTTCAGCCGCGGCTCACGGACGCGGCTTAACTGTATCTGGTAGTACATTATACACTACACTGTGCACACTATCGGACGTAAGTCGCGGACGCGACCTTGAGCGCTTGGACGTCCGAGTAAAATCTGGCCGACCGGATACCCAACAACCGTGCACACTATTCGGACGTCCGATAATGTGTTTGCAGCTTAAATTGCGACTCTGAGGACCATGTTAAAATGGTACGTGTCTCTTTAATTACACTGGCTATCCAAATCAGAAAGCAACGTTGGTTCCGGCTATAAGGAATAGAGCATTTGAGGCGAAACTCCTAATAGAACGCCACTTTTGATGGACTGTTCATTGGGGGATTTGCCACAATCATCACACTTGGTAGTCGGATTGGTGATCGCAGTAATGATCTTAATATATACAGGAGAAGGGTCGAATCGACACAACCATCCTAGCATTGTTGTCTAGCGGCAGTAATAGGTATTTAAGAGGGTAATGACAAGAAGGTAAGGACCAAAGTCTTGAGTCTGAATTCCAGACAGATCCTACATTAAAACCTTCCCCGGTAGATAGGCAGTTGCAACATAGTAAATACGTTTTACGTCTTCGGATATGGAATATCGGTAGTCCGTCCATAAAAATGTTACGACACACTTATCAAGCCAATAAATATAAGTGTTAAACCACCATCAAACACAATACAGCCATTCTATTATTTCTTAGACCTAGCTTTCGACCGCAACTTTGTCCCTTCCTTTATGGAAACATACCTCAAATTCTTTATGGGACCCTCAGCCATATAATAATAAAAACGAAGTCAAAATTCATTTCATAGTTTTAACAAGACAAATAAAATTTGGCCGTGTGGTTCCGACTTAGAATAGGGCCACCCTAATCTTCATGTGGGTGTCGGTAAGGCGGCTAAGGGATTGCACCAGGGATGAACAGCGGTCTCCTGTGTATATTAAAATCACTATTGCTATCACCAATCAGTCTGCCATGTGATGATTATGGCAAATCCCCAATGGACAGCCCACAAAAAGTGGCATTCTGTTTGGAGAAGCTTATGTTCAACAGTAGACATATTTAGGCCGATGATGAAACAAAAATTACAACTTAAATTATTTGGTTTTTTACTTTACCTCCAACGCCATACAAAAAATACTCAGAATATTATTTAATTACCCCAGAAAAAATTTATTAAAAAAGGTATAGGTGAATTAAATTTTCTATTTTTTCTTTTTCTAAAAGACTAATGCTCTAAGTACACTTCTTGACGCAACGTGTGTGGAGTCAAATCCAAATGTTGAAATACTATGACCAAATATATAAAGAAAAATATTCAATATTGTTAAAAATATGGCATTCCAATCAAAAAGATATCATTAAATATCAAACTATAATTAATATTACATTTAAGTAATAAAGTTAAAAAAACTAATATTGTCTCCTTAGAATTTGCTCCCTGGGTCACAATGATTGTTCTCTAAAATATTTTATTTTTAAAAATTTATTTTTATTACATTTTCAAGTTCTTAGACAGACCTCATTTTTAGTTTAGGACAGTATTTTTCAATTAAAACGTGTTTTTGTAGTGGTCTTCTCAGACCAAAAGACAGACAAGCATCGAGCAATTTTTGCTCAATGCAGATAAGTCACCTGGGTAATGTTATCCCAAACAGAATTGTACCACTCCCAGTCATTCTACAGATGTTGTATAAGGCGACTAAAGGATAAATTCAGGTGATGGGCAGCAGCACCTTATTGCATTTCACTTCTTATACTTACTGAGTTTATAAACCTGACTGTCCTGCCCCATCTTATTAATTTCATAGGCTCTTAGTATTGTCAGATAAAAGTTAAGAGAAATTCCACATTTAGCCCATCGACGTTCACTGCTGGACATTGACTTTCCCCCAATAAACGATACCACACCCGGTCCTCTGCCCTCCTCGTACAGCTGCTATCGGCCACCTTTTCAGGTTGTCAGAATGAGGTGATCATATCCTTCAAGAAAATTCTGAGCATAGCTTGGTGTGAAACTTATTTACATTAAGATATAGTTACCCTTCTATTAATGTAGAGTGTTGTATTAACCACAGGTCACACATAGACCTGGATATTAAGGACAGAGCTATCAACACCATCAATCCACTTTCCTTGCTCCATACTCCTGGCACCATAATCTTCCATAGTGACTTCAGTTCTGCAAAGAACTTAGCGTCCACTTGTGCTTTTGGTCCCTTTTTGTCCTTATCTTTTATCATATACTGTATTTGTTCTTCGGGAGACAACTGCCTGGGTTTGTCATGTTTGTTTTTTCTGTAAGTTTGCAAATGGGATGTTTTGGTATTCAAGAAACAGATACACAGATGTATTCTTATTTCCCTTTTTTATATGTTTATTTATAATAATAGGGCCAAACTTTGAGAAAAACTTGTGCTTGATGTAAATAAATAAATATTTCAGACATTTACATCAATTATCCAGTCTCAAATTAGGCAGAGCCTGTGCTATGGTTACTAGATAACAATACACATACTTAAATAAATATATAAACAACAAGACTTGGGTACAAACATTCAAATTCATCTTACAAACATTTGCCCCTAGTGGGATTCGAACCCACATACTCCGGTGTGTGGGTGTGGATGAAACGAACGAGTCTTGTAGGTAATTGACACTCTATTTATTCTGTTACATGCCTATTGATGTGACATTTTCTTCTGCTCATTTATCATGATAGTTATCAATGGATAAAATTATAATATATTTTTTTCCTACTGGCAACAAATGTTTTATAATGGCATTCTAAATAAAGCTTCTACTTTAACAGTTGTCATGTGCTTGATACCAATTGAATCACAACAAGTTGCAAATTATCTTCATTCGCTGTGTAGCCATGACTCAGTCAATTCATGTTAAATTCCACTTTAATAACCCTGTTACTAGCCTAGTCTTTCTTCAATGTATTATCAAAAAAGTGGATAATGAGGGAATAATTTGAAAATATTCTAATATGAATGCCCAGTCATCCTACCTTATCCTAATAAGAATAACATTAGTTATTAATGCTAATTATAGCATTTAGTTAATACCTACCTTATTAAAAAACAAGAGCTAACGTCCTATCTAACTTACAGTGCAATTCAGCCAATTGGATGGCTAAACAGGTACACGTCTGTATAACATTATTTGCAAGTATCATTTTGTACAGAACACTCGCCGGCGCCTATAAGATATATATATGAGGCAATGATTATTATCGTACTAGCAGTACGGAAACTAAAGAAATGTAGAAGACAGTGGCTTGAACGTAAAGGGAGGGAATTATTATACCTACTTAATACACAGCAGCAAATAAGTACTAATTACGAATATCCATTTTGTACACAAATTAAGCGCTAACATGCGATAAAAAACCATCCACTTACCATTGAAATAGGTAATTAACGATATCACAATTAATAATTAGATATCACTAAAAACGCACATTCAAGCTTACGGAAAATTACTTTTGCCCTTTAATATCTCACCTTGAATTTAGTGCGTTTCTTAGGAGCCATGCACTAAGCGCCGCGGAAGCCGCGAGCGCAATTTTCACGTCTGTCCTTTCGGTTAATTTACTAAAACTCGGTGCCATTGTAAATTTAACTATTCACATAAAAATCCCAAACACTTGCTCATCTAACGAAACAAGTAATGTCAAATTAAACCATTGCACAATACGGGTGAACAGCCCGAAGAACAATTTATGAATGAGATGGATGAGTGAGTTGAGTGGGTGGGGTGGAGTGAGTAGGATTGAGGTGAATGACAAACGAACGAATTGAATCAATCTAACGCCGCATACACACGTTTATCATTGCCACTTTCAGCAAACTTTAAGTCTCTATCATCGCTTGGACAAAAAAAACATAGTCTGAGCAAATATCGTAGGCTCAGACTAATTATAATCTAAGATTATAGGTATCAGTATCTATTTGGCTCACTTAGTTGGTCCAAGCGTTGGTAGAGGCTTGAAGTTTGCGGCAAGTGGCCAACGTGTGGAATAAGGAATTAATTAATGGTAATTAATAGCAAATTAATCGCTCAGAACTAGAAAAGTTCGATCTTATGAGTCGATCCCGGAAAAAATCTGGGGACAAAGATCGATCTGACGAAAATCGATTCTACTATATTGTCCGCCGATTTTTCTAAACTTATTAATTTATTTAATAATTTATTGTACAAAAATTAACATGTACAAATGGTATTCTTATATCTTTAAAAGGTGTCTATTCTATTTATATTTCCAGCCTACCAGCGATAGAAAAAATCGTTAATATATAAACAAAAAAACACCATTCATTAATCACTCTACTCCTTAGATTATTAATCTAAGCTTTACTCACTCACTATTCTCAACTCACTCAATAAACCAACTCACTGAATGAATCGTAAAGGACTGTCTGTCATGCGTTCCTCAATCTGCCACTGGAGGCTTGGTGGGTGCAAGATTAAGAGAAAAATCGATTTCGATCTCTCCATTTTGTGTCGATCTTAGATCGATCTTGTCCTCAAAAAGATCGATACAAAAATAGAAGTTCGGACTGGAAAAAAAACGATTTTCGATAAAATCGGATCGAGATCGGAAACCCTACTTAGAACCCTCAAATGAGACAATTTATGTTAACAACAATAATATTGGTACATAAAAACAATAGTAAGTATATTAGTATAATATTAGAACTTATTCCATTAAGGGATCCCTTTTAGTCAACCTCAGAGTAACTGAAAATACAAGTATAATGTGTTTAGTACCTCTGGTTTCTTATAAGTTTAATATAAGAAACCAAAAGAAACCTACCCTAAATATATTGTCTTTTGATATAAATTTTTTATGAGCTGGTTTTTATGTTTTATATATGTGTAATCTTGTTATTGGCCTCCACTAGTGTTAAGCAAATTATTAACACTTGTTGCTAGGTAACTTTTCATATGTTTTTGGCGCCATTTGTTGTTGCACAGATAGTAAAGTGTGTTTATTTCATACAATACAATTAGAAAAAATAAAATTTGTGATACACTAATACTGAACTAATGATTCGTATTCGGTTTCACTGGTGTAAGATCGTTAACTCAACCGTAGTCTCAAATATGATTTTTTTGGAAAATGCGTTTTTAAATTAACCTCAAATTAGTTATCAGAAACCCCTGATTACCAAGTATACAAGTTTTGAGCGCGATCGGAGCTATTTTTTTCTTTGGTGACCTGCCTATGTGGCAACCCTGATTTCGCTCCTAATGACTTTATCGCGAAGTTGATAACATAAATATGTGTAGTCAATATAACCCATAGAGGTCGTTGGTCTACGGTTGATGCAAGAAGTTTAGATACTAACTTCGTGGGTTGATGCCATATTCGCCACGTTCTGTCCGATCGTCGCACAGTCTTATATGTATTTTATTGAATCGGCGCAGTATTAAGGCGTGCCGCGCGCGACTTAATCAGTAGCCCTAGAAATCGAGGTGATCGGATGGGCGACGATGAAATTGTACCGTGTAGGACGGGTTTATTTTCTCTCTCATATCATGTGTTTTATGATGACTGATGTGATGAGTGAGAGAAAGAAACAAATATATTGAATGAACGACAAGGAACGAATGAAAATGTGAGTTATTTGTTATCTACGTTACAAGTACTGCTAATTTATTAATCTGTGCTTTTGAATCGAGTGGCGCTTAAACGAAAGTGGTTTTTAAATAGAAAAATGCTTTAATTTTGCTATTAAATTTATGTTATTTGAAAATAAACTTAGTGTACACGTTTATCGAGTTGTGATGAATTGTTTTGGAATACCTACCGTTAGAGTAGGTACCTAGTTATTTTTCAGTGTGTATTGATAATAAATCGCACATTTTAAAGTTTATTCTGCGAATAATTAGGAGTAAGTACATATTAACATTATAGCTTTTCAAATAACAGATCAAGTTTTTATATTTTCAAATTTATTTACACTTTCAAGAAGGAAAAAGGTAAGTAACACTAACCTTGTACGTATATTGTATGTATGATGAAAACTTAAACCATTTTTGTGGTTGTAAGGGTTGAACTCTACTCTACCGCGCCGCGTCCCACTTTGCCTATACTAATCGCGTGTTTATACCGTTTAGAGTGGTTTATAGTCACAAACCCTACCAGCAGCCTAGTGCGTACTCGCATTAGGATGTTCGTGAAAGTAATCCAGAATTTTTATATCCAGTAATTTCCATAGCGTGACGTGGAATACTTTGGTTCACACCCTTTTTAGACCTGGATGCCCCATAAGTACGTAACAGTTGCGCGGCTGCAAGAATCGTCTCGTTGGCAACATTTATTCAGTTTACAAATTCTTGCTTGAGATTCAAATTCAAATCATTTAATCGTAAACACAGGTATTATAAGATTGTCGATTACATTTAGGTGCTCTGAGTTTTGCCCACAGGCGTACGTTTAATGTTTTACAGATTATACATTTTTATTATTTATATTAAAATTAAAGCAATTAATTCAGTACAATATACATATGTCAATAACGGAATAAAACAAATTTTAATTAACAAACACATGATATTAATAAAAACAATGATATCATATTTAAATTATTAAAAACAATATATATGTCGATTTCTTAAAAAAATATATATAAAATGTCAATTCAAATGTGCGTCATTTAAAAAGTCTGATATTGTATAGTAGCAAGTGCTACAATTTCGTGGACAAGTGTCCACGAGAATGTCAAATATTTTTTGCAGCTGTAATGATTTTGTGTTTAGGGCAATGTATTAAATACAAGCTGTGCCCGCGGCTCCGCTCGCGGGAACTACAGAATCCGCTCCCATTCCCACTCCCGCTCCCGCTTTGGTCCCGCTCCCGCTCCGGTCTCGCTCCCGCTCCCGCTTCCGCTCCCTCCCCAGCTCCCGCTTCCGCTCCCGCTCCCCTCCCGCTTCCGCTTTCGATTCCGCTGCCGCTCCCACACCCACTCCCCTTTTCCCACGCCCACTCCCACTCCCATTCCTACTCGCAGCTTTAAATGTAGTCCGAACTCATCGCAATCTGAATAGTACGGAAATACTATTATGTGCAATATATTGCATACCAACCTTACCTACTAATGTAGGTATTTGAAAACTAAAAATGTTCATAACTTTTGATTGAGTTAGCCGATTACGATGAAATAAAGACTAAATGTTAAGTTAAGCACCATGTTTTTGTGATAAGTCCATCAAAATCCGTTCAGTAGGTCTTAAGTGATGCGTGCACAAACTCACAGACGAACAGACAAAAATTCCATAAATGATTGAAATGTGTTCTATTACTTGTTCTTAGACCCCCCAAATTGCAAATATCTTCAATGTACAGACACGCGATGTTTACGATTTTATTTATTAGATTTTAGGTGCCAGGCACACTAAACTGCCATGTAGCATGGCAGTTTTAGATGGCACTATGCAAAGCATCTGCCTGTTTCTTAAACTCCTATTGTGAACTTGTGATGCATTCAAGAAAAGATCTATATTAGTTTTGACACCAAAGCTACCTCATAAATGTAGAAACAAGGCAAAGTCAGCAATTTCAGTGATCTAAAGTAAGGTCTACATCCGTCAGTAACTTTTAGTCTGCAAATAGCTCTAATACACCTCTTTTGAGGTTTAAAGATCATTTCTCTTGAGCTTGAGTTACCCCAAAAAATTATGCCGTATCGTAATGTCGAAGTTACGAAGCCATGGTATGCCGTTAAGACTGCATTCAGACTTACAACTTTTTCAAGTTTGTATAGGTCGTAGGCAAACTGATAGAGCTTGTTACAAATATGTTCAGAGTGAGATTTCCAGCTCATATTTCTGTCTATTACTATTCCTAGGAATTTAGTTGAATCCACAGCATTTATGGTTTTCCATCATATTTAATATTCAAATTTAAGTTAGGTTGTCTTTGCGAAAAATACATTATGTTTGTCTTATCTAGATTAATTTCTTGGTTATTGCGATATAACTAGTCTATTATATGTTTAATTGTATTATTTATATCACTTTCAAAATTATTTAAATTGTCAATCTTATAATCATTACAGTGCAGTCGTCAGCAAAAAGTACCATTGTATAATTTATACATTTTGGTAGATCATTTATATAGAGTAGGAACAATAATGGTCCCAGTACACTGCCTTCGGACACTCCATACCTTATTATTTCTACTTTGCGAACTGTATTTCCTTTCTCGTGCCGTGTTTTGACATATCTGTGTTAATTGTTAGACATATTATTTAGCACACAAACAGCATAAATTCTTTCGGTATACTGTTTATTGGTATATCGGAAAGCCATTGCAAATTAATACCGAGACACATCCAATACTGTCAAAGTCAAAATATCTGAATGCGACCGTAGCCATGACAAAAAAAATTCGTGGGCGGAAGAGCACAACTGAAGAACACAACAAAATTAAAACCACATTCATTGATTAGTTTTTGAAAGTGAAGGTGTTGTCACTACAACATTTGATTTTACATATTAATAAAAATAAAAAAGTTTTAAAACATACAAAAATGAAAATGTCTTCAAGTAATATTTTAATAATATTAGGAAGAAGTACGAAGATAATTGCTGGAATGTTTTGGACACCGCGGTACTTTCGCGACATTTCAGTTACCGAAACGGCTTTCAGCACGTTGAATGTTGTTAAATATAATCATGATCATATATTTGTTTACACTGCAATGTTTGTTTACACTGCAATGGAAGCTTATCATCATGCAAGTATATATCATGCAATTCAATCATGCACTCGGAGCAGATGTGCGGTGCGGAGTCAATACGGACTGTCGCAGTAGTTGTAGGTGCATATGATTTCTCATTTTAAGTATAATTTAACCCAAAAAAAATATAACCACATATTTTTTCAATCGCATCGATTCCTAGTAATTCCTGTCAAACTACCTTCATATTTATAATATATATATATATTTATACTAGGAATATATCCTATGAATATTTATATATTATAGATAGCAAGCTACCACACACGGATACGATGCAATATGTATATATGTATAAATTTAAGGATGCTATATTCTAAATTTTGCCTTTATGTCACTGACGTCTGTCATAGAATGGGCGCAGACCTAGCGCTGTGTCTAGCGGAGACCAGCCCGGCGGATTTTTCGCTGAAAATTAATAGTTTTCTTTAATCATATCATAATAAATATCAACATTGAATAGAAGAATAAAATGTATCCAGATAACGGTGTATGCTCGTGTGCTTTTGAACTTTATTTTAACACTTGACGGTTATTAATTGTCCGCGTAAATTCGCCGCGGTGCTCTCCGTCAGATCTGCGCTTACCACAAATAATTTTTAAAACAATGTTTAAAGGGATAAACACTGCTTAAACAAGAGTTTAGTGTTTCTTAAAATTAGGAAGTTAAAGGCTATCTTTAAAGCCCATAGTTAAGGTATGGGCTAATATTTGGATAAATCGCGTTTGTTTAAAAAAAGTTATTGCTGTCATTTTACTCATTAAGCAACATAGTGTCGATATCAGTTCAAAGATTTTGGATGTCACTATATCTTCGGAATAATCACCTGACGACTTACCACAATCTATCTGAATGAACCAAAGGTTAACTGGAAGAGAATACTTTCGGCATTAAGTTCGCATGTTGTGCAACTGTGTGCAATAAAGCTTAAGTAAATAAACAGTGATTACGGGCATAAGGACTGTAGTATTGATAACTTACTAATTACTCTATTTCTTTATTTTAAGGCTGTAAGACAGAAGAATTATTAATATAATAATATAATTTTACAAGGAAGGGACTGGAATATAACAGTTAAACAAAAAAAATATTATAAATTAGTTTTTATTTTCTCTAACAGCACATGATCATTTGTTGGACTTGGAATGCTTAAAATAATTTAACGTAACAAATAAATAATACTATGTATGTATTTACAAATATTTACAACTTAATAGGCATGACTTTGTGACTAGTTCATGTATTGTTTTATTTATTTATATCTGTTTAATCCACTTCCTCAACCGTTGGTCCAGATCGGTTAGGTCCTTGCTGTTGTTGGCCGGCGCTCGCGCCTGCTCCTGCGCCATGCATCTTGCTCATGACCGGCGAGCACACTCCCTGCAAGTCCTTCAACTTGTGATCATATTCTTCCTTCTCGGCCAGTGTATTGTTATCGAGCCACCGCAATGCCTCGTCGCACGCACTCCGAGCCATATCCTTGTCTTCCGCGCTCAGCTTGTCACCAGCGTCGTCTAATGCCTGTTTTACATTAAACACATATGCCTCAAGTTGGTTTCGTGATGCTACTCTTTCTCGCTGGCGATCGTCTTCCTCTTTGTAGCGCTCTGCTTCTGAAACCATTCGGTCAATCTCAGCTTGAGATAGGCGACCCTTGTCGTTCTTGATGACTATGTTCTTGCTGTGACCCGTGCTATTCTCCTTGGCGTTCACGTTCAGGATGCCGTTCGCATCTAGATCAAAGGTGACGTCAATTTTGGGCACTCCTCGAGGTGCTGGAGGGATGCCAGTTAGGTCGAAGCGGCCGAGTAAGTTGTTATCTTTAGTCATAGCACGTTCACCTTCGTAAACTTGTATGGTAACAGCTGATTGGTTGTCCGAATACGTGGTGAACGTCTGTGACTGCTTGCAGGGAATCCTAGAGTTGCGCTCGATGATTTTCGTCATGACACCTCCAGCCGTTTCAATACCTAGCGAAAGTGGAGCTACGTCGACTAAGAGCACGTCCTGGATCTTGCTGTGTTGTTCGCCGCTCAGGATGGCCGCTTGTACTGCCGCACCATATGCAACAGCCTCGTCCGGATTGATAGAAAGATTGAGTTTCTTGCCGCAGAAGAAGTTCTGTAGCATGCTCTGGATCTTCGGGATCCGGGTGGAGCCGCCGACTAGCACGACGTCATGGATAGAACTCTTGTCCAGTTTTGCATCCTTGAGCGCCTTTTCTACTGGCTCGAGGGTTCCACGGAATAAATCTGCGTTTAACTCTTCAAAGCGGGCGCGAGAGACGCGTGTATAATAGTCAATACCTTCGTATAACGCGTCTATCTCGATCGATGCTTCAGTACTAGACGACAGCGTCCGTTTGGCTCGTTCAGCGGCAGTGCGTAGGCGCCGCAAAGCGCGTGGGTTGCTTCGTAGATCTTTTTTATATTTGCGCTTGAACTCCTCCGCAAGATGATTTACGAGTCTGTTATCGAAATCCTCACCGCCCAGATGTGTATCACCAGCAGTTGATCTTACTTCAAATAATGAACCTTCATCGATTGTCAGAATTGACACGTCGAAGGTACCGCCGCCAAGGTCGAATATCAGAACATTTCTTTCACCTTTCAGGTTTTTGTCGAGACCGTAGGCAAGTGCGGCGGCTGTAGGTTCATTGATGATGCGTAGCACGTTCAGTCCAGCGATAGCTCCTGCATCCTTTGTGGCTTGTCGTTGAGAGTCGTTGAAGTAAGCTGGAACTGTGACAACCGCATCGCGTACTGTCGTCCCAAGGTATGCTTCAGCGGTTTCCTTCATTTTCGTCAACACCATACTGCTAATCTCTTCAGGTGCAAACTTTTTATTCTCGCCTTTGACCTGAACTTGAATCATAGGCTTTCCGCAGTCATTGACAACTTTGAAAGGCCAGTGCTGCATGTCCTGCTGAATCTTTGGGTCATCGAATTTCCGGCCAATAAGTCGTTTTGCATCGAACACGGTATTATTGGGGTTGAGAGCGACCTGGTTTTTAGCGGCATCGCCGATTAGTCGCTCCATGTCACTGAATGCGACATATGATGGAGTAGTTCGGTTTCCCTGGTCATTTGCGATGATTTCCACGTTTCCATGTTGCCAAACTCCGACACAGGAGTAGGTGGTTCCAAGATCAATCCCAATAGCTGGCATTTTGTATCAAATACACTCTTTTTCGTACTTCAGATCTTGTTCACAACAGTAAATGCAATAATTATTTCCTAAGTTCGCTTTGTTTGGGTTTTTCCGCCGGTTCAACTCTTGTTTTCACTCGTTCGTATGTTTAAATACTGAATGACTTGCCGCGCTCAGTGAGCGTTTATATACTCCCCAACCGCTAGCGAATCAGAGAACAGAAAATTCTCGAAAGGCCAAGAAACGCCTATCAGATTCGTTCTAGGGTGGAACGTTCTAGAAAGGTACATTCTACTGACCAATAAAGGAGTCGATAATTCGAGACAAAGATAGAACTATGCGTCACAGAGAGAGCACGCAAAGACTGGTAAATCACTTGTTGCGAAAGGGCACAACCGCAAGGTTATTAAAAAAATATTTTATAACGTATTCGTAAATTGTCAGAGTCGGTAATAGAAATTATGTTAATAGACAAGTGCCCTTTTTGCAAAAAGTGATTCATGTGTTGTAATGTTTAAAAAACTACAAATTTTTAGGTAATCTCCGTTACTCAGAAAAAATAAAACTTGTTTCTTTTTCCGGAATAAGTGGCAAACTGGCAGACAACCCAACCTGATGGTAAGTGGTCACTAAAAGCCACAAGTTTTAGTCAGTTTAAATTTTGTGTTTAAAAAATAAAATGCATTTTTGTCTATTTGTAATTTATGATTTACTTTTACGCGACGATATGTGTAGTAATTTGTATTAACAACGCTTTTCATTAGTCAGTAAATTAATAATTGGCAGGTTTAATGATGTTATAATCAAACCTATATATGTGACCTATTTGTAACATTGTATTTGTGCTGTGTCTAAGAATAACTGAATTATCTATCTTTAAATGAGATATGTATCTATCCTATTTAATAATAAGAACAATTTTTAATAATATTTAATTAATTGAGAACGTTTTATTGGCTACTTCTTTTATACTTTTATACTTAATTGCATTTGTGCTGATAGGTACCGAAAAAAATTATGTTAATATTTGCAAATCTTATAGGACTAATGTATATTGGGTAAATTTTAATGAATAGTAGGTATCCCTAAAGTAATATACCCAACAACAATATATTCTAGAAACTTCTGTTACGTATTGCGTCTTTGCTCACTCATATTGCTATCCTTATCGCTTTGCTTAGGCGCGCATATTGACGTTTCGGGAAAGATATTATTGGGGTTCCGTACCATATTTTATTTTTTCTTACGCCCTTTTGTTATTTTGCTTTATTTTGTTTTCTAATTGTTTTCTAAGGGAATTGTTTCATATATTGTTCACCTAAGTTACTAACAATTTAATTGCACTCCAAATGTTTTCCGTGTTTTATCAACGACAACGCTCTTTTCACTCCTTACAGTTATCTATTGCATGAGCCCCATGGTTTTCGTTTCAATGCTTACAGCTATTTTCATAGCTATTAAAAATTCATAATCACAAATTTTCATGACAATCTGTATGGGATTAGGAATTTGTATAGGGCTAGTAGACATTTTTTTAATACTTCTTAGTCCGTTTTAATAAACGTACATTTTTTATCTAGAAACTTCTACGCTACCGCTATGATGTGGGAGTCATAATCAATCACATAACAGAGTTTGGCGAAATGTAATCGCGTTAATCATCTTAATCTATGTCGATTACTTTCTTCTTTCCGTAATTTGGTTATATTCCAAATTCCTCATTATGAAAAACAAATTGAAGAAAGTGAGAAATTTATTGGAAAAGCATCGTGATTGCATTTTGACCAACTCCGTCACTAATATATGGGGCCGTCCATTAATCACGTGATCTTTTCTTAAGCATTTATTAACCCCCCCCCCCCCCTCTATTTGGTACTGAATCCATTTCTCGTTGACCACACACGCCGCTTACTTTGATTAAAGCGGGATTCAGAAATTACTTCTAATTGGCCAATAGATCTATTTGCTTATGATGTCAACACCGTAAATCCTGCGCAATCTTAATACACTGCATCGTCTCTACTAGATAATACAAGTTTTTGTTACATAAAACTTGTACTATTATTAATTGAAGCTAAAGTTCGTAACTACGCTAGTAATTAGAAATTTTACGGAACCCTTAACGGTGCGTCACGCTCGCATTGACTTTGTTTTCTGTATCTGTCTCCGTTATACTTGCAATGCTATCTCTTTCATGCAGTAGGAGCACCGAACAATCTAGAAAAAGTAACCCTACCGAATTAAGAACCACCATTTCACTTGCGTTGAAATGTGGTTGTAAAACTTTTCTGTTTTGTCGTGGTACAGTCTGCATTAGCGTCATTGATCTCGTATATAAACGCAAAATCGTCGTTGCCTCGCCATTTGGTCCAGGGACAGTCAGACATGTATTGGATTTAGTTAGGAGTAGTAGAGTGGTTCGATCCACCATAATTTAAGGTATTTTAATTATGGTTAGTCTTAGGGACAAAATCTAAATTAAAAAATGTAGTTAAAACAGTAAAATTATCTAGTTTAACTATGTATTTAATAAACGGAATAAATATAAGGTGGAAAGTTCCGTTATAAAATAAAACCAAAATGGCGCCGTCATCGCCCGGTTGAAGAATATCTTAAAAATCTCAAAGCGGAGGAGGAAGCTTTTCAAAATCCGTATGTGAGGTATGTACTTACTACTAATGCTTTATTTCATTAAGTTTTATGTAGTAAGATACATTCAGAGACGCGGTTTGTAACTACTGCGTAGTTAGTAGGTATCTAAATTATTGATTTTTCAGTTGTGTAGTTTACTTTTCTTTGTACCATTGTTTCTAAAACTCATTTATGTAAATAGTTAATCAGTGGGTTGTGATTTAAGCAGTTGCACTGCATAGCTAAGTTTGTGTTTTAGATTCTGAATTTGCGTAGAATCGTCTAGATATGTATTAATTATGCGTCATAGGCAGTTGTTTACAAACATCGACTTCGACCTTGAGCTACCTATTTTTGTATCGTGTCTTTGTTCTAATAATGGGTATTCCTGTATGAGTATACTTAAATATTCGAATTGTGGTATATAAATATGGTAGAAGTTAGGTCACGTTAGGTGTTTAATGATGATAATTTAATAATGAATACATTTTTGCACGGTGAATTAAATTCTGTTTTTATGGTAAATTTCCTTTGTTCAGATGATTACTTGCTTCCATATCGATACGGATGCCTACGATTCGGCTAAGTATAATGATCGGATAAATTTAGATGGTTCCAGAAAATTCGTATATTTTTAACCTCATGAATCCAAATTGCGTGTTTGTATGGTATTGCGTGTTTGTATGGTATAGCGGCCACAAGCGCACCGGGGCGCGGTGCGGTGCGGCGGGCCTCACGTTGCCGCGCGCGCGCGATCCTATCGATCTTTCTTATCGGTTCGTTCGTGGTGTACCTACGCGATGCGTGCGTTTGTATGTAGCTTAACCCTTACGACGAAGATTAGAATATGGAATAAAATTTGTAATCGTTTTAGTTCTAGGCTAACTCGGCATGCGGCATAAATTTTTGTTGTTGTTATATAATAAAGTTTGAATCTAACCGAGGTATAGGATTGTAGTTATAGGTATAATAATAGCTGACTTGCCAAATTACTTCGAATGTTGCTCAAAAACAATGTTTTCATTGGTCTATAAAAGCTCCTAAAAGCAGGACAATTGAGAACAAACCCAACCGCCATATTGTATACGATTTCCGCGGTTTAAGATTAGACTCAGTGTTAAAGTCGGATGTTCCACAATGAATATTTAATAAGTCTTTTCTTACGTCAAAATGCGGAAATTTCTTACCTGCCATTTTGATTTTTTCCAAAAAAAAATTTACTAAGTTATTTAACTTAGTAAATATTTTCTTTATAAATAAACTTACGATCGATTGGCATGTTTTGTTTGCTAGGATTCTATTGTATGTTATATGCTGGTTGTAAATAAATAATATTTCATATGGACACATTTGTTTGGCTCGGTATTATTTTAATGTATGTATGTATGTGTGTATGTGTGTATGTGTGTATGTATGTATGTATGTATGTATGTATGTATGTATGTATGTATGTATGTATGTATGTATGTATGTATGTATGTATGTATGTATGTATGTATGTATGTATGTATGTATGTATGTATGTATGTATGTATGTATGTATGTATGTATGTATGTATGTATGTATGTATGTATGTATGTATGTATGTATGTATGTATGTATGTATGTATGTATGTATGTATGTATGTATGTATGTATGTATGTATGTATGTATGTATGTATGTATGTATGTATGTATGTATGTATGTATGTACATATGTATGAATGTATGAATGTATGATGCATGTATGTATAAATTGTGTGTGTATATGTATAGTATTATTAAAAGGTGCATGCATTAGATCTTGATAAGAATATTTATTTTACTACTAAGTGGTGTTCTTCCAGATTTAAATACTATATCTAATAATTTCATGACATTTCTTATTCTACAGAAGTCCAGTCAACAAAATCGAACACAATAATGTCTAGCAGACAGCCAGACCTTATTCCTCGGACCTTATAGGTATTCGATTTTTCTCAAAAGACAAAGATGCAGTTGAAATATTGTACTCGGCAGATACAAAACAAATTGCAGCATTTAAATAAAATCCTGATACAAATGTCCATCAGTCTCAGTTTACAAACATCGGAAAATTTACTTGAAGGTATTATAGTAAATTTTTTTTTTGTTGATATTATTGAACGTTATCTATCTAATAAATAAAAACTTATTGCGGCACCACTCCATTTTGGATATTACGTCGTGCCACACTAGACCTCTACCATCCGACCATTATAATGGCATCAGCGCCAATTCTCATGTTGTGTAACTTCTGTAATTATTTTTTAATAAATTATAGATCTAAGGATAAGTATTAGAACATGTTTAAAATTTTTGTCTGTTAGTTTGTTCACGCATCACGCAAAACTACTCAACCGATTTGAATGGTCTTTTCACAGAAACATAGGACTTAACTTGGATTAACATTTAGTCTTTATTTCATCGCATTCGGCTTACTCAATCAAAAGTTATGGGATTTTTCAGGTTTTAAATACATTAGTAGGTATGCAAAATAAAATAGAAGTATAGTTATAATGTTAGTGCAATTCGTTATTCGATGAATTAGGTTAGGACTACATATGAAGGTGTAGTGGGAGTGGGATTGCGCGTGGGCGTGGGCGTGGGTGTCTCATTTAGAGTCGAATTGAGTGTAAGATTAAAAATAATTGTTTAAATCACGCGAGCGGAGCCGCGGGCAGAGGTAGTCTTATAATAGATTGACGATCCATAATAACTAGTTATCAAAATGAGAATTTAGTAAACTTTAAAACTTCGGATAAAGTCTAATATTTCAGTCGAAACTATGGTTGAAATATTAGACTTTATTCGAAATATACTACTATTACGTAAGTAGCCGCTCCCATTATAAATGGTGTAGCCTACAACTGATTCAGTAGCCGCATTATTAAGTAACCACACTACTTAATAATAATGTGGCCGGCTAGTGAATTAGTTGTAGGCAACACCATTTATAATGGGGGGCGGCTACTTACGTAATAGTGGTATATTTTGATCCCTATATAAGTAGGAGCGCTACTTATTTTTTTCTCAGAGTACTTTTATATATTGTATTAGTAGTTCTTGCACATTTTACAAGAAAACGCTAAAATTAACGTAGGACAACATCAACCGAGGACCATATCACGTAGACAAACTAAGTAGATGTAACTAAAAATCCATTAAAGATGTCGTTTTGTATGAGAAAACTACATTTGGTATTTGATTTTCAGATCATTTGTTTATATCGGGATCAACAGGCAAACTACCAGAATATCCAGCGTTTCGATATCATCATACAACAAGTTTAGGAAGAAAAATGTAATATTAATTACGAAAATCACTACAAGTTAAGGCAGCAAGATTCGCATCGGTAATAGTAGTAATAAGGTAGGTTAATTAGTTTTGTAGGTTGAGCAATCTATTAGGTATAATCTATGAAGTAACACATTATCCGCCTTGCAGTTATTTAAGTATGTCGCGCTAATTTTCAGTTAACGTTTTGATTCAGGGCATGGACTGTCCCTATGCCAAATTCTAACAAACTTTGCGTAGACCAGACTCGGTGAGGCATCATTTAAATTTACTTTTATCAAATTTATTCATTTCCAATATATGAAGTAGTTAACTAATTGGACTTTTTTTTGTCCATTCTGTTATATCGTAGAACTAATAGTAGTTATTCGACACATTTGCGATATTAGGACTAGTTTATATGTTTAAGTTTAATAGTTGGTTTCTAAAGCTGAAACAACAAAACAGATAAACCGAAAATACAGTGAATAAGTTATTTTTATATAGTTTTTAATTATTATCATGTATCTTGCAGGTATTATCGTTAAACATAAGAAGAAATAGTATCATTTCGTTATTTTATATTACTGTTAATAGTTTCAGTTTCAACACAAAGTTTTATTATTTGTTGATAAATGTGTTACTTTTGGCCTTAATTATGATAACTGAAATAGCTTTGTTATATATGTAGGTATATGTAAATCAGCAACGTGTAATGTATATTAGATTGAAGCCATGGTTATCAAAGAGAGTAAATTTAAGAACTAAGGCGTTTAGTTTAGAACCGAGGCATAATTTTGCCGGGCGATGACGTATCTTATTTAGATTATCCTTAGGGTAATTATTACCTTATGTTTATTGTGTATAGGGTAATTAAAAAGACATTTTTAATCGGAACTACCGACGATTACCAAAAATGGTCAACCAAATACGAACTCAGGCGATATGACCACCACTATAAATAAGAAATAAATTATGACAGCTTTTAATTCGTTTAGATAATTTTCGATTTCGATCGAACTCATAACATATAAGCGAATTATATAGGTCTTAATTATGGGCCTGAATTATATTGAAAACGTCTTTTCCAATTTCTGGACGTGCAAAGGTCGTTCGTAATTAACTTATTCGTTTTTGAGATTGTCAGTTGTTGTGATTATTATATATATAACGTTAAACATTGGGCTAAATATTACTAAATTTGCATTTAAATCTATTTTTATGTAAATGAAAGTGAAGTGACGCCGATAAACTTCTATGAGTACATAAATTAAAGAACCAGTGAAGTAGGCGATTGAATACATGTATTTCAAGTAGTTAGGTCACAAATTAACACACGTTGAGGCGAAATTTAATTTCCATTAAATAATTAATAACTCAATCCAAGTAATAAAATTACTTTAAAAATCTTACAATGACTATATAAAGGGACAATCCTGAATATTATGGAAACTGGACTTTAATGTAACATCTTCAAGACATTTCGAAAAACGTAATAACATTTTTGACTTCTCATACAAAATGTGCTGTACCTACCTTTTTAATATAAAACGAAAAATATCCTTTCACAGGATAGATCTTTGGATTAGAATGCGTGAAAATGTTTTTTACGAATTTTCAAATTTTACGTCATCGTTCTAACATAAGAACAGTTTCTATAGTTTTTGAGATTGTCTCAGAAAGTAAGCTGCACACGAGAACATAAAAATATAAACAATCTTTGTACACACAAACTCAATATTACGTCGGTATAATGTGGCACTAATTCGTAGAAATATTTTAATAAATTCGAATATGATAAAATATGTTAACATTTGAGTTTAAATATATATAAACTAATCTATTGCGAACATTTACCTTCCATAATTTTAGTGAATATAAGTAAGACGCTTGTCGCTGGATAGTAAACGAAATATTCGATAAATGTAAGCACCTAATAATATATATTAGATATGTCTAAAGTTACGTTACAAGTTTCTTCAGTAATAATTTGAGCAATTAGATTACTGATAAATAAAAATAGTAAGTGCGCCATATGAATTACAGAATATATCTGTAGTGTTATTCTGGATAAAGTCGACAAACGAAAGGGGATGAAACTAGACCCAATTTTTTTTTATTGATTAATCTTTTTTTAATTGGTCACTGTTTACTTTTATAGTGTTAAACTTATGAAATTAAAAATGAACTTACTCTGGCAAATTCTTACTACTATATAGGTAACTCAGTAGATAAAAAAAAACTTCGTCTGGAAGAAAATAATATTATTAGAACAAGTTATTAACACAACGTGCTTTCATCACCGCTTTTGGCATTATTTAAGTGAGAACTCATCACTTTCTAAGCTAACTGTGCCTATAAGGAGTTCGAATAGATATCAACTCTCTTGAGTTCATCACCGAGTCAGAGACACACATCTTCTGTATGTAGGCATAATTTTAAGAAGTGAAAATAGGTAAGAGGACTTAAATCACAAAAATTAACTCTAAGACTATTATTATAGGAGCTCAAGAAATAAAAAAACTTTCTTGTATCGTTTTCGAAACAGTGTGCAAATTTTCAAAAAGTGGCTGGTCGACGAACTAAAATTAAAAGTACTGTCTCAAACTTAAATCTCAAGAGAAATTAATCACTCATCTACTGTTTATCGCGGAATTCGAATAGGTACACCAGCTCTCCTAAGTTCATCCACGTGGCAGTCGGAGACTCACAAATGTTTGGGTAGTACGGTAGTACTAATTATTCTGTGGTTTGGTTGGAAGAAGCAGATATGGGTAGTGGATGCACTCGATTACTAGTGGTGGTAGTCTCTTGCCGGATAACTTAGGAGAATTAAACATAAGTATAAGATATATTTAGTATTTTATCTTGTTTAGGGGATTGACTATCAAACGTTATAGGGGTTAATTTTAAAGGGAGAATTCCTCTCTATCTATTACCTTTTAGTCGTCTAGTTGTAATTTGTTATTTTCATGGCGATCGCAGATACAAAAATCCTAATTCGTTTTCGAAGCTATGTATGTGTGCAAAGTTACAAGATAACTCACTCAAAAGTTTGCAAGTAATTAATCAAGCTTAGTTTATGTAACTATAACTGTACTAGACACATAATAATAAAGTAGATATGGCAACTGAGTACTATAAATGACCTTATCACGCGAGACCTATGATCTCGAATACCAGAGACTAATCTTAAAAAAACATCTTTGAGATACGTTTCGAAATATCGAAAATATTATTTTCAACTTCATATGCAAACGTACTTACTTTAAACTTTACAATCAAGGGTGCTACTCTACTAGCCTCTATACTTTGGATAGGATATTGAAAATATTATTTCGAATTTGAAATTTACACGGGGAGGGACTCGTTTGCCGTAGTGATCGGTTGTTGTAATAAAGTCCATACTTTAAAATCATATCCAGTGCTTGAGATGCGAGAGCGCGCCGTCATAGTCTTACACGTTAATAAGTAACTATTGCAAAGTTAAAAACTTGCTTATACCTACATGCCTAATGTAGCATTAATATATGGAAGTCATGTCCCAATACTATTAATAGGTTAATCTTGCTCGTTGATGAGTCAATCATCATAAAAGCATGCCTAACACGAGTCCTGTAATTTGATCATAATTAGGAGTTAAGTAATAAATAGAATAACTTAGGTAAGTGCTCAACATTTCAGGGGTTGATATTATATAAATATTTGTCCGTCTTTCATTTTTACGTTAACAATTATTATCCAGTTCCTAGCCTAGTTTGGTGACAAATTGTAACAAAAATTTAAACTTATTGTTATGGCAACATTTCGTTTGTGGTATTGGTATCAAATCATGAAATTTTGTTATAAATTCATGTACTTCGAAAATTAAAATTAATTTTCGATGGCAAAGTACGAGTGTTATCGCGATGTACTCGCTGCCCAATAATAAATGCAACTTTTTACCACATTAATGTTGAAAATCAAATCATCATTCAATTTTCGTTTGCAAAGTATCATTCGTATTTCAAATCTCAGACTTAGAATTGTCTGCTGGCTAAACTGATAATAACCCATTTTCATTGCAGTCTCTAAATCCTTTAAATGTCCTAACCCAATTACATAATTCCCTTCATTTCCATCTCTGAAAGTACAAACCCGTCCTCTACATTTAGTCCATACCCCCCACCCCCTACCCCCTCCACTCCCTCCACTATCACCTTCTCTCTTCCTTGAATGATTTGTTAAGTTCCTGAAGTCGTTTTTTCATCCAACTACGGATAGTCATAGTAATTTTATTGCATAAGTTAAATCGAACATTTAAATGCCAACACCAACCATAGTTCAACTCAAGTTCAACTGAACCTGAAATATCTTTGCCAAAATCATGACAAGATTTAGTAAAATGCCTTTTTCTTTCAATATGGCGCTATACTCGTATGTCAACTTTTTTGTTATAAAATATTTACCCCTCAAGAAGTTGAGCAAAATTCGAATAAATTGTACGTTGTTGTTGAAATGACACCATAGTATCGAAATTATTTATTATCACTTAAGAAAACTTGAATATAATTCAGAGTAAATTAAAAAAAATACCTGATGACGCAAAATAATATATTTTAAGTGTCCGCTTGGCATATTATCTAGACATAAATATAGTCTAGAATTAGGTGATTAACGTAGAGTAAGAAAAGGGCTCAGACTCCAGCGCCATCATACGGCCAATAACTTGACCTAATAGACCATCATCCATCACCCTTTTTAAATCTCAAATTAATGATAATGACACTGTTTAACCAAAAAGGTAAATAAATGGCATACAAATACTTTGTGCCTTGTATCATTTTAATGACTTGTAAGTACCATCCAGCTTAAATATCTATCGACCAGCTATTGACTGTTTGCTGGAGCTGGATTCATTGTAGTATAAGTGCTTGACAAACACAAACGCGACTTAGGCTTAAAAATAAAATGCATATTAGGCTTAAATATTTCTAAAATTGAAACTAATCTAGCTACAAGCGCGGAAGGGAATAACTATGAGAAACCAATATATATATATAACTTAGGATAATATGTAGGTAGGTAGATGTTAGCTAGCTATACATAAGTTGTATAAGTTAATGTAAGGTCGACCATAACGATCCCGAAAATGATAAACTCCATTTACAAGGAAAAACAAACGCAGTGGTTTTTCCCAATATATTTTGCGTAACGTTGAAAACATTATAACTGCAAAAAGCTTTTGTATGGAGTTACTTATCCAATTTCGAAAACGCCTTTTTCCAAATTCACATCTCATAATAAATGATATTTATAACTTGCATTGAAAATTATGCAATCTCACAATGTATCATTATGTAAATTCTGTTTTTACGTTATTTTCATACTTTAGTTTGTAAATGGAGGATTGTTTTCGAGATATCTGAAGCCGACCATGCTCCACCTTATATTTATTTATGCGTATACAAAAAAAAACTATTATTTTATGTTTTATACCAAAACTGTTAATTTCAGGTTACTTACAGTTCGCACGTATTCACTATTATAGTTTGTATAAAAAACGCATCGAAGTATTCACAAAAAATATACTTGACACCTCGTTTTATGCTGATGTAAATTACTTGAATTAATTTATTTCATCAATTTTGACGCCATATATTACCTAAAATTAAAATTTTAATGCAAGTATCCACATAACTCTCAAATAGGTCCTCCGACCGTATAGTGGGATATGCAACCTATAATAATATATAAAATTAAAAAGCTAAGGCAGGATACCTTATGCCCAGATCATATAATAATCTAATCAATTCTTAACTTCCAAAGTAGGCAGGCTCAGGCTTCTTTGGTTACACAAAAACAATATGGATAATTCTGACGATAATCCGGATTAAATCATTAATTCTAAGTCATAAAATACTTAACTGTACCAGAAATTAATTTGAATAAATCTATATTTTACGTAAACACTAGGCATAGTTCGTATTCTTAGGTTAAAAAAAAGTTGACTATATGTCTGACTATTGACTAACGATAAACACATACTGCATTAGTTTAGTATTTGATGTTTAATCATAAAATGTGTGACTTTAATTTACTGACCATCCCGTACAATTTGTTTAGAGATAGTGTGATATAGATTCGTTAGGTTAAGAACAAAGTCATAAAAAAATAACACAATTTGCCTATAACACTGTAACATAATTTATAAATCATAATGTATATGAGATCTGACATAGCTTTCTAGATGTTCAAATAGCTTTTTTTGGAATTTCATTGTTAGAATAGTCATTGCTCAGGACAACAGTAACAATGTAACACAATTTGCCTATGTACGATGTTATGTATTAGTAATTGATCAATTTCTCCATTTTTCTCATTAAAATAAGTCATCATAATAATGTCAATATTATTTTCATAGGGTAGGGCTGATTGTTTCTGGCCTCGAACAAAGCAAAAAATGTAGGTAGTGCAGTGCCACATAAATTAGATAAGTATTCCTCGTATTCAGTCATTTGTGTACGTAAACATACCAATTTAAACGTAAGATCTAGCTTTATATTAACCTGTGTCTTTTTATCTAGTTTTTTTATTATTTTCTTATATTCTTCTACAAAGCTTCGTAAATTGGACACTAAATAAAAGTACCTATGCAATAACTTCGTATTTAAGTAGGTATGTACCTATGTATTAGAGTAGGCGACGTAAATTTTGATTTTTGTAAAACTCCAAGTATTTATTAGAAAAAAATGGTTTTTTCCATCGTCGTCTTGTTTTTTCCTTTTTTTGACTAAACAGTTTAGTCGCACGCATACTATGCTACTACTTTACGTTAGACGACAGTATTATACTAATCCGACAACGGATAGGCTAGAACCCCGTCGCAAATGCCGATCTCATAGACTTTTCTGCTGGGTCTTAGTTCTCAGTCAGGATAAATGTAGTTATACATCGTACTGAGGGCTCATCTGAGAAGTCTTAGACTCTGTGGGATGTCTGGATGAAGGGCAGGTTCGAGGAGCACAAGTAAAACATGTCCATACGCTTCAATGTCTAATTATGAGAGGGAGAAACGAATCCACCTACATATTGGGTATATAAAATATATCCGAATACCTTCGGATTCATCACATCTTCACACTTAACCAACAGGACAGTTTTCTTAAAAATAGTACACACTAAATTTACTTAGGGCTCACGGGTAATTCTATTAATCAAAATCAAATCCATATCTTTTTGTGGGTTGTAATCGATCTCTAGGTCTCAGCGTCGATACTCAAACATTCACAGTCGGAACAGACGGATGTATATTAGTGTCCAATGAGACTTCAGGTAACCCCGCCCCCTCGTAACTGAGGCCTCCACATTTAAAATAAACTACTTCATCATTGTATGAAGGCACTTTTTTCATAATGAAAACATACTTCTTTGATGGAACAAATCCTCATCGCTGTGCCTCCTCGACTCTCGAAATACTGGCTGTATTAAACCACGGATAATGTGGCTATTCCGTCCGTCCGAACGTTCTTTACCATATCTAGAGCATTTATTACTCCTTCCAGAAGTCATGACATTGCTCCTTCACTACTCGGATACAATCGGTATAGAGAAGCCAAACAATAGTGGGTGTACCCATTGCCTAACTAGATGGTCAGAGTTCTAGCATTCATTACCCACAACACCTATATGTGATTGTATCCGTTGCAACTGAAGCGTTTCGAAGTAGACTTAAGTTGACGGATGAGGTCTAAGGTCAGTATATCTTGAATGGTCGAGGTGCATCGAGCCAAGTGCTGAACTGCGATTTGATAAAATGATGAAAATACTATTACATTCTTATTTCTACTTTGACTACTTTCACATAAATCAAAAATATCTTATTTTACAGTACCCTTAGAATAAGAACGTTGCCCTGCTGCCCATATATCACAGGGCACAAACTGTGAGGGCTAGAGAGGACCTCCCCTCACATACGCCTCAAATATCTACAAGGTGCCACTCAAAAAATAATAAATGTATCGTAAAACTCTTTTATTTGGGCCTATTATCGTAACTACATAATATAAGCATTATATATGAATAATAAAACTAATTATTGACACCAGGTTTCATTTAGAATTTAAGTTTAAAATTAATTGAGCATTGTTAAGATAAGTCATTGCTATAGGTGTTAAATATTATTTCACTGTAGACTCACTATCAGATCATAGATGGTTTGAATATTAGTGCTCTTAATAATGTATAATGCAAGCAGTAATTTGTGAATGTAACTATAATTATTTTTTTCTATCAGCGTATTATGGCTGTCTATTTGATTTTATGTAGCCACTATTCAGGCGCGACGTCAAAAATGCAAATCTATTTCACTATTGACAACTTTAATTCTATTCTATAGGTATCTGTTACGTAATTTACAACCCATTTTTTTAGAACCATGTAATTTTAATTCGTGAATGTTAACTATAATTATTTTATTCTATCAGCGTATTATGGCTGTCTAACTGATTTTATGTAAGCAATATTCAGACGCGACGTCAAAAATGCAAATCTATTTCACTATTGACAACTTTAATTCTATTCTATAGGTATCTATTACGTAATTTTAAATCCCATTTTTTTAGAAACATGTAATTTTAATTCATTTAAATTAAGTATTCATTAAATAGTTTAAGGCAACTTTGTTTTTTTTTATTTATTTAAAAATCAACTATAACCTGCGGTTTACGATTATCGTATCGTAATCGTCTCATCCCTAATTAATATGTTCACCTATTAAACATTTAATATGTTGGGGGCGTGTGCATTTTTATAAATATTATTTTTACTTGCACTTTTTTTATTACTTGGGCATTTACTAAGTTTCTTGTCGGCTCTTAGTATATAAAACAGTAGATTCCGAAACGGGGTGGTAGCTGTTAATAGTTACTGTTAATACTTTTTGAAATTGGCAAATATTTTTATTAAAAACAAGTCATTTGAAAAATTAAAACAAATATATTTTGTAAATCTTTCATTTTGTAAAATGTAAATTCATTATAATAACAATAACAATGATATGTTTAAAACTCAAATCAATATCCATAGTTTAATATATCCATAACAATAATAAATTCAGTTTTCAATAAATACTTCAAAACTCATATGTTTTTTATTCTTCCTGTTACCTAACTTCACAATCGAAATATTTAATGTAAAAGAGAAATACGTTCTGGTACGGTTTAGGTAAACCGTTGCTAAGGGACTTTTAAGCATCATTCATATTTTTAAAGCAATTTGCCATTTATGACCTACATAACAACTCACTGACCAACTAGTTGGTCTGTGGGGAAAAATTATGTAATTTTATGCCCTTCGGATAAATTCTCAGTTGGTCAGTGGGTCATAGTAAAATTCTATCAGTACACCTATCATGCAAGATTACCTATATTATTATTAATCGTTCACGATGGCACGTCACACACGTTGGGGCAGACGAGGTCTGGAGTGGAGACTGCGGATCGGCACGCGCAGTGTAGGACGCCCCGCCGCCAGGTGGACCGACGACCTGAAGAAGGCGGCCGGAAGCGTTTGGATGCGGAGGGCGGAAGGACCGGGTGTGGAATGATCGCCAGTTTATTGGGGAAGGCCTATGTCCAACAGTGGACGCCTAAGGGCTGATATGATGATGGCACGCCACGCTACTATTGCAAGTGGTGTGCGCGGGACGCGAACGTCAGTATCTTAGCGTAGTAGTACAAATTAGCTGAAGAATATTAAATTTGCTAAAACCTTTGGTTTAGTGAAAAATGATAAATAGGATTTCTTGTGTATGACAAGAAAAGGCAAAAGAACTTATTTGCCAAGTTTGTCCCCAAGGGCATCGAACCCCCGAGTTCTGGCGTCCAAGACCTGTAACAATGGGACGACTTGAATGGGAGAGACGCTATCGCCATAGCGTTTATATTTCATTCCAAACGAATAGTCCTACGAAAATCAACGCTATTTATGTCTCGGTAACATGTAAGGGCCACCAAGAGCAAAAACTTTGCGGTCCACTCAGGAACACCCTCTATTATTTATTTTGTTTTCGACACGCAAATACGTTTGTTTTCATATGACTATTGATTTGGAATTACTTCTGATGCGAAACATGCTGTCATTTTTCGCGGGGAATTCACGGACACAAAAACACGTGTACGCAGGTACTTAGAGCTACGAAATACAGAAAAATTCATGAACACATTGGATTTGTACCTACCTTTAGCAGAGGAGAACTCCTGAATATGGAGACTGCCCTTCAGAGTTGCTTTATGTTAAAGATAAAGACATTTTCACTAGGTCATGGAAGCAGGAGCTGGGTGAACTCCGGGCACTATTAGCCTTACCGAATCATGCGGGACTCTGATGAGGTGGACAATTATTTCCCTAGCTAATCGTGGTACCTCAACAAGGCGGCGATGCGGGGCGAAAAGCGGGCGACGGAAAGCCACTTTGCGACATATATTGCTTAAAGTGGAGATAAATCGTCTCTGCCTACCCCTCTGGGACCAAGGTGTCAGGATTATGTTATGTATGTCATGGAACTAAAAAGTACAATGTAGAAAAAAGTGAATTCCCATTTTAGAAGTACCTATACATATCGTTACTAAGGTATTCGATGTTTAGTTTTTTTTTTAATAAATAAATATTACATACTCGTATATACACTTGCCTAATCGCAAACTAGGATTTTCTCATATTCTATGGTAATTAAACAAGAATTGGACATTTCACAGCTATAAAATCCAAACCGGGACCAACTTGTACACATTTGTCTGTCCCTAGTGGGAATAGAAGCCACGGCCTCCGGCGCTCGAGTCCAATGACCTAGCTACTCGGCCAACATGGCTGTCGAACGCTTGCGGAGCTTTGTTGTATATGAACATTAGTTTGAATATCGAAGGACCACCGTCGATGTTTTTTTTTTACAAAGTAGGTACTAAATAGTACTTCCAACACAGAGTATTAACTCCGCGACGATAGAGATGGCGTACGAGAATATCATTAAAACACGGTTTGGACTGTCAACAGAGGACGCCACTTCACAATTAATCAAGGATGTTGAACTCGGGTATAATTTCACTAGATGTCGCTACTATTATGGTTTTCTCATCGTTCACTAGTTCAATAACACAAGAAGCGCCCCAGTAGTCGAAAATATAGTTTTTAATATAGACACAATTTTCGAACTTGCGTTATTTTGGCAGAGCCGCGGTCTCGGATTTAAAATCTGAGTATGCAATTTTTTTACTGATAATGTACTATTTTGTAGTTCAGTCGCTTAAAAGTTATAGAGGTCTGGTGGCTCTGCCAAAATGACGGCACTACAGCAGGCAACGCCATACCAGAAAAAACTACAAAAGATATCTAAATTCTGTATAAAAATCAATTTCTCTGTTTCCACAAACTCTTGTCACGAATGATTGGCACTTTGAGTGGTGATAGTCTAGAAGGCTAGTCTTTTCTGAGTTGTAATTCTAAAATAACCATTTGGTATTTAATCCGGTTATTTCGATCTATTACCCCAAAGAATTCACCCTAGGGTGAGGTCTTGGAAACGTGTGTCCGATAATTTACCCTAAGCTAGGGCATGCTCTAGCCGTTACGTGTGGTTCCCGACTTAGAATAGGACTAATCTTCCCGTGGGTGTCGTCAAGGCGACTAAGGGAGAGCACCAGGGGCGGGCAGCAGTGCTATCCTGTGTTTATTAAGATCATTACTGCGATCACCAATCCGACTGCCAAGAATGGTGATTATGGCAAATCCCCCAGAGAAGTGCCATTCTATTGGGGAGGTTTATGTTCAGCAGTGAACGTATTTCGGCTGATAATGTATTTATTCATGCTCTTTATAAATTACAGGGTAGGATTAAGAAAAACTAAATCATAAATGTGTAAAATTATTTATATTGCAATATAATAATAAATTGTCACAACAAGTAATCGCCACGTTACACAATCGCTTAATAAATCCCTATTTTACTTATTTACGTACAACTTAAATTAACTTCGACTTAACATTACATCACATGTAGAACGAGATATTTTATTTATTTATTATAAGTAACAATGGCCGAGGAACA